>CM076187.1:42490492-43724026 GCA_038277355.1 Encarsia formosa
TTTTTTTCAAATAAATGAATAAATGATCCCCCAAGCTTCTACAACCCCATAACGCCGAGCTCGCGAGGCTTTTTTTTAAATAAATGAATAAATGATCCCCCGAGCTTCTACAACCCCATAACGCCCAGCTCGCGAGTTTTTTTCAGAAATGAATAAATAAAAAAATAATCCCCCAAACTGCTACAACCCCATAACGCCGAGCTCGCGAGGCTTTTTTTTAAATAAATGAATAAATGATCCCCCGAGCTTCTACAACCCCATAACGCCGAGCTCGCGAGGCTTTTTTTTAAATAAATGAATAAATGATCCCCCAAGCTGCTACAACCCCATAACACCAAACTCGCGAGTTTTTTTCAGAAATGAATAAATAAATAAATAATCCCCCAAGCTGCTACAACCCCATAACGCCGAGCTCGCGAGGTTTTTTTTTAAATAAATGAATAAATGATCCCCCAAGCTGCTAAGCGCCCATAACACCGAGCTCGCGAGTTTTTTTCAGAAATGAATAAATAAATAAATAATCCCCCAAGCTGCTACAACCCCATAAGACCGAGCTCTCGAGGCTTTTTTTAAATTAATGAATAAATGATCCCCCAAGCTGCTACAACCCCATAACACCGAGCTCGCGAGTTTTTTTCAGAAATGAATAAATAAATAAATAATCCTCCAAGCTGCTACAACCCCATAACGCCGAGCTCGCGAGGCTTTTTTTAAAATAAATAAATAAATGATCCCCCAAGCTTCTACAACCCCATAACGCCGAGCTCGCGAGCCTTTTTTTAAAATAAATAAATAAATGATCTCCCAAGCTGCTACAACCCCATAACGCCGAGCTCGCGAGGCTTTTTTTTAAATAAATAAATGAATAAATAATCCCCCAAGCTGCTACAACCCCATAACACCGAGCTCGCGAGGCTTTTTTATCAAATAAATGAATAAATGATCCCCCGAGCTTCTACAACCCCATAACGCCGAGCTCGTGAGTTTTTTTCAGAAATGAATAAAAAAATAAATGAACAATCCCCCAAGCTGCTACAACCCCATAACGCCGAGCTCACGAGGCTTTTTTTTAAATAAATAAATAAATGATCCCGCAAGCTGCTACAACCCCATAACACCGAGCTCGCGAGTTGTTTTCAGAAATGAATAAATAAATAAATAATCCTCCAAGCTGCTACAACCCCATAACGCTGAGCTCGCGAGGCTTTTTTTTAAATAAATAAATAAATGATCCCCCAAGCTGCTACAACCCCATAACGCCGAGCTCACGAGTGTTTTTCATGAATAAATAAATGAATAAATAATCCCCCAAGCTGCTACAACCCCATAACGCCGAGCTCGCGAGGCTTTTTTTTAAATAAATGAATAAATGATCCCCCGAGCTTCTACAACCCAATAACGCCGAGCTCGCGAGGCTTTTTTTTAAATAAATGAATAAATGATCCCCCAAGCTGCTACAACCCCATAATACCGAGCTCGCGAGTTTTTTTCAGAAATGAATAAATAAATAAATAATCCCCCAAGCTGCTACAACCCCATAACGCCGAGCTCGCGAGGTTTTTTTTTCAAATAAATGAATAAATGATCCCCCAAGCTTCTACAACCCAATAACGCCGAGCTCGCGAGGCTTTTTTTTAAATAAATGAATAAATGATCCCCCGAGCTTCTACAACCCCATAACGCCCAGCTCGCGAGTTTTTTTTAGAAATGAATAAATAAAAAAATAATCCCCCAAACTGCTACAACCCCATAACGCCGAGCTCGCGAGGCTTTTTTTTAAATAAATAAATAAATGATCCCCCAAGCTTCTACAACCCCATAACGCCGAGCTCGCGAGCCTTTTTTTAAAATAAATAAATAAATGATCTCCCAAGCTGCTACAACCCCATAACGCCGAGCTCGCGAGTTTTTTTCAGAAATGAATAAATAAAAAAATAATCCCCCAAACTGCTACAACTCCATTACGCCGAGCTCACGAGGCTTTTTTTAAAATAAATAAATAAATGATCTCCCAAGCTGCTACAACCCCATAACGGCGAGCTCGCGAGGCTTTTTTTTAAATAAATAAATAAATGATCCCCCAAGCTTCTACAACCCCATAACGCCGAGCTCGCGAGCCTTTTTTTAAAATAAATAAATAAATGATCTCCCAAGCTGCTACAACCCCATAACGCCGAGCTCACGAGTCTTTTTCATGAATAAATAAATGAATAAATAATCCCCCAAGCTGCTACAACCCCATAACGCCGAGCTCGCGAGGCTTTTTTTTAAATAAATGAATAAATGATCCCCCGAGCTTCTACAACCCCATAACGCCGAGCTCGCGAGGCTTTTTTTTAAATAAATGAATAAATGATCCCCCAAGCTGCTACAACCCCATAATACCGAGCTCGCGAGTTTTTTTCAGAAATGAATAAATAAATAAATAATCCCCCAAGCCGCTACAACCCCATAACGCCGAGCTCGCGAGGTTTTTTTTCAAATAAATGAATAAATGATCCCCCAAGCTTCTACAACCCCATAACGCCGAGCTCGCGAGGCTTTTTTTTAAATAAATGAATAAATGATCCCCCGAGCTTCTACAACCCCATAACGCCCAGCTCGCGAGTTTTTTTCAGAAATGAATAAATAAAAAAATAATCCCCCAAACTGCTACAACCCCATAACGCCGAGCTCGCGAGGCTTTTTTTTAAATAAATGAATAAATGATCCCCCGAGCTTCTACAACCCCATAACGCCGAGCTCGCGAGGCTTTTTTTTAAATAAATGAATAAATGATCCCCCAAGCTGCTACAACCCCATAACACCAAACTCGCGAGTTTTTTTCAGAAATGAATAAATAAATAAATAATCCCCCAAGCTGCTACAACCCCATAACGCCGAGCTCGCGAGGTTTTTTTTTAAATAAATGAATAAATGATCCCCCAAGCTGCTAAGCGCCCATAACACCGAGCTCGCGAGTTTTTTTCAGAAATGAATAAATAAATAAATAATCCCCCAAGCTGCTACAACCCCATAAGACCGAGCTCTCGAGGCTTTTTTTAAATTAATGAATAAATGATCCCCCAAGCTGCTACAACCCCATAACACCGAGCTCGCGAGTTTTTTTCAGAAATGAATAAATAAATAAATAATCCTCCAAGCTGCTACAACCCCATAACGCCGAGCTCGCGAGGCTTTTTTTAAAATAAATAAATAAATGATCCCCCAAGCTTCTACAACCCCATAACGCCGAGCTCGCGAGCCTTTTTTTAAAATAAATAAATAAATGATCTCCCAAGCTGCTACAACCCCATAACGCCGAGCTCGCGAGGCTTTTTTTTAAATAAATAAATGAATAAATAATCCCCCAAGCTGCTACAACCCCATAACACCGAGCTCGCGAGGCTTTTTTATCAAATAAATGAATAAATAATCCCCCGAGCTTCTACAACCCCATAACGCCGAGCTCGTGACTTTTTTTCAGAAATGAATAAAAAAATAAATGAACAATCCCCCAAGCTGCTACAACCCCATAACGCCGAGCTCACGAGGCTTTTTTTTAAATAAATAAATAAATGATCCCGCAAGCTGCTACAACCCCATAACACCGAGCTCGCGAGTTGTTTTCAGAAATGAATAAATAAATAAATAATCCTCCAAGCTGCTACAACCCCATAACGCTGAGCTCGCGAGGCTTTTTTTTAAATAAATAAATAAATGATCCCCCAAGCTGCTACAACCCCATAACGCCGAGCTCACGAGTGTTTTTCATGAATAAATAAATGAATAAATAATCCCCCAAGCTGCTACAACCCCATAACGCCGAGCTCGCGAGGCTTTTTTTTAAATAAATGAATAAATGATCCCCCGAGCTTCTACAACCCAATAACGCCGAGCTCGCGAGGCTTTTTTTTAAATAAATGAATAAATGATCCCCCAAGCTGCTACAACCCCATAATACCGAGCTCGCGAGTTTTTTTCAGAAATGAATAAATAAATAAATAATCCCCCAAGCTGCTACAACCCCATAACGCCGAGCTCGCGAGGTTTTTTTTCAAATAAATGAATAAATGATCCCCCAAGCTTCTACAACCCAATAACGCCGAGCTCGCGAGGCTTTTTTTTAAATAAATGAATAAATGATCCCCCGAGCTTCTACAACCCCATAACGCCCAGCTCGCGAGTTTTTTTTAGAAATGAATAAATAAAAAAATAATCCCCCAAACTGCTACAACCCCATAACGCCGAGCTCGCGAGGCTTTTTTTTAAATAAATAAATAAATGATCCCCCAAGCTTCTACAACCCCATAACGCCGAGCTCGCGAGCCTTTTTTTAAAATAAATAAATAAATGATCTCCCAAGCTGCTACAACCCCATAATGCCGAGCTCGCGAGTTTTTTTCAGAAATGAATAAATAAAAAAATAATCCCCCAAACTGCTACAACTCCATTACGCCGAGCTCACGAGGCTTTTTTTAAAATAAATAAATAAATGATCTCCCAAGCTTCTACAACCCCATAACGCCCAGCTCGCGAGTTTTTTTCAGAAATAAATAAATAAAAAAATAATCCCCCAATCTGCTACAACCCCATAACGCCGAGCTCACGAGGCTTTTTTTAAAATAAATGAATAAATGATCCCCCGAGCTTTTACAACCCCATAACGCCCAGCTCGCGAGTTTTTTTCAGAAATGAATAAATAGAAAAATAATCCCCCAAGCTGCTACAACCCCATAACGCCGAGCTCGCGAGGCTTTTTTTTAAATAAATGAATAAATGATCCCCCGAGCTTCTACAACCCCATAACGCCCAGCTCGCGAGTTTTTTTCAGAAATAAATAAATAAAAAAATAATCCCCCAATCTGCTACAACCCCATAACGCCGAGCTCACTAGGCTTTTTTTATAATAAATAAAAAAATGATCTCCCAAGCTTCTACAACCCCATAACGCCGAGCTCGCGAGCCTTTTTTTATAATAAATAAATAAATGATCTCCCAAGCTTCTACAAACCCATAACGCCGAGCTCGCGAGCCTTTTTTTAAAATAAATAAATAAATGATCTCCCAAGCTGCTACAACCCCATAACGCCGAGCTCGCGAGTTTTTTTCAGAAATGAATAAATAAAAAAATAATCCCCCAAACTGCTACAACTCCATTACGCCGAGCTCACGAGGCTTTTTTTAAAATAAATAAATAAATGATCTCCCAAGCTGCTACAACCCCATAACGCCGAGCTCGCGAGGCTTTTTTTTAAATAAATGAATAAATGATCCCCCAAGCTGCTACAACCCCATAACACCGAGCTCGCGAGTTTTTTTCAGAAATGAATAAATAAATAAATAATCCCCCAAGCTGCTACAACCCCATAACGCCGAGCTCACGACGCTTTTTTTTAAATAAATAAATAAATGATCCCGCAAGCTGCTACAACCCCATAACACCGAGCTCGCGAGTTGTTTTCAGAAATGAATAAATAAATAAATAATCCTCCAAGCTGCTACAACCCCATAACGCTGAGCTCGCGAGGCTTTTTTTTAAATAAATAAATAAATGATCCCCCAAGCTGCTACAACCCCATAACGCCGAGCTCGCGAGGCTTTTTTTTAAATAAATGAATAAATGATCCCCCAAGCTGCTACAACCCCATAACACCGAGCTCGCGAGTTTTTTTCAGAAATGAATAAATAAATAAATAATCCCCCAAGCTGCTACAACCCCATAACGCCGAGCTCGCGAGGTTTTTTTTCAAATAAATAAATAAATGATCCCCCAAGCTTCTACAACCCCATAACGCCGAGCTCGCGAGGCTTTTTTTTAAATAAATGAATAAATGATCCCCCGAGCTTCTACAATCCCATAACGCCCAGCTCGCGAGTTTTTTTCAGAAATGAATAAATAAAAAAATAATCCCCCAAGCTGCTACAACCCCATAACGCCGAGCTCGCGAGGTTTTTTTTCAAATAAATGAATAAATGATCCCCCAAGCTGCTACAACCCCATAACGCCGAGCTCGCGAGGTTTTTTTTCAAATAAATGAATAAATGATCCCCCAAGCTTCTACAACCCCATAACGCCGAGCTCGCGAGGCTTTTTTTAAATAAATGAATAAATGATCCCCCGAGCTTCTACAACCCCATAACGCCCAGCTCGCGAGTTTTTTTCAGAAATGAATAAATAAAAAAATAATCCCCCAATCTGCTACAACCCCATAACGCCGAGCTCACGAGGCTTTTTTTAAAATAAATAAATAAATGATCCCCCAAGCTGCTACAACCCCATAACGCCGAGCTCGCGAGGCTTTTTTTTAAATAAATGAATAAATGATCCCCCGAGCTTCTACAACCCCATAACGCCCAGCTCGCGAGTTTTTTTCAGAAATGAATAAATAAAAAAATAATCCCCCAATCTGCTACAACCCCATAACGCCGAGCTCACTAGGCTTTTTTTATAATAAATAAATAAATGATCTCCCAAGCTTCTACAACCCCATAACGCCGAGCTCGCGAGCCTTTTTTTATAATAAATAAATAAATGATCTCCCAAGCTTCTACAAACCCATAACGCCGAGCTCGCGAGCCTTTTTTTAAAATAAATAAATAAATGATCTCCCAAGCTGCTACAACCCCATAACGCCGAGCTCACGAGTTTTTTTCATGAATAAATAAATGAATAAATGATCCCCCGAGCTTCTACAACCCCATAACGCCGAGCTCACGAGGCTTTTTTTTAAATAAATGAATAAACGATCCCCCGAGCTTCTACAACCCCATAACGCCAAGCTCGCGAGGCTTTTTTTTAAATAAATGAATAAATGATCCCCCAAGCTGCTACAACCCCATAACACCGAGCTCGCGAGTTTTTTTCAGAAATGAATAAATAAATAAATAATCCCCCAAGCTGCTACAACCCCATAACGCCGAGCTCGCGAGGTTTTTTTTCAAATAAATGAATAAATGATCCCCCAAGCTTCTACAACCCCATAACGCCGAGCTCGCGAGGCTTTTTTTTAAATAAATGAATAAATGATCCCCCGAGCTTCTACAACCCCATAACGCCCAGCTCGCGAGTTTTTTTCAGAAATGAATAAATAAAAAAATAATCCCCCAATCTGCTACAACCCCATAACGCCGAGCTCACTAGGCTTTTTTTATAATAAATAAATAAATGATCTCCCAAGCTTCTACAACCCCATAACGCCGAGCTCGCGAGCCTTTTTTTATAATAAATAAATAAATGATCTCCCAAGCTTCTACGAACCCATAACGCCGAGCTCGCGAGCCTTTTTTTAAAATAAATAAATAAATGATCTCCCAAGCTGCTACAACCCCATAACGCCGAGCTCGCGGGTTTTTTCAGAAATGAATAAATAAAAAAATAATCCCCCAAACTGCTACAACTCCATTACGCCGAGCTCACGAGGCTTTTTTTAAAATAAATAAATAAATGATCCCCCAAGCTTCTACAACCCCATAACGCCGAGCTCGCGAGGCTTTTTTTTAAATAAATGAATAAATGATCCCCCGAGCTTCTACAATCCCATAACGCCCAGCTCGCGAGTTTTTTTCTGAAATGAATAAATAAAAAAATAATCCCCCAAGCTGCTACAACCCCATAACGCCGAGCTCGCGAGGTTTTTTTTCAAATAAATGAATAAATGATCCCCCAAGCTTCTACAACCCCATAACGCCGAGCTCACTAGGCTTTTTTTATAATAAATAAATAAATGATCTCCCAAGCTGCTACAACCCCATAACGCCGAGCTCACGAGGTTTTTTTTCAAATAAATGAATAAATGATCCCCCAAGCTTCTACAACCCCATAACGCCGAGCTCGCGAGGCTTTTTTTTAAATAAATGAATAAATGATCCCCCGAGCTTCTACAACCCCATAACGCCGAGCTCGCGAGCCTTTTTTTAAAATAAATAAATAAATGATCTCCCAAGCTGCTACAACCCCATAACGCCGAGCTCACGAGTTTTTTTCATGAATAAATAAATGAATAAATCATCCCCCAAGCTGCGACAACCCCATAACGCCGAGCTCGCGAGGCTTTTTTTTAAATAAATGAATAAATGATCCCCCGAGCTTCTACAACCCCATAACGCCGAGCTCACGAGGCTTTTTTTTAAATAAATGAATGAAGTTTTTCTCAGAAATGAATAAATAAAAAAATAATCCCCCAATCTGCTACAACCCCATAACGCCGAGCTCACTAGGCTTTTTTTATAATAAATAAATAAATGATCTCCCAAGCTTCTACAACCCCATAACGCCGAGCTCGCGAGCCTTTTTTTATAATAAATAAATAAATGATCTCCCAAGCTTCTACAAACCCATAACGCCGAGCTCGCGAGCCTTTTTTTAAAATAAATAAATAAATGATCTCCCAAGCTGCTACAACCCCATAACGCCGAGCTCACGAGTTTTTTTCATGAATAGATAAATGAATAAATGATCCCCCGAGCTTCTACAACCCCATAACGCCGAGCTCACGAGGCTTTTTTTTAAATAAATGAATAAACGATCCCCCGAGCTTCTACAACCCCATAACGCCAAGCTCGCGAGGCTTTTTTTTAAATAAATGAATAAATGATCCCCCAAGCTGCTACAACCCCATAACACCGAGCTCGCGAGTTTTTTTCAGAAATGAATAAATAAATAAATAATCCCCCAAGCTGCTACAACCCCATAACGCCGAGCTCGCGAGGTTTTTTTTCAAATAAATGAATAAATGATCCCCCAAGCTTCTACAACCCCATAACGCCGAGCTCGCGAGGCTTTTTTTTAAATAAATGAATAAATGATCCCCCGAGCTTCTACAACCCGATAACGCCGAGCTCGCGAGCCTTTTTTTAAAATAAATAAATAAATGATCTCCCAAGCTGCTACAACCCCATAACGCCGAGCTCGCGAGCCTTTTTTTATAATAAATAAATAAATGATCTCCCAAGCTTCTACGAACCCATAACGCCGAGCTCGCGAGCCTTTTTTTAAAATAAATAAATAAATGATCTCCCAAGCTGCTACAACCCGATAACGCCGAGCTCGCGGGTTTTTTCAGAAATGAATAAATAAAAAAATAATCCCCCAAACAGCTACAACTCCATTACGCCGAGCTCGCGAGGTTTTTTTTCAAATAAATGAATAAATGATCCCCCAAGCTTCTACAACCCCATAACGCCGAGCTCACTAGGCTTTTTTTATAATAAATAAATAAATGATCTCCCAAGCTGCTACAACCCCATAACGCCGAGCTCACGAGGTTTGTTTTCAAATAAATGAATAAATGATCCCCCAAGCTTCTACAACCCCATAACGCCGAGCTCGCGAGGCTTTTTTTTAAATAAATGAATAAATGATCCCCCGAGCTTCTACAACCCCATAACGCCGAGCTCGCGAGCCTTTTTTTAAAATAAATAAATAAATGATCTCCCAAGCTGCTACAACCCCATAACGCCGAGCTCACGAGTTTTTTTCATGAATAAATAAATGAATAAATCATCCCCCAAGCTGCGACAACCCCATAACGCCGAGCTCGCGAGGCTTTTTTTTAAATAAATGAATAAATGATCCCCCGAGCTTCTACAACCCCATAACGCCGAGCTCGCGAGTTTTTTTTCAAATAAATGAATAAATGATCCCCCAAGCTGCTACAACCCCATAACGCCGAGCTCGCGAGGCTTTTTTTAAATAAATGAATAAATGAACCCCTGAGCTTCTACAACCCCATAACGCCGAGCTCACGAGTTTTTTTCAGAAATGATAAAAAAATAAATGAATAATCCCCCAAGCTGCTACAACCCCATAACACCGAGCTCGCGAGGCTTTTTTTTAAATAAATAAATTAATGATCCCCCAAGCTGCTACAACCCCATAACGCCAAGCCCGCGAGTTTGTAGCAGCTTGGGGGATTATTTATTTATTCATTTCTGAAAAAAACTCGCGAGCTCGGTGTTATGGGGTTGTAGCAGCTTGGGGGATCATTTATTCATTTATTTAAAAAAAAGCCTCGCGAGCTCGGCGTTATGGGGGTGTAGCAGCTTGGGAGATCATTTATTTATTTATTTTAAAAAAAGCCTCGTGAGCTCGGCGTTATGGAGTTGTAGCAGTTTGGGGGATTATTTTTTTATTTATTCATTTCTGAAAAAAACTCGCGAGCTCGGCGTTATGGGGTTGTAGAAGCTCGGGGGATCATTTATTCATTTATTTAAAAAAAAGCCTCGCGAGCTCGGCGTTATGGGGTTGTAGCAGCTTGGGGGATTATTTATTCATTTGTTTATTCATGAAAAAAACTCGTGAGCTCGGCGTTATGGGGTTGTAGCAGCTTGGGAGATCATTTATTTATTTATTTAAAAAAAAAACTCGCGAGCTCGGTGTTATGGGCTTGTAGCAGCTTGGGGGATCATTTATTCATTTATTTAAAAAAAAGCCTCGCGAGCTCGGTGTTATGGGGTTGTAGCAGCTTGGGGGATTATTTATTTATTTATTCATTTCTGAAAAAAACTCGCGAGCTCGGTGTTATGGGGTTGTAGCAGCTTGGGGGATTGTTCATTTATTTTTTTATTCATTTCTGAAAAAAACTCGCGAGCTCGGCGTTATGGGGTTGTAGAAGCTCGGGGGATCATTTATTCATTTATTTGAAAAAAGCCTCGCGAGCTCGGTGTTATGGGGTTGTAGCAGCTTGGGGGATTATTTATTTATTTATTTATTTAAAAAAAAGCCTCGCGAGCTCGGCCTTATGGGGTTGTAGCAGCTTGGGAGATCATTTATTTATTTATTTTAAAAAAAGGCTCGCGAGCTCGGCGTTATGGGGTTGTAGAAGCTTGGGGTATCATTTATTTATTTATTTAAAAAAAAAGCCTCGCGAGCTCGGCGTTATGGGGTTGTAGCAGCTTGGGGGATTATTTATTTATTTATTCATTTCTGAAAAAAACTCGCGAGCTCGGTGTTATGGGGTTGTAGCAGCTTGGGGGATTATTTATTTATTTATTCATTTCTGAAAAAAACTCGCGAGCTCGGTGTTATGGGGTTGTAGCAGCTTGGGGGATTATTTATTTATTTATTCATTTCTGAAAAAAACTCGCGAGCTCGGCGTTATGGGGTTGTATAAGCTCGGGGGATCATTTATTCATTTATTTGAAAAAAAGCCTCGCGAGCTCGGTGTTATGGGGTTGTAGCAGCTTGGGGGATTATTTATTCATTTATTTATTTAAAAAAAAGCCTCGCGAGCTCGGCGTTATGGGGTTGTAGCAGCTTGGGAGATCATTTATTTATTTTAAAAAAAGGCTCGCGAGCTCGGCGTTATAGGGTTGTAGAAGCTTGGGGGATCATTTATTTATTTATTTAAAAAAAAGCCTCGCGAGCTCGCCGTTATGCGGTTGTAGCAGCTTGGGGGATTATTTATTCATTTATTCATTTCGGAAAAAAACTCGCGAGCTCAGCGTTATGGGGTTGTAGAAGCTCGGGGCATCATTTATTCATTTATTTAAAAAAAAGCCTCGCGAGCTCGGTGTTATGGGGTTGTAGCAGCTTGGGGGATTATTTATTTTTTTATTTATTTAAAAAAAAGCCTCGCGAGCTCGGCGTTGTGAGGTTGTAGCAGCTTGGGAGATCATTTATTTATTCATTTCTGAAAAAATCTCGCGAGCTCGGTGTTATGGGCTTGCAGCAGCTTGGGGGATCATTTATTCATTTATTTAAAAAAAAGCCTCGCGAGCTCGGTGTTATGGGGTTGTAGCAGCTTGGGGGATTATTTATTTATTTATTTATTTAAAAAAAAGCCTCGCGAGCTCGGCGTTATGGGGTTGTAGCAGCTTGGGAGATCATTTATTTATTCATTTCTGAAAAAATCTCGCGAGCTCGGTGTTATGGGCTTGTAGCAGCTTGGGGGATCATTTATTCATTTATTTAAAAAAAAGCCTCGCGAGCTCGGTGTTATGGGGTTGTAGCAGCTTGGGGGATTATTTATTTATTTATTCATTTCTGAAAAAAACTCGCGAGCTCGGTGTTATGGGGTTGTAGCAGCTTGGGGGATTGTTCATTTATTTATTTATTCATTTCTGAAAAAAACTCGCGAGCTCGGCGTTATGGGGTTGTAGAAGCTCGGGGGATCATTTATTTATTTATTCATTTCTGAAAAAAACTCGCGAGCTCGGTGTTATGGGGTTGTAGCAGCTTGGTGGATTATTTATTTATTTATTCATTTCTGAAAAAAACTCGCGAGCTCGGTGTTATGGGGTTGTAGCAGCTTGGGGGATTATTTATTTATTTATTCATTTCTGAAAAAAACTCGCGAGCTCGGCGTTATGGGGTTGTATAAGCTCGGGGGATCATTGATTCATTTATTTGAAAAAAAGCCTCGCGAGCTCGGTGTTATGGGGTTGTAGCAGCTTGGGAGATCATTTATTTATTTATTTTAAAAAAAGGCTCGCGAGCTCGGCGTTATGGGGTTGTAGAAGCTTGGGGTATCATTTATTTATTTATTTAAAAAAAAAGCCTCGCGAGCTCGGCGTTATGGGGTTGTAGCAGCTTGGGGGATTATTTATTTATTTATTCATTTCTGAAAAAAACTCGCGAGCTCGGTGTTATGGGGTTGTAGCAGCTTGGGGGATTATTTATTTATTTATTCATTTCTGAAAAAAACTCGCGAGCTCGGTGTTATGGGGTTGTAGCAGCTTGGGGGATTATTTATTTATTTATTCATTTCTGAAAAAAACTCGCGAGCTCGGCGTTATGGGGTTGTATAAGCTCGGGGGATCATTTATTCATTTATTTGAAAAAAAGCCTCGCGAGCTCGGTGTTATGGGGTTGTAGCAGCTTGGGGGATTATTTATTCATTTATTTATTTAAAAAAAAGCCTCGCGAGCTCGGCGTTATGGGGTTGTAGCAGCTTGGGAGATCATTTATTTATTTTAAAAAAAGGCTCGCGAGCTCGGCGTTATAGGGTTGTAGAAGCTTGGGGGATCATTTATTTATTTATTTAAAAAAAAGCCTCGCGAGCTCGCCGTTATGCGGTTGTAGCAGCTTGGGGGATTATTTATTTATTTATTCATTTCGGAAAAAAACTCGCGAGCTCAGCGTTATGGGGTTGTAGAAGCTCGGGGCATCATTTATTCATTTATTTAAAAAAAAGCCTCGCGAGCTCGGTGTTATGGGGTTGTAGCAGCTTGGGGGATTATTTATTTTTTTATTTATTTAAAAAAAAGCCTCGCGAGCTCGGCGTTGTGAGGTTGTAGCAGCTTGGGAGATCATTTATTTATTCATTTCTGAAAAAATCTCGCGAGCTCGGTGTTATGGGCTTGCAGCAGCTTGGGGGATCATTTATTCATTTATTTAAAAAAAAGCCTCGCGAGCTCGGTGTTATGGGGTTGTAGCAGCTTGGGGGATTATTTATTTATTTATTTATTTAAAAAAAAGCCTCGCGAGCTCGGCGTTATGGGGTTGTAGCAGCTTGGGAGATCATTTATTTATTCATTTCTGAAAAAATCTCGCGAGCTCGGTGTTATGGGCTTGTAGCAGCTTGGGGGATCATTTATTCATTTATTTAAAAAAAAGCCTCGCGAGCTCGGTGTTATGGGGTTGTAGCAGCTTGGGGGATTATTTATTTATTTATTCATTTCTGAAAAAAACTCGCGAGCTCGGTGTTATGGGGTTGTAGCAGCTTGGGGGATTGTTCATTTATTTATTTATTCATTTCTGAAAAAAACTCGCGAGCTCGGCGTTATGGGGTTGTAGAAGCTCGGGGGATCATTTATTTATTTATTCATTTCTGAAAAAAACTCGCGAGCTCGGTGTTATGGGGTTGTAGCAGCTTGGTGGATTATTTATTTATTTATTCATTTCTGAAAAAAACTCGCGAGCTCGGTGTTATGGGGTTGTAGCAGCTTGGGGGATTATTTATTTATTTATTCATTTCTGAAAAAAACTCGCGAGCTCGGCGTTATGGGGTTGTATAAGCTCGGGGGATCATTGATTCATTTATTTGAAAAAAAGCCTCGCGAGCTCGGTGTTATGGGGTTGTAGCAGCTTGGGGGATTATTTATTCATTTATTTATTTAAAAAAAAGCCTCGCGAGCTCGGCGTTATGGGGTTGTAGCAGCTTGGGAGATCATTTATTTATTTATTTTAAAAAAAGGCTCGCGAGCTCGGCGTTATGGGGTTGTAGAAGCTTGGGGGATCATTTATTTATTTATTTTAAAAAAAGCCTCGCGAGCTCGGTGTTATGGGGTTGTAGCAGCTTGGGGGATTGTTCTTTTATTTATTTATTCATTTCTGAAAAAAACTCGCGAGCTCGGCGTTATGGGGTTGTAGAAGCTCGGGGGATCATTTATTCATTTATTTGAAAAAAAAGCCTCGCGAGCTCGGTGTTATGGGGTTGTAGCAGCTTGGGGGATTATTTATTCATTTATTTATTTAAAAAAAAGCCTCGCGAGCTCGGCGTTATGGGGTTGTAGCAGCTTGGGAGATCATTTATTTATTTATTTTAAAAAAAGGCTCGTGAGCTCGGCGTTATGGGGTTGTAGAAGCTTGGGGGATCATTTATTTATTTATTTTAAAAAAAGCCTCGCGAGCTCGGCGTTATGGGGTTGTAGCAGCTTGGAGGATTATTTATTTATTTATTCATTTCTGAAAAAAACTCGCGAGCTCGGTGTTATGGGGTTGTAGCAGCTTGGGGGATCATTTATTCATTTATTTAAAAAAAAGCCTCGCGAGCTCGGTGTTATGGGGTTGTAGCAGCTTGGGGGATTATTTATTTATTTATTCATTTCTGAAAAAAACTCGCGAGCTCGGTGTTATGGGGTTGTAGCAGCTTGGGGGATTGTTCATTTATTTTTTTATTCATTTCTGAAAAAAACTCGCGAGCTCGGTGTTATGGGCTTGTAGCAGCTTGGGGGATCATTTATTCATTTATTTAAAAAAAAGCCTCGCGAGCTCGGTGTTATGGGGTTGTAGCAGCTTGGGGGATTATTTATTTATTTATTCATTTCTGAAAAAAACTCGCGAGCTCGGTGTTATGGGGTTGTAGCAGCTTGGGGGATTGTTCATTTATTTATTTATTCATTTCTGAAAAAAACTCGCGAGCTCGGCGTTATGGGGTTGTATAAGCTCGGGGGATCATTTATTCATTTATTTGAAAAAAAAGCCTCGCGAGCTCGGTGTTATGGGGTTGTAGCAGCTTGGGGGATTATTTATTCATTTATTTATTTAGAAAAAAGCCTCGCGAGCTCGGCGTTATGGGGTTGTAGCAGCTTGGGAGATCATTTATTTATTTATTTTAAAAAAAGGCTCGCGAGCTCGGCGTTATGGGGTTGTAGAAGCTTGGGGGATCATTTATTTATTTATTTTAAAAAAAGCCTCGCGAGCTCGGTGTTATGGGGTTGTAGCAGCTTGGGGGATTGTTCATTTATTTATTTATTCATTTCTGAAAAAAACTCGCGAGCTCGGCGTTATGGGGTTGTAGAAGCTCGGGGGATCATTTATTCATTTATTTGAAAAAAAAGCCTCGCGAGCTCGGTGTTATGGGGTTGTAGCAGCTTGGGGGATTATTTATTCATTTATTTATTTAAAAAAAAGCTCGCGAGCTCGGCGTTATGGGGTTGTAGCAGCTTGGGAGATCATTTATTTATTTATTTTAAAAAAAGGCTCGCGAGCTCGGCGTTATGGGGTTGTAGAAGCTTGGGGGATCATTTATTTATTTATTTTAAAAAAAGCCTCGCGAGCTCGGCGTTATGGGGTTGTAGCAGCTTGGAGGATTATTTATTTATTTATTCATTTCTGAAAAAAACTCGCGAGCTCGGTGTTATGGGGTTGTAGAAGCTTGGGGGATCATTTATTTATTTATTTTAAAAAAAGCCTCGCGAGCTCGGCGTTATGGGGTTGTAGCAGCTTGGAGGATTATTTATTTATTTATTCATTTCTGAAAAAAACTCGCGAGCTCGGTGTTATGGGGTTGTAGCAGCTTGGGGGATTATTTATTTATTTATTCATTTCTGAAAAAAACTCGTGAGCTCGGTGTTATGGGCTTGTAGCAGCTTGGGGGATCATTTATTCATTTATTTAAAAAAAAGCCTCGCGAGCTCGGTGTTATGGGGTTGTAGCAGCTTGGGGGATTATTTATTCATTTATTTATTTAAAAAAAAGCTCGCGAGCTCGGCGTTATGGGGTTGTAGCAGCTTGGGAGATCATTTATTTATTTATTTTAAAAAAAGGCTCGCGAGCTCGGCGTTATGGGGTTGTAGAAGCTTGGGGGATCATTTATTTATTTATTTTAAAAAAAGCCTCGCGAGCTCGGCGTTATGGGGTTGTAGCAGCTTGGAGGATTATTTATTTATTTATTCATTTCTGAAAAAAACTCGCGAGCTCGGTGTTATGGGGTTGTAGAAGCTTGGGGGATCATTTATTTATTTATTTTAAAAAAAGCCTCGCGAGCTCGGCGTTATGGGGTTGTAGCAGCTTGGAGGATTATTTATTTATTTATTCATTTCTGAAAAAAACTCGCGAGCTCGGTGTTATGGGGTTGTAGCAGCTTGGGGGATTATTTATTTATTTATTCATTTCTGAAAAAAACTCGTGAGCTCGGTGTTATGGGCTTGTAGCAGCTTGGGGGATCATTTATTCATTTATTTAAAAAAAAGCCTCGCGAGCTCGGTGTTATGGGGTTGTAGCAGCTTGGGGGATTATTTATTTATTTATTCATTTCTGAAAAAAACTCGCGAGCTCAGTGTTATGGGGTTGTAGCAGCTTGGGGGATTGTTCATTTATTTTTTTATTCATTTCTGAAAAAAACTCGCGAGCTCGGCGTTATGGGGTTGTAGAAGCTCGGGGGATCATTTATTCATTTATTTGAAAAAAAGCATCGCGAGCTCGGTGTTATGGGGTTGTAGCAGCTTGGGGGATTATTTATTTATTTATTTATTTAAAAAAAAGCCTCGCGAGCTCGGCGTTATGGGGTTGTAGCAGCTTGGGGGATTATTTATTTATTTATTCATTTCTGAAAAAAACTCGCGAGCTCGGTGTTATGGGGTTGTAGCAGCTTGGGGGATTGTTCATTTATTTTTTTATTCATTTCTGAAAAAAACTCGCGAGCTCGGCGTTATGGGGTTGTAGAAGCTCGGGGGATCATTTATTCATTTATTTGAAAAAAAGCATCGCGAGCTCGGTGTTATGGGGTTGTAGCAGCTTGGGGGATTATTTATTTATTTATTTATTTAAAAAAAAGCCTCGCGAGCTCGGCGTTATGGGGTTGTAGCAGCTTGGGGGATCATTTATTCATTTATTCAAAAAAAAGCCTCGCGAGCTCGGTGTTATGGGGTTGTAGCAGCTTGGGGGATTATTTATTTATTCATTTTAAAAAAAGGCTCGCGAGCTCGGCGTTATGGGGTTGTAGCAGCTTGGGGGATTATTTATTTATTTATTCATTTCTGAAAAAACTCGCGAGCTCGGCGTTATGGGGTTGTAGAAGCTCGGGGGATCATTTATTTATTTATTAATAAAAAAGGCCTTGCGAGCTCGGTGTTATGGGGTTGTAGCAGCTTGGGGGATTATTTATTTATTTATACATTTCTGAAAAAAAGCATCGCGAGCTCGGTGTTATGGGGTTGTAGCAGCTTGGGGGATTATTTATTTATTTATTTATTTAAAAAAAAGCCTCGCGAGCTCGGCGTTATGGGGTTGTAGCAGCTTGGGGGATTATTTATTTATTTATTCATTTCTGAAAAAAACTCGCGAGCTCGGTGTTATGGGGTTGTAGCAGCTTGGGGGATTGTTCATTTATTTTTTTATTCATTTCTGAAAAAAACTCGCGAGCTCGGTGTTATGGGGTTGTAGCAGCTTGGGGGATTGTTCATTTATTTATTTATTCATTTCTGAAAAAAACTCGCGAGCTCGGCGTTATGGGGTTGTAGAAGCTCGGGGGATCATTTATTTATTTATTCATTTCTGAAAAAAACTCGCGAGCTCGGTGTTATGGGGTTGTAGCAGCTTGGGGGATTATTTATTTATTTATTTATTTCTGAAAAAAACTCGCGAGCTCGGTGTTATGGGGTTGTAGCAGCTTGGGGGATTATTTATTTATTTATTCATTTCTGAAAAAAACTCGCGAGCTCGGCGTTATGGGGTTGTATAAGCTCGGGGGATCATTGATTCATTTATTTGAAAAAAAGCCTCGCGAGCTCGGTGTTATGGGGTTGTAGCAGCTTGGGGGATTATTTATTCATTTATTTATTTAAAAAAAAGCCTCGCGAGCTCGGCGTTATGGGGTTGTAGCAGCTTGGGAGATCATTTATTTATTTATTTTAAAAAAAGGCTCGCGAGCTCGGCGTTATGGGGTTGTAGAAGCTTGGGGGATCATTTATTTATTTATTTTAAAAAAAGCCTCGCGAGCTCGGTGTTATGGGGTTGTAGCAGCTTGGGGGATTGTTCTTTTATTTATTTATTCATTTCTGAAAAAAACTCGCGAGCTCGGCGTTATGGGGTTGTAGAAGCTCGGGGGATCATTTATTCATTTATTTGAAAAAAAAGCCTCGCGAGCTCGGTGTAATGGGGTTGTAGCAGCTTGGGGGATTATTTATTCATTTATTTATTTAAAAAAAAGCCTCGCGAGCTCGGCGTTATGGGGTTGTAGCAGCTTGGGAGATCATTTATTTATTTATTTTAAAAAAAGGCTCGTGAGCTCGGCGTTATGGGGTTGTAGAAGCTTGGGGGATCATTTATTTATTTATTTTAAAAAAAGCCTCGCGAGCTCGGCGTTATGGGGTTGTAGCAGCTTGGAGGATTATTTATTTATTTATTCATTTCTGAAAAAAACTCGCGAGCTCGGTGTTATGGGGTTGTAGCAGCTTGGGGGATCATTTATTCATTTATTTAAAAAAAAGCCTCGCGAGCTCGGTGTTATGGGGTTGTAGCAGCTTGGGGGATTATTTATTTATTTATTCATTTCTGAAAAAAACTCGCGAGCTCGGTGTTATGGGCTTGTAGCAGCTTGGGGGATCATTTATTCATTTATTTAAAAAAAAGCCTCGCGAGCTCGGTGTTATGGGGTTGTAGCAGCTTGGGGGATTATTTATTTATTTATTCATTTCTGAAAAAAACTCGCGAGCTCGGTGTTATGGGGTTGTAGCAGCTTGGGGGATTGTTCATTTATTTTTTTATTCATTTCTGAAAAAAACTTGCGAGCTCGGCGTTATGGGGTTGTATAAGCTCGGGGGATCATTTATTCATTTATTTGAAAAAAAAGCCTCGCGAGCTCGGTGTTATGGGGTTGTAGCAGCTTGGGGGATTATTTATTCATTTATTTATTTAAAAAAAAGCCTCGCGAGCTCGGCGTTATGGGGTTGTAGCAGCTTGGGAGATCATTTATTTATTTATTTTAAAAAAAGGCTCGCGAGCTCGGCGTTATGGGGTTGTAGAAGCTTGGGGGATCATTTATTTATTTATTTTAAAAAAAGCCTCGCGAGCTCGGTGTTATGGGGTTGTAGCAGCTTGGGGGATTGTTCATTTATTTATTTATTCATTTCTGAAAAAAACTCGCGAGCTCGGCGTTATGGGGTTGTAGAAGCTCGGGGGATCATTTATTCATTTATTTGAAAAAAAAGCCTCGCGAGCTCGGTGTTATGGGGTTGTAGCAGCTTGGGGGATTATTTATTCATTTATTTATTTAAAAAAAAGCCTCGCGAGCTCGGCGTTATGGGGTTGTAGCAGCTTGGGAGATCATTTATTTATTTATTTTAAAAAAAGGCTCGCGAGCTTGGCGTTATGGGGTTGTAGAAGCTTGGGGGATCATTTATTTATTTATTTTAAAAAAAGCCTCGCGAGCTCGGCGTTATGGGGTTGTAGCAGCTTGGAGGATTATTTATTTATTTATTCATTTCTGAAAAAAACTCGCGAGCTCGGTGTTATGGGGTTGTAGAAGCTTGGGGGATCATTTATTTATTTATTTTAAAAAAAGCCTCGCGAGCTCGGCGTTATGGGGTTGTAGCAGCTTGGAGGATTATTTATTTATTTATTCATTTCTGAAAAAAACTCGCGAGCTCGGTGTTATGGGGTTGTAGCAGCTTGGGGGATTATTTATTTATTTATTCATTTCTGAAAAAAACTCGTGAGCTCGGTGTTATGGGCTTGTAGCAGCTTGGGGGATCATTTATTCATTTATTTAAAAAAAAGCCTCGCGAGCTCGGTGTTATGGGGTTGTAGCAGCTTGGGGGATTATTTATTTATTTATTCATTTCTGAAAAAAACTCGCGAGCTCAGTGTTATGGGGTTGTAGCAGCTTGGGGGATTGTTCATTTATTTTTTTATTCATTTCTGAAAAAAACTCGCGAGCTCGGCGTTATGGGGTTGTAGAAGCTCGGGGGATCATTTATTCATTTATTTGAAAAAAAGCATCGCGAGCTCGGTGTTATGGGGTTGTAGCAGCTTGGGGGATTATTTATTTATTTATTTATTTAAAAAAAAGCCTCGCGAGCTCGGCGTTATGGGGTTGTAGCAGCTTGGGGGATTATTTATTTATTTATTCATTTCTGAAAAAAACTCGCGAGCTCGGTGTTATGGGGTTGTAGCAGCTTGGGGGATTGTTCATTTATTTTTTTATTCATTTCTGAAAAAAACTCGCGAGCTCGGCGTTATGGGGTTGTAGAAGCTCGGGGGATCATTTATTCATTTATTTGAAAAAAAGCATCGCGAGCTCGGTGTTATGGGGTTGTAGCAGCTTGGGGGATTATTTATTTATTTATTTATTTAAAAAAAAGCCTCGCGAGCTCGGCGTTATGGGGTTGTAGCAGCTTGGGGGATCATTTATTCATTTATTCAAAAAAAAGCCTCGCGAGCTCGGTGTTATGGGGTTGTAGCAGCTTGGGGGATTATTTATTTATTTATTTTAAAAAAAGGCTCGCGAGCTCGGCGTTATGGGGTTGTAGCAGCTTGGGGGATTATTTATTTATTTATTCATTTCTGAAAAAAACTCGCGAGCTCGGTGTTATGGGCTTGTAGCAGCTTGGGGGATCATTTATTCATTTATTTAAAAAAAAGCCTCGCGAGCTCGGTGTTATGGGGTTGTAGCAGCTTGGGGGATTATTTATTTATTTATTCATTTCTGAAAAAAACTCGCGAGCTCGGTGTTATGGGGTTGTAGCAGCTTGGGGGATTGTTCATTTATTTTTTTATTCATTTCTGAAAAAAACTTGCGAGCTCGGCGTTATGGGGTTGTATAAGTTCGGGGGATCATTTATTCATTTATTTGAAAAAAAAGCCTCGCGAGCTCGGTGTTATGGGGTTGTAGCAGCTTGGGGGATTATTTATTCATTTATTTATTTAAAAAAAAGCCTCGCGAGCTCGGCGTTATGGGGTTGTAGCAGCTTGGGAGATCATTTATTTATTTATTTTAAAAAAAGGCTCGCGAGCTCGGCGTTATGGGGTTGTAGAAGCTTGGGGGATCATTTATTTATTTATTTTAAAAAAAGCCTCGCGAGCTCGGTGTTATGGGGTTGTAGCAGCTTGGGGGATTGTTCATTTATTTATTTATTCATTTCTGAAAAAAACTCGCGAGCTCGGCGTTATGGGGTTGTAGAAGCTCGGGGGATCATTTATTCATTTATTTGAAAAAAAAGCCTCGCGAGCTCGGTGTTATGGGGTTGTAGCAGCTTGGGGGATTATTTATTCATTTATTTATTTAAAAAAAAGCCTCGCGAGCTCGGCGTTATGGGGTTGTAGCAGCTTGGGAGATCATTTATTTATTTATTTTAAAAAAAGGCTCGCGAGCTCGGCGTTATGGGGTTGTAGAAGCTTGGGGGATCATTTATTTATTTATTTTAAAAAAAGCCTCGCGAGCTCGGCGTTATGGGGTTGTAGCAGCTTGGAGGATTATTTATTTATTTATTCATTTCTGAAAAAAACTCGCGAGCTCGGTGTTATGGGGTTGTAGAAGCTTGGGGGATCATTTATTTATTTATTTTAAAAAAAGCCTCGCGAGCTCGGCGTTATGGGGTTGTAGCAGCTTGGAGGATTATTTATTTATTTATTCATTTCTGAAAAAAACTCGCGAGCTCGGTGTTATGGGGTTGTAGCAGCTTGGGGGATTATTTATTTATTTATTCATTTCTGAAAAAAACTCGTGAGCTCGGTGTTATGGGCTTGTAGCAGCTTGGGGGATCATTTATTCATTTATTTAAAAAAAAGCCTCGCGAGCTCGGTGTTATGGGGTTGTAGCAGCTTGGGGGATTATTTATTTATTTATTCATTTCTGAAAAAAACTCGCGAGCTCAGTGTTATGGGGTTGTAGCAGCTTGGGGGATTGTTCATTTATTTTTTTATTCATTTCTGAAAAAAACTCGCGAGCTCGGCGTTATGGGGTTGTAGAAGCTCGGGGGATCATTTATTCATTTATTTGAAAAAAAGCATCGCGAGCTCGGTGTTATGGGGTTGTAGCAGCTTGGGGGATTATTTATTTATTTATTTATTTAAAAAAAAGCCTCGCGAGCTCGGCGTTATGGGGTTGTAGCAGCTTGGGGGATTATTTATTTATTTATTCATTTCTGAAAAAAACTCGCGAGCTCGGTGTTATGGGGTTGTAGCAGCTTGGGGGATTGTTCATTTATTTTTTTATTCATTTCTGAAAAAAACTCGCGAGCTCGGCGTTATGGGGTTGTAGAAGCTCGGGGGATCATTTATTCATTTATTTGAAAAAAAGCATCGCGAGCTCGGTGTTATGGGGTTGTAGCAGCTTGGGGGATTATTTATTTATTTATTTATTTAAAAAAAAGCCTCGCGAGCTCGGCGTTATGGGGTTGTAGCAGCTTGGGGGATCATTTATTCATTTATTCAAAAAAAAGCCTCGCGAGCTCGGTGTTATGGGGTTGTAGCAGCTTGGGGGATTATTTATTTATTTATTTTAAAAAAAGGCTCGCGAGCTCGGCGTTATGGGGTTGTAGCAGCTTGGGGGATTATTTATTTATTTATTCATTTCTGAAAAAACTCGCGAGCTCGGCGTTATGGGGTTGTAGAAGCTCGGGGGATCATTTATTTATTTATTAATAAAAAAGGCCTTGCGAGCTCGGTGTTATGGGGTTGTAGCAGCTTGGGGGATTATTTATTTATTTATACATTTCTGAAAAAAACTCGCGAGCTCGGTGTTATGGGGTTGTAGCAGCTTGGGGGATCATTTATTTATTTATTTAAAAAAAAGCCTCGCGAGCTCGGCGTTATGGGGTTGTAGCAGCTTGGGGGATCATTTATTTATTTATTTAAAAAAAAGACTCGCGAGCTCGGTGTTATGGGGTTGTAGCAGCTTGGGGGATTATTCATTTATTTATTTATTCATTTCTGAAAAAAACTCGTGATGAAAAAAAAAAAAAAAAACTTTCATCATTGACATTAATATAATTTTTATTTAAAGGTTAATCTATTTTTTTCAATCGAGCAACGATAAATTTAAAATTTTTTATTTCTTTACAAACGACTATATCACGCCAAAATACAACAAAAAACTCTGAAAATATCAAAAAAAATTTTTTTTAGAAGAGCAGTCGACATTCTATATCTCTGGAGAAATGTGCGCTCTGAACTTGGCTAACCGTGCCCATGATTCTAATATCGAAACCAACGCTGTAAAAATCAAATATAAAACAGTTGTTAAAGTAGTTTAATTAAAGTCTTGGTGCAAGCTAGCTCAA
Organism: Encarsia formosa; assembly: GCA_038277355.1. Taxonomy (NCBI): domain Eukaryota; kingdom Metazoa; phylum Arthropoda; class Insecta; order Hymenoptera; family Aphelinidae; genus Encarsia; species Encarsia formosa. The sequence goes on from CM076187.1 coordinate 42,514,139, forward strand.
TGGCTCAGGTGGTAGAGTGTCTGCCTGCCATGCCTAGGCTCGTGGGTTCGGACTCTCCTACAGAGCCCAGGTGATCCCCCCCGCCAATGCCACTTTTCCCAGTGATCAAACTTTACTCGATCTATGCATTGCTGACGAAAGATTAAATTTTTCTGACCTCATTGACGGTAAGATAGCCACTCTCGACTATCATAGCGACAACAAAGCTCTCTCGTTCACTATAAAACTCGACAATAAAATAAACCACATCGACCCGAACTCTGAAAGACGCTTCATGTTCAAAAAAACAAAGTGGAAAACTTTTGAGAAAAATCTCAATAGAGAGTACACTAATCGTGTCCCTTATGACAGAAGCCTGGCAAACAATGAAATTGATTCATTCATCGACTTAATCGATCACACCATTTTATCAGTTATATAATCTACAGTCCCTAGATACAAACACCCCAACAACACTCTTAATTACGTCAACAGGAGAATTAAAAATCTCAATAAATATAAATCATTTATGATAACTCAACTGAATAAATCTTACTCACGAAATATCACTGAAGTTCAAAACCGTCAATATTTGAAACCAAATATTGATAAAATTGATGTGATTATCAAGGCAGAATTCAAAAAAGCTTCAACCAAGTACTGGGAAGCCCAATCAAAGTCAATCGATTACAGAAAACCCGAAAAGTTTTTTCCCAAAATCAATCGCTTCTTTCGCTCCAAACCCCCGCCAAAAATTAATGAAATTCATATAAGCACCGACGATACACACCTCATCGAGCGCTGTAATATAGATTTAGACAGTCTGCAAACAGGGTGAACTACTCATATGCGAGGGATTGGACTGTTTGCGAATGTACTTAAAAGTAATTTTAATGTCATTAGGTGTTTTTAATATATATAAGTTATACATAATTCATATTATAATTTTTTTTTTTTTTCTTATATATAATGTTAGACAGATAGGTTTTTATAAAACTTTTCCTATTTTTTCATCCATAAATTATAAGTAATGTAAAAACCCGACGGAAACGTCACACCTGTGCCTTGAAGTAAAATATGTACCTGTAAAACCGTATAATTAAATGCGAAAGAGTCTGCGTACTCTATACATTTATTAATAATATATTTTTCTGGCTTTTTTGGCAGGATATTATGTTTGCGCCAATACTGTTTTTGTAATATATATTTTGAGCAAATAAAGATCTATTTAAAAAAAAAAAAAAAAAAGGTTCGAATCTCAGCTGAACAAAATTTTTTTCTTCGATAATTTTATTATTAATAATTAAATCTAATAAAGAATGATATATCAATATTTAATAATAATATTAAATAAATTCAAAAATAGTGTGAAAATAAAATTAAAAGAAAAAAAAAAACCGTATGGAAACCCGTACGGAAATCCTGACCAAATTTCAGTATCGGAAACCCGTATGGGGTCCTTTACGGAAACCCTTATGGGTCCCCGTACGGGTTTCCTTACGGATTTCCATATGGATTTTTTCAGCTGGAATACCATTTATCTTATTTTGGGAAATAAATAATTTTAACTATTTAAAAGTTTATTGTTCAATATGTGCTTTTGATTATAAAAACATAAACAAAATTACTGATTCTAAATTATTTATCCTAAATTTTTCATGAAATCCAAAATTACTTTTTATAATTTACAGAGGAATAAAAAAAGAAATTTCATTTGGTAAATTAATATTTTAATATGATGCTTTGTAAAACATTTAACTCGTACATACTTTTGAATTAACTGTTTGATAAATGAATAATTCAAAATAATGCAGAAAAAAAGTAAGGTAGCTACATTTTTTTTTTTTTTTTTTACAATAAGCAACAATTTTTTTCATTTTTATAGCTTTTTGAATAATTAAAATTAAATAAAAGAAATAAATAAATAAAACAAATACTCGATTTTTAATAACCTATCGTCAATTTTTTTTATAATTTCAGATTACTTTTTTAAATAAAAAAAAAATTTTTATTTGATATGTTAATATTTTGATATATTTCCACAAAATATTTAACACCTGGGCCATTATGCATTAACTACAATAAATAATAATTAATAATGCAGAAAGTGTGCTAGCTGAATTTAAAAGTACAATTTCGCTTTCATGATTGTGGAACGGACCTATTCGAATTTTAACCATGCACAGCAATGAGCATCTCAAAGTTAGCAACTTTTTTTTTTTTTTTAATTAAATTATATTCAAAAAATTACTAGTATTTCACTGATTAAAATGCGCTGAAAAAAAAAAATGCTAGTTGCTTGGTTTTTTTTTAAATAAATAAAAAGTGGTAGATGCTAAGCGACCTTAAAATCGGTTTATTTTAATGAATATTAATTTAATCGGTACATTTTTTATGCTTAATCGAAAGATGATTTGACTAGCAATTAGCATCTTTTGGTTTCACGAAGCTAGCACAATTATTTTTTAAGATACATATTAATTAATTTTACACTACAAACGAGGCAGTAGGACGAGCGTGCGCAAGCGCAATACGCGCTCGATGTTTCAATTCCATTTCATTCCCTTGATACTCCGGGGACTCCCTCGGAACTATGAAATGTATGTATGTACCTCTAACTTCAGGCGCGCAGATGTAGTTTACAGTTACCCAACGCATAGACCTAACTATTACAAGCCACAATATCATTTGTTTATCTCTATCATAAGTGAAAAAATAAAATTTTTATTGAAAAGGGTGAGCCGACAAATGGTTATTTTTCACTGATTTAATCATAATTCAATATTAAGCTTCACACGCTTCTAACTAAGAATTTTATTATTTCACTTCATCTAAAGATTTATAAACAATAGGATGTTTAAAAAAAATTTTTTTTGCTTATAGTTTTGAATTTTTTTTTCATCTATTAGAAAGATCAGGTCTTAAATATCACGACACTTTTTACTTGACCGAGAAAATATGCAGCGTAAAACCCAATAATTCCCCAGGGCAACCATCGGATTCTCAAAAAAAACCTCGTAATGACTTACGTAAATAATCCTTTAGTAGGGTCGATCTGGCGTGAAAAGACCAAAAATATTGACGTAAAAGAAAACTCTAATGTTGTTGTACATACTGGAAAAGTTTGTGTGGACACTTAATAAAAACGCTCCAAACTTAATTTCAGAGAACGGAACATTAATTTATTTACGAGATACGGTAAAAAATAAAAAAGACCCATTTTTTCTAATTTAAATTGAAATAACTTTGAAACGATGTGTTTTACGAAAAAAACCCTCTGATATCAAAGTTTTTCCGTTAAATTTTTTACAAGATAGGCCCATTCTAATTTCAACAATTTTTAGAATTTTGCGTGTACACGTAATTGAACAAAATAAAAAACCTCTGAATTTTCATGGTTTGTGATAAAATTATATAAAATACTTGAAAGTGATTTGAATTAACTTTATTATATATTTGGGTACTATGATAAATATCCTAATCAAATTTGATTAAACTTGGTTTTTCAACAATCTATTAGTTAACAAAGGATCTCCCGCATCAAACTTTTATATTTTCAATAATTTCCTGGTAAAAAAATAAGCTACGATAATAGATACTAATATTTTTCCTGCAAACTTTACAAGCTAAGCTTTGAGTATATGGGGAATTCTCAAAAACTTTTAAACTCGGTAAAAAAAAACTCGTAAAAGTATAGTAAAAATTGGAGCACACTTTTGTAATTTTGACAACTATTTATTATGGTTGTGTCTAGGTACCATCGCCGTGTACCGTACACGGTACACGGTACACGGTAGCTTTTTACTTTAGATCCTATAATTTATTCCAAATAACCCACTTAAGTTTAAAAAACTACTAGTTTTTTCTTTAAATCTAATTACCCATCCTAAATAACCCACTTAAATTCACAGAGTGTCTAAAGTAACTCTTATTTGGTACCGTGTACCGTGCACCGTGCACCGAATACGGTACACGGCGATGGTACCTAGACACTTTCATTTATTATTGTAATTTCTGACTTGAACCAATAATAAAAAATTTATTTTTTAGTTCGCCAAAGAAGCTATTGCAAAATGAAACTATCCTGAACGTTCTGGCTCCGTGATCAAGAACTCTTTTATCAATTTCAATGATTTTTTTCACATAACCTAAGGCTTTAAATAAAAAATATCTGAGAACACTTTTAATTTTTTTTTCCTGAAAACCATTTTTACAGTGCAAAATTGTGAAATTTTTGAAATTGTTTAAACAATATTATTAGCGCAATAACTTTGTTAGCGAACTTTATATAAAAATTTCCTTGCGGTTTAGCGTTGAAAATATTGTTAAGAAAAAGTGGTCAAAATTTCAAAGAAGTGCTTTAATTAGATCTTTGTTTTTCTGAATACTTGTACATTTTAAAAGTTTTTGAGAATTCCCTTTATATAAATTTTTGATTTTTTTTTTTTTTTTTTTTTTTTAATCACTGATTTTTGACTTAATAAACAAATGGAATAACTTTGAAATGATTAATTTTTTGTGAGTACTATTAATATTGAAAATACTTGACTAGCGCTTAGTTTTTTTCAAACCTCGTAATTATATTCGAAGTTTTAGAAGCGAAGTAATTCGGTCAAACCGAATTGAATAAAATTTGGTGTAGACATTTATCATAATATATTAGTACCCAAATCATAAGAAAGTTAATTAAAATCACTTTTAAATATTTTATAAGTATATCTTTATCAAAAAACATGAAAATTCAGAGGTCTTTTCTTTGTTCATTTACGTGTACGGTAACACGAAAAAATCTATCAACAAAAATCTACCCAAAAAAATCTACCACGAAAAAATATATCTCAAAAAAAATCTACCACGAAAAAATCTATCTATACAACATATTTTATCATGAATTATTGATTGAAAAGTTAAAAACTGGTGAAGAAGCACAGCCGAAAAGAAAAAAGTATAAAGATTACGACTCCCGTTTAAAAAACATAGTTGAAGATTATGCACGTGATGACATTGTAGAATATTTGAGAAGAGTAGCATCTATAATCGTGTTTTAATGATCGTTTTGATATAATAAAATTGTTTACTTTTTGTTATAAAGTTTTACTATTATGTAATTAATAATATCATGCACTAATTACTGAAATAAACAATATTAAAACACTAACGGGTTATTTTTTTAAACTATGCGCGCCGTATAAATTTTTTCTTTTTTTTTTTTCTGTTATCTAATATTATTGTCGTGGATTTTTTCATCTAATCCGATTTTTTTTTAACTTGTACATGATTAATAGTTGATATTTTTGAGGTGGATTCTCATTGTTACATTGCTTTGTGATAGATTTTTTCTGGTAGATTTTTTCGTCGTAGATTTTTGTGTGATAGATTTTTTCGGGTAGACTTTTTCGTGTAGATTTTTTCGTGGTAGATTTTTTCATGTATTCTACGTGTACACGCAAAATTTTAAAAATTGTTGGAATCAGAATAGGCCATTTTTATAAGAAATTTAACGGAAAAACTTTTATTTTTGGGAGTTTTTTCCTAAGATGCATCGTTTCAAAGTTATTTCAGATTAAATGAGAAAAAAAACGGGTATTTTTTATTTTTTACCGGAACTCGTAAATATAAACTGATGTTCCGCGATAGGTCCTGTAACAGGGGTGGATTTAAGGGTTTGTATGAGCCAATACAAATACCCACGGTGCGTATTAAATCCTTATCACCTGTACTTAGTGCTGATCCAAGCACTCGTCGAACTGCAACTCGTCGACCTGAAATAATAAAATGAGGAAATCGCGTCCGCGAATATTACTATACTTCGCGACGCGGTCGGCTAGTTCGTTCATCGGTAGTGGGTGCGGGTATTAAAACAGGATCGATTCGCAGGAACACTAGGTTTAGTCAATAAAAATTAAATTAACAATTCAATAATTTATTAAAACAAATCTAAACCTAAAATACAAATTCCGAATTACGACTCGGTGTCGTTTAAACCAGTAAACAAAAGAATCTTCAATGCTCTCTAAATCGTTACGCGCGCACACAAATTCCTGCTGCTATCGGCAGCTAACGCGCGCAAGAGAAAAACAAAGATTATGACAATAACAGTGTACTAAGGACACTCACACGCATTCACACTCACTCGCACATTTACAATTAACTTACGGAGTCGCTAAGCTGCACCTCATTCCAAGCCGTCAGGCTAAACAAAATGCCAGGCTACGATGCCGACCAGCCGCAATATCTACCATACTCGAGTCGCCGTGTAGCCGTCGGAAAGCGGTCCAGGCGATGACGTGAAATGACAACTTCACAAATAACACCACCCTCTCACACTACGGCTCCACCACAACGCGCGACGCGAATGTCAATAATTGCCTTGACTTCCGTAACGAGTAAGCTGCTTCAAGATCTGCCATGAATCGATCTCCAGATCTTTGCGTGTCTGCCGGACGTCGGTCAGGTTCCCCGACGTCCACGGCTTCCAAAAGCCGGTTGACTCGTCTAGACAGAAGAATGCTTCCCGGGCGGTGACCATCGATCCCGCACCTTCTGTCTCTGCCAACTCTCTCTTCGACGACATTCCACTCCCGAGGAGTCCGGTTAGCCGTCGAACCGAGACGAGTTAAGTTCCATGTACGTGCGAACACTCGGACACGAAAACTACGAGTGGCTTCCCTTTTCCCGCTCTACCACCTCAGAGGTCCGCTCTGAGCTGCGTTCGACAGTCACGTGACTCGCGCCAAATCCTAAATCGTTACCGACGATTTAATTACGATCGCTGACTGTCACAGTCCCTCTGAAATAAGCTAGAGCGTTTTTGCTAATAAGGAGAGGACCATACATTTGAGTCACCGATTTCAATGAAAATCACTTTTAAGAATTTTATATATCTTTATCAAAAAACATGAAAATTCAGAGGTCTTTTCTTTGTTCATTTACATGTACACCGGCCGGACACCATATCGTTCCGAGGTTTGAATTAGGCGCTCGAAATTAGACCGTCAACTCAAAGTTTTTGCTAAAGTGCCAACCTGTGGGACGGGTAAAAAATTATTTTTCATAAAGTAGGGTTAGAGAGTCGATGTCAATGATCAACATTGATTTATTTCAGACTTGTCAAGCTTTTTATTGAAAAAATTAATGATTGATCGCTGCGGTCTACTTGTTTTGAATGTGTGCCGTATTTAAAAAATCTAATATAAATTATTTTTAAAATTTTATCCATTTACAAAAACTTTTTTTTTAAAGTAAATCTCAAATGTATCAATAGAAAAGAAGCAATAAAAAGTCATAAAAACATTTTTTGTTGAATAATTATCAATACATAATTACATAATTGTTTTTAATATTTTACTTTCATTTTGAGAGAAGGTTTTTGTAAATGGATAAAATTTTTAAAATAATTTATATTCGATTTTTTAAATACGGCACACATTCAAAACTAGTGGACCCAGCGATCAATCATTAATTTTTTCAATAAAAAAGCTTGACAAGTCTGAAATAAATCAATGTTGATCATTGACATCGACTCTCTAACCTTACTTTATGAAAAATAATTTTTTACCCGTCCCAAAGGTTGGCACTTTTGCAAAAACTTTGGGATAACGGTCATATTTCGAGCGCCTAATTCAAACCTCGGAACGATATGGTGTCCGGCTGGTGTACACGCAAAATTCTAAAAATTGTTGAAATCGGAATAGGCCATTTTTATAAGAAATTTAACGGAAAAACTTTTATTATTGGGAGTTTTTTCCTAAGATACATCGTTTCAAAGTTATTTCAGATTAAATGAGAAAAAAAATTGGTCTTTTTTATTTTTTACCGGAACTCGTAAATATAAACAACTAATGTTCCGCGATAGGTCCCTCTGAAATAAGCTAGAGCGTTTTTGCTAATAAGGACAGGACCAGACATTTGAGTCACCGATTTCAATGAAATTTTGAATGTAGTTTTCTGGTACTAAATGATGCAAGAAACCATAAATATTTACTCTGAATGGGCCGTTTTGCCGGTTTGCCATGCAAATCCAAGCAATTTTTATCATTTTTTTCATTTTTAGCTAATTTTCAAAAAATTCGTGTTCGAAGCCTTTTGTACGTTTGGAAAAGCGAAACCTCGCATTTTTTTCGCCTTTCTATGAATTTAAAGCGAAAAATATTTTCAAATCTCAACTTTAAAAATTCAATGGTGATTAATTTATATTACAGAGAGCACTTTTCAACATTTTTAAAATTTCAAAATATAAATTGTTTATAAACAAATTATTTAAATTTAGATTTAGATTTGAAAGTATTTTTCCCTTTAAGATCAAAAACAGACAAAAAAAAAGCTAAGTTTCTCATCTCTGAAAGTGAAATTGGCTTTGAACACGAATTATTTGGAAATAACCTAAAAAAAACAAAAAAGTGACCAATATGTCTGGTCGTTGCGAGTCCTTTTAGCGTCGGATGAATTTTTTGGGTCATCGATCTTAATGAAACTTTGGGAATTGTTTTCTGGGATCAAATATGAGCAAAAGCATACATGGTCCTCAGAAAAGACCTTTATACCGGTTCGTCCTGCAAATATATGTAACTAATAGCATCTTTTTTCAGCTATACTTCGAAAAATTCGTGTTCGAAGCCTATTGCATTTATAGAGATACGGGATCTCGCATTTTTTTCGTCTTTCTATGAACGGAAAGGGAAAAATATTTTTAAGTTTCAACTCAAAATTCATATTTTTTAATTCATAAAAATGCTAAAAAGTACTCCCTGTAACATAAATAAGTCACCATTGAATTTTTAGAGTTGAGATTTGAAAATATTTTTCGCTTTAAATTCATAGAAAGGCGAAAAAATGCGAGGTTTCGCTTCTACCAAACGTGCAAAAGGCTTCGAACACGAATTTTTTGAAAATTAGCTAAAAATGAAAAAAATGATGAAAATTTTCTTATATTTACATGGCAAACCGGTAAAAAGGCCCATTCAGAGGAAATATTGATTGTTTCGCCCATCATGTAGTCCCAGAAAACTACCCCCAAGTTTCATTAAAATCGGTGACCCAAATGTCTGGTCCTCTCCTTGTGAGCGCCTATACAAAATTTTCCAATATGTAATAACATTAGAGTTAGATCGATAACTTTTGCCACACCGACCCTTCTTGAGAGCCATGAATTTGATAATTACGGAACTCATTTCTCCCATTTAAACTTTAACTTTCTGGATAGTTTATGGGTACGCAATTTAACACACTTTTGGCTACACATAATATTTTCTCGTAAGATCCAGAGTCCAAAATATAAGGTCTTGTTAGAGCTAAGACAAGGCACAATTGTCTACAGTTGATTATTACTAAAGAGGTTTCTTTTTTGGACTTTAAAAACCAGTTTCTAGTGTAAGCTTCAAGTTTCAATATCCACCCTTCGAAAAAAAAAAAAAAATAAAATAAGTAAAGCAATCTTTCGAAAAGATGAAATCTTATTTTCACCTAAAATAAAACCTACTATGAAAAAAAGTAAAAAAAATTTTTAATCATGCTTTTCTAAAAAATAGACTAAAAAAATTGAAATAAAAATTTTACAAATTAAACAAAAATCTTGCTCGAAAAAGAAGAAAATAGTTTTGATTATACGATCTCAAGTTTTGAACTGTCTTAAATAAGCGTGAGGGTACATATATTTTAAAACTTCAAATTTCAATTTATAGTTGTAGAAAAGCGTGGATCATGTGTTCGAACTTTTAATTTTGATCTTACAATTAACATGAGCTACAATTTTCTACAACTATAAATTGAAATTTGAAGTTTTAAAATATATATGTACCCTTACGTTTATTTAAGACAATTCAAAACTTGAGTTTGTATAATAAAAATTATTTTCTTATTTTTAGAGCAAGATTTTTATTTATTTTGTAACATTTTTATTTCAATTTTTTTAGTCGATTTTTTAGAAAAGCATGTTTTTTAAAATATTTTTTTTTACTTTCTAGACTTGAATTTTTTTAATAGAAATTATTTATCATTATTATTATTATTATTATTATTATTATTATTAATTTTTGAAAAATTTCATTTTTTTTCCTCAAAGATAGTCCCTCCTTCATCGGTGACCTGGATCTCCAGGTCTCAAACTGACCACAGATTATTGTATTGTCATCTGATCCTGAGGTCTGTACAAAATTTCAGACCTCTAGGTCAAATGTGCTCAGATTTATAAAGCTTAAAAGAATCCAACATACCAAAAAAAAATACAAGACGGTGAGTTAAAGAAAAGAATGTAAAGTTTATTCGGAAAAAATTTTTTTAACAACTTTATAAAACTCAATAGGCAGCTGCTGTAACCTAATGGGACAATAAAACCATAACCGAGACGTGACCAAGACGGAGTCCCAGAGCTGATCGTACGTCGCACTAGATGTAATTAGCCTTGCCCCTCCCCTACCTAAGTCGAAACGTAACCCAGGTCTTTTGTCGCTTCATGCAAATGTATGTTTTCATGCTTTTGACCGATGTTCTCAAACTCTACGTAAAATTTTTGACGAGATGAAAAAAAAATTAAATAATAGAATTTCAAGACTGTACTGATCTTGAAGATTTGAAAAATTGTACAATTTATATTTCAACTTCTAAATTTTTCCAAAAGTGATTTTTTTTTTTTACATGCAATGAAAGGCATTTTTTTATTTGTTTATAACAATTTCTTGCATTGTTTTGCTGATGCAAATCGGATTCAAACAGTGTTTCTGGACCAATTTAAAAAAAAAACGTTGTATACTTCGAATTAAAACATTTTCAATGCTAACTTCCCCAGACTATTCCTCCACTCAGCTCACCTGAAGGGAACTGCATCAGTGATATTTCCGGATATTTCAACTGCTTACGTAATTATTTTTAGAAGATAATATTTGATGTTTATCGTTCTCTTTTTTGATTTTCATCATGGATTATAGGGCTCGAAAATTCGAAAAAAATTTTCCTAAGTAAAGTAGGCCTTATATAAGTCTAATTAAAAAAAAATCAAGGTTTTATTCGTGATTAGCATCCTTAAAAACCCCCATAAATAAATTTTTTTTAACTTAGTAAAGTAGACTTCGTATAAGTTAATTTCGTGATTAGAATTTTTGAAAACCCCTGAATACAAAATTTTAAACAGTTGTAATGCGTCACAGTCACAATTTTATTCAAGTTTTATGTTCTTTGTGTTACTTGATGTAGCTCCACATTAATAGGGTGAAATTAAAACAAAACACAGTAACGTTTTATAAAGACTACACAATTTTATTCGATTCAAATAATTAGTAAGTCTAATCAAAAAATGAAGGTTTCATTCGCTGAATACGAATTCAACATTAGTTTTTAAATTTGAGCTGTGATAGGTCTACTTTACAAATTACATTTTTTTTTAATCGATGTAAATTTTTGCATAAAAAATACTAATGATTATTTATTTCTACTTCAATCATACAATTCGAGGAAAAAAAAAAAAAAACAAAACAAAACAAAAGGTAAAAAATTTCTGCATCCTTCTAATATATTTTCGTCGTCGTCGACTTTTCTTTTCAAAAAAGTGACTTGACTTCTCATATCAATTATAAATTTGACTCTCGGGGAGTTTTTAGGCTGCTGATTACGAATCTAACATTAATTTTAAAATTTGACCTACCGAAGGTCTACTAATTCAAGGCTGCCATTTATGATTAATAATTAGAAATTGAGCACTCGGAGATTTTTGAGGTCGCCAATGACAAATCTGATCTTCATTTTTTAATTTATCCTACATAAGGGCTACTTGGTTAACGGAAAAATCAATTGTTTACAGGATTTTTTTGTAAGCTGTCACAGGGCTCGAATTAAGGAATTTAATTCCTCGGAGGATCGTGATTGAACACGAGAACCCGCGGCGATCGTCGTCCGCACTCCTCCGGCCTGATGACAAGTAGTATATTATTCCCGCAGGCGAGATGGTTCGATTTGGCCTCCGAGAGGTTTGCGACCCGAGCCGAAGGCGAGGGTTGCAACGAGGAGGCTAAATCGAACCCTCGAGCCTAAGGGAAATATACTATTTTTCGTCCTTCTAACCGAAAACAAGGGACGAAGTTCCGATTTTGAGGTTAGAGGGACGAAAATGCACTTTCTGTGCACACGACAATCCGTCGATTTTTCTTCAATACCTGAAAAGAGGGGGAAAGACGCGTACGCGAACTAATATTTTTATTACGCGGCGCGACTGCTCTCCTTCGTCGGTAGTGGCGTGAGTCTACGAGGACCGATCGCAGGAACACGGGTTAATTAAATTAATGGTCGAATGTAAATTTTAATAATTTTAATTAACCATAAAATAAAAGAAATTAAAAATTACATAACATTCCAAATTAATTCAATACAATTGTTTACAAACAATTTAACCCGAATGACTCAAAGTCTTGATACGACGAAAATTAATTTTACAAAAATAAAGTTCTTCGGTTGTGTTGTGGTCGCTACTAACACACCGACGCACACACACACTCTCGCGCTCGTCTGCTTGCTGCAGCGCGCCAAAAGAACAAAGGCGTGGACTAACTCCGATACAAAATCTAAGTACTTACTGTACTTCACACACACACTCCGACTCTAACTATCACACGAACAAATACTCAATGATTAACCGCTACGCGGACTTACTTTTCTAGCAGGTGCACCTTTGCTTGATTAAACAATAATAATGATAATTACTATTAGCCCGGATGGCTTCACACAAGACGACAATGCCTTCCAAGGCCGCACGCTGACTTTCCGTGAGATGTTTGCCTTCCCCGCTCCGATCCAATGACAACTGGATCACAGGAAAATCTACACAACTTCTCACTGATAACTTTATCTAACACAACCTTAATAAAGTTATCTAACAACACAAAAAAGTAAATAAGTATATTCGCTCTCTGACACACGTGTGATCGCGCCAAGCGCCGAAATTAGAGTAATGCTGACCGGTAGATCTCGTCATCACCTGACTTACCGATCCGCATCTGCGTTCCATAACAGTTAGCGCCGAATTCGAATTTAATCAACGCGCTAGCTGTTACAGTCCCCTCCCAAAGGTGACGTATCCGGGATTCGTTACCTCGACAATCCCAAGAACGCAGCTTACTTAAGTAGGGATTACGTCAATTCCCATATCGTCATAGGGCCCAGATTAAAACAATCTCCATAACACCCGATCGCACGCTACCTGACACTTGCGAGTGTCAGGATTTTCGGACGCATCCCTCGGTGGTTGAATTTCCTCTTCCGACGGTTCTTGCTCCACAGTCTTGCGATCCAAGTTTCCGGCCAGATATTGTAATTACCGACTGTCTGGTTAATCAAGTCGTTGGGCTTACAATCGCCAAGCCCGTCATCCACGACTCCTAACCTTAAAAATTTTCTAGGTTTTTCTTGACTTAAAACCTCATTCAATCTCCAGCCGCCCCCCCCCCCACGTTGGGCGCCAATTGTCACAGGGCTCGAATTAAGGAATTTAATTCCTCGGAGGATCGTGATTGAACACGAGAACCCACGGCGATTGTCGTCCGCACTCCTCCGGCCTGATGACAAAATGCACTTTCTGTGCACACGACAATCCGTCGATTTTTCTTCAATACCTGAAAAGAGGGGGGGAAGACGCGTACGCGAACTAATATTTTTATTACGCGGCGCGGCTGCTCTCCTTCGTCGGTAGTGGCGTGAGTCTACGAGGACCGATCGCAGGAACACGGGTTAATTAAATTAATGGTCGAATGTAAATTTTAATAATTTTAATTAACCATAAAATAAAAGAAATTAAAAATTACATTACATTCCAAATTAATTCTATACAATTGTTTACAAACAATTTAACCCGAATGACTCAAAGTCTTGATACGACGAAAATTAATTTTACAAAAATAAAGTTCGTCGGTTGTGTTGTGGTCGCTACTAACACACCGACGCACACACACACTCTCGCGCTCGTCTGCTTGCTGCAGCGCGCCAAAAGAACAAAGGCGAAGATCTTTCCTGAGTACTATGGTACTCTAACAAAACACACTCCCGCGCGCGATACAATTAATTTTATAATAAACGCCTTTCTAACTTACTTAGATTAATCAGGTGCACCTACGCTCGGCTGAACAATATTAATCCTGTATGCCTCGCTGAAGCCGGAGATGCCTTCAAAGGCCGGTCGCTGGTTGCTGTGAGGTTTTCTTACAACTATCACGTCGCGCTGGAATGACAACTCGAGGACGTGATAATACCAAACTTCACGAACAGCACCACTATCAACAGTCACGATGTTGATCTCGTAAAGCAATTATAATCGCGAACAAACAATTCGGCAAATTAATCTCACACACGCGTGCGTTTCCTCTCGCGGTCAAGACTCGAGTGACGCAACTCGGCCGGTGGCGCTGTCACCTCATTACCGACCGTGCGTCTACGCGTTTCTAACGGTCGCGTGCGAATAAAATTTGAATTTATTCTATTTCCCCACGCGCCCGTTACAAAGCTAACAACAAATGTGACCTTGATTTTTAAAATTGACTTACGTTAGGTCTATTTGTTTAAAGTAATAATTTATTTTTAATATAATTTTTTTTAAACTTACAAGGGCAGGTCCAGACTTTTGGGTCACTTTTTTGGTTTTTTAGGTAATTTTCAAAAAATTCGTGTTCAAAACCTATTGCACTTACGGAGATGCGGAACCTCGCATTTTTTTGTCTCTTTTTGAACTGGGAAAAATATTTTCAAATCTTAGTTTAAATAATTTGACCATGAATAATTTCTGTTTCAAAACTCAGAAAATGCTAATAGGTACTTCCAGTATCATAGAAAGACGAAAAAAATGCGAGGTCTCGCATCACTGTAAATGCAATAGGCTTTGAACACGAATTTTTTAAAAATTAGCTAAGAAATGAAAAAAATGCTAAAAATGCTAAAAATTGCTTATAATTTACATGGCAAACCGGTAGAAAAACCCATTCAGAGCTGAAATATTGTTAGACTTTCGCTAATCATTCGGTACCAGAAAACTACCTCCAAAGTTTCATTTAAATAGGGTTTTTGAGAGCGCTTATTAGAAATCCGACCTTCGACTTTAAAATTGACCTAGATAAGGTCTACTTGTTTAAAGTAAAAATTTATCTTAAGTAACTTTTTTTTTCAAATTTTGGATGTGTATTCTTGAGAGTGCAAATTACGAATTCGGCATTTATTTTTAAAATTGACCAACGCAAGAACTACTTATTTAATTCATTTGGAACCAGAGAAAAAACTAAAAAAGATATTAAGAGTGCTGCCTACCTCTAGTGGTGCCCTCTGGTGATGCATTATTTGGCATGGGGAATTTTCTTCGACGGATTTCGGCTTCAATATTTAATTAATTGACCTGAAAAAAATCTTAAAAAATTCTATAAATCGGTCTACAAGTGCGTTACTATCTAGATTTTTGATTAGGTTACTCTAAAAAAAGTGAAAAATGTTTTTCCGATAGCGGCTTGGAAGGCTGGATGTCTGCTGCCTCGCGCTGCGATATCGCGGAGTGAGCTCGAGAATCTCGATATATCGATAGCTGAAGCGGAGAGCTGCTGAGTGTTGGGTGGTGTGGTCTTTTCCCCATCATGAATTTTACATCAACTGATAAAAAATGTATGCGGTAAACTTTGTTTATCTTTTTTAGTTCCAAACTTACATAAATAGGTAGCGCAACTGCGTGACAGTGTAGCGTAACAGAAATTCGAGATTTTTTGAATTTTAAACAAGCTTGTTGATGATTTGTTATTGAAGTTTTATTGATCGATGAAAAAAGATTTCTCTCGATGTGATTAAATTATCAAAAAATTCAAGTTTTTCGTTAAAATTAAAATACTTTAAAAATATTGTTAAAAAGAACTTTTTATGATTTCCTGTAAGTCTTTTTAAGTTTTTTTTTAAATAAAACAGTTAGAGATACATTCAGTATGTGTTTTTATATGATTTTGACCCTCTATTCTGAAAAAAAATTTGATTACAGCATAAAATAACGCAAAATTGCGCAAAAACAATGATTTTTAAACTCTAAAAAAAATTTGTTATTTTGTTGTGGTTTGAACAATTCTTCATAAATCGACTTGAAAATTTTTTTCGTTAAACTTAATCATAATAAAAATACAAGAAAAAAAAAATTATGATGCTGGACATTTGTAAATTTTTTTAAAAATTCATTGAAAACGATAAAATCGTCGAAAATAGCTTTTTTTATAAAATAACTTTTTGAACTAAAACTTGAGATAAAATGAATTTAAATGATAAATTTATACATAGTAAATGGTTTTTTCTTGAGTTTTTAGGTATTTTAAGAGATAAAAAATAGAAGTTACAACTGGTTTGAAGTTTTATATGTTTTCTATCACTTTCAAGCTCAAAAATCAAACGGTGAAAATACGCAATCGAGGGGTTGGCTTAAATTTTTGACCCCTACTGTATGTTAGTATTAAATTAAAAATTTTTAAAAATATTGTAGCGTTTACTTACAAATAATACTATTTTTCATAAAAATTTGATTGAACTGAAACATAATAATTCAAGGTACATCTTAAAAATCTTCAAAAAATCGGTTTATACTATAAGTTTGTGAACTAAATTATAAATGTTTTGATTTATGCCATATAAATGATAAACATGCGCGGGTTTAAGTCTGATGCACAATCCCACGCGAATGCACCGAGCGTTGCACTCGCACGCTGCAGAGCAGTCGAAATAGTATATTATTATACAAGTTTCGATCACCATTTTATTGCGCAGTTTTGTTAAACAATTATTCTGTGCACTGAAGGACCTCTCGGCGTCCACGTTTCCATGCAGCGTTGTTAATACTTCCAATGAAAATATTGCCAAATCCTGGAAAAGTTTTACACGATCATTATCATTTTGAAATTCGAAGTCCAAAACTTCAAACCAAAACCGTTCTGGGCTAACATTGGGTTCGAGCAAGTATTTGGGCCAGCTGAATATTTGAAGATATTCCCATTACTGATGTAGTGTTTGTTCTTTGCTTTTTAATTTAAATTATTTGTATGAAATGAATACTATATTTCATAAAATACTACTTTTAACATAAATAAGACATAATCAACGTTGTTAACGATTTTTGCGGCACAGCGTAGGGTAAATGTTGGAGCTAGCCCGATGGCTGATAAACCGCCCAAAGGTGTAAAAGTTGACCCCCGTGGTGCAAAAATCGTTTTAACATAATAAGCGTAAAATATTAACCCACAAACCCCATTTGAACACCGTTGAAAATTAGATTTTTATAGCTAGGTCAACCGCTCATGTATGAAAAAAATCATTTTTCCGTTAAAAACTGTTTATTTGAGTAATGCACGTTCAATTAAAGAAATCGTGGTTACGATTTAATTAACTTTTCCATTGAATTCTTATTGGACATAAATATTTGCGGGTATCCAAGATACTTTTCGAATTGATCAATTGAGCTTAAATTTATACCATTTTTTAATTATTTTATAAAATTTATTGCTTTTTGAAACTTTTTTCATCATAAAGACGCATGGCTGTTGAAAACTAAAAGAAAATTTTTTAAATTTCATAATATAGTTATTTAATAAATATTTCATAAGTTTTATGTAAGCTACCAACGAACTTTGATCGCACAAATAATAGATATTTTCGGTACTTGGGACGCGAAACTGTTTTTACAGTGTGATACTTTTGCCAGACAATCACAAAAGATTCCCTCTAGATTTAAGTGGAAAAATCCGATTGACATAATATTTAGCAAAAAATCGTCTTGATTCCAGCGAACTTTTAAAAGCAAGAGGATTTTTTGCTTGATATAGCGTCAAGCAGATTTTTCCGATTAATTCAAAAGGACTTTTTTTGGGTCAAAGATCGGAGTACCTGGCCCGATGGTGTTGATAACACACATGGGTTGGGAAAACTGGCATCGGAATTGTGAACATAATTTTTTGTTTTTAGGAAAGTAACTTCTAATCGCGTGAAATAATTTTAATGTACCTACAGGCGAAAAATTACGTCCATTGGGAGCAAAAACGCAACACTGTCTAATTAAACACGCTAGATATTTTTCTCCTTTCAGTAGATATAATTTTGCTCACGACTTCGGATCGCAAGATCATTTTTGACCCCTTATGTACTTGTACGACTCTCGGGACGGCTTCTTCGGCTCTCTCTCGTCTAGTACTCTGTCTTGTTCCTGCCGTGTGTCGCTCCTGGTGTTTACGCCTCGTTGCAGTGTTGACTGAGTGATTTTTTATCGTGAAGCAGTTCTCGCGTTACTTTGAGTGGATTGTTTGACTTTTTCATGTTACTGTGATGACCGTTTAGTATGTAACTTTTAAAAAACTTATTCATTTACCACTGTGCGAAGTGAGGTTAGTGCGAAATTATTGGCGGCATCAGTGTTTGGGCGTGCAAAGAGCCTTAAGTCTTGCTTACAATAGAATCAAAGATTTGCGCGGATTTGCACTGGGTTCACTGGGTACACATAGCCATTGTGAACGCAGTAAATCCAGTGCAAATCCGCGCGAATCTTTGAATTCTAAATACGCTGTGAAACTATTAGCTGGCAACCCGGCATACCGTGGAGTCTGTACGGTGAACTATAACCTCACACTGTTGTGGATGACTGTTTTGACAACTTCCACCCTTTGCCTGCGATTTTAATGGCCTGACTATTCATAGTCTGCTACAACTTACTAGCCTCTTTGCGTGGTCTATACCACACTGTGGTCTGACCAAACGCTATAACCTGCACTACTCACCACTTAGCCGCAAAATTTCAAATCTGGGACTCTCGTCTGACTAAAATTACTTAATACTACCTGTCTGCCTGACATTGAAATGGGAGACAAATCAACCTGTGGCAAATGCTCCGGACCGCAGCACACTGATGTACCTTTGCACTAATGCGAAAATTGCGAGAAATTCTTACATAATTCTTGCGTAAAACTTGCAGTGATGACAAAACGCGGTAAACCTGGCAAAGCATGCCCAGAGTGCATTAAAAATGCAATACCACCAGCACAGTCAACTCGTACTTGACATGGATCTACTCGATCCATGTCAGTTCCCTCTCCTGGTTCTGCCACTCCAACATCTGCTGACTCCGAGACTCTGCAACCTGCTAAACTG
This sequence comes from Encarsia formosa, assembly GCA_038277355.1. Classification (NCBI taxonomy): domain Eukaryota; kingdom Metazoa; phylum Arthropoda; class Insecta; order Hymenoptera; family Aphelinidae; genus Encarsia; species Encarsia formosa. Next base: position 42,533,237 of record CM076187.1, read on the forward strand.
CTAGCACTGATGAAAAGAATAGCAAGTTTCCAGGCTACAATTGACTCTCAGTTTAAGGAAGTGAACGAGAAACTCGGTATTATTCCTCAACTTGTCACTAGAATGGATGAGAATGAACTAGGATTAGCAGAAGTTCGTGAAGAGCTGGCAAAAATGAAGGATATGGCTGATTCTAGAAGTGAGAACACAGTTCCTGACGCCAAACTGATTGAGAAAATCATCACCTTGGAAAGGAAAAACGCTGAATTGAACTCACGCGTAACAGAAGTGTCCACTATGCGACAACCTCTCTCAACAAACTTGGTAATTAGCAGACTGACTGTCCCTGATGGATCCGTCTTGAAAAGGCAAGTACTGCTGTTTTAAGCACAGTTCGTCCAGGACTTGATGCTAGAGATGTCGTCTTTGCTCGTATCCTGAAAAATCGAGCAAATGACAATGTAGATGCCACTGGCAGCACTTCACTGCAGAGGCAAGATGGAAACTTCGTGAATAATGTGACTGATTCTGCATTCTCAAAAGCCTCTGCCAGCAAAGCCACCTGAACTGATACCACAACCTCTAATCAAAGGAAGTTCCATAGTTGTAGCGCTTTATTCACGTGCTCTGTTCGAAGAAATCTTGCGTGGAAAAATCTAGTTTGATAAGCTTCACACAGCCCAGCTGAAAACGTCATTGCCATCTGAGATGAATCCTGCTTCACTGCTTCCTGGCTTGATCAACATCAATGAGTACCTGCCGATTGATCTCTTTAGGTTAAAACGCCACGTATATGAAAAGTCAAGAGAACCAATCTCTAGCTTTTCTATGTATGTGCGAATCAGTAGAATATACGTCAGAAGAAAGAAAGGTGATGCTGGCACATTTATCGCAACGAAAGAAGATCTTGATCGTTTTTTAAAGACCTAGGTACGATTTTTTATCTGCTCTCCAATTATCATAACTTTCATCTCTCATCGGCATTTGCTAATCATGCTTCATCCCTCATATTTTCATCATCATTATCATCTAATTCACCACCGCTTGATCCTGTTCACTCACACTGTGAGCCATCTCTAACCCAATTATTCAACCCACCAACTCGTTACGCATCACCCATCCCCCAGACTTCTGTACGAAACCCTGGAAGTGAGCTAAGGGTTTGTTTGAAAAATGCTTACTCTCTGAGAAGTCATTTGGAACTAGTCAAGCATTACCTGTCAACTCATCCATTGATTCATATTCTTGCAGTCACGGAGACATGGTTAGGTCCTGTAGTTGAAGACTCGCTGGTGAAGCTGGAAGATAACACCATTCTGAGGAAGGATCGCAACACCCAAGGGGGAGTAGTTGTACTTTATGTTCACAAATTCCTTAAAGCAACCCATCTTTGCTCATCCTCCACTGAGTGGACTGGTAAGCCTGGCCACCCCGAATACTTGTTTGCTGAGGTTACGCCGAAAGGTGGTAACCCTATATTTGCTAGAGTAGTATACAGGCCCCCCAAAGCTCCTTTTGTATTAGGGACTGATTTCATCCCAAAACTATGCGATCTTATGCACAATTACAGCACGAAGGTTCTACTCGGGGACTTTAATGTAGATCAGCTCGACTTTACAGATCTAGATGCGAAATTCATTCGTTCATTTATAGCAGAAAATTCACTATTTTCAGTCCCGTTTGGCGCTACGCATCACACCACTCACTCTCATACTTTGCTCGATCTCTGCCTCGTCGACGTTTTAGATACTGTCATTGATTACACCAAGACCGATACTCCATTCATAGCAAGACATGACCTACTAACTGCTACTCTAGACATACATATTCCACAGCTAGCGCCTATAGAATTTACCCACAGAGACATCAAATCCATGAACGTAACTACACTGAACGACTATCTGAGAGACTGTGATTGGTCGGTAATTATGGGTGGGAAGGATTTTGTTGTAGATGTGGGTCCGGATTGTCTTTGCGATAATTTTAATGCAGCCCTTCATGCCTTGGCCCAGGTTAAGACCTTGAATTTTAAATGACATTATCACCCGTGGTTCACGCCCTATCACAGATCGCTCATTACTGAAAGAGACTGACTATACAGACGCTACAAATGATCTAAACTTGATACAAAACTGTTTGAATACAGACTGGCACGAGTCACTGCTCATGAACAGATTGAAATTGCTAAACTTGACTTTTACCGGAATAAACTTCGCAATCTGACTGACCCTCAACAAATCTGGAAAGAACTCCGACATCTGGGCATCTCACCTGAACCTGATTGGATTTTCATAACGAGTGTTGAGGTGGTTAGGATCATATCTCGGTAACCGTTCGCAATCTGTCAAAATGGGTAACTCGTGGTCATCTTTTCGGCCCTTGAACAAGGTTCAGTGTTTGGTCCTCTACTTTTTCTGCTTTTTGTCATGGATATAGCTCGGGGTCTGGAAACAGGACTCTAACACATCATGTTTGCTGATGATCTGCAAATATACCTTCAAAGTCGTATTGAAGACATTCATAAGATGTTGGAGAAACTGAGTAGAAATACGAATCTCATAGCAGATTGAAACTGAACGTCAAAAAGACTAAGGCCATGGTGTTAGGTGGCTCATATTTTGTTGCCAAGTTCAAAAAACTGAGTAAGCGTACTCTGCAACTACGTGACTCTCTCATCCCTTTTGTTTCCTCAGCTCGCAGTCTTGGGGTCATTTTAGATGTAGAACTAGATTGAGAAGATCACGTTAACTATATCAAAAAGAGCGAACCCACTGATGTACAGGCTCTACCACTTTAGAAAAAGTACCACCTTTGAGCTGAGAAAGCACCTTATACAATCCATTTTATTTCCCATTGTCGATTATTGCTCTCTGGTTTATTGAGATATCACGTCTGATCAAAATCTCACCATACAACGAATTCTCAACACAGGTACCGTAGGTACATCTACGGTATCAGAAAGAACATGCACATCATACTATATAGAAGAGAGCTAGCTTGGTTATGAGCCCAGGGTCGTAGGGACTATTATGCAGCTTACCTCCTGTACAAGATCCTCCAGAACAGAACCCCCACTTATCTGACAGACTTCTTCTTGGCAAGACTTAGAAACTTTCCTAGAGGAAATGCCCCGGCCGCTCTGCAAGTTCATGGGTTCCGTACAGAAGTTTTCAGATGCTCATTTCATATCTCTACTTCAGTCCTTTGGAATTCCATCCCTCTCAATATCCGTAATGTTCACACCATTTAAATGTCTCATGAATTCATTCATTTTTCGGTTGGAAGGAGAGCTGTGAGCAGTTACCAATATTTAATTTAATGTGCTGTGATGATAACGATAATCAAATAGATTACCTGGTGATGTTTGACATTTAAACTAAGGACTTCATCATATTGTGATACTCTGGCATATATAGATATATGATACACATGTCTCATTAATCTCATTTTCTCACGATAAAATTGTCTGTTTATCCTGTTTGTTAATTAATTATTTGATATTGTGACAGCATCACTGTATATTAACGGTTTATATTTTACTTACCTTAGTTAATTAATTTAGTTAACTTGATTTACATTTGACTATTCATTTACATTTTTGTTTTACTTTAGTTATAATAATTATTGAAACTTTCTCTGTAAAACTGGAATGTTTTGTACAACATAATGTACATTTAATAAAACTTATCTATCTATCTATCTATCTATCTTCGGACCCAAAAAACTTATGCGGACGCCGAAATAACTTTTGCGCCTTCCGGTACAAAAAATACCCTCAATATCGTATTTTTCATTTTTTTGTAGTAGGCCTAAGATTTTTTCACCACCCAAATATTTTAATACTTAGCAAGTAAAAATAGTTAGCCGGGTTCATTACCACCTGGTGGGCGATACTAGTCCGGCCGCGCCGTCTGAAGCATTTTTCATTCATTGAGACAAAAAAAGTATAGTGATTAACTCATAACGAACATTAACTCATCAGCTATCTTTTGCATTGAATCATTTAAATAAGAATAATCAACATGGGTATCGTAGTATGGATCCCACTCTTCTGTTTCATCTTCAACTTTCAGCGTTGCACTTTCTTCAATGTCTTCGTTTCACAAAATATCGTCTTCACTACCGTCGAAGGCATTTGAAATGCATTATTTCTTAAAAGACTTTATAACGCTTTCAGTTTTAACTTGACTCCAAGCATTTATAATAAAAGTGCAATTCATTCAAAAGTATAATTAAGTCTCTCTTATGTTTTTTGTTCTGATAAAAGAAGGGGGGCGGGCTTATGCGCCGGACACTACGATAAGTTCACGCTGTAATTATTAAGTGACTTTACACAAATTTTATTGTGCACTTACTGATACTCCCGGACTTGCTTCAAATTCTAAGGATCTCCTTGCCTAGGTCTCATGCTTCTTACGCATTTTTGAGTGACACGTGCGCGTACTGTAAAAAAACCACGAAAAATCCTGTACAGTGTGCTAACTTTAAGACTTCTCATCACCAAAGTAGTGTAGAACGTGCTAGTGGTGTGCTATTAAACGATGTTATTTAAAAGTATTGTCATGATCTTGATACGGGTAAAAACAATGCTTCTTTTTCTTGCTCTATGCCAAGTGAGTCGACTGCTTCGAAAACCAATAGCTCGACCACGGAAATTTCTACAGAAGAACAGGTTACCTCCTTCACTGATCTGTGGTCTGAAATTCAGTCTAATTCTGCTGCCAATTTTCAGAGAAAATATCACGCTGGTTTGGTGACGTCACGGACGGAATAAAATTACTTAGAGAGGAGATCCAAAATGTAAACACATGTATAGATGAAATCTCCTTGCGTGTACACAAACTCGAAGCTGACTATTCTGACCTTCAAGATGATTGTATTGATGCATGTGTCTCGGGAACTACCAATCAAAACAAACGCGCAACCAACCTCATCTTCGTTAAAATCCCCGAATCCACGTGTGAATCTGCTTAAAAATGACTTAAAGGAAATTATCATCTCAAGTATACTTTGCTTGGGTAAAAAAGATGATAAGGGCCCTCGATTTCTCAAAGTTTGTTTTGATTCTGCGGAGCTAGCTAATTGGGTATTGTACAACCAAAAATCACTATCTCAGGGTGACATTTTTTGCTTCAAGGATCAGACTGTTTATCAACATGAACGTTATAATAAAACTCGCCTTGAACTTGAATCAAGAATCGTCGCGGGTGAAAAAAACCTCGTCACTCGACACTTTAATAATTTACCAAAAATCGTCTCTAATTCCAAAATAACTTAAGTTGACATTAAAAAAAACAAACAACGCGGTGAACCAAAAGTTTTAATATTTATTATCATAATGTTCGCAGTCTGAAAAATAAATTAAGTAACTTTGAATGGAAATTTTTATGCTCTTCGTTTATTTAGATTTAGCTTTCTCAAATATTGCGAATTTTGATTTCCATATTTCTGATGATCTGTTATGTTGACCCTTCTCACCCTCCTTATAATCTTTCATTCACTGACGTACATTTTGATACCCTGAAATATGATGATACACAATTATATTTCAGACGAGGGGATTACCGGGTGCTGAGATGAGCTAGTGAGTGTCATGTATCGACTCCGGAGTGAACCATGACTGGAAACCAGATGATGAGTAATGAGCCAATGGAATATGTCGCGAGGTCAGCTCAATGATCTTACAATAAAATTCATGAAGCTTCTGATCAACAGAGTTGTCATCAGAAAAGAAGTCATCCCAGCCAATACTCACTGACGAGTATCCAGTTGATACTCGTTTTAATTAACCAGACTTTTAAGATTAAGGAGCTTCTGTAGTGCTTGCCAACAAAAGCACTACGTCGCATTTCCTGTATTGCTTTACCTTGTGAAGATGTAGACTTAACTAGATGACAAATATCATAAATTAAATGTAGGTTAAATTTGACTAAAATATCAAGATAAATGTATCAAGGTTTAATTGAAAGATTGATTTTTTTTTATTAATATATTGCTAGATAAAATTAAATTGATTTTATAATCTAAGGTTGATAAATAAGTTGAATTTACTTTTAACGAGATTACAAATATTATATAAGAGATTATCATTAATTCAATATTATAGTCCTCCGACAGAGTCAAATATTACAATAATTATCTTACTTACTACCGGAAGCGTCCGGGTGAGTTGATGATCCAACGAAGGTTTCTACGCTTCAACTGATGGCTTAAACAGACGTAAAGGATCGATATTTCACTCTCGGAGATCCTTTTGCTCCGGTTTTCTGATCTAGTTGAGCCTAGAAACGCACTTTGTTATCCGCGTCTGGACTTCCGCTGCAATCAGGTGTCGGAGACCAGAAGGAAGTTTGGAGCGCGAGGGCAGACAGTAAAGAGCTCGGCTTCTCCCACCAAGCCGTGAAGAGCGGAGGTGGACATCAATCATTCGACGCCTAATTACGGGGATCGGCCCCTCCCTACTTTTGGTGGTGTAATTTGAAGTTACTTGGCGCAGTTTAGGAATTAAGGATGATAAAAAGGTCGATACATGATACTCACTAGCTCATCTCAGCGTCTGGTAATCTCCTCGTCTAAAATCGAATTGTGTAACATCATATTTCAATGTATCAAAATAAACGTCAGTGAATGAAAGATTATAAGGAAGGTGAGAAGGTTAAATTTTACATAACAGATCATCAGAAATATTGAAATCAAAATTCGCAATATTTGAGAAAGCTAAATCTAAATAAACGAAGAGCATAAAAATTTCCATTCAAAGTCACTTAATTTATTTTTCAGACTGCGAACATTATGATAATAAATATTAAAACTTTTGAAACACCACTTTGTTTGTTTTTTTTAATGTCAACTTAAGTTATTTTGGAATTAGAGACGATTTTTGGTAAATTATTAAAGTGTCGAATGACAAGGTTTTTTTCACCCACGACGATTCTTGATTCAAGTTCAAGGCGAGTTTTATTATAACGTTCATGTTGATAAACAGTCTGATCCTTGAAGCAAAAAATGTCACCCAGAGATAGTGATTTTTGGTTGTACAGCACCCAATTAGCTACCTCCGCAGAATCAAAAGAAACTTTGAGAAATCGAGGGCCCTTATCATCTTTTTTACCCAAGCGAAGTATACTTGAGATGATAATTTCCTTTAAGTCATTTTGAAGCAGGCTCGCACGTGGATTCGGGGACTTTAATGAAGATGAGGTTGGTTGCGCGTTTGTTTTGATTGATAATTCCCGAGACACATGCATAAATACAATCGTGTTGAAGGTCAGAATAGCCAGCTCTTCGAGTTTGTGTACACGCAAGGAGATTTCATCTATACATGTGTTTACATTTTGAATCTCCTCTCTTAGTAATTTTATTCCGTCCGTGACGTCACCAAACCAGCGTGATATTTTCTCTGAAAATTAGCAGCAGAATCAGACTGAATTTCAAACCACAGATCAGTGAAGGAGGTAACCTAGTCCTCAGTGGTCAAACTATTGGTTTTTGAAGCAGTCGACTCACTTGGCTAGAGCAAGAAAAAGAAGCATTGTTTTTACTCGTATCAAGATCATGACAGCACTTTTAAGTAACATCGTTTAATAGCACACCACTAGCACGTTCTACACCACTTTGGTGATAAGAAGTCTTAAAGTTAGCACACCATACAGCATTTTTCGTGGTTTTTTTACAGTACGCGCACCTGTCACTCAAAAATGCGTAAGAAGCACGAGACCTAACCAAAGAGATCCTTAGAATTTGAAGCAAGTCGGGGAGTATCAATAAGGGAACAATAAAACTTTGTGTAAAGTCACATAATAATTACAGCGTGAACTTATTGTAGTGTCCGGCGTATAAGCCCCCCCCCCCCCTTCTTTTATCAGAATAACATGAAAGCGAAAATATCTTCCATCACAACCGAGCTTTTACCTTCTTGAGCTTTTACTCAATTTTCCTATGAAGTTTTAGTAATAATGAAAGTATTTTTTATCTCAAACAGTCTAAAATGTCTATACTAAATGAAATTTTCGTAAGAAATTGACTGACTTAAATATATAGCTTTTGACGTTTAAAACTGTTTGATTTACCAGTAAACAAAAGCACCAAATTTTTGAGATTCTTTGGAACTGTTGGTTGGTTATCAATATCATTTTATTTCATCGAAAAAGACCCTCTTAAACGCATTTGTTAGCCCGCAATTGTGAAAACAAGTTTGAACCAGCTCCACCAGGCCTAAAATCAAAATTATCTACCATCACAACCAAGCTTTCTTTTTCTTGAGCTTTTCCCCGTACAGTTTTCGAAATAATACAAGTATTTTTTATTTTAAACAGTCTAAAATGTTTACATTAAATGATATTTTCGTGAGAAATTGACTGACTTGCATATATAACTTTTTACAATTTAAACTCTTCAATTTACTAGTCAACAAAAGCATTTAACTTTTTGAGATTTTTGGAACTGTTGGATTATTATCAACATAATTTCATTTCGTCGAAATAGACCCTCTAAAGCTCATTTATTAGCTTGAAATCGTGAAAATAAGAAACACCCAGAATTAAGGAGTTTGCCCCGATTTTTTTGCGTGGATTTTATTGTAATGGGAGGGCCCGGGAAACTCCTTTAAATAATTAAGGGAGGCCCTTTTCTTCCGGAAATACCTCATTACACTGTTTGAAATAAAAAATATTAGTATTCGTAACAGTAGTATAGAAATATAAATACTAGAGCTGGTTCAAACTTGTTTTCACGATAGCGGGCTCACAAATGGGTTTTAGAGGGTTTTTATCGACGAAATGAAATGATATTGATAATCATCCAACAGTTCCAAAGAATCTCAAAAATTTGGTGCTTTTGCTTACTGGTAAATCAAAGAGTTTAAAAAGTCAAAAGTTATATATTTAAGTCAGTCAATTCCTTACGAAAATTTCATTTAATATAGATATTTTAGACTGTTTGAAATAATAAATACTTTTATCATTACTAAAACTTCATAGGAAAATTGAGTAAAAGCTCAAGAAGAAGAAAGCTTGGTTGTGATGATAGATAATATCGATTTCAGGCCTGGTGGAGCTGGTTAAAACTTGTTTTCACAATTGCGGGCTAACAAATGCGTTTAAGAGGGTCTTTTTCGATGAAATAAAATGATATTGATAATCAACCAACAGTTCCAAAGAATCTAAAAAATTTGATGCTTTTGTTTAGGGAACGTTCACAAACCACGTGGCCCAAGCAGGGGGGAGGGGGGGCGATTAAAAGGCTACAAAAAGTTACGTGGGGGGTAGGGCTGTTGATTCAGAAAGGCACGTGGTTTTGGTGCATGAATCGATGTTTCGATTCATAATATTTTACTGTTGAACGTTAAAACCGAATCCGTGCCTGTCATCTGATTTGCGCTTGCGTGGCCGTATGCAAGTAAAAACTCGTCAAAGTTTTGTTTTGACTGTCCCGTATGTGCTTCATTATCACCGCGTGTAGGTAGCTTCTGTAGCTCATGGTTCTCTGCAGTCTGCAGCTGTTTTGTGATCAGCTATCTCCCAAGCCTTGAACCCTCAAAACCCTGGGCGCCCGAGGTCAACAAAAAAACTGGCTGACTATCCCCCAAGCTCTAAACCTTCAAGACCCTGAGTGCCCGAGTTCAACAAAAAAACAGATCGGCTATCCCCCAAGCTCTAAACCCTCAAAACCCTGGGTGCCCGAGTTAAATTATTCCAAAAATATGAGTGCATTTTAATTATTGAAATAAATAATCTGATCAGTTGTTTTGTTGAACTCGGGCGCCCAGGGTTTTGGGGATTCAAGGCTTGGGGGATAGCTGATCAGATAATTCATTGAACTCTACCTCCAGGGTTTTGGGGGTTCAAGGCTTGGGGACAGCTGATCAGATGATTCATTGAACTCTACGCCCAGTGTTTTGAGGGTTAATTAACTAGTCTATTCATTGAACTAAACGTTTTTTTTGTTTTTTTTTTAGACGTCAGTTTTATTGGGGGCGGAGGGGGGGGTAGACCTCAGGACACTCCCTAGCTGAAAGGAGTTGTTGCCCCTCTGGTATTAAATCATTAAATTATAACTTGAAAATAATGTTTTTAAAAAACTAATAGTATACATATTTACAATTTGAAATCGTAAAAAAACCACGTGACTTGGGGGGGGGAGTCAAAATTTGATACAAATACTACGTTGATCTTCATGGGAGGGAGGGCCCTTCAAAATCTTTGAAAAAATGACCACGTGGTTTATGAACGTTCCCTTACTGGTAAATCAAAGAGTTGACGTCTACACTCAACGCCGATCTCACCACGAATTTCACTAGCTTTTTCACCTGTAGTTACTTTCGTCTTGTTTACTCTGTCACTAATACTTTCGTTTACCTCCCTGTATACGATTTCTGTAGGATTTTCACAAAACTTTTCACTTGTAGTTACTCCTGACCTAGTTACTCTACTGCCAATACTCATATCCACACCCTTGTCTACATTATCTTTGGCATTTTCACAGGTCCTTTCACTTTCGGTTACTTTTGCTTCTGTTACTTTATTTATATGATTACTTTCTTTTTGCATTGGTGTTAGTTTTTTCTCACTCAATTTTATCCCACTCTTATTTTTAGGAATTGCTCCTGTCTTTCTGGCTTCAATAAATCATATACCACTTTCCACACATCCCATTTTTCACTTTCATCACTCTGACTTTCTGTCTCCCTAAACTCCTCTATCTCCTCACTTTCCTCCTCATTCGTCCAATCTTCCTCCACCATCTCTTCTACCTGTTGTTCCACATCCATCTCTCTGTCTACCTCACTATTGTTGTCTACAGTTGGTTTTGTGGCCCCTGTTTGTTGTTTGGGAGTGTTGGGCCACCCGACGCTCCCGCCTTGGCGTTTCCCAGCAAGGCTAACAACTTTGAACAATTTCCACAGTTTCTCACTGTTACACCCTTTGCACCACAAACTTGACAACTTGTTGCCTGGGCATTCAATGGGCAATTATTTGCAAAATGTCTAGTCTGCATTTATAGCAGCATAGATCTGGGAGTTCCCGAATCCGATGACCACCCAGCTGAAAAAATCCATATGGAAGTCCGTAAGGAAATCCGTACGGGGACCCATAAGGGTTCCTGTAAAGGATCCCATACGGGTTTCCGATACTGATATTTGGTCAGGGTTTCCGTACGGGTTTCCATACGGGTTTTTTTTTTTTTTTTTTTTTTCTTTTAGTTTTATTTTTACACTATTTTTTTATTTATTTAATATTATTATTAGATATTGATATATTATTCTTTATAAGATTTAATTATTCATAGTAAAATTATTTTGAATAAAATTATCGAAGAAAAAAATTTTGTTCGACTGAGATTCGAACCCATGACCCCAGGCATCACAGGCAGACACTCTACCACCTGAGCCATTGAGCTAGCATGCATCAAGACCTCAATTAAACTCCTTTAATATACAACTTATTGTCGGTTAAGCCCTTTAATTTAGATGAAGCTTCGACAAAATTTGTTTTAGATTTAGATAATGCAATACAATTGCTCGTGTTTGCGCGCTGAGAGAGACTAGTTAAAAATCAAATATAAAACAGTTGTTAAAGTAGTTTAATTAAAGTCTTCGAGCAAGCTAGCTCAATGGCTCAGTTGGTAGAGTGTCTGCCTGCCATGCCTGGGGTCGTGGGTTCGAATCTCAGTCGAACAAAATTTTTTTCTTCGATAATTTTATTATTAATAATGAAATCTTATAAAGAATAATATATCAATATCTAATAATAATATTAAATTAAATAAATCAAAAAATAGTGTGAAAATAAAATTAAATGAAAAAAAAAAACCCGTATGGAAACCCGTACGGGATCCCTGACCAAATATCAGTATCGGAAACCCGTATGGGGTCCTTTACGGGAACCCTTACGGGTCCCCGTACGGGTTTCCTTACGGATTTCCATATGGATTTTTTCAGCTGGGCAGGTCCTCCTTAATGACAATAGTTGCCCATTGGTCTACCTTCACTTTGAGTTTGTTGTTGTCGTGGTTGTTGTTGTTGAGTTTGTCTACTTTCTCGTTCTAATTGTTGTCTAGCTTACTGTTGTTGAATTATTTGTTGTACTAGTAGACGTGGTTATTGTTGTGAATTTTGTTGTGTTTGTATTTGAGGTCCTAGTTGTGGTGGCCTCATTTGTTTATTGACTTTTTGTTGGCTATACTGGTTGTTCTGCCAGCCATTTTGATTGTTAACGTTATTTTGTCTATTTTGCCAGTTTAGTTGATAACCTAACGGGTTATTTTGCACCTGAATACCTGCTACTTAATTTTTCTGACTTTGAATTGGACTGTCTACATTTTTGTTCTTTTTGCTTTTCTTTCTCGCCTTCTTTTCCTCACCACTAACCGTCGCGACTTCATTTACTGCAGCCACTTTGCTTTTCGCGTTCGTAAATGCTGCTATAGGTATCCGGCATTTGTCTTTGGTTGGTGGTCCTACAAATCTGTTACAATCTTCTTTCTGTCTTTCGTATTTCCTTCCATAGTGTTCCAAATCGTCTACCGTGTCTACTCGTTTGTTATCCAAGTACCACTTGTATTCAGGCTGCAACCCTCTTCTTATTATGTCTATCTGTTCATCTTCCTCCAGAGGGCGCTTTAAATATTTAAATAGGACCCCAGAAGTGATGTAATTCGAGATCGTTTCTCCTTTGCCTTGAGTCCTATTCCTTATTTCGTCCATGACCTCATACTGTGAGCAGGGGCATCATTACGAAATTTTCCGAGCTATGGAAGTCCAAATAATCATATATATATATATATATATATATGTACAGTGGTCAGTGTCCGGCCTTCGGCCGGATATGATAAATTACTAAAGCAATAATACACCCTCTTAAAGCGCAAATCACGCGCAATCCACCGACGTATTCAAAAAAACCAAAATAACCCATCTTTTTTTATTTTTTTTTCCAAAATAACCCATCAATAAAAAAATTTTCTAGGTTTGCGCGGTTCAACCAAAATAACCCATCCCAAATAACCCATCACCCAATTCCTGGAACTCATTTTTATTTGGTCTCGGAAAAAATGGGACCAAACACTATCCTGACTGTCCGGATAGTGTTGAAATGTCCGGATAGTAACCGCTGTATATATGAAATGTCCGGATAGTGACCGACACACACACACACACACACACACACACACACACACACACACACACACACATATATATATATTTATATATATATCACCTCGTTTTTTTTGTCCCCTGGGTGCCCGAGTTCAACAAAAAAACCGATCGGCTATCTCCCACGCTCCAAACCCCCAAAACCCTGGGCACCCGAGTTGAAAAAAAAAACTGATCGGCTCAACCCCAGGCTCTAAACCCCCAAAACCCTGGACATCCGAGTTCAACAAAAAAACTTATCAGCTATCCCCCAAATACCCCAGGGGCCCAAGTTTAACAAAAAAAAACTTATCGGCTATCTCCCAAGCTCTAAACTCCCAAATACCGTGGGCGTCCGAGTTTAACAAAAAAACTGATCAGTTGAACCCAGATGCCCAGGGCTTTGGAGGTTTAGAGCTTCAGGGATAGCTGATCAGTGTTTTTGTTGAACTCGGATGCCCAGGGTATTTGGGTGTTTAGAGCTTTGGGATAGCTGATCAGTGTTTTTGTTGAACTCGGATGCCCAGGGTATTTGGGTGTTTAGAGCTTGGGGGATAGCCGATAAGTTTTTTGTTGAACTCGGATGCCCAGGGTATTTGGGTGTTTAGAGCTTTGGGGATAGCTGATCAGTGTCTTTGTTGAACTCGGATGCCCAGGGTATTTGGGGGTTGAGAGCTTGGGGGATAGCCGATAAGTTTTTTGTTGAACTCGGATGCCCAGAGTATTTGGATGTTTAGAGCTTGGGGGATAGCCGATAAGTTTTTTGTTGAACTCGGATGCCCAGGGTATTTGGGTGTTTAGAGCTTGGGGGATAGCTGATAAGTTTTTTTGTTGAACTTGGATGCCCAGGGTATTTGGATGTTTAGAGCTTGGGGGATAGCCGGTAAGTTTTTTGTTGAACTCGGATGCCCAGGGTATTTGGGTGTTTAGAGCTTGGGGGATAGCTTATTAGTTTTTTTGTTGAACTCGGGAGCCCAGGGTATTTGGGGATAGCCGATAAGTTTCTTTGTTGAACTTGGGCGCCCGGGGTATTTGGGGGTTTAGAGCTTGGATAGCAGAGGTATGGAATTCCATAGCTACAAAAAAGTCAGCTATAGAGCAGCCATGGCTAACATCGCAGTAGTGACGCCCCTGACTGTGAGTATTGGCCAATAATGTTCCTCTGGAACGCCTTTTTAAACTCATGCCACGTTTCAATCTTCAAAATCGTCATGTCGTACCATTTCAGGGCCCGATCTTCCATCACACTCGCTACTCCGTTTATTTTTTGAGTGTCCGACATGTTACTATTCCGTCTACACCTGTCTAGCTTGTTAGGGAATTGTTCTGGGTTTTCTTTTCCCTCATCCCCTGAGAATTTTAAATTCCAATCTTTTAAAATTCTCACACAATTGATATTGCCAGACTGTGTATACCCGTGTCTATGATGTCTTATTGGTGATCGGCTGTCTGATGCTGAAATGCTGCGATTTCGTCTTGAAACATGTCTATACTCTCTTGAATCGGATCTACTGCGATAATCTCGTCTGCGTCTACTATTTTGCGATCGAGAAACTTGTGGCTCTCTATCAACTCTATGGCCTCGGATCCACGATCCATGACGACGTTCTTCAGATGAAGAAGACGAACGATATCGATGGCCTCGCAGTCTACTATTGACTCTTCTGTGACTCCGTTCTTGTGACGATGAATCCCTTCTCTTATTACGAAATGGGGATCCATGACGATTGTGTCAAGTTACGGAAGTTCGTAGTTTACTACGATGTGAATGTCCATGATGTAGTTCTTTCGACCTCGATCTTCGATCTCTTCTGTCTAGAGAAATGTGATCATGTTCCCGAGATTTAATGTCGATATGACGCCTCTCCCGTGACGTAGATTTGTATCTCTTATGACCATGTGTAGGTTTGTAGTGGTTCTCCCTCGACGAGGATCTATAACGTACTTCACGGTGATGAGACGACTCATTCTTTTTACTGTAATGAACCTTGTTTGAACTGTTACTCTTATGCTGTTTGGTTATCTTATCGTCGTTTGTATCGCTACCACTACTTGTATACTGTCTGTTTTGTTATCTTTCATTGTTCAATTCCTTTTCTTTTCCGAATCTTTTCATTTTTTCCTATCTTCCTTCTACTTTTCCATTCCTAGAACTTCTCTTTACCAGCCGTTTTCTACGTAGTTCTATCTTACTATCATATGAATTTCCACTCTCATAGTTTTTCTCTGATTCATTATCATATCCACCATACAATTTACTCTCTTCTCTTCTTCAGTCCATTAACCTTTCTATATGTCTACTCGTGTCTACTTTTCGTTCTCTCAATCGTAAGTTCAATTGTTTGTTTTCCCATACCGAGTGAATACCGTGTGAAGGGGATATAAACGAGTTTTTCATTTCCAGAGGTGTTTTTCTCAAACCCGTTTCATTGATTTTCTTCCTTGTGCCATCGTTCTCTGGAATTGAATAACTTGTATTTGATTCCCGCTCTTTATTGTTAGGTGTTCCATTCACTTCCAACTGTTTTTGTGTTCTATTTTCCTCTCTATCTTGCGAATCATTCTCGTCTCCATCTGTCCGATATTCACTCTCGCTATCATGCGTCACCAATTTGTCTTCTCTCATTCCCGGTTTTTGACTAGTTCGTCTGGATTTTCTCTGTCTGTGTGTTCTCGTGTCTAGTACGTATTCTTTCGCTGGTTGTTCCTTCAGACCCATTCCTTCATTGTCTACAGATGGTATCCACGGAACGTCCAACCTCTTTCCTTCTTGGATTAACTCAACTCGTAATAATCTTTCACAGACCGTCTCGAAAGAGCCTGTTGTACTTGCTTTTCTCTTTGCCAGTTCTTCCTTCACTTGATTTTCGCTCATTGATCTTAATTCATTCAACCTTTTCCTAATGTCACGTGAATTTGTTAATAATCTTCTCATACTGTCTACATATGTTCGGTATTCCATCTTCTCTGCCCTTTCTCACGAGAACACAAACAAGAAAGAAAAAAAAATTCACTGTGTATTTAATTTCTAACCTAAAGAGAAATAAAAAAAAAATTTCACCGTCTACACTTAATCTTGAATCTGAAAAAACAAAAAAAAAATTTTCACTGTGTACACTTAATCTTGAACCTGAAAAGAAAATTTCTGTCTACAATATTCTTGAACCTGAAAGAAATTTATCACTGTCTACAGTTTTCTTCAACAACTAAAAAGAAAAAAAAAAATATTCATTGTCTACAATACTCTTGAACCTGAAAATAAAATTATCATTGTCTACAATACTCTTGAACACTGAAAGAAAGAAAAAAAAATAATAATAATAATCACTGTCTACAATACTCTTGATCTGAAAAGAAAATTATCACTGTCTACAATAAGTCTTGATTCTTCGCTTTTCAGTAGCTGTTATTTTTATTTTATTTTTATTTTTTTTGATACTACAAATAAATCTTCCTGAAACCTATTAAAATCCAAAACAAAAAAAAAATAATAAAAATTCAGTTGGACACTAGCCAACAATTAAATTATAATATTTTGTCGGGTACTAGCCAACAATAAAATCATATAAATCACTCAAATATTCCCAAATATCCATCACCAAACTTTAATCCATAAATTTTCACTCATCCGTCTTTCCGTAATTTCCTCCATCCCAACCGCAAGAGAGATAACAAAAAAAAAGTCCCGATTTCAAAATTCATTCTAAGTTCTTCCCCGAAAAATTTTCTAAGTCTAACTTTTCGAAATTTTTCAATGTTCCACCTTTGAAAAATTCTACTAAGTACAACTTTCACGAAAGAAAAAAAAAAATCTAAGTTCTACTTCCGAAAATTTCCTAAGTCTAACTTTTCGATATTCTTCAATGTTCCACCTTTGAAAAATTCCACTAAGTCCAACTTTCACGAAAGACAAAAAAAAATTCTAAGTTATATCGCCGAAAAATTTTCTCAAATCTAACTCTTCCGAAATTATTTCAAGTTCCCAACCTGTCAACTAAAAATTGTCTAAGTCCCACTTTCCGAAATTTTTCTAAGTTCCAAAAGAAAGAAGAAAAACAATAAAAAATACCTTTAATTAAAACCAAAAACCAAAATGCAATAAAACAAGAATAAAAATACTCCTTCTCTCTTCACCACCTTTCCGTAGGTTAATTTTTATAAAAAAAAATTAACAAAAAAAAATTAAATATTTTACCCCATTTTTAATGGGGTATTTCCGGAAGAAAAGGGCCTCCCTTAATTATTTAAAGGAGTTTCCCGCGCCCTCCCATTACAATAAAATCCACGCAAAAAAAATCGGGGGAAACTCCTTATTTCTGGGGGTTAGGGTTTCCATGGAAAGAAAACCTCCGGGACGGGTTGGTGAGCTAGAGAGAAGAAATAAAGTTATTGCAAAATTTTAGTTTAATTATGTTTTATTCTTGCCTACTAGAGAACCAAAAATAAATTAGGTCTACATTAACAAGAAATTTTATCCTGAGAACAAAGAAAAAAAAAACTATAAAGTAAGTCTACAAAATGTAACGACGCCGCACAAAGAAAATCCTAGTTTAATACCACAAAATTTCTAAATGTACGCAAATGAATTTTCATTCATCACGCACCACACACCAAAAGAAATAAGAAAAACATGCTTTACAAAAAATTATTAAATCAGAATTTTACGGCTTATCAGATTTATACCTATTAGTTATTGGCTTAGACCTAATCCCAAAAATGGCCGCTAATTGAATACTTTTTTTTCTTTTCAATTTTTGGCTTTCCAACTCTCTAGTATTTGCTAAAATAACCCAAGTTTTCTTAATTTCTCGATCACCTAGCTGTAAGCAAAGAACAAAAAAAAATTTCTACAAATCTCACAAAAAAACTAGAAAAGAACTTAGAAGAAAAATTCACAGTCTCAAAAACAACCTTGCTCTACGGCTACAGAGAACAGAATGACGCTCCCAGCGTCTCGCTAACTCAACTTCCTTCCTCACCATTCTTGTCCAACACTCTCAACCGATCAACACAATTCTTTATAAGCAAGTTTCATCCATACTGGTGGAACAATAAAAGGTCCACCAATCACTCTCATTCACGCCACACAATCAAACGCTCACGTCTACAATATTTCCGGTGGTGATCGCCACGCCACCTTTACCACGCGCGAAAATACAAAAAAATATAATACAAAACAAACGCACACGAGGCACTCACAGATTTTTATTCCTCGCCCACATACACACTCTCTCTCCCCTACACGCACACGTAGTCCGCGCAACACACAAAACCTCAACAAAAAATAAAACCACACTCACGCCCGCGTCTACTGTCTTGAGTATACGCGCACGCGCCTGCCGACGTAGTCACGTCGTCTGCCGACACGCGCCGCGCACCTCCTCTGTCGCCGGAGACTCCCAGACTGAGAATCGGGACCCGCGCGCGCGCGCGCGTGTGTGTGTATGTGTGTGTGTGCGCGTGTGCGTGTGTGTGTGTGTGCGTGTGCGTGTGTGTGTGTGTGTGCGCGCCTTGTGCCAGGAGAGCGTTCCCGGATGGTGTGTGCCCGCGCTGCTGCAGCAGCATTCAGCCGACGGTGACCGTCGACACATGGTCGGCCTCAGCTGCGAGTGAACGCGGCATGGTTATCACCTGGGAAAAGTAAACAAAACAAATTAAATTAATTTGCTGTTTCCCAGGTGACTCGACACTGCCAGGTAGGAAAATAATTTACGAGGGATTCACTCCCTCGCAACAGTCTAAAATGTCTATATTAAATAAAATTTTCGTAAGAAATTGACTGACTCTCATATATAACTTTTTACGTTTAAAACTCCTTAATTTTTCAGTAAACAAAAGCTTTTAACTTCTTGAGATTTTTAGGAACTGTTGGTTGATTATCAATATCATTTTATTTCATCGAAAAAGACCCTCTTAAACGCATTTGTTAGCCTGCAATTGTGAAAACAAGTTTGAACCAGCTCCACCAGGCCTGAAATCGAAATTATCTACCATCACAACCAAGCTTTCTTGTTCTTGAGCTTTTACTCAATTTCCCCATAAAGTTTTCGAAATAATACAAGTATTTTTTATTTCAAACAGTCTAAAATGTCTATATTAAATGAAATTTTAGTAAGAAATTGACTGACTCTAATATATATCTTTTTACGTTTAAAAATATTTCAAGTTCCAAGTTTCAAAAAATTGTGGCTAACCTAACGTAATATACTTGTCAGTCGACGTATGTCGATTCTGGTTTGCAGCACTGATGATTTTGTTTACCCTGAACAGCTATAACTTTGGTTCGAAAACGAATTTTTATATGAAATTATAGATCGTTGGAAAGCTCTTGAGTTCAGCTTTTATTTAGTTTACTTTAAAAATGTATATGGCGTTTTCCACGGCTACCAGAAAGCGCTGAAGGTGGCAATCTGATATAATTTGAAGCTTATTTACTATTTTGGAATGGTTAAAACCACTTCTGCTTGCCGGTGACAACATTTCAAGTATTTTTACAATAAAGTATAGATTAATATAATATTTTTTTATATTTATTGTTAAGCTTTTATTGGTTCCAATTAATTTTTGAATTTTCACGAAAGTTTGAGTGTTTTTTAGCCACGATTGACCTCTAAGGGGTCGGAAAGGCCTTATAATTTCGGCAGAGCAAAAAATGCAACCAAAAATTGTGCACAGAATTCCTCGTGACCTGATGGAAAAAATTAAACGAGGTAAACGGGAAAATGTTCGTTTTAATGTCCCATAGTTTAAGTTCCATTTCGAGGATGATCGGACCACATAGGTACAAATAGCGAATACCAACACTTTTTACTGTCACATTTTACTCGATTCTAGTAAGATTAAAAAATTGTGCACAGGATTTCTCGCCATCTAATGGACAAAATTGGAAGGGGTGAACGGGAAAATGTTTATATTGGTATTCTACAGTTTTAGTCCAAGAATAAAAAAAAAAAAGATTGTCGAGCGCGAAGCGCGATTGTCGGTCGGTCGTGCCTTTTATGCATTGCGCGGAGCGGTAGTGGAGCGTAGCGATGCAAGGGTGGAGGTGTTTTTGCCCAAATTTTTTTTAAAGTCTCAGGTCTTGAGCAGCAAGCCTGGGACTTCAAAAAAAGTTTGTGCAAAAACACCGTAGCCAGGCCAGTCATCTGGCCTCTTAGAGAGAGAGAGAGAGAGAGAGCGTAGCGAAAGGGCCAGAGGGCCCGCTAGTTTTTAATTTAAATATCGTTTTTTAAACTTTTTTGATAAAAGTATATTGTAAAAGTACATAAAAATATATATCAATGGAAAGTAGAGAAAAAACCCATCTTTAAAAAAACAAACATATTGTTATGAATTCGAATTTTGGAACGTTGTGAATGTCGCGCGCGTTGCTATGTACATATGTTTTGTTATTGTTGTTGTTGTGTGTTCGAATCAAGAGTTTGAAGTTGGGATGTATAATTTGTAACCCTTTGTTACTCTGCAGTCGGAAGGACCGGATAATTAATAAAACAATTAATACAATAATAATGAATGGATTCGTAAGGAAGTTGTGAAGAAAAACCACTGGAGTAGTTACCTTTTGTAACACTTGTAATTTATTAGTTAATTATAAATGGTATGAAAAGTGAAAGGACCGTGCAAGCGAGCTGGGGTTTAACCCAGTGAGCGAGAGAGAGAGAGTTCGAAGACTTACAAGTCGGCTCCTGAAGTTCTTAGCGGCGGTTCCGGGTGTACAATGATGCTCAACGACGTTGTCGGCACACTGGCGCAGAGTCGGAGGTTGAGGCAGCAAAATGTCGCAATATTTCCACGTGAACAATGCACTTATTAACGATGCGTACAATATTTGGCGGTCGCGATCTCTACGTGGGCGCTGCTGCTACTCAACTCCCGAGCCTGCCGCCAGTCAGCCGGCGAGTAGCTTCCCCTCTCTGCACGGAGAGACGGGAGCAGTGAGAATAACAGTGCCCTTTGCACGCTCAACGACGGTGCGGCGTGCAGGCTGCGGGACTCTGCCTTGCAGGCTGATTTAGCCTGCAAAGCAGAGTCCACCGCACTGCACTGCTCCGCCTGCCGCACCGAGGCTTTGACGCCGGCACGCTGCTATCCACGACCAGCTTGAATAGAGCGGGAATTTTTTCATAATTAAACTAATAACCAATGCTAATTCTCAATATATAGTTTAAATAACTAACATTGAACAAATCATAATTATTATACAACTAAAGTAAGAGTAAATATTACAATATACACTAAAAAAAATTAAAATTAAAAAAATTATATACAACTATATCTTCTAAACTTGTATACAATTATCAAAAAAATCTAATTTTACATAATAAATGAATTAATATTTTTTGAAAATTCTCATATCGCAAACTGAAACTTTAGCAATAAATTCTTAAAAACACTTTTAAAAATTGCTTTTAATTTGAAGAAATTATTGATTACAAACTTCAATTTCAAAATAAAAATTTTTTAATAAAATGTAATGAGTCAACCATAACTAAAAGATACAATATTTAAGCCTCAAAAAATATGAAAGTGAGAAATTTATAGGTGAGAGTTTGTTTATATTGATTCAAGTTCTACACTCAAAAAAATTAGATATTTAACTACGAAAAAATTACACATTCAGGATATTCGGATATCCGAATTTTACACTTGTTCGTGTACTTTGGACTAACAATAATTTATTGACATTAATATATGATAAGATAATTTTTCATTCAAATGCAATCATATAAATTATCTTTTCTCATGGTTAGTTAATAAGAACTAATTTTCGCCATTTTTTAATTTTTTGGCCGTATCGATACAGTACTAATTGTAAAATTCAACTAATATTCGATAATTTTTTAATTATTTGTAAAATTGTACAGTCTACTGACTTCAATATTTTGATTTATCTAAGTATATTTCGAGTTTGTAAGTATCTATTTTAACTCTTTTTAATATAAATTTTCACGTAAATAATATACACGTGTACATTTCAACTGCCCTTGTAAAAAAAAAACCTTATCCGGAAATCTGCTGATTTATAGTCACAAAGAAGGTACTGAGAAAAAAAATCAGATAAAAATCAAACTTAAAAATCTTGATGAGATGTTACCCAATAAATCAGATTGATATATTTTTCCCAAATTTTTAATTTATCCCTTTGCGTATCGACAGGTTAAGGTTTTTCTTCGCACGAACAATCTATTTATCCTTCGATTACCGAAGGTTCAATATTTTAATATTATAACTGCATATTAAGAGTTAGAATTGATTACCTATTAGTTTAAATATAAAAAGATACTCGCTCTATTCAATTAGCTAATCATGATAACGGGGCGAGCCACGGCGGGTGGAGCGGTGCAGTGCGGTGGACTCTGCTCTGCAGGCTAAATCAGCCTGCAAAGCAGAGTCCCGCAGCCTGCACGCCACACCGTTCCCGAGTGTGCAAGGGGCACTGATATTCTCACTGCCTCCGTCTTTCCGTGTGTCTCTCTTACTCTCGTGCTCCGCACTCAACTCGCTAGAGCTGCTGCTCGCCGGTGTTGACAAGGGGTTAGCGTTAATGCTAACTACAATTTTATTTATGTGAGGCCCAGGGGAAATGTACCGGAGTTACCCATTACAACCCCCCTCCCCCAGACGTTGGTAACCGAGGTCTACCAAATCGACCTCCCTCAACTCTACTGGGCCTTTTATAAAGAAAAAAAATTATTTTCATATATATTAAAGGAAAATATAATCAAATAGGAACTACTACCCTGCTTGCTTGTTTTGATTATTACAAAATTTAACTCTTTAAATTTAGACAAAATTTTCATTCACAACTCGATCACTCTCATACATATTTAAAATGATTGCTCACTAAAGCTTAACATAATTTCTACAAAACTAAAATCTTGAAGGACCAGTCGACTCCAAAAGAAAAATCTTGAAACGCTCGGGGAAAAAAAATCACACGTAACGATAGACTCACGTATACACTCACTAGAGTTACAGCATACAATATCGGAGCGCAAAGTTGCTTGTCCTACGTCCTTCAGGATCTTGATAGATGTCGGGTCTGCCACCAAAGTTGAAACAGCTGCAATCCTCACGACGTTCAGCTGAAATCCATGCCATGGCACCGGTGGGTTGACACCCGGAGAAATATCACTTTCTCCGCGTCCTTAAGGGATGCTCGCGGATCTTTGTTTGATTAAGATAGAATTTTCATTAGGATTATACAGATGCGGTCACTCGGGCCACAGATAGCTACGCGAGAAAACTAACAATTAACCACCCGCATCTACCTCTGCCACGCCATCACAATCTTCATCCTCACCATCTTGCCAATATCGGAGAAATTTCGCTTTCTCCACATCCGATTTGGATGTAAGCGCATCGTTTTTTCTTAAAAAAAACTTCGATCGTACTGCCCCAAAGCGTCCGATCAAGAGATGTAAGTAGCATCTTTCTACTCTACGAACTCACGTTCAATAGAGCTCAGGTCTGCCAAACCTATCGAAGCGAGTGAACCCACTTCGAGGATATCGAGTGAAGTGACCTCGAGGGGTATCGGTTCCGACACGCCCTCTATTTGTAAGACGTTTCTCCGTGGGAGGAGTACTGCATCAAACATCCGGATGAAGTCTGTTCCGAGGTAGCAATCGCCGTCGAGGTCAAGCATTATCCATACGGTTAATTCCCTCGCGACCCCGGCAACGCTGAACGATAGCACTACCTTGCCAGTTACGGGCGCTGTGGTGTTATTAGTCATCCTCGCCCTTAGCCCGTACGTAGGCTCGACCTTGGCTTGGAGGAATGTCGCAATAGTGGCGCCCACTTTGCCGACAATCGTCCTTGCAGCGCCAGGATCGTAGTGCTCTCAACCGAAATTCCCCTATATTCACTGGCAGCCACCAGCGACACTGGTCGCTGTTTACTTGTGAGCTAGCCATGGGAATTTCGTCCGCCGACGAGCATTCTGTCACCTCTACCTGAGCTTCAACTTCTACGGTGTTTGCACCTCCCACATTCGAGGTCCTCTTCTCGATTTCGGAGCGGGACGGACCCTATAGTTCCCGCTCCCGTTGAGCTTTTCCGAATTGCACCGAGGACATGTCCAACGCGTGTAATACGGAAGCTTACAATCCCAACAGTTCAGCCTTTCTTTCTCACCCAGTACAGAATCCGAATCTTCACCGTTGGACTCGGAAGTTGTCCTCTTCTCCCCTTGACTTCGTTGTGGCTTCGGGGATGGTGGTGTGTCTTGCTGGCTTTTCTTCGATGGTGTTGCAGGTTTTTCGGAGGGACCGGCTGGTTTCTTGTCCGACTCCCCCTTAGCGCGAGCTTTTCGTAGCCCCTCATAGCGCTCATTCATTGCCTGGGCCACCAGTTTCTTGATATCGATTTCGCCGTGACTGGTTCTTGCACGGCTGCAATCGTCGTCACATTCGTGTTTTGTTTCTTCTGCCCGTCGTATGCAACGTCCGGCATTAACGACTCTTCGGGCGGAGGGGGTGGTCGGTAGCAGCTTCGTGCCGATATCGTACCCTCTACAACCTGTGCCTGGTCAATCAGCGAATCTATGTCGCGTATGGTACCACGGTGTAGAAATTTACCCATCTTGGGATGCAGGGCGCACCTTGCTGGTGGGACGGCAGTTGAGCCCATTCCCCCACTCTGGTTGGTGCTTCATGCCACGCGTTTGAGTACCCGCGTGGTTCCGGGGACTCGCGCCCCCCTCCCCCAGCATCCGTGTACCGGTGCGGACCTTGGGATAACGTATTTGCCGTGTCAAAATTTCGATCATCCGGGATGAACGGTGCCGCGACAGGGTTTAACGTTGTAGCATTCAATTTTGTGCTTTGCGGTACGTCAGCCGCTCGCTGACTAAACCCTGTCCGTGCCGTGGAGCCCATAGACTCCCACATCCACTGGGTTATGGTTTCACTAAACGTAACCCTCTGCGGAGGCTTTGTCGTCGTCCGGGGACTTGGTGCTCTGGTCGTAGTCGAGACCGGTGCACCGTCTGTTAATTCCATATCGGAATTTTCTATGGGCGTGTTTTTACTTGCCCGCGCTGTGGATGTGTTTGGAGTTACGCGTAACGACTGAAATACGACCTCCAGCACGTCAGCTGACACCGTGTAGTCGTTACCGTTGATTTTAAAATCGAGCCAATTCGGCTGTCTGCCCGATGGCATCATAGCCGAAGGCTCCCTCTCAGCCTGGAATTTGTCACGGGGTTGTGCTTGCCCGTACGGATTTGCATACAGCTGAGCTAGTCGCTCCCTTTGAGCGTTACTATGCTCGTCACTTCTGTACACGGACGTCGGTTGGATCCCGGGATTCTCCGTGGATTCCTCCGCCCACGAGCTATTAGCGGTTGGGCCATCTCGCCTTAGCTCTAGCGAGTGTTCGGTCAGGGGTTCTTTGCTCTGTAAAAATACGTCCAGGAAGTGTTTGCGCAGAATCATCCGGTGGCGCAACAGAGAATTTTCATCCTCGGTCAATTCTCCCGGTACAAAGTCTTCTGGCTGGTAGTCGCCTGACAAGTACTGGTAAATGCGCCCCCTACACTCTACATCCTCGCCCGTGGCCTTCAGCCCTAGGCTATTGCAGAACACCCCAACCTCGCGGTCCGTAATTGAGGAGGTCCAAACGCACAGTGAGGCCACGTCCTCTATCGCTTCGGCCCTAAAATCCGGTTTAAAAAAATCCATGGCTCTCTTACTCCCACACAGCGCACACACATTTTAACAAACAACTAACGAATAATTATCGCGTCGCGTGATTCCCTAAAGTCCCTCGGGCAGTATTAGTTAATTAAAAGAAGATATAAAGTCGCGAGACAGCAAGGCGAAGAAGCTCCGGTGAGCTCGAAGAATCACAATCAGTCAGTCCGGTCACTATGTCTCTTAAATATTCTTTTCCCGTGGAATAGCAATATTTAACAGCACTATTAATAAAATGGAACAACAACAACCGTCGGCTGCTGACCACGATAATTCTTTACTCTAATCTCTCAATCCAACCTCTCACCCTACTTCGTTGCCCGGTTGCAGCACTTCTTGAATCTGCCAAACCTAAAGCGGGGAAAGAAAATGGAAAAAGAAAAGAAAAAAAAACGCAAAATACTTCGAGTCGCGCTCGCTACTGCACCTAGCGACTGTATACACTGTGACGTAGGCTCCTTACCGTGCGTCGCACGCACCGTCGGGCAAGAAGAAGCAGAGGAGAGTACTGCACGTTCCTCATGCTTGCGCCGTCGGCGCTTCTCTCCGCTGCTTGTACTGCAGCTGTTTTGTCGCCGCTGCTGCAGCACCTACTCACCACACTCTTACAATCACACTCGTTTAATTCAAGAAACCTATCGTGATTAATGACTGTCGTCAAATCGATTAACTCGAGACCAGTCTATATTTTGAAGCGAGTGACAAAATTTCACTCGCAACAAACACAAAAGCTGAAACACAAATCACAATAGTTTACTCGCACGATACATTTATTCTACGGCATACGTGTTTTCATCATTGTCGACTTAGAGAGAGAGGGAAGATTGTAGTGCGCTATTTGTGCTCTCTCACGGCACTCCATGGACTACAAAAAAAAATTCTAGAATCTCTCACAACAAAGAAATCAGAAAATGAAAACTAAACTCAAAATTTTTATCTTCCGTCTCACTCTTATTATTTAAGGTCACTCGTTGTCGACTTCACGATAAGCCGACCAAAACACGCACTGTTAACCAAACTCGTTGTTTACCTCGCCGTTTCCCCGAAATCCGCGCCCGCTCTTTCTTTGCTGGCGCGTGACGAACTAACACACTCCGAATTTATTTTATTCACTCTCAAAATTCAATTTTTATAACTCTCAAATTTTAATTTTTTTTTTTTTTTTTTTTTTTTTTGCCACTCTCAAATTTTAATTTTTATCACTCTCAAATTTTAATTTTCTTTTTTTTTCCACTTTAAGAAAACTCTCTTTTTTCTTTCAGTTATTTATCGTGATTTTTCTTCCTAATTTCCAAACCCCAAGGGATGCCAATTTGTAACCTTTTGTTACACTGCGGTCGGAAGGACCGGATAATTAATAAAACAATTAATACAATAATATTGAACGGGTTCGTAAGGAAGTTGTGAAGAAAAACCACTGGAGTAGTTACCTTTTGTAACACTTGTAATTTATTAGTTAATTATAAACGGTGAAAGGACCATGCAAGCGAGCAGGGGTTTAACTCAGTGAGCGAGAGATAGAGATATCGAAGACTTACACGTCGGCTCCTGAAGTTCTTAGCGGTGGTTCCGGGTGTACAATGATGCTCGACGACGTTGTCGGCACCCTGGCGCAGAGTCGGAGGTTGAGGCAGCAAAATGTCGCAATATTTCCACGTGAACAATGCACTAATTAACGACGCGTACAATATTTGGTGGTCGCGATCTCCACGTGGGCGCTGCTGCTACTCAACTCCCGAGCCTGACGCCAGTCAGCCGGCGCGTAGCTTCTCCTCTTTGTCTCTCTCACTCTCGTGCTCCGCACTCACTCGAGCTGCTGCTTGTCGGTGTTGACAAGGGGTTAGCGTTAATGCTAACTACAATTTTATTTATGTAAGGCCCAGGGGAGATGTACCGGAGTTACCCGTTACAAATTAAGTGAATAAAAGCTGAGTTTGAAGTTTTCTTTTATAAATTCTGTGTTATGTTGTGATTGATTATCATTTAATTCATTATTATTTTATTTATTCATTTTATGATCTTAACAATATGTTTCCCGTTTGAAATTTTCAAGTATAAATTGATTGTTTAAAAGTTTTCATTTTTTTTCATATTAATATCTCTAACACTACTATTACTGCATAAATTGACCACTGCAACACCAGGACGTGATTTATTTTTCAACGCCCTTTCAGAAAATATATATTTTGTCATGGTTTTAAGCTATAACAACAGAAAAAAGTCCGAAAAATTGTGTTTTTTTTTTTAATCTTAAGGTTTTGTTACACTCAGAGACGATACATATAAATTTGATTATATTTCAAAAATTTTTTCAAAAAACTAAAACTAAAGACAAAAAAAATGAGACTTTATCTAATCATTTCAAAGGAGTCATTTAGACACTCTCAGTTGAATTTTGAAAAAAAAAACTTTTTTTTCTCTTTTTTCAATGGTCAATAATGGGGGGTTGCCCACCATTGCCCCTCACCAAAACAGCTGAAAAAGATGCGTCTTTGATGTCTCTAAAACATATTAAAAAACCAGAACTGTGTCATCCTCATTTTTTTTTTTTTTTTTAAATGCAAAAAACTACATAAAGCTATAATTCCCTATGTATTTTAAATGGGGCATAAAAGTCTCTGCGCTTGCACAGCAAGTGAGCTGACCGAAAAAACAACTATGTGATGTAAAAAGAGATCATAAAAGACGCCTAATCCCAAAGTTTCAGCAGATTTGGTGAGGATCAGATTTTGGCGATTTTGCAAGAGGTCCTTTTGTTAACCTTTAAAGGGTCTGGAAGCTCCATGATGAGGTTAAAAATTCAGTTTTTTTCTTCGTTTTCGCATATTCTAATTCAAAAATCCCTGAAACATGATTTTGTTTAACCTTTATTTCTCCGCGTAAAAAAATTGTAAAGATACGCCTAACATGAAATTGAAGCTCTTCTGTTGAACTTTGAACCAGATAAATTTTATGAGGCTTAAAAATTTCAGAAACCTTTTTCATGAGCTAAAATATTTAGTTTTTTTACAAGTTTTATATCAAAATTCTTCTAAAATCAATTTTTAATTAATTTTCAAAAAATCAAAAACTTTTCGCAAGAAAATCATAAAGACACAGGTAATAATAAATTAAAGCTCTTTTATTAAATTTCAAGTCTATATAGTTTATGTTAGCCTCAAAAAATCTCGAGGCCATATCACTGGCTTGAAAATACAGCATTTTACGATTAGTTTTAGTTATTTTATTATTTATTATTATAAAGCAGCATGAAAAAGGTTAAATTGATCAATAATGATAAAATGACCTAAAATAGTAGTTTTTGAAAAATAACATTTCAAAATAATATATGGGTGCACTTTGCATCTTCTTTCATTTTAAAAATCTTTTATGGATACCTGAACAGTTGTAGAATAGGCATTCAACAGCAACCATACTGCCACCGTTTAATTTCTTAAGGTCTCGCACTTACCAATATAGTGGGGTTGTGAACACAACGCTCATTTCAAAATATTCGTAGGCTGAGGACTTTTTGAAGTTCAATCAGTGGCATGAACAGTCATAGAGCTGACGTGAGGTTTTCCATTACCTTCTTTAGCACTAAAATCGATATTTTGTGGGCCTTTGCTTTTTGAACCTCTCTCAGCAGCTTCTATAAAGAGGGCTTGTGAGCGTAGAAAGGATTTAACGCGTTCCTGAGTAGGGGCCTGTATTAATTTCAAGTGGACTTTCCACTCTTTTCTAGTTCGCCTATCCAAAATGTGAACTACCAACTCCTACAAATGTTTGGTAGCTCTACCCCTAAAGTCCAGCTGGTTGGGAGTCTTATTCAAAGCTGTAAGTGCATCCAGAGGCGTGAAATCCTCGTTGAATATTCTTTTTACTTCAGCAAACGACTTTTTGAATATGGGTTTAACTTCAAACATATCAGTTACATGACCTTGAATAAGTCTACGCTCATTTTCGAAGCAGGTACTGAGCGTATCCCAGGCTATGAGATAATTCGCATCCATGATTGGTATCGGTTTTATAATATCGAGTGCTACGCCCTTTAAATAAGACCAGAGGTAGGTAAATTTGACAAAATTTGTTGCCTTTTCCAGACTATGTATTAATGACAAAAGATATCTCTAAAATTCGGCCACACTGCAGCTTCACCCGAGAAGGTAGGCAAAGAGATCTGGGGTAAACTTTTAACTAGAGAGCCGAGATCGAAGGAACTACTTTTTTGTACTGGTGCAACTGAAACTTGTTCTTAAATTGGGGAAATCGGCTGTGCAAACCATGTTGGTTTGTATAAACAATGCATATTTCGACTTGACCAATTCATAAAAGCCTTGGGTTGCCGTTCAAAGAGCGTAGCCCCTTTTTTCTCCACTTCTGTTGCTTCTTTGTTTTTTTGGTTTTTGTATCCGGCTCGGCTAGGGCCAAATGAATTTGATTTGGTGTTTGTATAAAAAAGATCAAAGGGACGTTATAAAAGAGCGCGGGGAGAGAGAAAGTAAAAACTTAACGCGATGCACGATTTAACAGGATGATCACTTTTTATCCGCACAATCATTATGCTGTTAGTGAATTTACGTGGGCCGAACACCTCGTCTTTTTGACAAAAAAGCCTTTTACTCCAAACTCTTTTGCGGTATTTTGCGGTTAACTCAATAAACTCTGTGTTTCGTGACTCGATGAGACGGCGTGCATTGAATGAGCACGACTGATGCAGGTTGATGTCGGCGGCTGTGACGGGGCTTGGCCTCACTGGCTCAGCTGATGCGCACGGTACTTTTCATTGCTGCCGTTGGCGGGGAATATTGAATAATATAGTATTTTTTTGGTCACCAACCAATTATCGGTGTGTTATTCGTGCTGTTTTCTGACCAAATAACAGTTGTATATATGGTCTGTTTTGCAGACCAAATATTTTCCGTTCTTTGGTCTGTTTTCGGATATTTGGTCTGTTTTGCAGTCGCCACCTATCGGATCGTCAAAAAACTTACTCAAAGATGAAAATGACCAAGGTGCCAGGCTTTGAGGTTAGAACGCGGCAACCCATACGGGCGTGTGTTTCTAGGCAATGCCGCATGCTGGGATGGCGCGCGCGTAGTGATATATATACGGAAATATTTGGTCTGCAAAACAGACCATGCATACAACTGTTATTTGGTCAGAAAACGGCACGAATAACACACCGATCATCGGTTGGAGACCGAAAAAGCATATATTTAAACATGTTTGATTATGGGGGTTATATACGAGCGCGTGTTTCTGGACATTGTCGCAGTCATTATAGCCGAAGGCATCGTCCAGGAACACGCGCTATATGACTCCCATGATCGAACATGTTCAAATATATGCTTTTTCGGGCTCCAATCAATTTTAGTTGCGTTATGAGTTTTGTTTTCTGAACAAATGACAGCAAATTTAGTCATAAACTGTGTTGCCGCGTTCTAACCTCAAAGCCTGGCACCTTGGTTGTTTTCATCTTTGAGTAATTTTTTGACGATCCGATAAACTGTTATTTGGTTAGAAAGCAGCACGAATAACGGAACCATAATAGGTTGGTGATCGAAAAATAAATTGAAAAAGGCTTGAATCAACTAAATATAAATAAACTCTCAAGCAGAACAAGATAAAATGATGGGTCTAAGTTATTTAAATAATTATAACATCTTTTTCAAAAACCTAAAAGAATAAAGTATTAAAATTTTGAATGTAATTGAGTATAAAAATCAAATGTAATAAATGTTAGCATAAAATTTGTAAAGCTAGCCAATCTTTTATTGTCTTTTTTTTATCTTTTTGTCATTCAACAGTTTTTAACTGAGTTATGAAATCAGCCGAGTAGCTATGTTCAGGTCCGATATCGAAGTGTCTGCGGCTACGTTCAGGCTGCGCTGTGCATGGTTAAAATTCGAATAGTTCGGTTCCACAATCGTGAAAGCGAAATTGTAATTTTAAATTCAGCTCGCACACTTTCTGCATTATTTATTATTATTTATTGTAGTTAATGCATAAGGGAACGTTCACAAACCATGTGGCCCAAATAGGGGGGGGAGGGGGGACGATTAAAAGGCTACGAAAGGTTACGTGGGGGGTAGGGCTGTTGATTCAGAAAGGCACGTGGTTTTTAAAGTGCATGAATCGATGTTTCGATTCATAATAGTTTACTGTCGAACGTTAAAGTCGGCTATCCTCCAAGCTCTAAGCCCCCAAGACCCTGGGCGCCCGAATTCAACAAAAAAACTGGTTGGATATCTCCCAAGCTCTAAACCCCCAAGACCCTGGGCACCCGAGTTAAATTATTCCAAAAATATGAGTGCATTTTAATTAACGAAATAAATAATTTTGTAACGATACCTAACTACGCTGAACTGGTGCAATTATATCATGAAGTTGTAAGTCTGAAATTTTCAACTCCAAAATGGCGTGATTAATTAGGGAAACGCTATAAATTTTTACTTATTGGTGAACTCTTCGTTTGCAACATTATCAACAAATTTTTTTTTTAACTATAAATTAAATGATTCTAAGAAGCAGACACATTTCGAGAAAAGTGTAAAAATTTTTGTTTGTTTATTCGTTATTTATTTTTTTTTTTTATTTATTTATTTATTTTTTTTTTTTTATTTATTTATTTATTTTTTTATTATTTTGTAATATTTCCAAGTGATGTATATTAAAGTACACCACAACCTTTTTGTGGAACAAAAAAAACACTTTTTTTATGGACTTGATATTCAAATATAAAGTACGCTTTAATTATAAAATTATTTCACTCGGTAACCAGAGTTTTGTGAGGTTTAGAGCTTAGGAGATAGCTGATCAGTTTTTTTATTGAACTTGGGTTTCCAGCGAGGGGCTAAGCACTCCAGAATCATTGATGATTCTTTTGATTCTTTTGTGATTCTTTCTTGATTCTTTTGGAAAATTAAACATATTTTAAGCCTTGGATCCAATTTCAATTGATATTTTGCTAAAAATAATATTTTTCTAAGATTTTTACATGAAATGACATTGATATTTTATTGATTAAATATTGATTTTCATGTGTGATTCTTTTTGTGATTCTGAAGTGCATAGCCCCTCGGTTTCCAGGGTTTTGGGAGATTCAGAGCTTAAGAGATAACTGATCAGTTTTTTCTTTGAACTTGAGCTCAATAAATAAACTGATCAGCTATCCCCCACGTCTTGAACCCCCCAAACCCTGGGCGCCCGAGGTCAAAGAAAAGACTGATCAGTTATCCCCCAAACTCTAAACCTCCCAAAACTCTGTTACCAACTGATCAGTCTTTTCGTTGACCTCGGGCCTCCAGGGTTTTGGGGGTTCAAGACTTGGGGGATAACTGATAAGTTTTTTTGTTGAACTCGGGTACCCAGGGTTTCAGGGGCTTAGAGCTTGGGAGATAGCTGATCAGTTTATTTATTGAACTCGATGCCCAGGGTTTTGGGGGTTCAAGGCTTGGGGGATAGCTGATCAGATTATTCATTAAACTCTACGCCCAGTGTTTTGGGGGTTTAGAGCTTGGGGGATAATTAACCAGTCTATTTATTGAACTCATCGTTTTTTTTTTTTTTTTTCTCGACGTCAGTTTTATTGGAGGGGGGGGGGGGGGAGTAGACCTCAGGACAACCCCTAGCTGAAAGGAGTTGTTGCACCCCTGGTATTAAATCATTAAATTATAGCTTAAAAAATAATGTTTTTAAAAAACTAAAAGTATTCATATTTACAATTTAAATCGTAAAAAAAACCACGTGACTTTAGGGGGGGGTCGAAAAATTGATAAAAATACTATGCTGATCTTCATGGGAGGGAGGGCCCTTCAAAATCTTCGAAAAAATGACCACGTGGTTTATGAACGTTCCCTAATGGCCCAGGTGGTAAATATTTTGTGGAAATATATCAAAATATTAATATATCAAATAAAAATTTTTTTTTATTTGAAAAAGTAAACAGAAATTATAAAAAAAATTGACGATATAAGTTATTAAAAATCGAGTATTTGTTTTATTTATTTATTTCTTTTATTTAATTTTAATTTTCAAAAAGCTATAAAAATGAAAAAAATTGTTGCTTTTTGTAAAAAAAAAAAAAAAAAAATGTAGCTACCTTACTTTTTTTCTGCATTATTTTGAATTATTTATTTATCAAACAGTTAATTCAAAAGTATGTACAAGCAGAGCCGGCCTTAGGGTCGTTAGCGCCCCTGGGCAAAATGATTTTTGGCGCACCTAATGAAAATTGAGTTTGCAGTATCTTGGTAGTTAATAATTGATTCTGTCAGACTTTAATTGAAAACGAATTTTATTTTATTTAAAATATTTACATTTTTTCTACGTAAAAAAATACAAATTATATTTATTATAATCAATCGTTGATCCACAGGTGTGAAAAAACAGATCGGCTATTCCCCAAGTTCTAAACCCCCAAAACCCTGGGCGCCCGAGGTCAACGAAAAAACTGATCAGTTATCCCCCAAGCTCTAAACCCCCAAAACCCTGGGCGCCCGAGGTCAATAAATGAACTGATCAGCTATCCCCCAACCTCTAAACCCTCAAAACCCTGGGCACTCGAGGTCAATAAATGAACTGCTCAGCTATCCCCCAAGCTCTAAACCTCCAAGACCCTGGGCGCCCGAGGTCAATAAATGATCTGATCAGCTATTCCCCAAGCTCTAAACCCCCAAGACCCTGGGCGCCCTGGTCAACAAAAAAACGAATCGGCTATCCCCCAAGCTCTAAACCCCCGAAACCCTGGGTGCCCGAGTTCAACAAAAAAACTTATAAGCTGTCCCCCAAGCTCTAAACTCCCGAAACCCTGGGTGCCCGAGTTCCAAAAATATGAGTGCATTTTAGTTAACGAAATAAAATATTTTGTAACGATACCTAATTATGCTGCACTGGTGCAATCATGTCATAAAGTTGTAAATCTGAAACTTTTAACTCCAAAATGGCGTGGTTAATTAGAAAAAAGCTATTAGTTTTTACTTATTGTTTAACTCTTCATTTGCAACATTATTAACAAATTCTTTTTTCTTAACTACAAATGAAATGCTTCTAAGAATGAGACACATTTCGAAAAAAGTGTAAAAATTTTCGTTTGTTTATTGGTTGTTTATTTTTTTTATGGTATATATTTTTTCTTATCATTTTGTAATATTTTCAAGTATTGTAAATAAAAGTACACCACAACCTTTTTGTGGAACAAAAATAAAAAACAATTTTTTATGGACTTTATATTCAAATATAAAGTACGCTTAACTTCTAAAATTATTCCACTCGGTAACCAGAGTTTGATGTAGTTTAGAGCTTGGGGGATAACTAATCAGTTTTTTCATTGACCTCGGGCGCCCAGGGTTTTGGGGGTTCAGAGCTTAGGGGATAACTGATCAGTTCATTTATTGATCTCGGGCGCCCAGGGTTCTGGGGGTTTAGAGCTTGGGGGATAACTGATCAGTTTTTTCGTTGACCAGGGCGCCCAGGGTCTTGGGGGTTTAGAGCTTGGGGGATAGCTGATCAGTTCATTTATTGACCTCGGGCGCCCAGGGTTTTGTTAAGAGCTTGGGGAATAGCCGATCTGTTTTTTTGTTTAACTCGGGCACCCAGGGTTTTGGGGGTTTAGAGCTTGGGGAATAGCCGATCTGTTTTTTTTTACACCTGTGGATCAACGATTGATTATAATTAATATAATTTGTGTTTTTTGCTACGGGGAGATCGGGAGCTTGAGCACAAGCTCTCGGCAATCTCTCTCTCTCGTCAGCTGGGCTCCGAATGGATCGTGGCGATCGGCCGGAGCTAAACCCAAGCGTACAGCGAAACCAGAAGAGAGACGGCTGGGAGCCTGATTCCCCTTCCCTCCCCTGCTCAGCTGAGTGGCGCTGGCGGCGACCGAGCCTCGCGAGGCAGTCTTTGTTCTTCTCGCTCAGAGAATACCCGCGTAATTATACCAAGTCGAGAGATCTTCACCGGCGTGTCCGGGAGTCGAGAACCTTAATTCATCTTACCGAGTTCTTGCAGTGCTGTCCCGGTGACCTGAGCCTACCTTCGGCAGCCACGAGTCACCGTTTCCTCCGTTGTCAGAGGATCGACCGGACGAGGACAATCGGCCTTCTGCTGCTGCGACGAGCCATCCGATCGAGCCTCGCGGCCACCCAGGACGAGCCGTTGGCGATACGCTAAGGTAGTTACTGATTAATTCCTGGTGCTCCCTCCGCGTGCGGTGTGCAAGGCCCGGATCAGCGGATCCGGCCGGTGTGTGGCCTACGGGCTTGCGTTTCTTGGGCCTCGCGTCGGCATTTGTCGACCCGCCCGTGTAGGCGTTTGAAATAAATTAGCTTAACTTAACGCATTCTTTCTTTCATTCAAATTGTATAGTATTTTACCTCTCTCTCCTTAAATTTTTCTCTCTTTTCTGTGTATTTTCTCTCTCTTTTTCCCTTAGGGCGCGGCCTAGCAGGGCTGATTTCTCGCGACGAGTCGCGGTAGAGGACGGCGAGACAGCAGCCAGCGGTGGAGCAGTGACGCAGGCCCTTCGCGGGTAGTTTTCCGGCCCCACCTATTCTATTTCTTTTTCTTTGTGTTCGAGCTAGCCGGGACGGGAATCAGGGCGCATAGAAATACTGGCCCGTTCCCGAGTGTAGATTTTCCTTTTATTTTTAGGTTCTTGGGCGTTGGCCGACGGGACCTCGCAGCTGGCTTTACGTGGCCTTGTCCCCCAGGTACACCGTTGCATGGCGCTGCCAACGTGTGGGCACGGAGAACCATTGCTGCCACTGCTGCTGGTCGTGTAGCGTGATCACGACATTCCAAGTTTGTTTACATTGTTGACCTTGTTGGTTTGTTGTGATTATAACTTGGAATCTCGTGATTTATTCGTGTGTGTGAGAGAGAGCGAAGGAGAGAATAAATTCAAATTTATTTTATTATTAAATACCGTGCTTGTTAAGCCGTGGCCTTGAGGCTTTAGTTTCATTCGGCCGTGTCGAGCAGTTACTATTTAGCCGCCTCAGCTCAGTCATTACGCCGATCGTTTGTTGTGAATTGGGGATTCGACTGAGTTGAGAGGCTTGTTGGTCGACAAGCGCGGGGGGGGGGGGGGTTCCCGAATATGGGCTTAGTGGGGGAGCCAGTGGCAATAATTTGGATTTAGTCTCCTGGAGCACCGGTTTAGAGTAAAATTATTTTATTGTTATCACCAGGAGTTCTGAACATTATTATTATTGAAATTATTTGTGCCCATCTAGGAGCCCAATTTGCCCCTATCGGCCGGGCCCAAAGAGCCCCTGGATTTTCCGCGGTGGAATTTTCTGTTTAGTATTATTATTATTATTTTTTTTTTTCTTTTTCTCTTTTTCTGAATTTTTTTTACCAGTTTTGTGGTTGTTCCTCTTTTCTCTTCTTTCTTCTCCCTAACCTTCGCGCTCGGAATTTTTTGTGTACCGCGATGGCGGACTACAGAGAGGATGGCCTGCCGGCGGAAGAGATTGCCGCGCGGTTGGCGATCCGTAAAGTCTTGAGGCAGTCTAAGGACGCCCGCGACCTCCATTCGGGAATTAACCGTCTAGAGCCCCAACAGCTGATCGAGAGCCTCGACAAGGAGGGACTCAATACCTCGGGGACCCAAGGAATATTACGGGACCGGTTGCTGCGGTACAGCATCATGCAGGCTGAACAGAAGCTTATCGTCCCCTGAGACCCTCAGGTAGACGAGCGAGGGGAACAAGCGCCGGCGACCACGGCTGGCTTGAATCTAGAATCCTCAAGGGAGGAGCAACCCGTGCTGGACGCGCCTGAGCCCAGACCAAGAGGCAGGCCCAGGAAGGTCCAAACCCGGAAGTCGATGGGGAGGACAGACTCGGCAACAGACGCGAGTTCCTCGCGGTCCCGCCCAAGGCCCCGAAAGAAAATTCAGAAAGCTCAGGTGGTCGTCACAAGTGCAAAGGGGGCACCCGCAGTTCTAAAGCCTTGGCTGCCAGATCGGTCAACGTTGAGGCCCCCGGGACGAGCCGGGTAAACCCTACATAGAAGAGGCCCTCCGGCTCGTCGCTCCCAACTAAGGCACCGTCGCTCGTGGACGCGGTGTCAGTGGCCCTGACCCTAACCTCGACGACGAGCACCACGGCGGGAAGCGTCTCGACGAATCCCTTCTACTCGGGGACGTGCACTACCGGTTGTCACACCCCCGGAATGTCACCGTTGGTTTCAAGCTCTCGCGTGACCCCCTTTGGACCCGGGGAGATGCTGGGAAGCATCGAGACGAATTATGTTGCGAATTATCGTAACTTAATTTACCAAATGCCCCGACTCCATTTGGGTAACATGTTTGACCTATTGGGCCCCGAAATACTCAACGCGTGGGGCGGAGTACAAAGGCCAGGACACGCGGTTGGTCAAGAACCAACACCCGGCCCGAGTGGCCCCCAAGAAGTGAACACCGGTAGGTTAGCAGCCTCAATTATTAACATGCCTCGGCGCAGATCAGAAGAGGAGCCCAGTAGCCCTTCAGATTCTGACTCGGTTAGCTCGGAGGAGTCCAGCTCGGTGGGGGACCCCTGCCAACCTACGCCCGAAGCAGGAGCTGTCTATCGTCAGCTGGGGCGTAGCTTCCAGGAAGGCCCGGCGCGTTCTCCCAAGAGAGGCTTTCGGGGGGACGCGACACATAATCCTCCGGGGTTTGGATCTTCGGGGCTTAGCCCACGGGCCCGGGGAGCGGGTGCCGCTTCATCAGAGAGTGATAGCGAGCAAAGCGGGCCGGGCCCTAAAACCCGCGGGTACCCCGCGAGGCAAATGAAGGCCCCACGCCACACGTCGACCTTGGAGCCGGAGCGGCATTTGGCTGATCCGGAAGGTGCATGGACTGGATCCAGAAAGCCCAGCCGCAAACCCAAAGTGCGTGCCGCCGACGACGGCCCACCGCGCCGCAAATCGGACCTACGAGGAAGTTCCCGACATTCTGGTGGCTCAGAGGAGCGACCTCGGGCGTCTCGTCGCAGACGGATTCCGGAATCATCCACCAAATCTGGGTCCGACAGCTGTACTGGAAGTACCAGCAGTAGCGGGATGAAGAGCCCACGCCCACGAGACCGTCACACCCAGGGCAAGGTTCTGCGGGACCTTAAAGCCTGGGACATGAAATTCAGTGGTGGGGATAAAGATGACCCCGACGAATTTCTGAGGCGTTTGGAGGACTTCCTAGATGCCACTCAGTGGACGGGCCGGGAAATTATGGGCACCTTGCCGAGTATATTAACCCGGTCGGCTGGCTCATGGTACCGACGGCGCGGCCGGAAGATAAGGTCGTGGCGGAAATTCCTATCGGAATTTAGCACCCATTTTATCGGCGAGATCGAGGACGACGACCTCCTTGATGAGCTCAAGGCCCGGACCCAATGAAAAGGGGAGAAAATTGAGCCATTTGTCGACAAATTCAGAATGATTGTCGACAAGTTCCGGGATCCACCGTCCCGGAAACAACAACTGAAGATGGCCTATAAGAACCTGGAAGCCGGGTACGGGCTATACCTCGGCTCAAGGCCCTTGAGATCGTATAGTGACCTGATTAAATTAGGTCGCGAGTATGAACGAATAAAGGACCTAAATAGTCGATGGGTCCAGCCGCCTCCCAAGGACAAATCACGAGTCCCCATGGCGGCTTGGGCGGGAGCCACGAAAGCCCAGAAGGTGGCCTCGGTGCAGGAGTCCCGCCGCGATGAGCAGGGGTCCTAGGATAAAGTCCCAGAGCCAAGTGAGAAAGCCAAGCCCAGGAAAGACAAAAGACCGCCCAAACTCGGTTCGAAGAAAAGTGAGCTGGAGCAGCCGCGGGCAAAATCCAAGAGTAAGATCGACCAGGACACAGAGCCAACGTCAGAGGTAGCAGCCGTCGGCCAGGGCCCACCAGGTCGTAACCAGGGCAGGGGCCCTCCACCCAACCAGGCCAAGCAAGCCTCGGCTAGTCAACCGATCCGTACACCAGGCTTGGCCGGGGGAGGTGACGCCGTTGATCCGGACGTCTGTTATAACTGCAGGGAGTCGGGTCATACAATAACCAACTGCCCAACGATCGTCTGCTACTCGTGTCACAACACAGGCCATTTGGCGCCTCAGTGTCCGGATCGGAAGGCTAAGGTGTCCTGCCAAGGATGCAACGCGGTCGGAGTTACGGTCAGGAACTGCCCTAATTGTGCCTGGGTTTGGGGAAACGCGAACGCAGGGGGTTTGAAAGGTCCCAACCCCCTGTGCTAGAAGAGTTAGAGACCACCCAGCTCGAAGCTTCGAGCCCTATACGGCCCCAGGAGAAAGCCAGCAGCCAGGAAGGCCTCGTAGTTCAAGCAGTAAACGAATGCGAGGAAGAGCAAACACTAAGCGACTCAGATCTATGGGATCCGGTGACAAAGACCTCAGCCAACCCGGAGATCGACGCAGACCGTGGGAAAACTCAGCTGAAGACTTAGGAAGAGTACCATGAGCAAGTCGTCGAAGCGGTGGAACGGTACATGAGAGAGTCCGGATGGTGCATGGGAGAAGCCGACGGTAAAGGCCCTGACGCAACTGCTAGCCCGGGAAGGAGGCCCTAGGAAGTACTTGGAAGAGTTGGGAAGCGGATAATGATGACCCCAAAGTTGACGGGCACATATTTATCCAAGACAACGTCATCGAGATGGTCGTGGCAGTCAAAGAGGACAACCGTTTCTACATTCCCATGGTTGTCGGTCGCCAGAAGTACAACGCTTTATTCGACCCCGGGGCAATGCTTTCCTTGGTAGGCCCACGGATTATCGAGAATAATGTAAAGCGGTTAAAGCCCACGGATACGCTGATCCGGTCGGTCACAGGTGAAGTCAAAAGCCTGAGGGGCATGTTGACGGTCCAGTTGGATGTGTATGGAAACAACAGGCTGTTTCAACTTAAAGCCTACGATGGCCTGGAACACGACGCAGTCCTGGGTATGGACTTCTGCCGAGAGTTTGGGGTCGAAGTACAGTTTGACATTGGCTGGTGGCGTGTCAAGGGTGGGCCTTGGCAAGGTTTCCTGAGCCAGCAGAACAAATTCGAGAATCCTGTGGTGATTGCGGAGTGCGCCGGGATCAGCGAGCTCACGGACGACGAACGGGCCCAACTCGAGGAGCTGGTCACCCGACTACTGCCTGAGCCCACAGACGAGCTGAAAGCGACGACTTTTGCAGAGCATGTCATCGAGGTCATCGACTGTGAGCCCATTCGGCTGCCGACACGGCGTATGTCTCCTCGAATGAATGAGATTATGATTGAGGAGGTCAACAAGATGTTGAAGGCAGGGATTATTGAGAAGTCCCAAAGCGCTTGGTGTAGTGCCCTGGTCCTCGTCCGCAAGGACGACGGGTCTTATCGGTTTTGTGTCGACTTCCGGGAGGTCAACAAAGTAACCAAGAAGGTTGCCTTCCCACTCCCGGACATGGACTCCATCCTGGATCAACTCCGAGATGCCCAGTACCTGACCAAAATCGACCTGAAGCAGGCTTACTTCCAGATTCCGATGGCGGAAAACAGTAAGCAGTATACAGCATTTGCGGTCAAGGACTATGGACTGTTCCAGTTTCTAAGGATGCCCTTTGGGCTTACAAATGCCCCGGCCACCTTCCAGAAGCTGATCAATGAGCTTTTTCCCCCGTGGTTTGCCCCGTTCGTTTTCCGGTACTTGGACGACATAATCATTGTGACAGCCACCTTCTTGGCCCATTTGTACTGGGTACACATGGTCCTGAAGCGCCTAGCGGAGGCTGGCCTGACAGTCAATAAGAGCAAGTGTGAGTTTGGCTGTTTGCAAATACCGTACCTTGGGTTCCTTCTGGACAAGGACGGTCTCAAGCCTAACCCCGAACGAACCCGGGCCGTGCTGGAATTTCCTACACCGACGTCGGTTACGAAGCTCCGCAGTTTCCTCGCCATGGTCGGTTGGTACTCGAGGTTTATCGAACACGAATCGGAGAAAAAGCTGCCCCTCCTGAAATTGCTGCGGAAAAATCAAAGGTGGGAGTGGGGTCCCGAGCAAAACGACGCTTTCATCGCACTGAAGGAGGCTCTGACGTCAGCTCCGGTCCTAGCCCGACCTGATTTCACTCGACCCTTCGTCCTACAGACCGACGGTAGCGCGGGAGCCCTCGGGGCTGTTCTCACTCAGAAGTTTGAGGATGGCGAGCACCCCATTATATTCATTAGTAAAACCCTGTCCGATACCCAGCGACGATACTCCGTCTCGGAGCGAGAGTATTTGGCCATCAAATAGGCAGTGCTGAAATTGAGGCCCTACGTCGAGGGGTACGAGTTCAAGGTGATCACGGATCACCGCGCCCTCAAGTGGATAGACAACCTGAAGGACGACACGGGCCGCCTGGGCTGCTGGCGGTTGAAACTCTCCCAGTTCAACTTCAAAGTCGAGTACGGCAAGGGGGCCCTCAATCACGTCCCCGATGCCCTTTCGCGAATGTACGAGGGTGAGCCTGCGGAAATCGCGAGCTTCGAGACGATCGAAGACCCGTGGTATCTCGAGAAGCGTCGGTCGGTCCTCGAAGATCCCAGGAAGTATCCTGATTGGTGCGTCGTGGACGAAATGCTGTATCGCCACCGTGAGGACCCTCTTTTGGACCCGGTGACCAACGGGGAGCAGGGCTGGAGGCTGGTTGTCCCCGAAGAGTACCGGAACGAGGTGCTTTGTGACGCGCACGTCCACCCGTCCTCCGGACACTTTGGAGTCGAGAAAACCTATGACCGGGTGATCCATGAGTACTACTGGCCCGGAGTGTATGCCGAGACCCGGCGTTTCGTTCTGAGCTGTTTGGAATGTCAGAAGTACAAGACCCCGACTTCGGGCCCACAAGGCCTTATGGGCAAGAAGGTGGTCGAGCGACCGTGGTCCGTGGTTTCCGTGGACCTGATGGAGTTTCCCCCAAGTAAAAATCAGTTCCGTTACCTGGTGGTTTTCGTAGACTTGTTCACCAAGTGGGTGGAGCTAAAACCTCTACGGAAAGCCACCGGGAAAAACGTAGCCCTGGCCCTCGAGGACCTTATACTGTTTCGGTGGGAAGCCCCGGATTATGTCCTCACTGACAACGGGACAGAATTCGTTAATAAGGACCTTATGGGCCTACTCGAGGAGTATGGGATCAAACATACGACCATACCTCCTTACCATGCCCAGACAAACCCCGTGGAGAGGAGCAATAAGACGCTCAAGACCATGATCTCGATGTTCGTGAAACTCGACCACCGGTTGTGGGACGTACACCTTGCCGAATTCCGGCATGCCATCAACACCGCCTGCCAATCCTCTACAGGAGTCTCGCCCACCTTCCTGAATTATGGCAGACACCCCCGCCCGGTCAAAAGCTTACGGCGGAAGGTGGAGGCCCCGAGAACTCTGTTGAAACTGAGCCCTGAAGTCTGGTTGGATCGCGTAAAGCGGTTGGACCACCTGTGGGACCTGGTGCGCAAGAACATCGAGGCGGCGCAGAGGAGGCAGGAACAGCAATACAATAAGGGGCGTAAGGACGTGCGTTTTCATGTGGGAGATCTGGTCATGCGAGCCACCCACTACTTGTCCGACGCCGCCACGAAGTTCAATAAAAAGCTCGCCCCGAAGTTCGAAGGCCCGTTCAAGGTCCTCGAGGTCGAATCGCAGTCTATGTGCTGGACATGGGCGATAGTCGGAAGAACCCAAAGGTGCACGTAAGCGACTTGAAACGCTTTATTCCTCCTCGGGGGGAGAAAGAAACCCCGCTCGCGGTGACCGATACAGCGAGTCTAGATGTAAGCCCCGGAGAAAATGAGTCATCCCGCATTCTGTTATTTAAT
The DNA here is from genome assembly GCA_038277355.1 of Encarsia formosa. Classification (NCBI taxonomy): domain Eukaryota; kingdom Metazoa; phylum Arthropoda; class Insecta; order Hymenoptera; family Aphelinidae; genus Encarsia; species Encarsia formosa. Next base: position 42,576,845 of record CM076187.1, read on the forward strand.
TTTTTTTTTGTTGACTGACTGTCTATTATTTTTTTTTTGAGTATTTGGCCCACATTAATGATTAAACTCTATTCCAGATGCCCAAACACGGACCCAAGCCCTCGGCCCGCCGGCCGTACAGTCAGGAGCTGGTTCTCCCTGGGGAGCGAGACCCTCCACCGCCCGCTGGGCGGGTGGTTACCCTTCAACGGCCACACCTGCGGAACCGAGAGGAAGAGCCCGAGTCCCACGCCCGGGACCCGGATGTCCCACAGATCGAGCAGCAACGACGAGGAGCTATCCAGCACACCACCTTCGATGCTCGTCGGAGCCTGGCCAGGGCCGAACGGGTGGCGATGCTCTCGGAGGAGCTTGAGAAAGCCCAGGCAGAGGGGCGAGAACCCAATTTCCAGGACATTGTGGAGCCCTCTCCCGAAGACGTGGAGCTGGACGCCCGGTACCCCCTACTAGGATCTTCCTCGGACGAGGAAGGCGTAACCCGCCCTTGGCAGACATTGGAGCGGCCAACCTGGGAGACCTTGGCCGAGGAGTTCCAACGTCCGAAGTCACCGGAAGGACCCGTTAGGCGAAAGAATCCACTCCATGCTAGCCGAGAGCTTCCACCAACGCCGGCGGAGGATGGATCTTTCCCGTTGGGCCCGAAGAAATTCCGTTCAGCCAGTACTGGTCCACGGGACAGTCGCCCTCATCAACGAGGAGGCGGACCGCGCCCCCGAAGGAGGTCCCGGTCTTCTCCGAGTCCGAGGCGGGTGGTGTCGGAGGGCAATACACCTTGCCGAGCCCGATCCCCCGTCGAACAACTGAGAGTGATGGCCCGGACCCCCGCAGCCGCAAAGATACGCCCGGAGGCCCCTAGGCAGGTCACCCTACCGATGGACATCGGGACGACTCAGAGCGGAGCGAGAATGCGATCGCGCCACAAACCCATCCCGGAATACTACCAGGACCCACGGGAGTCGGGCCCATATCCCTACTTTGGATGGGATAGCAGCCAGCCCGTGCCATCGGGGTTGCCAGCCTTCGTGAGGCAATCGCTGCCCCGACGGAAAGAGCACGCCTATCGCAAGGGGATTTGTTTCCGGCGAACAGCAGCGGTGCCCACGGACGCCCGTTTTGACCCGCCCGAGGGAGCTTGTTTCGCGTGTTGGCGCCAGAACACCGGACACACCGCAAATCGTTGTCCAAGCCGCCTGGTACCGCAGTTCTGCTTCAACTGTGGGAGGCGAGGACTGGAGGTAAGTGAGTGCCCCCGGTGTGCAGAGGAGTATCACCGGCAGCGACCCTCCGCCGGGATAATTCAGGCCGCTCCAAGAGCCTCACCTCGAGTCGGGGAACACCGAGTGAATCGTGGTAGCACCTCGGGGACGCAAGGCCCCTCGGGGGCAAGCGCCAAGATAGCCCGCGTGACCCACATGGGAGAAACTCGACCAGCCCTCGTGGGCACCGGCCAAGTGACCGACGGAAATGAAGACCGGAGGCCAGGCCGCATAGCTACCTTGCCAGCTCCGAGATCAAATCGCGCCAGCCTTGGTAGAGCCACCGACCTCGAAGAAACTCCGACACCAGCCAGCCCAGCCTACAGAGGGGAAGGCCTGTTACAAGGTTCTGGGGGTGCCCTCGATCCTTCCATGGCGGGGTTGGTACAGCTGCGAGCGGTTATCCGGGACTTGCCCGAGGACGTGCAGCTCAACATCCTCCGGACGTTATTCCCTGGCCCCCGCTGAAGATTAGAACCTGGCCTGTCCATTAGGACGAAGAGTAGGGGCCCCAAGAGCTCCTGGTGAAGCCGTCCGGCTGTGTTCTTTATTTTGTTTAGATGCGTTGTAAGCCCCGTTGGGCAAATCATTGTAATTTTATTTATTTATTTTATTATCTGCGTTTAAGCCGTTGGGCAATCCTTTGTTTTATTATTTTACTGTAAGCGTTCAGGCCGGTGGGCCAATCATTTTTTCTTAGTATTTTTCTTTGAATTCAGGCCGATGGGCCATTGTATTTTGCGAGGCCCCGTTGGGCGAATCATTTGTATTTATTATTTTGCGATACGCGCCGTTGGGCCATCTTTCTTTTTATTACTAATTTATTTTGTTCGGGGTTCGTATTATATTTTGTTTGTCTCGCGTTCTCTTTCGTGGGCGGTCGTCGTACCGCCTGGTTCGGCGTCACTCCTTGGTGGGGGGTGGTCCATTGCGGTGCAATGTGTGTGCTACGGGGAGATCGGGAGCTTGAGCACAAGCTCCCGGCATTCTCTCTCTCGTCAGCTGGGCTCCGAACGGATCGTGGTGATCGGCCGGAGCTAAACCCGAGCGTGCAGCGAAACGAGGAGAGAGACGGCTGGGAGCCTGATTCCCCTCCCCTCCCCTGCTCAGCTGAGTGGCGCTGGCGGCGACCGCCAGCGACCGAGCCTCGCGAGGCAGTCTTTGTTCTTCTCGCTCAGAGAATACCCGCGTAATTATACCGAGTCGAGAGATCTACACCGGCGTGTCCGGGAGTCGAGAACCTTAATTCATCTTACCGAGTTCTTGGAGTGCTGTCCCGGTGACCTGAGCCTACCTTCGGCAGCCACAAGTCACCGTTTCCTCTGTTGTCAGAGGATCGACCGGACGAGAACAATCGGCCTTCTGCTGCTGCGACGAGCCATCCGATCGAGCCTCGCGGCCACCCAGGACGAGCCGTTGGCGATACGCTAAGGTAGTTACTGATTAATTCCCGGTGCTCCCTCCGCGTGCGGTGTGCAAGGCCCGGATCAGCGGATTCGGCCGGTGTGTGGCCTACGGGCTTGCGTTTCTTGGGCCTTGCGTTGGCATTTGTCGACCCGCCCGTGTAGGCGTTTGAAATAAATTAGCTTAACTTAACGCATTCTTTCTTTCATTCAAATTGTATAGTATTTTACCTCTCTCTCCTTAAATTTTTCTCTCTTTTCTGTGTTTTTTCTCTCTCTTTTTCCCTTAGGGCGTGGCCTAGCAGGGCTGATTTCCCGCGACGAGTCGCGGTAGAGGACGGCGAGACAGCAGCCAGCGGTGGAGCAGTGACGCAGGCCCTTCGCGAGTAGTTTTCCGGCCACACCTATTCTATTTCTTTTTCTTTGTGTTCGAGCTAGCCAGGACGGGAATCAGGGCGCATAGAAATACTGGCCCATTCCCGAGTGTAGATTTTCCTTTTATTTTTAGGTTCTTGGGCGTTGGCCGACGGGACCTCGGGGCTGGCTTTGCGTGGCCTTGTCCCCCAGGTACACCGTTGCATTTTTTACGTAGAAAAAATGTAAATATTTTAAATAAAATAAAATTCGTTTTCAATTAAAGTCTGTCAAAATCAATTATTAACTACCAAGAAACTGCAAACTCAATTTTTATTAGGGGCACCAAAAATCATTTTGTCCAGGGGCGCTAACGATCCTAAGGCCGGCTCTGCTCGTACATACTTGTAATATATATTTTGAGCAAATAAAGATCTATTTAAAAAAAAAAAAAGGTTCGAGTCTCAGTCGAACAAAATTTTTTTTCTTCGATAATTTTATTATTAATAATTAAATCTAATAAAGAATAATATATAAATATTTAATAATAATATTAAATAAATTCAAAAATAGTGTGAAAATAAAATTAAAAGAAAAAAAAAACTGTATGGAAACCCGTACGGGGACCCTGATCAAATATCAGTATCGGAAACCCGTACGGGGACCCTGACCAAATATCAGTATCGGAAACCCGTATGGGGTCCAATACGGGAACCCTTATGGGTCCCTGTACGGATTTCCATATAGATTTTTTCAGCCGGGATACCATTTATCTTATTTTGGGAAATAAATAATTTTAACTATTCAAAAGTTTATTGTTCAAAATATGCTTTTGATTATAAAAACATAAACAAAATTACTGATTCTAAATTATTTATCCTAAATTTTTCATTAAATCCAAAATTACTTTTTTATAATTTTCAGAGGAATAAAAAAAGAAATTTCATTTCATAAATTAATATTTTAATATAATGCTTTATAAAACATTTAACTCGTAAATACTTTTGAATTAACTGTTTGATAAATAAATAATTCAAAATAATGCAGAAAAAAAGTAAGGTAGCTACATTTTTTTTTTTTTTACAAAAAGCAACAATTTTTTTCATTTTTATAGCTTTTTGAAAAATTAAAATTAAATAAAAGAAATAAATAAATAAAACAAATACTCGATTTTTAATAACCTAGCGTCAATTTTTTTTATAATTTCAGATTACTTTTTTAAATAAAAAAAATTTTTTTATTTGATATGTTAATATTTTGATATATTTCCACAAAATATTTACCACCTGGGCCATTATGCATTAACTACAATAAATAATAATAAATAATGCAGAAAGTGTGCTAGCTAAATTTAAAAGTACAATTTCGCTTTCACGATTGTCGAACGGACCTATTCGAATTTTAACCATGCACGGCGCAGCCTGAACGAAGCCGCAGACACTTCGATATCGGACCTGAGCATAGTTACTCGGCGCAAAAAAAAACTCGACGCCAACACTGCTCGGTACTGGGGTGGAATTCTATAACCTTTTTTTTCGACGTAAAATACGTTTTGTCGACGAAAAAATTTTATGTCAGCAAAAATTTTTTCGTCGACAAAACATAATTGACGTAAGAAACGCGTACATGACGTAAAATACCTCTGCATGTGTTTAAAAAACCGTTAAATTTTATTTGATAAAATTATTTGGTTAATGTAAATACAATAAATTATATCTTTATCTGTCGAATCATAATTATTATTATTATTATTATTAGCTACTAATTAACCGATCAAATACCAATAAAATATTTTTAAATGCGTACAATACAAAAATGTATTAAAACTGAATTGATGTAAAACCGTATGAAATCTCAAAAAGAAAATTAAAAATTAAAAATATCTAATAAGCAAAAGATTTTTATTATTTAAAAAATGTACCGATTAAATTAATATTCATTAAAATAAACCAATTTTAAGGTCGCTTAGCATCTACCACTTTTTATTTATTTTAAAAAAAAACCAAGCGACTAGCATTTTTTTTTCAGCGCATTTTAATCAGTGAAATCCTAGTAATTTTTTGAATATAATTTAATTAAAAAAAAAAAAAAGTTGCTAACTTTGAGATGCTGATTTTTTTTCAATTAATTTTGTTTGTTTACATTACTCGTATTTTAAGGTTGTTTTCTACCAGAGCTAGTCAAGTTCAAGACTAAAAAAAAATTATTATTACACCAAATTACTAACAATTTGTTATTTAAATTTGTTTTTTAACTTTTTATGGCTTCTGAAATTATTTTCTACCAAAAAAACATTGACAATCACAACAAAACCTTTTTTAAAACTTTTAACCTCACCTTTGAATAGGCCGCAGTTTTGGAGGTTATTAACGTGAAAATTATTTTTGTAAAATTATTGTAAAATTTGCAAAAGGTCAATTATTTGCAGTTTCAAGAAATGAATTCTTCGATAGTGAAACTATAAGTATGTGGTTTTTCTAAAGGATCTCTATTGTAAGAAGACAAATATCAATAATTTAGTACACTTTTTCAGCGTGTTGGCCATACGCGAAATGGAAAAAATGCAAACTTTAACTTGTTATAACTATTAAACTAAATGGTCAATTTTGATCAGAATTCGTAGAAATGTTTATTAATATCTAATAAACACCTCCAGAAAATTTGAGCTGATTCTCTATTGTCATGCATTTGGTAGAAAACCACCTTAATTTGAAGATATTAATGAATTTTTAGTTAAAATTACTTAAATTATTGTTGAAAATTAAATATGTTAACAATAAATGTTTGGTTTTTCAGTTTTTTATTAGTTAATGAAAGCAATTATTCCTACTTTTCATGAAAATTTTCTAGGTTGAAAAAATTGCAATTTTTTATTTAATAGTATTTAAATATTTAAACTGAATGCAGCTCACAATTGTGAAAAAAAATTTAAGTTTAGCAAAGAAAGAGTGATTTTTTTTTATTTACAATTTTTTCAAATTAGTTTGAAAATGGACGCTCTCAGGTAGTCTTTAAAGCCTCTTAAATTTAAATTGTTATAACGTTTTATTTCATATAAAAAAGAGTTTTATACAGTTAGTTCTTTTCTTTACTTTTTATTTTATTTATTTATTTTTCAGAAAACAGCAACTTTAGATTATTAAATCCTGATTACTCTCCTAATTTCCAATCTGTCTTGTATTATAGCAGGTTTAAGTTTAAAAAATTGATTTCAATTTTTCAAAAATATTGTCCACAAATTTCATTTCTATTTATTTATTATTATTTTTTAAATATTATACACTGCTATTTACTTGTCAGATTTTAATTTAAAATTTGATTGTAATATAAATTAAAAAAAAAAAAATTTTCATGATATAGAGTCTGTGCGCATTTATATGATAGTTTTTAAAAAAAAAAATAATAAAAAAATTTGCGTCGGAGTTTTTGACAAATATTTTTGTCAAAAAAATTTACGACTGTCTTAAACTACATTTTTGACGTGTCAAAAATGCCATTAAATACAACCTATTTTCGACATGCCCAACACTGATAGCCACTGAAACACCTGGTCCGAACAAGGTCATAACTCTAGATATTTTAACGAAACAAATATGTACAATCTTGGATATAACCCCATAACCCGAAATTCGTTTCATGACCTTCCTTGATGTAGCCACTAAGTATTAATGTTAAAAAAGTATTTAACCAATTTGTTATGATAAATTCTAATATAAAAAATTACTTTCAGGCCCATCCTTCAATGGCTTCACAATCATCGGTGATATTTCTATTCCTTGAAATTATTTGAATTAACAAAAAGTGTACATAAATTGAGTAAAGTATTATTAATAATTTAAGCATTTTTGTATTTAATATACTTATTGTATAATTATACTAACACTTTTTGATAAGTGTTTTTATAATGTATGTAAATAATAAAATATAAGTGACACTAATATTGTTAAAATTGTTTGTTTTCATTTCAATTTTTTCTAAATTAACATACATACATACATAAAAATATTTTGATCGATTAAAATTTTTTGTTCCTTCTTTTTTTTGTGAACTTTGCTTATTCTGCAGAACAGGTTTCAGGTATATTCAAATTAACCAGCTCATCGTGCATAACCACCCCATTGCAACAATCACCGATGATATCACCGATGACATCATCGGTGATATCATCGCATTTTACGGTGATATATAAACGGTGATGAAATATGCGATGATGTCATCGGTGATATCATCGCATACAGGTTTTACAAAAATTTCAAGAGGTCTGTAATCAAACAATGGTTCCTAGTGCACCTGGTGCAATACCTAGGACAAGAGATAAACATCTTCAGGAAGTGTTCCCCGTAACTGATGTCCGGCCTGGATCTTGGTTGCACCAGGTCGTCTACCAGGTTACCAGAACGACTTCTCCAGGAAGTTTTCCTCGCGAACGACTTCCGGGGGGTTATTATAAAATTCGCTCACACCAGGTCGTCTACCCGGGTTACAGGAACGACTTCTCCAGTAAGTTTTCCTCGCCAACGACTTCCGGGGGGTTATAAAGGAGTTCGTTCGCCCGAGGTCGTCTACCAGGTTACAGGAACGTCTTCTCCAGGAAGTTTTCCTCGAGAACGACAATCGGGGGGTTATAAAAGAATTCGCTCTCACCAGGTCGTCTACCAGGTTACCAAAACGACTCCTCCAGGAAGTTCTCCTCGCAAACGACTTCCGGGGGGTTATGAAGGAATTCGCTCGCACCAGGTCGTCTGCCAGGTTACCGGAACGACTTCTCCAGGAAGTTTTCCTCGCGAACGACTTTCGGGGATTTATTATGGAATTCAATCGCACCAGGTCGTCTACCAGGTTACCGAAACGACTTCTCTAGGGAGTTTTTCTCGCGAACGACTTCCGGGGGGTTATAAAGGAATTCGCTCGCACCAGGTCGTCTACCAGGTTACCGAAACGAATTTTCCAGGAAGTTTTCCTCGCGAACGACTTCCGGGGGGTTATTATAAAATTTGCTCACACCAGGTCGTCTACCGGGTTACAGGAACGTCTTCTCCAGGAAGTTTTCCTCGTGAACGACTTCCGGGGGGTTATTATAAAATTTGCTCACACCAGGTCGTCTACCGGGTTACAGGAACGTCTTCTCCAGGAAGTTTTCCTCGTGAACGACAATCGGGGGGGTTATAAAGGAATTTGCTCTCACCAGGTCGTCTACCAGGTTACTGAAAAGACTACTCCAGGAAGTTCTCCTCGCAAACGACTTCCGGGGGGTTATAAAGGAATTCGCTCGCACCAGGTCATCTACCAGGTTACCGGAACGACTTCTCCAGGAAGTTTTCCTCGTGAACGACTTCCGGGGGGTTATTATAAAATTTGCTCACACCAGGTCGTCTACCAGGTTACTGAAACGACTCCTCCAGGAAGTTCTCCTCGCAAACGACTTCCGGGGGGTTATAAAGGAATTCGCTCGCACCAGGTCGTCTACCAGGTTGACGAAACGACTTCTCCAGGATATTTTCCTCGCGAACGACTTCCGGGGGGTTATAAAGGAATTCGTTCGCCCCAGGTCGTCTCCCAGGTTACCGGAACGACTTCTCCAGGAAGTTTTCCTCGCGAACGACTTTCGGGGATTTATTATGGAATTCAATCGCACCAGGTCGTCTACCAGGTTACCGAAACGACTTCTCTAGGGAGTTTTTCTCGCGAACGACTTCCGGGGGGTTATAAAGGAATTCGCTCGCACCAGGTCGTCTACCAGGTTACCGAAACGAATTTTCCAGGAAGTTTTCCTCGCGAACGACTTCCGGGGGGTTATTATAAAATTTGCTCACACCAGGTCGTCTACCGGGTTACAGGAACGTCTTCTCCAGGAAGTTTTCCTCGTGAACGACTTCCGGGGGGTTATTATAAAATTTGCTCACACCAGGTCGTCTACCGGGTTACAGGAACGTCTTCTCCAGGAAGTTTTCCTCGTGAACGACAATCGGGGGGGTTATAAAGGAATTTGCTCTCACCAGGTCGTCTACCAGGTTACTGAAAAGACTACTCCAGGAAGTTCTCCTCGCAAACGACTTCCGGGGGGTTATAAAGGAATTCGCTCGCACCAGGTCATCTACCAGGTTACCGGAACGACTTCTCCAGGAAGTTTTCCTCGTGAACGACAATCGGGGGGGTTATAAAGGAATTTGCTCTCACCAGGTCGTCTACCAGGTTACTGAAAAGACTACTCCAGGAAGTTCTCCTCGCAAACGACTTCCGGGGGGTTATAAAGGAATTCGCTCGCACCAGGTCATCTACCAGGTTACCGGAACGACTTCTCCAGGAAGTTTTCCTCGTGAACGACAATCGGGGGGGTTATAAAGGAATTTGCTCTCACCAGGTCGTCTACCAGGTTACTGAAACGACTCCTCCAGGAAGTTCTCCTCGCAAACGACTTCCGGGGGGTTATAAAGGAATTCGCTCGCACCAGGTCGTCTACCAGGTTGACGAAACGACTTCTCCAGGATATTTTCCTCGCGAACGACTTCCGGGGGGTTATAAAGGAATTCGTTCGCCCCAGGTCGTCTCCCAGGTTACCGGAACGACTTCTCCAGGAAGTTTTCCTCGCGAACGACTTTCGGGGATTTATTATGGAATCCAATCGCACCAGGTCGTCTACCAGCTTACCGAAACGACTTCTCCAGGGAGTTTTTCTTGCGAACGACTTCCGGGGGGTTATAAAGGAATTCGTTCGCCCCAGGTCGTCTCCCAGGTTACCGGAACGACTTCTCCAGAAAGTTTTCCTCGCGAACGACTTCCGGGGGGTTATTATAAAATTAGCTCACACCAGGTCGTCTACCGGGTTACAGGAACGTCTTCTCCAGGAAGTTTTCCTCGTGAACGACAATCGGGGGGTTATAAACGAATTCGCTCTCACCAGGTCGTCTACCAGGTTACCAAAATGACTTCTCCGGGAAGTTTTCCTCGCGAACGCCTTCGGGTGGGGTTATAAAGGAGTTCGCTCGCACTAGGTCGTCTACCAGGCTACCGAAATGGCTTCAGGAATGGATTCGAGAATCTGCTTATGGGTATTAAGCATTCATTTCAGGTCATAGAAAGTCACAAGCGGTCGACAGAGCGATAGTTTCAAGTCGGTAGCCACCGAAAACGAGAAACACAGACGTGGTGCCCCCAGCTATGCTAAAATAGGTGAGGTCTTAGGTTAGGTACCCAAGTCGGCCTAAGACCTGAGAGAAATTCGAATGGTAAAAATTTTCGGCTGCACACTGTGCCTCGTATGCGTGATACCTGTGTTCGCTACGATGGACTTGAGCAGATTTTGTTTCTTTTGCTAAATATTATAACACCTATGGAGTCAGGGTGGACATCTGGTTATAATAACTCCTTGTGGATGATTTCCCCAAGAAATTTTGACTCATGGGGGGTCAGGACGGACACCTGGGGCACCTGGTAATCATAACGCCTCGGAGACGATTTCTACAGGAAGTTTTGACACCAGGGGAGTCAGGATAGGCACCTGATGCACCTGGTAATTATAACGCCTTGGGGACGATTTCCTCAGGAAGTTTTGACTCCAAGGGTGTCAGGATGGACAACCGGTGCACCTGGTAATTATAACGCCTTGTAAATGATTTACCCAGGAAGATTTGACTCCAAACGGGTCAGGACGGACACCTGGGGCACCTGGTAATTATAACGCCGCCCGAGCTCTTGCAAGTTTTTAAGAGGACAATTAATTAATAAAAATCCCCAAAGAGCCTACCACCCAATAACACCAAGCTCGTGAGTTTTTTTTTATGAATAAATGAATAAATACATAATCCCCCAAGCTGCTACAACCCCATAACGCCAAGCTCACGAGTTTTTTTTATGAATAAATGAATAAATACATAATCCCCCAAGCTGCTACAACCCGGTAACGCCGAGCTCGTGAGTAGTTTTTATAAATAAATGAATAAATAGATAATCCCCCAAGCAGCTATCACCCAATAACGCCAAGCTCGTGATTTTTTTTTTTTTTAATTAATGAACAAATACACAATCGCAGAAGCTGCTACAACCCCATAACGGCGAGCTCGCAAGTTTTTTTTTTTAAATTAATGAATAACTACACGATCCCGAAAGCTCCGACTACACCAATAACGCCAAGCTCGTGAGTAGTTTTTATAAATCAATGAATAAATACAAAACCCCCAAGCAGCTATCACCCAATAACGCCGAGCTCGCGAGTTTTTTTTTATGAATGAATACATAATCCCCCAAGCTGCTACAACCCCATAACGCCGAGCTCGTGATTTTTTTTTCAAATTAATAAATATATACACAATCCCCCAAGCTGCTACAAACCCATAACGCCAAGCTTGCGAGTTTATTTTATAAATAATGAATAAATACATAATCCACCAAGCTGCTACTACCCAATAACGCCGAGCTCGCAAGTTTTTTTTTCATGAATAAATAAATAAATACACGATCCCCAAAGCTCCAACCACCCTATTACGCCGAGCTCGCGAGTTTTTTTTTAATGAATAAATGAATAAAAAGATAATCCCCCAAGCAGCTACAACCCCATAACGCCAAGCTCGGGTTTTTTTTTTTTAAATCAATGAATAAATACACGATCCCCCAAGCTGCTACAACCCCGTAACGTTGAGCTCGCGAGTTTTTTTTTTTTAAATTAATGAATAAATACACAATCCCCTTAGCTGCTACAACCCCATAACGCCGAGCTCACCAGTTTTATCAAAATAAATAAATGGAACAATATTCATAAAAAAAACTCGTGAGCTCAGTGTTACGGGTCGGTAGGAACTTGAGGGATTTTTTTTAATTTATTTATCTCTTAAAAACTTGCCAGAGCACGGGAGATTTTTTTTCCATTCATTTATTCATACAAAACTCGTGAGCTCGGCGTTATGGGGTTGTAGCAGTTTAGGGGATTATCTATTTATTCATTAATTTATAAAAAAAACTCGTGAGCTCGGTGTTTTTGGGTGGTAGCAGCTTGGGAGATTATGTATTTATTCATTTATTCATAAAAAAAACTCGCTAGCTCGGCGTTATGGGGTTGTAGCAGCTTGGGAGATTATGTATTTATTCATTTATTTATAAAAAAAACTCGCGACCTCGGCGTTATGGGGTTGAAGCAGCTTGGGAGATAATGTATTTATTCATTTATTAATAAAAAAAACTCGCGAGCTCGGTGTTATTGGATGGTAGCTGCTTGGGGGATTATTTATTTATTCATTTATTTATAAAAAAAACTCGCGAGCTTCGCGTTATGCAGCAGGTTGTAGCAGCTTAGGGGATTGTATATTTGTTTGTTAATTTAAAAAAAAAAAAAAAAACCCGAGCTTGGCGTTATGGGGTTGTAGCAGCTTGGGGAATTATCTATTTAATCATTTATTTATAAAAAAAACTCGCGAGCTCGGCGTAATGGGGTGGTTGGAGCTTTGGGGATCGTGTATTTATTCATTTAACCAAAAAAAAAAAAAATTGCGAGCTCGAAGTTAGTGGATTGTAGCTGCTTAGGGGATTATCTATTTAAACCGAAAAGCTCTAGACCCTCATAACGCTGGGCGCCCGAGTTCAACAAAAAAACTAGCCGATTAGCTTCATTGCTCAACTCGTGCGCCCAGGGTTTTGGGGGCTTAGAGCTGGGGGGGGGGGGGGGGGGGGGGTAGCCGATTAGCTTTCTTGTTGAACTTGAGCACCCGAGGTGTTGGGGGCTTCGAGATCGAGGGGTAGCTGTTCAGCTTTTTTGTTGAACTCGAGTGCCCAGGGTTTTGGGGGCTTGAGCTTGGGGGGCGACCGATCAGTTTTTTTAATGAACTCACGTGCCCCAGCTATATTTGGAAAGATTGACCGTCACAGTTACTGTGGAAGATTGAAAGCTGAATAACAGAGACCGTCGCAAATAATTAATCAATGAATAAATAAATAAATAAACCCCAAAGCTCTAAGCATCAATAACGCTGGGGAAAGCGGTGAATAAATAATTTATTATTAACAATTAAATAAACCAACAAGCTCTAAACCCCCATAACGCTGGGGAGAACGATAAATAAATTATTTTTTATAAACAATTAATAAAACAGTTAAGCTCTAAGCCCTCATAACGCTAGGGAGGGTGATAAAAAAATAATTTTTTATAACCAATTAATTAAACCAACAAGCTCTAAATCCCCATAACGCTGGGGAGAACGTTAAATAACTTATTTTTTTTTTAACAATTTACTAAACCGCCAAGCTCTAAACCCTCATAACGCTGAGGAGAGCGATAAATAAATTATTTTTTTTAAACAATTAAATAAACTTACAAGCTCTAAACCCCCATAGCACTGGGGAGAGTGATTAATGATAAATTTTTAAAAACAACTAAATAAACCAACAAGCTCTGCACCCTCATAACGCTGAGGAGAGCGATAAATAAATTATTTTTCATAAACAATTAAATAAATCAACAAGCTCTAAACCCAATGACGCTGGGGAGAGCAATAATTAAATATATTTTTATAAACAATTAAATAAACCAACAAGCTCTCAATCCCCATTACACTGGGGAGAACGATAAATTAATTTTTTTTTATAAATAATTAATTAAACTGCCAAGCTCTAAGCCCCCATAACGCTGGAGAAAGAGATAAATGAACCATTTTTTGAAAACAATTAACTAAACCACCAAGCTCCAAGCCCCCATAACGCTGGGGAGAGTAATGAATAAATAATTTTTTTTAAACAATTAAATAACCCAACAAGCTCTAAGCCCCCATAACGCTGGGGAGAATGATTGATGAATTTTTTTTTAAAAACAATTTATAAAATATAATTTATTTATCGTTATTTTTTAAAAACAAATAATATAAAATAACTTATTTATCGTACTCCCCAGCGTTATGGGGGTTAAGAGCTTGTTGGTATATTTAATTTTTTATAATAAATTATTTATTCATCGCTCTCCCCAACATTATTGGGGCTTAGAGCTTCGAGGTTCATTTATTTATTTATTCATTGATTAATTATTTGCAACGGTTTCTGTTATTCAGCTTTCAATCTTTTCAAATATAGCGGGGGGCACCACGTAGATGACCTGGTGCGATTGAATTCCATAATAACCCCCCGGAAGTCGTTCGCGAGGAAAACTTCCTGCAGAAGTCGTTCCGGTAACCTGGTAGACGACCTGGTGCGAGCAAATTCCTTTATAACTCCCTGGGTGTCGTGTGCAAGGAAAACTTCCTGGAGAAGGCGTTCCGGTAACCTGGTTGACGACCTGGTGCGAGCGAATTCCTTTCTAACCCCCTATTGTCGTTCACGAGGAAAACTTCCTGGAGAAGACGTTCCTGTAACCTGGTAGACGACCTGGTGCGAGCCAATTCTATAGTAAACCCCCGGAAGTCGTTCAAGAGGAAAATTTCCTGGAAAAGTCATTCCGGTAACCTGGTTGACGACCTGGTGCGAGCGAATTCCTTTCCTACCCCCTATTGTCGTTCACGAGGAGAACTTCCTGGAGAAGACGTTCCTGTAACCCGGTAGACGACCTGGTGGGAGCGAATTCTATAATGAAACCCCGGAAGTCGTGCGCGAGGAAAACTTCCTGGAGAAGACGTTCCTGTTACCCGGTAGACGACCTGGTGCGAGCGAATTCTATAATGAACCCCCGGAAGTCGTTCAAGAGGAAAATTTCCTGGAAAAGTCATTCCGGTAGCCTGGTTGACGACCTGGTGCGAGCGAATTCCTTTCCTACCCCCTATTGTCGTTCACGAGGAAAACTTCCTGGAGAAGACGTTCCTGTAACCCGGTAGACGACCTGGTGCGAGCGAATTCTATAATGAACCCCCGGAAGTCGTGCGCGAGGAAAACTTCCTGGAGAAGTCGTTCCGGTAACCTGGTAGATGACCTGGTGCGAGCGAATTCCCTTATAACTCCCCGGGTGTCGTGCGCGAGGAAAACTTCCTGGAGAAGGTGTCCCGGTAACCTGGTTGACGATATGGTGCGAGCGAATTCCTTTCTAACCCCCGATTGTCGCTCACGAGGTAAACTTCCTGGAGAAGTCGTTCCTGTAACCCGGTAGATGACCTGGTGTGAGCGAATTCTATAATAAACCCCCGGAAGACGTTTGCGAGGAAAATTTCCTGGAGAAGTCGTTCCGGTAACCTGGTAGACGACCTGGTGCGAGCAAATTCTTTTATAACCCCCCGGAGGTCGTTCGCGAGGAAAACTTCCTGGAGAAATCGTTCCGGTAACCTGGTAGATGACCTGGTGCGAGCGAATTCTTTTATAACTCCCCGAGTGTCGTGCACGAGGAAAACTTCCTGGAGAAGGTGTTCCAGTAACCTGGTTGACGAATAAGTGCGAGCGAATTCCTTTCTAACCCCCGATTGTCGTTCACGAGGAAAACTTCCTGGAGAAGTCGTTCCTGTAACCCAGTAGACGACCTGGTGCGAGCGAATTCTATAATAAACCCCCGGAAGTCGTGCGCGAGGAAAACTTCCTGGAGAAGACGTTCCTGTAACCCGGTAGACGACCTGGTGCGAGCGAATTCCTTTCCTACCCCCTATTGTCGTTCACGAGGAAAACTTCCTGGAGAAGACGTTCCTGTAACCCGGTAGACGACCTGAAGCGATTGAATTCCATAATAACCCCCCGGAAGTCGTTCGCGAGGAAAACTTCCTGCAGAAGTCGTTCCGGTAACCTGGTAGACGACCTGGTGCGAGCAAATTCCTTTATAACTCCCTGGGTGTCGTGTGCGAGGAAAACTTCCTGGAGAAGGCGTTCCGGTAACCTGGTTGACGACCTGGTGCGAGCGAATTCCTTTCTAACCCCCTATTGTCGTTCACGAGGAAAACTTCCTGGAGAAGACGTTCCTGTAACCTGGTAGACGACCTGGTGCGAGCCAATTCTATAGTAAACCCCCGGAAGTCGTTCAAGAGGAAAATTTCCTGGAAAAGTCATTCCGGTAACCTGGTTGACGACCTGGTGCGAGCGAATTCCTTTCCTACCCCCTATTGTCGTTCACGAGGAAAACTTCCTGGAGAAGACGTTCCTGTAACCCGGTAGACGACCTGGTGGGAGCGAATTCTATAATGAAACCCCGGAAGTCGTGCGCGAGGAAAACTTCCTGGAGAAGACGTTCCTGTTACCCGGTAGACGACCTGGTGCGAGCGAATTCTATAATGAACCCCCGGAAGTCGTTCAAGAGGAAAATTTCCTGGAAAAGTCATTCCGGTAGCCTGGTTGACGACCTGGTGCGAGCGAATTCCTTTCCTACCCCCTATTGTCGTTCACGAGGAAAACTTCCTGGAGAAGACGTTCCTGTAACCCGGTAGACGACCTGGTGCGAGCGAATTCTATAATGAACCCCCGGAAGTCGTGCGCGAGGAAAACTTCCTGGAGAAGTCGTTCCGGTAACCTGGTAGATGACCTGGTGCGAGCGAATTCCCTTATAACTCCCCGGGTGTCGTGCGCGAGGAAAACTTCCTGGAGAAGGTGTCCCGGTAACCTGGTTGACGATATGGTGCGAGCGAATTCCTTTCTAACCCCCGATTGTCGCTCACGAGGTAAACTTCCTGGAGAAGTCGTTCCTGTAACCCGGTAGATGACCTGGTGTGAGCGAATTCTATAATAAACCCCCGGAAGACGTTTGCGAGGAAAATTTCCTGGAGAAGTCGTTCCGGTAACCTGGTAGACGACCTGGTGCGAGCAAATTCTTTTATAACCCCCCGGAGGTCGTTCGCGAGGAAAACTTCCTGGAGAAATCGTTCCGGTAACCTGGTAGATGACCTGGTGCGAGCGAATTCTTTTATAACTCCCCGAGTGTCGTGCGCGAGGAAAACTTCCTGGAGAAGACGTTCCTGTAACCCGGTAGACGACCTGGTGCGAGCGAATTCCTTTCCTACCCCCTATTGTCGTTCACGAGGAAAACTTCCTGGAGAAGACGTTCCTGTAACCCGGTAGACGACCTGAAGCGAGCGAATTCTATAATGAACCCCCGGAAGTCGTGCGCGAGGAAAACTTCCTGGAGAAGTCGTTCCGGTAACCTGGTAGATGACCTGGTGCGAGCGAATTCCCTTATAACTCCCTGGGTGTCGTGCGCGAGGAAAACTTCCTGGAGAAGGTGTCCCGGTAACCTGGTTGACGATATGGTGCGAGCGAATTCCTTTCTAACCCCCGATTGTCGCTCACGAGGTAAACTTCCTGGAGAAGTCGTTCCTGTAACCCGGTAGATGACCTGGTGTGAGCGAATTCTATAATAAACCCCCGGAAGACGTGCGCGAAGAAAACTTCCTGGAGAAGTCGTTCCGGTAACCTGGTAGATGACCTGGTGCGAGCGAATTCCTTTATAACTCCCCGAGTGTCGTGCGCGAGGAAAACTTCCTGGAGAAGGTGTTCCATTAACCTGGTTGACGAATTGGTGCGAGCGAATTCCTTTCTAACCCGCGATTGTCGTTCACGAGGAAAACTTCCTGGAGAAGTCGTTCCTGTAACCCAGTAGACGACCTGGTGCGAGCGAATTCTATAATAAACCCCCGGAAGTCGTTCAAGAGGAAAATTTCCTGGAGAAGTCATTCCGGTAACCTGGTTGACGACCTGGTGCGAGCGAATTCCTTTCCTACCCCCTATTGTCGTTCACGAGGAAAACTTCCTGGAGAAGACGTTCCTGTAACCCGGTAGACGACCTGGTGTGAGCGAATTCTATAATGAACCCCCGGAAGTCTTGCGCGAGGAAAACTTCCTGGAGAAGACGTTCCTGTAACCCGGTAGACGACCTGGTGCGAGCGAATTCTATAATGAACCCCCGGAAGTCGTGCGCGAGGAAAACTTCCTGGAGAAGTCGTTCCGGTAACCTGGTAGATGACCTGGTGCGAGCGAATTCCCTTATAACTCCCCGGGTGTCGTGCGCGAGGAAAACTTCCTGGAGAAGGTGTCCCGGTAACCTGGTTGACGATATGGTGCGAGCGAATTCCTTTCTAACCCCCGATTGTCGCTCACGAGGTAAACTTCCTGGAGAAGTCGTTCCTGTAACCCGGTAGATGACCTGGTGTGAGCAAATTCTATAATAAACCCCCGGAAGACGTTTGCGAGGAAAATTTCCTGGAGAAGTCGTTCCGGTAACCTGGTAGACGACCTGGTGCGAGCAAATTCTTTTATAACCCCCCGGAGGTCGTTCGCGAGGAAAACATCCTGGAGAAATCGTTCCGGTAACCTGGTAGATGACCTGGTGCGAGCGAATTCCTTTATAACTCCCCGAGTGTCGTGCACGAGGAAAACTTCCTGGAGAAGGTGTTCCAGTAACCTGGTTGACGAATAAGTGCGAGCGAATTCCTTTCTAACCCCCGATTGTCGTTCACGAGGAAAACTTCCTGGAGAAGGCGTTCCTGTAACCCGGTAGACGACCTGGTGCGAGCGAATTCTATAATGAACCCCCGGAAGTCGTGCGCGGGGAAAACTTCCTGGAGAAGACGTTCCTGTAACCCGGTAGACGACCTGGTGCGAGCGAATTCCTTTCCTACCCCCTATTGTCGTTCACGAGGAAAACTTCCTGGAGAAGACGTTCCTGTACCCGGTAGACGACCTGGTGCGAGCGAATTCTATAATGAACCCCCGGAAGTCGTGCGCGGGGAAAACTTCCTGGAGAATTCGTTCCGGTAACCTGGTAGATGACCTGGTGCGAGCGAATTCCCTTATAACTCCCCGGGTGTCGTGCGCGAGGAAAACTTCCTGGAGAAGGTGTCCCGGTAACCTGGTTGACGATATGGTGCGAGCGAATTCCTTTCTAACCCCCGATTGTCGCTCACGAGGTAAACTTCCTGGAGAAGTCGTTCCTGTAACCCGGTAGATGACCTGGTGTGAGCGAATTCTATAATAAACCCCCGGAAGACGTTTGCGAGGAAAACTTCCTGGAGAAATCGTTCCAGTAACCTGGTAGATGACCTGGTGCGAGCGAATTCCTTTATAACTCCCTGAATGTCGTGCGCGAGGAAAACTTCCTGGAGAAGGTGTCCCGGTAACCTGGTTGACGATATGGTGCGAGCGAATTCCTTTCTAATCCCCGATTGTCGTTCACGAGGAAAACTTCCTGGAGAAGTCGTTCCTGTAACCCAGTAGACGACCTGGTGCGAGCGAATTCTATAATAAACCCCCGGAAGTCGTTCAAGAGGAAAATTTCCTGGAGAAGTCATTCCGGTAACCTGGTTGACGACCTGATGCGAGCGAATTCCTTTCCTACCCCCTATTGTCGTTCACGAGGAAAACTTCCTGGAGAAGACGTTCCTGTAACCCGGTAGATGACCTGGTGTGTGCGAATTCTATAATAAACCCCCGGAAGACGTGCGCGAGGAAAACTTCCTGGAGAAGTCGTTCCGGTAACCTGGTAGATCACCTGGTGCGAGCGAATTCCTTTATAACTCCCCGAGTGTCGTGCGCGAGGAAAACTTCCTGGAGAAGGTGTTCCAGTAACCTGGGTGACGACTTGGTGCGAGCGAATTCCTTTATAACCCCCCGGAAGTCGTTCGCGAGGAAAACTTCCTGGAGAAATCGTTTCGGTAACCTGGTAGATGACCTGGTGCGAGCGAATTCCTTTATAACCCCCCGGAAGTCGTTCACGAAGAAAACTTCCTGGAGAAGACGTTCCTGTAACCCGGTAGACGATCTAGTGTGAGCGAACTTTATAAAAACACCCGGAAGTCGTTTGCGAGGAAAACTTCCTGGAGAAGTCGTTCCTGTAACCCAGTAGTCGACCTGGTGCGAGCGAATTCTATAATAAACCCCCGGAAGTCGTTCAAGAGGAAAATTTCCTGGAGAAGACGTTCCTGTAACCCGGTCGACGACCTGGTGCGAGCGAATTCTATAATGAACCCCCGGAAGTCGTGCGCGAGGAAAACTTCCTGGAGAAGACGTTCCTGTAACCCGGTAGACGACCTGGTGCGAGCGAATTCTATAATGAACCCCCGGAAGTCGTGCGCGAGGAAAACTTCCTGGAGAAGTCGTTCCGGTAACCTGGTAGATGACCTGGTGCGAGCGAATTCCCTTATAACTCCCCGGGTGTCGTGCGCGAGGAAAACTTCCTGGAGAAGGTGTTCCATTAACCTGGTTGACGAATTGGTGCGAGCGAATTCCATTCCTACCCCCTATTAACGTTCACGAGGAAAACTTCCTGGAGAAGACGTTCCTGTAACCCGGTAGATGACCTGGTGTGAGCGAATTCTATAATAATCCCCCGGAAGACGTTCGCGAGGAAAATTTCCTGGAGAAGGTGTTCCGGTAACCTGGTTGACAACCTGGTGCGAGCGAATTCCTTTCTAACCTCCGATTGTCGTTCACGAGGTAAACTTCCTGGAGAAGTCGTTCCTGTAACACGGTAGATGACCTGGTGTGAGCGAATTCTATAATAAACCCCCGGAAGACGTTTGCGAGGAAAATTTCCTGGAGAAGTCGTTCCGGTAACCTGGTAGACGACCTGGTGCGAGCAAATTCTTTTATAACCCCCCGGAGGTCGTTCGCGAGGAAAACATCCTGGAGAAATCGTTCCGGTAACCTGGTAGATGACCTGGTGCGAGCGAATTCCTTTATAACTCCCCGAGTATCGTGCACGAGGAAAACTTCCTGGAGAAGGTGTTCCAGTAACCTGGTTGACGAATAAGTGCGAGCGAATTCCTTTCTAACCCCCGATTGTCGTTCACGAGGAAAACTTCCTGGAGAAGTCATTCCTGTAACCCAGTAGACGACCTGGTGCGAGCGAATTCTATAATAAACCCCCGGAAGTCGTGCGCGAGGAAAACTTCCTGGAGAAGACGTTCCTGTAACCCGGTAGACGTCCTGGTGCGAGCGAATTCCTTTCCTACCCCCTATTGTCGTTCACGAGGAAAACTTCCTGGAGAAGGCGTTCCTGTAACCCGGTAGACGACCTGGTGCGAGCGAATTCTATAATGAACCCCCGGAAGTCGTGCGCGGGGAAAACTTCCTGGAGAAGACGTTCCTGTAACCCGGTAGACGACCTGGTGCGAGCGAATTCCTTTCCTACCCCCTATTGTCGTTCACGAGGAAAACTTCCTGGAGAAGACGTTCCTGTAACCCGGTAGACGACCTGGTGCGAGCGAATTCCTTTCCTACCCCCTATTGTCGTTCACGAGGAAAACTTCCTGGAGAAGACGTTCCTGTAACCCGGTAGACGACCTGGTGCGAGCGAATTCTATAATGAACCCCCGGAAGTCGTGCACGAGGAAAACTTCCTGGAGAAGGTGTTCCAGTAACCTGGTTGACGAATAAGTGCGAGCGAATTCCTTTCTAACCCCCGATTGTCGTTCACGAGGAAAACTTCCTGGAGAAGTCATTCCTGTAACCCAGTAGACGACCTGGTGCGAGCGAATTCTATAATAAACCCCCGGAAGTCGTGCGCGAGGAAAACTTCCTGGAGAAGACGTTCCTGTAACCCGGTAGACGACCTGGTGCGAGCGAATTCCTTTCCTACCCCCTATTGTCGTTCACGAGGAAAACTTCCTGGAGAAGGTGTCCCGGTAACCTGGTTGACGATATGGTGCGAGCGAATTCCTTTCTAACCCCCGATTGTCGCTCACGAGGTAAACTTCCTGGAGAAGTCGTTCCTGTAACCCGGTAGATGACCTGGTGTGAGCGAATTCTATAATAAACCCCCGGAAGTCGTTCAAGAGGAAAATTTCCTGGAGAAGTCATTCCGGTAACCTGGTTGACGACCTGGTGCGAGCGAATTCCTTTCCTACCCCCTATTGTCGTTCACGAGGAAAACTTCCTGGAGAAGACGTTCCTGTAACCCGGTAGACGACCTGGTGCGAGCGAATTCTATAATGAACCCTTGGAAGTCGTGCGCGGGGAAAACTTCCTGGAGAAGTCGTTCCGGTAACCTGGTAGATGACCTGGTGCGAGCGAATTCCCTTATAACTCCCCGGGTGTCGTGCGCGAGGAAAACTTCCTGGAGAAGGTGTCCCGGTAACCTGGTTGACGATATGGTGCGAGCGAATTCCTTTCTAACCCCCGATTGTCGCTCACGAGGTAAACTTCCTGGAGAAGTCGTTCCTGTAACCCGGTAGATGACCTGGTGTGAGCGAATTCTATAATAAACCCCCGGAAGACGTTTGCGAGGAAAACTTCCTGGAGAAATCGTTCCAGTAACCTGGTAGATGACCTGGTGCGAGCGAATTCCTTTATAACTCCCTGAATGTCGTGCGCGAGGAAAACTTCCTGGAGAAGGTGTCCCGGTAACCTGGTTGACGATATGGTGCGAGCGAATTCCTTTCTAATCCCCGATTGTCGTTCACGAGGAAAACTTCCTGGAGAAGTCGTTCCTGTAACCCAGTAGACGACCTGGTGCGAGCGAATTCTATAATAAACCCCCGGAAGTCGTTCAAGAGGAAAATTTCCTGGAGAAGTCATTCCGGTAACCTGGTTGACGACCTGATGCGAGCGAATTCCTTTCCTACCCCCTATTGTCGTTCACGAGGAAAACTTCCTGGAGAAGACGTTCCTGTAACCCGGTAGATGACCTGGTGTGTGCGAATTCTATAATAAACCCCCGGAAGACGTGCGCGAGGAAAACTTCCTGGAGAAGTCGTTCCGGTAACCTGGTAGATGACCTGGTGCGAGCGAATTCCTTTATAACTCTCCGAGTGTCGTGCGCGAGGAAAACTTCCTGGAGAAGGTGTTCCAGTAACCTGGGTGACGACTTGGTGCGAGCGAATTCCTTTATAACCCCCCGGAAGTCGTTCGCGAGGAAAACTTCCTGGAGAAATCGTTTCGGTAACCTGGTAGATGACCTGGTGCGAGCGAATTCCTTTATAACCCCCCGGAAGTCGTTCACGAGGAAAACTTCCTGGAGAAGACGTTCCTGTAACCCGGTAGACGATCTAGTGTGAGCGAACTTTATAAAAACCCCCGGAAGTCGTTTGCGAGGAAAACTTCCTGGAGAAGTCGTTCCTGTAACCCAGTAGTCGACCTGGTGCGAGCGAATTCTATAATAAACCCCCGGAAGTCGTTCAAGAGGAAAATTTCCTGGAGAAGACGTTCCTGTAACCCGGTCGACGACCTGGTGCGAGCGAATTCTATAATGAACCCCCGGAAGTCGTGCGCGAGGAAAACTTCCTGGAGAAGACGTTCCTGTAACCCGGTAGACGACCTGGTGCGAGCGAATTCTATAATGAACCCCCGGAAGTCGTGCGCGAGGAAAACTTCCTGGAGAAGTCGTTCCGGTAACCTGGTAGATGACCTGGTGCGAGCGAATTCCCTTATAACTCCCCGGGTGTCGTGCGCGAGGAAAACTTCCTGGAGAAGGTGTTCCATTAACCTGGTTGACGAATTGGTGCGAGCGAATTCCATTCCTACCCCCTATTGTCGTTCACGAGGAAAACTTCCTGGAGAAGACGTTCCTGTAACCCGGTAGATGACCTGGTGTGAGCGAATTCTATAATAATCCCCCGGAAGACGTTCGCGAGGAAAATTTCCTGGAGAAGGTGTTCCGGTAACCTGGTTGACAACCTGGTGCGAGCGAATTCCTTTCTAACCTCCGATTGTCGTTCACGAGGTAAACTTCCTGGAGAAGTCGTTCCTGTAACACGGTAGATGACCTGGTGTGAGCGAATTCTATAATAAACCCCCGGAAGACGTTTGCGAGGAAAATTTCCTGGAGAAGTCGTTTCGGTAACCTGGTAGATGACCTGGTGCGAGCGAATTCCTTTATAACTCCCCGAGTGTCGTGCGCGAGGAAAACTTCCTGGAGAAGTCGTTCCTGTTACACGGTAGATGACCTGGTGTGAGCGAATTCTATAATAAACCCCCGGAAGACGTTTGCGAGGAAAATTTCCTGGAGAAGTCGTTCCTGTAACCCAGTAGACGACCTGGTGTGAGAGAATTCTATAATAACCCCCCGGAAGACGTTCGCGAGGAAAATTTACTGGAGAAGTCGTTCTGGTAACCTGGTAGACGACCTGGTGCGAGCGAATTCCTTTATAACCCCCCGGAAGTCGTTCACGAGGAAAACTTCCTGGAGAAGACTTTCCTGTAACCCGGTAGACGATCTGGTGTGAGCGAACTTTATAAAAACCCCCGGAAGTCGTTTGCGAGGAAAACTTCCTGGAGAAGTCGTTCCGGTAACCTGGTAGATGACCTGGTGCGAGCGAATTCCATAATAACCCCCTGGAAGTCGTTCGCGAGGAAAACTTCCTGGAGAAGTCGTTCCGGTAACCTGGTAGACGACCTGGTGCAACCAAGATCCAGGCCGGACATCAGCTACGGGGAACACTTCCTGAAGATATTTACTCTTGACCTGGGTATTATACCAGGTGCACTAGGAACCATTGTTTCATTTCAGACCTCTTGAAATTTTTGTAAAACCTGTATGCGATGATATCACCGATAATATCATCGCATTGTCACATCCGTATGCGACTTCTTTCGCTTTTATTTTAATAAAAGTGTGGGGAGCATGCTAGGGTGAACTTCCCTAGATCGTAATTTTTTACCGCCCCGTTGTGGAATTTTCCCTTTCTTTTTGGTGGGGGGCCACCCCTGCTAAAACCGAGACCTGCGCGACTTTCGGCATGTACACAAAACATATATAAGGACCGCGGATAGCCCAGTAGGTAGGAGTTGTGTACGGGGAGTTGCGGAGTTGCGTTCCGTCAGGTGTGTCCAGTCGAGTCCTGTCGAGTCGAGAGTAGGGAGCCGAGCATAAGCAGATAAGCTTAGAAGAGAGTAGGGACACCCGCAGGAGTGTCGTTTGATTCAGAATTAGTTAGAGTCCGCGGTTTGTCAGCCAGTTCTGGCACTTGTATTAAAACGTGTAACAGTGCTTGAGGTTTAGTGTTTTTTCTATTAAATGTCGTTCACGTGATTCTTGACTTTGATTTCAAATATCCTTCCCATTAAGATAGTTCATAAATTGCAACTTATTCTACGGCACCAGAGCCTGGCCAAGGATTACCCGCATCAGATCGTCGGCAGCACAGTAAGTACTACTCACCATCACTCAAGTCATATCAGTAACAAAGGTAATCGTAAGGCCACTTGGTGGCACGGGTCAGACCTAGGCCTCTTGCAGGTTTTGGGTCTAATTAGTTTAAGGGGTTAACTTCCCTTTAACAATTTGGGGGTTCGACAAAAACTTGCGATTATCGATGTTACTAATATGTCTACTAATAGTATTAATAAAAATTCTGCTTATAATGAAGCTAAAATAATTTTGTTTAATCAAGCTAATCAATTACATCCGAATAAATTTAAAAATATTGATGATTTTGAATTAGAAGATATTTTAGATCTTTTCGTGGATCGGTATAAAAACTTAGTTGGTTGGAATTTACCGCAAAGTACATTTAATATCAAATCGTTATGTACAATTTTTGAAAGATACGTCAGTAAAGATAAAATTGAATTAGTGTCACGGGACCCAGAATTTGTAAAAATATTGTTAAATTTTTTTTACAACCACATAAATCCGGATACTATAATTGAATATATGATAGAAGAATGTCCGCTTAAAATTAAAGAAATAAATAATTATCAACTGGAAGAAACTCTTGACTTAATCAATGAATTGAATTTAACCGAAAATAGGGAAAAACAAAATTGTGAAAATACAAAAATTAGACAGGAAGAAGAAGAAAAATTAAAAAACGATAAATATTACGAAACGCTAAGTAATTTTGATAATCAAAAACCGGAAGAAAATTCAAAAATAAATAAAGCCCCAGGTGATAATACGTTTCAATTATTTAGTCCAACAATTGATGATTTAGCTTCTAATTCATTATTTCCTAATTTAAATAGAAATAAAGAAGAAAGTGTCAGTGACAAGTTTAAAAGTATTCAAGATAAATTAGACGAAAATAAAAAATTCTTATCAGCTTTTCCTAAAATAAATCCAGAAACACCGAAATTGGGAAAACATTCCTTTTTCGCATCAACGAAAAATAGATTCTCAAATACGGAACCTACATCGGTAAACATGTTTAATTCATCTATGGGTGTGGTGAAAAATATATCGATTAAAGATGCAATTTCGTTAATTCCAGTTTATAGTGGTCAAAATATAAGTCTATTCTCATTTTTTGAAGGTTGTAGAAGTGCTAAGGAAATTATTCCAGCTGATTGTGAGTGTGAATTAGCTAAATTAATTAAATTCAGGTTAACAGGAGAAGCAGCTAAAAGTGTAGAAGGAAAAAATTTTAATTCTCTAACTGAATTAGAAAAATACTTTGAAGGATTATTTGGGTCCACAAAAACGTTATTGCATTTAAATGGCGAGCTAGCAAATATTAAACAACAGCGTGGCGAAAATGTGTTAAAATACTCAAACCGTGTTAGAGCTGTCGCGCAAGAAATAAAAGCTGCGGCTAAAAAAGAAGATCGATATAATACCACGTATGCACACACACTCGAAAAAGATTTGATAACGTGTTTTTTAAGAGGGCTTAAATGGGTAATAAAAGCTAGAATGGTCACGAATACAGATAGTGGCATAGACGAAGCAATAAGAGAAGCTATTGCTATAGAAAGAGAATATAATTATTATGAGCAGGAAGAACTAAATGAAACTAAACCGACAGCGGAGTGTAAAGAGGTGGTTCCGGCATCAGTAAAATTAATTGATAGTGAGCCTCAGTTAAAATGTCAAATTTGCAAGAAAAATGGTCATACAGCGGAGGCGTGTTTTCAAAGATATAAAAGAGAAAATTTTAATTTTAATCAATCTACAAATAATCAAAGAAATAATCGCTTTAATAATTTTTCTCGTGAAAATAGAAATTTTAACTTTAACAAAAATAATCAGTCGATCAATAGTTCGTCGCAACTTAATGAACCTAGGAATTTTAGAAATAATCAATATCGTCAGAATCAGCAGGGTTATCAGAACTCAAGTTCGCGTAGAGACGATTTATACTTAGAAAGACAGCAAAAAACATACCCAAATAATGGGCGTCCCTTAATGTGTGCTTATTGTAAAGGTATTGGTCATACAATTCAGTGGTGTTATAAAAGATCAGCTAATAATAATAGGATACTGCAGGAAAACGCACAACGTCTCCAGAAAACGGGTGCGATCGAGGAGACTGCAGACGAAACGTGCCCGCTAAAGGAAAATTGAATTCAATTTATATTAAGCGTGTAAATCTTACGTATAATGATGAGACTCCCACGATTTTACTAATAAATCCTCTTAATGGTAATAAAATTGACTTCATTTTGGACTCAGGTGCGGGCCCGAATTTAATTAAATTGGATAATGTTCCAAAAAATATCAAAATTGATACTAATATTATTTTAGAATTGCGTGGGATCTCAAATGTAAGTATTTATACGCTCGGAAAAGTACAAATTCAATTTTCAAACTTTTTTATTGAATTTCATTTAATTGAAAATTCTTTTCCAATTAAGGAAGGAGGACTTCTTGGGGCAGAATTTTTTAGAAGATTTAACGTAAATATTGATTTTAAAAATAAGAGAATCGTTTCAGATCTTTTCAATATACCTTTTATACGAACGAAAGAAATATTAATTGCAAACTCTTCCACGGATAGCATATCTCGAAATAAAAAAACCTATGCGGATATTGTAAAAGATAAAGTTACACCTAATAAAATTGTTAAAAGAAATGAAAAAAGGAGAAAGAATAAGTCGAATTTTAAGTTTAATTTTAAAGATTCTAAGAGGACATTGAATTTCAATGCATTTTACGCGCCATTTAAGAGTGCAAATTTAAAAACCATATCATGTGATAAACTTGCCTTTAAAAATTGTTTAAATACAAACTCCGTACCACTTGCATTTTTTAATCAAGATACTATTTCGAGTACGGATTTTGTCTCAAATGAAAATGAAAATTCAAATTTATGCTCCATATCGAATTTAAATGCAATTTCTAGTACGACGTCGGATATAAAAAATGATGAAACTGTAGTTTCGAGTAGAGAGGAAAAATTTAAAAACGTAAAAATGAATGATAAATCTTCAAGTTCTAAATTTGTCAATTTAAAAAATGATCTCAATATGGAAAAAACCATTTTATCTAGAACAGTCTGCGCAGACGATTCTGAATTAGATTTTGGGAAATCAGCTGAAACTAAACATCATAAAAACCCTTTTTCTTCTTTGGATTCTAGTTGTCATAAAATAAATAGAGATCATAAAGAAAGATTGTTAAAAAATAATAAAGAAAGCGCTAGCGTTATAAATAAAGAAAATATAAATTCAAGTTCAAGTTCTTATTCAACTATAGATCTCATAAGTTCTATAGAAAATATAAATGGGGAGCAAAATAAAAAGGTTAGAAATTCGATAAAAAATTCTAAAAAGAATGAAAATTTTGATAATGATACTTTGAGTTTAATAAAAAATTATAAGGGATCAGGATCTGAAATAAGGCCTGATCCAAGTTCTATTTCTAAAGGCAAGTTAAAAATCAATCATTTTGAAAATAAAAATTTTGAGATATCTACTGATGCATTGAAAGTTGATGATTTTTGCGAATCTGAAATTATTAATAATAATACGAAAGTTAGTAAAGATATGAAAGACGAAAATATTGTTGAAATAAACTTTTTGCAAAATAAAGTTATTAAAAAAAGCAATGAACTACAGGATAAAATTGAGGGTGAAAACTGTGACCAAATCGATGTGAAAAACGTGTGTGAAACGAAACTGTCGTCAAAAAATAAAAGTTGGAAAAAAAATAAACAAATAAACCGTGGGCATGACACGATCAATAAAAAAAACGAGTGGCAGCTAAAGAAGGGTGCCTGTTTTGACAAAGGGGGAAGCTTGGTAATAAAAGAATTCGAAGACGATGAATTTCTAGAATTAATAAAGAAAGTGGTGCAGCTCATAAAAAGTAACGAGCGAAATAAAAAACTGTTAGGGGAAAAAATATTTGAGGTAAAATTAGGTATAATAAAAAGCCCATTACTAAAAAATTTCGCGGAGAAATGGGATTCCCTTACTTTTAATATAATTAACTTAATTGACAGTCAAGCATCAAACGACCATCCGATAATAAAAGATATGCTTGCGTTGTTAGCTGAAATAAAAAGCGTACTGAAGGGGAAGAGTATAATTAACAATCTGTCTATAAAGCAGGTTTTAAAATGTGAAGTGAATGATTTAAGATTGAATAAAATTAAAACATTATTGAATTTGAAACACTTATCTCCAGAGGAAAATACTGCAGTGCTGGAATTAGTTGAAGAATTTCAGGATATTTTTTATCTTAAGGGAGATAAACTTTCAGCTACACCTGTGTTGGAATTAATGATACCTACTATTGATGATATTCCAATATCATCTAAACAATACCGATTACCGCCAACACACAGAGAAGAAATTAACCGGCAGGTAGAGGAATTATTGGAAGACGGGATTATTGAACATTCAACTTCGCCCTGGTGTAGTCCCTGTTTTTTAGTTCCTAAACCGGAAAATATGCTAGGTCAAAAGCAATATCGTATGGTGATTGATTACAGGGCTCTTAATTTTAAAACTTTATCAGATTCCTATCCTCTTAGAAATATTACTGAGATTCTGGACCAATTGGAAGGTTCTAAATGTTTTTCTGTCTTTGATTTGAAGTCATCATACCACCAAATCAAAATAAATGAGAAGCACCGGTATAAAACAGCTTTTGCTACAACTAAGGGATTATTCCATTTTACTAGAGCTAGTTTTGGACTAAAAACAATGCCAGCAACATTTTCTAGGGCCTTAGCCATCGCCTTGGCAGGATTAATTGATTCAGTATTATTTTGTTATATTGATGATATTATAGTTTATTCAAAAAATTTCAAAGAACATATAGTAAGATTAAGATTACTTTTTGAAAGATTGCGTACTGCAGTATTTAAATTACAACCAGAAAAGTGTGATTTCTTAAAAAAAGAAGTGACTTACTTAGGACACGTTATAACTGCGGAAGGACTTAAGCCAAATCCCAAAACGTTAATTGCAGTTAAAAATTTCAAGACTCCCACTACTCCAAAACACATTAAAATGTTTTTAGGACTAGCTGGATTTTACCGAAGATTTATTAAAGATTTTTCAAAAACTGCAAAACCTTTAACAAGTTTATTGCAAAAAGATGTAGAATTTAAATGGGATAAAGAAACTCAAGAAGCTTTTGAGTGTTTAAAAAATTCACTTTGTGAAGAACCTCTTTTGATTTATCCTGATTTTTCAAAAGAATTTAATTTAACAACAGATGCGAGTGGGTATGCAATTGGTGCCATTTTAAGCCAGGGACCCATCTCTGAGGATAAACCAGTGGCTTATTATTCGCGAGTAATGACACCGGTACAAAGAAGATACGACACTTTTAATAAAGAAGGTTTAGCACTTGTTTACTCCATCAAACACTTTCGCCCTTACCTTTTACACAAAAAATTTAATTTAATTACTGATCATAAAGCATTAGTTTGGATGCAAACACATAAAGAAGCGAACTCTCGAATAACGAGATGGCGAATAGAACTTGCTGAATATGATTTTACAATTATTTATAAACCAGGAATAAATAATCCAGCGGACGCCCTATCTAGATGTCCTGTAGAAGGTGCCGATAATGAAAAAATTTTAGATGAGGACGATGACTTTTATTTCGTTGAACCAGCAAAGCCGTGCGAGCAGGTAAACAAGGAAGAAAGCGATCAATACCTGCCCACCGCAACAGGTAGGCCGGACGCCAAGCATGTATATGTTATGACGAGAGCTCAGGCGCGCGAGCAGCCGACTGAGTGCGCGAGTGGACACGAGCGGCAGGCTCGGTGTGCGAGTGGACGCGAGCAGCAGGAGCTTACTAACAAGGAGAGGTCACACTCTCCGGGTCACCGATCTTGACGAAACTTTGGGGATCGTTTTCTTATACCAAAAGATGAAGAAATCTACCAATCATCCCGTCTAATGGGCCTTTTTATACCTAGTTCCTACATATCTTATATCGTATTTTTAGCTCTTTTTGGGTTTTTTTGCGAATTTTCAAAAAATTCCTGTTCGAAGCCTATTACAGTTACAAAATTCTGCAACCCCGCATTCTCTTTATTTTTTCATCTTCTTTTGAGAAAAAATATTTTTAAATCTAATTTTAAAGAAATAGTCCATGTAAAATTAAGGTAATCAAAAGCATTTGTTTACTGTTTTTTTGGTTTCATGAACTTAAACTGTACGTCATCAGCCTTATCAAAATTATGTCTAAAAATATTTTTTCTAAAAAACTCATAAAAAAACAAAGAAAATGCGGGGTTGCGGAATTCTGTCAGTGCAATAGGCTTTGAGCAGGAATTTTTTGAAAATTGGCACAAATAACCACAAAATTCGCACAAAAGTGTTAAAAGTGTCAAAACAAGCTGATTTTCAAAAAATTCCTGCTCAAAGCCTATTGCACTGACAGAATTCCGCAACCCCGCATTTTCTTTGTTTTTTTATGAATTTTTTAGAAAAAATATTTTTAGACATAATTTTGATAAGGCTGATGACGTACAGTTTAAGTTCATGAAACCAAAAAAACAGTAAACAAATGCTTTTGATTACCTTAATTTTACATGGACTATTTCTTCAAAATTAGATTAAAAAATATTTTTTCTCAAAAGAAGATAAAAAAATAAAGAGAATGCGGGGTTGCAGAATTTTGTAAGTGTAATAGGCTTCGAACAGGAATTTTTTGAAAATTCGCAAAAAAACCCAAAAAGAGCTAAAAATACGATATAAGCTATGTAGGAACTAGGTATAAAAGGCCCATTAGACGGGATAATTGGTAGATTTCTTCATCTTTTGGTATAAGAAAACGATCCCCAAAGTTTCGTCAAGATCGGTGACCCGGAGGGTGTGACCTCTCCTTGTAAGTGCGTGCCTGAATGCGTGCGGGAAGAGCCAATCCAAATTTCTACGCTGCCAGCGAAAAAACAAGGTAGACCACCAAAACAGAAAAATATCATGGAGATGCAGCAAGAAGACGTTGTCGAAAAGAAAAGCAATGACAATGATATTAATTTTTCAATTAATAAATCAATTGATAATTATAGTCCTGAGGCTTTTAATGATGATTTTACTTTAAACGAATTATTTAATGAAAAACATACAGAATCGACGGATTATTTAGTTGAGGATCAAACACTTAATGCTTTAATTAATTGCAGAGAAAAGTTATTCATGCGTAAAGACAATTATTTATATTTTATCGATTCCTTAGGAAAACCTTGTGATGAAGGAGCCAAGCAGCTAGAAAAAATTTATAAACTACCACATTTCAAAAATATTGAAGTATGCGAACCACTGGTAGTTAAAGTTGGTGTTAGGTTTCATGTTGCACTTCCTATAAGAGGAGAAACTCCATTAAGCTTAATTTTTATTGATAAAAACTTAGATATTTTATTTTCTAAATTAAAAGACAAGCTTTTAGAATTTCAAATTAATTCAATTAGTATGGCTAAATCAGAATATATTGAAAATCTTGAATGGTCTCAAATAGCTAAAAAATTACAAACTTACTTTAATAATTTTTCAACAAAATTAATTATTTGTTTGAATTTAATAAATTATCCAGCTTTGGAAGATCGACAGGATATAATTCGAGAATGTCATGAATCTGCTGTTGGGGGTCATCGAGGTACAGTAAAAACGCTGAAAAGAATCAAGCAACGATTCTATTGGGAAAATTTGAAAGAAGAAATCCAGAGTTTTATCAGAAATTGTTTGGAGTGCCAATTGAAAAAATTAGTAAGAGTCCGTACTCGTCAACCCATGCGTATTTCAGATACACCAAATTGTCTTGAAAAATGGGCCATGGATATAGTGGGTCCTCTTCCTATAACCAACTCAGGAAATGAATATATTATTACTTTTCAAGATTTATTTTCAAAATTTGCAGTAGCTGAACCGTTACAAACAGCAACCGCTGTAGATGTAGCAAATGCACTCATTAAGAAGGTAATATGCGTGTTTGGTAGCCCAAGAGTAATATTGACGGATCAGGGCAGAAATTTTTTGTCAAGCTTAAAGAAAAGAGTTGCTAAACGTTTTAGAATTAAACAAATAAAAACAACAGCATTTCACCCAGAATCAAATGGCTCGCTTGAACGCTCACATTGGAGTTTAATTCAATTTTTGAAGTTTTTTACACACAAAAATAATAAAAACTGGGATGATTATGTCGATCTGGCAATTTTGAATTTTAATACATCAGTTAGTGAATCAACTTTGCATACTCCGTTTGAACTAGTGTTTGGAAAATTAGCACGTCTACCAACTAACCATGCAATCGCAGAAGAAGATTGTGCACCGACATATCAAGGCTATATGCAAAATTTAATTTCGAGACTCCACGAAATACAGAAAATTGCTCGTGAAAATTTAGTTAAATCAAAATTTAGATCGAAAAAATATTATGATAAAAAAACAAACGAAAAATCTTTTAAAATCGGATCGTATGTATTCTTAGCAAGCGGCCCTAAACCTAAAAAATTCGGAAATCGTTGGTCGGGTCCTCACCTTGTATTAGAAGTGCTAAATAAAGAAAATGTTAAAATACAAATATCTGAGAAAGAGAGTACAGTTGTGCATGCAAATAGACTTAGAAAATCTTATATTGAAGTAGAATAAAAAAAAATCAACCATATAATTTTGCATGAAGCATACCTATAATTAAAAAATATCCTAATTTATTAAACTTTTTTTTTCTCTGCTTCTGGTCATATAATACACATTATTTTGATTGGATAGTAGTATTAATTTTAAACAAAACATTATTAGATTAAAATTCATCAGAACAACTTAAGTAGTGTAGTTAATTCACCTGCATGTGAATGACGTACATTAGTACTAAACCCAAATTAATATGTATTGATGTTGCAGATGAATAAATGGAAGAGCCACAACTTACTACTTCTACTACTCTTAATTATTATTAAGAAAAGTCATGGTCTGATTGGATATGATTGCTCGCAGAGAATTACTAATTTGACTACTTTCTCATTGTTGCAAGTAGCTGAGTGTGATTTGGAAGAGCCAAAGATTAAAACAAGCAAGGTTCACATTCGACTGTTACAAATAAATGAATTTGAGTCTATACATGTTAAATTTTGCAAAATTCGAATCTTTCGCGACCTAGAAAAATGTGGATGGTTGTCGCACAGATTATCTAAACACAGAGGAATGATTAGCTACTTGATCGATATTTCTCGTGACCAGTGTGAACAAATGCACTTGCATAGACAATTTAAATACCGTGATGAGATAATTCAAAATTTGAAAGCAAATAATACGGTAGAGTATCCAATGACATTTGTGGGTACAATTGATGAAGATGGTGACTGTAAAAACCCAGGAAAATGGTCAGATAATTATGGAACCTTTGAAGACGTAATTGTGAGAGGATTTTTGACTATCTCGCTTCTCGATTATACGGCAACTGTTAATTTGAACACAAATGAGGTGATTCTAAATTCAGGAGTACGTTGTAAAATAACTGATACTGAATGCCAAGATCCGGAAGCAGGATCTGCATTTTGGAACACCTTACCAAGGGGGTCATGCGAAGAACACAAATACATTCAATTATACAATGGGGGTGTAAATAAAATACTGGACGAGGCTAATGAAAAACATCCAACATATGTCATTGAGTCCAATGATATTACTTTTGCATTTACTAGCTTGGGAACTACTATAGAATGTTCGCACCGATTATTTCGAACAGAAGATCCAAAATTATTCATTATCGAGGGGGAGGACGCCGATGATTTTCACTCAGTAAAAACAGCTTCGGTTAGAAATCTTGACGAGTTTACATATTTTAATTCTAAATTTGTTTTTATGGAAAAGCATATTAAAGGACAAATAAAACGTTTGTATCGAGATTTGCTGCTACATAAATGCGAACTAGAAAGAAGAGTAATTCAAAACGCACTAAGCATAGCAGTGTCAGCACCTGACATGTTTGCTTTTACTATTACAAAGAAATTCGGATATTACGCCCTTACCTCGGGTGAAGTGACCCATCTTTGTAAATGTACACAAGTTGAAGTTTCTAGGCGTAATGCTAGTAAGTGCTATCAAGAATTACCGGTAGAAAAAGATGGTAAGAATCTTTTCTTGACTCCGAGGACTCATATTTTAAAACAATTCGGTACGGAAATAGCTTGTAATGCACTGGTTCCACCAATGTTTTTATTGGGAGATTCATGGTACGCTGTTTTACCCAATTATATTTCTAGTATCAAAGAACCAACGATTCTTAAACCAACCACCAAACGCACTTGGAATTACACTGATCCGGTTGATCTAGCAAAAAGTGGTATTTACACTTATTCAGATGTTCAAGCGTTAAGGCACCAAATTTTATTTTCTGTTGACAGGCAGGCAGTGCTTAATAATGTAGCCCTTGGGGTTACGGGGAGAAAAATTTCAAGTGAAGGTCTTTCTTTCGCGGGATTACTAGATGAAAATGCCCTAAATAAACTAGCAGATAGTTCTTTGACTCGAATGTGGGGCCGATTTTTAACTTTTGGTTCTGCTAGTGCAGGAATAATTGCCTTATTTATAATTGCAAGATTTATTAAAATGATAATTGATACGATGGTCCATGGATTTATACTTTATTCTATTTTTGGGTTCTCATTGCACCTCATAGGCGCCATTTGGAATTCAGTAACTCAACTTTTGATTCATTTGAGCAATGATTGGGACAAGGAGGAAGAAGCCGTTAAAAAAACGCAAGACAACTTGGGGGAATCTAATAAACCGAATGCACCTACAGCTGTAAATGTAGAGCGAGAAACTGTAACTTACTATCCCACTAATGCTAAATATTATGCTGAACCAATAGAAATAAATAGAGATGTTCCAGTAAATATAACTGCAAATCAAATGTATCCGGATTTAAATCTTACGATTGAACCTATTCCGAAACGTAGAAGACCAGATGAAGGCGATGACGTCTAAGCTTTTAATAATAAGTTCTATCCTCTTAATTTTATTTAGTTCAATTACCCAAATCAATTAAGTTAATAAAATGACCTTCAAGTTGTCTTTACTTAAAGATATATATATGCTTCATAAAATCATTATATAAGTGATTTCATTTATGCAGGGTTTTATGCTAATAATCATGTTAAATAAGAGAGGCAATATTTTTAGTTATGCTAAAATTTTAGCTTATGCACATAAAAATATTATGATTTGATTACTTTTTACAGATGGAACAAGCAAAGAATACTCCTCAAAATTTTTCGTTAGGAACTGGGCCTAACTTGAAATCATCAAAAAGCGTATGGAGAGACGTGATTAGAACCTATGAAAGAGTTCATTATGCTGGAACATGTAAAATATTTTGCAGGAGTTGCTATAAGTATGCATTAACATATCCGGAAAGAATAGTTCTTTCTATGATTGTTTTAAGAGTAATGTCGGATTTCATAAATTCTCATTCTGCATTTTATTGCTCAAATTGCAAAAAAATAATAAGTTTCAAGCAGTGCAAAATTGACCAAAAAATAAAAAATACGGGTGAATATTCTCTAAAAACCAAAGGTAGGATGATTGAAGTACTATCCAAAGGTTTAGAGCACTATGCCCTATCTTTTCCACATGACATGACTGTTAATACAATTGAAGGACATAATAGATTGCAATGTGAATATGCAGTGCGAACAGTGGGTCTAACAGCACCTGGATTTTCGGGGGTGATACGAGAGAATGGTACCAGACCAGATACTCAAGGGCAAGCTTCAATTCTAGAAACTGCCAATCAAAATGTGAAACAGCCTTGTGTAGATCAAACAGTTGCAACGGGTATTGCAACTAACGTCGCATTTTCAAATAGTAAAACTATTATTCCTCATATACATGTAAATTATGCGCAATCACATAATTATGTAAATCAAAGCCCTTTCGTAACGGAAAATTCATGGAGTTATGTGGATACCAATAAGGGACCACAGTTGTGTTTTACACCCCGAAATCATACCTTATTTGACAATTCTCATAATCCAAAACGACCAACATTTTCAATGGATTTTGATAAAAGAAAACAGGCAGTGACATTAACTAATAATAATAGTAGCCTTAATTCGGCAATAGACAGCAAAAACGCGAATGTAGTGCAAAAAGAAGTCGTTACTGAACCTGAGTCTTCGTTAAACCATCCATATTTTAAGACTCTGTTGGTAAAAAAACCAGATATAGTAAACCTAACCACAGCTTTAGATGCACCACGCGTAGCTTCTTATGAAATCAAAAAACACCCCTTAATTCCAAAAATGCTTAATCCTTATGCTGGAAAATCATCTTCATCGAATAATAAAGTTCCTTTGGATTTGTCCGTTAAACTCGAACAAGTAATTCAACAGAAGTTGCCTGAGTCAGATGAAAAATTTGAAAAACCTAAAAACAATAAATCTAAACCGCGTTCAAAGAATTAAAAAAAAAATAAAATACTCCTTAATATAGAAACTAAATAAAAGTAGTAGAAAAATAAAAAACACTATAATTAAATGTATACTAGAATAATTTAGTAAAGGTTAAAATCGAATAAACTTTTTTTTAGAGAACGATAAAGCACTTTCTTTACTGTTGATTATTTGCTTACAGATAAGGATGAATCTCTTATTGATTATTTTATTACTTGGCAAAGCCGCCTCGGAACAAAATTGTATCAACATTACTAAATTGGATTCCAATTTGGGCATGCTGTTCGACTACAAAGAAGATTTACGTATTGCAACGGATACGTATACTATTACTACAATAATTAATTTAGATCCATTCTCAAAAGTATTTGATCACTTGTTAGTTGAATCAAGTAAAATCGTAGATTCAAAAGCATTTAACAGAACGAAAGACTCTGTAACCTTATTACAATTTTCAAATTATTACAAAAAAAAGAATCTAATTCGCAGTCTTCAAAATAAATATAAAGATTTAATTGAACCCTACAATTTTATGACAAAAGATCAAGAAGATTTTGCTAAGGAAATTATTAATACTTTTAATTTATTTAAGAAAGAACATATTAATTTAAGCATGGAAAATAGCCAAAAGAATATTTTTATCATAAATGAGATCTCCAAAACAATGATAAGAATAAATGATACTTACGAGAGATTGATTGAATATGTTAAATCACTGAATCAAGAACGCAATAATACTATAGAAGATATTAAGTTTTTAGATCTAGCAGTGAAGCAAATGATTTTACTAGGTGAAGATTATATTAATGCATTAAACTCGTTAAATAATATTCTGGAAAATAAAAGGTTTTCCTTTTATAGATATTTTACGGAAGCATTTGAACGAATCGAATCTAAAACTAATAAAATAGTTTCAGTTAGATTGGAGGCATTAAATTCGGACACATTATCAAAGTTAACTGAGTTAAAGATTTATAAATTATCAAACAATTTGATTTTAAGAATAAAAATACCATTAATCGAAAAAACAACTTTCCGAGTGTATGAAATTGTTCAAACACCTTTATTTACAAAGAAAAACAATACTATTTTTAAAATACATACAGATAATAAGTTTATGGCAGTAGATGAAGTCACGAAAAATTATATCTTTCTGTCGATGTTCGACCGACTTAACAGTAAAATTATTAATAATACACGTCTATATATGGGTAATAATCCGATCTCAAATCAATCAAGTTGTGAGGCTAATATGTTTTTTTATGAAGAAAATCATAAATGTTCTGTTAAAACCGAATTGAGTAAAAATAACTATTTCATTCACCAAACAACATACTCGAATGAATGGTTTTTCTCAACGGCAGCTAATCAATATGTGCGTGCGTTGTGTAATAAATGTGAACAGTCATTCACCTTAAGGGGGATGTACATTTTTAGAGTACCAAAAACCTGCAAGATTACGACTAACAACAGCATATACAGAAATAGTTTTAATCATTATATACAGAAATATATTTTTGCGAGTGCAAATTTTTATAGTCTGAAAGATCACATAAATAACGATACTCAGGAATCTAATACACAAGTAATAATTGAAATAAATAATAAACATGAACATTTATTATTTATAACAATCACCTTAATAATAGTTGTCCTAATCTTACTAGGAGCATTGATTGATCCATATGCTTGGTACAAAAGACGATCAAAGAGCAAAAACATTAAAGAAGAGAATATTTATGTCGAAATGACGAATTTAGATCCTAATCTTAGATGCTCTTTCAAAGGCCCGGGTTATGATATACCAAAAAGCTTTGTTGAGTTGAATAGAATCAGTTTACCACCACCGACACCTCCTAAAAATGGAGCAATTAAAAAAGAATTAACAACTACCGTGAACCTTGACACTAATTAATACTCAGCGTAATTCGAAAAATATTTTCTAATTATTTAAAATCATTACATAACAGAAATTTATCTTTTTTTTATATAAATAATAATAATAATAATAATAAAATTTATAATTTAAATAAAAAAAAACTAAACTAAAAGAATTAAACAATTATTAAATTAGTAACACTAATTTTTGTTAATTTAAAAAAATTTTAAATTTAAAAAAAAAAAAAAAAAAATTCTTTTAAGCAATTTTATTAACTTTAGATTTAATGTTTTTGTTTTTCAGGATTGAAGTACGGATTAAAAATGTTAGTACCACTTAAAATTATGGGAATGAATTCGACGCAAGCGGAAATCGAATTACTAGATGCGCTGAGAAATTATAATATGATAAAATTCAATATGGTTTTAGATAATTGCTGCTGTTTAAGAGGGTTGGACTTAGAGTTAGTCTGGAGGAAGGCTATTGAAGTAAATAACTCATTAGCAGTGATTAAATTAATTTCGATCATTCAAAGAATGTTGGATTGTGATTCAGTAGCTGACGTTGTTGTTGCTACAATTGAATTGAACTCTGAAGAGTATTTAAGAGAATTATTACTAATTAACATTAATATTAATCTAATTGACTCACATGGTACAACGCCATTACAAGCTGCGATTGAATCAGGTAATCTAATTCTATTTGATATATTATTAAATTGTGGTGCAGATATTGAGTTCCGAAATAGTGACGGAGAAACACCGTTGATGACAGCCATTCGTTACAGTGCATGGAGAAATTTTATCGTTTTACTTGAATTAGGTGCGGATATTCATGTAAAAAATGATAAAGGTGAAAACTGTATATTTCTTGCGATTTTTGCAAAAGTAGAAATACTCGAAAAATTAATAACATTAGGATGCGATGTCAACTACGTAAGCAATAGATGTGAAACACCATTGCTTTTTGCATGTAAGCAGATAGATAAGCCACATCATGCAATTCTTTTATTGGAAGAAGGTGCGGACGTGCAATTTGCAGACAAGAGTGGAAACACTCCACTACATAAAGCTGCTAAAGGCAGGCACGAGGGTCTGATTGAAGCCCTAATAGTAGCAGGTGCAGAAATAGATAAGGTGAATTGCGAGGATGAAACCCATTAATAGTAGCGGCAAAAGCTGGAAAACGAAGTATAGTAGAAATGTTGATTAGATTTAATGCGAATATAAACTATATCGATAAATACAAAAGAAATGCGTTATTATATTCATATGTATCATCGTTTGCTGGAGCAACCAAAGTTTTATTAAAAAATGGAGCTGATTTATTTTATTGGCCGTACGAGGATCCATTTTTGCACACTGAGAAAATTCATTTTTCACAAAATTATAAAATTGGCAAATTTTTGTGTCATCCAGATAACAGGAGTCATTATGATAAAATACATTTATCTAACTTGCTATATAATAATTATCATCTTTTTACTATAATGGATGAATTAGAAAAAATGAAAAATGAACATTTTTGGATGGGATTAACTGTTTTCGATGTATATACTAAACCATACATTAAATTAATAAACTTTTTCAGAAAAGAAAATCGTATTAAATCAGCTATTATTAAAAAAATTAAACAGTTTAATCTTCATAAAGACAGGTTACTTTATAAACTAAAAAAAGCAAGAGGCGCGTATGAGCTAAGAGAAAACCAATTAAGTGTAATAAAATTAGGATCGGAAGAAACTTATTTTAAATACTTAGATGAGCAAACCTTAGAAAAAATAGCAATTATGGCAATTACGGATAAAATATTTCCACAATAAATCTTATAAATTAAATTTTTAAAAAAAAAAAAAAAAAAAAAAAACACTCTGATTAGCTTGATATTTTGTTCTTTTGCAAAAAATTTTATTTTATTTATATTAAATAAAAATTATTTTTTATTTTTCTTTTCAGAGATAAAAAGTACTTAAACAAACCAAAATAAATTTAAAAAAAAAAAAAAACTATAAATATAAAATAAATAAAAATCATATACACATATACATACAAACTGACATCTAGTCACTTGCATTACTCAAAACAATTACACAACATAAACAAAATGCAAGACTATACTGCTGAAGAATTGGATAGTTTCCACGAAAACACTTTAATAGCAATTCTTGGTGACGTCATTAAAAATAAAGATCACGCAGCTCTCATTCATTGTATAAAATATGGAAATAAAATCAATAGTATAAACTTAGCGGCGCTGTGGCTGGTAGCCACCATGGAAAAAACAGATTAGCATTACAAGAAATCTTAATACTAATTCCTAAAACAATAATTACTACAAATTTTAGTGACATGCTAAATATTTCCATTAAATTTCATGATAATCAAAACGCAAAGAATTTGATAAACTTGGGAGTACCTATTGATGGGGTGGATAAAGATGAATATTCACCTCTTCAAAAAAGCATTTTAGTAGATAATTATGAAATGTTTAAATTTTTATTGAAAAAAGGAGTACAAATTAATGCAGTAAATAATAGTTATGGTGACTCAGCACTAATTACAGCAGTAACTCATCATAAATTTTATGCAGCAGATAAATTATTAAAAATAGGTGCGAACCCAAATTTAGTAAATAAAAATAAGGAATCAGCATTAATGATAGCAGCAGCGGGCAGTGAGCTCTTTGAAGAATTATTAAACTATCAAGTTAACTGCAATGCAAGGGACAACGATGGAAACACTGCACTACATTTGGCAACGTTATACAAGGTTACTGGCTTTAAATATGTTCAATTATTACTAAAAAAGGGAGCAAATATTGACGCTAAAAATAATCATGAAGAAGTTGCTTTACACCTAGCAGTGAAAGAAGATAATTATAAGGTAGTAATAGAATTACTGGAAAATAATACATTAATTGATCCTAAAGATAAAAACGGAAACACGCCGCTAATGTTAGCAATAAATTTAGGTCATGAAGAAATGGTCAGAATTCTATTAAAGAATAATGCGTGTGTAAATTGTAAAAATTTAAATAATATGTCACCTTTAAACTTTGCTTATGAACTAGTTGGAACAGAAATAATTACCATGTTATTAAATAAAGGTGCAAATATTGATCATTGGCCCTTTAAACAATCATTTTTGCATAAGGATATTATTCACACAGACATTGCACATGTGATTGGACAACATCTAACGTTGACTAAATGTAATTACTACAGTCTTTTAAAACAGATAAGTAAAAATAATCCATATTTGCATAAAATTATCAAAGAATTAAAGATCATGAAAAGTACAACATTTATTGATGATAAATCATATTTTGATCTTTTAATTGAACCTTGTACAACTATATGTGAATTAATTAATGCACCAAATATTTATGAAAAAGTCTCTAATTTTAAACAATTTCCAATCAGTATGACACCACTAACATTGAAATATGAATTAGCTGTCCAAAAATTAAAATATTTTAAAAAGGGTAGAGCTCGTAAAGTCCAAAAAACTGAACGAAACAGTAATTCAAGTAATTAATAAAATAGTCATTACAAAGTGATATTGTTTTATTTAATGAGCACGCAGGCGCTCTTAAATATTATTTAACTTATATATTATAAATAATATTATGGATTTTTTGTAAAATATAACAATTAAATAATCTGTCAAATAAAAATATTACAATGCATAAAAAAAAAAAAAAAAAAAAACACAGAAGGAGGAGAAAGAAGAGAAAGAAGAGAACGCAACTGCAATTACAGTCAGACGTCCAAGGGCACGCCCCGCAATTAAGATACCATCGACACCAGCATCATCGGTCGTCAACGCTAAGCTATTTCGGCAAAGTTACGATCACCTGGCACGCTTAAAATTTTCTTTAGCAGGACTTCACGAGTTGAACCTTAAATTTACTACTTTGTTTTTCATAGACCATCCCTTTTAAATAAAAAAAGAAAAAAGAGGGGGAAGGTGAAAAGTCAAAATGAAAAGCTACAAAGTAGGATTAGTTTACTTTAGAGTGTCGTATAGTGTAGACAAAAAAAAAAAGAAGAAGAAAAAATGTATCGGGAAACAGGAAAACAACCAGAATTAGTTAGAGGACTAGTCGCTAAAAGAGGTCTGTGTTGTGCGACCTTATATAAAAAAGTCGACGGTACAGCAAGGTTATGCGAGGAACCTCGTTTTCGGAATAAGTACTTTTGTGAAGACCATTACAAGTATAAAATAGAAAAG
The DNA here is from genome assembly GCA_038277355.1 of Encarsia formosa. NCBI lineage: Eukaryota > Metazoa > Arthropoda > Insecta > Hymenoptera > Aphelinidae > Encarsia > Encarsia formosa. The sequence goes on from CM076187.1 coordinate 42,620,360, forward strand.
GTGGAAAGGTACCACTACAGAAAACGATGGACTGGATTTAGGTTCGAACACGCGGAAGAAGACAAATACAAACCATATGACGAAGTTAGAAAGGCATTTAACGATGTAAATGAGGCCTTGGCATGCTGGTTTGAAGTGAAAGAAAGACTAAAATTTCCTGAAAAATGGAATCTTGTTTGTGATTTTGGTCATCGAGAAATCATAGAATGTCGTCGTACAACAGCAGCAAAGATCTTGGATTGGACAAAAGGGTATCCACAAATTTCGGAGAAATATCTACTAGAAAAATTAGAAGAAGCAATAGATAAGGAAAAGTATAAAAATAGAGGATATGGGCTGCCAGAAGTATTCTTCACTGGTGGTAACCACGATCATGGCAACGAGTGGGACGAGGAGAATAACTACGGATGGCCGGAAGCGGAGGAAGTATCTTCTGAGGAAGTAAAAAGTGAAAAATTGAACAGTGTGTGGTTAAAAAGAGGTGTTGTGGTGTGTTGTGCTTTGAAAGTAATGGTATGTTGTTATATGTATTATTACTTATAGTCTGTTCTTTTTATTTTCGAAAAATCACGTAAATTTTTCTTCTCTCGCTTCTTCCTTAAAAATTTTTAGTAGGATTAAAAACCGTAAAATACAGGATAATACAAAAAAAAATTAAATTAAATTAAAGTTCTAATCATATCTTAATGTATTGAAATTTTGAATATAATTGTTAAAGTCTTTGTGTGAATTTTTGAAATCTTAATGGATGTTAAATGTATTTTTCATGTATGACATAAACAAAAAATAAAAGTAAAATAAGCAGTCTAGTAAAAAAAAAAAAGAAAAAAAAAACAAAAAAAAAAAACAAAACAAAAGAACAATAAACAAAAAAATATTATACTTAGTTATTTATGTCTACATTTTATTCACAGATTATTGTGCTTGAATATGATTATCTATTTGTTTCTTCTAAAGTAAAAAAAAAAAGAAAAAAAAAAAAAAAAAGAGGAAGAAAAAAAGAGGTTGATTAATTAAATATCATTAGTGTTTGTGCATTTTATCTCGTTTAAAAAAAAAATATATATAAAAAGAAAAATATAAAAAAAAAAGCAAAAAAGAAATGTTGTACCTTTAGATATTGTTGTCTATTGTCGCCTAAAATTACTCATAAATTTTTGATATATGAATGTATTAATTATATAATTGTCTCTTAGAAAATAAATTCATTCCTTATATCAGTAGTGTTTGTGAAATATTAAATCAAAAAAAAAAAAAAAAAGAGAAACGGCGTAATGAATTAATTAATCAATTTTCAAAATCTAAATGTCTTACTTGAAATTTTTCAAAGTCCTATTCAAGAAAAAACAAAACAAAACAAAAAAAGAGTGTCGTAGCCTTAAAAATTGTTGTCTAAATTTATTCATAAAATTATGGTATATAAATGTATTAATATCTAATTGTCTGTTTTTGTAAAAGAAAGAAAAAAAAATGCTTAAATTATAATTAGCCGTGCAAATTATGAATAATTTATTTTTAAGAAAATTTTTTTTTGCTTAATGAGTTAATTAAATATATATTTCAAAATTCAATATTCTTATTAATGATAATTAAATAATAGAGATAAATCTAAAATTAGTTGGAAAATTTTTTATTTGCCGTAATAGTTTTTTTTTTTTTTAGTAGCAAATTGGTATACTAAATAAACCCAGGATTAATATTAAAGTTATATCTTCAATTAAGGGGGAAAGGGGTACTATGTACCACTTCCATACATTTAAATGAGTATTTGCAAATTCAAGTTTTTTTTTGAAATTGAATTACTGTTATAAAATAAAATTCATGGCTTAATATGAAAATTTAATTTTTTTTTAAACAAAAAAGGTAAAAAAAAAAAAAAAAAACACTAAATAAATCTTAAGAAAAATCCTGGTTAGTTAACGGTCAAAATAAACGGTATCTTTTAATTAAGGATTATCGATTAGCCCAAATGCTGTCAGCTGGCGTAGCAGTAATGCATAGCGCCTATAGCTGGGGTTCTTGCCGCACCTGCCGCAACAGGCTTACAGCCGGTTCTGTTGGCGTGCTAAGGTGACGTGCTGACCATGACTAACGTGAGTTTTGTGTCAGGAATTTTTATTTATTTTTAATTGTACCCTTGGGAGATGCGACTGGCTCTTTTGGGCTGTGCAAATACCATCTCGCAAGTGGGCCATTGAAAAAATATTGTGTTTGAGGTATTAGAATAACTGAATTTGTTTTACTTGTTTAAATTAATGATTTTCCTTGTGGAATTTGTTTTTGAACATGGTGTTAGTATATCAATTTATTTGAAAATGATGTCTTAGTAAATAATTCGCTTAAAAAAGTTTGCGGTGTGAAGAATTTATTGATCTTGTTGTAATCGTATTTAGAACCTATGAATTTTTGTGTAACCTTATTATCAAATTGTCATAATTATGTACTCAAGCACTGAGCAAAATTTTGTCTACCGCGTAATAATTATGAATTAGAACCTGCCGAAAGTTTTATGGTCAACTTATAAATTGTCAACTTAAAATTTATCGCGGGAGCGATAAGATGTCGAAGGGGGAAGGTGTCACATCCGTATGCGACTTCTTTCGCTTTTATTTTAATAAAAGTGTGGGGAGCATGCTAGGGTGAACTTCCCTAGATCGTAATTTTTTACCGCCCCGTTGTGGAATTTTCCCTTTCTTTTTGGTGGGGGGCCACCCCTGCTAAAACCGAGACCTGCGCGACTTTCGGCACGTACACAAAACATATATAAGGACCGCGGATAGCCCAGTAGGTAGGAGTTGTGTACGGGGAGTTGCGGAGTTGCGTTCCGTCAGGTGTGTCCAGTCGAGTCCTGTCGAATCGAGAGTAGGGAGCCGAGCATAAGCAGATAAGCTTAGAAGAGAGTAGGGACACCCGCAGGAGTGTCGTTTGATTCAGAATTAGTTAGAGTCCGCGGTTTGTCAGCCAGTTCTGGCACTTGTATTAAAACGTGTAACAGTGCTTGAGGTTTAGTGTTTTTTCTATTAAATGTCGTTCACGTGATTCTTGACTTTGATTTCAAATATCCTTCCCATTAAGATAGTTCATAAATTGCAACTTATTCTACGGCACCAGAGCCTGGCCAAGGATTACCCGCATCAGATCGTCGGCAGCACAGTAAGTACTACTCACCATCACTCAAGTCATATCAGTAACAAAGGTAATCGTAAGGCCACTTGGTGGCACGGGTCAGACCTAGGCCTCTTGCAGGTTTTGGGTCTAATTAGTTTAAGGGGTTGACTTCCCTTTAACAGCATATTTCATTACCGTTTATATCACCGTAAAATGCGATGATATCACCGATGATATCATCAGTGATATCATCGGTGATCTTTGCAATGGGGCAGATGGGCGTACCATAACAGGTGGTCGTGTTTTGGTTTGGTTATACATATAAATATACATATTATGCATTATCCGGACATTTCATATACACCTTCGGTACTATCCGGACATTTTGACACTATCCGGACAGTCAGGATAGTGTTTGGTCCCATTTTTCCGAGAATAAATAAAAATGAGTTCCAGGAATTGGGTGATGGGTTATTTAGGATGGGTTATTTTGGTTGGACCGCGCAAACTCAGAAAAAGTTTTTATTGATGGGTTATTTTGGTTTTTTTAAATACATGGGTGGATTGCGCGTAATTTGCGCTTAAAGATGGTGTATTATTGCTTTGGGAATTTTTCATGTGGTAAGTACAGGTGTCACTATCCGGCCGAAGGCCTATACACCTGTATATATATATATATAAATATGTACAGTAGTCACTGTCCATACTGGTATTTTTGGCGTGGTCGACTGTGTTGTGGTGAACATTATCAGACCCAACATTAGTGAAGAAGCTTTCTACCATTACAAGCATGGTCACTCGATTAATGTCCAGGTTGTAAGTATCACTTAAAATTCAGAATTTTTCTAATTAAGTACCAGTACAAATAAACATAAAAATTATCCTTGTAGATTGCAGACTCTAACTATTTGATAACCAACATTTGTCCATGCCCTGGTAGTGCTAATGATAGGTATATATGGAGTAATTGTAAAACAAAAACATACATGGAAAGTTTGAGAGCCAATATCCAAGATGAGACCAATTACTATTTAATTGGTAAGAACAGCTCCAACAACTCGCTTATTTTTATTAAACTGAATACTTAATACAATTTTTTTTTTAGAACTTGCATTATTATAATTATTGTATTAGTAGTCAATTTTTTTCGCCAATAATGCAATTTTAATTCTTGCATATCTGTGATCACTTTCAAAATCAATTTCTGTTTAGAACTCAGTGTCATGGCAGGAAAAACAAGCAATGATGGGTGAAGAAATAGCTGAAGGCAACATCCTTTATGGGGCTGCCCATCTGAAAAAATCCATATGGAAATCCGTAAGGAGACCCGTATGGGGACCCATAAGGGCTCCCGTAAAGGACCCCATACGGGTTTCCGATACTGATATTTGATCAGGGTTTCCGTACGGGTTTCCATACGGGTTTTTTTTTTTCTTTTAATTTTATTTTCACACTATTTTTTAATTTATTTAATATTATTATTAGATATTGATAATTATTCTTTATTATATTTAATTATTAATAATTATTAATAACAAAATTATAGAAGAAAAAAATTTTGTTCGTCTGAGATTCGAACCCACAACCCCAGGCATGGCAGGTAGACACTCTACCACCTGAGCCATTGAGCTAGCTTGCACCAAGACTAATATTAAACTACTTTAACAACTGTTTTATATTTGATTTTTAACTAGTCTCTCTCAGCGCGCAAGTGCGAGCAATTGTATTACATTATCTAAATCTAAAACAAATTTTGTCAAAGCTTCATCTAAATTAAAGGGCTTAACCCACAATAAGTTGTATATTAAAATAGTTTAATTAGAGTCTTGGTGCATGCTAGCTCAATGGCTCAGGTGGTAGAGTGCCTGCCTGTCATGCCTGGGGTCGTGGGTTCAAATCCCAGTCAAACCAAATTTTTTTCTTTGATAATTTTATTCTAAATAATTTTACTATCGTAATAAATCTATTGAGGAATACAATATTAGTAAGTAATTATGATATTAAATAAATTTAAAAAAAGCATTAAAAAGAAAAAAAAAAAAAAAATCTGTATGGAAACCCGTATTGCTACCCGTACGGAGACCCTGACCAAATATCAGTATCGTGATCCCGTATGGGGTCCTTTACGGGAACCGTTATGGGTCCCCGTACGGGTTTCCTTACGGATTTCCATAAGGATTTTTTCAGCTGGGTGGCATTGATGATTCAGTGTTAGTTAAAAAATAAAAAAGTTTTCTATAATTTTTCCTCTTTTAAAACTTTAAACGCGTTTTTTTCGAAAATATACTTTTTAAAGCCATTGGACACTGTAACTTGAAAAATAATTAATCGATCTTTCTGCGATTTGGCACACTTTTTTTCTATATATTTCTTAAGTGTGCAACGGTTTTTGTTTTTTGTTTTTTTTTTTTTTTTTGTTTTACCACTAAAAAATAGCCGATTTTTTGGAAAAAAATGACTCTTTTGAACTTTTGACTGTCAAAACCGCAAAAAAAAAAAAAAAAAAAGAGCCATAAGCACTAGGTATTGCCCTCAGCTAAAGAAATCCGTCTCATTTTTTGATTTTAGATAAAGCTGTAAACAGCTCCAATGTCCACCGCAGAGCTCCTTCTTTTCAAAGCACTTCAAGCAACAGTCTGTCAACAGTTTGTTTATTGATATTTTTCGACGAAAAAACGATGAATTATAGTTTAAACTTTACTTTATCATGTGCAGAAAAAATAAATACCATAACTCTTACTGGATCTTCAAAAAAAATTCACAAAAAATCACCTTTTTTTACCTCTTACCCTAGACCTCTCCCTTACAGTACTGCTCAAAAGTTTAAGACATCCCCAAATTTCACTATACACATCTGTCGAATTTGAGTTTGCGCTTAGCCGTAACGGCTCAAATCGGTGTGTCAAGGTCTTAAACTTTTTTTTTTTTTTTCATAAATATATTAATTTAGAAGAAAAACCATTATTGTAATAATATTTAATTTACAAATGAATGTTCTCTCACGTTTCTGTTTAAAAAGTTAATTTTTGAAATACAGCAAATTTCAGCCATTTTTTCACTTTAGGAGCTGTCTTAAGATTTTTTACCAAGATCCTAATGCATACACTATTTTTTTCCAAGTTTTTACAATGTTCAAGTTTAACGAGAAAAAGTTTCAAGTCCATCCATACAAAACTGTTCGAGCCACATAAGAAAAATGCATATTTTTAATCAGTTATAAATAACTAGTTTTTTAAAATTTTAATCAATTTTATGCCTAAACCTGTTATTTTTTTCTAATATAAGGGACAAAAATTATATTATAATTCAACTTTTTTCTATTTTTAACTTATTTAATACAAATTACATAGAAAACTTAAAGGATTTCATGAAAAGTTACATTTTTTTATGGTAATAATTGAACTGTTTAACGAGAAGAAAAACGTAAAATTTTTAAATTAATTATACATAACAAAAACTATCATCATAATCATATTAAAGAACACAAATAAATCATTTAAATTACACTACATTGAATTTTTTTATCCGAGAATTCTAATATTTTGTTGCTCCTCCTTTGGCTTTATAGCAAGCTGCGACTCTTCGGACCATCGACTTTGCAAGGTCTAAACAATAACTGCAACTTAAACTTTGCCAAGCAGCAGCTATTTCTACTTTCAAATCATTGAGTTTTCTTAAATCTTTGTTTTGAATTATACGTTCTACTTGACCCCAAGCATTCTCAATAATATTTAAATCCGGCGAGCGAGCTGGCCATTTTAGCAAAGGTATTTTATTATCAGACAGCCACAGCAAACTTTTCTTTGAAGTATGGCACGGAGCATTATCTTGTTGGAACAGCCAATTTTTGCGCCTTCCAAAAAGTTTTTTTTTTGAAGGAATCATAGTGTTATCGAGAATGTTAATGTATTTGTCGCTATTGACTGTGCCTTCTACAAAATAAAGTTCACCTGTTCCTTTTCCTGAAAGACAGCCCCAAATCATCACAGACCCGCCGCCTTTCTGAACTTTTGCGGCAAGACAGTCTTGATTATATTTTTCATCTGCGGTATGTCTTACTCTTCTCGGCCGATTGGAGAACAGTTGAAATGAAGATTCATCACTAAATAAAACAGTGTTCCACTTTTCTTCAGTCCAAGATAATTTGTCACGGCACCACTCATAGCGATCTTTACGATTTTTTTTAGTGAGAAGCGGCTTACGGACTGCCTCGCAATTTTTCAAATTTTTATCAAGCATACGCCTGTTGACAGTTTGTCTGGATATTACCACATTCACTTCATCTTTCAATTGATTTTTTAATTTATTAGCTGTAATTTTCCGGTCTCTTTTTACTTTGTTGATGATAATTCTGTCTACTCTGGCACTTGTTACACGAGGTCGACCCGACCGGCTTTTATTTTTGACGTTTGCTGTGTTTTGGTACGCGAAAATTGTATTCCGAACACAACATCTACTTACATTCAGAGTTTTTGAAATCTCTGTTAGATTTTTTTTAACTTTAAACAAACCAATAATTTGCCCTTTTACTGATTCTGACACTGCTTTTTTCCCCATGTTAACCTTAACCGATAAAATTAGAAAATTTAAAACAAATGTATCTATTTAATTTCTAACTTTATCATGTAGATGGCGCTAAACGTTAAATAATTTGAACATAACATTCCAAGAAGTCAGTTCGAGATATTCAAGCTCAAACAACTAATTTATTAAAAAAAACCACGTTAAAAATCAAATTGTCCGTTCTATTAATTTAATCGAATAAATTAATTTAAAAATTTTACGTTTTTCTTCTCGTTAAACAGTTCAATTATTACCATAAAAAATTGTAACTTTTCATGAAATACTTTAAGTTTTCTATGTAATTTGTATTAAATAAGTTAACAATAGAAAAAAGAAAAGTGGAACACTGTTTTATTTAGTGATGAATCTTCATTTCAACTGTTCTCCAATCGGCCGAGAAGAGTAAGACGTACCGCAGATGAAAAATATAATCAAGACTGTCTTGCCGCAAAAGTTCAGAAAGGCGGCGGGTCTGTGATGATTTGGGGCTGTCTTTCAGGAAAAGGAACAGGTGAACTTTATTTTGTAGAAGGCACAGTCAATAGCGACAAATACATTAACATTCTCGATAACACTATGATTCCTTCAAAAAAAAAACTTTTTGGAAGGCGCAAAAATTGGCTGTTCCAACAAGATAATGCTCCGTGCCATACTTCAAAGAAAAGTTTGCTGTGGCTGTCTGATAATAAAATACCTTTGCTAAAATGGCCAGCTCGCTCGCCGGATTTAAATATTATTGAGAATGCTTGGGGTCAAGTAGAACGTATAATTCAAAACAAAGATTTAAGAAAACTCAATGATTTGAAAGTAGAAATAGCTGCTGCTTGGCAAAGTTTAAGTTGCAGTTATTGTTTAGACCTTGCAAAGTCGATGGTCCGAAGAGTCGCAGCTTGCTATAAAGCCAAAGGAGGAGCAACAAAATATTAGAATTCTCGGATAAAAAAATTCAATGTAGTGTAATTTAAATGATTTATTTGTGTTCTTTAATATGATTATGATGATAGTTTTTTTTATGTATAATTAATTTAAAAATTTTACGTTTTTCTTCTCGTTAAACAGTTCAATTATTACCATAAAAAAAATGTAACTTTTCATGAAATCCTTTAAGTTTTCTATGTAATTTGTATTGAATAAGTTAAAAATAGAAAAAAGTTGAGTTATTATATAATTTTTGTCCCTTATATTAGAAAAAAATAACAGGTTTAGGCATAAAATTGATTAAAATTTTAAAAAACTAGTTATTTATAACTGATTAAAAATATGCATTTTTCTTATGTGGCTCGAACAGTTTTGTATGGATCGACTTGAAACTTTTTCTCGTTAAACTTGAACATTGTAAAAACTTGGAAAAAAATAGTGTATGCATTAGGATCTTGGTAAAAAATCTTAAGACAGCTCCTAAAGTGAAAAAATAGCTGAAATTTGCTGTATTTCAAAAATTAACTTTTTAAACAGAAATGTGAGAGAACATTCATTTGTAAATTAAATACTATTACAATAATGGTTTTTCTTTTAAATTAATATATTTATGAAAAAAAAAAAAAAAAAGTTTAAGACCTTGACACACCGATTTGTGCCGTTACGGCTAAGCGCAAACTCAAATTTGACAGATGTGTATAGTGAAATTTGGGGGTGTCTTAAACTTTTGAGCAGTACTGTAAGACACATTAGCAATTATAAAAATTCACTATTCCTCAATAAATTATTCAAAATAGCTGCAGTATTTACTGGGTGAAAATCCATTATTATAAATTGTACATAATGAAACGTAAAGGTTTTATAAATTTTAACAAAATTACTTTTAAGACATGGCTCACAGCAGATTCATTTGTGAATATCAAAAAATGTTTGCGTTTTATTATTTAATAGTTAAACTTTCAGATATTAAGCATTTAGAAAGTAGAAAAATAGATGTTATGTTATTGTTTTATAAGAATGCAATTTGAAAAGTTTCCATCACTTTTTAATACAAAAATCCAAACGCTTACATTAAGTATATTTAAAACTCGCGGTTTATTGACGGTCAGTAATAATTCCGTAGTAGAGAGTGTCGGTCTGCTACTTCTCAGAAGTGTGTTATTGCATTCCTGCCCGTGCTTGTTCACTTGAATTTTGATTGTCAGTGTAATCGCGATTATTTTAGTGATGTGGGTTTTATTGTTGTTAAACCCTAGTAATTCTTAAAAAGTGAAAACTATGGATGTATCAGTTATACCTGAAAACCAAACACAGGCATGGTAAAATATGAAAAGAAGTAACAAAAATTTTTTGTTTTTTTTTTAATAGGACTCGAAATTATTAACTGTTCAAATTTGACGTGCTCGTTGTGCTGACTCAATTGTTTCAAATGCATTATAGTTTTAAAATTAGAACATTTCCTATAGATTGCCTCGGTATTTTCTGCTGTAGCTAACACCTTATGAATGCTATGAATAGCGGTCAAATCCCCCAGCGGCCAAATCCCCCACCAATCAGATTGTCCCCTTTGAAAGGTGCCCCCACGAATCACAGCGTTGTTGTCACATGTTACAAAATTGTAAAAGGTATAGAGAGGTAAATTTTGGAAATAATATGTCAAGAGGTTGGGGACTTTGAATTTCGGTAGTTAGGTCGACCACACGCACAGCGAGTCTCGCAATTCGCGTGAATATGTTGCGACGGCCGATCCAGACGGACATTTAGTGCACTTGGTGATGATTACGCCTTGAAGATGATTTCCCCAGGAAGTTTTGACTCTGGAGGGGTCAGGACGGACACCTGGTGCACTTGGTGATGATTACACCTCGAAGATGATTTCCCCAGACAGTTTTGACTCTGGAGGGGTCAGGACGGACTGCTGGTGCACTTTGTGGTGATTACGCCTTGAAGATGATTTCCCCAGGCAGTTTTGACTCTGGAGGAGTCAGAACGGACACCTGGTGCACTTGGTGGTGATTACGCCTTGAAGATGATTTCTCCAGGCAGTTTTGACTCTGGAGGAGTCAGGACGGACACCTGGTGCACTTGGTGGTGATTACGCCTTGAAGATGATTTCCCGAGGAAATTTTGATTTCAGATTGGTGATAGTGGACACCTCAGGCACATGACGATTAGTACATTATTTTAATAACTGCCTCAAAAAGTTCTGACTCCAGAAAGATCAAATCATCAGGTTTATTGAGAGGAGATCATCTCCAAGGTGTAGTTGTTAATAGGCACACGAAGTACTTACTCGGTCCCCACCGGAGTCAAAACTTCTTGGGGAAATCATCTCCAAGGCCCAACTATCACCGGGTGCTCCAGTTGTCCGTCCTGACCCTTCCGGAGTCAAAACTTCCTTGGGAAATCATCTCCAGAGAAGAATAAGTAGTACACTTTTTATTCATGAAATTTCATCACGGAATCGTCAATATTATATTTTTTGTGCATTTAAGCTGTAATCACAACTTTAGGTTTCATAACTTACATAAGTTATGTTGAAAACCGACATTAGTTATCAACATTACTAATGGTAACACTCCGCAGGAGTAGATCTAGTCACTTAAGGCGATGGCATGAACTCGCGGGATGCGGGAAATCCTGCGTCCCGTGTCCCGCGTTTTGCTTTCATACCAAAGACGCAAGACGTGGGACGCAGGATTTCCCGTATCCCGCGAGTTCGTGCCATCGCCTTTAGAGTGAAATTTATCACAGTTTACATAACTGGTACAAATTATTTTCATTCATCAATATTTATATGCGCGCATAAAATTAATTGATGAATATACAGTCCTTTTATATTTATTTGAATTAAATACTCCAGATAATATGAAGACTTGTGAATCATTTGTGAATTTGGTAAAAATTATAATTTGTAAATTTTAATATGAAATGAACTTGTAATATTATTAGTATTTTTTATTTATTTATTAAATTTTATTATGATTTCTTGTTGATAAAAATACAGTTTCATATTTACTGTCTTTCAATAATTAAGTACTCTAAAACTGTAATAACTCCTGACTTCGGTGCTTTTAGGTCCAGTAAGTACGTACTAACGTAAAAAATAAAATTCACTCTTTAAAATTTGTCTATCACATGTATTTGAATTTATAACAAGTGGCCTGATGACCTGCCTGGCTGCGCACAGAGGGCAAAATCGAAGGTCCATTTTTGAAAATTAATATCCCCTAGAATTTTAGGAGAGGAGAATACATCCAGGAGTCGTTTTCTTCGTTTGGTGGAGTACTTTAAGAAAAAGTCCCATTTTATTGTAAAAAATTGTTCTAAATAATTATTATTGCAAAAAAACTATTTAAAGTGAACGATGAACAACATGAAAAAATTGTACAAAAACTAGTAGTGCAATGCTCCCGGATTTTTTTGCGTCAATCTAATGGTTATAAAGCATCTAAGTCACACCAAAAATTCCGAGTCGTTTTACTATCGGGAACTACTCCAACTAGCTGCAGAGAGGGGAATGGAACGTTAAACAAAATTATAAGAAAAATGAATAAAAACAAGGAGTGCAATTCTAAGTCCCCAAAACCCTGAGCGCCCGAGTTCAACAAAAAAACTGATCGGCTATCCCCCAAGATAAAAGCCCCTGAAACCCTGGGCACCCGAGTTCAACAAATGAAGTGAATGAACTGATAGGCTATCCTCCAAGCTCTGAGCAACTGTATTTTTATCAACAAGAAATCTTAACAAAATTTAATAAAAAAAATAAAAATAATTACAATATTACAAGTTCATTTCACATTAAAATTTACAAATTATATTTTTTACCGAATTCACAAGTTATTCACAAGTCTTCATATTATCTGGAGTATTTAATTCAAATAAATATAAAAGGATTGTATATTCATTTAATTTTGTGCGCGCATATAAATATTGATGAACGTAAATAATTTCTACCAGTTATGTAAACTGTGATAAATTTCACTCTAAGTGACTAGATCTACTCCTGCGGGGTTTTACAATTAGTAATGTTGATAACTAATGTCGGTTTTCAACATAACTTATGTAAGTTATGAAACCTAAAGTTACAGCTTTAATGCACAAAAAATATAATATTGACGATTCCGTGATGAAATTTCATGAATAAAATAAGTGTACTACTTATTCTTCTCTGGAGATGATTTCCCAAGGAAGTTTTGACTCCGGAAGGGTCAGGAAGGACAACTGGTGCATTTGGTGATGATTACGTCTTGAAGATGATTTCCCCAGGAAGTTTTGACTGCAGAGGGGTCAGGGTAAACCACTGGAGCGCTTGGTGATAGTTACGCCTTGGAGATCATCTTCAAGGCGTAATCATCACCAAGGGCACCAGGTGTCCGTCCTGACCCCTCCAGAGTCAAAACTTCCTGGGGAAATCATCCTCAAAGCGTAATCATCACCAAGTGCACCAGGTGTCCGTCCTGAACCCCCCAGAGTCAGAACTTCCTGGGGAAATCATCTTCAAGGCGTAATCATCACCAAGTGCACTAGGTGTCAGTCCGGATCGGCCGTCGCAACATGTGCACGCGAACTGCGAGACTCGCTGTGCGTGTGGTCGACCTAACCACCAAAATTCAAAGTCCCCAACCTCTTGACATATTATTTCCAAAATTTACCTCTCTATACCTTTTGCAATTTTGTAACATGTGACAACAACGCTGTGATTCGTGGGGGCACCTTTCAAAGGGGACAATCTGATTGGTGGGGGATTTGGCCGCTGGGGGATTTGACCGCTATTCGAATGCTATTTATATAATTTGTGATTGTGAAACATTTATTTTACGGTGCCAAAAATCATTTAACCATAAAACAAAAAGTTAAGTTGATTAAATGGATGAAAGCTCATCCAGACTTAGCTTGTGGAAAGTTAAAAGGCAAATAAGAAGAAAAGCTGTTGTGGAAGATAAATGAGGAACACATGAATTGTGGCTTGGGGAGTAGAGGACGACATTGGACAAAATGGAAAGATGTTAGTATTGTTTTAGTATTTAATTTAATATATATTTTATATATTTCTAATAAAAAATGTTTTTAAAATTTTAAGTACTGGGATAGAAAAAAAGGATGTTATCCGTGATTGTCACAAACAAAAACCATTGAAAGATGAGGAAGAAGAAATTTTGCAGCTCATGATAACAAATGAAGATGAGTTGTGGGTTGGTCTCCAAAGCATGACAGGTAATGTTATAAGAAATTTTTTACAGGATCATTATTAAATCTAAAAAGATTAGAAATTATCATTTAAGTTCTCGCTTAAGAATTTTAAGAACATATTAACTATATATATAATTGAATTTAAACTCAAAATATTTTTTAATTGATGGTTTAATTATTGTAAATACAACAAAGGAGAAGAATCAGGCAAGCACTCATCGTCTTCGAGAACATCCAGCCACCGTCATATTAGTCCACAAAACTATGATGTATCATCCTAATTGACTTGTTCACATTTTAGATCAGAGCAGAGTTATTCTGACAGAAGTGACAAGCACAACTACTGAAGAATGATCCAAATAAAATCAGTAAAAGAAAATATCAACAAAAACAAAGCAGCCCAGGTGACAATAAATAGTCTGACAGTCTGCAGCTGATAATTCAATATTATGAGATAAAAAAAAAAAAAAAATTTAATACGTCTGTGACTAAATATTTTTGTTTTGAAACTTTTTTACAGATGAAACTCTTAGAAAAGTGCTAAGTAACAGAGCATACAGAGGAAATGTTCCAGATAACCCTAACACAGGATACCGTCAAGAGTATGTACGAATATCACAAAAGCAACATTGTTCTTATCAACATGGCTCAACTATAAGTCGTGCTTCATCACAAAAAGCTGGTCTTCCTGGTAGTCCTGGTCAAATTGATAGTGAAGGTGAGATTATGTGATTAATTGTAGTACGACTGTTAAAAATTAATATAAAAGAAAAAGAAAATTTTTTAGCAATGTCTCTTACGGAGTTCGTTCATATATTAGCAATAGTGGCAAATTTATTTCTCATAGTATATAATTTTGTAAGTTGCAGCAATTAATTTAGTTATTGATTACTTAAAAGTGAAAAATTTCTTGTACATTTTGTTCTTTCTTAAATTTTATTCATGCAAAACTGTTTACATAGAAACACCAAAGTGCTGCCATGCATTGAAAATTTAAACACAGTGAAATATATGAAATAGCTGAACTTAAATGAATGTTAATGAAAAAATTAAAAATAAAAACAAAAAAGTATCAACACAAGTTTTTTTTAAAAGAAATAAACATTTAAAGTGGTAGTTACAACGAATGTTTAGTTATTTGATTTTTTTTTAGATAAGGTGAATAGTCTCGTTAATAGTTATGTAGATCGCACAAAACCATTAGTGAGGACGCCTCCACTTTCACGCAGAGTAGCAGTTGTATCGACTCGAGATACAGAATATGATCGAAGAGGAAGTACATTTATTCTTAAATTTTTAGTAGTATTCAGAATCGACTGATTTTATTATAAGGTAGGTGTACCTAATATGGCCCTGTGCCTAATATGCCCCCCCCCCCCTGTTATTTTGAATATGCTCGATATGTGGCATCTCTACAAGGTAGGAAGAAGTCAAAAACACTGAATTATGAAGTTTTGAGTTGTTTAGAACATTTAAAAATTATTTTTGCGCCCGCCTTATAGCTAAAACTCGTTTCGTATACCTTCGTTATTATTTTACGTTGTGATTAAATGGTCTGCCAAAATATTTAGACGCACCTGACCAAAATTTTCATAAGTAGCTTCGATTCGTTATTGTTTCAGCTTTAAAATGCGATTTTAGTTTTTGTTCAACTCGTTTTCTAACGGGTTTTATTCTTAAATAACTTTTTAAACTGCACTGTACCTAATATGGCCCCCCGCGAATTAGTAGAAATACCGATATTAAGAGTTCTTAGTTTCATATTTACTTTTTAGAAAATCCTATCCTAATGTCATTTAAGCAAAATAAATTTAATTGTTTCAAAGCTTTTTTTCATTTTATAGCTAAAAAAACATTCAAGCTCAAAAAACAAACTTTGATAAAAATTTAAAGTTGGAATTCTTCTACTGGTTGCAAAGCTTTCAAAAAAATTTAAAAAAAGGCTCAATTTTTAAATAAATAAGTTTTAAAATAATGAAAATTTTGAAATTTTTAAAATCTCATATCCTGATTGATTTAAAAAATAGGAACAAATCGCAATTAATAAATAACTTCAAGGGGGCCATATTAGGTACACAAATTTTTGGTGTCTTAAAAAAACGTGTTTTGGTAAATCCTCTGTCAATTCAAGCTCATTGATCAAAATTGAATGCGTAAGGTCTCATTTTAAAGCTCTTGAATTAACCTTTGAAATTAGACCTTACACGTCAAAAAATATTGATTTGATTCGCCACAACGTCGATTCTCGCTTAGGGGGGCCATACTAGATACATCTACCTTATTAATTAATATTATTAAAATAATTTTTAGGTATGTTAAACAGTTCACGGAACAGGTCGCCATAAATTTTGTCTCGCTCCAGTGAACGCGTAAAAGGTACAAAAACTGTTCGTTTTAAAAAGTTATACTCTTATTTGATGGAATCAAAATTTATTTCAAAGTGAAATTTTTTTGAAATAGTTTTAATTTTTTTTTATTATTATTATTAATTTTAATTTGATGACTTTCAGAACGGAGCGACAGATCTCGAAGTAAGGAACCGAGAAGGCGTCATGTTGGTAGAGGTGACCGTTATCATGAAAAAGGTATTTTATACTTATTTATTTTATTTATATTACTATTTTGTAGTTAAAACAACCAGGTGTAAAAACTTGATGAATTTATTCAAATAAACCTAAGGTTTATGGAGCCTATTTGTGTTTTCTTTATTAATTCGATCCATTTTATTAATTTTTATAGGTCGATTAAACATATCACGCAGGATGACACCGGTAAGACCGAGCCGTCTAGCAGGAAACCTAAGTACGAAAGGTACACTGGATTTGTTGAAGGCCGCAGTAGGTCCTATGTTGACAATCTGATCGCCACTCGACGAAAGTCATCGGTTTTCTTTTAACTGATGGCTATCGGATTGCCAACCTAAGACCGGCTGGATCGACAACAGTTCCAAGTAAGCGGTTCGTAACGCGGTTCGGCGATCCATTGCAAATCCTTCTCTCCGTGTATTAACCTATTTATTGTCTAATGGTCAAAATCATAGTTTCGGTCATCCGACGATACTATTGATTCGATCCGAGCACTATTTTCGGGCAGCGGCTTAAAATGAAATTACCACTATCTGGTTCCGACGAACATATAAATATTATCAACACCTCTGCCGCTGAAAAGGTCATGTTTGTCATTGTCAGCAACGCCTCCAACAACATTTCATGTTATTTGAGACACTTCCTATTCTAGCGGTCTAGGTGTACTGAATAAAATAACACTCTAATTTTTCTTTAAAAGATAATTCAATTAAAATAGTTTTTGTCTGATCTGAACATAAATTAATTTAATGATGTTTAGGCGAGATTCAGAATTCCGGAATCAAAACGCACGTTGAACTGTCTCGCCGAACTGATAACTTGCACGAGAAAGGTATTGAAATTTTTTCCCAATGGTAAAGAGTATAAACCTATCTTCCAATAATTTCCACAATTCATTTCGTTTCAACCTACTGTCAATTTATTTAATTTATGTATATTGCTGTATAAAATTTTAGGTAGGGTCGAGCAATCCCAAGTAGGACATCTTTACAATCATCTCGTAAGCCTGACAACCACAATGAATTAGGTATTTATATTATTATCCAGTGTTATAAATAATATAATGGCGAACGAGCAAATTAATTAATTTTAAAATCAGGTTAAAAAATTCGTTGAGGAACATTATAATTTCATTCAATGAATAGTCAGTTGCAGATAAACATATATAATGATAGTTCGTTGCAGATAAACATATATAATGATAATGTTATTTCATACGTTGAAATGGAAGAAATCATTGACTTTAAATGTTTACAGATTATAGATTGAAGCCCTCAAAATCTCCAAGAAGATCTGTATCGACCATTCCAAAATCTGTAAAACCTGTTGAAACTTCTTGAAGCGAAAAACAAAATTATAGAATTACAGATAATTGTGATACATCCAAAGTATCTGTTACTGATAATGGTATGTTAATTTTTAAAATACAGTAGTGGTCAAAAGTTTAAGCCACCCCCCGATTGCGTATTTTCACCGTTTTATTTTTGAGCTTGAAAGTGATAGAAAACATATAAAACTTCAAACCAGTTGTAACTTCTATTTTTTATCTCTTAAAATACCTAATAACTCAAGAAAAAACCATTTACTATGTATAAATTTATCATTTAAATTCATTTTATCTCAAGTTTTAGTTCAAAAAGTTATTTTATAAAAAAAAGCTATTTTCGACGATTTTATCGTTTTCAATGAATTTTTAAAAAAATTTACAAGTGTCCAGCATCATAATTTTTTTTTCCTCGTATTTCTATTATGATTAAGTTTAAAGAAAAAAATTTTCAAGTCGATTTATGAAGAATTGTTCAAACCACAACAAAATAACAAATTTTTTTTAAAGTTTGAAAGTCATTGTTTTTGTGCAATTTTGCGTTATTTTAAGCTGTAATCAAATTTTTTTTCAGAATAGAGGGTCAAAATCATATAAAAACACATACTGAATGTATCTCTAACTGTTTTATTTAAAAAAAAACTTAAAAAGACTTACAGGAAATCATAAAAGTTCTTTTTAACAATATTTTTAAAGTATTTTAATTTTAACGAAAAACTTGAATTTTTTGATAACTTAATCACATCGAGAGAAATCTTTTTTCATCGATCAATAAAACTTCAATAACAAATCATCAACAAGCTTGTTTAGAATTCAAAAAATCTCGAATTTCTGTTACGCTACACTGTCACGCAGTTGCGCTACCTATTTATGTAAGTTTGGAACTAAAAAAGATAAACAAAGTTTACCGCATACATTTTTTATCAGTTGATGTAAAATTCATGATGGGGAAAAGAGCTGTATCTGAAGCAACAAAGTGGCAAATCATTGGCCAATTTAAAGCAGGCAAAAATAAATCACAAATAGCTAGATCGTTAAACGTAAGCAGATGTTGCGTTAGAAACACAATCGATATTTATCAAAAATCTAAAACAGTGAAAAACAAAAGCCGTTCAGGTCGACCTCGTAAAACAAGTGCTAGAGATGATAGATTCATTATTAATGAAGCAAAAAAAAATCGCACCGTTACAGCAAATACTTTAAAAAATAAACTAGAAACACAATCTTGTGTAAAGATTTCTAGAGAGACGATCAACAGGCGCTTGCTAGAAAGAAATTTGAAATCTGCTGTGGCGGCGCGCAAACCTCTTTTAACCTCAAAAAATAAAAAAGCTCGATATGATTGGTGCAAGGACAAATTATCATGGACTGCGGAAAAATGGAACTTAGTACTTTTTAGTGATGAATCATCTTTTCAACTTTTTTCTAATCGACCTAAGCGAGTGCGTCGTACACCGAGTGAAAAATATAATCAAGATTGTCTGTTTGCAATAGTACAAAAAGGTGGCGGATCAGTGATGGTTTGGAGCTGTTTATCTGGTAAAGGAAAAGGTGAACTGCATTTTGTAAATGGTACAGTTGACAGTAAAAAATACATTGTTATAATGAAAAATTTCATACTTCCCTCCAAAAAAAAAATTTTCGGAAGAAGAAAAAATTGGCTGTATCAACAAGATAACGCCCCTTGTCACACATCGAAGAAAACAACACGATGGATGGCTAGCAAAAAAATTCCACTTTTAAAATGGCCAGCCCGTTCTCCGGACTTGAATATTATTGAAAACGCTTGGAATCAGATTGAAAGAATGATAAAAGATAAGCATTTAAATAATATTGACAATTTAAAGCTAGAGATAGCAGCTGCTTGGCAAAGTTTAAGCCTTGACTACTGCAAGAAGCTCGCCGAGTCAATGGTACGTAGAGTACGTGCTTGCTATGAAGCCAAAGGTGGAGCTACAAAATATTAAAAACTTATATTTTATTTGAAAACAAGTTAAAAAGAATCATTGTGAATAAAAATATCCAATTACAACATGCTCGTTTATTTTTATAAAAGATTATTTCTCTCGATGTGATTAAATTATCAAAAAATTCAAGTTTTTCGTTAAAATTAAAATACTTTAAAAATATTGTTAAAAAGAACTTTTTATGATTTCCTGTAAGTCTTTTAAAATTTTTTTTTTTTAATAAAACAGTTAAAGCTACATTCAGTATGTGTTTTTATATGATTTTGACCCTCTATTCTGAAAAAAAATTTGATTACAGCTTAAAATAACGCAAAATTGCGCAAAAACAATGATTTTTAAACTCTAAAAAAAATTTGTTATTTTGTTGTGGTTTGAACAATTCTTCATAAATCGACTTGAAAATTTTTTTCTTTAAACTTAATCATAATAGAAATACGAGGAAAAAAAATTATGATGCTGGACACTTGTAAATTTTTTTAAAAATTCATTGAAAACGATAAAATCGTCGAAAATAGCTTTTTTTATAAAATAACTTTTTGAACTAAAACTTGAGATAAAATGAATTTAAATGATAAATTTATATATAGTAAATGGTTTTTTCTTGAGTTATTAGGTATTTTAAGAGATAAAAAATAGAAGTTACAACTGGTTTGAAGTTTTATATGTTTTCTATCACTTTCAAGCTCAAAAATCAAACGGTGAAAATACGCAATCGGGGGGTGGCTTAAACTTTTGACCACTACTGTACCTGTATTTTTTAATTTTGAAATCGAATTAACATTTTTTTCCCTGTATGAGTAGAGAAATATTTATTTAATTTTAACATTTTTGTACTGTATCGACTGCTGATGTAGAATCTCTCATGTAATACAGAATTAGTAATGACATTTATTGTAACTGTAAAAATAATAAGTTACTGTGTAAAGTCTAATCAATTTAAAAATTTTTCAGCAGAAACAAACGTTTCAATTGTGTCACCATCAAGCGCAGGAAACATATCACAATATTCTGACTATTATGGAAGTTATGAGGACAAAGAGGGTGACATAAGAAAAAAGAAGGTTTAATGAGTGCGAGGGAGTGAATCCCTCGTAAATTATTTTTTTCACCTGGCAGTGTCAAGTCACCTGGGAAACAGTGAAATAATTAAGTTGTTTTGTTTACTTTTCCCAGGTGATAACCATACCGCGTTAACTCGCAGCAGCAGCCGACCACGTGGCGACGGTCGCCGTCGGCTGTACGCTGCTGCGGCAGCTTGAACACACGACGCGCGCGGCACTTACACTCACACATGTTCACCGTCCGGGACGGCTCTCCCGACCTAGGGCGTGCACGCACACACGCAGCCACGCACACACACACACACGCGCGCACACACACACACACGAGTCCCAATTCTCCGTCTATGGACTACGTGTGCGTGTAGGGAAGGGAAAGAGAGAATGAAGTGAGGACTGTTAAAGCCTCGTGTGCGTTACTTTTATTTTTTTTGTATTTTCGCGCGTGGTATAGGCGGCGTGGCGATCGCCACTGGAAATATTGCAGACGGGAGCGTGATTGGATTGTGTAGCAAGAATGTATTTGATTGGTGGACACATTACTGTTCCTCAAGTGTGAATGAAACTTGATGGAATAAGTTAGTGTTGATTGGCTGAGAGTGTTGGGAAGGGATGATGAGGAAGGAAGTGGAGTCAGAGAGACGCGGGGAAGCGTCACTCTGTTCTCAGTAGCCGAAGTGTAAGGTTGTGTTTTGAGAGTGTGATTGCTTTCTAAGTTTCTCTTTCGTAGACTAAAATTAAGTTTCTTTTTCCAGTTTCTTTTATATTTTGAGTTTGTAGACAATTTTTTTTGTTGTTTCTGATTACAGCTAGGTGATAGAAGAATAAAAAAAAAACTTGGGTTAATTTCCTTTTTCAAATTGAGAGTTGGAAAACAAAGAAAAAAAAGGTGGCCATTTTGGATATCAAAAAAATTTTCTTTTGGTGAAACGTAAGATTCTATATTAATTAATGAAAAGTTGTATAAGGCAGTTTTCTTAGTTTTTGGTTGTGGTATGTGTAAATAAAATTTTTTCGCGTACAATTATATTTGTGGCGGTATTGATTTGATTTTGTTTGCGCGGCGTCCCGCCATTTTGTAGACAATCTTATAATTATAATTCCTTTGTTCTCAAATTAAAATTTATCTTTTTTTTTTTTTTGTAATTGTAGACTTGATTCGTAGACAAGAATAAAATCAAATTCAACCAAGATTTTTGCAATAATTTATTTCTTCTCTCTCTAGCTCACCGACCAGTCCCGGAGGTTTTCTTTCCGTGGGAACCCTACCCCGGAGTTAAGGAATTTTCCCCGATTTTTCTTGCATGAATTTTCCTTGTAATGGGAGGGCCCGGGAAACTCCGTTAATTATTTAATGGAGGCCCTTTTCTCAAGAAATACCCCATTACAAATGGCGCCCGAACATATTTTTTTTTGTTAATTTTTTTTAAATAAAAACTAAACTGCGGAAAGGTGGTGAGCAGAGAAGAAGTATTTTATTTCTTTGTGGCTGAATTTTTTTTTTGTTTTGATTGAGAGTATTTTTATCGTTTTTTTTTCTTTATTTTGAGAACAAAAGAGTTAGGAAAATTTTTCGAGATTTGGACTTAGAGTTTTTTTTTGTGAACTGGCACTTAGAAAAATTCAGAAAGTGAACTTAGAAAAATTTTGTAGACAGGTTAGGAACTTAGAATCATTCGGAAAGTAGGACTTAAAAAATTTTTCAGCGATTGAACTTAGAGAATTTTTTTTTCTTTTCTCGGTGATAGAACTTAGAAAATTTTTTTTTTCTTTCATGAAAGTTGGACTTGGTAGAATTTTTCATAGGTGGAACATTGAACAATTTCGAAAAGTTGGACTTAGGAAATTTTCGGCGTTAGAACTTAGAATTTTTTTTTTTTTTGAGTTAGGAGTGAGAATTTATGGATTAACATTTGGTGATGGATATTTGGGAATATTTATGTGATTTATATAATTTAATTGTTGGCTAGTGTCCAACTAGAATATATTATTTATTTTTTTTTGGATCTTAACAGGAAGATTTATTTGTAGTATAGAAAAAAAAAAAAATAAATATAACGGCTACTGAAAGCGAATAATCAAGACTTATTGTAGACAGTGAAAATTTTTTCTTGTGTGGTTGAAGAAAATGGTAGACAGTGATAATTTATTTTCAGGTTCAAGAGTATTGTAGACAGTGATTATTAAATTTTTTTTTTGTGGTTGAAGATAATTAAAAATAGTGACATTTTCTTTTCAGGTTCAAGAGTAGGTTAAACAGTGAAATTTTCTTTTGGGTTCAAGAGTATAGTAGACAGAGTATTTTTTTTTCTTTTCAGGTTCAAGATTAAGTGTAGACATAAAATATTTTTTTGTTGTTTCTCAGATTTAAGATTAATTGTAGACAGTGAAAGGAAAGAAAGAAAGGAAAATGTATGTGGTGAGGACACAGGAACAGTCAGTAGTGAATGAGACACCTAACAATGAAGAACAAGAATCAAAGACAAGTTATTCAAATCCAGAGAACGATGGCACAAACAAGAAAAAAAAATTAAATGGAACGGGTTTGAGAAAAACCATAATTCAACCTCTGGAAATGGAAAACTTGTTTATGTCTCCTTCACATGGTGTCCTTTCGTCAGGGGAAAACAAACAATTAAACTTAGGTTTGAGAAAACAAGAAGTAGACACGAGTAGACATATGGAAAGGTTAATGGACCGAAGAAAAGAAGAGAGTAAATTGAATGGTGGAGATGATAATGAGTCAGAGAAAAACTATGAGAGTGGAGATTCGGATGATAGTAAGATAGAACTACGTAGAAAATGGCTAGTCAAGAGAAGTTCTAAGAACAGAAAAACAGAAGGAAGACAGGAAGAAATGAAAAAGTTAGAAAAGAAACTGGACAATGAAAGAAAGCAAAACAAACGATATACAAGTAGTGGTAGCGATACAAACGACAATGAGATGACTAGACAGCACGAGAGTAACAAGTCAAACAAGGTTCATCGTGGTAGAAAGAATGAGCCGTCTCATCATCGTGAAGAACGTTATAGATCCTCATCGAGGGAAAACCACTACAAATCGAAACCAGGTCATAAGAGATATAAATCTACATCACGGGAAAGACGTCACGTCAATGTTAAGTCTCGGGAACTCGATCACAGTTCTCTAGAAAGAAAAGATCAAAGATTGAGGTCCAAAGAACTACATCATGGACATTCACATCGTAGCAAACTACGAACTTCCGTAACTCGACGCAATCGTCACGGATCCCCGTCTCGTAAGAGAAGGGATTCATCGTCACGAGAACGGAGTCATAGAAGAGTCAATTGTAGACTGCGAGGCCATCGACACCGATCGTATTCTTCATCTGAGGAACGTCGTCAGGGGTCGTGGATCCGAGGCCATAGATGTGATAGAGAACATAGTAGACGTAGACGAAATTATCGCAGTAGATCCAGTTCGAGAGAATGTAGACACGTCTCGAGACGAAATCGCAGCAGTTCATCGTCAGACAGCCGATCACCAATAAGACATCGTAGACACGGGTATACACAGTCTGGCAATATCAATTGTGTGAGAATCTTGAAGGATTGGAATTTAAAATTCTCAGGGGATGAGGGGAAAGAAAACTCAGAACAATTCATTAACAAGCTAGACAGGTGTAGATGGAATAGTAACATGTCGGACACTCAAATAATAAACGCAGTAGCGAGTGTGATGGAAGATCGGGCCCTGAGATGGTACGACACGTTGATTTTGAAGATTGAAACGTGGCATGAGTTTAAAAAGGCGTTACAGAGGAACTTTATTGGCCAATACTCACAGTATGAGGTCATGGACGAAATAAGGAATAGGACTCAAGGCAAAGGAGAAACGATCTCGAATTACATCACTTGTCTGGGAGTCCTATTTAAATACTTAAAGCGTCCTCTGGAGGAAGATGAACAGATAGACATAATAAGAATAGGGTTGCAGCCTGAATACAAGTGGTACTTGGATAACAAAAGAGTAGACACGGTAGACGATTTGGAACACTACGGAAGAAAATATGAGAGACAGAAGGTGGATTGTGACAGATTTGTAGTACCACCAACCAAGGACAAATGCAGGATACCTATAGCAGCATTTACGAGCACAAAAAGCAAAGCGGCTGCAGTAAATGAAGTGGCGGCGGTTAGTGGCGAAGTAAAGAGTGCGAAAAAGAAAAATAAGAAGAATTAAAATGTAGACAGTCCAATTCAAAGTCAGAAAAATGAAGTTGCAGGTATTCAGGTGCAAATTAACCAGTTAGGTAACCAACAAAACTGGATGAATAGACAAAACAACGTTGGTAATCAAAATGCTTGGCCGAACAACCAGTTTAACCAACAAAACGGAAATAGACAACAACAAATGAGGCCACCACAACTAGGACCTCAAATACAGACAAAACAAAAATCACAACAACAATCACGACAACAACAAACTCAAAGTGAAGACAGACCAATGGGCAACTGTCGTAGTTGTGGTGGACCTGGTCATCAGATTTGGGAATGCCCAGATCTATGCTGCTATAAATGCAGACAGACTGGACATTTTGCAAATAGTTGCCCATTGAATGCTCAGGCAACAAGTTGTCAAGTTTGTGGTGCAAAAGGTGTTACAGTGAGAAACTGTGGAAATTGTTCAAAGTTGTTAGCCTTGCTGGGAAACGCCAAGGCGGGAGAGTCGGGTGGCCCAACACAACAAATAGGGGCCACAAAAACAGTAGACAACAGTTATGAAGTAGACGGAGAGAAGGAGGTGTATGTGGAACAACAGGTGGAAGAGATGGTGGAAGAAGGTTGTACGGATGGGGAGGGCAGTAAGGAAGTAGAAGAGTTTAGGGAGACAGGAAGTCAGAGTGATGAGAGTGAAAAATGGGATGTTTGGAAAGTGGTGAATGATTTTAAAGCCAGGAAGACAGGAGCAATTCCTAAAAATAAGAGTGGGATAAAATTGAGTGAGAAAAAACTAACACCAATGCATAAAGAAAGTAATCATATGAATAAAGTAGCAGAAGCAGGAGTAACCGAAAGTGAAAGGACCTGTGAAAATGCCAAAGAAAATGTAGACAAGGGTGTAGACATGAGTATTGGCAGTAGAGTAACGAGGTCTGGAGTAACTACAAGTGAAAAGTTTTGTGAAAAGCCTACAGAAATCGTACACAGGGAGGTAGACGAAAGTATTAGCGACCGAGTAAACAAGACTAAAGTAACTATAGGTGAAAAAGCTGGTGAAATTAATGGTGAAATCTGCGTTGAGTGTAGACAAATTGGCGAGGTGGAAAAGGTGGACAAAGGAAAAGAGGGTGATATAGAGGTTAACGAGGAAGAGATAGGACAATTGATTGAAAGGTTGGCAAGTGGAGATGATATAAGTGATGAGCAACTGACACAGATAAATGTTGCCATGCAGAAATTCGTGGAACAAATCGACTGGTCTCCGAATCGAAGGTTTTACAAAGCCCCTACAGGAAGGGTGAGTGAACAAGCTGAAGATTTTCAGACTAGTTCACGTCAAGGGGGGGGGGGTGGAACTGTGCGAATCTCAGTTGAGGAAGTAGACGATGAAGTAAGTGGTTTGGTGAGAGATAACAGGTTTTTCTTCAAGATCTTGTTGGATGGGAAACCATTCCAACTCTTACACGACACTGGTGCCTTGGTGTCTATTGTGGGGGAGTCAGTAGCCGAGCATTTTCAAGCTAAACTAAAACCTTGCGCTACAAGTCTCAAACAGGTGGGTAATGACTACCTCACAGTGTTGGCTCAGTTAGATCTGAAGATAAATATAGATGGCAGGATAGAGAAAATTTCACCCAGAGCGGTGAAAGGTATCACAAATGGCATCATCTTGGGCCAAGATTTCATTCAAGCCTTTGAGACTCGTTGTGATTACGCGGCTGGTACATGGAAGAGTGGTTCTAGTGGAATTTGTCACAAATTCACGAAGGCTGATGGAGAGAGTAATGAAACTCTAGTTGCAGAATGTGCAGAGGTGAAGGAAACACCAGAAGAGAAACGGCGGATAGAAGATCTAGCCAAGGAAATTTTGTCTCCGTCGGAAGAATTGCAGAGTTTCACTACTCTCACGCAACATCAGATAGAACTAACGGAAGGAGCAGTGCCGGTACATCATGCTCATCGTAGAATGTCACCGGCTATGGAAGAGACGGCGCCGCGAAGGAAGAAGAAGAAGAAGAAGAACAACAACACCCGACGACACCTCACACTAGACGATTACGTCTCGGGGGGGTCCTACCCTTCTCTCCGCCGCTCTCCAACTCGCGCTCCTCCCCAAGTGATCGTACCAGCCGTAGAGGCGACCCCGACGACCACGACGATCACGGACGGACAGCCCCGGGTTCCCGTGGGGTGGGGGGCCGGCAAATGTACCGTTCTAGGTTCGAATCCGGTCGCTCCTGCGACCTCCGTGCCAGTTTCGACTACCATGGAGACCGCGGAGGTGACTAGGACTCCTACTCGGACGGACGTCGACGGTCCAACCCCCCATGGATACCTTCCGGTTTATAATCGAGGCCTTCCAGTCAAGCTTGAGGGTCGATTGTTTGGGGGTCTGGCTGTTGTGGCCGCAGACCCCAACATAGACCCACCCCCCAATTGTTGTTTCGGGCGCTGGTCTCTGAGCCACGAGACTCGCCGCTGCCCCCGCTACCTCGTGAAGCCTTTCTGTGACAACTGCGGTCGCAGGGGTGTTCGAGTGGAGGAGTGCCCTCGTTGTAGTTCAGCGTACCGATTGCGCCTGCGTAATCGGGAACGCAACGAAGCGAGGGCGGTCCTCCCCGTCGAACAGTTTGCGGCCATGTCCCGAGCCAGAAGAAGGGCTCGGTGGGACACGCCAAATCCTGCGACCGGGGTTGTCCCCGAGGGGGGGCACACCGGGTTCGGGGCCAGCGGTGGGAGGAACGGTCTCGGGGAAACGCGCCCGGGACAACGGTGGGAACGAGCTTGCGGAGGTCGTCGAGGTTCCGGTCGCTTCTTCTTCGGTCAACCTTGTTGACGCTTCGGTCTGGCATCGCCTGGAGCCGATGAATTCGTTGGAGCCGAGAGTGCTGAGTGCCATGGAGATTTTACTCATGGCTCAACGGCTCCCGGACGATGTCAGACCCGAGGTTATTCGTCAGGTATGGCGGGAGAACGAGCGACTGAAATGTCGACGACTCGAATAAAATTTTTTTTTAGACTTTATAATATTTTTTTTTATTTTTTTTTCTTTTATTCATTTTTTTTATTTTTTTTGGTATTATTTTTTGTTGTTGTGTAGACGACTGACTGTAGATGAAATTTAGACGACTGGACTGTAGACGAGTAGACCATTATGAGGAAAAATTGGGTAGACTGAGCAGTGAGTATACCACCAATATTGTTGTTTGTGGTTTCCAGAGGTGACTGGACATTGCCAGGTGTTTTGTCAGGCGAAACATAACGGGTATGTTTCGGCTTGGCAGGTGGGAGTTGCGAGGGAGTGAATCCCTCGTAAATTATTCTTTCTTATTTCTCACTAAAACAAAGTCAATGATAATATTGTGTAAAAATGAAACTAAAATAATGATCAACCTGATCATAATTAGCTCTCATATTCCACAACCTATTCAACAGCTGAATCGGATGATACACCAAGACTTGATGTTTTAAAACAATTTATCAAATACATTAAATTTGATTGAATTCAATAAATACATGCATTTTACAAAAGCCTACAAATGCATTTTACAAAAAAAAATTCGTTTTGTAAACATTACCAATTTTTTAAAAGTACTTTAATCAGTAGAATATTTTATTTTCACCAGGAATATTTTATTTTTCATTTTTAGTTAATATAGCATTGAATTCTGTCATCAATTTCACTTCTCTCTCCGCTATATCATTAACTACTTTTATTGTCGACAATCGTTTTACCTTCAAGATAAGGTTTGCAGTCCATTCTGATAGGTTCTTGTAAAAAGCTTATGTCAAGCTTGGAACGTTCAAAAAATTTTAACGAAGATTTACTTATAAAATTGCTTGAATTTTAATGTATAATATCTCTCTATATTATATAGTAGTTTTTCATCACTCATGCGTCCCACGTCCTTTTTTTCCCTCTAAAAAAAATCTTGATTAACCGTAAAAGTGTACCGAAGTATGCTTATTTTCCTGTGTTTTCATTTTTCTAATAATTATCTTACCCCCCTTGCCCTAACCCCACGTTCCCATTTTTGATGGTAGGTACAGGGTTAAAAGTTACGTAGGAATAAAGGTAAGAACAGCGTAAACACAGTAGTACAAAAAAATGTAGAATGAAGAAAAAGTGAATCGGTAAAAACCTAAATAGAAAAAGTAGAATGTACACCGATATAAACTATGGCAGGCGCAGATATAGGTACAAAATTAAGCAAAACTAAAGGAGCAGCAATTATGTTACGAGGGTAAGTAGACTAATACAAACAAAGAAAAGAAACAAAGATAGGCACGAGAGAAGGTACAGGTGTAGCTACAAAATTAGTACATGAGTAGCAATAAGTTTATTAACAAGGGTAAACACAAGGGTTGGCGCGAGGGTAGCCACAAAGGTTCGTATGAGGGCAGGCAGAGGAGTAGCTACAAAAGTAAAAACAAGGTTACGAATAATAGTGAGCACAATGATACGTACAGGAATAGGCACAGTGGGTTATTCAAGGTTAGGCAAAAGGGTAGGTACAACAAGGGTTAGCACAGGGGTAAACACAATAGTAGGCAAGATGATAGGTTAAGAATTAGAAATTAAGTAGAAAAAAAGGTAGCAACAGAGTCAGCATATAAGGACAAACAGATATAAAAACAAGAAAAAGTAAATCGGTATAGGAACCTAACTAGAAAAAGTGGAAAGTATAAGGTTAAAAACCAGGTAAGTCACAGAGGTAGGTAAAAATTGAGAAAAATTAAAAGAACAATAGTTATGTTACAATGATAAGCACAAGGATAGGAGTAATGATATGCATGGGAGTAGGTACAATGTGTTATATGACAAATACACATAACTGATTTAGGATAGAAATTAAGGAGAATGTGTGGATGAATGGATGAAAACGCACCCTCAGCATCCGTTCCCATATGGCCTAGCTGTCTAATCAGCACCTTGACTTAAAAAGTCAAGGTGGGGAGGGACAGCGGGGCTCCGTGAGGAACGAGTGCAGGAGCGAGCGGGCAGTAAGAATTTGGATAGTAATTAGCACACATCGTGCAGCGAATTCAAATTAATTTAATTGCATCAAATACTCTCTTGAGTTTTATAAGTAAAAGTATAGTTCTTTGAATAGTGTGACCTTTAATCTTGTTATTTAAATAATTTTGACCTAAATATTGTGACTCAAATAGTGTGAACTTTTAATAAAGTACGGATTACCATAAAATACCAGCGAAAATTGTGTGCACCTTTCTCCGTTTTTAACTCCGCAGTGACCAGAAGGACCGCCAGAGC
The DNA here is from genome assembly GCA_038277355.1 of Encarsia formosa. Classification (NCBI taxonomy): domain Eukaryota; kingdom Metazoa; phylum Arthropoda; class Insecta; order Hymenoptera; family Aphelinidae; genus Encarsia; species Encarsia formosa. The sequence goes on from CM076187.1 coordinate 42,650,536, forward strand.
TCACCGACCAACGACCAGAAAGACCACTCAGGTAAAGTTCATATGCTATAGTGTTTAAAATAAATCTTTCGGGAGCGCGCGTTCGGGTAAGTTTGGATGAATTTGAATAAGTTAATTAAGTTCCCGTCCTCGTACGAAGGGTGCCGTCTACCCCCGGTTTTTCCGATCACACACTCTTTTCCGGGTCTGCTAAAATAAAGAGTGGCGTACGCGTCGGTAGAAACGCGTAACAAATGGTAGCAGAGCGTAGTTAGGCCCCCGTGGAACGCGTATTAAAGTTAGAGTTAACAAAATTTAGTTTTAGTTTTTGAATTCTGCCAGGACAGTGCGTAGGCTACTGTCCTGTAGTCTAAGTTTTAGTAGCTAGGTAAAAAAAAGACAATTTAGTAGTTAAGAATGAAATAGGGTAAATAATTTAGTGCGCGGACTATAAGCGAGAAAAAAAAAAAAAAATAGGGACGTAAATCTTCCAAAGCATGAAAAGTCTCGGATTACCATCCGGTGACTGAAAGTATTTTCTTATCTATGGACAGTGTAACACATGCGGTTTTTGTGCAGTTTTAGAGACTAAGTAATTTTTATTTACGCTGTCTTTTTCAAACGAGTTATTTCATTAATACGATTATCATTATCATTATTATTATTTTAGTAGTTTAGATTTAGAGTAGTTGTAAAATACATAGCGTAGAAATAAAAATATAAAATCGGAAGGAGAGAGAACCGGTGGTATCCGTTTGCAGCGGAGTCGTATTATAGACTGTGGGAATCACTGCTGACGCAGCGGCTCACACAAAGTACTAAAATTTTCCAAAGTATTAATTTTGAGTTTTCAACTTTTTTTTTGAAGCTGTAATTTTCCCAGATTTTAATTTTTCAAAATTTGTCAACTTTCGAGAGTTTCAATTTTTTTTCCCAATTTTTAAATTGTCAGTTTCTCAAAAGTTTAAATTTTCAAAAAGGTTTCAATTTTAAGAGTAAAATTTCAGTGTTAAGAGTAAAATTTTTCAAATTTTAATTTTTTCAACCTTTTCAATTTTTTTTAGATCTTCAAAATTTAGATTTTTCCAATTGATCAATTTTTTTCAGAATTTTCAGCTTTCAAAATTTTTAATTTTCCTAAAGTTTTAATTTTTGATTCTCCGAATGATTATAATTTTTGAGAACTCCTTAATTTTTAAGTTAATTTCAATTTCCGCAAGGTTTTAATTTTTTTTAGGAGTTTTAATTTTTCAAGTTTCAATTTTCCAGATGGAATTTTTTTTCAGCTATTTCCAATTTTGAATTTAAAGAAAAAAAAAAAGAGAAAGAAAAATTAAGTAAAAAGCTGAAATTGAGGAGACCCAAGTGACCGAGAGAAGGAGTGCGTGCAAGTAATCGCCGTTTCACTTCATTCTCTCCTTCCGAGCGCCGAGCTGACTGAATAAGCGCAAGACGTACGGCCAAGGATCTATTCTCCGATGGAGAAAGAAAATATCTCTTATTCGACCCCCTTGACCAAAAGAGACCCTGAAAAAAAACTGATGCAGTCAAGAGCGCTGCTGAGCTATAGCCAAGAGGGTCTGCCAATTGCTTTTTTGATATTCCTGCACTGAGCCGAGCAATTACCAATTATCAAGGTTGAATTGACTCTTTATATGGATGACCTAATAATCTACCAAAGATAGATTCTGACCAAAACTCAAAATTATTCTGGGGTATTGACCCCCCCCCCCCCCGCCGCCTCTCTCTCTCTCTCAGGGCAAGTAGCCTTGTTGTCACGGGAGTGGTACGAGTCACGTTCTTTTTTTACCCATGCTGGATACTAAGACTTTTTCCTGCGCACTCCACCAAACTCTCCTAGGCCTCCGTGACAAATGTCTTCGCCTGTAGAACACCACCTGACACACAGAGATGTCTTCACCAGCGCCCTTCCATACACGAGTTGGCCTTTTAGGTCCTTCTGTATGCTCATCGTATCTCTTATCACTTTATGGTTTTTCTTATTGTATTATTTGCACCATCCTAGTAATGTATATATTGTATTTAAGCAAATAAAGTCTTTAAAAAAAAAAAAAAAAAAAAAAAAAAATCACGTTTAGGGTGATTTCCCCGCAGGGACTCCTGCGAACCCCTTGACCGTGGAGTGGGAGCTAGGCTGGTGTCTATTGGAGCCACAGGGAACGCTAGACAAGATGCCAGGGACCGAGCAGCATCAGTTGGATCGGACCCGAACGATGGGTACAACCTTGACAGCCTTGACAAATAGCCTCTGTTTGCAGAACGCCATCGCAGGCTTAAGTACCTACGATGACAGTAATATACCCCTTGAGGACTTCCTTCAGGACGTCCGAAACGGGGAGGCAAGTGTGTCCGAGCAACAGAAGGAAGGGTATAAAAGGGCTGTCCTGGGGAAGCTGAGGGGGGCCGCAAAAGACTGTACTTATGGACAGGGCTTCGCCAATATAGAGGCCCTGTGCGGCCCTGTGCCGCCACCTCAAGCAGCGCCTCGCCCCTGACAAGGGATTCGCGTACTACAATAACAAACTCCACACCCTGTGCATGAAGCAGGGTGAGACGATAGGAGGGTTTAAGGACCAAATCAGCATCCTTCTGCAGTGCGCCCGCTCTGCCCTCAAGGAGGAAAAGAAGGAGGAGTACCACGATCAGATGATGGTCCCCCTGACCAAGGCGGCCGTGGACATTTTCATCAAGAGACTCTCGGCGAGTCTCAGCCAATGGGTGGATGCTAGCAAATCCACTACTCTGGAGGCAGCATACGTGGAGGCTGTGAGATTGGAGGCAAGGACGGATGCGCGCATCATCCCCGATGCTCGCCAAAGGTCTAATTACAGACCACCTGACGGATGGCGACAAGATCCTCGTTCCGCACCCAAGACCCGAGCCGCTTATGTAGGTTGGGTTCAAGAGGGGGATGAAACGACCGAGTGGTACCAATTGCCCGAACCAGTGCTGCCGCAAGAGCAGGAAACCCAGTGGCAGGAAATATCTCCGCCTCTAGTCGAGCCTGCCTGGGAAGTGTATTTATCAACAATCCCCACAGGCGTACCTTAATCAGCAATCGGGATACGCTGCCTCGAAGCCTGCACAATACCAAATTCCACAGGGACCCGCCCCACAACGGCTCCCCTACCCACGGGGTCTGACGCCCAATATGCCAGGGCCACAGGGATACTGGCAACCGTGACAGGGATATTACCCGAATTATTATGCCCCCAGGCCGAATTACCAACCGGCTGCACCATGCCGGCCTAGAAAATACGACTCAGATAGAAGTGCATCGTATAAGCCCCCTACCAATCAATACCCGCGATACCAAGGACCCCCTCAAAGGCCCCGTATGAATGCTCCAGTAAGCCAGGCCGGGAGAATGATACCCACACCGGTAGCAAGTAATCCAACCATGCCTCCCGTGCCGTGTCAACCCGTAAGCATGGAAGACGTCAATCTCCGACCTACTCCTCCGTACCAACAGATTTTAAACTGGGAGGAGGCTCGCCCGATGGGAGTGGCCAGCCAGCCTCACGGAAGCCAAGATCCCTAGGCGAACCCAGCAGCCCCCACACAGGCAACCCAGACCTTGAAGATATAAGCCAAGGTCGCCCCACGATCCACCTTGCTGTCTGCCCGAACTCTGCAGAACTTGCAATAGACCCAGATCCCGGGATACATATCAGTGTGTATCTCCCTCACGAGCGACGCCACCTAGTACTTATGTTGGACACCGGCTCTGCACTTAATCTAATCAAGCTGCAAGCATTACACCCCGATTCCTAAGTGGAGACCGTGGCTGCGATTCCTTTGATAGGGATCGCAGCCCAAGAGGTTATGACTCTAGGTATAACCTGGATACCTATCAGAGACCAAAATACCCTGTTTCATCTCGTGCCTGACCAATTCCCTATACGGTATGACGGTATACTGGGCTGAGTATTTCTTAAGCAGAATGAAGCAGTTATATCTTACTATAAAAATAAAATAATGATCAGTGGAGACCTTATGAACCCCATACCTTTCCTGGACGCCGAGGGGTATGAGGTGGTTGACCAAGAACGAGGGCTGGAGCCCCGGGAAACCCCGCAGGAAGGGATTCACAAAGTCGAGGTTGGCGAAACCCCTCCAGCCCCGTCAGCACCACCCCTAAAAGGGAGCGACATGTAAACCCTCTTGAGGCCAATAGGTCAACTCACAGAGCCCGAGGTTGGTCCTGCTCGAATGAGCGAGTTAGCACCTAACCAATGGACCTTTAAGGGGGGACAATGGTGTGAAAATTAAAAAAAAAGTCATTTTTTTTTGTTTAAAACTATTCTAAAACATCTCAAGAATGACCGTGAAAAATTTTACCACGATTTCTTGAACGGTATTAAAGTTATGGACTGTACCGACGCACAGTATAATTCGAGCGCTCGAGCGGTAAAGCGACCCTCCGTGCGCAGCACCAGAGATGCTCGAAACCGGAGCCGTTTCTATTGTTCCCGCCTTTCGCCTTTCTTGGTGAAGTATATACAAGGTTGCAGGATCTTTGGCAACACTGTACGTGAATTTTAGCCTATTGCTATTTTAGTAAGGTTACAATATGAATGAAACGCTCAGCATCGTTAGCTGCAGCTGTCGAATTTACCTGCTTCAAAACGGTCAGTTTTCTTTCAATATTCAATTTGAATACACGTAGCTAGTGAGTGCAGAGTCTATTAATTGTAAAATGTCTCAATTTAATAAGCCGAAGGGAAGCAAGCGTGTGCGAATTGACAATTCTCGATCGAAGAAACGTAAGTTTTGTGGTAATCGATATATGGATCAAGAAAAAAATCCGGTGTTGGAAAATGCACCGGGGTTTATTGCCAAACCCTTTGATGAAACTTCGATAAGTAAAGACATCTCCTATCGTATAATAAATTTTTGTACAGTGTTCACTGCTCTTTCTGACATTTTAATTTGTGGTACGTGCAAATAGGCTGTTAAATTTAAAGATACCCCACTCCAAGGCTTAGGTTTCAAAATTGTTGTCGCTTGCAGATATGAAAACCGAAAAATTAATTCTGGTCCTCAAATGAATAATGCATATGAAATAAACCGCCGGTTCGTTTTTGTAATGCGTTTACTAGCAGTCAGCCACGAGGGAATAAATTTATTTTGTAACCTTATGGATATTGGTAAAGGTTTCTGTAGAGACACCTACACGTCTGCTAATAACAGATTGAGTGCTGCTTGTAAAGAAGTATATAACCATTGTGCAAAAAAGCCGTTGTAGAAGTTGTAGCCGAAAATGTCAAAGAGAATAAAACGCCAGCCACAGATTTACCTGTTTCCGGGGATGGAACTTGGAAAAAGCGAGGTTACAAGTCACTTTTTGGAGTTGTTACACTTATGGCTGCAACAGTGAACAAATGTATCGCACTTATGGTAAAAAGTAGCTTTTGTAAGGAATGTTCTTCAAACAAATTAAAAAAAAATTCCCCGGAATATCTAGAGTGGAAAGCTAATCGCGAAGCTGAGTGTTCCAAAAACCATGAGGGTTCAGCAGGATCTATGAAACCGGCTGGTATGGTCGAACTTTTTAAAGAATCTCCGCGAACCTTGGGTGTCAGTTATTCTGTGTACATCGGCGACGGAGACTCCAGTACTTTTAAAAATATTGTTGACAGTAAGCCATACGGAGATGACTTAACAGTGCTCAAGCGAGAGTGCGTCAGTCATGTTCAGAAGCGCATGGGCAGCTGACTGCGTGCTTTGAAAAAAAAAGAAAACCTTGGTGGCGTTGGCAAGCTTACGGAATCTTTAATAAAAGAACTGACTATTTATTATGGTTTGGCCATCAGGAGGAATATTGATGATAAAGAGAAGATGAAGAGCGAAATAATGACAACTTATTACCATAAGATATCGACGGATGAAAACCCCCAACACGAGTTTTGTTCACCGAGCTGGTGCTGGTGGCAGGCACGGGAGCAAGACGAAAGAGTGGGAACGAAGATATGGAATATGACAAACCCTTGGATCCCATTGTAGCTGAAAAAATTTTACCCATCTATGAAGAACTTAGCAGAGATGATTTACTTGAACGCTGCCTCGGCGGTTATACTCAAAACGCGAATGAAATTATAAACGCTTTGATTTGGAAGTTCGCTCCCAAACATCTGCACTCGGGATACGAAACTGTGGAAATAGCAGCCTTATTAGCGGCGTGTATCTACAATGAAGGCTACTTCGGAGTATTATGGATAATGCAAGCTATGGGTATCGAAGTCGGCGACCTAAGCTATCAGTATGCGGTTTACGTTAATAAGCGACGAGACAAAAAAAAAATTAATCGACGCTCTTAGTCCACCCACGAAGCCCGCAAAGCTCGGAATGAGTTTCTCTTGAACTTAGAAGACGAGGAAATAAGCGCAGATGACATGATTTATGGTGCTGGAATCGCCGATTAAATTCAGGTATTTATTTTTCACAAAAATTGCTTTCCGAAACTTTAATCGCGTTTTTCTCGAAACTGCATTTTTGAAAACGCCCCACACCATAACTTCTTCAAAAATCAACCGATTAATCAGAAATTTGGCAGAGATCTTTCTGACACTATATAACACCAACTAAACTAACAATATTAAAAAAAAAATTCGTTTAAAAGGCATTTTTTATGAAAAAATTGACGAAAAAAAGGGTTAAATTTTTATTTTGTCATAATTTCATGGAAAAAAATTTTTTTCAACTTTTTTTTAGTTTACTTGGTGTAAAAAAGCATAAAAAATAAAACTCAACCCTACTTTTTCGTTTCAGAATCACTGGATCGGAGTGAGAATGTGGGCCGATTAAAAAAGACGCTCCACGCGATGGACTCAACAGTCGCCATTTGGCCGGAAAAAAAAAAAAAAAATTTTATGCTCTTGAAAATTTTATTTAACTACCTGTAAAATTTTGACAATGTAAAATAAAAGATACTGTATGAATAAAATCCTCAAAAATTTCATGATTCACACCGTTGTCCCCCATTAAGAAAAGATGTCGGCAAGTTATTAGTGTCAACTTGATCAATTCGACCACAGGAGTGGGTTACTTGCCCGCCCTCAGTAAAACTCTAGGAGTATTCAATTGGGAATGCACTCGTAACTAGTGAAAATGGAGGTTGCAAGGTCTTGGCAGTAAATACGACAGAAGAAGACGTGACTATCCAGGTCAACCCCCATGAACTTATACCTTGTGCTTAAGGACCTCACCTTTTGACCCCGACTCCGACACCGAACCTGAGTGTGCAAAAATCACGGATGAGAAATAAAGAATACGCCGAGTGCTAGAAGGAACTGAACACTGAACAATTAAACGAGGAAGAAAGGGATCAAGTTACTCAAATTGTCCGGGAGTATCATGATCTATTTCTACTACCCGGAGATAAATTGTCCTGCACCGTCATGGTGGAACACGAAATTCCTACCAAGGACAACATCCTGGTCTACACTAAGCAGTACCGCCACTCTCCCATCCATCAGGAGGTGATGCGAGAGGACATCGCCAAGAAGCGGTGACGTGGAGGGTTCGATGACATCATCGAACCCTCCACGTCGCCGTACCAATCCCCCGTTTGGATTTTGCCAAAAAAGAGAGATAGCTAAGGGTGTCACAGATGGCGGATGCTGGTAGACTTCAGAAACCTTAATTCTAAGACAATTGGAGACGCCTATCCTCTTCCGTGTATTGCGGACGTCCTGGACCAATTAGGAGACTCGGTGTACTTTTCCACGTTCTATTTGGCAAGTGGATTCCACCAGATCCCGATGAAACCGAGTGACAAACCAAAAACGGCGTTCTCCACAATAACGGGGTATTGGCAATTCAAAAAGGTGCCCATGGGACTCAAAAATGCCCCTGCCACGTTCCAGCGCCTCATGGACCGAATACTCCTGGGCCTCCAGAACGTAGAGATGCTAGTGTACCTAGATGACATTATCATCTACGCAAAAAGCCTTAGAGACCATCTTCGTAAAGTGCATTTACTGTTCAGCCGACTAAGGGGTGCCAATCTGGTGCTTCAGCCCGATAAAGTCCTCTTCCTCCGGGGAGAAGTAGCGTTTTTATGGCATGTCGTGTCCGAAAACGGCTGCGAGCCAGACCCAGACAAAATCATTGCATTGACAAATTTCCCCCGGCCTCGTAACGTAACTCATGTTTGATCGTTTACAGCCTTAACGGGCTACTACCGGCGATTCATAAAAGACCTCAGCAAAATTGCAAAACCCCTGTATGACCTGCTGAAGAAAGATACCAAGTTCAAATGGACTCAGGATCAAGAGGAAAGTTTCAATCAAGTGAAGCAAAAGCTCTGCGAGGCCCCAATCCTCCAATTTCCTGACTTCAACAAAAAATTCACCCTCACTACTGTCGCCTGTGATTATGCGGTGGAAGCGGTACTTAGTCAAGAAAAGGATGGATTTGATCATCCCGTTGCTTATCTGTCCCGAAGCTTGACGGGAGCGGAACTCAACTACAGTACCATGAAAAAGGAATGCGCTGCAGTACTACACGCTTTCTGCAAGTTTAGAACTTATTTGTTGGGTGGACGATTCACCCTGATTAGCGACCACGAGCCTCTGAGTTGGAAAGGATCCTGGTAAAAGAATACTTCGTTAGATGTTAAGATTTACAGACTTCGAGTACGATTTTAAATACAAGCCCGGCAAACTCAACAATAATGCTGATGCCCTATCTCGAAATCCAATAGACATACCAGTCCCAGAGGACGAAATTAATGCGACCTTATCTATGATTAAGGTTTTGGTCATAGAAGACAAGAAGGGCAGAGATAGACAAAAAGCTAAACTACCAAGGCAAAAACCTAGGAGGGAACCGGCCGGCCGTATGGTATATAACCCACCACCTGGTATGCCAGAAACGAGGACAGAACAACTGGCCAAAGGCAAACCGAGTACGTCAAGTTCGGCCCCTCCCCTACAACAACGCGTGAGAGCGAGATCTGTAGGCAAGGAGGTAAAACCCCGACGTGGCAGACCGTTAAATCTAATAAAAATCCACCCGCATTGGACCATAGTACGGTGGCTCATCGTACGAGATCCAAACAGCCTCTTCCACCCGGTAGGGCTAGTTCGCTACCTCCCCCTCCGAGGCTAATACTGATACCTCCACATCTGAAAGAATTTCTCAGTTCTACCAAGAGTGAAGCGCCCACGAACAGCAGTGTAACCACCACCTCAAAAGAGGATGAGCTAACTCAAGGTGATACGACAATAGACCTCGTGGAGGACGTGGACACGTCGGATGTGGGAATTCCGATTATTGACCTGAAAAATAGCGGGTTAAGAGAGGAGATTATGGAGGAATCCCCCTCCGAGAAATATGAATATCAAACCGATCGAGATTCGCACACCAAAAACGTCGTGGTAGATATTCGTGCCGATACGCCTAGCGAGATAGAGACCATCGAAGACACCGACACCCCGGAAGAGACCGTTGAAAACTCGCAAGCGTCTATTAGTCTGCAGGACATACAGAAGAGCAGTGATAAGTCCAACCAAAGTTTAGTGGACCACTATGAACGCACCAACAACTGGTACGGCCTACCTAATCTCGAGGATGACCAATGGCCGAAACACTTCCCGGATGGGGATGAGAAGATGAGGCCTAATGAAGAAGGCGATAAAACCTGCTTATGCGAAGGGGGGGGGGATTAGTGAAGAACTGCAAGACAGTCTAAATCAGGCCGACCCCTATGATGATAACACTTTGGATGACAGAGTTATGAGTGAAAGAGTGCAAAAGTTGATAAGTCGCGCCCAAGCAAGCACAGATCGTAAGTTGGACCACCGAGCCTCCGCCCCCTCTGGTATGGACAGTGATGGCGAGGAGAGTGAGGACGCCGACAAAGAAGAAGATGCAAACCACCCCTTGGCAAAATGGCCTGTCAGGACCGGAGTGTCAGTAGAGCCTCACTTCAAACCGGAAACTCCGAAAGGAAGTAGCACACCTCAACCCGCCGCGTCTAATGTGCGATGGTCAAAGGCGCCCGAGTTGGATACAATTCAAGAAGGGGCTCCGGACTCTGCTAACCTCGAATTCACTAAGCCAACTCAGGAGAATTTACCCTTTTTCCTCCCGGAGATGACGTGGGCACCGAGAGACCCCCTGATCCTAGTAAGTGTTGGGATCCAAATAATCACGAATCCACATCAGAAAAGACTGTCATGGATTCAGGAACTAACCAAGGAAACCATCTAGTTGGTAAAATTATAAGGAGTAGGAATTGCTTAACCTACAAGAGAGATAATCTCGTTCACTTCTTATCAAAGTACTGTGTACCTATTGGGCCTATTAGTAGATTGCTCGTAGACCTTGAAGCAATCAACCCCGGAGCGCTCAGACAGAAACGCCCCAGGAGAGGGCAGATCATGATCACACCGTATAAGAACCACAGCATCCTATCCTTAATAGTAAAGAATCATTACTATGTCTCGTTGGATATCAGCACGTTGAGAGGACGTCTGGAAGGTCTCAAAAGCGTGTTGCAAAAGCGAAACTTCAGTGGATTCCGCATTGCCCATAAGGGGGATTTGGATAGCCAGTTGGAGCCCAGATTGCTGGAGGAATTACTGCGCGACATTTTTTGTAATAGCCCTGTTGACATAACCCTCTGTTTTGGCACCGTTGTGATGCCCGAAGCTACACAGCGCCCTGGAATAATCAAGCTCTTAAACTACAGCCTCTCCGGCGGGCAGAAAGGTATTAACCAGACGTATCAGAAGATCCGTGAGAGGTAGTACTGGAAAGGTATGCGAAACGATGTACTTAATTACATTCGTCGATGTAGTATTTGCCGGCAAATGAAGATAAACAGGTGCAAAACCAGGGAAGAGTTGATACTTACCGATACGCCCATTGAGGCCTCCGACAAGGTGTCCATCGACACAGTCGGGCAACCAACATGTGCTGACAATGTAGTGCAACCTCACCAAATACATCATCGCGATACCCATCCATGACATACGGGCCAGCACGATAGACGATGTATTGGTTAGACACCTAATCTGTCAGTTTGGAGCGCCAAAAGCGCTTTTATCTGACCGAGGGAAAAGTTTTCTCTCAGCACTGATTGATGAACTTTTGAGACTATTTAAAGTGCACTGCCTTACCACTTCAGGTTATAGGCCGCAGATGAACGGAAGCTTAGAAAGGAGCCATGTGCCACTCATGGACTTTATCCGGTCTTATCGGAGAGATATAACGACTAGGACCGTTTGATTCCTTTCCCTACGTTCACGTACAATACAAGTATGCATTCTGCCACTAATTTTACCCCGTTTGAATTGGTATACGTAAAAGTGGAAAGGTTTCCCCTCAAAATACCAAACGAAGAGAAGTTACGGACCTATAATCTTTATCTGCGTGACCTAATTGTCAGGTTGGGCGAAATGAAGCTGGCAGCGGGAGGCAGAGAGATAATGGGAAAAATAAAGACCAAAGACTGATATGATCAAAGGACCAAGAAATTCTGTGGTAAACCGAACGGATACGCATGAGTTTTGTCTGAACCTCGCATCTCGAAATTTGATAGTTATTATGAAAAGCCGTTAAAAATTGTTGAGATCGTGGGGAAGAATAATGTTATTCTGGAGCTGCCTAACGGCAAAAGGATTAGAAAGCATGCTGACAAACTCATAGGTGTCCCGTCAGACTACGAAGGAATCCGCGAGATTGACTAACATTTAATACTCTGATTATAGGAATAGTGGAAGTTGCTTTGCATTATAACGGGCCTTACCAGGGTTCTAGGAGAAGAAACCTATGACATCACATCCCTACAGACCAATCCAGGGCTGTATTACGAAAGGGTGGGGGTGGTATACCTCCGACGGGCTGATTGGAAAATAATCGTATTGGTGGAGGTGGACAAACTGCTGCATGATCATGAAGCAGGCGACCAAATAAATGCCCTCACCCTTGGATGTCAGCAGCAAGGCGGAAACCCCCTCTGTGGAGGGGTGGTTGATGAAAACACCTTGCGGATGACCTATCAAGCCCTAAAGGACTTAAGGCAAGAGATAAACGACCGAGTGAAGGACCTAAAATTTGAACGACCTAATCGAACCGACGAAGAAACATCGAATCGAAATAAACGTATGGCGCCGTTTTGAATTGTTGGAACCCTAGGCCAAAGTTTGTTTGGACTCACCACAGTGGATAGCGAAGACCAAACGCAACAACAGATTGACCAAATGCAACACGACCAAAAGCGATTAATAGGGTTGCAAAAGCACCAAGCTCATAATGTAATAGGAGCATTAGCGGAATTACATAATTCAACCATGATGAAACAACATAAGATCGGGGAGCTCCAAGAGGCCTCAAAATATACGCATGAGACTCGCGTGGAAACGATATTAGCTATCGAGTCGCAGAACCTCCTGAGCCATCTACATCAATTAACCGAAATGCATCAAAAGTTGCTGCAAATCATAGTATTAGGGCAGAAAGGAGAACTCGCCCCAGGGTTAACCCCCAGAATTTCTAACGCAAATTCATAACGAGATTAAGCAGAACACCAAAAATTTAGAGTTTCCAATAGCTGAAAAACAATCGCGACTCAATAAAATTTCCAAGATCTCGCGTGTAGAATTAGTAAATGATCAGCAACGCTTAACACGTACCACTGACGGACCAGGTGACGTACGTACTCCACCAATTACATCCGTTAGCAGCTCCACAGATGATAAGTCCAACCTTCAAAGGTACCACATATGTCAATCCCAGTCATCGGTACCTGGGTACGAGCGAAGACCTATTACAATACTTCAAGTAGAACCAAGACGATTTCGACAAATGCCAAAATTTACAACTGGGATATCTGTGCAATACCGAAATGGGAATTTGGGAAACCTCCTATGCCCCCAGTTGCGAGGCCACCTTGTACGCCCGACCTACGACAAGAGCGATAAAATGTGTGATGTGAGGTTTCGTCCTCATGTCCATGATCAGTGGAGTTATTTGGCAGCCGAAGGGTCCTGGCTATTCTCGCTGACTAAAGAGGAAACGGTACAGCTTCTTTGTCCACAGGAAGTTAAGACGATCCACCTAGAAGGTTTGGGAATCCTCAAAATGGCGCCGCAATGCGTGGGAAAAGCCGAAGGAATTACCCTGCCGAATCCCAAAAGGTATATACAAGGGAGAAAATAATAAATTTTACAGACCTCGAGTCAACCTCACCCTAAGCACTCTATACCCTGCATTGGTCAATCATGCCGATAAGTTGGAGCAGTTATCCTGGGACAAAAAGATAACGAAGATCGAGGATTGGCAGTCTCGACCCGGACGATCATTGCATGAAATCCTTGCTCAGCTAGAGGAACTAGGGGAACATCAGAAGACCACCCACTGTCATACTGGGATTGGAATAAACAGTCTTCTTCTAACGGCACTAGTTACAATCGTGATCGGGCTAGTATCATATATACGCGCCACTCAAGCCCGAAAACCCCACGACCCCTTGGGGACTCTAGAAAACATTCCTTTCGAAGTACAGGAATAATCACGAGGCGTCCTCAACAAGAGCACGCGAAAACCCCACGACCCAAAAGAAAAGAAAGCCGCCAGCACCCCGAATCAACATGCTGAAATCGACAATTAATCCCTATCACACCAATGTCGAGAATTGATGTTGAAACGCCCGAAACCTTAAGCACCACTCTAGCAGCTGCGTCTATATACAATAATATCTGAAACAATACTAGACCCTCAAATATTTTTTTCTCCCTCCTTCTTCTTCTCTCCCCCTTTCTTTCGCCTCCACTGGGGATCTATCTGACCACCAACCCAGGAGTGGGAAAAGGAGAATCTGATTAGTTTACTCTTGATTCTAGCATTTAGAATCAACGAGAAAGAGAAGATACGCCCCAGATCTTAAAAGGAAAACCGGGTCAGGATCCACGCGTGGTCCGAGTTAAGCATCCCAACAACGTCGAGTTGTGGGAAGTGTTGAAGGGATGGCGCCGATACGGCCATCCAGGGAGGTTACTTGGAGGTGTCTGAACCTGCAGGGACCATCAGTCAGATTACCTTCAAGAGAGGAGAGGATGCCAATTTGGTTCGACAAACTCAAAGAAAATATGACCAAGATAAAGCCCAAGGGTCAGCTAAGGTTTCACCAGCGCTGCGTACGCCCGAACGAAGACCGATGAAGTCGGTAGTGTTTAAAATTCCTACCGTGAATGAATCAGTAAAAAACAAGCCGATAGCACCTGGCGTGAACGATCGGGAAGGACGACTAACAACGTCGTTTCCAGAAAGGCCCTGTCATTGGAGCGATTACCCCCCGGACCCAGAATTTGCCGCAGCTGCCACAAAGAAAATTAAGGTGGCAAACAGGGACTATAATAGGCTGTTTTGCTTGTTACCCGAATCGATACCTCGCGAATACCAGTAAGACCTGTTTTTCCAAGAATACGCTAAGTTTGGCCCTTTGGAATATTGCCACACAGTCTGTAATCGCCAAGGCCAACTAGTATGGGGCTACGTACGGTATCTCTACCATGAAGACGCCGGTCGGGGCTTAGTCCAGAGCGACCAACGGTATCGACCTCGACATGCTTCACACCACCGCAAAACATCTGATAGTACGGAGACTATCCAACATAGCTGTGGAGTCTGGATTGGAACGAAGACGTACAAGTACCACGACCAGATCTGTGTTCGGCAGATGGAGTACTTGCGAAATCTGAGCGAGGAATCAATGCAGCGAGAAACTAGAGAACCGCCACGATTGATGGATCTCGAAGTAAACGAGACCCAAAAGGTGGTTCCCCTAATTCCATACCAAGTACCACCGAAGCCTCCAGTTGATAAAAACATAATGGAATTAGCCCCATTACAGCATAGTGCGATTTTACCGCTTAATAATGAAGAAGATTCGACCGTGGATGAAACCGCCCTCTCTGAAGTAGACCAAAATTTGACCAAAAACCTCAGAGAAGGGACGGAAGACCCTTCTATGTTGGCAGATCTAGAGTTCCGGTCACAGACCAACCAGCGTTTAGAGACTCGAGTGTAATAGTGAAAAAAAAAAAAACAAAACAAACAAACAAACAAACAAAGAAAGAGAGAGAGAATGCAAGTTTAGCGAATGTAAGATTGATTTGTACATCGTATTGAATAATTGTCAGACTTATCGAGATTAAACCCCCAGAGCCTCGAGGTTCCCGAAGGGTTTAAGGAGGGCTAAAGCGTGACGGCGAGTCCCTAACCCTTAGCCTTTGTCCTCTTCTACCTACTCTTCTTTACTCAGGGAACAAATCAACACTCCTTCCTAACATTTAACGATAAATTCCCAATTATACCGCAATCTCCGCCGAATCTGCATGACTTAACCTTAATTTTCTTAAATTATAACTTCAATTTACCACCCTTACCAAGCATGTTTTATAAATAAATAAAAAAATAAAATAAAAAAAATAAAAAATATTTTGACTAAGCGAATAAACAAGTTTATTCTAACAGGTCTAACCTCTTCCTTTGCAGAAATGTCTCTTAAGAATCTTAAGGACTACAAAGGTGTCCGACTGGAGATTGAATGGGTAGAATGCCGGTTAAGAGAAGCCGTGATCGTGTTGAAAGTCAAAAAAGAATTTCAGGCCCGGGCTCTCTTAAACTACCTCAAAAGGGAAGTAAATATCAAGTGCTGCCTAAACCACCCCAAAAGCGAAGATATCCATCCGGCGATCACCATCCAATTGCATACGCAGTCGGATGCGGAGGACCTGGCCAAGGTGTTCCGAGGATGTCAAAAAGAGGAGATATCCATGCCACGACCGACGACACCAAAGGAAAATACGCCGACCAACAAAAGAAAGCATAAAGTCTCAACAAGCCAAACGGCTGGCATAAACTTCCTACTCGCTCTGCTCGTCAACCCCCAACTGACGTTTTCAATAACAAATTTCTGTATGAGGTAACCCAATCTGCCTGTTCTAGTATAGTATTTTTAATATTTAAAAAAATTTTTTGCGTAAGAGTCTTTTAAAAATTCTATATCCTGACAAGGCGATTGAGAAGCTGAAGGAACTTTAAAGTAAAGTTTAATGATGAAAATCCAACTATTGCCGCGCTATACCTTATTTTCTTTTTGATTTTTCAAAAACTCTTGTCGTTCAAAATATTAAATGAGAGAAGCAATTTAGGTAAGTAAACACAATAGCACCTTGCGTGTTTTTGAGTCATAGATAATAATGTTTTATAAATTTTTTATATTAATCATAAATATTTTTAGTTTTAAACTAAAATCAAAATGTTAGTAGGACAAATTAAATTTCTTCAACTTATCTCCCTATCAAATAACAAAAAACAAATTTCTTCGTGGAACTACTATTGTTTTTTTTTTTTACTGTGGGCTATGGAAATAGCATATGTTTAAAAAAAATCAAAAGCAGACAAGAGCGTACAGATTTTTTGATTGTTTTGTCCAAAAGAATAGCCGCTGCACAAAGCAACATGTCAAGATCATGGAATAAATCGGGTACAGAGGCAAGGTGAGATCAAAGCAGAAATTGTTAAAGTAATTTATTTTTTAGGCTTAATTTAAATATGTACATTTTTTTTTAGATTTTAACTTTCTTTTGATTATAGAAAAATGCCATGTTATGGGATATATTAGATCAAGAACTCAAATAATCTGTGCTTCTTAATTCACCACCTTAAATTTTTATTTTTAGAGGAACTAGATGACATGACATAATCAGACCCTGCCACCTTTTTAGCATTCTCCGTCTTCGGAAAAAGAGCCAAGGGGTTGTTCATAAATTCAAAGTAGGCATTGTGTTACATAAATATAGTAAAAGAAATGCGGTAAACTTTCTAATGGCATCTACAGAAGCGTTTGAAATAGATACTAAAAATGTGGTTCTTAGTGCAACGTCTATTCACGAAGCTCGTAAAGCAATTCGGAAAGAACCATTTGAAGCAATTCAAAAGCTTGCTCCTGATACTTTTTCAAACTTACCGAAAACTCTTCACTTTGATAGCAAGTTGTTGAAAGGATATTTAAGGAATAAAAGAGATTATAGATTGGCGATTGTAGAGAGATGTTTGTATTTTCATCATTAAACTTTACTTTAAATCTCCTTCAACTTCTCAAGCGCCTCGTCAGGATTTAGAATTTAGAAGATATGAAACACAACTGTCGATGGAAGTATCTCAAAAGTTACGGTGAAAAAATTTATGAATCATTTCTGTTATTTGACACCAGAATCCTCAACTCTTTCATTTTTTGATACTTTATTTAACCAACAAAGAAAAATAAAAAATTTGTGACGCATAAAATTTAGATATAACTAGTTTTTCGTATCAAAAACATATTCTTGTAAAAAAAAAATAAATACATAAATGATATTATTCAATAAAATTCAAGCAATTTTGATTACCTACCATTCGCCCGAATCTTTTTATTTTATGTAAATCATCGTTAGAATTTTTCAAAGGTTTTAAGCTCGACATTAAGCTTTTTACATAAACCTATCAGAATGGAATAAATGTAAACCTTATCTTAAAGGTAAAACAATTGTCGACAATTTAATAGTAGTTAGTGATATAGCGGAGAGAGACGTGAAATTGATGACGGAATTCAACGCTATATTAACTACGGATGAAAAATAAAATATTCTCGGTAAAAATAAAATATTCTACTGATTCAAGTACCTTTAAAAAGTGTGTGATGTTTTATCTTAGCGTATCATCTGATTTAGCTTTTGAATAGGTTGTATGTTTTGTGAAGCATGAGAGCTAATTATTATCAGATTGATTATTATTTTAGTATCATTTTTACAAAATATTATTATTGGGTTTGTTTTAACGAGGAAGAATGATGATGATTTTTTTTTCTATTCTTGTTGTAACAGTACCGAGTTTAAAATTTATGATATGATAACTCAGTTAAAAACTGTTGAATGACAAAATATAATAGATAGGCTAACTTTAAAAATTTTATGCTAACATTTATCACATTAGATTTTTATACTCAATTACATTCAAAATTTTATTAACTTTATTCTTTTAGGTCTTTGAAAAAGATGTTGAAATTATATAAAAAAAAACTTGGACCCATCATTCCATCTTGTGAGTTTATTTATTGAGCTCCTGAGCAAGGTGCAAAGGAATCTAAATACATAAGCAGCCACGCTTAGCAGTCTTAACTCTCTGGAAAACTTGTGAGACAGAGGCCACATTTTTAAGTCCGAAGCATCGTTGATATTGAGCGTGGTGATTATTGAACTTTTAGTCGCACGCTCTTCCAAAAGAGCTTGAATCGCCAACTCATTAGCCTACGTATACAAGGAAGCGTGGATTGTTTAAGCCACAAAGGGCCTTGCCACCTTAGTGAGAAGTCTCTAATCAACGTAGGATCTACTCTTATGGAAGCAGCATCGGCAGGATTGTTTTTACCTTTGACATGCCGATGTGCTTCCGGGAGCAAAGTGAGAATATCTCTGCACCGATTAACGATATAAGTTTGTCAACGAGCAAGGTGAAATCGAAGCCAAAATAAAACGTCCCTGGAGTCGGACCACAAACGTACTGAACCGAAACTAAATCGTGCCGATGTAATAGTTAACTAACTGGGAAAGAAGTTGTGCAGCGTATAGTTTTAAGCAGGGTATACTCTGGATTTTTAAAGGTACGACTCTGGTCTTAGCGTTTTGGATCGATAAGTAGACTTTTGGTGCGCGGTAATAGACGCCTGCTGCGCGGAATCGTCAAACCCGTGCAGCTTCGGGCAACCAGTGGATGTATCTAGGCAACTTTATAAATTTAAGCGTGTATAGTTACGAATACCACTCCTTCTATCGGATCCAAGTCTTCAGGGAGACGGTCATCCCAATTGTACTTGAGCAACTAGAGTAAGTGCAAGAAAATTTTGGCTGTGACAACCATGGGCTTGATCCAACCCTTACGATCAAATATTTGAGCAATGCGAGACAAGATTAGTCTCTTGGTGTAAATGACATGGAGAGAATAACAGTCCACATCAAACTGGAAACGAGCATCTTTTGCTTGATAATTCATACCAAGAGATAGCATTTATGCTGAATTTTTAAATAAAACTTCAGGCTCAACAGCTACGTGATCGCACGGCAAATGGTTTAATAAATCAGGGTGGTTTGACAATCATTTTCGCAAGCTCAGTTAACCAGATTCTAGCAATTGAATCAACTCGAACTGTTTCAAGAGTGCTTCTCTGAGTGTATGACCGCCAGGTAGTTGGTCATCCTCATCGACGGTTTTGCAACCTCGAGGACAAACTTCCTTTTAGTCGACTACTAGCTGACGGAGGCTCCGAATTTCCTGCCAGCAGAGATACTAAAACCATTTGTGACTGTCAGCAAGTATTACAGGGTGAGCCATTTTAATCTATCGGTGACATTAACTTGAAAACAAAGCTCGGTGTGAAGAATTATTTCGTATAAAAGTTGTTTGGTTTGGAGGGGAAAGTAAAGTGGTCATCTTGAATTCGGGCCCGGGGCCTTGCATTGGGCCCTACAGATCCAAAGTCCGTTTTTTCAAATGGAAACCCTTATTTTTTACCCCGGATTCAAAAAGAGCGGTAAATTTTACAATTTTTAGTAGGGCTTCACGATATCCGATAAAAATATCGATATCGACTCGATATCGATACGATATCCGATACGATAAAAATTTTTCAGATCGATAATAATACGATAAAAATTTTATTCAATATCGCCGATATTCTCGTATCGACGATATGTAATTGTCGATAATATCGAAATTTATCGATCTCGGAAAATTTTTTTTGACATTCTGAGCTTTCTTGAATTTTTCAATCTAAGAGATGAAAAACTAAATATTGTATGTTTTTTGGATCAGCGTATATATAATTAAGCTTTATAATCAACCTCTAAAGGGGTACAATTAAAATATAAGTTTCAAGTTATGATTCTCATCATATTGCGTAGTCTAGTGGCTACTGTCACCTTCTTCTAATCTGATATATCAGGTTCGAAACTCGACACTTTTTTTTTTTCTTTTTTTTTTTTTTTACTTTTTGTTAACCTCTGCTGTGTTTTAAACTGTTTACAAGTATTTCCTTTTTTCTTTATAAGCAAGATTTTTTTTCTTTTTTATTAATAAAATAAATATTAAAAACCGTATGAATTATTAATGGTTACCAGAAAATGAAAAAAAATAACGTCGTGAAACAAACAACAAACAGCATGTTAATAAAAGTATTTTTTTCTGTCTTTCAGCTAAAAAAATATTTTTAGCTACTTTTTAAACTGAATTAATAGAAAAAATAAACTTTACTTTGGCTATGAATAGAAGCTTCATGAATATAAGTTATTTTTTGAAAATATGAAATAAAAAAAAAAGACAGAAAGAAATATATTGTAAGAAGGATTTAGTCATTTTTGGTTCCGCCAAAGCTATGGTGCAAGCGACCAATGATTTAGTCACGTTCAAGTTTTGTGAACAGGTATCCTTGATATCGTTCATAAATAAATACATTAATCTGGCGCGCAACAACAGAGGGGGGGGGGGGGTGGGTGCCCGGACAGTAGAGGACACCCTTTACAATTTCTTGGGGGTGTCCACGGAATTTGAAATCTCAAGCTTTAAACCCCCAAAACCCTGAGCGCCTGAGTTCAACAAAAAAACTGGTCGGTTATCCCCCAAGCTCTAAACCCCCAAGACCCTGGGCGCCACAGTGAACGGATCCGAAAATCGTTGGAAAGAATCTATTTATATGAAGGAAAATAAAGCTAGAGAGATGTGGTCAACGACAATCAAAAGCTAATTTAATAACAATCATAGGAAAAATATAAAAATTATAGGTTTTCCATTCCTAACCTGAAAAAAATGCAGAAAAAAAAAATCACGAATGTGTAATTTTCGTCCAAAATCTGAAAAGAACGAATACGATTGTAAAATCAATTTTTTTTTAGTTTATGGCAAAAATAAATGATTCTATAAACATTTCTTCTACTGTTTTTAATTAAACATGTTTAAATCGTAATTATCGATAAAACAAACTATTTTTTAAACATAAAATTCATGTAACTTCATAAAATATACTATGTAATTAAAATATATTACGTGAAAAATGTAAAAAATCATACAACCCCATAACTGAATTCGTCAGACTTCTACAACCCAATAATCGAAATTATCAGGCTCTTACAACCCTATAACTGAATTCGTCAGACTTCTACAACCCAATAACCGAATTCATTAGGCTCTTACAACCCTATAACTGAATTCGTCAGACTTCTACAACCCAATAACCGAATTCATCAGGCTCTTCCAACTCCATAACGAAATTCGTCAATTTCCTACAACCTTATAACTTAATTCATCAACCTTCAATCCTTCAAACATACAACTCCATAACCAAATTGATCAGATTCTTACAACCCCATAACCAAATTGATCAGACTCCTACAACCCATAACTGAATTCGTCAAATACCCACAATCCTATAACCATGTTCGTCAAACTCCTACACAACCCCATAATAGAATTTGTCATACTTCTACAACCCTAACTTCGAAATCATCAGACTTCTATAACCTATAAAAGAATTCATTAGACTTCTACAACCCCATAACCGAATAAATAAAGCTTCTGAAACCAATAATCAAACTTGTTAGACTTCTACACACTCATAACTAAATTCTTTAGACTTCTATTTATTCTTCAAGCCTACAACTCCTTAACCGAATTTGTCAGACTTTTACAACCCATAATTAAATTCATGAGACTTCTGCATATTCCTTAAGCCTAAAACCCCATAACAAGCACTTCTAAAACTCCATATCTTAATTCGTTAGATTTCTCAGTATTTCTCAAGTCTACAACCCCGTTAACTGAAATAGTTTTAATTTTACAACCATATTTATCAAGCCCCTACAATCTTGCGACCAAATTTATCAGACTTCTACAACCCCATACTTGAACTTGTCGTATTTGTAGAACCTAACGGATTTCCCTTTACTTCTACAACCCCATAACCCAACTCATCTGACAAAAAAAATTGATTAAAATCAACAAAATTCGTAAAGAATTATCAATGATCTAAATCATTGGTTTTTGGACTTGTGGTAAAAAAAAAAAAAAAAAAAAAAAATGATAAAGATGAGCCTTATGATCATTTTATGAATCTTTGGGATCTTTAAAAATGATTATAAGGATCATTTTGTGATACTCACAAATTCATCGGATCATTCCAAAAATTTCACAATCTTTTAAAATAATTCGTACAATTATCAACTAGGATCAAAACTTTGTTTTCCATGTATTATCTTTCTAAAATAATTGTTCATTGCTATTATCTTTTAAATACATTTTTACTGCGTAAACTTTATAATTAGAATCGGCAATAAATGGAAGTTTTCTATCATTGGAATTTTTTTTGTCTACCGAAAGAAAATTTATTTTCTCTCTATGTAAAATATATTCGGCAATTGAAATTTCGATTGTTGGAAGTTTTCAATACTTGGAAACATTTCAAAAATTCTTAAGGACAATTTTTAACCACTTTAATTCGAAGTGATTTAGCTTGTCCTGACCATCTTTTGTTACGAAAAGTATGGCATACTCGGAAATTATTGAACTTGTGGACGCGTTAAATCTGATAAAGAAGATGATTGTAAAAATATAATCGAAATAAATTGTAGAAATAAAACGAATTAGGTTATAGAGTTTTTAGCTTGAGGAATAGAAGGTTGGTGAATTCAGGCATGTAATTGGAGTTTGCTGAGTCGAATTATAAAGTTGTTGAAGTCTGATCAATTCGAATATAGAGTTGCAGAAGTATAAAAAATTCAATTATGAGGTTGTAGGCTTGAAGAATGGATTGTTGTTGGATTTGCGATCACTTATAGGGTTGTAGAATATTGACGGACTCAGTTATGGGGTTGTAGAATTCTGACGAATTTGGTTATAGGTTTGCAGACTTTAGGAATAGAAGTCTAAATAGGACTTCTAAAACCCCATAGCTTGATTCGTTAGACTTCTATGTATTCCTCAATCCTACAACCCTGTTGAATGGATTTGTCATATTTTTACAACCCTATAGAAATTTTTGATATACTCCTACAACCCTATAGCCGAATTCATCAGACTCTTACAACCTGTCTAGCTCCTGCAATCTCATAATTAACTTTATATGCCTTTGCAACCCCATAACTAGATTCGTTAGACCTTTACAACTGCATATCCAAATTCATCAAGCTCCTATAACTCCATAACTGAAATCGTCAAACACCCACAACCCTATAATCATATTCATCAGATTCCTACACAACCCCATCATAGAATTTGTCTGACTTCTTCAACCCTATACTCAAACTTATCTAACTTCTACAACCTATAAAAGAATTCGTCAGACTTCTACAACCCCATAACTGAATTAGCCGAATTCCTTTAACTCCATAACCGCATTCATCAGCCTTTTATTCCTCAAACTTGCAATCCCATTACCATTTTGATCAGGCTCTTACAACCTCATAACTTAATTGATCAGATTCCTACAACTACATAACTGAATTTGTTAAACGCTCAAAATCTTATAACCAAATACGTCCTTTATATGTAATTCTCAAGCCTATAATCCCATAAATGAATTCGTCAGAACTATATAACCCTAGAAGTATATTTGTCACATTTTCATTAAGTCTAAAAATCTATGATTTGGTGGATCATTGATAATTCTTGTTACACAGCAAATAATTATAAAAAAAAAGTTGAATGAATTCCACGATAAAGTGCAAAAAGAATGCAATAGTAATACAAAGTGCACAACAATCAAAATGACATGAGACATCGTTGTTTTACGAATTTTGTTGATTTCAATCAATTTTTTTTTGTCAGATGAGTTCGGTTATGGGGTTGTAGAAATAAAGGGAATTCTGTTAGGTTCTACAAGTACGATAAGTACAAGTATAGGGTTGTAAAAGTCTGATAAATTTGGTTGCAGGGTTGTAGGAGCTTGATGAATATGGTTGTAGAATTTAAACGATTTCAGTTAACGGGATTGTAGACTTGAGGAATACTTAGAAATCTAACGAATTAAGATATGGAGTTTAAGAAGTCCTGGTTATAGGGTTTTAGGCTTAAGGAATATGCAGAAGTCTCATGAATTTAATTATGGGTTGTAAAAGTCTGACGAATTCGGTTAAGGAGTTGTAGGCTTGAAGAATAAATAGAAGTCCAAAGAATTTAGTTATGAGTGTGTAGAAGTCTAACAAGTTTGATTATTGGTTTCAGAAGCTTTATTTATTCGGTTATGGGGTTGTAGAAGTCTAATGAATTCTTTTATAGGTAATAAAAGTCTGATGATTTCGAAGTTAGGGTTGTAGAAGTATGACAAATTCTATTATGGAGTAGTGTAGGAGTTTGACGAATATGGTTATAGGATTGTAAGTATTTGACGAATTCAGTTATGGATTGTAGGAGTCTGATCAATTCGGTTATGGGGTTGTAAGAATCTGATGAATTTGGTTATGGAGTTGTATGTTTAAAGGATAGAAGGTTGATGAATTAAGTTATAGGGTTGTAGGAAATTGACGAATTTGGTTATGGAGTTGGAAGAGCCTGATGAATTCGGTTATTGGGTTGTAGAAGTCTGACGAATTCAGTTATAGGGTTATAAGAGCCTGATGATTTCGGTTATTGGGTTGTGGAGGTCTGACGAATTCAGTTATGGGGTTGTATGATTTTGATCATTTTTTACGTAATATATTTTAATTACATAGTATATTTTATGAAGTTACATGAATTTTATGTTTAAAAAATATTTTGTTTTATCGATAATTACGATTTAAACATGTTTAATTAAAATCAGTAGAAGAAATGTTTATAAAATCATTTATTTTTGCCATAAACTAAAAAAAAAATTGATTTTACAATCGTATTCGTTCTTTTCAGATTTTGGACGAAAATTACACATTAGTGATTTTTTTTTTCTGCATTTTTTTCAGGTTAGGAATGGAAAACCTATAACTTTTATATTTTTCCTATGATTGTTATTAAATTAGCTTTTGATTGTCGTTGACCGCTTCTCTCTAGCTTTATTTTCCTTCATTTAAATAGATTCTTTCCAACGATTTTCGGATCCGTTCACGGGCGCCCGAGTTCAACAAAAAAACTGATCAGCCATCCCCCTAACTAGAAATATTCAAAACCCTGGGCCTCGAGTTCAACAAAAAAACAGACCAGCTATCCTCCAAGCTCTAAACCCCCAAGACCCTGGGCGCCCGAGTTCAACAAAAAAACTTGTCAGCTATCCCCCAAGCTCTAAGCCCCCAAAACCCTGGAAGTCGAATTCAATAAATAAACTGATCAGCTATCCCCGAAGCTCTGAACCCCTAAATACCCTGGGCGTCGAGTTCAATATATAAACTGATCAGCTATCATTTAGAGCTTGGGGGATAGCTGATCAGTTTTTTCATTGACCTCAGGCGCCCAGGGTTTTGGGGATTTAGTGCTTGGGGGATGCCGACCAGTTTTTTTGTTGAACTCAAGGCCCAGGGTTTTGAGGGTTTAGAGTTTGGGGGATAGCTGATCAGTTTTTTCGTTGACCTCAGGTGCCCAGGGTTTTGGGGGTTTAGAGCTTGGGGGATAGCCGACCAGTTTTTTTGTTGAACTCAAGGCCCAGGGTTTTGAGGGTTTAGAGTTTGGGGGATAGCTGATCAGTTTTTTCGTTGACCTCAGGTGCCCAGGGTTTTGGGGGTTTAGAGCTTGGGGGATAGCCGACCAGTTTTTTTGTTGAACTCAAGGCCCAGGGTTTTGAGGGTTTAGAGTTTGGGGGATAGCTGATCAGTTTTTTCGTTGACCTCAGGTGCCCAGGGTTTTGGGGGTTTAGAGCTTGGGGGATAGCCGACCAGTTTTTTTGTTGAACTCGGGCGCTCAGGGTATTTGGGGGTGTACAGCTTGAGGGATAGCTGATCTGTTTTTTTGTTGATCTTGGGCACCCAACGTTATTTGGTTAATTTTTAGGTATTTTTTGAAATTTTTTTGGGGCCCCATGAGGCCCTGCAGGGCTTACAAGTTTTTCATAAGGCTCATTTCTTTTAAACTCGAATTAACTCGGAAAAAACGCATTTTTTGTATTGCACATGCATAGGGAAAGTTTCTTGTCCTAAAGTTTTCAACATAATGGGCCCAAAAAAAATTAGGCCCTTATATTGGGCCCTACAGATCCAAAGTCCGTTTTTTCAAATGAGAACTCCTATTCCTCCCTCCGTAATTTCCAGGAGCAATGAATTCTAATAATGTTACATCAAAAGATTTCAACTTTGGATCATTTAGTGGATCACCTCTCGCCAGCACGGTGTATACCTATATATTTGTGCATATACTTAACTATAGGTATACACAGCGCTAGCGGGAGGTGATCTGCTGTGGCGCTGGTGTCTCGTATAGGCAGCAATTTTCTTTTTTAATTTTTCTTGATTATTATTATATATTTATATACTGTATGCTATCAAATTTTGCTATGTCTAGCTAACCTGAATCTTGTCGAGAGGCTGCCAAGATTCAGGAGTGGGGCCTTACCTGCTTGAACGGTTAAAACCGACCTAAGAGTCCTGAATTCTTTATCTTTTTAAGTAATTAATAACTATCAGATGAATCCTATAGCTAAGGTGGTTAAATGCAGGGGCGGACTGGGAATTTAAGCGGCCCGGGACTTTCGAACCAAGCGGCCCTACAAACCAGCGGCAGCGGCCCGAAAAACAGCTAAAAAAAAAAAGACTTTAACGTCAAAGAGAAAAAAATAATTTTTGATCAAGATTTCAGATCTATTTTACAAAATACAATCAACATTCCAGATATTGAGGCGAAAATAAATTATAAAAGCTATTAAGCAAACATTTTTTTAAATGTAGCACTTTATGTGCACAATATTTCAATTACGTCGTCAACTTTTATTTTTTGTAAAGTGTCTCTATTCAGTATCATCAACATGAATGCTTCCAACCTTTCTCGTGCCATTGAATTTTTCAGACGATCTTTATTAAATTTTAAAAAATTAAACGACCGTTCACAAACTACTTGTGTACATGAGAGCGTCAACATATATCTGTAAGCTAGGCCGATCGTTGGGAAAGCTTTTGCCAATAAATTATATTTACTCAAAATTCTGTAGCAACAAATGGCACAATCTTTACATGACTTAGTTTTTAAATTGTTATTCATTTCTTTATCACAGGTCTCTTCTAAAATAATGGGTACATCTCCTTCAAAATTACTATCTGTGTACTCATCAAGAGTTGAAGTTTATTAATCATTAATAATTATTTATTAATTATTAAAAGAACTCGGGCCCCCAGGGTTACTGGGGGTCTAAAGCTTGGGCCGCTTGGGGAATTATTTATTAATTATTAAAAGAACTCGGGCCCCCAGGGGTACTGGGGGTCTAAAGCTTGGGCCGCTTGGGGAATTATTTATTAATTATTAAAAGAACTCGGGCCCCCAGGGGTACTGGGGGTCCTAAAGCTTGGGCCGCTTGGGGAATTATTTATTAATTATTAAAAGAACTCGGGCCCCCAGGGTTACTGAGGGTTTAAAGCTTGGGCCGCTTGGGGAATTATTTATTAATTATTGAAAAAACTCGGGCCCCCAGGATTACGGTGGTTTGATGTTTGAGAACAATTTGTGGCCCTGTGGCCTGTACTTACCGGCCCCGGGGGACCCAAAGCTCGCGGCCCGGGGGGAAACCTCCCAAACCTCCCAATGGCCAGTCCGCCCCTGGTTAAATGTTTCTGTATATATTTATGAGTTTTAAAATTTTTAAGTATTTTAATTTATGAATAAAAGAAAGTAAACACTAAAAAAAAAATAGTATATCTCAATTTAGACGTGCTAAGAGACTTATTATGTTTGCATATTTTTCCACTACGTAAAAATAAATGGAATTATTTAGTCACTTTGTAATGACCAAAATTATGCATACAAAAAGATATTCCACATATATTTATTAATTTAATACATATATTTATTTAATCAAAATTTATGACTCAATATAGTTAAGCAAACTGAATATACTTTAATATACTCGACCGTAAGTGGGGTACATAGACTATTAGAGAAATAGTCTTCATATTCAAAATTTGTCTATTATTTAATCCACTGGATAATGGATAAGTTTACTTTAAATTAAATTATTATTATTATTTAATTAATGTTATTATTATTAACTAAAATTATTTTTATGTTGGTGTTTGAAATGAGTTTAAAAAAAAATTATTCTTTTACTCTAGTCTATAGAATAACAGGGGGGGGGGGGGTTTACTGGAAGGAAGAGTCCTCAAAGAGGACAGAAAATTTTAAGAAGTTAGATTTATTAGGTATAGAAAAATATTTATTATGAGAAAAAGAAAAATTAATAAAACAAATTCAACTTACAATTACTTACAATTTTTGTTTACAGCAGAGAGAGTGAAAGAAAAACACCTGCCCTAAGGAGATGAGTTAAGTTGGCGCGTCGAGCCAAAGAGGAAACCTTCGGTGCACTTTACACTATTTTCCTGGTAGCGTTGAACCAAAGGGGAAACGTTTGGTGCACTTTATATTGATCTTAATAACTTGATTTAATTATTTTACTCAGAGGGGAGACCTCGTGATATAGAATATTTTAACACACAAAAAAAATTGAATATGCACAAACTAACAAACTAAATTTGATTAAATATTTAATTCAGAGGGGATGCCTCGTGATATAAAATATTTTAACACAAAGATTTTTGTTTTATGCACTAACTAAATAAACTAAACTTGTTAGTGAAGCCCTAGGGAACACGCACTGGAACCGCCGAGACCGAGGTACGGAGTGTTACTGATCAGGGCCCTGGGCCTTGTTTATATCGAGGGCAGCGTCTCAGCTGCACCCCAACGCGACCCTTTTGGGCGACCAATCAAAACTCGAGTTTTCCCTCCCCGGGTTTTTCTCTCGAATTTTCTCTCTGTCTCTCTTTGTTTACAATTTCTTTGGGTGGCCATCTGTCCTTGAACTTGGCCGGCGTTCCTAGGCAGATTGGTATCACCCGATAGCATGGGGCGCCAAAGGTCTCTTGGAATTGTAAAATAGGTGATGAAAAAAAGGAAAAGGGTCGTAAACTAAGAAATGTGTCCTCGTAGAAAATTCTGCAAGTAAGCTAAGACAAAGTCTATTGTTCGTTTTTCCAGAATTTTCTACGTTTTTCCTTCTTTTCTCTTTTTTTTTTCATAGTTTCACTCTCGAAAAAGACATAAACTTAGAAATTCTGTTATTCAAAATTAAAAAATTCCTCTGAGTCGTAAACTCAGGAATTTTGTTATTCAAAAAGAAAAATTCAAACACTCCCCTGAAATTTGGGGCTAATTTATTACAGTAGATAAAAAAAAATGTACGTTTGGATCCCCAATTTCTAAGAAAAATAAAAAACTATGTCTTAAATTTAACTAAATAAAAGGAGAAGAAAGAGATAAAAAAAAAGAAAAACTCTGAAAAATAACCGAGGGTCAGACGGGACAACGTCGGGTCGTCACACGGAACATGATCCAAAGTTGAATCGAATAAGTCTAAAAAATCAAAATGCACGTTATTGAAAGCAGAATTTTCCGCTCTTTTCGAATCCGGGGTCAAAAAAGGGTTTTTTATAAAAAAAAAAAGGACTTTGAATCTGTAAGGCCCAATATAAAGCCCCGAGCCTATTTTATTTGAAATTTCAAAGAAAAAAACTCTCTCAAGTCATGTACCATTATTAGAATTCATTTCTCTTGGAAATTACGCTGCAAACGATGAGGGTGCCTTATCGGGGCTTATTGGGCCTCAAAAATTTTTTCAAAAAATACCTAAAAATCATAAAATTTTTCGCTCTTTTCGAATCGGGGGTCAAAAATAGGAGTTCCCATTTAAAAAAAGGGACTTTAGATGTGTAGTGCCCAATATAAGGCCCCGGGTCTAATTTTTTTTCGGCCCATTATGTTGAAAACTTTGGGACAAGAAACTTTCCCTATGCATGTGCAATACAAAAAATGCGTTTTTTCCGAGTTAATTTGCGTTTCAAAGAAATGGGCCTTATGAAAGCCTTGTAAGCTCTGCAGGGCTTCATGGGGCCCCAAAATTTTTTTCAAAAAATATCTAAAAATCGTAAAATTTTCCGCTCTTTTCGAATCTGGGGTCAAAAATAGGGGTTCCGATTTGAAAAAGCGGACTTTGGATCTGTAGGGCCCAATATAAGACCCCGAGCCCAAATTCAAGACAACCACTTTACTTCCCCCTCCAAACCAAACAACTTTTATACAAAAAAATTTTTCATACAGAGCTTTGTTTTCAAGGTAATGTCACCGATAGATTAAAATAGGGTCACCCTGTATATTTAAATGAGATCATTCTCGCTGAATCGTCAATCAAATTCAAGTTTTAATAGTATTGTTTAATCATTGTTTTATGCTGGAAAGAAGTTTATTTACAATAAAGCTGTTAGGTATCATCTTAATTTTATTTTTAGGTTATTTGATAGTAGACTGGTAGGAGGGAAAAACAAAGCATCAAATTTTCAATACTTTTTTTTTTTAAAGCAAAGTTGTAGGGTGAAATTGTGTTGAAAAATTTTGTAATAAATAATTAAATAATGAAAAAATATTGCGATTACGTTAAAATATTGTATTTCTGGAAGATAAAAAATTGTAAAGGACACAATAGTCAGGAGTCCAATTGTAAGCAGGACTCTTACTCTAGGTGCTTTATTATTATTATTATTATTATTATTTATTTATTCGAGCATAGGGTAGATACCCTGCCGTGCTCGTGACTGTTACAAAGTTGTAATATATAATATGTAACAAAGTATAACAAATTAATACACTGTATATAACAATTTAGTCTAAACACTAGTTATTTTGATTTGCTAAAGTTGCTAAAGCTAAATGGTGAACAGCAAAGGTCTGTCTCGGTTTCGGCTTGTACTAAAAAGGAAAACAGGGATAGAGGGAGAGAGGGAGGGATCAGATTAGGTTAGTCTAGAGTGAGTGTGAGGATTGTTACCACAGTAGGGTAAGAGCATCAAGAATCGGGCGAAGCTGTTCTTGCACCTGGGGAGGGGTCGGATCGGAACCTATGGCAATGGCACGTTCAACCCATTCCTCACAATCTTGTTGGAACAAACGCTCTCTCAGACGAGTCTTGAAGCTGTCAGAGGTGGTACTGGTGTAATAGATGTCTGAGTACGGGTTGAGAGCACGAGCGGATTCGATAGTGAAGGACTGGTAGAGCGAAGATGACTTAGTCTCGGGCACAACAAAGGGAGGACGTGGACGGCGGGTCGAGCGCCGAATGGCATCAGGGCCGGGATCAAAGCGGAATCTCATGAATAGGTAGTGTGGCTGTTCGGACTTAACAACTGAATATTCTAGCGACACAGCAAGAAATTGGCGGCGAGAGTTAGCTGAGAGCCAACCTAACGAGATTCTGAATGGTGCAACATAGGCCCTACGAGGTATGCTTCCATACGCAACCCGCACGCACGCGTTGTGAAGGGTATGAACCTTCTTTCTTTGGCCGAGATTAAGGGAAGACAACACTGGGACACCATAATCAAAAAAGGGCAACACTAATGCCTGAACTAGGTGAGCACGGACTGAGCGGGACAGAGACCTTTTAAAGTAGCCCAATGAGTACAGGGCGTAATTTATCCTCCGACTCATGTCACTGATCTGGAGATTCCAGTTGAGTGTTGGAGTTAGTTTGAAACCTAGGGTCTTTAGGAAAGAAGCAAAAGGGATGATTCTATTTCCGAGGATGAAGGGTGGTAAGGTGTTAAAGTCCACTTGAGCGAGCTTACCACGCGAACCAACAATGATGATTGAAGTTTTCTCCAAGTTTAGTCGAAGAGCATTTTCAGCAGCCCGGGAGGCAACCAGCTGCGCGTCCGAATAGAGCAGGAGTAGCTTGCGGATAAGTTCAGCAATTGTGGCGTGGAGGTAGATCTCAGAGTCGTCAGCAAAGATTGCATGAAGGGCATGACGAAGGCAGCGGGGCAGGTCATTTATAAAAATGAGAAATAAAAGCGGACCTAAGACACTGCCCTGGGGGACTCCGGCTGTGACGTCCAACCATTCCGTTGTGGATCCATCCCCGAGCCGAACAGCCTGTTGCCTACCAGACAGGTAACTGGAAAACCAGCGAATCACTCGGTCACTGCACCCAACGTCGCGCAGCTTCTGAAGGAGACGGAGATGGGGGACCGTGTCAAAAGCCTTCGATAGATCAAAGGAGATGAGCACGGTGAGCTGACCTTGGGACATGGCCACGCGGGCATCCTCCGTGATACCGAGTACCGCCGTCTGAGAGGAGTGCTTGGTCCTGTAACCGGACTGGTAAGAATCGAGAGGGTTCGTCGACTGAAGATAAAAGGAGAGTTGCTGATGAACAACTCTCTCAAGGAGCTTCGACAACTCGGGTAGTTGGGCGATAGGCCTGGTATCTGAGGGTGACTGGAGATGTGGTACCTTGGCAAGCGGCGTGATAAGCGCCCTTTTCCACCGGGATGGAAAGACTCCAGTTGACAATGACTCATTTACAATGGCGGTTGCTGAGTCAAGTACCGCGGGGAATGCGAGCTGCAGCATGGTCGATGAAATGGAGTCAGAGCCCATCCCCTTAGACTCGCCCTTGTGAAATATAGACAGGAGGTCTGCAGAGGTGATAGGATGGAAGTCAAAGTTATTATTGGTTGGGATAGGATTGGTCAAAATTAGGTTTTCAGTAAGGATGGAAGTGAGGGGTTGACTGGATTGAGAGATGGAAGCGTAGTGGTGATTTAGGGTGGGTGCATCAAATTGTAATAGAGGAGAAGGATATCTTTGGGAAACAATGCCGGCTTTTCTAATTTCCCTCCACATTGTGGAAGGATCTGTGTCAACGGAGATTTTGCTGAGGAGAAGCTCAGCTTTTGAATTGCGGAGGTCGGTAACAACCTCATTACGCAGGACCTTATACCTTGCGCGAACCGTGGGCGACTTGTAGCGCTCTGCCAGTTGATACAGCCGATCCCTGGTTTTCATTTTGGTTAGTATCTGATTTGTCACCCAGGGTTTGCGCAAAGGGTCGAGCGTAATGAGTCTAAGAGGTGCAACTGAATCGAAAGAGGAAAGGATGGATGTAGTGAGGGAGGTAACGGTACTGTCAAGGTTAGAATGTGTTGAAGGTTGGTGTACGATGTGCATTGAGGGAAGGGATTGGTTGATGTGTACGAAACGATTTGAGTACAGGTTCACAGAGTCTAGATGAGTGGATGAATGTGAAAGTTTGGTGCGGAGCAGTTTGCAAAGTTCAGGTGAATCAATGTTCTTAAGTTTTCGGGAAAGAATTTGACGTGGGGGGCATGGGGGGGGGGGTTTGGAGGTTGTAGGTGAGCGAGATGCGATCATGACCTGGGGTGAACGGAGCATCAGACCTGGAGAAGTTGGAAACTTCCTCAAGTCTCCTCACAATAAAAAGGTCAAGGCAAGAATGATGCGTTGAGCCGTCACACCAAGTAACATGGTGAGTGGGTTCTCGACTAACTAGGTGAAGCCCAAGTTCCTGTAAGGACTGCTCAAAAGAGGTGGAGCTATGATTTACAGTCGAGAGGTTGATGTTAAAGTCGCCTGTCTTGACCTTAGTTACCAGTTGACATGACTTAAAATGCGTCAGCCAAACACGTGGAAGTGACCGCACACTGATGAGCCAGCAACATGTGAACGATGGTTCAGCAAATTAGTGAAACTTGGTCAACCCCACTTAGGGGATTGACTGAGAAAGCCCAGGCGTTGCTGCGGAACCCCGAGAATATATAAAAACCGACCATAAGCGTCGACTGGTGTTAATAGTTATAACTCGTGTACATGTGAGTCTTATAACCGAGCATAGACGCACAAGCGCTTATAACTTTATCGATGTCCTGGCCTTAGCCCAAGGACGCCAAGACGCAGCAGAGTACCAGGGCAGCGAAGCACAGCGAGCGCAAATACTCCACCGCAAGATTAGACTACATATAATCTCATCGCAACCCAAAGAGAGAATAAAGATTAACAACTATAAGCGAAAGTGGTTGTCTGTTAGTAGTTAGCCTACCCCTTTATTCAGTTCGTATCGTGCGGTAAGATCCGTACGACGACAATCAATTTGGACCCACATTGGGATTAGTGGATTGACTGCGACGTCATACAACATAAGAAGAAACATACTTTATTTTGAAATAAATCTGAGACCCGTATTGAAAATTTTAGAAAATTTGAAATGAAATTGGTTATTTATTAAATAAATACTTTCTTCAGTAGATCGTTTGAAATATTTTTGCAAATTATATAATTTTTTTATTACGCTTTTTCGGATAATTCAACATCATTCCAGAAATTAATTATTTTTAAAAGATGTTTGAATGAAGAATTCAGTGAATTTGTGTTACAAGTCTTCTACATATTTATAACTTAAATTTAAAAGTCATAATAGATTGGAACAAATTCAAAAAAATACATTTTGTGGTAACAAATTTAGTCTTGGATTTATACTATTTCCTTCCGATAAATAATTCCGTACTAAATACTTAGTCTAGAAGGGAAAGTTTTGACGACTTGACATTACCTTTAAGCTTTGTGTTTTAATTTGAGTTCAATCTGATGTTGGGACCATGCCTAGAACTAATGAATATCAATAAAATGTATTGCAAGAATAGATTATTCTGAAAACAAAAATAAATACATTTATTTGGATCTTAAACATTTTCTCATTCTACAAATATACTTTAGATTTCATTTATTTTCTTTAAAATTCATAAAACATTTATTTCAGTCAAAATAATAATATTTTTTTTAATCATGCGTACTTGGTCCACGGATTTTCTTGAAACTTTTTTTGGTAAAATACTTATTCAATATAAGACTTTTGTATCAAACGAGAGGTCTCCATCTCATTTTTAGTGCACGCGGCATCGTTTCAAAGTTAAACAAAGGCCTATTTTCAGATAATTATGTGGTCTTTTTAGAAAAATTCTATCTTTTGTTAGAGTCAAGAATCAATCGAGAACCCACTGGAAAAAATGTAAAAATATACACTGACACAGATATTATTTTAATTCGAGTCTATTTCGTCCAATTTAAGCGCATCGACCAAAATCTGATAGTGGAAATTTGGAAAAAGGGTGCAATCGTAACTTGCTAAGGGTGGATTAAAAATTGTTGACCGTATAGCGCTAAGCGTGGTTAAGTAAGCGCGTGGTGAATTATAAGGTTAAGCACTATAACCGGTATCGCGGGAAAATTTATTTTTTATTTTCGTGCTAATCGTTATTGAACGCAGAACGTGATCAAGACGTCCACTACGGTTGGACGTAGGATAACTTTAAAAGTAGCCGTGATATAGGCCAATCAGTACTTAGACTCGCATGTAATTTTCGTCGTCGATCATCGTTATTGATCGGAAAATTATGCTTTTTAAGGGTAAGTCGTGCGTGTATGCAGTTTGCGAAAGATTGTCATTGTTCGGTAAGTGCATGAGACGAGCAGATTAAACTACACGCGATTCAGCAAAACAGCCATTTTGCTGTGCACGCGAGTTGGCGGTAAAGCCTGATGATATCTAAGCAGCCTAGCTACTGTTATATTGCGTTCCAGGTGCACCTATGGTAAAGTAAGATTAAAAAAACAAGCGAAGACAAGAATCAGTATATGAGTGTGTTTGTTTCTAGTTTGAGATAAATAAGAGAGAGTCGCAGCGTACCGCGCCCGCTCTCTGAATTTATATCTTTGTTTCTCAGTTTACTGGACCCAGCGGCACATAGAAATCTGCATATCGATTTTCCTTAGCGCAGATCGATGACCTGACCGATTCTATTCAACACTGTTTACTAGTTTGAAAGACACAGAGTCGTAATTCGGAATTTGTATTTCAGGTTTGGTTTTGCTATATTAAATTATTGAATTAATTTAATTTTTATTGACTAAACCCAGTGTTCCGAATCGATCTTGATTTACTGCTCACACCTCCTACCAAAAAATAAACTAGTCAATAGTGTCGGGAAATATATAAGTTTTTGCGAATGAGATATCCTTACTTAATTATTTTAGGTCGACAAGTTGCAGCTCGACGAGTGCTTGGACCAGCACTAAGTACAGGCAAGAAGGGTTTAGTGCACACTGTGGGTGCTTGTATTATAGATACATAACCTTAAATCCACCCCTGTTACAGCAATTGTTAAACAAATGTGAATCAAATGTTGTTCAACAAATTAAACAATAGATATTTAATTGGATGAAAGATATCATATAAACTGAAGAGTAGAAGCACGTGGAAAATACTAATTGTGAAGAATGAAGAAATTTTTCAAGAAGATTTCAAAGAGTGTTTAAAATTAACGGCTTCTTTTTCACCACAACTGGTCATCTAAGTCATCCCCGCCAGAGCTGCCTGGAGAACCAGTTTCCGCCCTCACATCCCTTATGGAAAAAATCGGTGTAAACACCGAAAAATAACACTGAAAATAACACCGAACTTCTACACCGCATTGGGTGTGATTTCGCACACCCAATGCGGTGTTACACCCAAATGGAGTGTTACACCCAATGGAGTGTAACACCCAAAGGAGTGTTACACTAAACCGAAAAAAAAAAAAATTAGCCACATGGGGATTCGAACCATCGATCATCGATCTTCAAGTTGACGAAAATTTACCGACCACTTTATCCACTTAGCCACGCTCTTGATTGAAAATACTATGTTTAAAATAATATATAAACATTGAAACAAACTATTTTTGATTATTTAGTTTGCATATGATTAAAAAACATTACTTTTAACTTGTTTATAAAAACTATATTAACAATTATTAAAATAAAAATTTCAGTGTTAACACCCAAAATTCGGGTGTTTTTCATAAAAATTCATTTTTTTATTTTTTTTTGGCAGAAATTAAAACAATTAAACCACCTTATTTCTTTTTTGATAAATTGATTTGAACTTTTTATTATTAATTATATTTATTCTCATGATTTCCTTTAATTCACAAAGTTTCGATCGCGTCATCAACGTCGTATGTCCTAATCTGCCAATAGCACTATAGTTTTGAGCCTACGAGACTTAGAGGTCTAAAATTTTATAGACGGTATAAGTTTGAATGTCGATACGTTAATGTGCAGTCTTGGCCATCCAGGTTACCGATGCCGGGGGTACCTGGGGGTCTTCTCCGAGCAATCGGGTCTTATTCTTTGGATGTGATTTTTGGATGTGAATTTTTAATAAGTACGTCAAAATATAGTACTTTTTGAATAAAAGCATGTTAAAAAATTATTATTATTTTTGTCATAATTGCATTACTAATGATTGGTTTCAAAAAATTTCAAATATTTTCATTTTTTTGTCTGTTACTATTTTTTTCTAAAATAATCATTTTTACCGCTCCTTTGGCCGAATATATACTTTTAGTTCTTAACTTAAAGGTTCATCCCTTATGGAAAAAACCGGTGTAAACACCGAATTTTCAGTGTTAACACTGATTTTTCGGTGTAAACACTAGATTTTGAGTCTTAACACCGAAAGTTCGGTGTTGACACTCAACTGTTGGGTGTTGACACCCACAATTGGGAGTTTACACCCAATAGGTTCAGTGTTAACACCAAAGTTAAGCGTTGACACTCGACTGTTGGGTATTGACACTCGCAATGGGAGTTTACACCTAATTTGTTCAGCGTTAACACCGAAGTTAAGTGTTAACACTTAAGTTTTGGGTGTCAACACCCACACTATTGCGAGTTTATACATAAAAGGTTTAGTGCTAACACCAAAGTTAAGTTATAATAATTATGGGTATAACACCTAAAATAATTAGTGTTTACACCAAAGTTAAAAGTTAGTTGAAATGTTACACTCAAAATGGAATTTTGACGCTCAATCCGTTTTTAATAAAAAATTAATGAAGAATTCAATAGATGATGATATGCTTAATCACTAGGATCAAAAATAAATACCATAACTGGAAATTCTTCATTATTGCACAGATATATCGTGAGTTCGTCGTGTACTATAAAGTAAGTACAAAACGTCTGAGACAGTAATTGAAATACAAAAAAATGAAATTAATTACTAAAAATTATTCCAGGATTCGAATAACTCATTAAATTTTTATCGTTAAACATTTAAGTTTTTTTTTTTTAAAGTAATTTGTTCAAAATTCATTTTTTTATTTAGAAAATTACGTCCGAACTGAAATAATGAAAAAACCCTTGTAAAAAATACATGAACCTTTAAGTTAAGAACTAAAAGTATATATTCGGCCAAAGGAGCGGTAAAAATGATTATTTTAGAAAAAAATAGTAACAGACAAAAAAATGAAAATATTTGAAATTTTTTGAAACCAGTCATTAGTAATGCAATTATGACAAAAATAATAATAATTTTTTAACATGCTTTTATTTAAAAAGTACTATATTTTGACGTACTTATTAAAAATTCACATCCAAAAATCACATCCAAAGAATAAGACCCGATTGCTCGGAGAAGACCCCCAGGTACCCTCGGCATCGGTAACCTAGATGGCCAAGACTGCACATTAACGTATCGACATTCAAACTTATACCGTCTATAAAATTTTAGACCTATAAGTCTCGTAGGCTCA
The DNA here is from genome assembly GCA_038277355.1 of Encarsia formosa. NCBI lineage: Eukaryota > Metazoa > Arthropoda > Insecta > Hymenoptera > Aphelinidae > Encarsia > Encarsia formosa. Next base: position 42,689,163 of record CM076187.1, read on the forward strand.
AAACTATAGTGCTATTGGCAGATTAGGACATACGACGTTGATGACGCGATCGAAACTTTGTGAATTAAAGGAAATCATGAGAATAAATATAATTAATAATAAAAAGTTCAAATCAATTTATCAAAAAAGAAATAAGGTGGTTCAATTGTTTTAATTTCTGCCAAAAAAAAATAAAAAAATGAATTTTTATGAAAAACACCCGAATTTTGGGTGTTAACACTGAAATTTTTATTTTAATAATTGTTAATATAGTTTTTATAAACAAGTTAAAAGTAATGTTTTTTAATCATATGCAAACTAAATAATCAAAAAAAGTTTGTTTCAATGTTTATATATTATTTTTAACATTGAATTTTCAATCAAGAGCGTGGCTAAGTGGATAAAGTGGTCGGTAAATTTTCGTCCACTTGAAGATCGATGGTTCGAATCCCCATGAGGCTAATCTTTTTTTTTCGGTTTAGTGTAACACTTCTTTGGGTATTACACTCCATTGGGTGTAACACTCCATTTGGGTGTAACACCGCATTGGGTGTGCGAAATCACACCCAATGCGGTGTAGAAGTTCGGTGTTATTTTCAGTGTTATTTTTCGGTGTTTACACCGATTTTTTCCATAAGGGATGTATTTTTTACAAGGGTTTTTTCATTATTTCAGTTCGGACGTAATTTTCTAAATAAAAAAATGAATTTTGAACAAATTACTTTAAAAAAAAAAAACTTAAATGTTTAACGATAAAAATTTAATGAGTTATTCGAATCCTGGAATAATTTTTAGTAATTAATTTCATTTTTTTGTATTTCAATTACTGTCTCAGACGTTTTGTACTTACTTTATAGTACACGACGAACTCACGATATATCTGTGCAATAATAAAGAATTTCCAGTTATGGTATTTATTTTTGATCCTAGTGATTAAACATATCATCATCTATTGAATACTTCATTAATTTTTTATTAAAAACGGATTGAGCGTCAAAATTCAATTTTGAGTGTAACATTCCAACTAACTTTTAACTTTGGTGTAAACACTAATTATTTTAGGTGTAATACCCATAATTATTATAACTTAACTTTGGTGTTAGCACTAAACCTTTTATGTGTAAACTCGCAATAGTGTGGGTGTTGACACCCAAAACTTAAGTGTTAACACTTAACTTCGGTGTTAACGCTGAACATATTGGGTGTAAACTCCCATTGCGAGTGTCAACACCCAACAGTCGAGTGTTAACGCTTAACTTTGGTGTTAACACTGAACCTATTGGGTTTAAACTCCCAATTGTGGGTGTCAACACCCAACAGTTGAGTGTCAACACTTAACTTTGGTGTTAACACTGAACCTATTGGGTGTAAACTCCCAATTGTGGGTGTCAACACCGAACTTTCGGTGTTAACACTCAAAATCTAGTGTTTACACCGAAAAATCAGTGTTAACACTGAAAATTCGGTCTTACACCGGTTCTTTCCATAAGGGATCAATCATGATGCCGCGATCACTCGTCACGAGACTTTGCCGATCATTATTTACCTAAAATCTTCTACGTTTAGTGAAAATAGAGAGGCTCTCGGTCAAAACGGCGAGTCTTCTCTCCCCCATATTACGTATAGTGTATAATATTATCATTAATCACCCTCTTAAAGTTCAGCATAAACCGCACCTGTTGTATTTTTAAATGCCTAAACTCACTTCCTTTACACTACCTAGCCATTGCGGTAAATTATCCTACTTTTCATTAAGTCCACTCCTCTAATTTCAAACAAAAAAGTTTAAAAAATGTTAAGAGTGTAAATTTATACATTGAAGAAAGTATACAAATAGAATTGAAAAGTGATTTTTGATGGATCTGATTATTTAAATTGGAAATTATGATTATTTGCTATACCAGACTATAAAGAGTGTCAAGAATCAGGAACGAGGAAAACAAGACAACAAAACAGCTGACGCCTAGAAGAAAAAAGATTCAAAAACAATTTTAATAAGCTCAATATCTAACAAGCAACTGGAATATATCGTCATCAGAAACATGCTAGCTTGATTCCAGTTAGAAAAGTGCTATCTCGGCTAGATTCTATTTTTATTCAATTTCACACCGATTTAAACATCGTAAAAGGAATATAATATGAGATAGCACTTTTTTAACCAGAATCTGAGTTGGTATTTTTCTAAACCGAATCTGAGTTAGCGCATTTCTGAACCAGGTTTAAGATAGCACGTTTCAAGCGCAATTTCTGAGTTAGCCTATTTTTGAATGGGGGTGAAGATATGCGTGAATACAAAACAACTTCACAAATGATGAATGTTTTAAAAAAAATGTACTTGAGTGAATTAACAGCGCTACAAATCATAAAAAAATACAAGTTAGAAGAAGTAAAGTTAAAAAATTATTATAGACACGCTCGAAGAATTTTTTGTAGATTTTTGAAAGGCATGCAATAATTTTAAAGCTGTCAATGTAAAATAAATGCTGATTAATGCTTTACCATTAGTTTATTGTTACATTGGTGATTTGATTAATTTAAAGCCAGCTCAAGACAAAACAGTCAATATTGTAAAAGCTAAAATACGAGAGAAAAGTTTGTGGGAAATTGAACTGAACAAGAAATCAAGTTCAAGTACTTTCAATGCAAAAGTCAAAGGTTATTGTCAAGAAGGAGATGCTCTCCCCCGAGAGGCTCGGGCCCAGCCCTCATAGAACTACCGGTTATTGTGGAAAAAATATTTTTTGACTTTTTTACTTTGGAGATTGATAATAAAGATTCAGTTTTGTTAATATGTATAGTAAAGTTTTTATTGTATAAATAAAGTAAAAATCTTTGATAATTCTAATAGGAGTCATATGCATCCTGAGCTTGGTAGTAAATGTTTTCTATAAAATATTCGTGATTAAGATCACAGTTAGTGGGTCTTTGTGAATTTCAACATAGCTTGCCACTGCAGGTCCAATTTTTAAAGTCGCATGTCAGCTAAAAGATTTGTAAAATCTTCTACGTCCATGGATGAATTTATGAAAATGATTTGTGATTCGGTTCATGGTAGCGCACTGCTGGAAGATAGCAGTTTCCATGATTGAAACTTGTAAAATTACTTGGTAAAGTACAAGTAAAACTAAAGTTTTTTGAGGTAATCAGAGTTCAACTCAATGCATGGCAGGTCAAAAATGGTGTTTTTTTATTGAAAAATTAAGAAGTATGAATTTAATTTGAAAAATCGGGACCTCACCTACGCTTGATGACCGGGGCCAATTTGACAAAAATGCAACCTTAGTTATTAACTAAAGGTGAAATTGAAACGAATTCTTACTTAAGTGAATGTTAGCTTAACTGTATCAAATTTGGAATGGTTGAGTAGGTATTGACCAAAATGACCATAGAGTGAATATGACGACTAAGACACAGGGTATTTGAATATCAAGCATGATATCCTAACAAAGATGTACACGGAGAGAAAAAATACAGAAATTTTCTGCGGTAAGTCGCGCAAGAAACTTGTGCTTCAGGGAGCGCGTGAATTTTGTGTGAGCGCACAGAAAAAATCTTAAGCCGTACAGTATGCGAGCCAATCAGAATCACGCGCTCCCGAATAGGAAAATAGCGCTTGGGAGTATTTTTGTATTCGATTCTGATTGGCTCGCATACTGTACGGCTGAAGATTTTTTCTGTGCGCTCACACAAAATTCACGCGCTCCCTGAAGCACAAATTTCTTGCGCGACTTACCGCAGTAAATTTCTGTATTTTTTCTCTCCGTGTAAATGTTAATTCAAGTATTACTTGAATTTTGAAATTGACTACGGGTTGTATTCAGTGAAATAAGTCGAGATTGACTGAACCACCAGGGAATGAACTACCAATGAATGGTGATGAAAATCCATCCAGATTAAGAAAATAAAGGTCCTGGAGTCCAACTTCAACCCAATGGGTTAAAGTGAAGAAGGCTCTTTACCTGCTACAAGAAGTTAAGGTTACCACTTGATGAGTAAACATATAAACACAGAGTGCGTAATCTATAAATTGATTACAAAATAGTAATTTTATTTTGAAAGATGTAATAATTGTTAGTATCTAATGCAGCGCTGAGCGCGCCGAGCGCTGTATGTGTCTGGCGCAGCTGAAGTGGACTCGAGTGTGGGAGTTAATTGATGTAATATCACTGCTGGTGTTTGCTGCATCTAGCGCCAAGTTGCTTATAGCTTCTGCTGGGCAGGACCGATGAAGCGCAAAAAAGCCGCCTTTTCTTAAAGACGTTCAATTTTGACTAATCAAGTCGAGTCTTCTCGTATGACTATTTTTCCGTTATAGAAACACCCTGATTGTGTTGCAAGAACAAGAGTAGAAGGGTTTATGTTGCTCGTGTAGCCCTAAAAAGGGCTGGCTTACGTTTTATAATGTGTAGTCCTGATAAGGATTGTTTGTGGCAATCAGAGCCGAGTAAGGATACAGGTAAAAAAAAAAAGAAGTAACTAGGTTTTAAATACTCGGGTTTATTCAAAGAATATTCCCTACTGGTCAATGGTAAGGGTAATGGGACCCTTGAACCACTGTCGGTTACTTCGCTCGCAGACGTGACGAAGCTCCTGGGTTAAGAGCAAAGGGCAAGTTAAACACTAACCGCAGGACGAAGTCCGCCTCCGGAGAGTGCTAGTTGGTCCGTAGGAAAAGGGAGGAAGGCGAGGTGAGTCAGGCCACGAGCGCGACCCCGATGAAGTGTGTGGTCCTAAATTCTCGGTATTTATAGGGTGAAGTGAGATGGACTCCGCGAGTTGGGGGCGCCTCCTGGCGATGAAGAGCGTGAAGCACCGCGGCTCCAGAAAAGGTGCGAGGGTCGTTGCGCAACTCGACCACTTCACTTTAGGGGTTGAAGTGTGGATCGCCACGTGGCGGTGAAAATGGGAAACTTTTCCTGGTATGGGATAATAACACTTACAAAATTAACTATTAAAAAAGCACATGAAGCAATTACAGTCAAAATTGCAAATGTGATTGTTTAAACAAAATACTAAAACGCGTTCAAATCTTCTGCAAATTTGTCTTCATCGAAAAAACATCAAACTAAATTATAATGTTAAGTTGCAGACATAATAAAAAGACTTTCATTTACAATAAAAAAAATTGCAAGTTCAACCCCATCTGCAGGGGTTGGTTACACCTCAGATCCGTCTGCAAATGTGTTTCCGCCAACTTTTTTTTTTTTAACTTTTGAATTTTACACATTTTATTCATTTTAAAATGACTTTAAAGTTTCATTTTTTTTTTTTTTTTACAAAAATAAAAATTTATTTAAATATGTCATACATATAGTCAGACCTTGCGATCAGCCTTATTTGCTTTTATTCAACATTATATATAAGCGGTTTAAGTTGCAGACATTTTAGAATCACTCATAAAAATGTACATCGGGCCCCCGGTCTATGGAGCGGCACGCTGGCAGGGAAATGAAGAAGAAGGAGGAGAGGGGAGAGAGAGGGAGAGGAGGAAGGGACTATGATGCTGCGCGTGGGCGGCTCTCTCGGCGTGCAAAAATTGGTTGCTCGAGTCGAACCTAACCTCAAAAGTACTATTTTTTTCTTCGACTATTCTTTTCTATTAGTAATATTCTCCTAATCGTCTCCGTAAATATCTTAAAATAATCCTCAGGCTCTTTTAACACCTCAAAAAAACTGTGCTTTGTGTCATTATCCATTATTGAGAGACTTTGTTGAGAAGCACGAAAAAGTTCGATTTCCCATAGCAAAATTGGGTTAATGGGTCAAAACAATAATTATTGATGTCTTCGTTATTAAACTCCTAATTGCTTCCAGCTTTTGACAGAGGACTTCTTATCATCCAATCGAAATATTCCTAAATTTTCATAATTTATTTATCATGATTAATTATTTGAGTTGAACGTTCTTAAAGATGATGTGTGCATGGCGTCTCTTGCCGTATGGTTTCTTAAATGGCACGGGATGACCTTTCTTTATTCCGACTTTCCTAGCGACGGCGTGGCTTGCCGTCCACACTGAAGAAAATGTTAAAGGATGGCGCAGTGATTATTTTGTTAGAAGAATTTCACTGACTCTCTAGTGTAGGAAGTTGAGGTATAGCACTGGTCTACTTTTAAAAATACTTTAGTTTTGCACATAATTACACAAACTTACAATAAACTGTAGTTTAGAGGTTGATAATAGCCGGATCGACTAGGACCAAATGTTTCGGATTTTAGGGTAGCTTAACCGAAAAATCAGTTGTTTTTTCGTGAGTGGCAAAGAATTCGAGGCTGAAGTTTGCTATCAGGGTAAAATACAGGTAACACTATATTATTAAACTTATGTACATGAGAGTCAGGAACCTCGGCGTTTTGAGATGGTCGAGCTCTCTCTATTGCTAAATAAGATCTGTAACTTCAAAATTAATGATAAGATGCTACATTTCGCGCTTAGTGTGGAAATGTCCGCAACGCTTATTTGTTGCAGCCACGTCCCAGAACGTTTGGTTTGTTGCAGCGACGGCCGGAGCATGACGATTGGTACAGGCGGAAAAGGACAGATGGTAGGACCACACGGCAATTGTGGCTCAGCTGACCGGTGCAGTTGTTAGAAAAAGCGCTAAATATTGAGCATACATATACGTAGAAAATTCAGGAAACTTTAAATTTTTCGATAAAATTGTTTTTTGGACTATCCTAGAATTAATTCATTGTAGAATAAATATTAATTAAGTTTCCTAAATTTTTTCTTTTATGTAAGTACTGAAAAAAATTTCCTTGGTGAGCGATTTAAGCTTCAAAAGTTGCTAAAAAATTCAAATATCAGTTACTGTTAACTGTAGGCACAGCCAAATGAATCTGTTGAAATTTGTGAGTTACCGAACACAATAACAAGAGTGTGTGTGTGTGTGTGAGCCGAGCGAGCTCAAGCCTGCGAGATGCGCAAGGTGCGTGCGCGTACTACTCTGTTGCTGTTGCTTGTCGGGAATGCATGTTGTGAACATGCAGTGTATTATATTAGTTTACCTTATTAAATAATTACATGTAAAATAAACCAACACTTATTATTCATGATCCACTAAACCCTCTATTCCAACATGGTAGCCGCAAGCGTCGTTTAGTGAAAAATAAGTGCAGTTAAAAAGTAAGAAAAGGTTCAATTAGTAAAAAACATGTGCTTGAAAAATTCTCTTTTCCATGCCACCTTTTTTAAGGAGCATGGAAAATATTTTTACTAATAATTAGCTTAGAAGCTAAGTGAGTGAGAGGCGTGAAAAGCCTGAAGAAAAAATCCGTGCAAAAGGTTGATGCACGAGGATTTAATTTTGTGGAACCGCATGGCGCGTCGCGAGGTTAAGCGAGCGCATGGCGAAAAGTGAGGTTAAGCACTTGTTGAGATTATTTTTGAAAATTGAGTTTTGAATTAAATGAAAAGTAAACAGTTAAATGCTTAATTATTTAAAAGTTTTTTGCAAAGTGAAGAACATGACTATGATGAACTTAGTGAAAAAATAAAAAGTGATGAATTTAAACTGAAATTGGAACATAGAAATTTTTTGAAACAAATTTGGTTAAAAAATACAAAAAAGGTATTGAAGTTGAAAATTGAAGTATATTCTGAAATTGAAAGAAAAAATTTAGAAAAAATGGCAGTAAAAGGTGATTACTATACCATACCAGTGTTTGTTGGTAATAATTTCACAGCATGGAAATTTAGAGTCATGAATATATTGGAGTACAAAGAAATTAAAGATCCAGTAATTAAAGAAAGAACAGATGAAAACGAGCAGGCCTGGAAAAAGATGGGGTCCAGAGCAAAAACATTTTTGATCAGTGCAATTTCAAATAAACAATTAGAACATATTTATGAGTGTGAAACACCAAGAGAGATAATGAATAAATTAGAAGGTATGTACTCAAACAAATCAAATAAATCAGCTGGTGGTACAATTACTGACGAAGAAAAAATGAGATTTATGATAAATGCTCTACCTTCAAGTTATAGTTATATTGGTGATTTATTAGACTTAGATCTTAAAGAGTAAAGAAGTGTTTATTTGATTAAATCAAAAATAAAAGAAAAGAATTTAAACTATAGTGAAAGTGGCAAGAAAAACAGTGAGAGGTAAATATTACAATTGTGGAAAATTTGGACATTACAAAAATCAATGCTGGGAAAACCAGCAAAACAACGAAGAACGAGCGCAGCCAGTACAAGGCAGAGGAGCTCAAAGTCAACGAGGTCAACGAACTTTTCAACGTGGCAACTACAGAGGAGCCAACGGCCGAGGTCGCGGTCGAGGCAGAGGCTCGGGACAACAGCATGGTGGACATCACGAAGCAGAGTCGTCAACAAGCGAGCAGCAAGGCAGAAATTCCCGAGGCGACGGAGGTAAACAAAATGAATGTAAACAAAGTAAATAGAAATGATTATGTAAATTCGAATGAAATTGAGTGGTTGTTAGATAGCGGTTGTTCAGATCATATTATTAATGATGATAAATTATTTTGCAAATTTATTAATTTAAAATATCCAGTAAATGTTAAATTACCAAATGGTCAAAATTTAAAAGCAACATAATTTGGTACAGTTAAAACGTATTTTAAAACATATAATAATGAAATTGAGGTTGAATTAAGAAATATTTATTTTGTTGAAGGAATTAGAAAAAATTTATTGAGTGTTGCAAAGATAGCTAAGAATAATACAGTAGTGAATAAAGGTAATTTCACAAAAATTTATGATCAATTTAGAAATTTAACAGCTGTTGCTGAGAATGTAAATGGTTTATATATAATGAAAAGTTTCTTTTATGAAAATAAAAATGATAATGGTATTTATGCAAACGTAACTAAATTAACTGATAAAGAAAAATGGCATAGGGCCTTAGGGCATGTCAACTTTCAATATTTAAACAGATTAGTCAGAGAAAAATTATTAGATGGTTTGCCACAAAAATTAGAGAGTAATATTAAGCAGTGCGCAAACTGTATTCAAAGTAAAATGGCTAACGTTCCGTTTGATAATGAGAGAACTAAAACTACGGAAATTTTGGAATTTATTCATACTGATTTGAATGGACCACACAGAACGGTTGGTTATTGTGGTGAAAAATATTTTCTGACATTTATTGATGATTACAGCGAATGTGCTAAAATTGATTGTATTAAAAGTAAAGCCGAGACGGCAGGATGTTTTATCGAGTACGTAAATTTAGTAGAAAATCAGTTTAGAAAAAGAATTAAAAAATTTCGTTGTGATAACGGTACTGAATAATTGAATCATGAAATCTATAATTTTATAAAATATAAAGGAATTGAATTATCACCTTGTCCAGCATACGTTCATGAGTTGAACGGTGTCGCGGAAAGATATAATAGATCGGCTATGGATATAGGTAGATGTCTAGCCAGAGAAGCTAAAATTGATCACAGGTATTGGCCTGAAAATATAAAACAGTCTCTTACTTAAAAAACCGAACGATAGCCAGAACGCAAGAAAATAAAACACCTTTTGAAATATTTATTGGTAAGAAACCTAATGTAAAACATTTAAAATTTTATGGCAGTAAAGTTTTTGTTAGAACGCCAGAGGTTTTGAGAAAAGGGAAATGGGACGATAAGGCTAAGATAGGAGTTTTAGTAGGTTATAATAGCGATAGTTATAGAGTTTTAATCAACGGTAAAATTATTAATGCAAGTCATTTAAAAGTTATTGAGAATGAGACCGAATAAATTTGTTTAGAAAGAAAGCAAGATGAAAAGAATGAATTTGTGAATTTGACATGTGATGATGAATCAATTAATGAGAATGAAAGCGTCAATAATAATGATAATGAGAACGATAGCGAAACTGAGAACGAAATTGAAAATGAATATGTGAATGGTGAGAATGAAAATGAAAAATTTGTAAAAAAAAGAACTTCGAATCGAAATCGAAAACCTGTCGAAAGGTACAGTAATCCGGTAACACATTTTATTTATGTAAATTTCATTGATGCAAATACTCCGAGTACTTTTGAGGAGGCCTTAAATTCACGCGACGCGAAATTTTGGCGTGAAGCGATGGACTCAGAAATGAAGAGTCATGCAAAAAATGAAACATGGACGGTTGTTGATAAACCGAAAGATAAATCAGTACTTGATGTTAAATGGGTTTATAGAAAGAAAAATGATACTACTTATAAAGCTAGACTAGTAGTTAAAGGTTTTCAACAGAAAGATTTTTTAGAAAATGTTTATTCATGTTAAAATATACGAATGTTATATTTATGTAAAGTGTCGGTAAAGTAGAGCTTCCGCTACGAGACACTGTAATATACGTACACATGCTGTGTAGATAGTTACTCTGCGCTAGTCCATCGAGAAGAACGGTCGCGTCGCTGGTCTCACACACGCGGTACCGTGCGAGTGCACGCAATGCACTCGGTTGTATATATTAATAAATAAAAATTGTTATACCATAACCCATACTATAATCATTACCTAACCCGAACCCACACTAATAATCCGTAAAATCTAACATGGTAGAAGAAGCGTAGTTGTGAAACGAAAAAAGTGTGGTGTTCGAGGTTAGGTAAAGTAAAAGAAACGTGGTGTGAAAGTGTCCAGTAAATTAAGAAAAGGAAAATACGGGGACACGGTAAAAAATATTTGCAGCAAATCCAGCTATGTTAAATGATGGAAAAATGTCATTTAATTAAAGATGCACGTCGCTGAAAAATTCACACGTGGTCGGTATCTGTAAGGCTTGTCGCACGCGCGATGCGAAAGCATGATATATAAAAAATAAAAACACACACGTAAAATAAGTTGAAACAAACAATAAAGATAAACAGAAAAATTAAGCGGTTATGGTAAATTAAATTCAAGTGGTTAGTGAATTAAACGTGGTCGGTAAAAAGAAAAATAAAAATACGTGCTCCGATAAAAAAAATAAAATTTCGTAGATGCACGAGGTGTTAAAAATAGAAAGAAACACGAAATAAAATAAATTTAAAGACAAAAATATTGTGAAAATAATAAAAATTAATAGTTGCACAAAGGATTGGTAAAAATATTTTTGGGAAGAAGTTAAAGATTGAAAAGATACAAAAAGATTCAAGGTCACCACGTGGGTAAAGAAATGAGTACAACGAGAGCGCACGTGAAAATAAACAAGATGTACGCAAATCTATCAGGGATATTTGCTGCTATAGATGTTTTAGATGAATTGAAGAAATTTGATGGACAAAATTTCGAAGAATGGAAAGTAAAAATATTAGAAATATTGAAGTTGGCAAATTGCTTAGAGCCAGCTGTCAGAAAGCAAACTGATCAAGATGAAGATGCAGTTTGGAAAAGAAAAACAATTCAGTCAAGAATTTTAATATCAAACAGTTACAAGGAAGAATTTGAAGAAAAGATTTTGGATTGCACAAGTGTCTATGAAATAATATTAAGATTTAAAGAGTTGAGTTCAAAAGAAACAGAAATCAACATTGAAAATATAGTTTGTCAAAAGGAAGAAGAAAAAGTTAATCCAAAAAATCAAGATTCAAAATGCAAAAGTGAAATCAAGTTTGAAAATTCTGCAGAAAAAGTAAAAAATAATAACCAAGAAGAAGTTGCAAAAGAAAGTAAAAATTTAAAGTTTAAACCAGTGCCTAAAAAGTTAAAGTTAATAAGCTGTGTAAAAAATAAAAATAAGCTTGTAAGTTTGAACAAAATAAAAATCAAAGTGACAAACTTTAAAAAATGTAAAAATAAAACAAAAATCAAAAGCAAGACTTGGTGTAAAATAAAAACTAAAATAGCAACAAAGGGATGCAATCAGAGCATTGGTGCTCAACTTAGAGTTGGAGCAAAACAAAACAAATGGATGGGTCCAGATCAACAAAAAGAAGAGTCTTGGCAATGGAACAAAAAATCTACACAATAACAACGGGCAAGATCAACACAGAAGAAGAAGTTTGTGAAACAAAGTTATGTGTTAAAGTGCAAAATCAACAAAGAAAAAGAGAGGTTGTTTCATAGTGGTGATACAAACCACATTAATTTGTTTGTGAGTGCATGCAAGTTGAAAAATCTTGTTAATTTAAGAAGCAGAAGTGAGGTTGTGTATGATAGAGGTAAAATTTTGTATGAATTTTTGTTAAAGAATGATAAAAAGTATGCAAGATCTGTTGTAAAATTTAAAATGAAAATTTGTATGTTGAATGATAAAATGTTGTTGACAAAAACAAGTAAAATATTTGCCAGATCTAATGTAAAATTAAAAATGAAAGATTTTACATGATTAAAAAGTATTTAAAAATTGAAAGGTTAAAATTTATGATTCTAGAATTAAATAAATATGTTATGATTAAAAAGTATTTAAAAATTGAAAGGTTAAAATTTATGATTCTAGAATTAAATAAATATGTTATGATAAAAAGTATTTGAAAATTGAAAGGTTAAAATTTTAGATTCTAGAATTAAATAAATATGCTATGATAAAAAGTATTTAAAAATTGAAAGGTTAAAATTTTAGATTCTAGAATTAAATAAATATGTTATGATCGAAAGTATTTGAAAATTTATAGTATCGAAATTTGAGTTTCTGGAATTAAATAAATACATTGAAAATGGAAAAATAAGCTGTTAAATATAAATTAAAAATGTGAATAATAAATGATTTGAAAAGTTTAAAAATTTTGATAGTACAGAATAAGAATTAATAGTTGATCTCAGAGTTTAAAAATTAAAAAAAAAAAAAAAAAATTAATATGTTTAAGCCAAGGAGACGTTGAGAAAGAAAATTAAAATCTCATGAATTGTAGTTTTAAGAGTTTGTTTGAAAATTCGTTGAGATGAATTAAAAATTGAAAATTTGGCTGATAGTAAAGTAAGAAATTAAAAGGAAATAAATAAATAAATAAATAATATCTTCAAGAATTGTTGATTTAATAAAAATGAAAATGTTTGAATTACTTTGAGATTAGGATAAAATCGTTTGGATGAATAAATAAAAAATAAAAACACGTATAAAAAAAAAAAAAAATTGAGTTCAATAAAGTATAAATATTTTTGAAACAATAACAATAAATAAATAGGTAAGACAAACATAGAAAGAAAGATACTCATACACATGTCAAGTAAGATTTAGAAGTTGTAAGGAAAATAATTAAATGATAACAGATTGTTGTTGATAATAAAAGATAAAATTAAAATTTGAAATGTAATGATTGAAAATTTGTAAGAATAAAATAGTAAGAAATATAAATTCGAGGAGATGTGTTAAAATATACGAATGTTATATTTATGTAAAGTGTCGGTAAAGTAGAGCTTCCACTACGAGACACTGTAATATACGTACACATGCTGTGTAGATAGTTACTCTGCGCTAGTCCATCGAGAAGAACGGTCGTGTCGCTGGTCTCACACACGCGGTACCGTGCGAGTGCACGCAATGCTCTCGGTTGTATATATTAATAAATAATAATTGTTATACCATAACCCATACTATAATAATTACCTAACCCGAACCCACACTAATAACCCGTAAAATCTAACAATTCAACTGTCGGTAAAATGCAAACTTTGAAAATTCTATAAAGTCACAGTTGTGCGAATAATTTATTTGTTGAGCAAATGGACGTTGAGACAGCATTTTTAAACGGCAACATAAAATCCGAAGTTTACATTTATGAACCTGAAGGTTATGAAACTGGTAAAAATAAGGTTTGTAAATTATTAAAAGCTCTTTACGGTTTGCGAGAAAGCTCTAGAACTTGGTACGAATGGTATAATGATTTTATTGAAAAGTTAGGATTAAAAAGAAGTAATTATGATTATTGTTTGTTCGTAAATAACAAAGGCAAAGATCCAATATATATTTTAGTTTTTGTTGATGATTTGTTGATTGTTTGCAAAAATCTTGATAAGATCAGAGAGATTAAAGCTAGTTTGATGCAAAAATTTGTTATGAAAGATTTGGGTAAAATCAAGAGTTATATAGGTATTGATATTGATTATAATGAAGAAAGAAATAAAATGACTTTAAGTCAAACTAAAAACATTGAGTCTTTGGCTGTAAGATATAATTTAGAAAATTCAAAATTGTATGAAACTCCAATGGAGAGTAATTTGAAATTAAATCAAGCGAGAGAGATTGACGAAAGAATAAAATATCGTAATTTAATTGGAGAACTATTATATATTAGCACAGGCACTAGACCTGATATTACTTATAGTGTTAATTATTTAAGTAGATTTCAGAGTTGTTATGAAAAAACACACTTTTAAATATGCTACGCAAATTTTAAAATATTTATTTAGAACGAAAGATTTAAAATTAACTTATACCGATGAAAAACGTGATAAATTAGATTTTATGGTTGACTCCGATTATGCGGGAGATGATGTTTATAGAAACTCAACAACTGGTTATATAATCAGATTGTATGGAAATTTAATCTATTGGAAAACACGAAAGCAAAATACTGTAACAAAATGTTCAACTTTTGCTGAGTATACTGCATTATTTGAAGCGGTGACTGACATTTTATTTGTTAGAAATTTACTGAATGAGTCGTTTGAATTAAAAATTGAAAAACCGATTGAATTTAAATATTGTGTTGATAACTAAAGGAGGCGTGTTGAAATGTGTGAGTTACCGAACACAATAACAAGAGTGTGTGTGTGAGCCGAGCAAGCTCAAGCCTGTGAGATGCGCAAGGTGCGTGCGCGCACTACTCTGTTACTGTTGCTTGTCGGGAACGCATGTTGTGAACATGCAGTGTATTATATTAGTTTACCTTATTAAATAATTACATATAAAATAAACCAACACTTATTATTCATGATCCACTAAACCCTCTATTCCAACAGAATCAAATGCATTTAAAAAAATCAAAAAATTTAACGGTCCAACTAAAGGTCTCGAAAATACAGACAGATCCTTTTTTTAGTTTATTTTTAGGTTCTGTAAGTTGACCGCAAATCATCGTTGAAATACTTGAAAAAATGACTGCTGCAACGATTATAAAAAACATTGTGCTGCCTCAAATCAACGATGTATTTTACAGACTCAAGTTTGTTGGTTAAGTTCAACATCATTTTTTATACATTATGATAAACCTAAATTTCAATCTAATAAGTGTTGCTCAGTTATTCTAATACTCTCTATAACTCTCATCCGAATACACTAGATACATTTTAGTTGTAAATTTTTACTAAATATTCATTTGATATAAATGAATAGTTATTCAAGCCCACTGTTATTAATAAATTATTGTAAAATGGATTTTTAGGGGCAAGGACAAAATTGTAATAAAAAAAAAAAAAACAAAAAAAAAACAAAAAGTTTTTTTGGTGTGTAGACTGAGCAGACCTCTTCAGACCAATGTTTTTATGAATTTTTGAGACGTCCGTCTTCATCATAGACTAATTTGAGAGGAGACTCATTCATGTACTTTATCTCATAGTCATTTTAATATAAAATAGTATACATTAATAAAGAAAATCATTCACTTTTCATAAATTAGAAAAGTCTGATATTTCAAGCAACTAACAGTCTGTTTATTCCTCAATTTGAGTAATCCTAGATTTATTTTATTTGTGCAACAACTTTATTGCATATCTCATTTGTAAATTCACTGCATTTAGCGGTTCCACCTAAATCACCAGTCAAATATTTTCCTTCTTTTATAGTATCATAAGCCGATGATTCAATAATTTTTGCATGCTCATTCAATCCTATATGCTTCAACATCATAACAGCTGAAAGTAATAAAGCAGTGGGATTTGCTTTGTCTTGACCAGCAATGTCAGGTGCTGTTCCATGTACCTATGAAGATTGTATATGTAATTTAAAATCATCAAGATCATATATTTTTTTTAATTTCAAAAATATTGATCAAACTTACTGATTCAAAAAGAGCACCATTCAATCCTATATTACCGCTAGGTGTTAGACCTAAACCTCCCACGAGACCAGCGCACATGTCAGATAAAATATCTCCATACAAATTAGGCATGACTAAAACATCATATTGGCTCGGGTCTTGTACCATGTTCAAACACACAGTATCCAAATATCTTTCTTCAAATTTAACGCTTGGAAATTTTTGAGCAGCTTCTCGACAACATCTTAAAAATAATCCATCTGACATTCTCATTATATTTGCTTTGTGTACAGCTGTTACCTGAAAATTGTATTAAAATTATTAAAAAATAGTAACGTTTATATACTAGATACACTATTTTACTGAAAAATTTACATCTATTTATCAAAATGAGAGATGTACAGTGTAAAATTTATTCTCTCTAAAGATATTTCTTATCTTTTTATATAATTGTCTGATTTTTTGTGACCTCTATAATTTATGAAGCGGTTGATGAGAGGAGTGAGGTTTATAAGGTAGATACGGTTAGTAGGCTGTGTAAGGCAAGCGGGGGCCAAAGTTGGGTGTGAATGGTTTATGAGATGGGAGAGGGTGTGAAGTCAGCAGGGTCGATGTGATCAGTTGGTTAAGACGATAGTTATAGAGTAATTAAGGTAAGAAGTATAATCGGTGTAACGGGTGTCGCAAATTGTTTAATTTATTAATTAATTTCGTATTTTTGCGCTCATCGTCATCGAACGGGGAACGAAATCCAGACGTCCGGTGCGGTCGGACCTAGGATCACTCTAAAAGTAACAGTCACATGAGTCTGATTGGTATTTTAATTCGCTCGTTGTAATTTTCGTGAAAGATCATCCTTATTGCTATTGATCGGAAAATTGTGTGAAATTCATTTTGTTAATTTAAGTCGTGCGTGTGTAGAGTGTGCGTGAACTATTGCCATCGTTCAGAAGGAATACACGAGCGGAGGTAATTCGCCTACACGTGGGTCGGCGATTGGCCATTTTGCTGTGCGACTTGGCGGTAGAAGCCAGACGATATTGGAACAGCCTATAGGCTGTTCGCTATAATGACTGTTATATTGTGTTCGAGGCGCACCTGCGGTAGAGTAAGTAAGGGTTAAGGGTAGGTTAAGGCTAAGTTAATAAGAGTTATTGGGTATTAGATAGGGTTAATTTGAGTTTAAAAAAAATATATATATAAAAATATGTACAGTGGTCACTGTCCGGCCTTCGGCCGGACCCCTGTACATACCGCATGATAAATTACTAAAGCAATAATACACCTTCTTAAAGCACAAATCACGCGCAATACACCCACGTATTCAAAAAAACCAAAATAACCTATCTTTTTTTTTATTTTTTTTTCCAAAATAACCCATCAATAAAAAAATTTTCTAGGTTTGCGCGGTTCAACCAAAATAACCCATCCCAAAAAACTCATCATCCAATTCCTGGAACTCATTTTTATTTGGTCTCGGAAAAAATGGGACCAAACACTATCCTGACTGTCCGGATAGTGTTGAAATGTCCGGATAGTGCCGGTCGTACATATGAAATGTCCGGTTAGCGCACATTATATATATATATATCTTCCTATATTATATAGTTATATCTAGGAGGAGCTCTTTTTTTTTTGGGCTCCTCCGGGAGGAGCTCTGAAAATTACGGCTCCTCTGGGAGGAGCCCCTTAAAACATGTTAAATATAAGGTTTTTTGAAGGTTTTGAGGTGCTCCTCCGGGAGGAGCTCTTAATTTTAAAAGCTCCTCCCGGAGGAGCCAATTTGAGTAGCTCCTCCCGGAGGAGCACCTTAAAACGTCAAAAACCCTTATATTTAACATGTTTTAAGGGGCTCCTCCGGGCGGAGCCAAAAAAAAGAGCTCCTCCCGGAGGAGCACCTCAAAACCTTCAAAAAACCTTATATTCAACATATTTTAAGAGGCTTCTCCCGGAAAAGCCGTTATTTTCAGAGCTCCTCCCGGAGGAGCCCCTTAAAACGTCAAAAAACCTTATATTTATTATGTTTGAAGTGGGCTCCTCCCGGAGGAGCCGTAGTTTAAAGAGCTCCTCCCGGAGGAGCCCCTTAAAACGTCAAAAAACCTTATATTTATTATGTTTGAAGTGGGCTCCTCCCGGAGGAGCCGTAGTTTAAAGAGCTCCTCCCGGAGGAGCACCTCAAAACCTTCAAAAAACCTTATATTCAACATATTTTAAGGGGCTTCTCCCGGAAAAGCCGTTATTTTCAGAGCTCCTCCCGGAGGAGCCCCTTGAAACGTCAAAAAACCTTATATTTATTATGTTTGAAGTGGGCTCCTCCCGGAGGAGCCGTAGTTTAAAGAGCTCCTCCCGGAGGAGCTCCTTAAAACGTCAAAAAACCTTATATTTATTATGTTTGAAGTGGGCTCCTCCCGGAGGAGCCGTAGTTTAAAGAGCTCTTCCCGGAGGAGCACCTCAAAACCTTCAAAAAACCTTATATTCAACATATTTTAAGGGGCTTCTCCCGGAAAAGCCGTTATTTTCAGAGCTCCTCCCGGAGGAGCCCCTTAAAACGTCAAAAAACCTTATATTTATTATGTTTGAAGTGGGCTCCTCCCGGAGGAGCCGTAGTTTAAAGAGCTCCTCCCGAAGGAGCACCTTAAAACGTCAAAAACCCTTATATTTAACATGTTTTAAGGGGCTCCTCCGGGCGGAGCCAAAAAAAAAAGAGCTCCTCCCGGAGGAGCACCTCAAAAACTTCAAAAAACCTTATATTCAACATATTTGAAGGGGCTCCTCCCAGAGGAGCCGTTATTTCCGAGCTCCTCCCGGAGGAGCCCCTTAAAACGTCAAAAAACCTTATATTTATTATGTTTGAAGTGGGCTCCTACCGGAGGAGCCGTAGTTTAAAGAGCTCCTCCCGGAGGAGCACCTCAAAACCTTCAAGAAACCTTATATTTAACATGTTTTAAGGGGCTCCTCCCGGAGGAGCCGTAATTTCCAGAGCTCCTCCCGGAGGAGCACCTCAAAACGTCAATAAACCTTATATTCAACATGTTTTAAGGGGCTCCTCCCGGAGGAGTTGATTTTAAATTATAGGAGTTTCTCCTGTACGAGCACCTTAACTGTCAAAAAACTCCATATTTAACCTCTTTGAAGGGCGCTTTCCCTAGAGGAGTCGTAATTTTAAAAGCCCTTTTTAAAGGAGTACTTCAAAACGGTTAAAAAATATTATATTTAACATGTTTCAAGTACTTGAAGTATTTTAACTTACTATTTAATTTTTATAACTATTTTTTTAGACTCACCATAATAACATTTTCTTTTTTCAATTTAAATCATATTCAACAATTTTACCAAAACATGTTTGAACTTTTATTCAATACACAAACTCAACTCAAAAAACATGTTAAATATTAACTGCGAAAAAACTCTATATTTTATAACTATTTTTATGGGGGTTGGCGAGCGAAGCGAGCAGGGGGGTACCCCCTAGTATATATATCTCCCTATATTATATCTTCGTTTTTGATTCTGATCCCCTAAATTGGATCTTCGAAAATCTAAAATTCTTAAAAACACGGTCAAAACACAGTTAAATATCGCACTTTTCTGATCCCCTAAATTGGATCTTCGTCGAAAGTATTGGATCCCCTCAGTTGGATCCCCTTTTTTTCAAAAATCCCCTTTTCAAAGATCCCTTTTAATTCTTCGTTGAAAGTATAATATAATTTAAAATCCAATAATTATTTATACATATTTATATACCGATTTAAGATCAACGAACGATTGGATTTTAACTTATATTATATATATTAATTACTAATTTATATTATTTATATTAATTCATATAACCCATACCTAACTTTATACCAATGTTTACTTTTTGATAAAAAACATTTACTTAGGAATAAAAATTTGTGCGGTACTAGAAATTTTTACGGGTAATCAAGGGACACTTGAGTGGGCAGATTTACGCAATCGCAAGCCAGCTGGTTAGATAAGCGAGATACGTTAGTTTAGTGAAAGC
Organism: Encarsia formosa; assembly: GCA_038277355.1. Lineage (NCBI taxonomy): Eukaryota > Metazoa > Arthropoda > Insecta > Hymenoptera > Aphelinidae > Encarsia > Encarsia formosa. The sequence goes on from CM076187.1 coordinate 42,708,995, forward strand.
TAATAATTTAAGTCGATTCAGGTTAGTAAGGTAGATAAGGTTAGTTAGGCGGAGGTTATGCGGGAGGAGGGTGGAAGGGGAGATGAGGTGAGAAAGGGTTTGTTATTTTACTTAAAAATATTAATAGAGCTTTTTCAAAATTTAAAGTACTTCAACAAAACTTTAAAGTTAGTGACTGAGTTGATGAATACGGTGAGTAGGATTCGTTGGTAGATTGGGTGAAATAAGTTTGGGAGATCCATACACCTTAAATCCAGCTAGACTTCAAAAAAAATTTTTTTGGTTAATATCGCTTAAAATCAAGTTATTGTTCATTTTTCAATTTGTCCAGCTGGATTTCTAGCTGGACAGATCCGGCTGGAAAATTAAAAAAAAAAAACTAAGATAAATTTTTTCAAAATCATTGAAAAATGAATAATAACTTGATTTCAAGCAATATTGATTTTCATCAAAAAATTTCTTTTTTGAAATCCAGCTGGAAATCCAGCCGTCATATTGAAACCGAAATCCAGCTGGATAGCCAGCTGGAAATCCTGCTGGAAATCCAGCTGGATTTTAGGGGTAGGGATAAAAGACGGTATTTGAAGTAAATTAAATTAGTGAGGTCAGTAATGTGGCTAAGATTAAACTAGTTGAAGATAAAAAAATTTGAAGTCTTAAGGGGAGTTGCAGAATTTGCGAAAAAAATCATTTATAACTAAACGAAAACGAAAATAAAAAACTTCCTAAAGATTCAATCAATATAGATGTATAGCAAATGCTATTAAGATACAAAAATTTACAAAACTGTTTTCCATATTCTGACGTTAATTTTGATCCGGTTTTGATGGGGTTGGGCTTAAAAGATATATTAAGATAGTAGCTCCAGCGCTACAGAGCCCTTTTTTCATTTTCATTTTTAGTTTTACTGAATCTTCAATTTTTTGTTAAAATGACCCTTATGACTTCGCCTTAATACGGGTGAGAATAGTAAAGAGACTTAGATGGGGTGAGTGATGGTTGTGTGGTTGTGGGCTGGTATGGACATATTAAAATTATAACTTTGGCTCCAATGAAAATTTTTATATAAAATTATGTATGATAAAAAAGGTCTTGAGCTCAGATTTCTAATTATGTCATTCAAATTTTTATTAATTAGTAGATTACTACAATCGGCTGCGCCTCGGCCGAAAATTACATAGGGGATTCAATTTAGGGGATCAGATTCCTTTATAAAGGAAATACGTTCATCTCATGAAGAATCTGTAAAATAATTTTGAAGAAAATCAAGGTTCGTTTGTACGAGTTTGCGAAATTTGAAAAAAATCGTGATTTTTTTTATTATTTGGCAAATTACTAGAGTAGTTTTCAGGATGGGGTGTATAAGCTAGAGATCTAAGATGAGTCAGATCAAGAATGAATAAGGTGAGTAGGGTTTGTTGGTAGAGTGAGTGAGAGATGAGTTGAGAATTATTTACGGTATTTGAAGTAAGTAAAATTAGTAAGGTCAGTAATGCGGCTAAGATTAAAATAGGTCAGGTGGTTCAAGATGAAAGATTAAGTAAGGTTAGTAGGGTTCTCCAAATGGGTGAGATAGTGAAGTAGCTTAGATAGTTAATGTGATTAGGTGAGTGACACTTGTGGGCCGCCAAATATAATAAAGTTTGTAATATCGATCTGAAATGAATCTATTTAATATGCTCGCCATAAGCAAAAGAAGCTCTAAAAAATATTTTTGTGTGTGTAAGATCTAATGAAATGGTTCAAAATACCAGTGGGCTTACTAAAATATTCCTTATGAGTCATCAAAAATTTATGTATGTACCTTACATGAACACTCTAACTATTTTAAAATTGATTTATATCTTCATTTGTCAATTTCAGATCTATTTTAGCCCTGGATAGATTTTGACTAAAAATTATTAAAAAAAGAAATAAAATTCTATACCTCATGATTTTGCCTGAATAATTAAAAACTTTTCTCTATAAGTCTGATTTTATGAATCAAGTTATGATGAGTAAGTAAAGTTCAAACTGAACTCTCGTGTCTAATTTTTATTGATTTTGAGCGCTTTAGTCTTTTGATTATTTTACCAAACATAGAGCTTACGTATTGTTTCGATTAATTTTTATATTTATCAATTATAATTAGGGGGTTGGCGAGCGGAGCGAGCAGGGGGGTACCCCCCCTAGTATATATATATATACAGATATGTAGAGTGGTCACTGTCCGGCCTTCGGCCGCATGATAAATTACTAAAGCAATAATACATCCTCTTAAAGCGCAAATCACGCGCAATCCACCCACGTATTCAAAAAAACCAAAATAACCCATCTTTTTTAAATTTTTTTTTCCAAAATAACCCATCAATAAAAAAATTTTCTAGGTTTGCGCGGTTCAACCAAAATAACCCATCCCAAAAAACCCATCACCCAATTCCTGGAACTCATTTTTATTTGGTCTCGGAAAAAATGGGACCAAACACTATCCTGACTGTACGGATAGTGTTGAAATGTCCGGATAGTGACCGCTGTATATATGAAATGTCCGGATAGTGACCGCCACATATATATATATGTATATATTTATATATTTGCATGTATATATTAAACGTTTGATATAGAGATATATATACTTTTTCTTTTCTATATTTTATACAATAGAAGGTACAGGTGTCGCTACAAAATTATTACTAAGTAGCTATGAGTTCATTAATAAAGGAAAACACAAGGGTCGGCGCGAGAGTACCCACAAAGATTCGTATGAGGGTATATAAAGGGGTAGCTACAATTTAATTATAAAGGTAGAAACAAGTTTAAAAACAAGAGTAGGCACAATGATACTTACAAGGGTTGTACGAATGGATTCCATGACATTTCCCAAGACGACAAAATAACTACGACAAAATCCACGAAAATAAAATCCACGACAACAAAATCTACGATTCAAAAAATAAAAACAATTGTGAAAATATAAAATATAAAAATTTAAAAAAAATTCAATTAATTGAAAACAAAATCAAAGCTCCGAAGAATCCAAACAAAATCATTAAGTTTGATTGTCTACTAATAAGAAACCAACTGTTTCTCACATCCCTTAAAACAGAGAAAAAAAAAAAAAATTTTATTCGAACTAGATTTTGGTTGTAACTAAATATTATGGCGCGCCTTTGCGAGGGCGCTTCGGGCCCCACGGCGCGCATTGTTTTAAAAAATAACCGGTTAGTGTTTTATTAAAAATCAATTTTTTTTCTCGCGTTTGTATTAATTCACTGTTCAAAATCAAAAGAAAACTGTACTGTTACACAGGATTTATGTAAACAAAAACATAATTGAAAATCATATCGATACACACGATATTTGTGAACAAGATTATCATATAAATTAACAGAAACGGAAGTAAATTTGATTTATATTTGAAGAAACTTTCATTTGTAAATTATTTGTAGATTTTGTCGGCGTAGATTTTTTATTTCATGGATTTTGTCGTCGTGGATTTTTTTTCGTGGATTTTGTCGTGCTACTGCACGAATGTAGGTACACGGATACGCACAGGGGTAGAAAACAAGTTTAGGCAAGAAGGTAGGAACAAGAGTGTACACGAGTGGGTACGGATTTAGTACAAAGGAAGGATAAGATAGCAGTTATGAGAATAAACACAGCAGTAGAAATAAGAGCAGGTACAGGGATATACACAAGGATGGAGCAGAGAGTAGATTCAAGAGTATGCGTGGCAGTAGACACAAAATTAAGCACGTGGGTAGGTTAAGGGTTAGAATTTTAAGTAGAAAAAAATTTAAGAACAGAGTTAACACAATAGTACAAAAAGATATAAGAACATAAAATAATAAATCCGTAAAAACCTAAGTAGAAAAAGGGGAAGTTATAAGGAAAGAAAACAGCGCATGTACAGAAGTAAGTTTAACAGTAGGAACAAATATAAGGTAGCCACAAGTATATCAACAATAGTTAAAGTACTAGGATAAGCACACGAATACGAACCAAAAAAAACAAACGTAGGAATAAAGTTTTTAACAAGGGTAATTACAATGGTTGGTGAGAGGGGAGGCAACAAGGGTTCGTACGAGGGTATGCAGAGGATTAGCTACAAAAGTAGAAACAAGGTTAAGAACAATAGTAAGCATGATGATACGAACTAAGGTATGTACTTAAATAGGTTGACGAGTACGCATAGTGGCAGCCACGAGGTTAGGCAAGAGGATAGTCACAGGAGTGGACACCAGGATAGGTACAGAGTAGGTACTAGGGTACACAAGGTGGTAGGTGCCTGAATGGACACAACAGTAGATTTAGGGGTAGGAACAAGGGTCAACATAAGGGTATGCCAGAGGGTAGGTTCAGGGTCAGAAGTTTAAGTGTAAAATGGTTAAGAACAGAGAAAGCACAATAGTACAAACAGATATAAGAATAAGAAAAACTTAATTAGTGAAAACCTAAGTAGAAAAATGTTAAAGTATAAGAAAAGAAAGCAGGGCTTACACAGAGGTAGGTACAATAATAGGAACAAGTATAGGGTAGGCACAACTATAGGAACAATAGTTATGTTACGAGGATAATCGCACGATTGGATACCAAGGTAGGTACAGGTTAGGTACGAGAGTTGGCAAGAGGGTCATCGAGTACAGGCACAGCAGTAGACATAAGGGTAAGCAAAACTGTAGGTTGATTTTTACAAGTTTAAGTACAAAAAAGTTAAGAACAGAGTAAGCACAGGAGTACAAACAGATACAAGAACAAAAGAAAGGTGAATTAGTAAAAATCTAAGTTAAAAAAAGGAAGGTACAAGGATATAAACCATGCTTAGAGGTATTTACAACAGTAGGCACAGGTATATAGTATTCACAATTATAATAACAATGGTTTTGTTACGAGGATAAGCACACGAGTAGGAACGATAATCACAAAGATAGTCACGAGAGTAGGTTCAGTCGTAGCTGCAAGAGTAGGTATAAGGTAGAAACAATGATAGGCACAAAGTAGGTGCAAGGGTGGCCACATGGGTAGGTAAAAGATTAATTGCTGTTGGAATCGAATTGAAATCGTTTAAGGCCCAATATGATGTAGAAGCAAAAGTAGGTGCATGCGTATTACTTAGGACCCTAAGTAAATAAAGGTGTTTGTACTAGGTCAACAACAAGCTTAGGAACAATGGTGGGCAAGAGTGTCATTACAGGGGTAGCTACTAAGTTACATGGGTAGGAATAAATATAAACGTAGAACAAAGGTTAAGAACAAGAGTAGGCATAAGTGTGTACGTTGGTACAGGAGTTAGGCATAGTGGTAGACTCAAGGTTAGGCAAGAGGGTAGGTACATGGGTATTCTCAAGAGTGGGCAAGTTTGTAGGTACAAGGGTCGGTACAGGATCAGACACAATAGTAGGGAAGATGATAGGTTCAGGGTTAGATGTTAAGTAGAAAAAAAGGTAGCAAAAGAATAAGCATAGTAGTACAAACAGATTTAAAACCAAGAAAAAGTAAATCAGTAGTAACCTGAGTAAGAAAAGTGGAAAGTACAAGTATAGAAATCAGGGAAGTCGCAGAGGTAGGTACAAAAGTGAGCAAAACTAAAGGAACAGTGGTTATATTACTAGGTTTGCCTCGACATAAATTGGCGAAGCATTATTGAAATTTTTAATTTTTAAAAGAAATTAAGATGGTTTAATACCATATTATTGGTCAAATAGATAAAAAAAAAATTTTGCGATATTTATTAAGTAAAATGACTATTTCAATAGCTTTTAATTCCCTTTATAACTTTTAAATTGAGACTTTTAATGGAAACCACAGATTAATTTACAGCTTCCATTCAAAAAATATCTGTGAAGCTGGAAATATATAAATATTTTTTTTAACTAAAAGTTTAAAAAAGTGGTCTCCAAGTAGTTAAGTTTTAAAAATCAGCCGTAGATGAAAGAAAACGATTTGAACGTCTTTTTTTTAGCTTTTTTTTTATTCTTTCAGTGGTTGTAAATGTTGGCAGTGGATTATCCAACACCGTCAACAGCTCTTATGCTGCAGCAGCAGCAGCAGACTCAGAGCGCCTGCGCAGCAGGCGCTCGGTAAGTCCTCAGCCCGCAAAGGGCAGTTCGAGTATGGCCGCCAAGGCTAACGCTTGTGTAGGGATCGCTGTCCCGGAGGAGAGGTTTCATAAATAATTATGAGTTTACCGAGACTACCGTAGCCTCATTGTGTTTTACTCTGACCTCCCCGTGCTTAATTAATCTGCTGTCAACAGGTCATGGGCTCCCAGCATCGTGTTTTCTTCTGTGTACTTTTGATTATCAGCTGTGCTACAGGTCACTTCGTTGACCCGTACGAAAAGAAACACCTGAGACCGAGAATCCGTGAAAAAAGTACCATTACGTGATTTTCCGGGGAAAGAATAAAAAAAAAAAAATTTTACGCGATTAATGTAACGTTGCAATTTTTTCCAAGAAAATTATCATGATGTAAAATTTATCCGTGAAAAAAGTACCATTACGTGATTTTCCGGGGAAAGAATAACAAACAAAAAATTTTGCGCGATAAATGTAACGTTGCAATTTTTTTCAAGAAAACTGTCAAGATGTATAGTTTTTCCGAGAAAAGTGTCATGTGAAGTTGCTGCGGATCGGAAGACAATATTCCCCGAGGAAAGTGTAACCTGTGTGCTTTTATCCGGGAAAACAATTACGTTTATTCAAGACGAAAATATAACCCAGGAAAAAAGTAACCTGCACAACTTATTCCAGGTAAAGTGTAACGTATTGGTGATCAACGATTAAAATAATATTTTTCTAGGTAAAAAGCAACAAGAACAATGACAACTTATTTTAAGCAGGCCAGGGAGCTTTTCCCGAGGGAAACGTAACGTTAAAACTTTTTTCCGGGTAAACTGTAATGTTGAAGTTATCGACGATTAAGGTATTATTTTCCTAGTTAGAACTTACAATATCTATGTCAATTTATTTGAAGCAGGTTAACGCCATCACAGGAACTCGCGCGATGCGAGAATTCGTGCATCTCGCATCGCGCGTCGCGCACTTGTCCTAACCTGACTTTACAGCCAAACTGCGCGAAGCGCATTGTGAGATGCGCGAATTCTCGAATCGCGCGAGTTCCTGTGATGGCCTTTAAAGAGCTTTTACCGAGGTAATCGTAACGTTGACAACTTTTTTCCGGGTGAAATGTAACTTTTAGGAAATCATCGAATATAAAGAAATTTTTTAAAGGAAAATTTACAATATCCATGAAAACTCACTTAAACCAGAGAAAGGAAATTTTTCCGAGGAAAACGTAACGTTAACACTTTTTTCCGGGTAAACTGTAATGTTGAAGTTATCAACAATTAAGGTATTATTTTTCCAAGTTAGAATTTAAAATATCTATGCCAACTTATTCAAACCAGATTTGGGAGCTTTTTCCGAGGAAAACGTAACATTAAAACTTTTTTCATGGTAAACTGTAATGTTGAAGTTATCAACGATTAAGGTATTTTTTTCCAAGTTAGAATTTATAATATCTATGCCAACTTATTCAAACCAGATTTGGGAGCTTTTTCTTAAGTGATCGTAACGTTGAGACTTTTTCCAGTTAAAATGTCACGTTGGGGCAATTTTCGAGTATGGTAATATATTTTTTGGTCAAAACTTACAGTAGCAATCCCAAATTAATTAAAATATACAAGGAAGCTTTCCCAAAGTAAATCGTAATGTTGATGTTTTTTCCGAGTAAATTGTAACATTGTCAATAAAAAATTAAAATAAAAATTTTCAATCTCCATGTCAACTTGTTAAAGGCAGACCTGACAGTTTTTCTCAAGGAAATCGTAACGATGAGATGTTTTTCTGGGCTAACTCTAACTATAATCAAACGCTTCTTGCGGAGTTTGAGTAAATTATTTGTGGTCATAACTCTAAAATAAGCCCGAGAAAATTCGACCTATGAAAATTGTAAGAATTTCGCTATTCATAAAATGAGTTTCTCTACGTTAGAAAATTTTGAAATATAATAGAGCTTGATAAATTTTATGAAGGAAAAAATTGAGTATGTTAGAAACAAAAAATGATCGATAAAAAAAATAAAAATAAGAATAAACAAATTAGTATATTATTTAACTAGGCAGCTAATCACATGTTTGTCAACCTCGGCTTCGCCTCGGACGACAACTTCATGTGCTTTTAGGCCTTCTCATTCAGCTGACTAGTTGAGTATACTATTTTTCGACGGCGCCGGGAAGTGCTACTGACGACTGTAACGGAAGCGACTGGGAAGTAGCGCTTCCCGGCCGAAGTACGGAAAAAATTATTTTTTAACTTTGAGATTTAGTTTATTGGATCAAGACCAAATTGTTTTCTCAATGTATGTCTAGAAAATAAATGGTTGATATTTTTGGAAAGTTTTGTTGATTTTAGTATTATCAAGCCTGTGAATAGACTAAGAAAAAATAGTTACCTGCGTTTTTTGTCGTCAACTAAAATTGTTAATTCTTATTTGCAGAAAATTTTTACACTGTATGATAGGTTTATTTATAACTTTCAGTTTTTAGTCCATTTTTTTTAAACTAATAAAAATATTTATTTATTTTTCCTTTTTAGATTAATTAATCTGATAAAATCTTTAATTCATTACACTGTGATTTTTAAACTATTTAAAAATATAATCTTTAGGGAAAAAAATAATTAAGTAGAAGACATTTTGATTATGAATGAAACTCTGACTTGAAAAGATATCTATCTACATTATAATACGCAGCATCCGTATTTTCTGTCCGTCCGTCCGTCCGTCCGGGATCAACTTTAAAAATTTGATTACAACGCTCCTAATCATCGGATACAATTCAAATTTGGTATACGGATATTTTCGAAGATGTATATTATGAATCTGAACTTCAATTTGAATCTAATGACTCTTCTAAGGTCTATACTCAAATAAAGTTAATTTGAAATTTTTGCTCCATAAATCGAACCGTAATAAGTTTTTTGTACTGGGATGTCTGAGGTTTCTCATTTTAGGTATGTATGTATCTACATTTGAATAAGCCCAGACATTTGGAAGACTTTTTTTGTTTTTTTTTCATCAGTAATATGGTTGTAGATTTTCGTTTTAAAATATTTTTGATTAAAGTTACACTCTGAATAAAATTTAATCATATACGTAATATCATAATATGCTAGTAACTTTATTATTGATCAACTCAACGTTACATTTTACCCGGAAAAAAGTCTCAACGTGACGATTACCTCGGGAAAAGCTCCCTGGGCTGCTTTAAACAAGTTAGCATTGATATTGTAGATTCTCACATCGAAAAATATTATTTTAATCGTTAATAACTTCAACATTACAGTTTACTCGGAAAAAAGTTTCAATGTTACGTTTTCCTCGGAAAAAGCTTCCAAGTCTGGTTTGAATAAGTTCGCATAAATATTGTAAATTCTAACTTGGAAAAAAAATACCATAATCGTTGATAACTTCAACATTACAGTTAAGCCGGAAAAAAGTTTTAACGTTACGTTTTCCTCGGGAAAAGCTCCCAAATCTGGTTTAAGTAAGTTGGCATAGATATTGTAAATTCTAACTTGGAAAAAAATACCTTAATCGTTGATAACTTCAACATTACAGTTTACCCGGAAAAAAGTTTCAACGTTACGTTTTCCTCGGAAAAAGCTTCCAAGTTTGGTTTGAATAAGTTGGCATACATATTGTAAATTCTAACTTGGAAAAAAAATACATAAATCGTTGATAACTTCAACATTACAGTATACCCGGAAAAAAGTTTTAACGTTACGCTTTCCTCGGGAAAAGCTCCCTTAGTCTGTTTCAAATAAGTTGGCAATAGTTTTTTTACTTTTTACCTAAAAAAACAATATCTTAATCGTCAATTACCCCAACGTTACACTTTACCCGTAAAAAGTGCACCCGTTACTTTACTCTCGGAAATTTCCTCTTTTCATTGATCGTTATTATTATCACGGAAAAAATATACTAATAACTCTTTTCTCGGAAAAATGTGGCTGATATATTGGCTGATTTTTTTGTTGTTATAGTTATCTCGGAAAATTTTTAACTTGTTACAGTTTTCTTGTAAAAACAGAACTTGTTACATTTTTCTTGAAATACTGACTCATATATTGGCCGATTATTTTGTTGTTACTGTTATCTCGGAAAATTGTCAACTTGTTACAGTTTTCTAGTAAAAAAAAAACTTGTTAAGTTTTTCTTGAAAAACTGGTACTGTTACTGTTTTACCGGATTTACTGGCAGGTGTTTTTTTCCGTACGGGCCAACGACTTGATTATCTCTCTCTCTTACTTGATATTTTTCTTACTTTGCGCCTGCGGATAGTTTTTAGCTAGGGGCGATGAAATTTTTGCAGATGTGAGATTTTTCACGCTTGGATTATTTTCTTTCTATTCTCAGCTGTGCTGGTTTAGAAATCGAGAATTTTCTTAAATAATCGGGTGACCACCGAATGTTTTTCAGATTTTGTTTTTGAGTTACATGTAAATTTTTGAGTTTTTTTTTGTGAAATTTTTTTTTTTGAAATTTTGTATCTGAAATTTCTTAACTTTTTTTGGGAATTAATACTCGAAATTCGCTAACTTCTTGAGTATTTTCTAAAATTTTTTGAAATTTTTTAAAGTTTTTGAGGTTTTGGAAATTTTTTTTGAAAAGTGAGGGGAATCTTTATTCAGGCCTAAAAATTATCTCTTTTTTCATTCTCAGCTGTGCTCAACTGTTATTGAAATTAACGATATTTGTTATAAAAGATTAATGCATTAGTGAACCTTTTTTTTATTTCTTAGATCAGGTTGTAGGTCGCATCTGTTGTGCACTAATCTCATGAATTTCCTGGCCAATACTAACAATCTAAGCGTTGATAAAATTATTTTCAAATCCTGTTCTTCTAAATCAAAAGATTCTGCAAAAATGTGGAAATCAATAACGTATGGTACATCTTGATCATCCGGAACTTGAGTGCGCTCATTGCACCAAGCTCTAAGATCTGTGGCCAATACGGAAGGAGTGCCTTTATCATTTCGGATTGTTCTAAGAAATGCAATAATTTTTTCTTTTGCAGGTTTTATCATCTGATTTTTACGAATGAGAATTAGTAGTGCATTTGGCTTTGTAATACCATCTGCATATTTATCTTATGCAAAAGCCTTAATTTCTGATGATAAGTATCGTGTAGAATCAATATTTTTATGTTCGTGCTCCCCTTCTGTTTCGTACAAGGACAAGCAAGTATCCGAAGAATGATATAGTAGGTACAACCACGATGGACACTCTATAAGTTTCATATATATCTCTATAAGAGACAATATATAAATTTCCTTTGTGCACCGATGTTCAATTCGTTTTTCTTCTGCCACCATTTTCAATGAAGATATTTTCCAAACTTCTTTTAACTTTACAGCACTTTCTGCCTCTGTTGCTGATAAGTATTTGTGACGTAAAAGCGACACTCGTGTTGGTCGCCTGCATATTTTTTTAGTCTGCTGGATCAATTCAGATGAATTTTCTTCTTCAGATGAGTCCTCAGAGGTTTCAAAATATGTAAACTCACCAGTCATCTTTTGAATATTGGCTCTACTCGTCGACTGAGGCGACACTGTGAGTTGAACTGAGCTCAATAGAAAATTGGGTGTAGAGATGCTTAGTGAAAGAGCACGTCGTCTTTTGTTTCTAGGCTTGATAGGTAAACACGTTTTAAAGAAACCGTGCAAAAGTTTTTGTTTTCCCATGCAAATGTAATAATTTTCCCGTGCAAAAGTATTCATTTTCCTGTGCGACTCACATCCCGTGCAAATGATTTTATTTTCCGTGCATTTTAATACTTCCCATTAGAAAATTATAACACATAGATATAAGCATATTTCGATACATTTTTACGGTTAGTTAAGCACTTTTTTGGGGGCGTAGGGAGAGCGTGGGAGAAGAGTAAGGGGGGTACCCCCCTGCTCGCTCCGCTCGCCAACCCCCCCCCCCCAGATTTTTATGCTAGTGTTTACCATTGTGTCTACAATTGTGGCTACCCTCGTAGCTACTATTGTTTTGTGCTTTTGTAGTTATCCTTGTATTGACTCTTGTGCATATCTTTGTTTTTATGTTTGTTAAACTTGTATACCCTCGTAATTCTATGACTACCACTGTACCTACTCACGTGCATACAATATTACTCATCTCCTTGTACTTAGCCTAGTAGTACAGAACCCTTTTCCACAGATTTTCAGCAATTTTTTGCGAATTTCGTCAAGAGGTTGGCGTTAAAACTAATGCACCGATTTTTATAAGACTTTGAATGGGAGAATGAGAGAACAGTGATGTTCAAATTCTGGTAGTATAACTATTGTTTTTATACTTGTGCCTACCTTATAATTGTTCATACTGTTGAACCTTTTATAGATGCACTATTTTTTTTCCTTATAACTTCCCTTTTTTCTATTTAATTTTCTACTGATTCATTTTTTATTGTTCTTATATTTTTTTGTACTACTGTGCTTACTCTATTCTTAACTTTTTTTCTACTTCAAGTTCTAATCCTGAACCTACCAACGTGCTTAATTTTGTGTCTACTCCTGCGCATACCCTTGTACCTACTCTTTTCCCCGCGCTTGTGTATATCCGTGTACCTAAACTTATTTCTACTGGCCTATTCTTGTAAGCACTATCTCTACCTCTCTTGTACCAAATCCGTACCTACTCTCGCGTCTACTCCTGTGCTTACCCTCTTGCCTACACTTGTATCAACCCGTGTGCGTATCCGTGTACTTACATCAGTGCATACCTTTGTACGTATCATTGTGCTTACTGCAGGAGTGAAGAAAAACTACTGTATAAGATCTTGTACGAAATCCGTACCTACTCTCATCTCCACTCCTGTGCTTATCCTCTTGCCTAAACTTGTATCAACCCGTATGCGTATCCGTGTACTTACATTAGTTCATACCTTTGTCTGATCATTGTGCCTACTGCTGGAGTGACGTATTGAATGCACTTTTTAAGTATAGTGTAATAATAGTGAATTTTTACTGACTTGAAAAAATTATAAAAATATTTGTTCTAAACTGTTTTATATATTTTGATCACTGCTATTATTTTGTTATTTTTATTTTATGGAATATAAGTTTTTTAAAGTATTTCAATAGTAACTTTTTAAATTTCTATAATTACATAAGTAATAACATATATCCAAAACAGAAGGTATAGGTAAAAGTGATAACATATATCAAAAATGGGGAACGTGGGTAAAAAAAAGGGCGTGGGGGCGTGGGGCATGATTAGAAAATTATAGGGGGATTCAAAACAAATAGAAATAAGCATATTTCGGTACACTTTTACGGTTAGTTAAGCACTTTTTTACTAAGCAAATGGGGGGCGTGGGAGAGAAAAAAACTACTATATAATATAGTAAGATATAAATATATATAAAAAAATTAATTATTTTATAGGTCTACTGTAGTATATATAGATAAAATTATTGGTCAAAATACATTTATTAAAAAAAGTTATGAAAAGGAATTTAAAATATTTAAATTCATTGTAAACAATAATTGTTTGAGATTTACCACCTTTTATTGCCACGGGATTGGTCATGAGACATTAGGCCGAGAATTATTTTCGATAGTTCTACTGTCAACACCCGAGTTGTACAAAATAATTAAGCCTAAAAAAGTTCAAACACCTAACCTAATAAAGCAGCCCTTAGTAACCAAGCCAAGGGATTGGTCATGCGAGCGACCCACGCCAGAGCTGCCCGGAGTGACCAGTTTCCGCCCTCACCAGTCTTGCTGCAACCGTGATGCCGCAATCACGCGTCACGGGACTCAACGCCGTCGTCGTAGATCGCCCGCTTATCTACGACGATTCCACCTAGTTTACCTCAGGTTGAGAGACTCCCAGCCAAAACGGCGAGCTCTCTCTCCTCATTTGTATATTTAGTTTAAATAAATAGTTTAAGCGCAGCATAAAAACTTCAAGTGTTGTGCTTTTGAATACCCTCCGCTTTTTACCTTTCAAATTCCCTCGCGATCGTGGGTAATTATTCCCTTAACCTTAAGCGTATCCTTCGCGATTCACAAACAATAATAGTGGAACAAAAATACAATGGAATATTTATGATAACAATATGAAAAAATTTAAAGATAAAATTGTTTTAAGAGTGCTCAGGACCCCGGAGAGACAAGCGATTCGACTATTGCGCCACGAGTTTTGATGAGAACAAAGGTTCAGAGTTAGAAACCAAAGCATGAAAAAAAGAAAAAAACAACAGTAAACACCAAAATTGAAGCAAGTAGATTCATGTGAAGTAGACTAGGTAAAAAAATGTGGTTTACAATTGTCACAATCAGCATAGAAACAATATTAAGCAAAAGTGTACGTATAAGCGTAGGTCCAAAGTTACAAACGTAATGACAAGTGTAGGTACGGGAGTAGGTAAAATCTAGTTACAAGACTAGTCATCAAGGTTGAAACAATGTTATGAACAAGGTTTGTTATAAGGGTATTTACAGTAGTAAGCACAAGAGGATGAAAAAAGATTATGCATAAGGCTAGATTCATTGTTAAAAATTGAAATAAAAAAAATAAAGAACTAGAGTTAGGATAGGAGTAGAAACAGATGTAGAAACAAATGCATGTGTAGAAGGTTCAGCGTTAGAAGCTTGAGTAAAAAATAGGTTGTAAGCATATGATTATTAACATATGTAGGAAGAAAAAAAGTCAACTTACGGAGTAACTCAAGAGACGTGGACAGAAGCAAGGTTTTGAAGCAGGGAAGGTTAATAAATAAAAAGACGAAAATAAGTCGGTAAAAGCATAGAAACAGATATTTAACTAAGGATAGAAATGAAAGTATGATCAAAGATTAGAACAAAGTAGTCTTAGAGTTAGAAATAAAAGTATGAAAAAATTCAAATTACAGTTATCACCATGATAGAAACAGATAAATAAACATGAGCATATTCCTAAGTAAGAGCCTAGTTATAAAAAGCAGTAAGTACAACGGTAAGAACAAGGGTAGTTTTAAGGGTTTGGAGTAAGATGAAAGGTAGGCATAAAATAAGGTGCGGGTGTAGTCACAAGCTATAAGAGTAGAAACAATGGTATGTATCACAGTAGGTACAGAGGTAGACACAAGGGTATGTGTATAAGTGTAGGCACAAGTGTAGATAAGATTCAAGCTTAAATTCTGGGGGGTTGGCGAGTGGAGCAAGCAGGGGGGGTACCCCCTAGTATATATCTTACTATATTATATAGTTGTTTTTCCTCTCCCACGACCTCAGATTTTTCCCGACAATCGAGGATGAGTTAGAAAAGGTTCTAGATAGATAACATTTACCAAGAAACTCAGCTCGGACAGAGATTGAGGTGAGCCCAGTCTCAGCAAGAAGAATATTCTTGGGAGTGCTCATTCGGTAGCCAAGGGCTGCCCGAATAGCTGAAAACTAAATGCCCTCAATCTTCTCCTGCAGGAGAGTAGAAGAGGGGGAATATATAAAACAGGCGGACTCGACAACTGAACGCACAAAGCTCTTACAGAGGATAAGAAGGGTCTGAGGATCAGCTCCCCACCAGGTTCCACACAAAAATCTGACAATTTTCAAAGCCATGGAGCATCTAGCGAGAATATAACTGCAGTGACTTACAAAAGAGAGTTTTGAATCAAGAATAACGCCAAGAAATCTAACTTGGAAGCAGGGTGTGATGACAGTGTCGTCAATCCTGATAGAGAAATCCCCGGCAGAGCCGGATCTTTTCCTACTGAAGTTGACAAGTTTGGTTTTCTCTGGAGCTATCTCGAGACCAATTTTCAGCAGGTTATTTCTGACAGTCGAAATAGCTTCCTCCAAGACTCGAATACGATCTGGGGTATCTTCACTACTCATATAGGGCGGTATCGTCTGCATACTGCGAGACTTGGACAGAATTAGGCAAACTTTGGGTTATGTCGGACACATAAATAATGTACAGAAGGGGGCTCAGCACTCAGCCCTGCGGAACGCTCTTATGAGCTCTCCTGAAGTTAAAATTACAATTATTCACTATCCTGTCATACTGAAGAAGAATGTCCACCACGACAATTCTATCATGAGTAAGAAATTTAACAAAGCTTAAGATGCTGCGGGAGCAGCCCAATTTTACCAGCTTGCCAAGCAAAATATCTGAATCAACATTATCAAAGGCTCCGCGGACGTCGAGGAAAGCGGCGTAAACCTCTTTCCCTTAGCAGAAGGCCTCACCAACTTTTGTAGTCAAACCAGCAAGATTGTCAGTACAGGACCCTCTCTTCCTGAACCCCTGTTGAGTTTCAGGGAGGAGATTGTAGGTCTCTACCCACCACTCAAGCCGATTCTTGATCATGGTCTCGAAAAGCTTGCAGGTACAAGAAGTGAGGGAAATCGGACGGACACCGACCCCTCCTGGCTTTTCAATGAAATGAACAAATGATTTTTTCCAAGCGGAAGGAAAAGCTTCCGTTTCAGATGTGTGCAAATTCTTCAGAATCTGAAGTAGTAAAAGGTGATATCTGATAGGGAGAGATTTAAGCATTTTAAAATCGATACCATCCATCCCGCAGGCGGAGTTTGAACGTATTGGAGATAGGGCTGCATTGAATTCGACAAAACTAAAGGGGGCGTCAAAAAATTCATTCGTACCACATTCGGGCAGCCAAGAGGGATCACAGGGTACCCATGGAGAACAGATATCATCAAGGGCTTTCCTAGCAGCTTCCTCCTGCAGGTTGTCCGAAGAGCTGCTTTTCTTTATCTTAACCCAGCTGTTTTTGAAAACTTTGCACTTATTCCAGACAAACGACTGATTAGTTTGGAGATTAATTTCAGACACAAACTGTCGAAAACTCTCCCTCTTTTTCCTTCTGAAAATCCTCCTCGCCTCAGTACAACCCTTATGGAAAAAACCGGTGTAAACACCGAATTTTCAGTGTTAACACTGATTTTTCGGTGTAAACACTAGATTTTGAGTGTTAACACCGAAAGTTCGGTGTTGACACTCAACTGTTGGGTGTTGACACTCACAATTGGGAGATTACACCCAATAGGTTCAGTGTTAACACTAAAGTTAAGTGTTGACACTCAACTGTTGGGTGTTGACACCCACAATTGGGAGTTTAAACCCAATAGGTTCAGTGTTAACACCAAAGTTAAGCGTTGACACTCGACTGTTGGGTGTTGACACTCGCAATGGGAGTTTACACCCAATATGTTCAGCGTTAACACCGAAGTTAAGTGTTAACACTTAAGTTTTGGGTGTCAACACCCACCCTATTGCGAGTTTATACATAAAAGGTTTAGTACTAACACCAAAGTTAAGTTATAATAATTATGGGTATAACACCTAAAATAATTAGTGTTTACACCAAAGTTAAAAGTTAGTTGGAATGTTACACTCAAAATGGAATTTTGACGCTCAATCCGTTTTTAATAAAAAATTAATGAAGAATTCAATAGATGATGATATGCTTAATCACTAGGATCAAAAATAAATACCATAACTGGAAATTCTTTATTATTGCACAGATATATCGTGAGTTCGTCGTGTACTATAAAGTAAGTACAAAACGTCTGAGACAGTAATTGAAATACAAAAAAATGAAATTAATTACTCAAAATTATTCCAGAATTCGAATAACTCATTAAATTTTTATCGTTAAACATTTAAGTTTTTTTTTTTTAAAGTAATTTGTTCAAAATTCATTTTTTTATTTAGAAAATTACGTCCGAACTGAAATAATGAAAAAACCCTTGTAAAAAATACATGAACCTTTAAGTTAAGAACTAAAAGTATATATTCGGCCAAGGGAGCGGTAAAAATGATTATTTTAGAAAAAAATAGTAACAGACAAAAAAATGAAAATATTTGAAATTTTTTGAAACCAATCATTAGTAATGCAATTATGACAAAAATAATAATAATTTTTTAACATGCTTTTATTTAAAAAGTACTATATTTTGACGTACTTATTAAAAATTCACATCCAAATATCACATCCAAAGAATAAGACCCGATTGCTCGGAGAAGACCCCCAGGTACCCCCGGCATCGGTAACCTGGATGGCCAAGACTGCACATTAACGTATCGACATTCAAACTTATACCGTCTATAAAATTTTAGACCTCTAAGTCTCGTAGGCTCAAAACTATAGTGCTATTGGCAGATTAGGACATACGACGTTGATGACGCGAACGAAACTTTGTGAATTAAAGGAAATCATGAGAATAAATATAATTAATAATAAAAAGTTCAAATCAATTTATCAAAAAAGAAATAAGGTGGTTTAATTGTTTTAATCTCTGCCAAAAAAAAATAAAAAAATGAATTTTTATGAAAAACACCCGAATTTTGGGTGTTAACACTGAAATTTTTATTTTAATAATTGTTAATATAGTTTTTATAAACAAGTTAAAAGTAATGTTTTTTAATCATATGCAAACTAAATAATCAAAAAAAGTTTGTTTCAATGTTTATATATTATTTTAAACATAGTATTTTCAATCAAGAGCGTGGCTAAGTGGATACAGTGGTCGGTAAATTTTCGTCAACTTGAAGATCGATGGTTCGAATCCCCATGAGGCTAATTTTTTTTTTTTCGGTTTAGTGTAACACTCCTTTGGGTGTTACACTTCATTTGGGTGTAACACCGCATTGGGTGTGCGAAATCACACCCAATGCGGTGTAGAAGTTCGGTGTTATTTTCAGTGTTATTTTTCGGTGCTTACACCGATTTTTTCCATAAGGGAACAGCCCTTATACAAAATAAGATCTTCAAGAAGACCAGACTCCTCCCATTTCTTGAAAGCAGCTCTACGTCGGTCTTTAACCTCGTTTCACTCGACGTCCCACCAAGAGGCAGGGTTACGAACTGGGCGACGAGACGGGTCATGTCTGACTACAGGGGTGCTGTCAGACAAGGCCTGAGTGACGGTGTTCACGAAGAACTCGTACTTATCAACCGGACTGAGGGAATCGTTCTTGAGAGTCACAAAGTCTTTATAGCGATCGTCGAGTCTGCTATAAGTCCATCCCAGTTTGTCCGTAGCGTCTTAAGTTTGAATGTTTTCCTACGATAGTGGTGTCTCCCCACATTAAGATCAACGAAAACTAGAAAATGATCAGAGCCCCAGGTCTCGTCGGAAACAGCGACATTAACTGCACCGGCAACGTCAGCAGTGGAAAAAACTCAATCTAACTTGGACCTGTAACCCGAATCAACGTTAACATACGTGGGTGTGTCATCACCGAGATACACGAGGCCATGGGACTCGACGCATCTCTCAATAAGCCCACCACTGGTGTCGGTGCGGTTGCTGCCCCAGGAAAAACTGTGCGCGTTAAAGTTCCCGAAGAGGATGGTATTCTGAACTCTGAGCTTATTAAAAGCGACTCACAATTGGCCTGATTGACGGGACCCGGGACCCGATAACATGCATAAATATTGAGATGCGGAGTACAATTCCCATACTAAGCATAAGATAATTTCTCGCGTGAAGATAGATTTATTTAGCATTGTTGGTGAATTCAATAAGTTTTAATGGAGCGAGCTAGACTCTGACAATGCTAACTATTCTATACAGAAATTGATTGATAAATTATACAATGAAAGAAATAAAATTATTCATAAGTTAGAAAATCAGACAAAATAATGAAACATACGATAATGGAGACGTCGGAACATTTCAAATTTTTTGAAGAACTTTTATTAAATTCAACATGTTTTCAAGATAGGCTAGAAGTAAATTTCAGATTTTTTGAATCATATACCGGTTTAAACCCGGCAATAAAACACTATCCAAATACCGTAATATCACTATTTAACGGAATAAATTTTGCTAGGTTAGGGGTTTTAACAAACGACTTAAGGGGGGGTAGGGTCTGAGCGGTCAAAAAATGATGATTTTTCGATGATTTATAGTGAAGCTCCTGTTTATTATAATTTAATAAGAATTTATATACATATCATACAACATTCAAAGAACATTCCGTCAAAATTTCAGATCAAAATATTAAAAATTGAGGCAATAGGAGCCAACCAAACAAGGCGCTTCGAAAAAAAGATGAGTTGCGGTGAAGGCTGTAACTCGCGAACGGTTCATCTGAAATCAAAAAATAAAGTAGATTTAGTTAATATATTAGTTTTTCTCGCCCCCTAGTAGGAGCAATTTCATTTTTTTTCAATTTTGAAGTTTTGGCGACGTTTTGAAGCCAAAACACTGTTTTTTAGTCACCAAAACCGGCCATTTTATGGCTAAAACTCGGCCAAAAAAAAAAAAAAAAAAAAAGTAACTCACTAGGGGGCGGGTTTTTTATGCATTAAAGACGTATGTTTAATTCTAGAAAGATCGGTGCAGTAGTTTTCAAATGAGAACTTTCACCGACTTTGAAAAATAGTGTTTCCAGAAAAACGCGTTTGAAGTTTTCGGTACGAAAAAAGTGAAGAAAAACTATTTGATTTACAACTTACACTGAATCATCTATTCCAGCTCCATAAAGTAAGTCACCAGCAGCTTCAGCAATGTCCAGGGCATCTTTTTGTCCTTGTCTTCGCCGAATTCTACCTTCTTTGGTTTGAGCGGCGCTTTCGGAGTCGGCTTTCATTATGCGAGTTTCGTCCGCCAGCCTCGCGTACTCATGGGCGCTGCATCCAGTACCAACTCCTGCTGATTGAAGAATCATTAATAAAGCTGTATTTCCTTCATTAAAAGTACATGCAGCTATATTTGCTGCAATTTCTACTATGTTGCAGCCAGCAGACGATGTTTTGGGAGCAATTTTCCAAATAAGTTGATTTAAACTCTCGTTGTTATTTTGCGTAAATCCACCAACGCAAGTTTCTAAAAGCTCGTCTTTGCTCAGATCTTTGTAAATTGGTTTCATTGCATCCAAAACATCAACTGGTAAGGCCTCGTTAGAGTGAGAAAAGTTTTCTAAGGTGTTCAATGCCACAGCTTTCTGGTATTCGCACCAAGAGTCCGCGCCGCTCGGACAATCGTAGTGCTGCGGATCTTCGTCTGTGGATGAGTTATGGGCGTACGTTGCCCAGATAGCCTTTTTCATTTTATTTGCAGCATTTTCTTCTCGACAGTTTCTTCTAATCGCCAAACCGTAGTACACAGTAAACTTGTCGATAAGTGCCCCTGTCAATTTTCCTTGCCCCGACAGCGTTTTACTTTTGGTTGTTTTTCCTACGTTTTTACCGGACTTTATAATTTTTTCTTCAACCGTGTTCTTAACAAGGTCTCGGAGCCTTTTACCCATACGTTTTTGTACGTGGCCAACGCACTCTTTTTTTGTTATTTGGAAGTTGTCTCCGTACGGTTTCAAGTTTACTACTCCGCTGTAAGTCTTGCTATCCCCGTCACCGACATAATTTTTATAGCGAACACCGTGTTTTTCTTGAGATCGCTGAAACATCTGCTTTACTGCGTCAACTTCCATGTTTCCCGAGGGTCCGGAATGATTTGCTTTGCACGCACCTTCAGCAACATGCTTTTCATGCCACGTTTCAAACTCAGCAGTATTCAAGCGATGTTCCCAAGTTTTGCATACTTGACAGTGTGCACTTTTTCAATAATATCAAGAACCTTACCTGTGTAAAAGCCAATCAACGAAGCAACACCAAACAAGGAGGCAAAACCACGTTTCATCCAAGTTCCATCTCCGGAAACTGTCAAATCTGAATGTGACGTCGCTTGCTTTTCTTCTTCAGCGGCAGAAGCCATAATTTTATCCGTAACTGATTGGACTGCGGAGCATATGCTGTGAATGCAATTATTATAAGTAGTTTTGCACAAAAAACTGCTTGATAAGTCCATTAAACCGCAGAACTTATTGCATCCTGCAAGTCCTAAACCCAGAATCCTCATCACGAGGGCAAACCGAGAATTTATTTCAAATCTGCTTCCGTTTTTTTTGCTTGACGGAATGTATCGATTTTCGCAGCGTTCACACTTGACTTGAAGATCGAAAGCTAAACTATAAGAAAAAAAAAAAAAAAAAAAAATTCGATTTTTCAAAAATTGCCAGACCCTACCCCCTTAATGCCATATAATACTCTAGGTACCGCGCTTGAAGAAATAAATAAACATATGAACAACATAACATGTTACTCTCAAATACATTAACAGACTTTTTAATGTATTTAAATTTAGCATCTACCACAATATTATAACTGAGGTTTAAATTATTAATTCAAACCTCGGTGCGAATGCATTACGCGGGGTAACCTAGCCGCTCGGCCGGTAACCTAGCCAGCTTTTTCGGCTGAGAAGCGCGGAAGAAACTGAACGGCAGACTTATGATTGCTGCTGGCTTAGTAGCATCGACTCGTTGTTTATAACAATTTATAGTGATTATCCCGAGATCTCGGCGGCGTCAAATCAGGATTGTTGTTCCGTAACGAACAACAGATTGTACTTCGTGCGAGCGGCGATAAGTAAGTTAATTGTTATTGTAAAACGCGGAGTGTAGTTGGCTAAACTACACTCGACATAACCTGTTTTTTCTTTCAATTTTTTTTAAGTTTGAAAACTTATTTCTTTCATTGTTGTCGGTCGTCAGTAGTAAGCGTACTCTGACTCCCGAACTGTTATTTGTTTATTTAACTGAATTTTAGTTGTTAAATTAACTCTTTTATTTAAACAACCTTTTGTTCCTCCGTTACTCCCTATTCGCACGATTTATATGTTCGTACTGGCTGGTTAATCCAGGCGTTAATGATTAATTAATTATTGCATGGTTAATTGTTTATTTAACGCGTTCGTGTCTGCGATCTACCTGAGTCATCGAGGCACGAAAAAGTGTGCGAGAGGTATGCGTACACACCCGGGCAGGAAGGTATAGTAAGTATTTGGGGAGGACTTGCTATAGGCTATCTAGCTAATTATTTGTTGAAAAAAATTGTAATTGCAAAAAAAACCTATAATAGTAGATGAATTTTATAATCTTACTTTTCTCAAGCTATTACCTATAGAAATCCAAGTACATAAATATGCCATTGTGAGAGTTCCTAATATATACGTTGCTTATAACTCGGACAAAAAGAAATTTACAACATTAAATAGTATTGATACTTGTAAAAATTTATACAATGTAAAAATGTTTAAACGCGACAAAATACCGAGAGATGTATCAGACGCATCCCGATGTGAGTACAGTGTTTTAACAAATCATTTTAAAAATTGTAATGTTAGATACTTTAGATTAGAACACCATATGATAACTAAAATAAACAGAAACCAATGGTATATTTTACCAGCGCATAGTCTTAAATTTTTTGTTAAAGAAATTTCAATCAACAAACCTATTATTATAACTATCGATTCAGGATGCATCCTAATAAATAATATGTGCAAGCTGCCAAGTAGCTTTGATACTACATATAAAACATACAGTCTAGTAAAAATAAACGTAACAATATATTGGTCAGACTGGACGTTACTTGAAAAAACGCGTGGATGAACATAAGTCTTATGTAGAAAAGAACGATGAAAGGTCTGTGATCGCACTTCATTGTCGTGATAATAATCTTTAATTTTAAAAACACCAAAATCCTAGATACTGAACAGGCTGAAAGAAAACGCACTTTCCTAGAAATGCTTTATATTCAGTTTCACGCTAATAACATCAATAAGCAGCAAGACACTAAGTACCTCAGATATGATTATAAGAATATCATAGATTTAATATTTGACTATAGGTAGAATTTATTATTTTATTATCTTAATTGTGTATTTTGTTTATATTATAATTTGTTTTTAACTTTTGCGATCTTTGTAATAAATTTTAGCCCTGAAGAGGTCATCACTCAACGATGACGAAACGTTGGCCATTGTCTTAAAAAGATTAAATAAACGTTCGTTTGACTAGCCAACACCGACTATAATTTTTTTATTTATTATACTACGAACAACCAACAAACCAACTTCAACATATTATTTGAAATTATTCTTGGAGTTACCGGAAATGATGAGTAGCATTTTATCATACATGCAAATACTGCAAAACGAAAGACTAATTATTTACAATATCATTCAAGCTCGAATGTGGCAGCGAAAAAATTCTCAAAAAGTCGGCAACGATATCATTTTACCATTGTACTTATTTTATGACGATCTAGAAGTTCGTAACGCATTACAAGGCCGTTCAGGGATAAACGAATTCGGCGCAGTTTATATCTCAATTGCTTGCCTTCCGCCCGATACAGCGTCTTGTTTATGTAGCATCATATTTTGCATGTTGTTCCACAGTGAAGAAAAAAAATAAAGTAATAATAAAAAAGTATTTCAAAAACTAGTAAACAAACTCAAATTTCTCGAAACAACAGGGATATTTATTTTTTGTAAGGGAAAAAAATAAATGTTAAATTTAAACTTGCACTTCTTTTGGGGAATAATCTGGCAATGTATGGCATAAGTGGGTTCGTTGAGTCGTTCAAAGCAAATTTTTTTGTAGAATATACAAATCTTCAAAAATTTGTCAAAAAATGGATGAAGAAAATTTGTCTTTTTTAAGAAATAAAAAATATTACGAGGAAGATTTGCGCTGCAATAACATGTCAGCTACTGGAATCAAAGAGTCGTGCATTTTTAATGAGCTTGCAAGCTACCATGTAACTGAAAACCTAAGTATTGATATGATGCACGGATGTAGGCATGTACGTAATACACGGCGCCATTTTTTCTTTAATTTCTCTGAAAAATTATAATATCACCCTTCAAGATGTCAATTGTAAAATCCAAGTTTTTCATTTTAGTCCAAACGAGTCTGATAAACCACCTGAAATAAAAATGCAAAGACTAAAGCAAAAATTATGCTTAAAAATGTCTGCGGCCGAGATGCTGTGCCTGGTTCGTTACTTTAGTTTGATTGTTGGTGATTCTATTCCAGAAGATGATGAATATTGGGCTCTTTATAAATGATTACGACAAATAATTGATATTGTAACTGAATCATATGTCACATCTACAGATGTCGAAGTTTTGAAAGAACTAATAAAAGATTTGAACAGTTCGTACATAACACTTTTTGGAAATTTGAAACCTAAATTTCATTTTTTTAGTGCACCACCCACGTATTTTAATAGAAAATGGTCCGTGTATCAACTACTGGAGCATGAGATTCGTATCTCGCCACAGAAAATTAAAAGCGAATGCTCAGTCTTCTTCTACTAACATTAATTTTCTTATTACGATTGCCATAAAACAATTTTAAAAAATGTGCCAAATGTATCACAATTTCGAAAACGAACCTACAATAAAGTTGAGTTCAATTGACAAAAAATTATAACAACTTCCCCTTTTTTCCAATGCAACCAAAGCTTTATTTTAAGCTGTATCAAAGTCAGAATTAATGGTAGCATTTATGAAAAAGGTTTTGTAACGGTCCAGTTAATTAATCGCGACGACATTAAATTAATTTCATGTTCGCCGCGCGACCGTTAGAACGCAGCATGAGTGGGAATGGAACGCGCGGGAATCGGCAGAATATCGGGCCGGTGAGAAGGAGGACAGGAGTCATTCTAATCACCGCACGCGTTCGAGTACAGATCGTACTGATTCGAAGCTTCGCGAAATTATAGAAAGTACGAGTGAAAGGTCAATTTTATTGTGTCGCGCGTGCTCGGGAGTTATCGTCACGACGAAAACAAGTCTTCGACAGGATTGTCATCCTTGGACAACTTGTTAACCTGCGACAACGAGACGACGACACTGGACCGTACGCCGGCATCGAGACACGGCAGTCTGCGATTTGGGTATCTAGCTTGGAGGCTAGAGTTTCAGCCTTACGGCTTGTAACAGGTGCACCTGCGGCTTCCTCGTGAGTTATTGTTTGTTAAGCGACCATAATCGTTATCGTGTGAGAGTGTGAGTGATTAAAATCAGTTGTAAAATACTTTGTTTTTCTCGCGCGCGTAAGCTGCCGATAGCAGCAGGTTGTTGTGTGCGCGCGCAAATCAACTTAGAGAGCACCGATAACTCTTTGTTGTTGATTGAAATACTCAACCATATGAGTATTTGTTTATAAATTATCACCGTGTCAAGCATAGATTTTTGTATTAGTTTTTAAAATAATTTTTTGTTATTAAATATTCAAAATTAACTTTCTGAGTAACAATTATTTTTCTGACCGGTGTTCCCCGCACTCGAATCCTCTAGCCCGCGCCCACCTACCGAAATCAACGAGCTGTCGCGCCCTCCCCGATTAAGGGGGTACATATACCTAAAATTTTTCAAAAAATCAATTTTCAGGTTTTTGTGTTTTTTTATGTACTTTTACATCAGCTTTCAAATGCCGCAAACCGCGTTTCTTAATTCGTTAAGGGAAAAAAGTTACAGTTAATTTAATAAAGACATTCAATTTATTAAATTAACGTTGAAATGGCTTTTTTTGAAATTCAAGAATTTCAAGTCAGTTCTAGTAGCAGAAATACTTTCTACGATACTATAGGTACAAATGCTTTTTCGATGTATTTTTTCCTTTTTTAATTTTCGCAATGTAGGTATAATTTTTTTTTTCATCCACGAACAGAACTGTAAGTATTTATATCGTTTTCGTCTAATAAAAGCGATGAAAAAACAGAAATTTTTTTTATCTGTGATTAGA
The DNA here is from genome assembly GCA_038277355.1 of Encarsia formosa. Classification (NCBI taxonomy): domain Eukaryota; kingdom Metazoa; phylum Arthropoda; class Insecta; order Hymenoptera; family Aphelinidae; genus Encarsia; species Encarsia formosa. The sequence goes on from CM076187.1 coordinate 42,735,599, forward strand.
TTTTTTCCGTGACATAATATCTTAGTAATGAAAATTAAGAATGACGGATTAACTTTCATTTCAAGTCTAATGCTAAAAACAATTGATTAAGTTAGAATCGATCGCATAAAAAAATGTATAACCTATATGACATAATACATGACATATATTACCTCTACGAGTCTACTTTAGTATATTACACCAATATCGATCTATCGATATCAAATTAGGTATTTCTACAGCGTTGCAAGTTCATGACGACATTTTTCTTCTTTGAGTCATCTTTCTAGTGAAATTCTACTTTACTTGGTTTTGTTTTTGTTATTATTTCAATCTGAAGTAAATAAGTTAAAAATTTAAGAATAAATGACCAATTCTTACCAGGTAAACTAATGAAGTTTTTTAGTTGTTAAAAAAAAGGTGTTTATGTGCAAATGTGAAGTGAAAAAATAATTCTATGATTTAAAATTAAAGGTAATTTTTAGATAATTGCATGTGAAGACTCCGCTGACTCAAAGTCTTAATTTGCTCTTGGTGCCTAATAGTGTATGATCTGTGTTTTTGATAAAAAAGCTAATTGGGTCACTTTAGGAGCAGGAGAAAAAAAATAAAGTATCCGGCTATGTGCAAAAGAGTATTTACATCAAGCAAGAGTCCTGTGACAAGATATTTTTGAGATATAAATGTTTATGTTTTGGTGTGTTACATTTTATTCATCAAAATCTGTTCAGAACTTCAAAAGCCATTTTCTCAAATATGTGATTTTTGAGAAAAAGAGGGCATTGCTCGTAAAGCCAAAATTTTTCCAGACAGCGGATGGACCCAGGACTTTGCACACTTGTTGTACATGTGAACCCTCATGAGCGCAACCTCAGGCAACCAAATCTAAGCATTATTAAGCTGATGGCACACCATAAATTGACTAAAATGATAAAAACTATCAAAATTTTAACCACACTAAGCAATTTTAGAGTATGCAAGTAGCTTAATAGTGCTTGGATTTGGTTGCCTGAGGTTCCGCTCATGAGGGTTCACATGTACAACAACTATGCCAAGTCCTGGGTCCATCCGCTTTAAGGAAAATTTTTGACTTTACGAGCAATGAACTTTCATAGCCTAAATAAGCTGAATTTTATAACACTTATAAAAACACTTATTTTAATTTTCTAAATGTAAAAAATTATGTAAAAATGTGTGTATATTATGGAAAAAAAATATCTTTTAAAATAAATCATTTTTAAAAAACTGACACAATTTTTTCTGAGTTTTTTTTTTATGTATATGTACCCCCTTAATAAACCGTTTAGGGATATATAATCCCGGACGGAATTTTCTCCTTTTGCAGGAAACTCGTCGACGTGTAGTCGACTGCGGCAGAGCTTATAGAGGCTGTATGACAAACTCGGCAGATCTACGTGGGTTGTACTCCTGAGTCTGCTCGTTTAAATAACGCCCTATAACAGTTTATTTGTTGTTACCAATGTAAGTAGTCGAAGATGATTTTTTTTTTTTTTTTTTTTTTTTTTTTTTTTACTGGTCTATTTGAAAAAACCACCTTTGATGATCATTCACATGCTTATTACACAAAACTAAACTTATTAATTTTAAAGACTTACCAAAAGTACAACCATGTATATCCGTTCGTAAAAATAAAACATTGTTCTTAGCTTTAAGAAACCGTTTGTAAGAAAAAAATTGTTTATATTATTTATAACCTATTCAATAAAGTCCTATAAACAAGAAAAATAATTTCTTTAAATTTTATAACCAAGTTCGGTACGACGCTTAATTATACTTTTTTTTTATTTAGGTTTAATCAGGAGAGGTCACAGCTTGTGGAATGCCGAAACTTTGGGGATCGTTTTCTTATGCAAAAAAATGAATTAAACCACCAATAGGTCTTGGTCTGTTTGGGTCTTTTTAAAATCAGTTTTTAGCTTTTTTAAGGTTTCGCAAATCTCTATTGAACATGGTTCAAATTTTAATCTAAAAATATTTTTTTCAAAAATTTATACAAAAATTAAAAAAATGCTTGGTTGCAGTATTTTCTGAGTTCAATAGGCTTCAAGCAAGAGTTTACTAAAAATTCTCTTAAAATCTTATTTTTTCAAAAAAATGCTAAAAACGGCATTTTTGCCTTTGGGCAGATCACTGAAAAAAGCACATTGACAAGAGGTATTGGTGGTTGAGTTCATCTTTTGGTAGAAAAGGATCCCCATTCCCCAAAGTCTCGTCAAAATCGGCGTTCCGCAAGCTGTGACCTCTCCTGGTAAGATAGATGCAGTAATCCTTGAAAGTTAAAGTTTAAAAATACAAGAATAATATTATAGTTTCAAAATTTATTATATTCCTCTTAAATTGTATTAATAAATGCATGTAAAAACCCCTCTACTGTTAACTTGATATAATATAGATGATCAAAGAATGTAATATATAATTATTTGAATTTTTTAAAAATATTCATGATCTAACAAAGTAACATATTAAAATGACTAGTTAAAAATTTTTTCTGAAATCCAGTCCTATATAAATATTATTTAAATAACGACTATAAAGATTTTTACCCAAATAAAAAAGAAACACCCTTAACCATGATTCAGAAAACAAAATAAAAAACTGAACCAGCAGAAGAATTGCTTTAAAACCACTCTTAAATTTGAGTAAGCGATATCGATTTTTGAGTTTAAGACTTTTATTTTTGATCCTATTGGTTAAGCATGTCGTCATCTATCGAGTTCTTCATCGTGAACTTGGTTATTAATCAACAATAAATTTTAGAGGTTGTAATTTTGTCAAATTCTGCGCGACGCGCGTACGCGCGCCCACTCGACTTCTAGTATAAAAAAATTTCATAAACTTCGTGATACTAAGGCTCACGTAAAAGCGTTGGCTTGCTCAAATGACTCGAACATAGTTTGAAAACGGGATTCGTTTTTGAATATGTTTGGATCGCGTTCACCTGTTCAACATCGGGCTTCGAGCAGTTCGCAATCGGATACCGAACTCTTTCGAAACCCGATCACATTCAATCACAAAAATTAGGTTATGTCCTGATTTCGTAATCAGATCTCTAATTTTTCTCTCAGTGTATTTAATTTCAATCATTTGTTTACTAAATAATTCATAATACTTTCCATGTGATTTTTCTCTAAATTATGTCGATCGTCAATCAAATTAACTTTTCAAAAATTTTCAATTTTAATTTATTTTCTTACAAAATATATAATTATGAGTGAAAGTCAAATGTCCGCCATGAAAAAATCTCACTTATAAATCATTTTCTCACGCATTTTTTGTTTTTTGTTCAAATTATACAAGAAGTCCCAATTTAAATGTGGCACCCGAATACCTCACTTGGGAATGCCCCAATCAAAAAAGATGTTTCTGAACTTAACAAAATTTCTTAATTTTTTGGGGTTAGTTAGATAAGCCTAACAAAATTGGGCCCAGGGCCTTAGTTGGGCACTACGGACCCTAAGTCTGATTTTTGAAATGAGTACCCCATTTTTGTCCCTACAAAATTGATTGATAGTGAAATTAATAATGAAAAAAAAAAAAAAAGATGATAATAATATTGCAGTAAAATCTGTCTAAAGCGGAAACCCACGAGACCAATTAAATTTTCCGCTTTACACAGATTTCCGTTATATCCAGGTTTCAAGGAAATAAAAAAGTAATATTAGTAGAATTTTTTAGTGTTTATTATATATGGGTCATTCCGAAGATTTTTTAAAATTCCTTGCGGAGGGGGGTCGGCAAATCTTTTTGAGAATATTTTTCCTAGAAAGTTCTATATAAAACAAGAAGTTTACCGCTTGAGAAAATTTTTTTTTTATGTTGTGCTTGGCGCTGGAATTTTTCAAAGCTCGAAAAAAGGCCTACTTTTACGTCATTTTTTGAAAAATCTAGCTCAAAGCAGAAATAAGATAAAAAGGTGCGGTTTGCAGGAAAATTTTAAGAATAATTAGTAGTTTATGTAAAAAATATGTCGAACAAATTTTTTTTACATTTTACCCCTTCCCCATCGGTTTTAAAAAGAAACTTTTTTCTCTATTTTATAGGTATCTTTCAGCAGCTGTAGCTTCTTTCCCGTGCATTTCTCCTCTATGTATATGATCGTACGGTTTTTAGCTCTTAAAAAGACAAAAAATTTGCGTCCAACCACGACTCAGTCCGATGCTTCATTCTCGAGATACAACTGTTTAAAGATTGCAAGAAATTTTAAAAATGAGTTTTTCGCAATTTTATTATAGCTGCCATACTGTTCTATCATTAATTTTTTTAATTTTTTTTGCATAAAAAGTTACTTCTATTTGTATATTAAAAGCCCTCAAAATTTCAGGAGGGTGTTTTTTTTTATTCCGAGTAATAATGTTTCGAAAAACCTTATTTTTAAGGTTATTTTAAAGCACTTGCGTGGTTATAGAATTCACAACTCGGTTGATTTAATTCTTTATCCAGCCATTTTTTATTTTTAATAACAAATAAGATTTATAAACAATTAAATTTTCTTTCATTGAAGCTATTTAGACATTAAACTTTATAAATTACCAAAATAAAAACAGATATTTTACCGTAATAAAAAAAAAATGTTATCAAAAGAAATTGAATTTCGCGCCAAACCGACGGTAGCGCCACAATCAACAAATTGAGTTAAGGTTTGTCTGGAAACCTGACAACTTCACGTTATTTACTTACCGTAGAGTACTAGAGTTGTGTTGTCATTTGTCACCAGCTAGCTTTTTACTTTGTTTTGTAATGATGTAATATTTTATTCAGCAAGTCATTTTTTATCTACTCAATGTTTTAGCGTTTTTTAAAGTGTTTGAAAAAGAAGAAATGTAAAAAAACTTCATCATAACCATGAGTAATGCTACATGTTATATTGGATTTATCATCCAAGAAGAGTGTCACTAACGTCATTACAAAAATCATCTTGATTTAATTAGTTTAATAGATTTTTCAAATTCTGAAGTGGCTACTCTTGAACTTAGTATTGAAAATACTTTATTGGATCGTGATCGATTTATATGTAACTTTCATCGTAGTCATTACTTGGATTACTACTCAGAAAGGCAAAAAAAAATGCTGTGATCTTTTTTCTAAACATAATAAAAGTATTACCGACGGTTTGAAATTAATTACTCTAAATGTTGCGCAAGACTTCAAACTGTCAACAAACACATTTTTAAAACCTGGACAAAAGTTATGTACTTCTTGCTATAAAATGGTTTCTACAATGATTCAGCCTTCAAAAAAAACAAAATTAGAAGAAAATTATCAACTTGTCGAATCTGATGAAAAAAAAGTTGAACCTCATCTATCTCAGAGTAAGTCTGAACCCATGCAGTCTGACAACGAGTCCCAGCTTCAATCTCAATCTGAGTCCCTGGCTAAAACCTAGAAATCTAGTGGATCTACATATCAAACTGAGAGTCAAGATAAGCGAGATAAGGAAAAGGAAATTTTTTATCTGTCAAAAATTCTAGAAAGTCTGGATGTTTCTCTTCCTGAGACCGGTAAATTAACAAAACAGCGCCTTGAAAAAAAATTTATTGAATTATTACATGAAGCTAGTCAGAAATCAGCATTAAAAATCAGCAATGTCTATAACGTAAATATAAGTGAAAAGATTAATCTCCAGGAAAATATTGCTAATAGTACGAATTTTAAACAAATTATTCAGAATCTAATTATGTTATTCAACCAATCGAATAATAAAGAAAAAATACGTCTACTTACACTACTGCCTGCTACTTGGAAATATTGTCATGTTATTGAACATTTTAATTGTTCAAGATACATCCACAGGAAATCATTAGAATTAAGAGAGAATCATGGTGAGTATCTTAAATCTTTAGAATTTTCTAGAATTGACTTAAAAATAAATTTGTAGTAAATCTATTCTCAATTATTAAAAAAGTTAAAAATTTTGTTTACAAATCAAATTCAAACAGAAATAGTATTTTTAAAATATTTTTCAGTATAATATTTACCTTCCCTACAGTTTCTTAATTTTCAAAATATGTTTTCAGGTGTTTGGGCCGAACCAATAAGAACAACATATGAGATGTACTCTTCTGAACTTTTGGAAAACATTCAAAGTTTTTATGGAGACGACAGAAATAGCAGAATTTGTGCTGGTACAAAAGAATGTATCAGTGTATCTAATCCAAAAACCGGTGAAAAAGAAAAACTTCAAAAGCGGCTTTTATTATATAATCTCAAAGATCTTTATAATAAGTGGGTTGAACTTCGTGATTTTGAAAAAAATTCCTAAACTTACATTGTTTGCAAGTTTGCGCCCGAAAGAATGTGTATTAGCAGGAGGGTCAGGCATACACAGTGTGTGTGTGTATGTATTTACCACCAAAATGTGAAATTAAAATTGCATACATTAGACTCTAATTTGTCATACAAAGATATTTTTGATGAATGTTTTTGCTCAGTTGATGATAAAAAGTACATGACACATGCATGTAAAAGATGTCCAGGTAAAAACAAGATTCTTCAAATTTTGCACACCAGTCTTTCTTTTACTAATGACAAAATTACTTACTGTACTTGGAAACCAACTGAAAAAAATGATCCAAAAGATACTTTCGTCAGAACTACCCTTCAAAAAATAAGTGAAAAAAAAAGATACTTTTATCCAAGAACTGGCTACAGAAATTTTTAATTTGACAGAACATCATTACGTAGCTGAAAATCAAATATTACAATTTGCTGAAATAAAAAAAAATTTAGATTCAAATACTTGCTTAATCATTATGGATTATGCTGAAAACTACTCTTTCATAGCCCAAGATTCAGTTGAAGCATTTTATTTTAACAATATTCAAGCTACATTGCACCCCTTTGGTGTTTATTACAAAATACCAGGCTCAAATCAAATTCTGTTCAAAGGTTTATGTGTCATTAGTGATTGTAATGATCATATTGCTAGTTCTGTCAATAGCTTTCAAGAAAAACTTACTTCTGTACTGAGAGAGGACTACCCATGGTTAAAAAAAATCATATATTTTTCAGATGGGGCACCTAGCCAGTACAAAAACAAATGATTAAATTATTTAGTTAAAATATCAAAATTAATCAATTTATAACCTTTTACTTTTTTCCAGAAATAATTTTGCTAACGTTTGTTTCCATGAGTCAGATTTTGGTTTTAAAGTTGTATCACACAACTTTTTTGCCACAGACCACGGTAAGAACGTGTGCGATGGCATTGGTGCTGTTGCCAAACGTATTAGAAAAGCGTCACTGCAAAGATCAGCAGATAAACAGATTACTAGTCCTTTGGATATGTTCAATTATTTAAATCATTCTTCAATAAAGTAAGAGGCCTCAGTTTCAAAATTTATATCATATTTAATAATCAATAAGAAGTTTACCAGTAAATTTAGTTTTACAAGCTTTAGGTTAAAATTTGTATTCATAATTTCCTCAGATAATAAACATTTTAATTAGATTTTTTTGTATTCGAGCAACATGCAAGCAAACTTAATTTTCATAATTTTTTTTTCTTTGAGTACATGTCATTTTTTTGAAATTACTAAAAAAATTTCCATTAAAATTTTTCTCACTTACAATTTTTTTTTTTTTTTTTTAAATTGTTATTAAAAAATCTTGTTCATTATGACTAAAATCTTAGTCATAATTACTCTGAACTAATTTTTTTGTTTGTTATTTTTTATTTTTTATTTTTTTTCAGATACTTATGGGTAGACAAAGAGACTATCAAAACAAGACATTTGTTTTTAGAAAGCAGAATTAAATCTGCTAAGACCATCGTCAACACTACAAAGTATCATTACTTTGAGCCACTTGATGAGACAAGTATGAGAGTAAAAATAACCTCAGACGATACTGAATCTAAAACGGTTGAATTTATAAAATAAATATCACTTAAAAAAGAAACAAAGGTAACGTTTTTGGTCAAAGAATAAGGTCAAATTTTATAAAACATAATTATTCTTAAAAAAAAATGAATAAAAAAACTAGGTTGCACAGCATAAGTGTAGAATAAAAAATTAACGTTTTAAAGCTTAAATACCTGTTTTTATTTTGATAATTTATAAAGTTTAATGTCTAAATAGCTTCAATGAAAGAAAATTTAATTGTTTATAAATCTTATTTGTTATTAAAAATAAAAAATGGCTGGATAAAGAATTAAATCAACCGAGTTGTGAATTCTATAACCACACAAGTGCTTTAAAATAACCTTAAAAATAAGGTTTTTCGAAACATTATTACTCGGAATAAAAAAAAACACCCTCCTGAAATTTTGAGGGCTTTTAATATACAAATAGAAGTAACTTTTTATGCAAAAAAAATTAAAAAAATTAATGATAGAACAGTATGGCAGCTATAATAAAATTGCGAAAAACTCATTTTTAAAATTTCTTGCAATCTTTAAACAGTTGTATCTCGAGAATGAAGCATTGGACTGAGTCGTGGTTGGACGCAAATTTTTTGTCTTTTTAAGAGCTAAAAACCGTACGATCATATACATAGAGGAGAAATGCACGGGAAAGAAGCTACAGCTGCTGAAAGATACCTATAAAATAGAGAAAAAAGTTTCTTTTTAAAACCGATGGGAAAGGGGTAAAATGTAAAAAAAATTTGTTCGACATATTTTTTACATAAACTACTAATTATTCTTAAAATTTTCCTGCAAACCGCACCTTTTTATCTTATTTCTGCTTTGAGCTAGATTTTTCAAAAAATGACGTAAAAGTAGGCCTTTTTTCGAGCTTTGAAAAATTCCAGCGCCAAGCACAACATAAAAAAAAAATTTTCTCAAGCGGTAAACTTCTTGTTTTATATAGAACTTTCGAGGAAAAATATTCTCAAAAAGATTTGCCGACCCCCCTCCGCAAGGAATTTTAAAAAATCTCCGGAATGACCCATATGCAATCAAATAAATATAAAATATTTCACAAATATTTCGTTTATGCCAAAAGTCACATAAGTATGCGTGTTTGAGATAATAATTCAAATATTTCCGGCTTATTTTTTTGAGTAGTAAGGTAAAGTACATTCAAAATAGTTGTTAAAGCATCTTTATGTGTTAAAATTTTTTCGTCTGAAATTTCTGGTTCTTCCTCTTCTTTTTAAATGATTTTTTCACGCATTCTTGGTTTTTTGTTATTATACAATTATAATTTATACAAGAAGTCCCAATTTAAATGTGGCACCCAAATACCTCACTTGGGAATACCCAATCGAAAAAGATGTTTCTTAAGTTAAAAAATTTCTTAATTTTTTGGGGCCAATTAGTTGAGCACTACGGACCCTAAGTCCGATTTTTGAAATGGGTACCCCTATTTTTGTCCATGGATTCGGAAAGAGCGAATTTTTTTTTTGATTTTTTAGGTATTTTTGAAAATTTTTTTAGGCCCCCATATGACTTAGTAAGCCCCAATAAATCCCGCATAACTTTAACCGTATGATTCCTAAGAAAAAGTATTACTTCTGTAAAATATGCATTGGGAAAGTTTATTGGTTAAGAATTAGCAACAATAAAGGCCCAAAGAAATTGGGTCCAGGGGCTTCATATTGGGCCATACGGACCTTAAGTCCATTCTTTCAGAAAGAGCGGAAAATTTTACGATTTTCAGGTATTTTAAAAAAAAATTTCTGGGCCTCTCAAGGGCACTGTAAGCTCACATAAGGCCCATTTATCTCTGAAAGCATTATTCCCGAGAATTTCTTCACAGGATCATGGATCACAGAGGAAACTAATAATTGGTTTGATCCAAATTGTTGTATATTTCAATTAGATGATTGAATGAGTATTACACGTATATTAAAGTAATAAACATTTATTAGCAATTAAATAATCAAGTTAGAATACATGATACAAAAATAAGAATCATCATATATTGCGCTCTCTTGAGGTTAGCAATTCAATAATAAAACCATATCAACTCTTACACAAAGACTAACGCAGTCTTTCGAACATCTTTTAATTACATTAAAATTTCACCCAACTAATTGCAAAAACTTACTAATTTCAAATTAAAAATTTAATTTTTCTATGGGTTTAACAGAACAAGAAGAACGTCGCAAAACACGTGTTTGACGGATTTTCGGAGAATTAGTCTTACTAGTCGCTTTAGCTTTTCCAATACAAATAGGAGCTGACATGCCGGTATCGCAAACATTTTTATTCACACTCGCAATCAATCATTTTTAAAACCACAAGCCAGTCTTTGACTTTAAGAACACCAATCGGAATCAACGGGTTCCCCTGATACGATTGAAAACGACGCGATGTTTTACTAATTGACAATTTCTTTAAATTCGGCATACTATCAACCAAACTGGTAGAAACATCTGTAACCGGCGATCCCGTGTCAATCTCAAAATGAACTGTAACATTTTCAATATCAATAAATTTATAAAAAGGCTGCGTACCTAAAATATTAACAATCTCGATCGAAAACAAATCTTCAAAACGACCGATGCTTTCTTCCAAAGTACAATTTTCGCTATCATTTTTCAAATAATTTTTTTCTGATTTACATTACTTTTACTGCAACTCTGTTGACCTCTTCCTTTCTTCAAACCATATTTTTTTCCACCTTGTGAATTGAAATTGCCACCATGAAGACCATCACTCGATTTAGCCAGCTCAAATACCACACCGAGATGACCAACCTTTGAACAAGTATTACATGCATAGTTTTTATATTTACAATCATTCGAATAATGGCCACTGCGGCCACGACAAAAACAATTCTCTTTGATACCGCTACTGTTGCAGGCACTGCCACTGCCAACACCGTTGCTATCATTATTAGTTTTGAATTTGTTTGTTTTGGTTTTTGTTGTTTACAAATTTCATTGATCCACTGCCAGAAGTTCTTGATCTCATCTTAGTCCGGGGGCAGAGGCCGATTTTGTAGGATTTTTTGTTCGGCTCACTTTTTTTGAATGAGTTCCATGTATTTTGGCCCGCTGGACACGAATATCGAGGTTAGAAGTGTCAAAAGTTGTCAGATAATTTGTTATTAACAAATTTTAATAACAATTAAGAAAACAACGTTTTTTGGTCAGTAAAAATTTTTTTCGAGGTTTTTGGCTTAAAACAAAGAAAAAGCGTTCTATGAAATTTTTCTCTACAATGCTTACTTTTTGCGTTAAAAATCGTCAAAGTTTTAAAAAGTGCGATTTTTACAATTTTGAACCTCGAAATACTATGTGAAAAAATATATTTTTTTACACTATTAAAGGGTGTACTCGTTGCCTAGGACCTACTTAACAATATCCATAATAACTTTTATGTTATTGTTGGTTTTAGGTACTTTTTTCAATTGCCAAAAAAGCGTGCGCGCTAACCGCTACGCAGCCTTAACTCGAGGAGCGCTTGTTGATGCCCGGTACTTCTTCGCTCGGTTTTCATTGAACTTTAAGTTTTTGCCAATAATTTTTACATATTGTTCGGCAAGAATTTTGAGTTTATATTATAAATATTAATAACTGTGAAAAAATCTATTATTAATTAGCTTCTAATGAAAATCTTTTTATTATAACATTTATTTTTACAATAACATTTCTTATCATTTTTTTTAAAGGAAAAAACATGTTGAGAGGATCAATCATTACTTTTTTTTTTTCTAATTTTTATTTCAAAAAGCGAGTTTTCATGCATTTTAGTTGATAGTAATGCAGTAATTAGACTTATTGTTAGTAAACTTGCATCAACGTCGTATAGTACAGTGAAATTTGAAATAATATTGATAATATTTTCTTGTAAAACTTTTTCTAAAACGAAGAAGATCTCAACGTAGAAATAATCTACGTTTTTTAAAATACTATTTATGGTTTAGTTTACGAATTCTGTGCTTAATAGCGCGTCCTCTGCAGCAATTTTTTGTTTTCAAAACTTTTTCAACAATGTCGTCTGCAATACATCGTCTTTTGTTTATGTTGTGTTGGAAGTGTTTTTGAACCTCATGCTTTTATAAATAATGAAATAAATGTTATATTATTATGTCTTTTTCAAAGTGTAAAGTTACGCAGGAGTATTCATTCGATAAAAAAAATGTGTAATTTGTTTAGTTGACAAAAGTGATGTAAAAGTAACTTCAACAGACAATGGACGATCACAAATTCGAGCTGCTGCGAATATAAAAAAAGATGACGTTTATTTTCGATTAAAATCACTTTTGCCTGAAGGTAAGCAAAATATTTTATGATGATTTAAACGTAAAAAGAGAAATTATTTTAAAAAAATGTTATCTAATTAAATTACACTTAAATTTAAAATCATATGTGAAGGTTTTTTTTTTTTTTTCATTGTAGATGTATTTTTATATCACATAAACAAGAAAGGCCACAACTGATATTCAAAATATACAATAAAATCAAGTTTTTAAAATGTTGAAAATAGTTCAAAGAGATCTATCGAAAATGAGAGTGCCATTACGAGTAATGAGGTATCTTCAGCAACTGAAAATAGTTCAAAAAGATTTAAAAAAGAATACGCTTTAGACAATAATAAATGTATTATTTGCAGAAGTCTTTCACATCGAAGAAATACGAATCTACACCAGCTACTATCAGGAAGAGCTGAATTTTTGTTCAAAGCTTCACGAAAACTAAAAGACGAAGTTTTCACTAAAACTGCATTTTTTGAAAATTCGGATTGTTTGTTGGCTGCACAATTAAAAGTTCATGAAGAATGTATTCGAAAATATGAGATAAATTTTCAACGCATGAAAAAAAAAAAAATCAGAATAATACACCTGTTATTATCAGCAACTACGATTCCAATATCAATGACTTAATTGAGGCACGGATAGAAGAACCAAATGAAGAAAGTATGATTGCTGACATTAATGATACAATTAATAATGTCATTAAATCAATTGAGCCTGATTTGAATTTGAGAAAGATTTTTTCACTTAATGATATCTCGGAAATAATCGAAGAAACATACGGTTACCAGGTTTCTAACTAAAAAATTAAATCATTTTTAATTGAATATTTTAATGAAAAAATTTGTTTCAAATATCCAAAACAAAAAACTAAGTCGCTGCTCGTTTTCATGCCAAAGTTCTAAGTCGATATTGAAGCAACCTACAGTGAAGATACCGTTCTTGAAGCAGCTGAAATTTAAAAAAAATCTCTCACTTCTACGGATTTTAGGTTGAAAGATAAATTTTGTGACGAGAATGACTCTAGGTACCATGTTTCATCTATTATAAGCCCCTGGCTTACATTCTTTTTTATTCGGAAAAAGGGCTTATATTCAAAAGAGGACTTATATTCGAAGGAGGGCTTACTTTTGTAAGAGTAAGGATAATAAAAACAAATATCGAAAGTAATAGAAAAAATTTACTGTTATGTGTACATGGTACAAATTATTATTATTATATGAAATATTACTCTTTTATCCTAAAGCCCAATCGGGCTTTAACGGCGATTTGGTTTTTTTTAAACCGACTACCGTGAAAGCCTGCAGGGCTTGATATACTTTGATTTTTGGTTTTAGGTTAGGACGCTTCAAAGAAAAACTATTTTAGGATGATTATTTCATTTATATTATACATCCCGCGCGTAGCTGATGATCCCCTGAGTAATTTAAAAAAAAATTATCCCGAACAAAGCCCGCATTGAAAGGTTATGAACGTTTCATTTTTCGAAACGCTGATTTTCCTTTGGCTCACGGTAGTCAGGGGAATTCGATTTCAGTTTCGAGCATCTGGTCTCTCTGCCTGCGCTCTCTGTAGACTTAACCGGACGTGACGTATGCGGTGGGCGTGTCTATTTTTGCTGGCTCACTCTTACTGCTTTCCTACAGCGGCATGCGGGGGCATGTAGGCCCGGGCCTGTAGCCATGAGGCGACTGGTGGCGCTGTATCAATTAGCAGCTCCCAACAGCTGACTCGTGAGCTGACTACAGCTGACTGCGGAGCCGCTGATCAGAGCAGCTTGTAATGTGTTATGAGCAATAACTTTTTTATAAATAATTGATTGTCATAGAAAAAACAGTACTGAAGACCCTTATTTTCATTATATATTAAACAAGTGGTAGAATTGATAATTATTAATTTTTTTAATTTCAATAAAAGAGAATGAAAGATTACCTACCGCTTGCCCGAAACGATTTGCCCGAACATCCAATCGCCCGAACACCCGTTTGCCCGAAAAACCTTTGCCCGAATATTGAAATGCCCGATACCGTATTGCCCGATTACCAATTGCCCGGCCGACCACGCGCCCGAAATATACCGCGGTTTTATGAACATTCGAATGTTTATAAGCACAAAGTTTGTTACAATCTTCAGTGAACCTGTTCTTGGAAAAATTTAGTATGTTCAAATTTGCAGTATAAACGAAAGTCTTAAAGTATTTTTACTGATTTACTGAAAATTTGTAGTTCGATTTTTAACTTTTTAACTGTTTTACTTAAGCTTTTAAAATTTTTTAAGTTATATTTTTACCAAGTTGTAAATAATGAATCCTTAACCTCAAATCGTAAATGAAAATCGACTTTTCCTTGATGGATACATATATGTCAAATCAAAACCGGGCAATCCTACACATTGGGATTGCCATTTAGTGAGAAGAGGGCTATGTTCCGCGCGTGCCACAACAGAAGCTACTGGCCCCGGAACATTTATCGTGACGAAGGGTCCGGTGGCAGCTCCAGGTAGGAAGAAAATCTCTGAACACGAGCATGCACCGAACCGCGAGTATGCAGAGGCGGAAAAAATAAAGCTCAATATGAAGCGCAAAGCTGCCGAACATCCAGAAGAACCTCCATCCTGGATCCTTCGGAACGAACTTGCCAGAGTTTCGTCGGGGGTAGTCAGTCAGTTGCCAGAACGCGAAAACTTAAAGAAATCGATGCGGACAGATCGCAGTAAAATTAAAGGACTTTGTCCAATACTTCGACCGGACGTACGTACATGGTGAGATTTTTATACTTATCATATATGCGTGCGTGCGTGCGTGCGTGCGCGCGCGCGCGCGTGTGTGTGTGTGTGTGCGTGTGTGCGTGTGCGTGTGTGTGCGAGTGTGTGTGCGTGTGTGTGCGTATTTTTTTTACACATTACAATGTATCGTAGGAAAACCTAAGGTTGGCAGACGCAGAGCAGTACCCCCCCGATACAAAACTCACTTCTGGAATCACCATGATGCTGCAATAACTAATACCGCGAAAACTAATAACGTTTCGGAGGGCTGGCACAATCGTTTCCACATACTCATCGGAAAGAACCACCCCGACATCTACTCATTCATCAAGGAAATTAAAAAAGAGCAAGGTGATACAGAGATAGCGGTGGTGGAACTGTCTCTTGGGCGAAAAATAAAAGCAGCTCCTAAGAAAAGATGGGTCGACGTACAAACAAGACTGCAGAGAATCGTTTTAAATTATGAGTCGTACGAAATTTTAGCTTTTTTGGAAGCGATCGGGGACTCCATGTCTACCTAAAATGTTTTTTATAACTGTTATACTTATGTAATTATTTTATTTACAATTTTATTTGTTTTTGTATGTATTTATTATGATCTGTATAGTAAATGTATTGATATCAGTCACTCATCTTTTCGGGCAATATTCGGGCGACGCTGTTCGGGCGAATGGTCGGTCAGGCAATTGGTAATCGAGCAATACGGTATCGGGCATTTCAATATTCGGGTAAAGGGTTTTCGGGCAAACGGGTGTTCGGGCAAATCGTTTCGGGCAAACGGTCGGCAACCGAATGAAATAAATAATCTCTACAGTCTTTCTATGATCATCATCATCAAAGATTTTTCAATTATTGTGGTGTGCCCTGCGAGTTGATAATAATTCTGCTGTGGTTGTGTTGGGGACCTGATGGCTGGAGGTGCATATTGGCAGTATTAAAAATAAAGTTTTTTCTGAATGAGTGTATTTGTGTGTGTGTGTGTGTGTCAGGTTGAACTTGCAAATTACTTTTTTATAATCCACCCAACTTACAAATTGCAAAAGGTGCAATTGCAGCACATAATGTCATTGTCATACGCATTATCGCTTAATTTCATAGAATCATCATAGAAATGTATATGCTCTGAGCCAATACACTTGAACTGTTAAAGTTTTGTAATCCTACCCTTTTTCTATAGTAAACTTGATGTCTGAAAGTTTTATAATCCCACCTTTTTTCTAAAATAAACTTGATGTCTGACAATGAATTTTAATTTTGATTGTAACTGTTACATTCACTCAGGGTGTTAATGATAAGTATATTTAAGTCAACATGAATTAATAATAAAAAATTTTTATCTTTTTTGTTGTCTGTATGCAAGCTTAAGTTATTCAGCCAAAGTGATCTTACATTTTAAAATTGGTTAATTCAGAAGTACAAAAGAAATAGATAGTTTTGGGTCTAGGTATCCGGTGGTAGAAATTATGAATTCTATTTGGCATGGATTTTTAAAGTACGGATGAGCATTTGCTTCATTATTTTCAAAGTGGATTTAGTTTGTCCATTAATTATGTATGCAAAATGAATTCAAAAGTACTTCATAACAGTAAATTATGTCTATGATTTTGATGTGTTCTGACTAATGATAAAATTTATATAAAAGAAATTTGAACCTAACGAACTAGATATATCCAAGTCAATATGAATCAATTATTAAAAATTTTTATCTTTTTTGTTTTCTGTAAGCAAGCTTAAGTTATTCGGCCAAAGTGATTTTAAATTTTAAAATTGGTTAATTTTTTTTAACAAGAATTAAAAAGTACAATAGAAATAGATAGTTTTGGATCTAGGTATCCAGTGGACCAAAAATTATGAATTCTATTTGGCAAGGATTTTTAAAGTACGGATGAGCATTTGCTCCATTATTTTTAAAGTGGATTTAGTTTGTCCATCTATTATGTATGCAAAACGAATTCAAAAGTAGTTCATAACAATAAATTACGTCTATGATTTTTATGGGTTCTGGATAATGATAAAATTATATAAAAGTAATTTTAAACAGATGTTGCGAATTTACTGCTTCATTAATTTTATTTATTTGCCGGATTAAAAGCTGGTAGGGGAGGGTTGTCAAATAAAAGTTGAGACAGACACAATTTAATAAAAACAGTGTTAATTTATTTATTCTTTAATTTTAACACAGCACTCTATTTACAACAATATTCAAATAATTATAAAATTACACTCAGACAGGTTATACAGTTTAATAAAGATTATTTTAAAGCAAAAAAAAACTGAGTGGTGGAAATATTATATGTCTACATTGAGAATTTTCCAGAATTAATTTCCTTGTAAAGAAAATTAATTAATGTGATAAAAGCCCAGTAGAAATTCTTTACGGATTTGATTATATTAATTCAAAAACGTAAACAAGAGTTAAATAGAATAAAGGTGAGATAAACAAACCAACAGAGAATGGCCTTGAAAAGAGAGAGAGAGATAGAGAGATGGCCCCGAGAAAGTTACGTAGCAGCAGAGAATGGCCTTGTGAAAAGTAAATGGCCGCGTGAAATTAGCGCGTTTACCAAAAGGAGAAACCCGCACAGTAATGTACTTACTGCACACAAACAATGAGAGGCTCAAGTAAGTTATTGTTACTTGAGCCGAAATACCTGGAGATGTCCTCCGGAGGTGGTTTCCGGAGAGTACCCTGAAGAAGAAGTCCTTGCTTTGTCCACCAAAGAGAAGATGAGGTTGCCAGTGAGCGCGCCGGTTGCAAGATCGAATGATTGCTGCAATATTATTGATTGCAACAATCGAGATGAGCTGGACTACAAGATCACTTCAGCACAAAAAACTCACAGGAAAAAACACCAAGATAAATAGAGAATTAACCCAAGAAAAGCTTAGAAGAAACTTAAGAGAGAATTCTCCGCTGCGTGCTACGAGAAGCACCAAAACGAGAATAATGAGAGAAGCAGCAAGCCCGCGCAAAGCCGACGGCGTCAGCTCTGCAGCAACGCCAGTCAACCCAAGCTGCGCAAACGGCTGCGCGAGAGTTCCCAGCACCATGTAGTTCTGCGTGGACTAAGAGATGGCGCCACGCAGTCTAAAACTATTGATTTTCTTGCTCGACGATGTGAACGGAGTGAAATTATTGTTCGCTCCGCAACTACAGAAGAACTAGATATATCCAAGTTAACACGAACCAATCATTGAAAATTCTTATCTTTTTTTTAATCATTTTAAGGTTACAAATGAGTATTTGCTACATTTCAATGTAAATTTACATTAAAATAAAGTTATGCAATGTACATTTAAAAAATAGGAAAATACAAAATTGAATTTTTTTTTTTACATATAAAATTGATTTACCTAGGACTTTTGTAGGTTCTGGTTTATGTCGTGGTTTTATATCAGAATAATTGAATATATCTTAGATATTGTTAAATTGTTTAGAATTTGTTAAGTTCGTGAAATAATTTATTAAGACATATTTCAACAATATTAATGATTTATTTATGGAGTTTGGTTTTTTGAACTTGTGGACAAAAAGGAAATACATTTAAATATTTACCGAATTTACGCAATAAAATCTTTAAAAAATACTTTTAAAAAAGTAATATTTATGGCGATTGGTTTTTTAAAAAGGAATCTAAATAAAAAATTATACGCTAAGTATCCATCTATAAAAAGGAGAAGGCTATTTTCGATCTTCGAGTTAGAGATCGATTGTCAAAAGTGAAATGCTATTGGCTAAAAAAGTTTCAAACTTTTATTCGTGATGTCATTGGTCGATTCCGTTTGGTTTAGAAATTCAAAACTTCGTCTGTCGATCAGAAGGCTAACCTTTCTGCGTAAAGCCAAGAGGCTTCTTTCGTATTAAAAAAAAAAAAAAAACTATAAACAATCTTTAAAAGAGGAAGCAGTATATAAAGTTAGTAATCCGAGTGAAGTGCAAACAAGTATCGAATTAAGAAGTAACCAATCATTTAAAAATAGAGGTTATCCGAAGTGCTGTTCAATCTAACATAAGAAAGTCAATTACAAAAAAGTAGGTATTATTATTTTTTCTATAAGAAAAAAAAGTTAAGTCATCAATCAGATAAGTAAACTTTAAAAAGCAGTGCAAAGAGTCTCTTAGTGTCTCCAATAAGGCAGGTAAAAACAATATTCTTCAAGTAGTATGCTTTGCTATTTTTTAGATATAGTTGATCAAAACATAATCAAAGTTTTTTGTTTTTTTTTTTTTGTATTGAAAATAGAAACTAAGAGAGATATATCTTTGGAAGTTACAGAAATTTTTTTCATGTATATCTTATAACATATAAATATATTTAAAATGTAAATTGATTGAGATGATGAGATGGCCACCACATTATTAAAACAAATTGTATTTCTGAAATTATGATCAAAAACATTTTTAAAAAAATATTTAAAGACTTGAAACTTAATTGTTAAAGTAGATGTTGATTGTATTCATGTATATCTACAGATACATTAAAAATGTAAATTGGTAAAGACTTAAGATTCAAGCGTTGAAAGAAAGAAAATTTTTTTTTTGAACTCATCATCTTTCCTATACTTTACTCACTTATATTATTACTCTCCAATCAGTTGGTCTATTTTTATATAAAAATACCATCTAAAGTAGATGTCAATTATATTCATGTATCTATGCATACATTTAAAATGTAAATTGATAGTGATGATGAGATGGCCACCACATGATTGAAACAAATTGTATTTCTGAAATTTATAATCAAAATCATTTATTTTAAATATTAAAGACTTAAAACTCAAGCGTTGAAAGAAAGAAAATTGTTTTTAAACTCATTATCTTTCCTATACTTTACCCATTTATGTTAAAACTCTCCAATCAGTTGGTCTATTTTTATATAAAAAATACCATCTAGAGAAGTTGTTAATTATATTCATGTATATCTATAGATACATTTAAAATATAAATTGGTAGTGATGATACATGGCCACCACATTCTTCAAACAAATTTTATTTCTGAAATATATATGTAATTAAAAACATTTTTAACAACAAAGTCTTAAGATTCAAGCGATGAAAGAAAGAAATTTTTTTTTTAAAGTTATCATCGTTCCTACACTTTACTCATTTATGTTAAAACTCTCCAATTCCTTTAGTCTATTTTTATACAAATAATACCATCTAAAGTAGTTGTTGATTATATTCATGCATATCTATAGAGACATTTGAAATATAAATTGGTAGTGATGATGACATGGCCACCACATTATTCAAACAAATTTTATTTCTGAAATTTATAATCAAAAAACATTTAAAACAAATCTTTAAAGACTTAAAACTTAAGCGTTGAAAGAAAGAAATTTTTCTTTTAAGTCATCATTTTTCCTATATTTTACTCATTTATGTTCATAATCTTCAATTTCTTTATTCTATTTCTATTTTTTATGAAAAATACCATCTGAAGTAGTTTTTTATTATATCCATGTATATCTATAGAGACATTTAAAATGTAAATTGTTAGTGGTGATGCCATGGTCACCAGTAAACAAAAAATTATATCTCTAATATTTTGGAATGATAAATTATTTTAACCCTTAAAGTACACACGGGGTGTAAAATACCCCACATAACTGTCAGTGTGGCAGTATTGGATTTGGGTGTGTACTTTAAGGGTTAAAAATCATTTAAATCTTAAAAAATTGTCATCTTTACAAGACAATATTTCTGATTATTACATAGTGAAATTGATTCAAAAATTATTTTATTTTTCAAGAAAAGTCTGAGAAATCGTCATTGGCTTATTTTGTACTGCTAACTTATTTAATTTTTTATGTTTAAAACCTCTACATACTTTTATATACAAAAAAAAACTCGAGACAATTTAAATTAGTTGTAATGACGTTATGGTTACCACGTATTCAAAAAATTATTTACATAATATTTAAAATCTTAATAAATTTTTAACTTTAAAAGAAAAATATTTCTGAAAAGTTATCATTGGCCCTATTTTGTATTGCTAACTAATTTAAAAATTTGATTTTCTTTTTCATAAAAAGTAAACAGAAATTAAGATGAGGTATAAATTTTTGAAGTTTCAAATTGTTACATGAGTATACTAAAAGATTCACAGTAAAAATTGTTAGTGATTACGTTATGTTTACCGCATATTCTAATCTTTAGTATTTTTGATCAAAAAATTATTTTTAAAATCTTAAAATTTTTATGAAAACTATTTCTGAAAAGCCATTATCATCACTTTTGTGTTTCTGATTGATTTAATATTTTATGCGTATAATCTCTATTATTTTGTGTTCTTATTTAGTTATTAATATTTCTACCTCTCTTTTTAGCGCAACGATACAAAAATTTCGTACACCACCAAAAAGACATCGAATCGCTTTTCCTTCCAAAATTAACGGATTCTCAGGATTCATTTATCCACAGAAATAAATTATAATGGTGCTATTTTAAGATTATCAACGATTAAAACAGTTTTTTTTTTTAAAGTTGATGTAAATGAATAAAATTTTAATTTCATGCAAATTTGAAAAAAATAATTTTTCTATTTTTCGTCTACTTTCAAATAATCAATGCTGCTTTTTTCAGTGTAAAGATGAAAAATGATCTTCAGCTTAATTTCGATTTTCTTGATGAAGTGTCTATTTTTTCTGATGCTCACTTTCAATTTTTGTACTTACGGCGAAGTCATAAGGGTCATTTTAACAAAAAATTGAAGATTTAATCAAATTAAAAATGAAAATGAAAAAAGGGCTCTGTAGCGCTCAAGCTACTAACTTAATCGAACTTTTGAGCCCAATCTCATCAAAATTGGATCAAAATTAGCGTCAGAATATGGGAAAAACTTCCTAAAGATTCAATAAATATAAATATATAGCAAATGCTATTAAGATACAAAAATTTAAAAAACTGTTTCACAAATTCTGACGTTAATTTTGATCCGATTTTGATGGGATTAGGCTTAAAATATAGTTGAAGGAAGTAGCTTACGCGCTACAGAGCCCTTTTTTTATTTTCGTTTGAGTTTAATTTTAAATGATTTTTTTCGCAAATTCTGCAACTTCCCTTATGACTTCGCCTTAAGCAAAGACGTATAACGGATTCTTGGTATTTATTAGAAAAAATTCAATTAGTGCTATAGCTTCAAATTAGCAAAATCTTAATAAGTTTGAATTTGTACATACAATTTACACTTTTTAAAAACAAAATTTTAAAGCGCAGATTGATACTTTAAAAAGAAAATTTTAAATTTCTATTGTTACAGTTTAGAAAGTAAACGTTTTACGTTTAAATGTCTATACTTTGTATTTCAGTTAATTAAAAAATTTTTTGAACTTGATTTCGACAGTTGAGATGAATATTGTATTGAAAATGATATATGAATTAAAAAATCGAATAAATATTGATTGAATTTTCAAATTTATAAAACGATTGCCATTTCAATTGCATATAAAATAAGTTATATATATTTTCGTTTAACTGAAAATAATTATACTGCAGAGAACTTTTATATAAGAAAGCTTAAAGTTGACTGAGTATGTGCAGAGTAATTTATTTAACTATGCTTTTTATGCCAACTAATACAAATAAATCTAATTTATATCAATAAATAATTTTTGTCTTATTGATTTCTCCTGAGTTTTAGAGTAACTTTTTTCATTTTTTCAACAGTTGTATCATTTTGGATATTGTTCTTTTCATCAGTTATAGTGAGTGAATTATGGCCGTGTAAACCTTAAGGGGAAGTCAGGCAAGTTTTTTAGATGAATAGATTTTAATTAAGAAAATATTTTTAAAAAAGGGCTCTGTAGCAGGGTAGAGAAATTAAAAAGCTGTAATTTAAAAAAAAATCATGAAAATTGATTAAAAATTCACTGAGTAAAACGCAGAACGGCAGTTGAAGATTTTTTTTCGTCAATCGCGGCAGCCATGTCGTCGTCTGCCGCTGTTGCTGTGCGTGGCTATGCGCGTCTAACCTATAAGTTTGTAAAACTTTATGACTGCCTTACGGCTTACTCCTCAGCTACCTCTCTCAATAAATCAAATTCGTAGTAAAAATTATCTTGCAAAATCAAATATAGATGTGATGAAAAATCAAAATAATGAAATTAGCTGAAACTCAAAATTACTTATTCATTACACTCAATACAAGGCTGAAAATGTGTCAATTGAAAAAAAGAATCATACATTATTTCTTAAATAAAATTAGCAAAATCACTAGTTTTATGAAAAAATTTTCTTCTTAAATAAAACTCTTCAGTTGCATTGTAAACAATTCATGTTTCTTCAATTATTTCTTCAATATTTACTCTTGATTTGCTTCAGATCGTAAAAATTTCAATAATTTTCTTCATGTAAAGTAGGTCTCTTGATTCATAAAAATTTCAAATACAAGTAATATTTTAATAAAATAGTTGTTTTAACAATATCTGTACATAAAAAAAAAAAAAAAAAAAAAAAAAAAAAAAAAAAAAAAAAAAAAAACAACAAGACATAGTCATAAAATTAAACAAATCTTGAAAGAGTTGTAATCAGGTTTATTTTTATAAGCTTCACTCACACAAAGTTTATTATTGCTACAAATTCTTTAAGATTTACTTGGCTGACAATAAAGCTGAACTATTATTGTTTTTGTGTAAAGTGTTTCTTTTTGATTGCATGACTAGAAATTTGTTGGTGAGAATTACGTACGACCCCCCTACGCGCGGTCTCACGCACAGCAACGCACTGTAGCAGCAGTGGCGTCTGCTGTCACGGCTGATGCGGCCGACGAAAAAAAATACCAAATTACCGTTCTGCGTTTTTCTCGGCCAATTTCCAACGAATTTTGATGCAGTTTTTTTTTAAATGTAGCTTTTCAATGTCACTACCCTGCTACAGAGCCCTTTTTTGAATTGATCCCCTCAATTTTTTTTTTTTTAATTTTAACTAACTACCATTGGACCCTCGCCTGACTTCCCCTTAAAGATTTAGGAACATTACTAAATAAAAATAGCGAGTGAACCAACTATATCAACCAGCGAAGGCTCTTCGATGACAGTAACATTAAATTGTAAATGTCTTTACCATTACTACCTCCTTATCCCGGTGTAAATTAATTGTAGTTAGTGTAATTATAATATTAGACACGAAATATTTTTCAAAAATCGATGTTTCTGTCAAACTTCCAATTTGAGTGTATGTTTTATTTTCTTCGATCCATTTATCATTTAATCCTTTTGTTAACACGTCAACCTTATGTAACTGTTAGCGTAATCAGATTGAGTTTACAATGTTATTTTCAAAGACTAAACACACACACACACACACACACACACGCATGAATGCACGCGCATGTTGGCCAATACTTACAATTAATAATCAATCAAAAAAATAAAAATTATCAATATGCTCTTAAAAGACCAATATTATATTATTTTTAACGAATGTTTATAAAACTGATTCTGTATAAAAACAATTTATTTTTTCATGTTTAAAAATAGTATTTTTCATAACAGGTCGGGGAAGGGTTTTTTTGGCCTCCGAGAGGTTTGTGACCCGAGCCGAAGGCGAGGGGTGCAACGAGGTGGCCAAAGAACCCTTCTCTACCATGTTTTGAAAAATATTTTTCCTCCAGAGATACCGAAAACAAGGGGTGAAGGTCCGATTTTGAAGTTAGAAGGAGGAAAAACGATTTATTTCATTTCTATAAAAACAGTATGAAAGTTATAAGATTCACATTATAATTTTTTTTTTTTTTTTTATTATCAAATTAGTATCTAATTATTTACTTTACTATCTTATTAACAACAAGCGCGCGTATGCGTGCAGCTCGATTTCTAGTCATCTTTAAAAAATACTTTTAAAAAAGTAATATTTACGGCGATTGGTTTTTTTAAAAGGAGTCTAAATAAAAAGTTATACGCTAAATATAATAATCTTTTTTTGAAAATGAATTAATGAAAGAAGTGAAATCAAAAAATTTATTACGGACGACTTGAGGCCGAATTACTTATTATTTAAAAATAATTTCTCTTCTAAAAGATGATCATATTATGTTGAATCACCTTCAATATACGTAAAGTTAATAATTTTTCAATTATAGCACATACATGGGAAAACACATGCAAATTGCACACAATTCAAACACTTTTTGAAATTAAAATATGTTGTAATTAAGTTAGAAATCAACTAAATCACAATGTATGGCTATACTTGACCTGTAAAAATTTAATATTCTTTAAACTAAATTATCTCGAAAAAAATCATTGATACCTGTATTTTTTAAATTATATTTTGAATGCTCAGTGTGTTTCTTAACAACATATTTTAATTTTTAATTTTAAAAAGTGTTTGAGTTGTGTGAAATTCGCATGTGTTTTCCCATGTATGTGCTATAATTGAAAAATTGTTAACTTTACGTATATTGAAGGTGATTCAACATAATATGATCATTTTTTAGAAGAGAAATTATTTTTAAATAATAAGTAATTCGGCCTCAAGTCGTCCATAATAAATTTTTTGATTTCACTGCTTTCATTAATTCATTTTCAAAAAAAGATTATAATATTTAGTGTATAACTTTTTATTTAGACTCCTTTTAAAAAAACCGATCGCCGTAAATATTACTTTTTTAAAAGTATTTTTTAAAGATCATACTTAGCGTATAATTTTTTATTTAGATTCCTTTTTAAAATATTATTCACTTCATCTTCTTCTGGTATATCTTCAAACATTAAATCACTCTCTGATACCGATATATTGTCCTCAGAATTCAACTTTTGCGTAATTAGTGGCCCAAGTCTTTCTGGTAAAGTAATAGCTTACTGTTCAAGGTGGTGCTCGGTCAAAGAGGGCTTACTTTCGAAGGAGGGCTTACTTACTTGAACTCAAGCAAAATTTCAGTAGGGCTTACTTTAAATGGATGGCTTATAATAGATGAAACACGGTATTCTATACAGAATACAAATATTCCAACACCATTTGTGAGATTTTTCTCGGAACTTTTTGATATTAACCAAAAAAAGTTATTCAATCAAGAGAATGATTCTAATAATAACACTCCAGAAGATAAAAGTAAGAAATCTCCACGAATCAAAAGCCTAGTTCAATCTATGTATTTCATCAAAAACTCAGGAAAAAAAACTCCTATACAAAGTATAGTTGGACTCTTTGTACATAAAACTTGTAGAAGTAAAACTACCGTTTCAATTTTAAATCACTTAGGTTTTTCCATTTTGTACGACGAAGTTATAAGAATTCGAGCAAGATTAGCTGCGTATGCATTTGAATCTTCTCAAAATCGTGTACCGCTCCCAATGCATTTCAACCCAAGTTTTTACGTTACTGCAGCTTTCGATCATTTCGACCACAATGAAGCCACACCATCTGGATTAAATAGAACTCACGATACGGTCTCTGTTATTATTCAAGTAAATTCTCCTGCTGCGAACAGAAAAAAGCTGAACTTATCTGAAACTTCTGTTGATAAAAACGCAAAAGTTTTCTCTGATTTACTTAAATGTCAAGAAGTTCAAGAGTTAAAAAAAAAGAGCAATACCGTGAAAATCCCACTGGATAATCAAATGAATCAAGAAAAAACGTTTCCTACTGTTCATGATTATGAAACTGAATTGACTGTAGATGATCTATTGTGGAATATTTGTAGAATGAGCGTTGGTAGTGATAAACAATAAATACAAATTTTTAACAAAAATCAAACTACGCCTTCTTGGAGTTCATTTAATTCCATTTTGACGATAGAAGATCGTTCAACAGAAAAAATTGGTTTTTTTACCAGTACTTCCATCTCCTGTTACTGTCTTCTCTACAGTCTACACAAATCTATGTATCTTTCTTGATTTGTTAGATCAATTAGATCAACAATACTTACCAGTATTTTGTGATGAAGGAGTATAAAAAATAGCAAGACAAATAATATTTGAAAATGAAGAAAAATTCAAAAAGATAGTAATCGGAAATTTTCATACGATAAAAATTGTTCAAGCTATGATCGGAAAAATATTTGATCAACAGCGGCGCTGAAAGCGTTTTTATCGAAACATAGCTTTTTGGTGTAGATGTGACTGAAAAGATACTCAAGGGATCAAGATATGATCGATTTGTAAAAGCATTTACTTATTTGAGCGAAACTTTACGAAGACTTCAGTTTAAAGAGTTTTTTACACCTGATTTATTAAAAAAATTTGAGCATGGAATTGCAACTATTATTATGTTGCAAGAAAGTTTACAAGAAAAAAATTTTGCGGATTGTCGTAATCTTTTTGACGAGCTCAAAAAGTCTAGTTCCTCATTAATTACACGGTTTGAAGAATTTATTTCACGAAGATGTGGAGAATCTGAACTTTTTAAGTACTGGAATAATGTTTTGATCTTGATCGATCTTATGAATGATATGATCCGATCTAATCGAAGTAGCTGGGAGTTGCTTTCTAAAACATTTTCAAAGTTATTACCTCTCTTTCATGTTTTCGATAGAGTTAATTATGCCAAATGGGCTTCGGTTTTTGTCGAAGATATGCTCAAACTAGAAATAACAGCACCTGAAGTTTTTCAACAATTTTAGATGAACGGTCGATTTTCGGTAAAAAAAAAATAAAGCGTCTTTTACATCAGTAGGAACAGGTCAAGCGCTGGAGCAAAGCATTAACCGTGAATCAAAATCCAAAGGTAGAGTGATTGGATTTACGCAAAAAAAAGATTTCATGGCTACGTGGAACGTGACTTTTCATGAACTATTAGCGATTAGTAATTACTTGAGAGAATTAACAAATGTTCAGCAACAAGACGATGAATTTTTCATACACCATGAATTTTCAAAATCTTTTACTGAAAACTCAGAGGTAGCAGTTGAAAAAATAATTACTTTCATTGAAAGTCGAAACGCGAATCCTTTTGCTTCAGGGTCACATCCATTAAGGAATATTATCTCTCAAGAGCTTGTTTAACCTGAAGTAGCTGACGAAATTTTGAATATATTTAACATAGGTATTGATTTATACAAAGTTTTTATAAGAGAACGTTTTTTTGAAAAAAACAAAGCTTTAACTGACACAATTTCCAAAAATAAATTAACTGATTTCAAAACTGTCGTAAGTGATCAATCAAAAATTCGAAAGCCAAAAAAAAACTTCAAAGAAAAGGGTGGCAATCAACGAATAATTGCTTTAGCTAACGCTCGAAACTATCCTATAGAAAAACTTTTATCTTATGATTTAACTTCTAAAAATCCTCTATTCGATGAAGCCGGACTTTTTAAAAAAGAAAATGACAAAAGTATGTTGGTTCGTGAGTTGGAAGAAAAATTACTAGATGAAGATAGAGATCTTCAAAACCTCGGTGAAGATACTTGTTTGATTGTTAACGTGATGCTTATGCTGAGGAAAATTTCCTGGTCCAATAAGCTTTACTTTACTGATGTAGCAAATAATTTTTATGAAGAAGTTTAAAAAAAAAGCATCTATACAAAACACAAAAAGAATTGATTTAGTATTTGATAGCTATTTTGAAAATTCAATAAAATCTTCTGAACGCTTAATGAGATAAAAAGCTGGAAGTATATCATATTTCAAAATTAATAACCAAACACGACTACCTCAACAAAAAGATAAATTCTGGGGATGCTCTCAAAACAAAATAGCACTTCAAGTATTTATACGAGACTTTATGATGAGAAAAACAGCGAACTTTGATCTAGTGTGTAGTACAATAAATAATGATGCATGTGAGGGAAATAACAACGAAAAATCCTTCGAAGTATTACAGCACAATGATCTTGAAGAAGCTGATTTACAGATAATGGTCCATATTAATTATGCAGCTGAGCAAGGTTTCAGAAATATTAACCTTTTATCATCTGATACAGATGTCATAGTATTAGCTTTGTACTTTTTCAAAATTTTTAAAATTAACGGTTTAAAGGTACAAAATTAATGTTATTTTATAAATTATTTAAAATATATATTTACTTTTGAAAATTTTTCTAGACTCTTTGGGTTAATGCTGGAGTATCGAAAAGTACACGAAATATACCATTGCATAAATTAGCAACTGATCATGAAGAAGCAAAGTGTAATATTTTACCAGCACTTCACCATCTGACAGGAGTTGATTACACGAGTAAAGTTGGTACCAAATCAGCTGCATAAAACAGAGATCCAGAAAAATATTTACAAAACTTTGGAACAGGTAAAAACGGAGTTAATGTCAAGAACAAAACCATTTTTGACTTACCTAAAAGTATAACACCTTATTTAATTGTGAATTAAACTTATGAAAATTTTATAAATCTTTTTTTTTTTCTTCGATTAACAATTTGTTGATTGAATAAACATTTATTACAGCAGTCGAAAAAAAATTTCACTCGGTAAGAACCGTTGTTCCTTTTTCCCAAAAAAAAATTTTTTAGTGCTACCGATTTATGGTATGATAATTATTGGCATCTAAAACTTGAGAACATCTATATGTGGAAATGTTCGAAGAATATTTAGTTCATATACTAAAAAAGGATACAAAATATAAAACATTTGATCAATTACGAGTGGAGTCAAACCTTTATGCAAAAAATAAACTCATTGAAGAATTGCCACCAACCAGCGCTTCTATAAAACTGCATATTTTACGAGCTCAGTATATTCTTTATAGCCAAATTAATATTTTAAACACAACAGCTGCGGTTTTTAATCCAAAATCTTACGAATGGATAGAGCAAAATGATTGTTTGGTACCAGCAAAAGTTGAAATTCTCTAACCCCCCTCAGATGAATTAGTTCCTAACTGCACGTGTCAAGTATGAACCACAAAACACTGAATTTGCAAATCTTTGGGAGTAGCATGTTGCGTGTTTTGCAAATGCCAAAAGGATAATACTTGTAAGAACAAATTTAATCTTGATAATTTAGAAAGCGATGAAGATTCAGACTGGTAAAAAAAATACAGGGCACTTGTAAATAAATTTAATGTGGTATTAGAATTAACTACATTAAAATTATTCGAAAAAAATTAATAAAGTTATTCAAAACAAATATAAATATTAATAAATTTTTAAACCCAAAAAAAAATTAAAATCGTTTTAAAGCAGTAAATAATTAGATACTAATTGTTTACCCATGATTTTATGTGATTGCTTGATTTTCGAAATTATATTTCCGAGTCTGTACAAATTTTAATTTGAATTCATAAAAATTCGAGTTTGTGTTTCATAAGAACAATAATTTTTTAAAATTTTATTTTAAAAAAGAACTGTAAAAGAAGATGACATTTATTACTTCAAGATCTAAGTTCTTATTTAATTCAAATGTCCAGTTATCTGAATACAAAAAATGCAATTTTTTAAATCATACCTTTTTTTAAAACGGAAAGTTTGAGCTCTAGAAAAAAATTCTTATCAAAATATTTTCTCCTTATTTTGTCAAATAATTAAATTGCTGTTATTTAAAATGCATTAAAAATTGCTTTTTGAAATAAAAATTATAAAAAAAAAGTAATGATTGATCCTTTCAACATGTTTTTTCCTTTAAAAAAAATGATAAGAAATGTTTTTATGGTAAAAAGATTTTCATTAGAAGCTAATTAATAATAAATTTTCTCACACTTATTAGTATTTATAATATAATCTTCAAAATTCTTGCCGAACAATACGTAAAAATTATTGGCAAAAACTTAAAGTTCAATGAAAACCGAGCGAAGAAGTACCGGGCATCAACAAGCGCTCCTCGAGTTAAGGCTGCGTAGCGGTTAGCACGCACCGAATTTTGGCAATTGAAAAAAGTACCTAAATCAAACAATAACATAAAAGTTATTATGGATACTGTTAAGTAGGTCCTAGGCAACGAGTACACCCTTTAATAGTGTAAAAAAATAATTTTTTCACATAGTATTTCGAGGTTCAAAATCGTAAAAATCGCACTTTTTAAAACTTTGACGATTTTTAACGCAAAAAGTAAGCATTGTAGAGAAAAATTTCATGGAACGCTTTTTCTTTGTTTTAAGCCAAAAAACCTGAAAAAAATTTTTACTGACCAAAAAACGTTGTTTTCTTAATTGTTATTAAAATTGGTTAATAACAAATTATCTGACAACTTTTGACACTTCTAACCTCGATATTCGTGTTCAGCGCGCATAATACATGGAAACCATTCAAAAAAGTGAGCCGAACAAAAAATCCTACAAAATCGGGCTCTGCCCCCGGACTATCTCTGCAACGTCACGACCAGCCGATTCGAGTGCAGATGCCAACTCGATTGCTCTCTCGTAGGTTAGGTTCTTCTCACCTAATAACCTCTTCTTGATTGCCTCACTGCTCAAACCCTACACAAATTGATCTCTTATTCGTTGTTCAAAGTTGCATCAAAATCACAATTAACAATCGTTTTAAATTTACCAAAAAATTTTAATCATTTTCTTTTTGACGACACTCTTCTAATTTATATCTCTCAGTAATCACACCAGGAGCAGGCTGCAGATGATCACTCAAAATTTCATAAAATTGATTGATAGACTTGTCTGTTGGTTTAGCTGGAGTACATAAATTTTTTAACAAAATGTAAGTTTTACTACCTATCAGCGTGATAAATAAAAAAAACTTTCTTCTCTGCAGGTATTTCATTTGTAATAAAAAACTGCTCAAATCTGTCTTTCCAGGCTGACCAATTATCTTTCGGGGAAAATTCATTCATACTACCAATAATACTTTTAACTACTGTAAGTTAAAGGTAGCTTGTCTACCTGCAGGTTGAAATTTAAGCTGGGGTGCATTTAATTTTGGGTGAGCACAACTATTTATTTTTGCAGCTCTTATATTTAAAATGTAATTAGTATTTTTTTCGTATCTCTTAATTAAACTTATTAATCATCTACATATAAAAACATAAACATAACCTTTAAATCGTTTGCACTTCAAAAATCGAGAAAAATTTTTTTTTCCAGCGGGGTTGGCACGCCAGAAAAATTTTGGCTCTGACGGCCATTTTGTTTCTGCGGGAAATTTGATTCGCGGAAAGTTAAGTTGTCCTGTGAGTGTACCAAACAGCCAATTTTTCTACAGTTTTATCCTCGTCGTCAAATTGTTGTATATTTCAATTAGATGAAAGGATGACTATTACACGTATTTAAAAGAAATAAACATTTATAAGCAATTAAATAATTAAGTTAGAATACATAACACAAAAATAAGAGTCATCATACATTGCGCTCTCTTACGGTTAACAATTCAATAATAAAACCATAGCAACTCTTACACAAAAGATTAACTCAGTCGTTCGAATACCTTACAAATACATTACAATTTAATCTAAATTTTTATTTCTCTTTATTTCATTTTATTTTATTCTCAATGTTACAAAAAAGTTCAATAGAAAATCTTATTTTCATGAAGTATTACAGATATTTTTTACGACAAAGGTGTCTTAATTACATGAAGTGAACAGTAGATTTAAGGCTCCCCTCGAAAACACATTAACGCTGCTATGAGTCATGGCTTCTGACAGCTCTACATCGGCAATCGAGTGCCTCACCGACCTGAGCGCGAGCGTCCTCTGCTGCCTCCCATCGCGTGTTACTGGCTTGAGATTCAAGCAACCCTTTCTCGCAATTGCTGAAGTTTTGGGACGTTTATACTCCCCGACTCAGGTATCAGCAGTTTATCTTTCCGTAAGAAAGTAACTAACGCTCGAGCTGACTCTTTCTGATGAAAAACTACTGATGAAAAACTCCCTTCTCACTCCAAATTATCAAGGTTTAGCTGTAGTTTAATAATTTTTTATACTATCAAGACCAAAAGATCTCTCTCATCAAGTTTTTGTCTTTACTCAATGCTGATTTAAATTTATTTCAACACTTGCAACATTCAACTCATACACTGTTCGCGCCGTTTAGCCTCATCGCAAAAAGTAAATCAATGCGCAGTCGCGCGTTTTCTTCAGCTCTGCAAGCCGGATGCGTGCGGACTTGGTCAGGTATCGTTCACGTCGCCCATCGACGTAGACGTTTCGAAGTACAAAATACTTTTTCACTAATACGTTAATTTTTTGTTCAATTAAATTCGCACACACACACACTCAAACACTTGTACATACACACTCTTAATTACAAAAATTTTGCAGTTAAACTTTCAGTAACGCTTGTTCTTTTATCCATTCCCTCACCGCATCGGCCAGAAAAGAAACCTCATTTACTCCGTTACGGCGCGTTCATACAGTTTTAAGGTTAATAAAAGATTATCTATTTATTCACTTGCTTTTTTTGTAAAAAAAACCTCTTGTAAATTATTATTTCAAGCTTTTATGAAATTTTAATTAATTTTAATGCAAATTTATACCTAAACAACGTGACCTAAATTTTCATTTTATCAACAATAAAAACTCAGATTTAATAATTAAAAATTTTGAATATTATGTTCTCAACCAATCACTTTAATTTTAAAATGCAGACATTCTTTTTGGCCTCATTCATATGTGAGGGGATTGAAGTAACGCCACATGACACAATCACAAATCAATCCACAGCAGAGAAAAAAACATTTTTGTACAGCACATGCATCGGGAAAGCTTCCTAAAATGAAATTCTCCATCAATCGGAGAATTTACGGCGGAGCCTTACATAAGGCCCTACAGACCTATCTCTAAATAACGTCATTTCAAAATGCCATTAAAGGCCAGCTTAATGTCGAGTAGTCAATGGACACCAATGATCATCTATTCAAGAAAAGGACCCTATCAATGATAATTGGACGGTCTTGGGCTCCGCAGTACCCAACTAAAGCCCTGGGCCCAATTTTGTGTGACCCATTTAACTGGCCTAAAAAAATTAAGAAATTTTGTTAACTGAAGAAACATCTTTTTTGATTTGGCATTCCCAAGTGAAGGTGCCACATTTGAATTGGGACTTCTTGTATAATTTGAAAAAAAACAAAGAATGCGTGAGAAAATCATTTATAAAGAAGAGGAAGAACCAGAAACTTCAGACGAAAAAATTTAACACATAAAGATGCTTTAATAACTATTTTGTATTTACTTTACTTTACTACTCAAAAAAATAAGCCAGAAATATTTGAATGATTATCCCAAATACGCATACTTATGTGACTTTTGGCATAAACGAAATATTTGTGTAGTATTTTATATTAATTTGATTGCATATAAATCTGGATATAACGGAAATCTGTGTAAAGCGGAAAATTTAATCGGTTCCGTGGATTTCCGCTTTAGACAGATATTACTGCAATATTATTATCATCATCATTTTTTTTCTTCATTATTATTTTTTCATTAGTTCTGACTTTTGTTTTATTTTGTTTATTATTACACAACAATTTTTATTCATAAATTAGCCTTTTCTTTCTGAACATTAATCTTTAATCGAATTTCTATCATACTTTCGGATTTTAAAAAAATTGTAATTCTTCAATTTTTAATGTTAATAAGCTAATTTGATTTGAAGAACTTCACCAGTTCCTTGGCTTCATTAATATCAATCAACAAACCATTTCAACTTTTAAATTCTTCCTGACTGAATATTAAATGACTCATCATTGCTTTTACTTTTATTTTTAATTTTTCTTTCTATATAATTTTATTACACGTATGCTACAAAGCAGTTGCTTCCTACACCACCCTCGAGCTGTCAGTCACCGCCGAACTTATATAATTATACAATTTTTAGGTATTTTTCGAAAAACTTTTAGGGCCTTTCTAAGACTTAATAAGCTCCAATAAAGCTTGCATAACTTTGACAGCATTATTCCTGGAAAAAAAAGCATTTTTTTTGTAACATGCATTGGAAAAGTTTCCTGGATTGAAATTTCCAACAGAATAGGCCCAAAAGAAATTGGGCCCGGGGCCTTATGTCAGGCCCTACGGACCTAAAGTCCATTTTGTTAAATGGGAACTCATTTTTTTCACCAATTCAGAAAGAGCAGGAAATTTTACGATTTCAAGGTATTTTTCAAAGAATTTTTTGGGCCCCTCTGATGCATGTAAAGATTAATTTACGCCACCCTATACATCTAATTGTTTACTCTACATCTAAACAATAAGACACAAATAAACGTAAAAATTACCTTTTTTCTGTTATTGTCTTGTGCATATTGAAATGCAAACTCTGCTACTCTACTTGAAGCTTCTTCAGTAATCAATTTTATCGATTGAACAACACCTTGAACAATTTCGTGTTCTATACCTGAGTATTCACCTTCAGTATTTTCTCTGATGGTAACAACGTCCACATTATCATAGAGAGTTTTATAGCCTTCCAATGATTTGCATGGCCGCACGTTGGCGTAAAGATTGAATTCTCTGAAAAAAAAATGTGAATCTAATCAATTGTATTGAATGTAAACTGAATTGTGCGCTTACGTTTACTCTATTGAAATGAGCGTTAAAACATTTATCACTTACTAAAGTAGTTTTATTCGTCCTGGTAGAGAGATCAAGATTAGTTTTTAATAAAAAAATTATTTTTTATGAAATATATTTTTTCGCCTTTTTGATAGTAGTCTCAGAGGTTTAAAGTAATTGAAGTTGTTACAGGGCTCGTTTTTCCGAGGACTAATATATAAATAATCGTGACTGGCTCACGAATACTCTCAACGACTCGACGTCAGCAGTCCTCGGCCTGCAGACAAAATACACATACAGTGCAAACGACAACTTGTCGATTGTTCAAATACCTGTAATCGGGGGAAAGACGCGTACGCGAACTAATTCATCTGTTACGCGGCGCAGCTGCTCTCTTTTCGGTAGTGGAGTGAATTTAATTTTGGATCGAACACAGGAACACGGGTTTGATAAATTAAATAATTTCAGTTAATTGAATTAATTTTAATACAAAAAAATAAAACTAATAAATAATACAATCAAATTATAACCCGTATTGTTTACAAACAAATAATATTAGAATGGCTATTAGCCCGATATTACATATCCAAACAAACCGAATTATGGCGATTCTCTTCTCGCGGGAACTCGCGGGCTGACCCGCAATCCCACGTCCCGCGTACCACGCTACCATAACCTTCAAGCAAATTGTTACGCGGGACGCGGGATTGCGGGATAAAGGGTTGGGCCCGCGTCCCGCGTAACAATTTGCTTGGAAGTTATGGCAGCGCGGTACGCGGGACACGGAATTGCGGGTCAGTCCGTGAGTCTTTGTGATCGGCCTTAGGGCCGAGAAAGAGATCTTGCACAGGCCTCCTGTGCGTCTTAGATGCACAGACCTACACGGTCTGTGTACGCTAACACCAGGCGGCGCGCATGTATAGCCTGCACAGACCGTCTTGGTGTGAGCTGCACAGACGCACAGAGGCCTGTGCAAGATCTCTGTTTCGGCCCTTAGGAGACGTACTCGGTGGAACAGCTAATCCTCCAATCACCACATCCGTTGAGCTTGCGTGCCTGGTTTTAGAGAGCTGGTTAAGTCGAGTTGACAGTTCAGTGTTCTTTTCCTGGTCGAGAATCTTGGTAAGGAGCTGAGGGGTATCTTTAGCGGACGAAGATTCAAAAGTAGAAACGTCTAAGCGATGCTTGATTTCAGCCAGCTCTTGCTTGATCTCCTCCAATTCCGCTTCGGCAGTGTCAACTCTTGATACAAGGACAGGAATAGCCTCTAGTCCCTGCAGTTTTTCCCCAAAGTCATCGAGGCGTGCGTTGACCGAGGTGTTCAGACTCTTCATTTCCTCCATGAGAAGTTGAAACATAGCTCCGATGGACGCGGGAGGTACAGTAGTAGTCGCAGAAGTAAGAGGTATACTGGAGCAAGGTGACGATACAGACGAAGAGCGAGTTCTAGGTGATGAAGTAGGCTTGGTAATGCACGTAGGGCAAGCCTTTCTATTCTTACCTTGAAGGTTGACAGATGCCAGTTTTGCACAAGTGTCATGGTATAACAGCTGACAATTATCACATTTGTGAAAAGGTGCCTTAGGGTGTGAAGGGCCATGGCACTTAAAGTATGACTTAGATGTGTTATTGTCTCAAATGATCTTAAAGCAAAAACGACGTTAAAGTTAGTCGGTAAGTAGCTAGGGAGGTAGTCTGGAGAAATTATGGTCAGCCTCTAATTAGCAATTTGAATTTGCACGGTTGATTGGCAAGTGGTGTAGGCCGTAGTAAGGTCAGCCGTATTCCAACGGGATGGTCCCAGGGGGTGCTGCCACCTGACGACAAATTTCCGACTTACGGGGCAGGATGTGATTTTTACGATGGCTGGGCTGATCTAACCTCAAAATATTTATGGACAGACCAATAAAATGGTTAAAAAGAGCAGCCACAACATCAAAACACGAAAAAGTCAAAGTCAGTAGTACGCTGGAAGCACTGCACAACACCACACTAAAATAATATTGTTGTAACCGTGCAAAATATAAATTAAATAATTAGTCACAAGAAATAAATTGAACACAATTATTTTTATGAAAACTCAAACTTAGACTCAGCTTTATTTTTACTTGATCACATAAAAGTAAACAACGTATTCGAACCTCAAAACTCTTGATTCGAACTCACTGAACAACAGTAACAACAATAACAAAACATATATACATGGTAACGCATGCGACATTCACAACGTTATAAATTCAAATTCATAACATTACTCCCTCCCTTGTTTAATTGTCGTCCTCGACAAAACAAATTTCACGTTCATTCAATAAACTTATCATACAAATTTTACAATTCAAGCAACGATCGTTCAGTGCAAAGCACATTCATCAGACGACTGCACAAGTTACGACACATTTTTGTGTAAATTATTTTAATAAATAGTGAAGATTGCCAACACGTTTATAGTGTTTTCTTTTATCAACTTTGTAAATATAAATCTTCACCAAGTGAACACCAATTTTATTAATTATCAAGCTGTTTGTTCATATTATTCGGAAAAGAATGGATGTATAACATCTCTAAAAAGGTACGTTTTTTCAAATAAGGTTCTGTATCTAAGATTTTTATATTTTCGAATTCGAAAGAATCATTATTCTCACTGTAATGTAAAGCAATAACAGACTTCTCATCAGCCTCTCTGACATAAGATTCATGCTCACTCATACGTTTTCCCAAAAAACGTCTAATTTGGCCTATGTAAGTAACAATCTTTACAATCGATCATATAAATAACATTAATATTGTCCATCTTACCTACAGTGACCTTGCCTTAATTTACAAATTGATTCATTTTATTAATGTACCTAGACATCTAACACCAAATTTATTCAAAATAGACTTAATATTCAAAGAAAAATATTTATGGTATGGCAAAATCAAAAAAGGTTCGGCATGAGAAACATCACGATTGCAAATACCTTGACTATTGATTCTAATCAATCTATACCTAATGTGAGTAGTCACAAATCTGCAAGGGTAGCCATTCTCTTCCAACAAGTTTCTTACCAAATTCAAATTATTCACATGAAATCTAGTATCTGAAAATTTAAGAGTCTTGTCAACCAATATGTAAGTGATCGATTTTTTAATCTGTCAAGAGTGGCGAGAATCAAAATGAACGAATCTACCTGAAGCTGTGTCCTTCCGATACCAATTTTTAATCAAGTTACTTTCCTCTCTCTCTCTCTCTTAGCTTTCAAATCCAAAAAATTTAGTTCAAGATTATGGTTTTCCCGTTCTATCGTAAATTTAATATGTTCACTGAAATTGTCAAATTGCTTGCGCATGCGTTCGAGATGTAGATTATCACAAAGCAAAAAAATATCATCCACATATCTCTTGTATATCAAATAACTAGTTTTAAATTTATTTCATTTTTATTACCCTCGATGCATGATATATGTTAATCAGCAAGGTATTCCAATCCATTCAACATCTTGACATTTTTTCGAATCCATTGCGCAGTTGGATTTACAGGAATCTCGTCATCTATTGCGTAATAATTGAAGCTCTTTTAAATAAGCACGAATTCGCCTTTTTCAAAAAAGATATTCTGAACCATCGAAAGGTTCTATAGATGTTTTTTTTACTGAAAGAGTTACTCGTTCTTACAAGAATTCTCTCACGAGTAAAATAGAGAGCACGTGCAAGCTAAGACAAAGAAAAGAAATTTGAAACCTGCGTCCGGAGCGGTGACTGTATTCACACGATCACTTACGCGGTGTCTGTACAAAAGAAGGAAGAAATACGCGTTTAGTTAAACACGTTATTAAATGTTTTGAAGTTCTTCAATCTTATTTTCACAGTTTTCACTTTCTGTTACGCATTCGTTTTTTATAACTTTATTTCACTCATGTCATAGGCATTATGAACTTGCACAGACAGGTACTTGTTAATGTCACACTAAAAATATTATTTCTTAATTATTGATTCATTGCTTATTGAATCACTCACGTTAGACTGGGCCCATAACCTATAAGAAAGGTGGGGTAAATAAATAATATAATAATATACAAAGTGGTGTAAATTAATCTTTACATGCATTTATCTCAAAATTAAAGCCTTTTGCACAAAATTTTTTTTATATTAAAGTTGTAAGGTTTGGATCAGGAAAGAAAATGGTAGTCTTGGATTTGGGCCCGGAGCCTTCTGTTGAACCCTACGGACCCCAAATCCTTTTTCTGAAATCCCCCATTTTTTACCGGATTTGGAAAGAGCGGAACATTTTACGATTTATAGGCATTTAAAAAAAAATTTTTTTAAAGCCTTCTGAGGACCAGTAAGCATCGGTAATGCCCATTGAGGTTTGTCAGCATTGCATTAGAAAAGGAGTGGTTTTAATAAAACGCGTGCTGAAGAAAAGTTTCTTTTTTTTTTAATTTTTAATAAAATGGGATCAATTGATTGATATCAATCAAAAGTTTCTAACCTTAGCGGGACCTTATGTTGGTCCCTACGTACCCAAAATCCATTTTTTTCAAAATGAAACCCTTGGTTTTGACCTCAAATTAGGATAGAGCAGAAAATTTGATAAGTTGGAAAAATTTTTTCAATAATGTTGTGAGGTCTCTCCGAGAGAGACTATACCCTTATGGAAAAAATCGGTGTTAACACCGAAAAATAACACTGAAAATAACACCGAACTTCTACACCGCATTGGGTGTGATTTCGAACACCCAATGCGGTGTTACACCCAAATGGAGTGTAACACCCAAAAGAGTGTTACACTAAACCGGAAAAAAAAAAAATTAGCCTCATGGGGATTCGAACCATCGATCTTCAAGTTGACGAAAATTTACCGACCACTTTATCCACTTAGCCACGCGCTTGATTGAAAATACTATGTTTAAAATAATATATAAACAGTGAAACAAACTTTTTTTGATTATTTAGTTTGCATATGATTAAAAAACATTATTTTTAACTTGTTTATAAAAGCTATATTAACAATTATTAAAATAAAAATTTCAGTGTCAACACCCAAAATTCGGGTGTTTTTCATAAAAATTCATTTTTTTATTTTTTTTTGGCAGAAATTAAAACAATTAAACAACCTTATTTCTTTTTTGATAAATTGATTTGAACTTTTTATTATTAATTATATTTATTCTCATGATTTCCTTTAACTCACAAAGTTTCGATCGCGTCATCAACGTCGTATGTCCTAATCTGCCAATAGCACTATAGTTTTGAGCCTACGAGACTTAGAGGTCTAAAATTTTATAGACGGTATAAGTTTGAATGTCGATACGTTAATGTGCAGTCTTGGCCATCCAGGTTACCGATGCCGGGGGTACCTAGGGGTTTTCTCCGAGCAATCGGGTCTTATTCTTTGGATGTGATTTTTGGATGTGAATTTTTAATAAGTACGTCAAAATATAGTACTTTTTAAATAAAAGCATGTTAAAAAATTATTATTATTTTTGTCATAATTGCATTACTAATGATTGGTTTCAAAAAATTTCAAATATTTTCATTTTTTTGTCTGTTACTATTTTTTTCTAAAATAATCATTTTTACCGCTCCTTTGGCCGAATATATACTTTTAGTTCTTAACTTAAAGGTTCGTGTATTTTTTACAAGGGTTTTTTCATTATTTCAGTTCGGACGTAATTTTCTAAATAAAAAAATGAATTTTGAACAAATAACTTTAAAAAAAAAACTTAAATGTTTAACGATAAAAATTTAATGAGTTATTCGAATTCTGGAATAATTTTTAGTAATTAATTTCATTTTTTTGTATTTCAATTACTGTCTCAGACGTTTTGTACTTACTTTATAGTACACGACGAACTCACGATATATCTGTGCAATAATAAAGAATTTCCAGTTATGGTATTTATTTTTGATCCTAGTGATTAAGCATATCATCATCTATTGAATTCTTCATTAATTTTTTATTAAAAAACGGATTGAGCGTCAAAATTACATTTTGAGTGTAACATTCCAACTAACTTTAAACTTTGGTGTAAACACTAATTATTTTAGGTTTAATACCCATAATTATTATAACTTAACTTTGGTGTTAGCACTAAAGCTTTTATGTATAAACTCGCAATAGTGTGGGTGTTGACACCCAAAACTTAAGTGTTAACACTTAACTTCGGTGTTAACGCTGAACGTATTGGGTGTAAACTCCCATTCCGAGTGTCAACACCCAACAGTCGAGTGTCAACGCTTAACTTTGGTGTTAACACTGAACCTATTGGGTTTAAACTCCCAATTGTGGGTGTCAACACCCAACAGTTGAGTGTCGACACTCAACTTTGGTGTTAACACTGAACCTATTGGGTGTTAACTCCCAATTGTGGGTGTCAACACCCAACAGTTTAGTGTCAACACCGAACTTTCGGTGTTAACACTCAAAATCTAGTGTTTACACCGAAAAATCAGTGTTAACACTGAAAATTCGGTGTTTACACCGGTTTTTTCCATAAGGCTTGGCCGAATATATACTTTTAGTTCTTAAAGTAAAGCTTCATGTATTTTTTACAAGGGTTTTCCATTATTTCAGTTCGGACGTAATTTTCTAAATAAAAAAATGACTTTTGAACAAATTATTTAAAAAAAAAAAACTTAAATGTTTAACGATAAAAATTTAATGAGTTATTCGAATTCTGGAATAATTTTTAGTAAATCATTCAATTTTTTTGTATTTCAATTACTGTCTCAGACGTTTTGTACTTACTTAATAGTACACGACGAACTCACGATATATCTGTGCGATAATAAAGAATTTTCAGTTATGGCCCTTATGGAAAAAACCGGTGTAAACACCGAATTTTCAGTGTTAACACTGATTTTTCGGTGTAAACACTAGATTTTGAGTGTTAACACCGAAAGTTCGGTGTTGACACTCAACTGTTGGGTGTTGACACCCACAATTGGGAGTTTACACCCAATAGGTTCAGTGTTAACACCAAAGTTAAGTGTTGACACTCAACTGTTGGGTGTTGACACCCACAATTGGGAGTTTAAGCCCAATAGGTTCAGTGTTAACACCAAAGTTAAGCGTTGACACTCGACTGTTGGGTGTTGACACTCGCAATGGGAGTTTACACCCAAAATGTTCAGCGTTAACACCGAAGTTAAGTGTTAACACTTAAGTTTTGGGTGTCAACACCCACACTATTGCGAGTTTATACATAAGAGGTTTAGTGCTAACACCAAAGTTAAGTTATAATAATTATGGGTATTACACCTAAAATAATAAGTGTTTACACCAAAGTTTAAAGTTAGTTGGAATGTTACACTCAAATTGTAATTTTGACGCTCAATCCGTTTTTTAATAAAAAATTAATGAAGAATTCAATAGATGATGATATGCTTAATCACTAGGATCAAAAATAAATACCATAACTGGAAATTCTTTATTATTGCACAGATATATCGTGAGTTCGTCGTGTACTATAAAGTAAGTACAAAACGTCTGAGACAGTAATTGAAATACAAAAAAATGAAATTAATTACTAAAAATTATTCCAGAATTCGAATAACTCATTAAATTTTTATCGTTAAACATTTAAGTTTTTTTTTTAAAGTTATTTGTTCAAAATTCATTTTTTTATTTAGAAAATTACGTCCGAACTGAAATAATGAAAAAACCCTTGTAAAAAATACACGAACCTTTAAGTTAAGAACTAAAAGTATATATTCGGCCAAAGGAGCGGTAAAAATGATTATTTTAGAAAAAAATAGTAACAGACAAAAAAATGAAAATATTTGAATTTTTTTGAAACCAATCATTAGTAATGCAATTATGACAAAAATAATAATAATTTTTTAACATGCTTTTATTTAAAAAGTACTATATTTTGACGTACTTATTAAAAATTCACATCCAAAAATCACATCCAAAGAATAAGACCCGATTGCTCGGAGAAGACCCCCAGGTACCCCCGGCATCGGTAACCTGGATGGCCAAGACTGCACATTAACGTATCGACATTCAAACTTATACCGTCTATAAAATGTTAGACCTCTAAGTCTCGTAGGCTCAAAACTATAGTGCTATTGGCAGATTTAGACATACGACGTTGATGACGTGATCGAAACTTTGTGAGTGAAAGGAAATCATGAGAACAGTTGAGTGTCAACACCGAACTATCGGTGTTAACACTCAAAATCTAGTGTTTACACCGAAAAATCAGTGTTAACACTGAAAATTCGGGGTTTACACTGGTTTTTTCCATAAGGGACGAGCGGATCGAGTGGCCAAACTAAACCGATCAGTCACACAAACGGGTCGGACGATTTAACGCCGTCCTTGAGTTCAGATGAGACCAGCTCTGCTACTCAAAAAGGTATTTTTTTTATATATACCTATGCAAAATTTGTTTCTAGATACATTTTTATTATAGTTGAGTTGAGTTAGTGTAGGTACCTACAATTTAAAAAAAAAAAAAAATTCAATATACGAGTTGAGTTTAAAATAAAAATTTTTAAAATTCTAGAAACTACTTAGTTGAGTAATGAGATCGTGTCTGCTGCAGAAAAGCTAAGGCACATTACGGAATCCATGGAGGTTTCCAACAATCTATCAACAGGTCTAGTCAACCCAACAAGTGAGTCTGAGGATTTTTTAATGGATGAGACAGCAGCCCAAACATCGAATGCAACAACTACGACAACTGTAGTTACGACGACTCCAAGTGCGTCTATTTATACAACCCCTGTGGTTGTAAATACGTCATCGACTCCGACACCATCTCCAACAGCTAACGAGAAAGCCAATTT
This sequence comes from Encarsia formosa, assembly GCA_038277355.1. Lineage (NCBI taxonomy): Eukaryota > Metazoa > Arthropoda > Insecta > Hymenoptera > Aphelinidae > Encarsia > Encarsia formosa. Next base: position 42,779,614 of record CM076187.1, read on the forward strand.
CACGTTTTCTTCGGCACAAGTGCTGGAAATGCTGGCCTACATCAATGATATGATGAGAACTCAGTAGAAATCGGCAGTGGTTAATCTGCAGACTGCGCGTGCACAGGCAGTATTGGTTAATGACAGTCTGAGCTTGGCCAAAACGATCGAGAAGGTCATGGAATTACAACGACAGACTGCAGATCACAATTCAAAAAGCCATGAACTGCTGGAGAGGACAATGGACAATATGTCTGATTTGTTGCGATCGGAGAATAACAAAGTCAAGGATAATACGGAGCGTCTACGTCGAGCACAAGTAGGTCAAATCCTTTCTTCTACCCTGAACTCAAATAATACCACATCTGCAAATGTTGATAATATGAGCAAGATAAACGATGATGACGAAAGAATGTCATTGTCTACTGTGGGCTCAAAAAATTCTATGAATAGAAATTTGACGAGAATGTGCCAGACACTAATTTCAAATTAGAGTACGAATAAACTTCATGTAAAATGTGATTACTTGCTTAATACTAAAGCTAGTATGGAGCTCTGGCTTGATAAACTTAGGTCTGAGCTCACAGCAACCGAGTTACTCGACGTAATTGACGACAAGGGCAAGGCACCTGAGAACTTGTCCGAAATACTTAAACAAAAACGAGAAGTTTTAGTACGAGATATTATAATAAATCGAATCGAAGATTCTTATTACAAACGAGTTGTTAACATTGCGAGTCCAAAGAAAGTCCTCGAGAAATTGAGATAACTGAAAAGGCTGGAATCCAATGTTACTGACTCGTCTGTACGAGCAAAACTTTATAGTTTAAAAATAAGACCAAAAGAGAGAGTTATTGAGTTTTTAAACAGGTTTGAAAATGTCATATCTGAGTATGAAAACTGCCAGGGACCTCTTGCCAAGCTTGAAAAACGAGGAGCATTATTGCGTGCTGTTTCCTGTATCTTTCCAGAAATAACACAAGCTAATAATACTCTGGCAGTAAGTAATAAGACGGAACTAGAATATGAAGATATGAAAATTTTTTTGTTTAAGGCCGAGGTGTCGAGACCCGAGTATACGAGAAATGAGAACCAGGGGATTAAAGCAAATATTGCTAAAAGTGCAAACACCTATGTAATGGATGTTTGTTTCCGTTGCAATAAACTGGACACTGGCGAGATGACTGTCCACGGAGAGCACAAAACTTGTGGAATTGTTCATAGTGTGGTGAGACAGGCAAACACAGAGAGCTGTCATGTCCAAAAAATCCAAACAATAAAGGTAATGATCAAAATTATAATAAAAAAAAAGGTGGTGGTGGTGGTAAATTGAGTGGTAAGGGTGGGGGAAGCGGAAAAGACAAACTTAAAGGCGTGAGTAAGAACAAACTTGGTCGAGTTGGAAGAAAAAACAAATCGAAACATCATATGAGTAAACAACATGAGTCGAGCGGAAATACCAAAGGTATGTTGCGAAGAATTTATTCACCTCATAAAATTGGCGAGTCGAGTGAGTTAATTTTTGTAGCTGATTCGGGAGCTACTGATCATATCGTGAATAATAATCTAATTTTGAAAAATTTTAGAAAAACGCGAGGCGAGTTTATTAGGTGCGCGAATAAAAATAAGTCCGCAAACATAGAGATAGATGGTAAGGGTGACTTATTTTTAGAATCGAGTACCGGGAAAACTGTGAAGTTGACTAATGTTACAGCAGCTTCAGGGGTGTCCGAAAACTTAATTTCAATTAGGCGTTTTGCTGAGGCAGGTTTCTAGACAGCGAGTTTCTAGACATATATGATAAGGAAACAGGCGTGAGTTATATGACCGGCACCTATGAGGCTCTTAACTGGCTTGTCAAAATGGTAGTCGAGAACAAATCTACCGACAATTTCGACTGTGACGAATATGCATGCGTAGCTAGATTCACCTCACTTGATGATTTTCTCAAACAGTCGCAGAGTGAAGTTTTAGATTTTGAGACAACAATTTAGGAGGGAGCTCCGAATATTGAAAATGAGTTACACTACTCTGAGACTGAGAGGGAAAATGGAGAGAAATCTCAACAAGATGATTTGAATTCTGACCGCTTGGATTGGGAGTGACGTGGAAATCTTCTGGGTAATCGAATTTTAGATCCGAATAAACCTAAGGACCTGCTTAAACTCGAAGAGTTGGCAGATGAGAAAAATGAGTCGAGTAAAAGCGAGTCTGAATATCCTAAAAATCCGAGTAAGTTAGATTTAGGCAGTTTCTGGCATGCTCGTCTAGGCCATCCTTCCCTGAAATATCTAAAACACCTAAAGCGTATCGTGAGTAAACTTCGAGATATTAAATTCCATAATGATATCAGTGATTGTGAGATTTGTATTTTGGCAAAAATGAAAAGACAACCTTTCAGTGAAGTAAGAACAAGAGCCGAAAGGCCGTTAAAATTGATTCATACTGGTACTATGGGTCCCATAAAACCCCAGTCATATCCTGGTGGAAAAAGGTTTATTACCATTTTTATAGATGATTATTCGAGATTTGCGAGAATATATTCTGTAAAACATAAGAACTAGTCAGGTATATGTCTGGAGAGTTTTCTGAGAACAACTAGAAATCTTGTCGGTAAAGACGATAAAGTTTGCTTGATTAGAGCAGATCGAGGTACTGAGTTCACTGGTGGTGAGTTTCATGAACTTATGGAAAGGGAGAAGATTGATAGTAATTTTACTCCTGGATATACTCCACAACTCAACGGTACTGCTGAAAGATTCAATTTGACATTGCAGGAGAGGATCCGAGCTTTAATGTTTGACTCAGGCATTCCTACGAGTATGTGGATTCTAGCTGCAGAGGTAGCTGTACATATGTACAATAGAACACCTCATAAGTCTATAGACTTCGACTTGCCTATTAGAAAGCTTGCGCCACTGGAGAAAGGTCATTTCGGTAAAATTAGGAGATTCGGTTGCATTGCGTATGCACATATATCTTATCCTGAAGGCAAGATTTCACCTCGAGCAATTAAAGCTGTATTTGTCGGATATTCAGTAAACAGCTATGTGCTGTGGCACCGCGAGTCGAGAAAATTCATTATTTCGAGAAATGTGAGGTTTAACGAGAAACTCATGTACGAAGATGTGTACAAAGGTAATAACTATAGCGAGTTCGAGAATACCGAGCTAAACTTTGACGATAACCTGGCTAATGCGAGTGAAAGCGTGCAAACGCTAAACGAGAAGCAAATTGAAATTGTACCTCCACAAGTAAATAGTAAGCGAGGACGACCGTGAAAAGAAATCCTGGAAAATCAGGTTAACGAGGAGCCTCCTGCCAAGATGAGAAATCAACCTGGCAGGAAAGCTAAAGAAGGTCGTGATTTCACGATTCATGCCCGTCCTGTTCAGGTCACAAGTTTTGCATTCTTTGCCACGAGCGAGTTAAAACTGGATCAATTTCAGTTTTCAAAATGCAATGAGCAAGGGCAAACTAATCACGATCTCGAGGAGGATGAATTGAGTTTTGCATTTTTAGCCAGTGTTAACAAAGATCCGACTACATACAAGGAGGCTATGAACTCACCAAATAAGGCTGAATGGCTTCAAGCTGTCCGTGAGGAATTAAATTCCATGTCCGAGAATGATGTGTGGAACATAGTACCAAGATCGACATTCGAGAGTGATGGTCGTAAGCTGAATGTCATAGACTCTAAATGGGTCTTTAAGAGAAAGACTGGAAGCGATGGTCAGTCCAAATTTAAAGCTAGACTAGTTATTCGAGGCTTTAAAGATCTAAACGAGTATGAGTTGAAAGAAACTTATGCTCCTGTGTCAAGAATAACCATTGTAAGATCTGCTATGGCAGTGATTAACAAGCACGATCTTCACGCTTGCCAAATGGACGTAAAGACGGCTTTCCTAAATGGCACTCTTGAGGATGATATCTTCATGAAAATTCCAGAAGGAGTTAAATGTGATGATGTTCTCAGGAAAACTCACATATGTAAACTTAAGAAATCTCTTTATGGACTTAAAATCAGCCCTAAGAAATGGAATAAAAGATTTACGAGGAAGTAGCTAAATTAGGTCTCGAGCATGACCCGAACGAGCCATGCTTATTTACTTGGAGAAAGCTAGATAAATTTGCTTTTATTGTCTTATACGTAGATGATCTAATTATTGCGAGCAATAGTTTAGAAAAACTTAATGAGATTAAAAGAGAGTTGAGTAAAGCGTTCCAAATGAAAGATCTGGGTGAGCCAGATATTTTTCTTAGTATGAAAATTACGAGAGATAGAAGAAACCGAGTGATGAGTTTATCTCAGACCGACTACACTGAGAAAATACTTGAGCGATTTAATCTCAAAGAGTCCGCGCCATATGACATTCCAATGGTTTCGAGAAAAGTTAAAAATCAGGAGATGAGAGAAGTTGAGAGTTCTGAACAAACCAAGGACTCTGAAACACCTCAAATGAAAGTGCCATTCAGGGAGGCTATCGGAAGCTTGTTGTATTTAGCTAGTGCGACAAGATCTGATATCGCCTATGCTGTTAGTACCCTAGCAAAGAAACAGCTAAATCCTACCGAGCGAGATTGGGACGAGTATGCAGCGAAATCATTTCAATGGACAAGGCTCTTCAAGACATTCTTGAAATTACATTCTACCCCGTTGTAATCCATTGTGGCAATCAGGCAACCCTGGAGAACAGTCAAAAGGAAGGATGTCACAAGCTGAAACACTACGATGAGAGTATCGAGACAATTGTGAAAAAGCTTGAAATTCGAGAGCGAACGGGTAACCGCCAACGCATGTCCGAGGCTCATGGTGATTTTGTAAAGCAGTGTCAACATGAGGGTCGAGTTTTAGTTCGTAAGATGAATACTCATTATAATACTGCTGTCATTTTTACCAAACCACTAAATAGGGGCGATTTCAGAAAACACCGAGCAGCGTTATTAAATTGAGCGAGATTAATCGTTTAAATAATAATTTGAGTATACGAGTTAAATATGAATTTAATGTTTTGTTTTATTTTAATTTGTTTCAGGTCTGAACAAGTCCTAAGTTTTTATGGCAGTACGAGTCTACAACGAGTTGAATTGAGTCCAAGTCCGAGTCCGAGTTAAATACTGCCTCAAATTGATTTATTTATTATTTATTATGTATCTATTCTAATCTTGAATTATTACTTGTTTAATATTATAATAATAAGTTCATGTGCAAGTAAGATCTAATGCTTGTTGGAGGGAGTGTTGGGACTGATGTGAGAAACAAGCATCAGTGCTAACTTATCGACGCTTGAGTTCAAGAAGGTGTCAATTCAAAATTCTTTTTATTAACATGACAATTCAAATTTTTTTTTTATTAACATGACAACTCAAAATTTTTTTTATAAACGTGACAACTGTAAGGGAAATTTGTTGCTAACCCCCCCCCCCCAAATACTCTGGACGCCCGAGTTCAACAAAAAAAACTGATCAGCTATCCCCCAAGCTCTAAAACCACAAATCCCTGGGCGCCCGAGTTCTACAAAAAAACTAATCGGCTATCCCCCAAACTCTAAACCCCCAAATACCCAGAGCGCCCGAAATCAATAAAATAAACTGACAAGCTAGCTCCCAAGCTCTAAACCGCAAAAATCTTGGGAGCCAGAGTTGAATTATTCCAAAAATTTGACTGCATTTAAGTTAACTTAAGCATGAAATAAATAATTTTGTAACAATACCTATAGGTAACCTATAATTATAATTATAACGCACTGGTGCAATTATATCATAAAGTTGAAAATCTGAAATTTTTAACTCTATAAGATGGCTTGGTTGACTAAAAAAACGCTATAAGTTTCAACTTATTGTTTGCAACATTATCAACAAATTTTTTTTTTAACTATAAATTAAATGCATTTACGAATGAGACACATTTCGAGAAAAGCGTAAAAATTTTCGTTAGTTTATTGGTTTTTTTTTTTTTTTTTTCATTTTATATTCATTTTGTATCATTTTGTAATATTTTGGGGTTTAGAGCTTGGGGAATAGCTGCTCAGTTTTTTTGTTGAACTCGGGCATTCAGGGTTTTGGGGGTCCAGAGCTTGGGGGGTAGCTGATCAGTTTATTAATTGAACTCGGCGCCCGGGGTTTTGGGGGTTTATATCTTGGGGGATAGCTGATCAGTTTTTTTTTTTCTTTTTTTTTTTGTAGAACTTGGCGCCCAAGGTTTTGGGGGTTTAGAGCTTGGGGGTTAGCTGATCAGTTTTTTTGTTGAACTCGGGCGTCCAGAGTATTTCGTTGACCTGTACGAAAAGAAACACCTGAGACCGAGAATCCATGAAAAAAGTACCACTACGTGATTTTCCAGGGGAAGAATAACAAAAAAAAAAATTTACGCGATTAATGTAACGTTGCAATTTTTTCCAAGAAAATTGTCATGATGTAAAATTTATCCGTGAAAAAAGTACCATTACGTGATTTTCCGGGGAAAGAATAACAAAAAAAAATTTTGCGCGATAAATGTAACGTTGCAATTTTTTCCAAGAAAACTGTCATGATGTATAATTTTTCCAAGAAAAGTGTCTTGTTAAGTTGCTGCGGGTCGGAAGACAATATTCCCCGAGGAAAGGATAACCAGTGTGCTTTTATCGGGGAAAACAATTACGTTTATTCAAGACGAAAATATATCCCGGGAAAAAAGTAACCTGCACAACTTATTCCAGGTAAAGTGTAACGTATTGGTGATCAACGATTAAAATAATATTTTTCCAGGTAAAAAGCAACAAGAACAATGACAACTTATTTTAAGCAGGCCAGGGAGCTTTTCCCGAGGGAAACGAAACGTTAAAACTTTTTTCCGTAATGTTGAAGTTATCTACGATTAAGTTATAATTTTTCCAAGTTAGGATTTACAGTATCCATGCCAACTTATTTAAACCAGACTTGGGAGCTTTTTCTGAAGTGATCGTAACGTTGAGACTTTTTTCCAGGTAAAATGTCACGTTGGGGCAATTTTCGAGTATGGTAATATTTTTTTTGTCAAAACTTACAGTAGCAATCCCAAATTAATTAAAATATACAAGGAAGCTTTCCCAAAGTAAATCGTAATGTTGATGTTTTTTCCGAGTAAATTGTAACATTGAGTCAATAGAAAATTAAAATAAAATTTTTCTAAACAAAAATTTTCAATCTCCATGTCAACTTGTTAAAGGCGGACCTGAGAGTTTTTCTCAAGGAAATCGTAACGATGAGATGTTTTTCTGGGCTAACTCTAACTATAATCAAACGCTTCTTGCAGAGTTTGAGTAAATTATTTGTGGTCATAACTTTAAAATAAGCCCGAGAAAATTCGACCTATGAAAATTGTAAGAATTTCGCTATTCATAAAATAAGTTTCTCTACGTTAGAAAATTTTGAAATATAATAGAGATTGATAGATTTTATGAAGGAAAAAATTGATTATGGTAGAAACAAAAAATGATCGATAAAAAAAATAAAAATAAGAATAAACAAATTAGTATATTATTTAACCCATTAGGTCCCAAGAGTTATGAATTTTTTTTTGTACTTTGAGCTTATAAATCAAAGCGAAAAAGTTGAAAAATAATTTAAAAAATACCCTACCCCCTATTTTCGGATATGCCTTACACGATGGCATTGTTTAAAATACTCAAAAATAACATTTTAATTTGTTAATAAACAAATTTAAAAAAAAATGAAAATTTTTACGTCATTTTTTTTTTTCAAGCTGGTGAACAATGCCAAAAAAATTATTTTTGCCCTCAAAAAGTTGACCACGGGTGTTCACATTAGTTGAACTTTACGTGCATATTTGATTTTTTTTGGTTTCGATTTTTTTAAACAAAATGGCGGACTAAAAACTTCAACGCCAATAATTGTACGGCAGCGCATGGTTGAATAAATACCGAAAAATTACTTTTTATTAAAAATGACTGTGGTTCCTAAGATTTTTATGGTCGCTGATTATGAATCTGAGATCAGAATATCAAAATTGTAAGAATTGGGCCCAATACCATAGGACCCAATACTCAAAGTAAAGATTCTATAAAAACAAAAAATATCGTCATATTTTACGTAGAATTTCAAGATCAAAGTATACTTGGTCGTTTTTCGAAAAAAATCGTCCTTTTCGAGTAAAAAATCAAAAAAAGTTCAAAGTATTGGATTTACTTCCAGAGATCCACACAGCTCGTCCCCGTGTGCCTGTAACGAATTGAACACAACTTTTGAGATGGCAAAAATATATTTACGAGGTTTTTGGGTTGCTGATAGTGTATCTGAGGTAAAAACATGAAAATCCCAAATATAGGGCCCAATACCGTAGGAACCAATAGTAAAAATTGAGATATCATAAAAATAAAAAATGCCATCTTATTCTGCGCAAAATTTCAAGATCAAAGTATACTTGGTCGTTTTTCGAAGAAAATCGTCATTTTCGAGTAAAAAATCAAAAAAAGTTCAAAGTATTGGATTTACTTTCATAGATCCAGAACAGCTCGTCCCCTTGTGCCTGTAACGAATTGAACACAACTTTTGAGATGGCAAAAATATATTTACGAGGTTTTTGGGTTGCTGATAGTGTATCTGAGGTAAAAACATGAAAATCCCTAATATAGGGCCCAATACCGTAGGACCCAATAGTAAAAATTAATATATCATAAAAATAAAAATGCCATCTTATTCTGCGCAAAATTTCAAGATCAAAGTATACTTGGTCGTTTTTCGAAGAAAATCGTCATTTTCGAGTAAAAAATCAAAAAAAGTTCAAAGTATTGGATTTACTTCCAGAGATCCACAACAGCTCGTCCCCGTGTGCCTGTAACGAATTGAACACAACTTTTGAGATGGCAAAAATATATTTACGAGGTTTTTGGGTTGCTGATAGTGTATCTGAGGTAAAAACATAAAAATCCCAAGTATAAGGCCCAATACCGTAGGACCCAATAGTAAAAATTGAGATATCATAAAAATAAAAAATGAGATAAAAAATCTGTGCAGAGATCCTGCATTCTAATCATTTCACGTGAGTTACGTCGTATAAAAAGATCGACGAAATAAAAAACATAAAGTTAAAAAATTTTTTTAAAACCACGTGGTGCTGCATGTCCTTGAGTCCCTTTATTTGGAATTTTCATGTTATTACCTCAGATACCCTATTAGCTACCCAAAATATATTTTTGCCATCTCAAAAGTTGTGTTCAATTCGTTACAGGCACAAGGGGACGAGCTGTTCTGGATATATGAAAGTAAATCCAATACTTTGAACTTTTTTTGATTTTTTACTCGAAAATGACGATTTTCTTCGAAAAACGACCAAGTATACTTTGATCTTGAAATTTTGCGCAGAATAAGATGGCATTTTTTATTTTTATGACATCTCAATTTTTACTATTGGGTCCTACGGTATTGGGCCCTATATTTGGGATTTTCATGTTTTTACCTCAGATACACTATCAGCAACCCAAAAACCTCGTAAATATATTTTTGCCATCTCAAAAGTTGTGTTCAATTCGTTACAGGCACACGGGGACGAGCTGTGTGGATCTCTGGAAGTAAATCCAATACTTTTAACTTTTTTTGATTTTTTACTCGAAAAGGACGATTTTTTTCGAAAAACGACCAAGTATACTTTGATCTCGAAATTCTACGTAAAATATGACGATATTTTTTGTTTTTATAAAATCTTTACTTTGAGTATTGGGTCCTATGGTATTGGGCCCAATTCTTACAATTTTGATATTCTGATCTCAGATTCATAATCAGCGACCATAAAAATCTTAGGAACCACAGTCATTTTTAATAAAAAGTAATTTTTCGGTATTTATTCAACCATGCGCTGCCGTACAATTATTGGCGTTGAAGTTTTTAGTCCGCCATTTTGTTTAAAAAAATCGAAACCAAAAAAAATCAAATATGCACGTAAAGTTCAACTAATGTGAACACCCGTGGTCAACTTTTTGAGTGCAAAAATAATTTTTTTGGCATTGTTCACCAGCTTGAAAAAAAAAAATGACGTAAAAATTTTCATTTTTTTTTAAATTTGTTTATTAACAAATTAAAATGTTATTTTTGAGTATTTTAAACAATGCCATCGTGTAAGGCATATCCGAAAATAGGGGGTAGGGTATTTTTTAAATTATTTTTCAACTTTTTCGCTTTGATTTATAAGCTCAAAGTACAAAAAAAAATTCATAACTCTTGGGACCTAATGGGTTAAATAATATACTAATTTGTTTATTCTTATTTTTATTTTTTTTATCGATCATTTTTTGTTTCTACCATAATCAATTTTTTCCTTCATAAAATCTATCAATCTCTATTATATTTCAAAATTTTCTAACGTAGAGAAACTTATTTTATGAATAGCGAAATTCTTACAATTTTCATAGGTCGAATTTTCTCGGGCTTATTTTAAAGTTATGACCACAAATAATTTACTCAAATTCTGCAAGAAGCGTTTGATTATAGTTAGAGTTAGCCCAGAAAAACATCTCATCGTTACGATTTCCTTGAGAAAAACTCTCAGGTCCGCCTTTAACAAGTTGACATGGAGATTGAAAATTTTTGTTTAACAAATTAAAATGTTATTTTTGAGTATTTTAAACAATGCCATCGTGTAGGGCATATCCGAAAATAGGGGGGTAGGGTATTTTTTAAATTATTTTTCAACTTTTTCGCTTTGATTTATAAGCTCAAAGTACAAAAAAATTCATAACTCTTGGGACCTAATGGGTTAACTAGGCAGCTAATTACATGTTTGTCAACCTCGGCTTCGCCTCGGACGACAACTTCATGTGATTTTAGGCCTTCCCATTCAGCTGCCTAGTTGATACTATTTTTCGACGGCGCCGAGAAGTGCTACTGACGACTGTAGCGGAAGCGGCTGGGAAGTAGCGCTTCCCGGCCGAAGTACGGAAAAAACTATTTTTTAACTTTGAGATTTAGTTTATTGGATCAAGACCAAATAGTTTTCTCAATTTGGTCTGGTCTAAATAAGTTGGAATTGCTATTGTAAGTTTTGACTTAAAAATATATAAATTTAATCGTTTATCACTTCAATCTTACACTTTAGCCGTAAAAAAGTCTCAACGTTACGATTTCCTCGGGAAAAGCTCTCTGGTCTGGTTGAAGTAAGTTGGAATTACTATTGCCACTTTTGGCTTGGAAAAATATTACTTTTTATCATTGATAATCTCAACGTTACACTTTACCTGGAAAAAAGTCCTTACGTTACGATTACCTCGGGAAAAGCTCCCTGGCCTGCTTTAAACAAGTTAGCATTGATATTGTAGATTCTCACATAGAAAAATATTATTTTAATCGTTAATCACCTAAACGTTACATTTCACCCGGAAAAAGTTTTAACGTTTCGTTTTCCTCGGGAAAAGCTCCCAAGTCTGGTTTGAATAAGTTGGCATACGTATTGTAAATTCTAACTTGGAAAAAAAATACCTTAATTGTTGATAACTTCAACATTACAGTTTACCCGGAAAAAAGTTTTAACGTTACGTTTTCCTCGGGAAAATCTCCCAAATCTGGTTTAGGTAAGTTGGCATGAATATTGTAACTTTTGACTTGAAAAAAAAATACCCTAATCGTTGATAACTTCAACATTACAGTTTACCCGGAAAAAAGTTCTAACGTTACGTTTTCCTCGGAAAAAGCTCCCAAATCTGGTTTAAGTAAGTTGGCATAGATATTGTAAATTCTAACTTGGAAAAAAAATATCTTAATCGTTAATAACTTCAACATTACAGTTTACTCGGAAAAAAGTTTCAATGTTACGTTTTCCTCGGAAAAAGCTTCCAAGTCTGGTTTGAATAAGTTGGCATAAATATTGTAAATTCTAACTTGGAAAAAAAATACCATAATCGTTGATAACTTCAACATTACAGTTAAGCCGGAAAAAAGTTTTAACGTTACGTTTTCCTCGGGAAAAGCTCCCAAATCTGGTTTAAGTAAGTTGGCATAGATATTGTAAATTCTAACTTGGAAAAAAATACCTTAATCGTTAATAACTTCAACATTACAGTTTACTCGGAAAAAAGTTTCAACGTTACGTTTTCCTCGGAAAAAGCTTCCAAGTCTGGTTTGAATAAGTTGGCATACATATTGTAAATTCTACTTGGAAAAAAAATACATCAATCGTTGATAACTTCAACATTACAGTTTACCCGGAAAAAAGTTTTAACGTTACGCTTTCCTCGGGAAAAGCTCCCTTAGTCTGTTTCAAATAAGTTGGCAATGGTCTTGTTACTTTTTACTTGGAAAAACAGTATCTTAATCGTCAATTACCCCAACGTTACACTTCACCCGTAAAAAGTGCACCCGTTACTTTGCTCTCGGTAATTTCCCCTTTTTATTGATCGTTATTATTATCACGGAAAAAATATACTAATTACTCTTTTCTCGGAAAAATGTGGCTCATATATTGGCCGACTATTTTGTTTTTACAGTTATCTCGGAAAATTGTTAACTTGTTACAGTTTTCTAGTAAAAAAAAAACTTGTTGCATTTTTCTTGAAAAACTGGTACTGTTACTGTTTAACCGGATTTTCTGGCAGGTGTTTTTCTGCGTGAGGGCCAACGATTTAAGGATTTAGAGCTTGGGGGATAGCTGATCAGTTTTTTTTTTTTTTGTTTTTTTTTTTTGTAGAACTCGGGCGCCGAGGTTTTTGGGGGTTTATAGGTTGGAGGATAGCTGATCAGTTTTTTTGTTGAACTTGGGCGCCCAGGGTTTTGGGGGTTCAAGGCTTGGGGGATATCAGACCTCAGGACACCCATCAAGCTGGAAGGAGTTGTAGCGCTCTTGCTTTTAGAAAAAAATTTTCGAAATGAAAATTTCCATTCCAGTTGTCATGTTTATAAAAAAAATTTCGAGTTGTCATGTTGATAAAAAAAAAATTTCGAGTTGTCATGTTAATAAAAAAAAAAATTTCGAGTTGTCATGTTAATAAAAAAAAAATTTGAATTTTCATATTAATAAAAAAAATTTTGAGTTGTCACGTTAATAAAAAAAATTCTGAGTTGTCATGTTAATAAAAAGAATTTTGAATTGACACCTTCTTGAACTCAAGCGTCGATATATATGTGTGTGTGTGTGCGTCACCAGCGCTGTAGGCGCTATTCACTTAAGTATCTGTGCTGACGCTAAACCATGCACATTTGTGTACCCCGAGATTAAATAAATTTAGTTCCTTTTGCAACCCTGTGACTTTTTATTTGCACCCTGTCCCTTCAGTATCTTTATTCAAGTTTAATTAATAAACATAGAATTAATTATCATTTAGAAATTATATTGGTAGAATTAGAAATAAAATAGAAATTAACCAATAAATTTTTAAGGAATTTAAATTCTGCATTTTTAATTGCGTTTTATTCAATTAATTATAAATAATATCATAAATAACTTATAATTTAATGTATTTTTCATTAGTAAATGATAGTCCAGTAAAAGTAGAAATTTTTAGCATTTAAAACCATTTAAATCTATCAATAATTAAAGCGTAATCTAAAATAAAAAATAAAATTATTTTCATGAACTTCGGACGCTCGCCGCGTCGGGGCAGCAGTTCCCGGGCGCATATTTTACTTATCAATTTCAAAATTAATGTTTAAATCAATTGTTTTAAGAAAATTTGTATTTGTTCTTATATTTTTATACATAACGGTTTAAATAATTTTTCCTAAAAGAAAAAAACAGCTGCCTTAGTTATATAAAAAAAAAAAAAAAAAAAACACATAATACGACCTTTTATTATAAACAAGCGCACGACCAAAATTAAATCTACATTTTTTTGGAAATAAATAATTTTAATTTATTAAGTTGAATCCAATAAAATAAGCTAGAATAAATAAACGTAGTTGTAAAACATTATTTTTACTATGAATGGCGATTAACCATTAAATAATCGTTAAAATAAAATAGATTGTAATGGATCAGCGAGATTCAATATTTTCTTATACACATAGGACTTACAATAATTATTAAAATTCACCCATGATGAAAATAAAAGATATTTGAATCTTGGGGAAATTAAATAGTTTAAACAGAATAAATTCTACTAAACCCATGATTAAGATTTTTTTGTTTGTTTCAGAATAGATTAAGGGGGGAGTAGGGGCTAGATATTTTCAAAAAATCGATTTTTTTTTTTTTACATTTTCGTAAAGAATAGGGTCTTATGAATGTCCCCTCAAAATTAGAAAGAATTCGGAGCAAAACTTTCCAAGATACAGAGCTCTAAGCCCGGGCGCTGCAGCTCGGTCGCATGGCTCGTCGCACGGCCGAGCGGCAGGTGTGTCTTTCGGGCGATCAGATTTTGTTGCCCTCCCTTTTCTACTAGCTGTTCATTCTCTTTTATTCTCACCCTACAAGGCTACGTGCCTACGTCCATGTACACCTGAATTTTTGGATGAGACAGAGCCTCAGTTTGTCGTCAGCTGTCGAACGCAGTAGTCGCACAAAGTCTTATTTTAATGTTTAGCATATATTTTATTTTAAAATGGTAAGAGTGAATAAAGTTTCAAGGTTGAAACGAGCAAGTGAAGGAAGTATTATAGCCAGACCTGCCAAAAGAAGACCTCCAGTGAAGTCAAGTGAAAACGTGAGAACTAGCGCTTCTGCTAGAAAAATAAATGTGAGCACTGGAAGCAGCATACCAGAAGATTTTGAAATGCATTACAGGATACTAGATTTTTTATTGGTTTTCGACAAATTATCAACGCTAGTGAATTGTGCTGTTTGTAATGGCAAGATATCTTTCAAGTCTTGTCAGAAAGAAGGGCTCGGGTGTAAAATTCAAGTCGAGTGTGCAAACTGTCCCGAACGCATAATCCCCACGAGTGAAACAGTCGACCGACATTACGAGATAAATTCAAGATTTATTTTTGTCATGCGGATTTTAGGATTAGGTTTAGCTAGCTGTAACAAATTTGTTGGGTTAATGGATTTATGTAGTTCTTTTTTGAGTAAAACTACTTACAATGATTATATTTCTGCCATAAGCGAAAAAATACAAACCGTTTCTAATAATTTTTTTCATCTGCCGTCAAAGAAGAAAAAGAAGCAACGCTGCTTGATTCAGGTGGTACAAATTCCTTAGATTTAACCGTATCAGGAGATGGCACCTGGCAGCTAATTTACGAAGATCTTAGCAAAGATGAGTTATTGGAACGATGTTTGGGTGGATTCACCCAAAATAACAACGAGAGTCTCAACCAACTCATCTGGAAGACAGCCCCGGAAAAACTGTGTGGTAGCAGTAAGATCGTAGAAATTGCAGCACACGTAGCAGCAAGCACGTGCTCTTCTAGCATTTTTACATGCACTAAAAGTATCAATTGGCCCCAGTGCTCACGAATACCCGCGAATAAACGATTTCGATCGCATCAGAAAGGCTGATTTAAAAAACAAACAGCAGACGAAAGAAGCTCGAGTACTTCGTAGACAGCAATCAAAACAAGCTCTTGACAAGGAAACTGCAGCAGGGAATGTGCTTTATGCAGCTGGAATTGACGATTCAGTGTAAGTTGTAAAAAAAAAATTTTTTCATGATTTTTCCCCCTCGAAAACTTAAAACGCGTTTTTCTCGAAACTAACTTTTTCAAAGTCGGTGAACGCTGCCATTTAAAGACTACTCAACCGACCGTTCTAAAATTTGACACATTTACTTGTTACATAAAATACTCAGCTCCTACGGAGAGTTTTTTTTTTTTTTTTTTTTTCGGTTTTACGGATACAAAATGGCGTCAATTTTTCGCGAAAAATCCGGTTTTTTTTTAAAATTGTTGCCAAATCTTGAAAAAAAATTTAAAAAATAAATACTCTCCGTAGGGGTCGGGAAAAACTCCTACTTTAACTAAAAAAATTATTTAATTTCATTTCAGGTAACCCAGTGCTGCCCAGGAGTGTTCACCGCGGATGACCTTTTTTTTTCGACGCCTCCGAAAATGTTACGTCAGAGGCTCATTTATGAATATTCTTATTCAAAAATTTGACAAAATTTACATTAAATGTTGCTCTATTATGTGTCATTGTTTAAATAAATGCATTTGTTTATACGTCGCCCCAAAAAATCGTCGAAAAAGTGCTTTTTTTTACCAATTACTAGGATTTGAATACCGCGCTTCGCGCGGCGATGATTTTGATTTTGTCACACATTTTCATTATTAAAATGTATTTTTGAATATTATTTACTTAAATTTTTTAAGTTTAAAATTTTTATTTTAAATGATTAATAATATAATTTTGTAATTGAACAAAATAATTATTGAATTATAAATTTTATATATATAATTCTTTGTATACGTAATTTTTAACTGTTATGGTTTCTCTATGACAACCTAAGTAAATAATTAATGAATCGATCGAACTCTAGACATTGCTACGTACAATTGTCCATGGTTAAAAACATCTCTTCGCAAATCTATTCCTATTTTTTTAAAAGTTTGACCTTGTGACTTATTTATAGTCATAGTAAAAGCTAATTTAATTGGAAATTGTCTTCTTCTGAAAGTAAATGCGTATTCATTTTCACAATAAAGAGTTACTCTGTTTAAAAACACTATATTGTTACATTTATCTCCCGTTAAGATTTTACACTTCAATAAATGATTTGAAAAATCAATAACTTGACGTCTTGTGCCATTGCATAAACCTTCATTAATACTTATGTTTCTTATCAACATGCAACTATGCAATGTTTTCTCAGTCGCAATTTATAAGGTGGTAGGCTTGGTGGATTCAAAGTATTTAGATACTCTGGTAAAAGTATATCATCTAATTCACCATTGTTGCAATTCTCAACGCTGTCAATCCCGGTATAAATATGTTCAGCCGATTTATTTAATAAATTAGTTACTTGTTCGTTTATACCGTCAACGTCAACATTTCTGGCAGATAATATCGCGCATTCACTCATTTCATCATATTTTTTTTTTTGTATAAGATTTCCAAAAACCTCTTTCACAATACAACCATCAATTGGTAGTACACAGTTTTCTGGTAATTGAATGTTATCATTTTGATCATTTAAACTTCCATCTCCAACACTTAATAAAAATTTTGCAAACTCTTGTTCTTGTGGTAATGCTCTCATATTTTTTGTAAGTTCAAATTTTTTGAATTGTTTTCATAATGTACTGTATTTTATTGATAAATTTAATATTTCACATCGAGTTCCATTTTTTTTTACTGGAAGAAGTTGTCTGAAATCTCCACCTAAAAGCATAATTTTTTCTCCAAAAGGCAAGTCGTTGTTCATAATGTAATTCAACGTTCTATCTACTATTTCTAATGCATATCGTGGTGCCATTGGTGCTTCATCCCAAATAAAAACTTCAGTTTCTTTCAAAAATTTGCCTTCTTTTGACTGTGCTTTGATATTTGATGAGGAGTCATGAAACATGGGAACAGGTAGTCCAAAAGTTTTGTGAACTGTTTTACCATTTGGGAGTAATGTTGCAGCAATCCCAGTATACGCCATAGAACTAACTTTTTTATTTTCAGCAGTTAGTATATTAAAAATAGTATTATACACGAAAGTTTTTCCTGAACCACCTTGTCCTTCTAAATAAAAGCACTTTGGATCGTTGTAATTTTCTTCTCGACATGTTTTAAGAACTTGATCAACTATACTTTTTTGTTCTGCATTTAATTGATTATGTTGCTCCATACCTGTATTCAAAGTTTCTTCAAATGTTAGATTATTATTATATTCTATTGTTCTGATGACATTTTGTTCCATTGTTGGGAAATCAGCCAAACTTCGACCTTCTTTTTGCAACAAATCATTTATGTTACAATAGGCCATATTGTAACTTATTTCATCGTTGTTCGTTCGTGAAAAGTCTTCGGACATAGCTCCTTTAAATTTTTCCCATAATTCTTCAGGGTGGTGCAAGATGAAACCCAATTGAAAAATTTACTCACTGTAAAAAGAATCTGGAAATTTTTCAACTCTTTTTTCAGCAAAATTTTCAATTGGGTATCATTTGGCACTACTTTCAAAAAATGACCAAGAATAACCCATTTTAAGATTTTAATTAAATCTAATGACTGGTTTTCATGATAATTCACATCATTTCTTCCAACAGTATAGATAAATTTTTTAAGTTTAAATTTTTAACTTTATTTTCTTTAAAATATGATGGATATGCTTATATGATAATTTGATTATCTTAGTCTAAGTTTGAATAATTTGAATTATATCAGTTTACGTTTTTAAAAAAAGCTAGACTGAATTATTTTATTGTATAAGAATCATACATTTCTCAACGTTTTTGCATCAAACCGTAAAAAATCTCTTTAAAAATTTTGAATGATTTTTTTATTTATTTTAAGTTTCAATAATTAGTTTTTAAGTTTACAATTAATTAACTATAGTTTGTATGTTTAAATTATATTAAGCTTGTCTGAAAACCAAATTTTGAATATAGATACTGTAGTTTAATTTATTTCTGTACTCCGGCCGGGAAGCTCCTCTTTCGTGGCCGCTGTCTCAAACGAAAAAGGTGCTTAAAATTCTTGGAAAACCAAATTTTGAATATAGATACTGTACTTTAATTTATTAAATTTTTTAATTAAATCACAAGGTTTTTATAATCTAAGTTTCAATAATTAGAGTTTTTAAATTTATGATTAATTATTTTAAATACAATATTTTAAGATTATGTACAATTTATCTGTAAGTTTTACTGGTTTGTTGCATTAAATACTTTATTTTAGAGTTTTTAAATTTACGATTAAATTTATCTATACGCTTGACTGATTTTAATGTTTACAGACTAATAATTTTGAATATACATATTATAGTTTAATTTATTAAATTTTTTTAATTAAATCATAAGATTTTTATACTGTATTTTGCATGCATTTTATTATAAATTATATGACATTGTGCCAATAAAAATATTTCTTACAAAATTTTGAATTTCAAATTAATCTTACTAACTCTCTCTTTTAAATTTAAAATATTATCCATGAAAATTTACATAAATTAAATTATATTTTGGAAGGGTCGAAATTATTGATTACTTTAAAAATTTTTTTTAATTACTTTTAATAAAAACAAAATCAGTAATTAAATGAATATGTAATGCAATTTCAGCAAAATAACTTAAAAACTATTCTAAGTTTCAATAATTAGAGTTTTCAAATTTAAGATTAATTATTTTTATACAATATTTTAAGATTATGTTTAATTTATTAAATTTTTTTAATTAAATCATAACATTTTTATACTGTATTTTGCATGCATTTTATAAACTCACATAAATTAAGTTATATTTTGGAAGGGTCGAAATTATTGATTACTTTAAAAATTATTTTTAATTACTTTTAAATGTAACAAAATCAGTAATTAAATGATTATGCATGACACAATTTCAGCAACATAACCTAAAAACTTAATCATTGCATTACGTATTTTAAAAGTTACCGCGTGATATCGCTATCATAATGCGCATGCGATAGCCAGAGTTGAACCAATCCAACATCTGATATCGCGATCCTACTGCGCATGCGATGAGGCTTCACTTTTTTGGGTTCTCTTTTTTAAGAGAGGAACCCCTACTCCCCCCTTAAGTACAATTTTACAATGAATAATCTATGTGAAATGGATTAATTATTATCGACCTGTTTAATTATGCTATTTTTGGTTATTGATTAGTGAGAAATTGCATAGTTCATTAGTCAAGGTCAAGGCGAAATTTTACAGGATTATTTATTGTAAAATTTAATTATCAAGCAATAAATTATAATAAAATTTTTTATAACGAGTAATTATGAGTCGATTTGCGTCGTTCGACCACTCGTTTTAATCTAGATTTAATTTCCTATTATAATAAATTTATATTTTTCCGAGCGCAACAATAATTTTTTAATTATAATTAAATTAAAATAATTGTCTCGTGGACTCAGTACCACGCGGTGGGCCCCACCCCCGCCCTGTAGACTCTCTTGTGATTGGGCCTCGAAACTTTTCCGGGGACAGCTAGAAAATTGGAGTTTCCTGATTGGCTGCCTGAAATTCGGAGGTCCTGCAGCTCCTATAATAGTGGGTGCCCTGGATCATCTCAGTCAATACGTCGTCAGTTATCTTGTACTCCGGTGTCTGTCGGGTTCGGTCGCGTTCATCATTCGTCACTTGGTCCTGCTCGCGTTCCAGCCTGCACACTTAGTCACTTGGTCCTGCTCACGCTGCAGTCCGCGCGCCCTGGTCTTGCTCACGTTGCAGCAACCCAATGCGCACCGTTGTCCGCGTCACTGACTGAGAATCCGGCCGCAAGAGAGTCACCGTTTCAAAGGATAAATAAAAAGTAAAATTCAAAGAAACTAATGTTTTTTTTCACTTTCTTTAATTAATTATTATTTTCATTCTCTATTTTCACTTCTTTCTCCTCCACCAAACGAGGACTCGCTGTGTCCACAGTAAGTTTTTGTTACAGCTATACTAAGTGTAGTTGTAACCTCACTTACCGGAGTGACTACTCTGTCAATCAGAGTAGTAAAAAGTGCTATTCACCCCTGTTAGAAATTTAGTAAATAAATCCTACACCTAAAAAGCATTTTCTGGCTGTAATTACAGTCGGGATTTGTTTATCCTTTCTTTTTAGGACAGGTTCTCAACTCCTTTCCGTTATTGTTTTTTTTTTTTTTTTTGTCATTCATTTGCAATCCCAGGCCAACAGGCCTAAAAGGTGTCAAATTCAGAATTTTAATTACCTAGACAGAACCATAAAAAAAATCATTCGAAATTATTAAATTATTAAACTCATTAAACAACGTCAGACATAACATGGTTGAAGAACAAAATTTAAAATTTGAATTTGAATTTTTAATTTTTATATTAAAATTTAATTAAAACATTTAGAGAATAGATTTGATAAAAAAGAATAATTTAACCACGTGCGTTAGCATCGCCCGGATTGTCCGTGCGGTGCAACGCGGTGCAGTATTGTCTTCGTCATAATGCCCCGTCCACACCGGCGGTTTAACCGCGTCTCAGCTTAACTTTGTTTAAAGAATTCCCGCATGGTTAAAGGATTAATTTGTACTTTAAAAATAGGAAATAATTTATAAGATTAAGATGGTTTCATCTTGAACTTCGATTCCAATGGCAACATTGCAAAATTCTTTAAACAAAGTTGAGCCGAGACGCGGTTAAACCGCCAGTGTAGACGAGGCATAAGCGGTCATAAAGTTTATATTTTTAATAACAGGGAAAAAATAAATAAATTTAAAGATAAATAATTGAAGAATTTAATAATCAATAAATTAATTTAAAATTTTCGTAATAAAGTTTTTATTTCTATTTTAAGGCAAAGAATGAAAATTGTGAAATTCGACTAATAATAAATAAAAAAAGATTAAAATTAATAAACTAATTTTTATATTCTACTAAAATCAAATAATAACCTACGGCCACACTAAATTTTATTTCATGATTGATTAATTAATTAACAACGCTTTTGCATCTAACACAAACTAATTGAAAAAAAACAAATGTTAATCCTGTAATCAAGTGATTTACTAAATCGACAATAATCCTTTTTTCATCTAACACATGTGATAAAATTGTATACAAAAATCCAAATACCATCTATCATTCTTGTTTTACCAAAAAATGTATATAATCAATTTTTTGAATTTTTCAATCAATCCAAATAACCCATACATTTTTTTTTATTAAAATTCAAATAACCCTTTTCTCATATATTATATTCCAAATAACCCATTCTAAAAAAATTAATTTTCAATAATATTTTTCTTATTTATAAGAAGTATCTTAAAAATTTCCAAATAACCCAACCGTCATTACATAAAAAAAAAAGTTAATATTTTTTTTATAATCCAAATAACCCGTAATATTTTAATAATTATTTCCAAAAAACATAATTTTTAACAATTATTTAATTAAAAAAAAAAAAACACTTGTGTTCGGAAATTGAACCTAGCACCTCCCAAGCACCAGTCGCACACCTTAGCCATTACGCCATAATCAATTTGATAATGAATGTTTATTTTCTAGTATAAGTCATTCATTAACCGAACGCGCGTGGCAGCACTGACGCGAGCGGAGAAAAAATACTGCACCGCACGGACAATCCGGGCGATACTAACGTACGTTATTTATTTAATCAAGTGTTCGAAATTACCCGATTAAAATCATGAAAATAATAATTATTAGTATATAAACAAAACCAATGAATTTATAACCACGAAAATTTGAATGAACTCCAAACGTAGCGGCAAAGGTAAAGGGTATATATAACTTACAAGTAAGTGATCGCACACTGTGTATTATCATTTTGTTTAGTTCGAGACGATCATATTTACACCATGCACTAAGCGCTCATTTATACTGCCTCCTAAGCAAGAAGGAAGGTAACTGCATAAACGTTTGATTTTGAGTTATTTTTTTTTTAGATATATTTCCTTGTTTTCTTTTCGAATTCAAAGAAAACTGATAAGTATTCAAAGTTAACCTCATAATCTCGTCGGTAGATAACTTACATTTTTTCTAATACCGTATACGCTCATTTATAAGCCACCTCCATAGATAAGTACCCCAGATTCAGTATAGTAGAAGATGGGAAAAAACAAGCCTTTTAGTTTAAAACGTGATCTGTGAATAAACCGCGCCCCGATTTTCAATCACCTTAAAAGGATACTTACATAGGCGTATACGGTATAACATTTTAATACGTCGTTTTTAAGCAAATTTTCTTAAAATTGAATCTAAAATGTACAAAAAAAATACATTTTATAACTAAATTTATTTTAGCAAAATCTTTTTTATAATGACTTATAGTAGTAGAAAACCAACGAAACTCAAAACTTTGAATTTAAAATACTCGGAAAGGGACTGCTTGCAATTACTGACCTTCTTGCTTCAGGTGACAGTATAGCACTCGTATCGAAATCTTTTATGGTAAAATTAAAAGAATTACTTACTTTCTTAAAGCTAGATTTAGTGATCTATGTCCTTTCCCAATAGGAGTCATGAGTGGTCCTTTTAAACCGATTTTATTTTTGTTAATAGAATCAATAGCTGCCCCTGGGATCCCAAATTTTCCATCTGGTCCTCGAACAGGAGTCACATCTACTGATTCCCACTCTACAGGTACCTGAAAAACGTTAGAAATCAAAGTATTTAACTTTAATCTATCCATTTGTTTATTTATATCTATGTCGATGTAAATAAAATACTAAATACCGAAAGGAAAGAATAAAAAAGTGTTAAATTAGTAAAATAAACATAATAATAGATTTAGGTTCGTAACAAAACTTAGAAGCAATAAAACTATAACTCCACCTTTTACACACTTAAGCTTTAGGGAGTTGTAATTATTAATAAGTTTTTTAAAAAAAAATAGTTCAACTTAAAATTTAAAATGGTAGCATCACCCCTGACCTGAGAGTTTTTACGCTTGCTACCTGCACCTGCATCATCGTCGTTGTCGTCCAGCAGCATCAACATAACCCTCAAACTCAACAACAGAAAGGAGTTGCCCTGTTACTACAAGCTGTAGGTTCCTGTAAGGCTGTTCATCAACTGTAGAATAAATATTGTAAGGTTTTTCCAAGTGGCATTGAAAGCAGTAAAACCTTTTTTTTGTTTATTGTTGTATTCCTCTTTTTTCTACCTGGTATTAAAGCCAGATTTGTTTACATCCTTCCTTGTTGTTGAAGTTGCACATTAGTGAAAGAACACTGTGGTGACAACATTGTTACTGCTTTATATGTTCACCTTTTATTAAATTTAAGTTCATCTATTGATAACTGAGTACTCGCTTTAAGATTTATGTCCAGCGTAGGACTGAATGATAGATTTTTACTTAACCTCTATAGCACTGAGCACTTTTTTGTTGATTTTTGCTAGCTCCTTGAGGCTACATTGTAATTCTCAGTTAAATTTAGTGCTGCTGAAGGCTCATATATGTGCAATTTATTGAAATCAGGTTAACGCAAACTTGCATTCTAAATAATTCTAATGCTTTATTGAAACTTGAATACCCCTTATGGGATTTATGATTAAGTTTCTAGATTTATATTGCTGAATTTAAGTTAAATTGGTACTGTTGAGAGTACTGTTTTACACTGGTTTAATAAAGTTAAGTTAACGCTTACTCATGTTTTGAGTTTATATTTTGAATTTAAACATTTATAGTGAAACAATCGCACACACACCCTGTTAGCATCTTTAAGTGCAGTTTTGTGAGTATAACAAGTTGCTTTAGTTGGTCCATTGGTATGCGATGATCAATGTTTGATCTGAGTTGGTAAGAATCCTGGTGTGACTTTATGCCTTTCTTGCTCTTCTCTGCAACTTGTTTACAAACAAGCTTACACTTTGACAATCATTAATAATCAACTCTTATGAGTCTTTTGTTTGAATTGGTTTTTTACTTTGCGAATTACATTTGAAATTTATCACTGCGGAATCTAAGGCAAGATGGCTCTCACTTTTAGTCAGCTCGTCGCCGAGCAGAGAGTCATCGCCAACTATAGAACGAATTTTATCGAAAATTCAAAGAAAATTTCTAACCAGGAGACTCGAACCGTAGGCTTTTTTAAGGGAAGTATTAAAATGCACAGGTAATAAAATCATTTGCACGGGATGTAGGTTGCACAGGGAAATAAATACTGTTGCACGGGAACATAAATACTTTTGCACGGTTTGATTAAAACGTGTTTACCTATCAAGCCTAGAAATAAAAGACGGCGTGCTCTTTCACTAAGCATCTCTCCACACATTTTATTAATGAGCTCAGATCAACTCACAGTGTCGCCTCAGTTGACGATCAAGCAAAGAGCCAAAAGATGGCAGGTAAGTTAACGTATTTTGTAACCTCTGAGGACTCATCTGAAGAAGAAAATTCATCTGAAGTGATCCAGCAGACTAAAAAAATATGCAGGCGACCAACACGAGTGTCGCTTATACGTCACAAATACCCATCAGCAACAGAGGCAGAAAGTGCTGTAAAATTAAAAGTTTGGAAAATATCTTCAACGAAAATGGTGGCAGAAGGAAAACGAGTTGAATATCGGTGCACAAAGGAAATTTATAGATTGCCTGAGTGTCCAGCGTGCTTGTACCTACTATATCATTCTTCGGATACTTGCTTGTCCTTGTACGAAACAGAAGAGGAGCACGAACATGAAAATATTGATTCGACACGATACTTATCATCAGAAATTAAGGCTTTTGTAAGAGATAAATATGCAGATGGTATTACAAAGCCGAATGCGCTACTAGATCTCATTCGTAAAAATCAGATGATAAAACCTGCAAAAAAAACTTGTTGCATTTCTTAGAACAATCCGACGTGATAAAGGCACTCCTTCCGTATTGGCCACAGATCTTAGAGCTTGGTGCAATGAGCGCACTCAAGTTCCGGATGATGAAGATGTACCATACGTGGTTGATTTCCACATTTTTGCAGAATCTTTTGATTTGAAAGAACAGGATTTGACAATAATTTTATCAACGCTTAGATTGTTAGCATTGGTCAGGAAATTCATGAGATTAGTGCACAACAGATGCGACCTACAACCTGATCTACAAAATTAAAAAAAGCTTTACTAATGCATTAATATTTTATAATAAATATCGTTAATTTCAATTACAGTTGTATAATGTTCAATAAAACAAATTTTTTGCTTGATTTTTGTTGAGTTTTGCTCTCAATTCTTTTTCCCGTGCGAGATCAATTCTATTGCCGTTTAATACATTTTTAATTCTACTCCCACTTAATATTTTTTTTTTCCCGTTTAATACATTTAACTTCCGCTCAAGTATTTTTTTCCCATGCATTTATTTTCTTTCCCGTTTAATCACTTATTTTTCCGTGCAAATGTCTTTTTTCCCGTGAATTTGACTTAAAATTTCCGTTGCGTTTGCTTTTTTTTCCCATGCTAATAAATCACACCCCTTTTTTAATCGTCGTTTGACGCTTCTAGAGGGTTACTGGGATGCGTTCTTCAGTAACCATCGGAAAATGATTCAGTTCACTAAATTCGAAGCGTCTGAATAGGCTACCATGGATTGGTTCGGCATCACCGAAGATAACTTTGTCAAGGCGGCTTCTATCCTCGAAACTGAAATTGCCAAAGTGCAGGCTGCAGCGGTCCCCACTGCAACCCCTACGCAGACTTTGCCAACGCAATATACGCGACCGTCCGTACCACGAATCAGTTTGCCCCCCGTAGACATCCCCGTTTTTGACGGAGATTCCTTGAAGGGGGAGAGTTTTCAGGACCTCTTCAAGGCTTTGGTCAACGACATACCAGGCTTGCCCGGAAGCCAGAAACTTATCTTCTTGCAATCTAAGCTCACTGGTGAGGCGGCGGAGCTTGTGAAAAATACAACCGTTACCGTTAATTCGAATTTTGCGGGGGCTTGGGAAGATCTGGAAGCGAGGTACGGTGATCCCCGAATCATCTCGTCTTTCCATATAAAAAATTTATTCTCAATCCCCCCAGCGGAAAAATCAAAACCGTCAGAAATTTAACGTCTTGTTGACGCCTTTCGTCAATCAATACGAGCCTTTCGTACCCTTAAGAAACCCACTACTCAGTGGGATGAATTCTTCGTCTGCCTACTGGTTCAGAAGTTGGATCGTGCAACTCGTTTGTCCTGGGAAACCTCCCTTGCTAATAGCAAGGACGTCCCGACTTTTCAAGCACTCTCCGACTACCTTGAGAACCGAGTGCATGCGCTTGAGTTCACTGGGTTGATCGACCCACCCCGCGCTAAGCCCTCGCCACAACCAAACAGGGCATCCACCCCAAGCCAATTTGTAGACCGTTTTAAAACAACGTTGTCCATTTCAAAATCACCTGAAACGCGCTCGTCGACAGATACAACACCCCATGTCCACAGCAGCTCTAGTCGAAGTTGTAGCTTTTGCTCGGGCTACAACCACCTCAGCTACTGTCAAAAATTTAAGGCCATGCCCCCCGCGACTCGTAAAGAACAAGTTGGCAAGCTTAGGGTGTGCAATAACTGTCTGCGTTCTGGACATCCAACGAAAGATTGCGCCTCGACATCAAGATGCAACGTGTGCTGCAAAGCGTATCATACTTGCTGCACGTCGATTCGTACAAACACAATCCAAACCCAAGCAATCAAGCATTGAACGGTATAGGGTCTTCCGGCAACCCTAGCTCAGCTCCAGACGAACCCAAGTTAGTGTGTGCTGTCAACTCGATAGCAGAGCAAGCAGTCTTTATTGCCACTGCAAGAGTGAGAGTTATAGACCACCTCGGACAGTCCTCAGAGCGGTACTGGATACTGCAGCAGACACTTCTCTCATCATTGAAGCAGCGGCTCGCTCTCTTAACTTGTCAACCGCATCCGTCAACGTGCCCATAACAGGAGTTTATGGCATTTCCGCGGGAAGCTCTAACTAAGCAGTAGTTCAAAATAAAATCTCTGTATGATGAATCATTTGCAATGAATCTCAGTGCCCTTGTCATTCCCCGGATCACCAACTCGGTACATCAAACTCGAATAATCATTCAAAATTGGCCACACCTTACTGGTCTTCATCTGGCGGATCCAGACTATGCCATGCCAGGTGAGATAGACTTACTGATTAGCTCTCACGCTACGGGACACTGGCTCCTCGACGAAGTCGCAAGGGCGACTTCGATGAGCTCTCTCCCTTGATGAGCCAGTTGCTCCCTTGACGCCCTTTGGCTGGATAATTACAGGTCCGGCTGGTGATCCAGCTCACTCAATCCAGGCCGAAGCAAACATCAACTTGATTCAATCCCAGAAGTTTTTCTCCTTCGAAAAACTATGGGATGACGGCCTCAGTCCTGGAAAAGTCGTATGTCATTGTTCTATCCAACCTAATCTTGACACTCAGGAATGCGTGTCTGGTAACCTGCAAAAGTTTTGGGAGCAAGAAGAGCTCCTTGAGCCTCCTGTCCAGTCGGAGGAAGACGTGAAGCTGAAATAATTCTTTGCCAACACTCACACTCAAGATCAGACTGGGCGTTTTGTCGTTCGACTGTCGTTTAAAGTTGATCCTCGACGAAACCTTGCCTTGAATAAAGACAACGCTGCGGCTAAATTATTAGCCCAGGAGAGAAAATTCGTCCAAAAACCCTATCTGCGGGATGAGTACGTTAAGTTTAAAAAGGCATATTCAGAAATCGGCCATATGTCTCCCTCTCCCAGCCCAAATTCGGGTACCTTTATTCCACACCATAGCGTTTGGAAAATCTACCCTAAAGCAAAGCTACGCGTCGTTTTCAACGCATCACAGGTCACGGAGTCCAACAAGTCTCTGAATGATTGCCTGGCCTCAGATCCGAAACTTCAGACCTATCTGTGGACGGTCATTACACGGGCTAGAGCCTTCAAGGTGTTGTCACGGCCGACATCGTTAAGATGTTACGTCAAATTTTAGTCCATCCCTCTGATCAAGTTTGGCAACAGATCGTGTGGAGATCGTCGCCACTTAATTCAATTACTTCCTTGTTATTGAAAACAATGTCCTACGGGACAAATTGCGCTCCTTGGCTGGCCCTGGAAACCCTGTTGTGGCTGGCCGAAATATACAAACATAAATATCCACTCGGCTCTAAATGCACAAAATACAACAAATACGTCGATGATTTTCTGGCCGGCGATGACGATAATCCGCTCGAGAAGTCAAACGTCAATTGACTGAGCTTTTACTCCTGGGAGGGGGGGGGGGCAGCCTCAGCAAGTGGGCCTCTAATTATCCAGAACTTTCCAAATGCTCACCTGGTGAGTCAAAGCTGATCCAAGAGTCAGACACAAGCCAAGGGTGGAAACCCTTGGCTTGTCTTGGAACCCGAGTGACGATTCATTTTCTCTTAAAATTGCCGTGTACCGATTTAGTTCCTGCAAGCTGACCAAAAGATCGATTTTGTCGGACATTGCCAAAGCGTTCGACCCCCTGGGTTGATATAGTCCAATGTTGATTTCTGCCAAAATCATGATTCAAAATATTTGGTTGTTAGGTCTTGATTAAGATGAACCAATAACTGATGAAATTTTGTAGCAATCAACCCAATTTAGGTCCACTCTACCGAATCTCGAGAAAATAAAAATTCCCAGATGGCTAGGAACCTTGTCTTCTGACACCGACTTGGTTAAATTTTACGTCCTCAGCGATGCCTCGGAACGAGCATACGCTGCTACAGTGTATTTGAAGGTTGAGAGCGATGTTGACCCAGTCAGCAACTTTGTCATGGCAAAAACCAAAGTGGCACCGGTCAAAACAGTAAGCATCCTCGACTTGAGTTCTGTAGCGCTCTACTGGCTGCCAAACTTGTCGTTAAGATACAATCAGATTTGCATATACCCTCTGCCCCCATCTTCGCCTTCACGGACTCTCAAGTAACGTTGGCTTGGATAAAGGCTCATGCCTCAAAATGGCCCACAAACGTGTCCATACAAAACTTGGTCCCACCTCTGAATTGGAATCATGTCCGCACCTCCGAAAACCCAGCGGACTTAGCAACTAGGGGAATCACACCGTTAGAATTGCAGAGCTCTAGCCTGTGGTGGAACGGATCGACCTGATTGGCATCGACTCAGGAAACTCCCTCTATCGTTCAACAGAGCGAGAGAAAAATCGTATTCGTCTCAAACAAATCCACCGATGATTCGAATGACTTGTTGGTGAGATACTCCAGTTTGTACACTCTTTTTCGAATAACTGCGTACTGCCTGTGTTTTTTGAAGCATGTATGTCCCAATCACCTTGTCAAGCCGATTCTGAGCCCTTTACACCCACTGTCAACACTTTAAATGTCTAAAGCTCTCCAAAAATGGTTGCTAATTTCTCAAGATAGACACTTTTACGATGAAATTGCCCTCCTGTGGGCCCAAAAACCATTGCTAAAATGCCACAAAATTAAAGCTCTCAGGCCCTTCCTCGACGAGAACAATTTATTGAGGGTAGGAGGCTGGTTTCGAAACTCTTCTTTGAGTTTTGAAGAAAAACACCCTGTAATAGTCCACAAACATAGTTTTTTGGCACGGCTTATCCTTCGTGAAGCTCACGGAAAGTCCTTGCATGGCAGACCGCAATGAATGATAAGCCATGTCGTCAGAAAATATTGGATAACGCACATAAACCCACTGGCTAAATCCGTCATAGATGAGTGCGTCGTCTGTGCTCGACACGCAGCTCAAACTATGAGCCAACTTATAGGTGACTTGCCCAAACTCAGACTCCAAACAATTCGTCCATTTGATGCCACTGGTGTGGACTCTGCCGGCCCCGTTATGCTGAGAATAATGCCGATAAAGGCTTTATTTGTTTGTTCGTATGCATGTCTACTAAAGCCATCCACCTGGAGGCTGTGTCCGACCTAACTTCCAGGGCCTTCATAGCGGCCTTTGGCCGCTTTGTCTTTCGCCGTGGTCATTGTCAATCCTTGGTCAGCGACAACAGTACTACGTTCCGAGGCGCTGACTCCGAACTCAAGGGTATGTACCACGAGGCTTCGGAATTCTACAAAAACGCCTGTGTTAGCCTTGCAAAGGACTATGTTGAATGGACGTTCATACCTCCGTTAGCTCCACATGAAGGCGGCCTTTGGGAAGCTGGTGTAGAATCAGCCAAGCACCATCTCAAGAGTCATTGGTGACAAAACCTTGACCTTCGAAGAGATGATCACCTTGTTATGTCAAATCGAGGCTTGTTTGAATTCCAGGCCCCTCGTTGCAGTTAGCAAAAACTCCACAGATCTAGCACCCCTGACTCCGGGCCATTTTTTGGTGGGTCAGCCTCTCTCCATCTTGCCTGAGCCAGGGTTTGTGAATTTTGAAATTACCCCATCCTCGAGATACAGATTGATTTCTCGCATGAGAGACGACTTCTGGCGCCGGAGGGAAGTCTGAATATCTCTCGACCTTACAACCTCGAGCCCGCTGGCAAGAGATCAGAGAACAAATCAAGGTTGACTCAGTCGTTATGCTGAAGGATGAGAACACACCCCCGTCCAAGTGGCCTCTAGCCTAGGTCACCCGGGTTATCACGAGTCCGGATGGACAGATACGCCATATTTACGTGCGTACCACCAAAGGTAAATATGAAAGACACTTGGTCAAGTTGTGTATGTTGCCAGTAACTCCAGGATGAGTAGAAGAAACAATTGTTTATGAGTGAAAGTAAAAAAGTCGGACACATTTGAGGAAATATTGTTAAAAAAAAAAGCCAGGACTTATTCTAATTATTAATAAAATATCGTTCGTTTGACCAAGAAACACTGCTTTCTTTCAAAAAAAAATGTTTAAATTTTAAGATTAACTTTTTTTTTTTTTAATATTAATCATAAAATTACTAAAAATTATTATTGCCACGCGAAATAAACATTTATAACAATTCTATTAATTATAGAAGTTGTAAAATATATACATAAAATTAGCGATTAATTGCAAGATTTGGAGCTTTATGAATGATGATAACTTAAAATACATTTTTTTAATCATTATTCAACATAAATATGAACTATAAACTATTATGTATGCAAAATGAATTCAAAAGTACTTCATAACAGTAAATTATGTCTATGATTTTTATGTGTTCTGGCTAATGATAAAATTATATGAAATAAATTTTAAACAGAAGAACTAGATATATCTAAGTTAGCATGAACCAATCATTGAAAATTTTTATCTTTTTTTTAATCATTTTAAGGTTACAAATGAGTATTTGCTACATTTTAATGTAAATTTACATTAAAATGAAGTTATGCAATGTACATTTAAAAAATAGGTAAATACTAAATTGAATTTTTTTTTTACATATAAAATTGATTTACCTAGGACTTTTACAGGTTCTGGTTTATGTCGTGGTTTTACATCAGAATAATTGAATATATCTTAGTTATTGTTAAATTATTTGGAATTTGTTAAGATCGTGAAATCATTTATTCAGACATATTTCAACAATATTAATGATTTATTTATGGAGTTTGGTTTTTTGAACTTGTGGACAAAAAGGAAATACATTTAAATATTTGCCGAATTTACGCAATAAAATCTTTAAAAAAGACTTTTAAAAAAGTAATATTTACGGCGATTGATTTTTTAAAAAGGAATCTAAATAAAAAATTATACGCTAAGTATGATCTTTAAAAAATACTTTAAAAAAAGTAATATTTACGGCGATTGGTTTTTTTAAAAGGAGTCTAAATAAAAAGTTATACGCTACATATAATAATCTTTTTTTGAAAATGAATTAATGAAAAAAGTGAAATAAAAAAATTTATTACGGACGACTTGAGGCCGAATTACTTATTATTTAAAAATAATTTCTCTTCTAAAAGATGATCATATTATGTTGAATCACCTTCAATATACGTAAAGTTAACAATTTTTCAAGTATAGCACATACATGGGAAAACACATGCAAATTGCACACAACTCAAACACTTTTTAAAATTAAAAATTAAAATATGTTGTTAAGAAACTCACTGAGCATTCAAAATATAATTTAAAAAATACAGGTACCAATGATTTTTTTTCGAGATAATTTAGTTCAAAGAATATTAAATTTTTACAGGTCAAGTATGGCCATACATTGTGATTTAGTTGATTTCTAACTGAATTACAACATATTATAATTTCAAAAAGTGTTTGAGTTGTGTGCAATTTGCATGTGTTTTCCCATGGATATGCTATAATTAAAAAATTGTTAACTTTACGTATATTGAAGGTGATTCAACATAATATGATCGTCTTTTAGAAGAGAAATTATTTTTAAATAATAAGTAATTCGGCCTCAAGTCGTCCGTAATAAATTTTTTGATTTCACTTCTTTCATTAATTCATTTTCAAAAAAAGATTATTATATGTAGCGTATGTGTCAATTATAAACTACCTTGTAAGTTATTAACTTTCTTGCTCAACATACGAAACTCTCAGTCTATTCGCGTGCACCGTTTTTACTTTATTGTTTCTCATTCTTATGGTCACATTTTCCTTTTTATTTGGAATATCAACAACCGTGAAAGGGCCAGTATACTGGTCTTCGAATTTATGTATCTCCCCACCTTTTAACAAATACACGGACATGCCGATTCTGAACTCTTGTGGGTTGATTTTTTTATCATAGTAATATTTAGCACGAATTTTGGAATTTATCAACTTTTCCCTAGGTATTCCTTGTACGCTATTTAATCGTTTGCAGAGACCTTCAATGTATTGGCCGTAGGTCAATACCTTTTTCCTAAGGTCGCCACGGGGATTCTCTGCGGGAGTTGTCGCTACCCGACCAAAAACAAGTTCGTGCGGCGAAAAAGAATGTGACGAGTGGTACGTCGTGTTAAACGAGAAACAAGCTAATTCTAACATATCGCTCCAAGAATTATTTTTGTCAACGATTGTTTTAATGTATTCGCATAAACTGTGATGCATTTTCTCTATACTGCCATTCGAGCTTGGCCTATACGGCGTAGTAAATTTTTGATTAAACCGAAATATTTTAGCGACTTCTTTCATCAATTTGCTGCAAAAATTTGTTCCTAGGTCCGATAATATAACCGAGGGTGCTCCAAATACACAGATAAACCTTTTTACTAGCGTTTCTGCTACTGTTGCGGCGGTCACGTTGCGTAGAGGCAGTGCTAAACTATATTTAGTGAAAGTACATTGAATCGTTAATATATTATTATAATTATCCGGCGTAGGCTTAAAAGGTCCTACTATATCTATCGCGGTACAAAAAAAAGGTTCAGGAACTGACGGTGTAAGAACTAGTTCCTGTTTTGTTTTTACTCTTCTTAATTTTTTTAAATTATACGTTAAACAACCTCGTATAAACTCTTGTACAAACTCCTTCAAATTTTCCCAGTAATAATTTTGTTTTAATTTTTGATAACACTTTTGTACACCTCGGTGTCCCGACATAACTGTACCATGATTTTCGCGCAATATTCGCTCTCTTGCGCTTACCGGGACGTATTCTATCAACCCTTTACATATAATAAATTTTGTTGAACACTTTGACGGTATCTGTAAACAATATTCAAACACGTTTGAAGGTATCTGTAAAAATATTAAGTACCTCTCCCCACAATACATTTTCAATTTCGCTACTTTCTGCTAAACTAACTGAAGCTATTTCGTACTTCGTTAATAAATCTTTCAACACATTAAGTGCATTCTTTAAATTATTTTTAATCTCTTCTGTACTCAAGAGTTCCTTCCCTCGTAATACTACAGCGAAACTGTATCTGTGTTTGCGTAAGCACGACTGTGCTCTTACTTCATGAACTTTTATTTCGCCTACATTTAAATCTTTGAAATAAGGTAACTTCTTACATTCAAATAATTGTTTAAAGCCTTCGTCACATGGTTTACCTTCCGTGGTAATGAAATATAAATAATTATCTTTTCGCATAAACAATTTTTCTCTACACTTTGCAAATAATTCCCCCTGCGCTTGGTCGCACTCGCTGTTATTAGTCGCTGGTAAGGTCTCACTCAGTCCTTCCCCAATATCTCCCGCTGTGGGACTTTCCGTTCGGAGGGGTTCTATTGTTAGGTCGTTTTCCTCGTTTCTACTGACGCGCTCTTTAGTATCTATTATGGGTTTTACTACCACAGCAGGCTTTCCCGATTTATTCACCCGCCTTTCGTACGGTTTCCTACCGCGTGTTATTTTGTAATTTTTCCTCTGAATTTTTCCTGTGGCAGATCTTGTTATTATACTTATATCCCGCATCTCCGTTTCTTTAATATCTACGGGGTAACGACTAAGGCAATCTGCCTGTACATTTGATCTCCCTGGGAGATAAACAACTTTATAATCATAATAACTTAATTTTATCAACCATTTGCTGATTCTGGCCGTCGGGTCATCAGATTTGGTAACTAAAAATTAAGCGCTATTGAAATATTGAGTCATCGTATTAATACTACAGATGACAGACCTATTGTTTCAAAACCTTTTCGTTTACCACACGCGTTGAAGGGCGAAATTGAACGCCAAGTTCAAGGAATGCTAGATGATGGAATTATTGAACCAAAGTAATAGTAACTATTTAAATAATATTTTTCTTGTGGCTAAGCCATCAGACGGGACTAATAAGAAAGCTTATCGCTGTGTATCTGATTATAGATCGTTAAACAAGGTCACATTGAGGGACCAATATAGACTCCCCTCGATATTAGACTGTTTTGATGCAATGAAGGGCGCAAAATATTATAGTAAATTTGATTTTGCGCAGGGTTTTTGGCAAGTGCCTTTACACCCCGACGATAGACACAAAACGGCTTTTGCGACTTCTGCGGGATTTTTCCAGTGGTGTAGAACTCCTTTTGGGTTATCAAACGCACCAGCAACTTTTCAAAGAATTATGGATAAAGCCTTTTTCGATATGCAGAAAAAAACAATTTTTATTTATATTGATGACTGCATTATTTATTCTGACTCAATTGAAGAACATATTTTAAAAATTGAAAAATTTCTACAAAGAGTCCGAGAGGTGGGCTTAAAGTTAAAACCAGAAAAATGTGAATTTTTAAAAACCGAAATAATATTTTTGGGTCATCATTTAAGTGAAATCGGAATACAACCAGACTGTTCAAAATTAATAGTGGTCCGAAATTTTCCGAAACTAAATAACATTCGCTCAACTCGCAGTTTTCTTGGGTTGTGTAATTATTACCGTAGATTTATTCCAAATTTTTCTAAAATCGCAAAACCACTTACCGACCTGTTAAAGATAGAAGAGAAATTCGAATGGACAGACACAGCAATGAAGCTTTTGAAACACTTAAAAATAAATTATGTGAAAAACCGGTTTTGCAGTTTTTCGATGAGACCTTGCCCTTACACGTTTATTGCGATGCGGCTCGAGCATCGATTGGAGGATTGCTTGCGCAGGGTGCTCAAGGATACGAGAGACCAATCGGGTATGTAAGCAGGGTATTACGCGGCAGTGAATTAGGATATTCAACATATGAACGAGAATTTTTGGCAATTGTGTGTACAGTTACCAGTTTTAAATGCTATTTACTCGGCAGAACGTTTACGGTCTATACAGACCACCTTCCGTTAACGTGTAGTGATTGACCAAATCAGCGAGCAAATGAGCACCGTTGAGCTCTAACCTAGGAATAGTCATGGTTTTAAGTGGGGCAACTCTAGTTTTAGCCAATTGTTGAGTTACATGAACTTGAGATGACTCAACACATCGTAAATAAATAACAGCGCCATAGGCACGCTCTGAAGCGTCTGCAAAACCATGAATTTCGCAAATTTCCAGGTTGGGTGACCAGTTTAAAAATCTAGGAATACGAATGTTGTTAATTGATGAAAGCTTAGCACACCAATTTAACCATTGATCACTGAGACCACTTGGAAGAGGATCATCCCAATCACTCTTCAATAACCATAGTCTTTGAATGAAAATTTTTGCACAAATCACAACAGGGGCTAATCATCCCATTGGATCAAAGATCCTTGCAATTTGAGACATTACAATTCTTTTTGTCAATATTGATGCATTGACCGGGCAATCAATCTGAAAAACAAAACAATCCTCGCGATTTCTCCACCCAATTCCGAGAACAGTGGATGAATTACACGATTCCAACCAAGAATTTGGGTCAATCGCTAGTTTTTCAGATGGTAACCATTTCAACAAACGAGGATCGTTAGCTTGCCATTTACTCAAGGGGAAACCGCCCACCATAAGCAAATCTATGAGAGATTTTTGTTTTAGCAGAGCTTCCTCTAGCGTGTTTGCACCAGACAATGAATCGTCCATGTAAGTTTCTCTCTCGATGACAGCAGCTCCTAAAGGATACTGATGATGATGATGATCCTCAGCTAACTGTCTTAAAGCAAGAGTAGACACAGAAGGAGAAAAATTCATGCCGTAAGTTACAGTCGATAAATAGTAAATGTCAATAGGTTTTTCAACCGAATCGCGCCACAAGATTGCCTGAAACGGCTGATCCTTAGCTTTGATAAGGATCTGTCTGTACATTTTCACAATATCTGTGATGAAAACGAATCTATATACACGCCAGTTACAGATGAGATCAGGCAACTCAGGCAACAAATTTGGACCTGTGTGTAGTAGATCATTCAACGATTTATCAGAGGAGGTTTTGCATGAAGCATTGAATACTGTACGAAGTTTAGTGGAAATGCTTTGCTCTCTAAGCCTACCATGATGAGGTAAATAATACCTAGTTGAACTCAAGGTAGCGTTATCAGTGGATAAGATACGATGCATATGCCCTAAATCATCGTATTTTCTCATAAATTTAGTGTAGAGCTCTTTGAAACGAGAATCTTTTTGGAACCTTTTTTCCATCCGAAACAACATTTGACTAGCGGACTTAAAAGATGACCCTAACTGATCGAGGGAAGGCTGAGCAGAATTTTTAAACGGCAGTCTGACGATATAACGACCAGAAGAGTCCCGAGAGTGAGTGGTTTTAAAATGATTCATACTCTCTTGCTGTTCAGGGGTATATAACTGCTTTCTCGGTACCTCTTCCACCCGCCAAAAATTCTGTACAGCTTTTGTCGAATCGTCTTCAACTGCACAATGAAGCGAAACAAGATTTGAGGTTAATGGCTGATCGACTGATGGAACTGCCCCCATGAGTATCCATCCTAAAGTCGAGTTAAAGGCAACGGACTAATCAACATTGCCTTTAACAATTTCACCCAGTTGAAGTTGAGCATAAACCTCGAGCATGCCTCGAAAAGAACATCAATTTGAGAGTG
The DNA here is from genome assembly GCA_038277355.1 of Encarsia formosa. Classification (NCBI taxonomy): domain Eukaryota; kingdom Metazoa; phylum Arthropoda; class Insecta; order Hymenoptera; family Aphelinidae; genus Encarsia; species Encarsia formosa. The sequence continues at coordinate 42,817,339 of CM076187.1, forward strand.
ATCCAAGAAATTTGGATCAGCTAACTCCAAGTTTTCAAGGTGTTTAAACGAAGCAGTATGACTTATTTTTGGGGGCGAATAAGCCGCTTCTTTGGGAGCAACTAATGCTTCAACTTCACACGAGTAACTCGATTCAAAACGTGGTTGAATTCTAAACCGAGTTGATTTCCTGGCTGTAAAAACTGCTTGTCCACCTGCACCAGTCACAGGTAGATTAACAGTTTTACCCGACAACCTCAATTTCTGACAAGCGAATTCCGAAATGATCGAAGTTTGTGAACAGTTGTCAAGCAAAGCTCGAGCTGAAAATCTAAGGCCATTGGGTGCTACGATAATTACACGCGCTGTAGCGAGTAGAACACTTCTTTTGTGAGCTTGACCGCTTGAAACCGGACTTACAAAACAACTTTTAGGCTGAATGACTAGAAAAAAAATTTTTCTCCATCCGATGGTCGAAAATAGGCACCTTCTGATTCGATTTCTCAGTCGAAAGTTCAACTTTGCTGCATCGACATTCTCTACTATACCGACGCAAAACCAATGCAGAAAGAAATCACACGTCTAACCTCATACAGCAGTGCGTGCCGATAATCTTTTTTGAAATGATTCCCTAAACAATTGAAACAGAGATGTTTTGATTCTACGAAGTTCCTTCGATCGGCAACTACCTTATTTTTAAACGAATCACACCTCGACAAATAATGCGATTGATCATACAAAAGACGAGTAGGAACCTTGCTTCCCTTAGTTGATTTTTTGTTTGATTGAGTTTGAGTTAAATTAACCGAAGGGTTAATTTGACCCTTGCTACTTTTGTTAGTGTGACCAGCTGAAGACTGCTTATCAGTCACACTCAATTTGTTACTACTTTCTATCGTCTCTAAGGTCATAATTTGAGTGTGGGAAAATTCTTTGATTTTCTCCACTGTAGGTGCAATAGAAGTATTGCCTTGACATTTTTCCCAATCTTTGCGAGTGTCACTGTCGAAACGATTTGCTGTTATGAAAACAACAAGATCATTCCAATATGCAGTAGGGCGTCCCAAAAACTGAAGTGATTCAATAGGGTCGAAAATCGCTCGCATAATCCGCTTGAGTTCTGATGACGACTCTGACTTAGCGGGTTTTACAGCGAAGAGCTCAGACATATACAAGTTGATGACCCTACGCTCATTTTCATACATTTTAATCAACTTTTCCCAAGCTTTCGGGTAGTTTTCATCAGTCAAGAGTAAATTTTTTACCAAAGCAAGAGCTTCGTCTTTTAAACGAGTTCTAAGAATAGGAAATTTAACTACTGGGGGATAGTCTACCTTACTATGAACCATAGCCTTATAAATATCCCTAAAATTTTCCTATTCTGAATATTTCCCGGAAAAATTTGGAATATCGATTTTTGGAGTGAATTGATGATAAGTATGAACAACCTGATTAACTCCTTGGTTAACGTTAGCTAACGTTAGCTTGCTTGATTAACATCAGGAGCTTCAGCAGCTCTTCTTTCATCTAAAACGAAGAAAAAATCTTTAAAATCACCTTTGCGATCGTAGTATGAATCAGTGATTTCATCAAACAACTTTAAAGAAAAATAATCATGATTGACTGGTAAAGGCTTGATTTTGAGGATACTACTATGGATCGAAGATGCTTGTTCATACAGATTATTTAACTCCTCTAAACGAACATAAGCATTCCCACGAGTCATTTTTTCTTTACCCTTTTTTTTTAAATTCTCAAAGGAATTTGCAATTTTTCTATGTAGGTTTTGCTGAGCAGCAAAGAAATAGTCCATGATTAATAAATGAGATTATTCAATCGAATCAAAAGGCAAAACTTTCACTAAATTTTAAAGAGTTGCGAAGCAAATGAAAATCAAGTGATTGTTGAATAATGAAACGTTTGCATTGATTGTGACTAGATTAACATTCTATAACCTAAAATGATAAGTGATAATACAGCACATTAATTACAACTCTTCCCACAAAAAAATCTTTCTAGCTATAAATTGATATAAAAAATTATCTTTGCCAATAAAATAGTACGAAGTATCAAAAGAAAGTAAATTAAGTTAATAAAATTTATCACCAAGTCTGAATCACGAGCTTCGAAGATCTGTGTCCCATGCGGCGTTAGATGCTCCGGAAACTTGTTTTTCAGCAGCCGACGAATACGGAGTTCCATACGACGTTACTTAGCGTGAATCGAACACCGTAGGCTAACTACTGAGTGAATGATGAATGACGATCCATACAAGGTTAACCTAATTCGAAAACTTTCTAATGAAATTAGCAAATAGCTTTGATAATATTTTCGAATGTAAAAAAATATTAAAGAAATTTTTTTTAATCAAAACGAAAATAAATCACGCATACCTCTCGATTTTTTCTTAACCTTACTAAATAAACCAGGTTATTCAGATCGAAAAAGAAAAAATTATTGAATGACAAAAATTATCAAAAAATCAAGCGACCTGAGTTTTTGTTCCACGAATTTGAAGAGCGCTCGCAGATGATGACTTCGAACCTCTTTCCGCTTGTTAGAACGATGACTTTCGAACCAGGACTCTCTCGATGATCGCAGATTAGAGAAGTCGCCAAACCACCAAAATGTTGATCTTTCCAATTAATCTCGCCGACACACAAAATGTACGATGATGAAATGTATGATTGTTTGTGTGTTTATGAAATATAAAAAGAAGCAAGATTAATTTAAAAAAAATCAACTGAATTGTTTATTCAATAAAAATAACAAAATCAACAATTTTTTAACAACAACGAAATTGGTTTTTTAAATTTTAGTAGTTTTCTCAATTTTGGGTTGTTCTCGATTTGACAGTTGCGAAGAGAGTGAAGTCATCTCCGCGAGCGTCTGATGTTGCCGCATAAAACAAACGCACAGTGTATTCGAATTTCGAACAAAATACGTGAATTTTTTAATTTTGTTGAAAATGAATACTAATTTTTAATTTATGTTAATACGCATTTAATAAATGCCATTTATTAATAACAATGTAAAGGTTCTTCAATTATTGCGGTTTATCCAATAAAGGGGTTTTAGTTTATCGCAGGTGAGGTATCCACATTTTATAGGTTTAGGCAGGAGCCGTGGGCAAGACCTCCTGCTTTGATGGAGCAGTATTGTACATACAAACAACGGTACCTAGTACGCCAGACGACCTCAGGCACTGCAGTAAGCAGGAGGCTGTACTACTAAGCGAACCTGGCGATATTGACTGGATATCCCTGATTGAATATTTTAGCTGCGTCCATTTGAGTTCATTCTCCATCTTAATACACCATGCAAAGCTCAGATATAAATTTTCTACATGTTTCAACTCACCAAATTTTTTTTATAATGCGTAAAAATGATTTGCAAACATTTCTATGCGTAAACAACGGTAAAATTACCAAGATAAACACGAAAAAATAGTTAATAAAAAAGGTGTCATCTAGGGGACATAGGGAAAACTTGAACTTGTCTGGGTGCCACTATGGAAACGAGTAGTCTTAAATGTCCCCTCAGAGGTACCCCCTCAATAAATAATGAAAAGAGATAGATTCTAATAATAAGATAAATATTAATATAAATAATAATAAGGTAAATATTAATATAAATGATTTGTTTAAGGTTTTAAGTGATAGAAAAAAAAGTTTTTAAGTTTTTCAATGAATTCTACGCTTTGCAATCGATAAAACAAAAGTACACCTTTTAAGGGGACCCCCCGGTGAGATTTCAGCCTAGGGATAAAAAAATTGTATGGGGCTGAAATTTAGGGAATATACTCTTAAAATACAAGCGTTTTAAAGGGTGTACTCGAAAAATTTTGAAATTTTTTTTTAAAGCTGTTAGGACTTTTATTTTTTGTTCTAATAAATATTTTGCAAAACCCATGCGAGAAGTTGTTTAAAATATTGTTTTAAAACCGTAAAAAAATTTTCAGAAAAAAAAATTAAAATTTGCGTCAGTTGTAAACTTTTTAAGATTTAGAAATATCAAAAAATCGTGATTTTCAAAAAATAAATTCTGCCATTAAATTTTTCGGCAAAAAATAGGAAAAAAGTGTTCTTTGAGTTTTTTTGATCCGGTGCTTGGTTTTTTTGCAGCGACGGTTTGAAGTTGATTTTAAACGGTTTTGAGCGATTTTCATGGTAAATTTTGACATAATCGATAAATAACCTCTTGTTTTTTCGTAATTTATTCGGTTTTTCATAAAAATTGAATTTAAAAATTGGTTTTGCATAGAAAAATTTAATTAAACTGTATTATTATGTTTAGTCTGATCTAGAACTTAATTCTTTATGGTGGTGATGTTAAGTTCGAATCATGATATGATTTGCTAACACCAAAATACAATGAAAAAAGGTTAAGTTTCCAAATGACCATAACTTTCTTGACGTATATCTCTTTATAAAACTTATGGTTCATTTATTCACGTTACTTATAAGCATGTTTATTACAATATAATTTATTACCAACTCGCCGAACGAATCATTTATCAATCGAGAAATAATTATTGTAAATACGAATTATGGTTTTTGTTGCTAAGGAAAATAATTGAAACATTTGAATGTAATATTTCATAACCAGTAATAAAGAAAGTGTTTGTAAAAAGTGAAAAAGATTTATAAATCAAGTTTTCAACTGACTTTTGAGTGTAATTTTTATCCAAAAATATGGTTCGTTATAAACGATCGAAACATTTTAAAAATTTATCTAATAAAAGATGGCACGGAACTCAAAATGAGCCTACCAATAGTTTTCCTAATAATGATTCCGTTGATAATTTCGATGATGCCCCTGAAATACCGACACACGCGCGAATTACAAAAAAGGTTGACTTGCTGAAGAATAAATTAGATACGACTATTGCTTGCTCGGGCGAATACGTTTTTTTAGATTTTTCGCAGTTATCCAAGTTATTAACCACAGTAAAGTGTTCAGAATGTGACGGAAAGAATTTGGAATTTGATTCATCAGTAGAAAAATATGGATTTGCCCGCCAAATTTCCATTGTATGTAAAGACCGCGAGTTGATTGGTTTGGAAACTGTAAAATCTGAAATTTTCACTTCGGAAAGAATAAATAACAGCATATCAACAAGACCATCTTTTGACGTAAATGTAAGACTATGTACTGCTTTTTCATTCATGGGTAAAGGTTATTCTGGACTTGAGCAGTTTTCTATGATAATGAATATGAATATATTTTCTAATTCATGTTTTGATGATTATGTGTCTCTTTTGAATAAATCTGCCCAAAAATCTTGTAAAAGTATTTCAGATGAATGCCAAGAGTTAGCAAAACAAGCTAATAAAAAAATTCCTGATGAATCAGATCAAACAGAGAACCATCTTGATGAAAATGAGCTTAATGTTCTTGATCTAGATAGCACGTGTGAATAAATTTTTGAGAGTTGTGAAGATGACATAGAGAATCAACCAGATCAGAACAGTAGTAACGAATCAGAGAATTATATTGAAGAAATGGAAACTTTATCGGATCTAGAAGAAACTAATAGTGAAGAAAATAGTGAAGCGTCAAAAAAGGACGAAAAAGTCAATTCTGGTGTCACTTACGACGGTTCTTGGCCAACTAAAGGATATTCATCCAAACACGGCTTTGGTGCAGCTATTGATATTTTAACCGGATACGTTTTGGACTTAGATACTGCCTCTAAATATTGCCATGTTTGTAAAATTGCTGCGAAGGAACTCGATAAGGATTCATCTGATTTTTACTTTTGGTACCAAGGTCATGCTGATATTTGTTCTATCAATCATCAAGGTTCTTCTGGAGCCATGGAGACGACAATTGCGGAAATAATTTGGAAGCGTTCAGAAAGTTATGGCTTCAGGTTCACAACAATGCTTGCTGATGGGGACTCAAAAACTTTTAACCACCTCAGCAGTCTAAATGTATACGGACAAGAATATACCTTGATGAAAGAGGAATGCATCAATCACGTCTCTAAAAGGTATATCAACTGAGAAATTTTTTTTTTTTTTTTTTATTTCAATTGCGAATTTAAAAACAACTTCTTTTATTAAAAATTTATTTTGAAATTTCGTAAAACAGAACTCTATACAATAATAATAATAATAATGATAAAAGAGTGTGCAATATAATAGTAATAATTGTTGCACACACAATAAAAATTAGTTATTGTTACATAACTAATTTTTTTATTACTTTTTATATTTTAGAGTATACACTGGCTTAACAAACATTGTAAAAGAAGAAAAAGCTCGTAAAGTCACACTTGGAGGTAGAGGTCACGGACAACTAAAAGAAATCACAAAACGAAAATTAGCAGATTATTACAAAAAAGTCATTCATAGAAACAAAGAAGATGTACCAGTATGTTGACTAAAATATCTCGAATTATTAAAAATAATTTCTCTGATTTACTGCAATATTTATAAATTTTTTCAAATAGGAAATGAAAAATGCAATTTATGCATCGATATACCATGCTATATCTACTGACGATGAACCGCAACATTCGTACTGCCCCAAAGGGAAATCATCTTGGTGTTTTTATCAGGCTGCAGTAGCAAACAACAAAACACCAGGTTCTCATCTAGAAAATGTCAAAACCCCACTAAATAAAGTTTGTTTCGAGAAAATAAAACCACTTTACGAAAGGCTTTCTGATGAGGCTTTGATGGTCAGATGTTCACGTTGCCTCACGCAAAATGCCAACGAAAGTTTACACAGCATCATTTGGAGTAAGTGTCCAAAAGAAGTTTTTGTCTCTAAAACAAAAGTTCGATCAGCAGCCTGCATAGCTGTTTGTGAGTACAATTTGGGTACAAAACGTACTGTAGTAGAAATCCTTCAAAACTTGGGACTCTTAGTTGGACAAATAACTCTCGCTCTTGCTGATAAAATCGATGAAAGAAGACTGAATCAAGGTAGACAAAAGGCAACGACAAAATTCAAAGAGGCTCGTCGTGTAATTGCAGCAGCTCAAAGTCAAAGAAAAAGATTAATTCTTGAAGCAGAAGATCCTGCATATGGTCCAGAAATGTTTTAAGCATTTTGATTCTAAGAGGAGTTTCTAAGAGATGTTTTTTTTTTTATAATTGATGATATTTTTAAATTTTTGTAAAATTATGTTACATTGTAGTCACATTATATACGTACATCCAAAATCTTTAAATTATGTAAATAAATTAACCACAAGTTTTATGGTCATTTGGAAACTTAACCTTTTTTCATTATATTTTGGTGTTAGCAAATCATATCATGATTCGAACTTGACATCACCACCATAAAGAATCAAGTTCTAGATCAAACTAAACATAATAATACAGTTTAATTAAATTTTTCTATGCAAAACCAATTTGTAAATTCAATTTTTATGAAAAACCGAATAAATTACGAAAAAACAAGAGGTTATTTATCGATTACGTCAAAATTTACCATGAAAATCGCTCAAAACCGTTTAAAATCAACTTCAAACCGTCGCTGCAAAAAAACCAAGCAACGGATCAAAAAAACTCAAAGAACACTTTTTTCTTATTTTTTGCCGAAAAATTTAATGGCAGAATTTATTTTTTGAAAATCACGATTTTTTGATATTTCTAAATCTTAAAAAGTTTATAACTGACGCAAATTTCAATTTTTTTTTCTGAAAATTTTTTTACGGTTTTAAAACAATATTTTAAACAACTTCTCGCATGGGTTTTGCAAAATATTTATTAGAACAAAAAATAAAAATCCTAACAGCTTTAAAAAAAATTTTCAAAATTTTTCGAGTACACCCTTTAAAACGCTTGTATTTTAGGAGTATATTCCCTAAATTTCAGCCCCATACAATTTTTTTATCCCTAGGCTGAAATCTCACCGGGGGGTCCCCTTAATGATAACTCGGGATTTTCAAACCACTTTTGGACGTTTTGAAGGGCTCACTTGGAAGTCATTTTTGAGCTAGTTGTAAGGTTAAAATCTAAATTTTTTTTTTGCCACAGAGGTTAAACTAAACTTAGAATTTTTTTTTGGGCTTTAAAATTTAATTTTATAATAAATTAGAGGAGACGGGGGGGGGGGGGTGTAGTGGAAATTTACACTACTGTCCAATGATCTAGGACGTTCACCTTAGAGAGCATAAATCATTTTTTAGATTTTCATAAAGTAAAAGTCAGTCAAAAAATATTTTTCAAAATTATTTTCTGAATTCATCTGAAATGATCAAAGTGTAGTCGTTTTGTTTTGTTATTTAAGTGTTCCCGTGACCCTACGCGTCATCGAAAGCAGCAGCACGATTAGCAGCAGACCATCGAGTTCAGCAAGATTCCCACGACTAACGGACGAGCTGGCTGGGCCAAAGGCACCTTTAACAAATATGTGGCTCGTAAGGACATCGTTGCCCTTTTTAATTTCATGATTAATTTTTGAGATTTTGGGACCGTTTGGCATTTTGTTGTTTAGGTCGTTTTGGCATTTTTGTTTTATCTTTTATCGCGGATTATTTAGGAATCCCGTCCTAAAGTGAGAAGTACTTGTAATTGTTTATTTAATCATATTACAATTAACATAATTTTCTTGTTTCTTTTTAGAATCTGTAACCACCAAAGAGGATATTTCATATAAAACAAATATTTCATCACCACAATTACTTCCTGAGGACTGAAAACGACTGTCAGAAACAGTAAATAAATTTACAGCAAGTAAACAAGAAAAATAAAAATCAAAAGTATGTAAACTAAAAATTATTTTATATAAGTGTTTTCCATATCAATTTATTTAAATTATAAAATACGATGTTATTGTTGCAGCATTCATGCAATAAAAACGGGAACAAAAAAAAAAAAAATTGATGGAAGAAGTTGAAAATGTTGCAGACCAAGAAAAAACATCACGAATCAAGCACAGAGTAGTTATAAAAAAGGCAACTTATTTGGCTCGGGTGATCCACATCAAGTGGTTGAATAAAGATTACCATTTTGATGTGCGGGTTCAAAAAGGGCTTGAAACAAAAATTCATGTTAACGGCAATAAAAACTATACTACACGAGAGCTGATTGCTCTGTGTAAAGCTAAGTTTATTTCCACTTAAGGTTTTACGGAGGATGATTTCTCACAACACATAATCAATATTGCTTACACTGAAAAGAAGCCACTTACTAATGGTTTTGTAGTTGACCACTAATATCCCTTAACAATTTGGGACATCGCAAGAAATGTACGTGATAGCAGTAATGCCTTCAAACTTTTACTTCTAACAACAAGAAATGTTGATTTTCCAACAACTGGATCATCATTAGAGTTCGATGAAAAATATAGTTTACAAGACTTACCTAGAAACCTACCTTTCAAGTGCCTAGTGAAAATAGTAAGTCATTATTGTTTATAAGCAAGATGAGAAAAGAAAGACGAGAAAAATTAAAAGAAATGGAGATTAATAATACCACAGAATAAATCCAAAAATAGTGAAAGCCCTTCTGTAGGTAGCAAGTCAAGTGGAAAAATTGATAATTCAACTGAGTTCCCTGAAGCTACTAGACTTAAAAGTGGAACAGTTGTAAAGTTTATTAAACCAGCTAACCGAGACAAGTATCATCTTCCCAAAGTCTTGTATAGTAAGCTAAACGTCCAGTTAAATAAGCGTATTGGCGAGGGTGGTCAAGGACAAGTCAGACCTAGAAACTTGAGAGGTACAGCAATAGCAGTGAAAAGTATTTCTAAACATATGTCCGAAAAAAGCGCATTAAAAGAAATTTCTTTATTAGCATTTTTGTGACGCCCTAACATTATCACAGTTCAAAGCGAAACAGAAGAGGAAATTCACATTGCCATGGAAAAATTCGATGGATATTGTCTGTATGATTTACTCTTTTTAGATATCAGAACTGAATATCTACTGTCTAAAAAAGCTAAAAATAAAATTGTTTATCAGTTAGCCTTAGCTCTTACTTGCTGTCATACAATGGAGCCTCACCCAATTATCCATAGGTATATAAAACCCAGCAACATTTTAGTGCAACCAAATTCCGCAAATTGTTTAGCCAAAGCTTGCAACTTCGGCTAAGGAGTGTGTAAGGATTTGAGAAGAAGTTTGCAGTCTTCAGTCGCCAAAGGTCGTGCTGGGACATACGGGTATATGCCCCCTGAAATAGCATTACAACAACTTCCAGCAACATGCGCCAGCGACGTTTGATCGTACGCCTGCACAGTAGCAAAGATTTATTCTGAGAAACCCGTGTGGGGACCAAAAAACTTTTCAGGATTGCTGCACATGGTCAACAAAGAAACCCCACGTGTACTTGTTACAGAGCGAACAATAATTTCACTCCGTACACATCGTCAAGTAAAAATCAATAGTTTGTAGACTGCGTGGCGCCATCTCTTGGATCACGCAAAACTACAGAGTGCTGGTGCTCTCGCGCCGCGTTTTGAATGCAGCGGATGGCCACTGGCACTCGCGCTGCATCCTTCGTCTAAGATTGGCGTAGTTTTTGAGGATAGCTTTGCATTATCTTTGTATTGCCAAAGAACAGAGTTTGAGTTTAATAAATAAATAAGAATGTTTTATCAGCATAAACAAAGTGTCTTTTGTCTCAGTGATTAATCCTTCCTGATCCATCTGCAACTATTACTACTTTATAGATTTAATTAAATCTATCAGGTTATTGGCCCAGCACGCTTCGACTGCGTTTTGAAAAGGATCTAGGGATCACCGAGGCAAGAACAAGAAAAAAAAATAAATTGAGAAAAATAGTAAGTAACTCCCTTTACTGAATAAAGTGAGAAAGAGTGCATTTAGTGGAAGTTAGTGTATATAATGCATTGAGTATGGTGAACGGAGATTAAAACTATTTATTGAGTATTTGAGAATTAAATTTGCATGAAAAAAAAAATTTGAGTATTCGAGAATTTTAAACTTAATCAAACTGAGTAATGATGCATGAAAATTAGTAAATTTTCTTTGTTCAAGAAAAAGAGAAAACGGCGTCGCTTGGGTTCGACAAGGTCATTATTGTTTTCGGGGAATTTTTAAGTGTTGGGGGAGGTAACGAGATGCTGAGTTGAGTCACAGGATATCGGCTGTGTGTTTACGATCGCCAGACCGGCCGGCAGCGCTGTTTATGTCTAACACGTGTACGCCCCTGCATGGTAGTTGCGCTGAGGGATCGAGGCTTTGGGCCGGACACGGCATCTTCTCTCTCTCTCCTTCTTCTTCTTCTTAAGCTACGGCTTCGCGGGGGAGAAAAAACTGCAGAGGCGTCGGTGAAAATTCGTCGAGTAATGGGACCGCGCGTTTTCATAGTGTTAGTATACGTGTGGACACGGCGTTGCCAGGTCTTTCGGAGTTTCGTATGCACCAGCATCTTAACCATCTTATATCCTTGCGCGCGTTTTGAGTTTTCCTTCGCTCATGCGCGCCGTGATTTTTCTCGTGCAGCCAGTGGCTTTCCTCGCTACTGCACTGCACCGCGTCAAGGGTTGCTCTTCCTTGCGCCAAGCCAAGCACAGCTTGTGACGCTTAAAAACTACCCGCGTCAGTGTGTGGTACTTGCAGCACCCAAAACACGTCCTCGAAACCATGTCTCTTTCTCTCTCAGCGCTGGTGAAGGGATTGCAAGTAACTACTGCTGTAGCTTAAATGAGACTGACATTGTGAGAATTGATTAAACTGAGACTGATCAATTAATTATTCAATTAAAATTAAATAAATGAAATTTCAGTTTTTGAGACGAGTAAATATTTTACTCGTTAGAGAGAAAGAAACATGGATGTTTAGAGAATTGCATGAGTATTTTTTTTTGTTGAAAAAAATAAAATAAAAATGAGAAAGAAGAGTTATAACTCTTCGCCCTTTGCTTCATTTTTTTTGTTGGAAAATTTTCTTGGTGTTGGAAAAATTTTCGTTATTGAGAATATAGAGCGAACACTTAATAAGTTTGTAAGCACTTGATGCATGATTAAAAAAAAAAAAAAAAAAAAAAAGGCAAAGGGTTATTTAATGGTTCTGGGGTCTTTGGTTGAAAGAAATTGCAGTGTAATGTAGTTTTACCATAGACTAGGGAATTTGAATAAATTTGCTGGTGTCCCGTACATGTGCTAGCGCAACCTGTATTCATTGATTTCATGTTGAAGTCATTGAGGAAGGATGCATATGTACGTGGTGACATTGCAAAGGCGTTTAAGTTCTCGTTTCAAGTTAGAATCGATGTAGTATCTTTGATTTTGATTGAGAAGCATGAAATGACGATCTTTAGTATGGTGAACCTGGTATGAGAATTTTTATTTTGAAAAAAATTAAGTGAGAGATGAAAAAAAAATATATACTAAAGAATTGTTTATTTCTTAATCCTAGAACAGCTGCAGAACAATTGCAAAATGGCTGATGACAAGATCTATCACCAAAACCAAGACTATGAGGAGTCTAAAAGGCAGGAGGGAGAACCCATCCCTGAATCTAGCCAAAACAAAGAGAGTAAGAACAAAAACTTAATAAGAGAAATGTGAAATTAATTAAAATTCTAAAGTTTATTGAGAAAAGAGATTTGAGTCAGTGTAAACTTTAGAATTAAGAGTTAAGAATATCAGATCTGAAAAATCTTAAATCCAGGTTATAATTAAGTTATTTTAATTTCACAGCATCCATGACAACTGAGAATGCTCAAGAGAAAAATAAAGAGAATAATGAGAACATTCCAACAGTAGATTTGGAAAAAGAGGACGAGACACAAAGGGTAGAAAGAGACAAGATTGCTTCACCCAACACCTTGACTGAAAGTAGTCTTCTGGCGCAGGTGAAAGAGTTGACAGATAAGCTCGCAGTTATTCAAAAAGACTTGATTGAGGCTAATGGAGCAAGACTTCAATGGGCTAACTGTCAACCTGAAACTCCACTTCAGCAGCCTTTGGAAAGTCATTGGCTGATTCCGAGAGTATCTATAAACAGAGACTATAAGCTAGGATCTCCGGACTTGAGTTTTGGATCCTGGTACAATCGGCTCCTGACCGAGCTAGGAACCAACAATTTGAGGGATGTTGTTGATCCAAAAACACCCAAGCTCAGGTTCATGACCCCTGAGGTTGAGAATGTGAGAAACAACATCGTCAAGGACATTATAATGTCCAGGCTCGATGGCCGAAATAATAATCTGATTGAGGGCATTGATGACCCGAAACAGATTTTGCTGAAGCTGAGACAACAGAGGAAGAACATGATAGGTGTCACTCAAACTACCTTAAAGACTCAGCTTTATAGCATAAGAATGGATAGAAGTAAGACGGTCAGCGCATTCTGCGACCGATACGATGCCATTCTGCGAGAGCTGAAGTTTACGGATGAGCCAGCTACTGAATCTGAAAAGAGAGTCACTTTTTACGCTGCTGTGGTTCCTGTGTATGGCGAGATCAGACGAACCAACAGTAGCATACAGAAATCTACTGGTAAAGAGATGTCTTACGAAGAGTTGAGGGACGAAATCAGAGTAATTGAAGTAGACCTCAACTCCGAGAAAGCTTTTGACAAGCAAACAAAAGCTTCGAGAGCTTTTACCAAAAACCAAAGAGGCCGTGGTGGCAGAGGGCGCGGTGGACCCTCTGCGAAGTCTAACCAATGCCATCGATGTGGTGACTTCAACCACTGGAAAAAGGACTGCCCACTTATTGAGAAAGGCACCTGGCGCTGTGGAATTTGCAATGAAATCGGCAAACACAAGAAAGAGGAGTTGGCTTAACCCTAAAAATCAGGGTAAGAGAAAAGCCGATGACAAACCTCAACAAGGTTCAAGTAAGAAAAGCAGAGGCGGTGGCAGTGGCAGAGGCGGTCGTGGCGGCCGTGGAGGCAGGGATGTATAGGTATCTTACCGATATATCCGATAGGTAAGTTACCAGTACGGAAACTAGGTACTTTAAAAAGTTGGCAGCGACTCTCGACCTACAAGCTCTAAGCCCCCATAACGCTGGGGAGAGCGATAAATAAATTATTTTTTATAATTTTTATGCACAATTAAATAAACCTCCAAGCTCTAAACGCCCATAACGCTGGGGAGAGCGGTAAATAAATTATTTTTTATAAACAATTAAATAAACCGACAAGCTCTAAACCCACATAACGCTGGGGAGAGCGATAAATTATTTTTTATAAGCAATTAAATAAACCGACAAGCTCTAAACCCACATAACGCTGGGGAGAGCGATAAATAAATAATCTTTTATAAACAATTAAATAAACCACCAAGCTCTAAGCCCCAATAACGCTGGATAGAGCGATTCGTGAATAATTTTTTATAAACAATTAAATAAACCGACAAGCTCTAAACCCCCAAAACGCTGGGGAGAGCGATAAATAAATTATTTTTAATAAACAATTGAATAAACCACCAAGCTCTAAGCCCCAATAACGCTGGGGAGAGCGATTGATGAATAATTTTTTATAAACAATTGAATGAACCGACTAGCTCTTAAACCCCATAACGCTGGGGAGAGCGATGAATAGATTATTTTTTATAAACAATTGAATAAACCGACAAGCTCTAAACCCCCATAACGCTGGGGAGATCGATAAATAAATTATCTTTTATAAACAATTAAATAAACCACCAAGCTTTATAAAAAATAGTTCATTTATCGCTCTCCCCAGCGTTATTGGGGCTTAGAGCTCGGCTGTTTATTTAATTGTTTATGAAAAATTATTTATTTATTGCTCTCCCCAGTGTTATGTGGGTTTAGAGCTTGTCAGTTTATTTAATTGTTTATAAAAAATAATTTATTTATCGCTCTCCCCAGCTTTATAGGGGTTTAGAGCTAAGTGGTTTATTTAATTGTTTATAAAAAATTACTTATTTATTGCTCTCCTTAGCGTTATGGGGGTTTAGAGCTTGTCGGTTTATTTAATTGTTTATAAAAAATTATTCATCAATCGCTCTCCCCAGTGTTATGGGGGTTTAGAGCTTGGTGGTTTATTTAATTGTTTATAAAAAATTATTTATTTATCGCTCTGCCCAGCGTAATGGGGGCTTAGAGCTTGTCGGTCGAGAGTCGCTGCCAACTTTTTAAAGTACCTAGGTTCCGTACTAGTAACTTACGTATCGGATACATAGGTAAGATACCTATACATCCCTGCGTGAAGGTCGTGGCAAAGGCCAAGGCAACGGTGGATAGTTATCGTTGAATATCCACTGTGTGGTAAAAATTGTGGCAGTTGTGAGTATATAACTCAGTTTTATTTAATTTATTAGTTTAAGAACTCTCATCAAGTATACACATCGCAAAGAATTTATTTTCTTTGTTTTGATTTTCGTTTGTAAGCTAGTCTGAGTGGCTAGGTGTGTAGTGGTAGTATACTCTATATAAGCTTCTGCTTTTTGAGTTTTTCATTTAGTTTCAAATTTTACTCCAGTCTGTTGAGTTGCAATAACAACGAAATCTGCCACTGGATAAATTATTTAATTTTTTTTGATAACTAATAGTACTGTGCACATAGTTATCGTTGAATATCCATTGTGTGGTAAAAATTGTGGGAGTTGTGAGTATATAACTCAGTTTTATTTAATTTATTAGTTTAAGAACTCTCATCAAGTATACACATCGCAAAGAATTTATTTTCTTTGTTTTGATTTTCGTGTGGAAGTAACCCATCTGCAAATGCAGCAAAAACTTCAAATGAAGGTCAGAGAAATTTTAATGAGAATAATGCAAGTCATAGAGAATATATAGAGTTTGTCGCTGATTCGGGTGCTACAGACCATATTGTAAATGAGAGCTTTATTTTATCAGATTTTAGAGTATCTGAAAATGGCGTGATAAAAACCGCTAATAAAAATAATTTTGCGGATATTGTAATAGATGGCAGAGGCGATCTATTACTAAAAAGTAATTCACCAAACGAGAGTTTTATAAAACTAACAAACGTAATTGCTGCGAAAGATATTTCTGAGAATTTTCTATCTTTACGGAGATTAGCCGATGCAGGTTTTATTATTCACCATGAATCTTTCAGAGTATTTGATAGAGAGAATGATAAAATGATTTTTGAAGGTATTTATCAAAAGCCCAACTGGATAGTAAAATTTAAAATAAAGAAAAATGAGAATGAGAATGGTGAAATTACAGAAGTATTCGATTATTATATATGTAAAGCCCGAATTATAAAAGAACATGAACTTTCTGAACAATCCCACACGATAAATGATTTTGAGAACCCAATGTCAGTTTCGGAGGGAGAAAGCTCACTTCAAACTTTGAAAAGCTCTGAGGGAAATCCAGAAATCTTGCCGTCTGAGATTGGGAGGGAGAATTTAGAAAAGTTCATGAAAAATAATGAAAAGCTCAATGAGAATCAGAACTTGAGCATTGAGAAAGACTTATACTTTAAAAATAATAATGATGTAGAGAAAACATCAGAGAAAGGTATAAGTTTAACATGGCCAAAAACCGTGAAAATAGATGAGCTTGAGTCATTTGATAATATTGAAGATATGTTAATTAAAAACTTAAGCTATAAACCAAAAGAGTTTATTCCAGAAAATGAGGCTATGCTATGGCATTATAGACTAGGTCATGCTTCACTTAATTACTTGAGAAAATTACAAAAAATAGAGAAGTTACAAGAGAAAATAAGATTTAATGAATCTATTCGTGACTGTGAAGTATGTACCTTATCTAAAATGGAAAAGTTACCATATACTGAAAAAAGAAAGAGAGCTTTAAAGCCTCTCGAGTTGATTCATAGTGATACTATGGATCCGATCAGGCCTTTTACGTGGCCAGGTCACAAGAGATATATATTAACTTTGATTGATGATTATTCGAGATTAGCTAAGAGTTATAATCTAAAATCAAAAGATGAATCAGGTGATGCACTTGAGAAATTCTTAGTAACTACATGAAACTTGCTCAGAGAAAATGCAAAAGTGTGTTATATAAGATCAGATAGAGGTACTGAGTTCACAGGTGGTAAATTTGTTGAAATATTGAGAAAGGAGAAGATCGAAGCTGATCTATCTCCAAGCCATACTCCTGAACACAACGGAGTGGCTGAGAGATTCAACAAAACCATCCAGAGAAAGATAAAAGTTTACATGTGTGACTCAGGCCTACCCAAGACTATGTGGGAGTTTGCTGCAGAGGCAGCTGTGCTAGCTTACAATATTACTCCTCACAAATCGATCAATTATAATATTCCAACTCTTAAATTTGCTGAAAACTTGAGATGTACCTTAAATCAAATAAAACGCTTCGGGTGTATAGCATATGTGAAACTGCCAAAAATTGAGTCAAAGTTTAAAGCAGTAGCTGTGAGAACTGTCCTAGTAGGATACATTTCTACAGGCTATATTTTGTGGCACCCAGGCACTCGCAAATTTTTAGAGTCAAGACATGTAAAATTCAATGAGAAATTAGTGTACAGAAATGTATACGGTGGAGATAAGAATTGTGAAAAATTCAATATCACAAATTTGGAATTTGAGCCTGACAAGCCGACAGAGATCGAACTGGATCAGAGCTTGCAAGCTCCAGAAAGTGTGGAGATAGAGAAGACTGCACCCAAAAAGCGGGGCAGACCAAAGAAATCAAATACAAAAAAATTTATAGAGAAAAAGACCGACAAAAACTGTCCGGTAACGAGAGGCCAACTAAAGAGAAAGATAGTATCTGATGAACAGATAGAGCAAAATTCAAACTCGAGAAGGGTTGAAGACATCAGCTGTGCAGCAAGATATCTCAATGTCCAAGAGACAGATGAGTTGTCGCACATGTGGTTAACAAAACTGCAAAAAGATCCAACAAGCTTCAAAGAAGCAGTGGAGTCTGATGCTAGAGAAAGTTGGAACCAAGCAATAAAAGAATAACTAGGCTCAATAAAATCAAACGAGGTTTGGAGACTATTTAACAGGCCAAAACCAACATCAACCGGTAAAAAGCCAAACTTGATTGACTCGAAATGGGTCTTTAAGAGAAAAGTTGATGCTGATGGTTCAATAAAGTTTAAAACAAGGCTTGTGATAAGAGGATTCAAAGATAAGAATATGTATGATCTAAAAGAGACGTATGCTCCAGTCTCAAGATTATCTTTGATCAGATCTGCCCTTGCTATAATAAATAAGCACAACTTACATGTATGTCAGATGGATGTAAAAACAGCATTCTTAAACAGTGAACTTGATGAAGAAGTCTATATGGAAATTCTAGATGGCCTGGAAGTTCCTAATGATATAAAACGATCAACGATGTGTAAGCTAGAGAAATCCATGTACGGCTTGAAAGTAAGTCCGAAGAAATGGAATGAAAAATTCTCTAGAGAAGCTCGAAAGCTCGGTCTTCAGAATGATTCGCATGATCCATGCTTATTCACTTGGAGGCATCGCGGTAAAATGGCTTTCGTTGTACTATATGTCGATGATATTCTAATTGCAAGCAATGATATCGAGAAATTGAACGAGATAAAAAGACTTCTATCATCAGTGTTTGAAATGAAAGATCTTGGTGAACCTAAAAATTTTTTAGGCATGACTATTCAGAGGAAAAAAAATTCGAGAGAAATGATAATTCATCAAGCTGAGTATACAGAAAAGTTGTTAGAGAAATTTGATATGAATTCTGTACATCCACATGATACTCCAATGGAAACACGACAAGTGAGTAAGAGAAATAAAAAATCTAAAACTGAAAGCTTAAAAAGCTCAGAAAGCTCAGAGGAGCAAATAGAGAAAGAAGTCAAAAAGGTGCCATACAGAGAAGCCATTGGAAGCTTAATGTACCTTGCAAATGCTACACGTCCAGATATAGCTTTTGCAGTAAACTTCCTAGCGAGAAAACAGCTAAATCCAACTGAACAAGATTGGAAGGAAGTGGTGAGAGTTTTTCCTTACACTCTCTCCCTTTGTCGATTACTACCTTTCTCACTAATTAATCTTAGTTAATTTTATTCTCAAAATACATGTATAAAAATATAAATATCTCTCTCGAAGTAGTAGGGGTCGCAGCGTGGGCTCAGCGTTAGTTTTCTGTGAACAGATAAAAAATAAATT
Organism: Encarsia formosa; assembly: GCA_038277355.1. Taxonomy (NCBI): domain Eukaryota; kingdom Metazoa; phylum Arthropoda; class Insecta; order Hymenoptera; family Aphelinidae; genus Encarsia; species Encarsia formosa. The sequence goes on from CM076187.1 coordinate 42,836,331, forward strand.
GATTAGTTGTATTCTCAAAAATATAAATACATATTTATTAATATTTCTCTAACTTCTTAATGTAAGTATATCTCTCTACACATTACATTTCTCACTCTATCAACGACATATTACCCAGCATTTTTCTCAGTTTAATATGCTGAGGTCGCGGTAAGGGTTTTGTCATTACATCAACAATGTTCTCTCGTGATTCAATCCAATGGACTTTTACTTTGCCTTCATCGACACATTGTTTAATGTAGTCGCCGTGTGTTTCGGACATGTGTTTTCTCGCACCTGTACCTTCTCGCTCTTCAAGATTTCTCACAATCTCTTCTAGAGTCTCATCGAATGATTTCAGCTTGTGGCTGCCATCCATTTCGGTACATTTTCCTGCCGATCGATTATCACACCAGACTGTGACTGGGTAATAAGTTTTTCCAGTGATATACCTGATTGATTTATCAAGTGATATCAGCTCCTCACATGACTCACTCATGGCTAAGTACTCTGCAAAGCAACTTGATTTTGTTACCCAAGGTTGCTTATGACTTCTCCATGCGATTGTGTAGCCGAACAATCGTATAATGTATCCGCTGGTTGATACTGAGCCTGGACAATCTCTACAACTTGAATCAGTCATAGCCTCTAAAATCTCTGACTTGGCCGTATATCTAAGACCAATGTAAATCGTACCTTTCAAGTACGCAAAAACTCTCACCACTTCCTTCCAATCTTGTTCAGTGCGCAAGCCTTGCGCATCGTGATGCACAATTTGTTTTAAAATATATGGTTGAAAATTATAACGGACCGGCCTCAAGTCCATCGGTGATACTAAACGGATCAAATAATATTTCAATAAAATACAAAAATATAAAATTCATAGATAGTTCAAATTACTTTCACATGGCTCTCGCATCCTTACCTAAGGCATATGGTTTTTCGGGCATTGTAAAGGTTACTTTTTCGCATCTTTTTAATTTACCTAAATTTCAAAAGTATCGTGGCAAAATGCCACCCTTGAAAAGTTTCTCCCCAGATACCCTTTTCGCGAAAGATCGTGAAAATTTAATAAAGTGGTATAATCAAAAAGTTGACGAAGATTATATTTTTGATTTTCAAAATGAATTTGTTAAGTACTGTAAACAGGGTGTGAAAATATTAAGAATTGCTTGTTTGGAATTTTGTAAAATTTTTAAACAGATGAACGTAGATCCTTTTGCAGAGTGTACTATGATAGCTTCTTCGTGCCTACAAGTATTTCGCAAAAATTTTTTAAAACGTGAACAAATTGGGATAATTTCTATGAAAGGATATCGACGGTGTAATAAACAGTCCAGAAAAGCACTGCAGTGGCTGTACTGGGGGGAAAAAAATGTAATAAAACTATTTATCATGCCGGACACTGTAGCGAAAAGCGACTACCAGCGGGTCTTCTTGTAGATGGGTATCGGGAAATTGACAGCAGAAATGACGAAGAATAAGAATACACACGGTACATGGGTATAGTTTATGAATTTTATGGTTGCTATTGGCACGGTTGTCCTTGTCTTCGAATAAATCGTGACGTCCAAGATTCGAATGGTGTTACATTAAACAATCGTTACGAAAGTACACTAATCAAAAGGGAAAAAATTTTATCAAGGGGTTATAATTTAATTGAACAGTGGGAGTGTCGGTTTGATTTAGAAATGAAAAATAATAATGAGCTTAAAAAATTTATTGATGAAACAGATCGTGATTTGATAAAACATCTACCTTTGAACCCACGAGACGCGTTTTTTGGCAGTCTAACGGGTAACATTGTGAAAAAATGCATTTGCAAAGAGGGCGAAAAAATTAATAACGTTAATTTATGCAATTTGTATCCTGCAGTTAATAAATATAGTAAGTATATTTTGGGCCACCCTAAAATATTAGTCGGTAGAGAGTGCAACGAAATAATAAGGGACTTGTACGACATTACAAACGTGAACGGTTTTATAAAATGCGACGTGCTACCACCGATAGATCTTTTTCATTCTATATTACCTGTAAAGATGCACAACAAACTGCTATTTCCTCTATGTCGAACTTGCTGCGAGTTAATGACCGATACAGATTGTCAACACGAGGCCAAATCAGACCGATTTTTACATGGTACGTGGGTGTCGGAAGAGATCAAAGTAGCCGTTAAATTTGGTTATAAAATTTTAAACATTTACGAAACTTGGAATTATAGAACAACGCAGTATAATCCGGTAACACGCGCGGGCGGACTTTTTTCTGAATATATAAACAAATTTTTTCACCAAAACGTAAAAGCTTCCGGATATCCGTCTGACTGTACAATAGAGGCCGAAAAACAAATATACATTGATCAACTAAAAAAGGGCGTATCTTTGACGATGGATGAGATAGAATACAATGCAGGGTTAAGATCAGTCGCCAAATTATGTTTAAACTCCTTGTGGGGTAAGATTGGACAGAGGGAGAATATGACAAAAACCGAAGTCGTTAGGGATCCTCACCGACTAGCAGAGTTATTGAGTAGAGACGACACCGAAGTGAATGGCATAGTACCGGTTAACGACCAGGTCTTGTACGTTAACTGGTCCTATGCCACTGAAACACACTCTGCGTCACCTCTTAAAAATGTTGCGGTTGCGGCGTATACAACTGCTCAAGCACGACAAAATTGAATGAGTGTTTGCAAGTTCTTAAAGAGCGGGTCTGTTATTACGACACAGATTCTATAATTTACTAGACCAAACATGGCGATGAAAATTTACCAACCGGTACAATGCTCGGACGGATGAACTCGCGGAAAAGGGCCCTGGTACTTTCATTAATATTCTTGCATCTTGCGGTCCCAAGATTTATGCTTACGAGTACACTAAACCCGACGGGTCGAAAGAGTCTGTATGCAAAGTAAAAGGAATACGTTTAAATTACTTAAATAGCCAAAAAATTAATTTTGACTCAATTTGTAAACTTATTGATGGTGATATAGATAATATAACCATATCAAATAACTCTATCAGGCGTACCGTTTTTCACGACGTAATATCGGTGAAGGAGTTAAAATAATGTCAGCCGATATACAGTAAACGGCGATTTATCGGACTTGACAAAAGTTTTCCATTCGGTTTTAAAACTAATAGCGCTTCTACTACATCTATTACTACTACTGCTACTACCACTACTATCGAGTAAATTTGAGAAAAAAAAAAGTGGTTGCTCATTATAATATGTACGCTTGTTGTATGTCTGCAATTTATTTTTTATGTAATCACCTAATTTTTACTTCAAATAAAATTTTTTTGGCAATAATAATTATTGTGTATCAAATAAATGATAAAAATAACTATGTAATTACTCAATTATTGAACACCTTTTCCTGTTTCATTCCACCTCACTCTTTCTATTACGTATCACTTACTCATTTTTTTTTTTTTAATTTTTTATTCAAAATTAAAATTAAACACCAGAATGATTGTTGACTTAAGCTTAAGGCTTGAGCTAAGGCTTGAGCTAAGGCTTGAGACTTGGTCATATAGGGTGCGTTCGCTTAGACCGAACAGTGTGCGTTCGGTCGGTTCGTTCGGTCCACGAGCGTTCCTCGAACGTTCGTACCGAGTCAAAAAATCGTCTGCAGCTTTTGAATCAGGAATAAAAAAATGGTGTTTGATAATTAAATAATTAGTCACTAACTCTAAAAACCCGATAATGCTAAAAATAATGTTAAATAAAATGTTGTTAATGAATAAATAATCGACCGATTAGTCTGAAACCCCAAAAAACCGGTAAAATAGAAAAATAAATTTATTTTATAAACAAATAATCAACCAACAAGTTTTGAATCCCAATAATGCTGGGCCCAGCGATAAATATAAACAAATAACTAACCGACGAGCCTAAAACCCCAAAAACGCTGGTTAAAGGGGTAAATGAATTTATTTTATAAAACAAATAATTAACCAACATGCTTTGAATCTCAATAATGCTGGGCGCAGCAAAGAATAAATTTTTTTTATAAAAAAATAACTAACCATATAGCTCAAAACCCCAAAAAAGCTGCTGAAAGGGGTAAATAATTTTTTTTCTAAAACAAGTAATTGACCGACAAGCTTTGAATCCCAATAACGCTGGGCGTAGCGATAAATAAATTTATTTTATAAACAAATAACTGACCAGCGAGCCTAAAAACTCAAAAGCGCTGGTTAAAGGTGTAAATAAATTTATTTTATAAACAAATAATCAACCGATTAGCTTTGAATTCCAATAACGCTGGCCACAGCGATGAATAAATATATTTTGAATAAATCATTGGCTAACAGACTTGTAAAACCCTAATAACGATGACTGTAAAAAAAAAAATTTTTATTGTACAAATAGTTAACTGACAAGCTTAAATAAAATATTTTTAATAATTAATTAACCAACCTATATGATTTATTCTTTGACAACACTGGGTAAAAAAAAAGATAGATTAATTAACTTTTAGCAATAAATTAATAACTAAAAATAATTTTTTCATCTTTTCCCAGCGTTATCTGGTTTTACAACTTGGTAGTTAAATTACTTAAATAAAAAAAAATTAATTACCCTTTCAAGCAGCGTTTTTTGGGGTTGCGAGCTCATCGTTTAGTTATTTTTTTATAAAAAAATTTATTTATCGCTGCGCCCAGCGTTATTGGGATTCAAAGCTTGTTGGTTGATTATTTGTTTATAAAATAAATTTATTTTTCTATATTACCGGTTTTTTTGGGGTTTTAGACTAATCGGTCGATTATTTATTCATTAACAACATTTTATTTAACATTATTTTTAGCATTGTCGGGTTTTTAGAGTTAGGGACTAATTATTTAATTATCAAACACCATTTTTTATTCCAGACTCAAAAGCTGCAGACGATTTTTTGACTCGATACGAACGTTCGAGGAACGCTCGTGGACCGAACGAACCGATCGAACGCACACTGTTCGGTCTAAATCGAACGCACTCATAACCACAGCGGCGGCGGCGGTAACAACAGCAGTAGCCTGGACACGGTTGTCACAGCGTGACAGAACAAAGACACGATCGAGCTCGAACCAGAGCTTAATTTAAGTTTGATTATTTCAAATTGTGGGAGTCTACTTTTTTTTCGTTTTAATTTTGATTGCTACTTTCAAAACTGTCTACCGTGCTTTGTTTTGCCATTTCTACTGTCGCCGTCTTTGGTGCCTGTACACTTTTATTTTTTTATTTTTTTATTTTTTTAGGACCGCTTAACACCGTCTCTGTGATTGTTTTTTCAGTTTTAATTTTTTAGTCATTATATTATTTTTAGTTATAATATTTTTTTAGTTTGAGTGTGTTTTATCTAAGACAAAATATGAGTATTCCCTGGAAACATCCGTGGATATCAATACTGTGTGGACCAACAGGTTGCGGCAAGACACTGTTTACAAAAAAATTTCTAAAACATATTCATCTGATGAGCGATACAACGTTTGCGCGAATCATAGTGTATTATGCTAAATGGCAGCCGGCTTACAAGGAGTTAGGTAAAAATATTGAGTTTCGTGAAGGTTTACCGCGCAGCGAGGACTACTCTAGTGATCCACGTCCTAAACTTTTGATCATAGATGATTTGATGAGTGAATCGTCTAGAGGCAGCGATGGAATCATCGTCAATTTTTTCACAAAAGGCAGTCACCACAAAAATTTGAGCATTATATTTATACGCAAAATGTATTTCACCAGGGACAAAGTGATATTTCTTTAAATGCACAATACACTTCAATTTTTAGGAAATTGCGTGATCGAGCGCAAATACAACATTTATCTCGTCAACTTTGTCCTGAAAATTCCATATTTTTACAAGAAGCTTATTGGGACGCTACTTCAAGGCCCTATGGTTATTTATTACTAGATCTTAAACAAAATACACCAGACAACTGCAGATTTCGCACATGTATTTTTCCTTATGATGAGTATCAATACGTATCAATACGTCTACGTGCTAAAGCAAAAAAATATAAAAGGCACAAGCACACGCGGTGAACTGCCAGTTGTTTCTTTGTAATGGCTTCAAAAAATCGTTGTCTGATCGGCAAAAAAAAACGCTGCTATATTGGCAGGCTTGTATCACTTGAACAACGAGCAATGACGCGCAGTTTTACGCACAGCTGACCCAGCACTTGTTAAACAAATTTGTAATTGTATTTTAAATGTTTTGACCGGTAAAGTACCCCTCGCGGACAACCACAAACTTAAACTACGAAAACACGCAAATACTTTACGAAAACTGGTAAAATCTCCTGGCAGTTTTGTTAGTAAAAAAAAAATTTTAGTGCAATGCGGTAACGGCTTTCTACCGATATTCACTCGCAACGTTAATAAAGACAATTTTTTGAAAAAAAAACAAATTAAATAAATAAATAAAATAAAAATGGACCATACAAAAAAAAATGATTTTATTGCCACAAGAGAGCGTCGAGAGAGCATCATGCAGCACATTGTATCAGTTGGTAATGGGGATAATAATTATGAGAGAAAATCTCTTCAAACTCCTGGAACACCAACGAGCAGGCTCGATGAAGAGATAAGTAAAATCTTAAACTTAACTGACTACAGTACCCTCAGCAAACGCGAAAAATGGACACGATACTCCGAACTACTACAACAATATCTAAATTTGCGAGAAACAGATGACAAAGCACAAGGAGTGAATGTCACAGGTGTCATTGACTCTAACATAAATTTCGGTAACGTCAATGCTGAGTCACAAGAAAATACGGATGAAAGTGTCATTGACACCGTACCACTGCGATTTCGGACCAAAGCGCGTAAAATCATGCAGTTATTGAGAAAAAAAGGTATTGTCAATTGGGACACAAACGAGCTGACTATAGAGGGGACAACTCTACCGGCTGCAACTATAGTTGATCTCATCAACGATGCTCTTAGGGAAAGAAAAAGAGAAGCACCGCAAGGACACCTTCAGTTTGCGGCAGCACTTCTACGAGCACACATACCCAAAGAATTCATTGGAAATTCCCGTGTTTGGGGAAATGTTTTAGCATCTGCTACATCGGCCACTCAAACAACGGCTCGTGCACTATCTTCTAGTGCGTCGTCGTCATCATCGTCATCGTCATCGTCACCCCAGGTCATTGATGTAGTTCGTGGCCATCAGCTATCACCGTTTAATAGAGAGAAACGAAAAAAAAAAATTCAAAAAAAAAGAACGCGCTACAACAACGATAGCGACGTGTCTAGGGCGATTTACAATAGTAGTTTTAGCAGTAGTAACAGAAGAAAAAATTATAAAAAAAATAAAATTAAAAAAATAAAGAGCCCATCGGTGGTAGGTGTTTTAGGGGAAACGTCAGCTCCACCGTTACCAACCTCACCGGCGTTGACGTCGTCAGCTTCATCGTCACCGAACCCTCATCATCAGCAACATCATCGACAACCTGCGACACAAGGGTGACTACGACTGAGAAACTTTTTTCAAACGTAAAAAATAGTAATAAAGTTAAAGGCACAAAAGAGGAAACAAAAAAAAAAAAAAAAAGAAAGTAGTGCCGTAAATGACTTGATCGATCTGCTACCTTTTGAATTACACGTTCCTGGTTATAGATTCTGCGGTCCTGGTACAAAACTAGCAGAGGCGCGCCATAAAATTTAGTTCCAATCAATATCTAGTTCGAATAAAATTCTTAGAAATATCCGAAAACTTGATTACTTTCATACTCATTCACGCTCAGTCGTTCAAAACACGTTGACGATTTCACATCAAAAGTCGTTAAATTTATTCAAAGTCGTGTGAATTATATTTTTAAATTAAAATGCCTTTACATTTTGTTTTGAGTCAAAAAAATACACCATTATTGACTGTAAATGGGAATGTATTCAGTCGGCATCGTGTAAATAAAAATAGTGTAGTGTGGAAAACACTGGACGTGACGTATCTGCTCCTAAAAGGAAAAAGTATAAGTCCTATGATGACCGTATGAAAAAGATTGTTTGTATGTATGATAGAGACAATGTTGTTGAATATTTTAAAAATTTATCTGCTGCTATTGTAATTTAAACGTATAATGTGCTGTGTTTAATGTAATGTTAAGTAATGTTGTTGTGATTATCTTCGAAAACTGTGATCATTGTTTAATCTGATTTGTTATAAATATAATATATCTTTACTAAAAACAATACATAAGTAAGTAAATTATGATTTAAACTTGAGATGTATTTTTCTTTTATTTTACACTCAAAATATTAATAAGATTGAAAATATTTTAATTAAAATTTTTACACTGTGCATAAATACATAAATTTTTTTAACCGGGGATTTTTTCGCGGGGATTTTTACATGGAATCCAGAAAATGTATATTTCAAGTGGCCATTGTACCCCGGGTTCACCTTCTTTAAATGACAAGTAATATTAATTTTATTATTGCAATATGAATATTGAAATTTTACAAAGATTGAATAACCTTCATTCCTCAACTTAAATTTTATTGTTTAAAGGTCATCACTTTTTTAATAATAACAATTATATGCATGATTTCAAAGTTCTTTATTTCTAAATAATTTTAATGAATTTTATGTAAATGGCAAATCAGTATAACTTACAAATTATGAATTGAACTGCAAAAGTACATTTTAACAACAATGAATATGACAATGATTAAAATTTTTATTAAGAATTAAATACTTTTAGTTTCAAGCTTACAATTAAAAAATTAGTTATCTTGAGGACATATTTAAAGGTAAGTACAACATTACTATATTTTGAAAATGATTTGGCAGTGGTTACTTACGAATAAGATGGTCTTTCTGGTTAATATAAGTAAAAATTATTCAGAAATGTACACTTTAATTATAAGTTTTAATTTTATGCATTTCTTTTTCAATAGATTGAAAAAAAAAAAAAAAAAAAAAAATGCATATAATATGAAATTTTACACATAATCAAATACTTAGGTCTTTAATTTCACACTTCATTCATAACAATCCTTAAGTTTTTTAAAATTATGATGTACAAGTCAAAAGCTTAATTGTTACTTACAGATATTTCAATTCCTGGCAGTATTATATTCACTAACTCGATGAAATCTTGTGAGCATAGAGGAACTTCTACTGAATACTCTTGTAGAGCTAGTTCAACATTGGCTAGATCTGTTGGTTTTCTAAAATCAACTTTTTCCGACTTCTCTGGCCAGGCGTACAACTCGTGACTTCAAGAAAAATAGCTGATAATATTTCTTCTACAGAACTTTCTTTAAATTTCTTCCTCTTCATACCATATCTTTTCAAGATTCTTAAAAGTGAACGCTTAGATACATCAAGCCCAAAATTTTTGTCCAAAAGGTGCATTATTGCTTTATAAAGTGTAATCTTTGTGAAAATATTTTATGAGAATTCTTCTAAATTCATCTTCCATCTAAAAAAAAAAAGAAAATAAAACTAGATAAGTTGAACAGATTTTTTCAAGAATCAACTCCAACTATATTACTTTTTACTGTCAATAATATTTATTTCTTACTATTATTCAGATAAAATAGGTAAAAATTTTATAAAAATTTGAATTAAAATGCTTTTTTCAATTTATTAAATTGTTTTTCAAGTATTTTGTTTAAGTGAAATACAATAAAACTTTTTTTTTCAAAAGAATTCAAGGTTACTTCGTGCACGCAAATGAAGTTATGCATAACAAAGATATGAACTTACCTATTTAAATCATAATACACTACTCTTTTATTAAGAAATACAGCACTTCTTGCTCGTCTTTTCTTCCTTATGATAATAAGCCAAATTACTTTTCTGCCACTACAAACTGTCAAATAAAAACTTTTGACAGAACAAATTTACAAGTAGTTTACGAATTCATTGACGACAAAACAACAAACAAATCGTCTGCTCCTACGGCGGATAATAAAAAGGATGGATTTGCACTGGGTAAGACAGGAAGTCAAACGAAACGGTTTAAAACAAGATTATTTAAGTTTTAACCTTGTAGTGAGTACAAAAAATTTTGGCTGGAAAAATCAAGATGAACCCTCGCAAATGATCTAAAATACTTGTTATAACCATTTATGGGCTTTACAATTATTTGAAAGTCGTAACCAATATGAAAAACTCTACGGGGAGTGTATCGACATACCATACATAGCGAAAGGCAGCACGCGAGTCAGAGGCAGCTCACGCATTTCAGTGTACGCAGACGCCGCTGCTTACCGTTGGCGCATAGGCTCTTCCGTAACAGAGCGCTGTTTTTAGTATTCCAACAAATAGTACTTCATCCGGATCATTTTCATGCATTTCAAATTCATTTTATTCATCCTAACAATATTTTCAGTAATAATAACTTAATCGTCATCATACAAAATTACATTGTCACTTCTTCCTAAACTAATACTATTCTCAAATTGCTTTTTAACCTCGTTTTTAACAGGTTTTATGCCTCTCACTAGTTTCAAATTTTTTTTTTTTTTTTAAGTTTTACTATTTTGTTTGTCTCACCTGATCCTCGATCAAAGTTTATGAATTTATCTGCAATTTATTATTTCATCTCTTACATCAAGAGTTTTCAGTCTATCTCTTACAAGTTTTTTTTTTTTTTTATCTCTTACCAAGAGTTTTTTTTTTTTTTTCATCTCTCACAATAAGAGTTTTTTTTTTTTATTTTCTTCATCTCTTACAAGAGTTTTTTTTTCATTTTCCTATCTCTCATAACAAGAGTTTTCATTTCAAAGAGCTAATGAACAAAAAAATTTTTTTTTCTTTTAATTTAAAATAAATTTGACTCCTCTGAATAAAATCATTCAGAAAAAATGTTAAGCAAATCCGATTCATTTGTAACATGAGATTTATTTTCAACTTCATTTCATAGCAATTCAACCCAAAACTCACAATTCTCACTATTTTTTTTTTTTATTTTTTTTTTTTATATCATTCTTTTTCTCCCCTCCTCTGCATTAAGGATGTTTGGTACTTTCGTGAGGGGAAAAGAGGGGAGGGGACAGGCATCACAGCGCCCGACTAAACGATTTTATTTTCAACTCATCAGTATTTTGACCGTAATGAATGAATCATTATGAAAATTTTACACAACATACTTGAAAGTCTCTACTTTCATGTAGTATTAATTTTATGTTTAACAAATATTTTAAAAGATTAGGAAAAATCATGAAATTCCTAATTTTTAATTTACAAAACTCTGCAACAAAAGTTTAAAAACGTTAACTTTTTTAATCTCACATTAAAAATTAAGTTCTAAAGACATTGGTAGCAAATTTTTAGATCAAATTATGTAATAGAAAAAAAGTTGGAGCATTTCTTGTTCAGACGCGTATTGAATTTAACTACTGCGCGCTTGTTTTTCTTTGTCATCTTTTTTAAATGGTCGAAAAGGTATTATTAAAAAAAATCTTAAAATCTTCTTCGAGCTAAAATCTACAAATCCCAATAATTCTTTTAACTATCTCTGTATTTTTGCAAGAGTGACATACGATCGAAGAAAAAAATTGCTTGATTTCCATAAGAGTTTGGGTTAAAGTATTTAAAAAAATACTTGGATTTTTTTTTTAAATAAATCGAACAAAAAAAGGCAAAAAATTCAATGATTATTTTCATATTAATCATAAATCGATCCGAATCAATATTGACAAAATGGCTGCATTTTTCCGTAAGTACCAAACATCAGCTTAATAAAATATTTCTAAAAAATCACCGTTATCTTACTTATTCATCCTTACTTATCTATTCATTATTATTATCATTATCATCTTTGGTTTGTTTAATTTTTTTATTTGTTTATTTCATTTTTTTATTTTTATTTTTATTCATTTATTTATTTTATTTATTCGTTTTTTTATATAATAATGTTGTTTTTATCTTTTATACTTCTAAATTCATCAGCATGAAAATCGTTTCTAAGCCGCAAAGTAACTTGTTGAAAAACCTCCACTGTGGCTGCAGTCTCATTACTCAACTGAGCAAAAGGTTCAGCCTCATGGTTTTTATTTTGTTTATACTCGGTGCACTGCCTCTTTGCTATTTGGGAATCAATTAGTCTGTGTCCGACATTGCCACAAAAATGGCATATTACTGATCGTGTTTGAATGTATCCTTAGTTGTTATTAAAGTTGTAGCCTTGATTGCAATGATGTTTAAAATTAGGACAGCATCGCCGCCTTTGGAATGATACTTTTCCTCTGAATGGTCTGCGTCCTCTCAATGACCCTCTGCCTCTGAATAATCCGCGCCCTCTGGATGATCCATCACGATCCTTGCTGTTGTTGATTTTTGTCTGACCTCTCGTTGTTGGCAAAAAGAACTTTAGTGCTGCTGTCACTGCTCTCATCTTTTAAAGATGTTTCCTTATCCAGCAATCTGCTTTTTACTAACTGCAAATTGAAGTCATTGTCCGATAGGATTTTATTGCATCTAGCACTGAATCATAAGATTTTGGCATACTATGTAGCAGATAGGTGACTTTATCATTTTCGGTCAAAGTTCCTCCAGCCGACGTGAGATTGAATAATAATTTTTCGAAGTTCTTGAAATGCTCCTGGAGTGAAGTATTAACTTCTAACTTAAATTTAAGCAATTGATTTTTAATCAGCATTTGCGTTGCTTGACTTTTTCAGTCGTACGTAGCATCTAGCTTTTAAAAAATATTTTCGGCACATGGATTATCTCCTTTGATGAATGAAATATGTGAATCTGCCAGGTAATCCATTAACTCATTCACTACCTTGTCATTATTTCGATTCCATTGTGCAGTTGGGCTTAGAGGAATCTTGTCATTTATTACGTATAATAATTGAAACTCTTTCAAATAAGCACGAATTCGCCTTTTCCAGATAAGATAATCTGAACCGTCGAAAGGTTCTATATTCATTCTTAAAAAATCTCTCGTGAGCACAATCTCGAGCGGGAGAGGCCAAGACAAAGAAAAGAAATTTGAAACCGACGCCCAGCGCGTCGAATCCGTGATTCACGCGGTCACGCGCGCGGGTGTCTATACCCAAGCAGACACTGTAATGCGGCTGCCAAACCCGCGAAGTCGGGCCGAATTCGGCTTCCGAACTCGGTACGAATTCAGTCGGGGGCGCGGCTAGGGTTTCGGCCCGAGCGCGCACTAGTGCATCTAGCCGAGGTTGTGGTATAAAGATGATTCCTACTAGAGGTTAGAAATCCAGTGTAGTCAGGGAGGACACATAGTGCTCCAGGAAATAGCTTCCCCAAGACGTTTTGACTTCAAGAGGGTGGACATCTGGAGCACCTGGTGGTAAGTATCCCCGAAGATGATTTCTCCAGTAAGTTTCGATTCCAGAAGGGTCAGGGTGGACATCTGGTGCACTTGGTGATAGTTACGCTTTGGAGATGATTTCCCCAGGAAGTTTTGACTTCGGAAGAGTCAGAGTTGACACGTGGTGCACTTGGTGATAGTTACACCATGGAGGTCCACCCTGATCCTTCCGGAATCAAAACTTCCTGGGGAAATCATCTCCAAGACGTAACTATCACCAAGGGCACCAGGTGTCCACCCTGACTCTTCCGGAGTCGAAACTTCCTGGGGAAATCATCTCCAAGGCGTAACTATCACCAAGTGCACCAAGAGTTTGATGTGCTGCACGAGGCAGAGCGCAGCGCAGCACATAAAAACTCGAGACGGCCAGTAGAACTTATCACTCACGTTAGGTACCATATTTTTTTCAATAGGGCATGTATTAGGGTACTTTGAGAAAAATAAAGGATTCTCAGAATGCAACGCCTACATTATCAAGTAGAAACAAGAGCTAGGAGTCATCAAATTTTTATGGGTTTTTTTTACGACTCGCACTTGACACTATCGCACCCAAATTACTCGACGGCCTTTTTTACTTTCCCATCTTGCGAGGAGAAAAATATACAAGGCCTGAAAAACTCAACGGCATTGTACAACTTGTCCCATCGTTTTCTCAATTCTGGTAAATTGAGTAAAAGTATCCGGTCCGAAACAAAATAATCCCTCAGGTACTAAACGTAATTAATAAAAATCTGAGTTTGGTTAATCCATGAAAAATAAATAAAGATGATTTTAAAAAGTACTTTTTGTTACTTGTAATGATTAAAATATTTAAATTATCTAGTAAGTAGAAAATCATTCAGCTCCTGTATCAATGCAGATGTACTGGTGAATTATAGCAGCCGGCTTTACTATAGGCTTGTATATCAATATATGTTTCTCAGTTCTCAATTTTAAACTAACTTTGATAATTTATGTGTATTTTAACATTATCCTCTGTCTGGTAATATTCTTCCATATTGACAGTGATGCCAAGCTTTTTTAAACTAATTTGAAAGGCAATATGAAAATAAAACTCTAACTTGCATACTGTGTTTAATCCACTAGTTTCTACAGCCAAATGCATTTGGAATCAAAGCAAATAAAAGTTATTTTGACTACTTATAATAATGAGTTTAATAAAGATTTTTTCATTGCGCGCGCGCGCGCGTGCGTGTGTGTGTGTGTGTGTATGGCTTGAAACTGTATCTGTAACTCTGTTTCTAAAAACCTGCACTTATGGATGTCAATCTAAGATGAGTATCTGATATGTATGATTTTATTTTCTCTTATTTCTCTTATTAAATTTATTTTACTATATTTTTATTTTACTGTCAAATAAACATTAAGAGTATTTTTATTTGTGCACTTAGTTCATACTGATTATTACCTTCCAGGCCTGCACTCAATAAATCTTGCTAACAAAGTATGTACGCACCCCTAGAAAAATCTGTACTTTGAGTAAATAAATTAATTAATTTAGTTACTTTTAAAACAATAAAATAAGAAATGCATAACTAAAATAAAAGAATCTTTGACATGCAATAGCAAGAAAAAAAAAATTTTATATTTATTATTAATGGACCTAATTAAAAGATAGTAATGCTTCACCTGTGAAGCTATTTTAATTAACACACAAAAGTTTAATTTAAAAAAAAATCAAAAGTTGTGGGACTGTTAAGGTTTTGAAATTTTGACCTCTTTAGAAATTCTAAGTTCTTATGATTAATAAAATTTTCTACATTTTGGGCCACTTAATCAAAACTGCTTGAATTTTGATTTTATTTATCTTAACTTGAATTTTTTAAGTCTATTTTATCCTACCGAATTCTTCCTATTATAAACTAAGAAACCAGCTAATCTGAAACCTCATAAAAACTTTAAACAGGTCTAAATAAAAAGTGAGTTTAAAGGTTGCTGTTCTTATAATAACTAGCTCTTCTGAGCGCGCATAGGAAAAAACAATAAGAGTAACCTCAAAATGTACTTTTCGAATATTTTAAAAACTTGTTCACCAATCAGCTCACGAATAAAAATCTTACGCAAGATGGCGATAGCTCTCTTTTATAATGGGATCATTAAATATTAAAATTTTTCTAAATCCTTAAGAACCTATGATCAGATGATCTGTTAAATTTGAGCTGTTGTCAAAAATAATAAAAAAAGTCAAGTAGTTTATATTTTTATTTTTACCTTAGCAGCTTCAAAAATTTTCTGAACGGCTGCAGAGATTTCTGGCCCAATACCATCACCAGGGATAAGAGTGCACTTATGTATATTGCTACTGTAGAAACGACTGCAAACTTGCTTCGAAGCCACCTGTATAAAATTTATTACATATATAGCCAACACATGCTTGCACTAATTATTAAAAATTTGAAAAATTTGTTTTTGTGATTAAAGATAAGAAGATTTACAAAAAATTATCTTTCAAAAATCATTAACTAATAAAAGGAGACTAAGTTTGATTGTAGTAATATTTTTAAAACAGACTTACTAAATAACTTTTTCCAAAAATGGCCATTTCGAAAAAATTATTGATCTCACAACTTATTCGCGATAAGGTTAGCTAGAGAAACTGTTTATAAAATGAACATTAAAACATAAATAAAAAATAACTTTCAAGATTTAGAGAAATTCACGCAAGACCTTACGTAATACTAAGTAACTGCTTTGGCGTTTTTTTTCAACGGTTTATAAATAAATTACAACCACTTTAGTGAAATAAAGTGCTTTAAAGACCATTTATCATTACTAACATGAGAATAACTGGAATCTTTTTTAAGTAAATGATATATTCTAAATTCGACGTTTCCAATTCATTGGTAAATCTTAGTGGTTATGCTTATGTTACCGAACTTGAAGCTTACGAATAGCATGAGCCAGAGCAGTATGCAGTTAGCATTTATGAAGGCCCAGACACTGCGAGCTGCGCCTGCGTTAACAGAGAAACGGTCGCTTGCGAGCCAGTGATGAATTCGAGAAAGCGGGCATGGGGACATAGCGGTTACTTCAGGCCGTAGAAGCTCGACCAAGAGGTTATTTCAGATTGCTAGGGGTTCTGTGTCCTAAGGTTAAAGAACATTTGAATGTTTTTAAAAATACTGAGTTGATTACAAAATTTGTACGATTGATTCATTTAAGTTCTTTTTATAAATAAATATTTAACCATTCCCCCAAGCTATACAACTCAAAAACGCTGAGCGTTGAATTATTAAAATAAATAAAAAAATTAATGAATGATTCCCCACCACTGAACCCACGAAAGTTTGTGTGAACGAGTTTAATTTTTTTCCAAATAAATAATTCCCCAAGCACTGAACCTTGAAAACCCTGGGAATGCAAGTTTAATTTTTTAATAAACTAATGATCCTCCAAGCACCAAACCCACGAAACCCTGGACGTCTAAGTTTCATTTTTAACTCAATAAATAATCCCCCAAGCAACAATCCTTAGAAACCCTGGGTGTGGAAGTTTGATTTTTTAATAAACGAAGGATCCCCTAAGCACTAAACCCTGGGCGTCCGAGTTTAATTTTTAACTAAATAAATAATCTTTCAAGCAATAAACCTTGGAAACCCTGGGAATGCAAGTTTAATTTTTAAATAATTAAATGATCCCCCAAGCTTCAAACCCACAATACACTTGAATTTTTAAATGAACAAACAATCCCACAAGCTCTAAACCCACAAAACCCTGGGCTTCTGAGTTGAATTTTTAAATGAACAAATAATCCCCCAAGCTTCAAACCCACAATGCCCTGGGGGCCCCAGTTCAATTTTTGAATAAACAAATAATCCCCCAAGCTCCAAACCCACGAAACCCTGGGCTTCCGAGTTCAGTTTTTGAATAAATAAATGATCCCCCAAGCTTCAAACCCACAATGCCCTGGGCTTTCAAGTTCAATTTTTGAATAAATAAATGATCCCCCAAGCTTCAAACCCACAATGCCCTGGGCTTTCAAGTTCAATTTTTAAATTATTCAAATCTTGAATAGTGGTAGCTTCTACTTGATGAAGATTAAATAACATTTTTAGGAAATAAATAAATAAACATACCCTTGGCTGCCGAGTTCAATTTTTGAATAAATAAATATTCTCCAAAGCTTCAAACACACAATGCCTTGGGCGTCCGAGTTCAATTTCTAAGTAAACAAATACTACTCCGAGCTCCAAACCCACAATGCCCTGGGCCCCCGAGTTCACGTTTTAAACGAATAAACAATCCCCCAAGCTCCAAACCTACGAAACCCTGGGGTTCTGAGTTCAATTTTTAAATTATTGAATGATCACCCAAGCTTCAAACTAACAATACCCTGGGCGCCCGATATCAATTTTTAAATGAACAAATAATCCTCCAAGCTCCAAACCCATAATGCCCTAGGCGTCCGAATTCAATTTTTGAATAAATAAATGATCCTCCAAGCTTCAAACCCACTTATTTAAAAATTGAACTCAAAAGCCCAGGGTTTCGTGGGTTCAGAGCTTGGTGGATCATTTATTTATTAAAAAACTGAATTCGGGAGCCCAGTGTTTCGTGAGTTTAGAGCTTGAGAGTTTGTTCGTTCATTTCAAAATTGAACTCAGGTGCCCAAGTATTGTGGGTTTGAAGTTTGTGATATCGTTCATTTATTCAAAAATTTAACTCAGGAGCCCAGGGCATCGTGGGTTTGAAGCTTGGGGGATATTTATTTATTTAAAAATTTAACTCAGGAGCCCAGGGCATCGTGGGTTTGAAGCTTGGGGGATATTTATTTATTTAAAAATTGAACTCGGAAGCCCAGGATATTGTAGGTTTGAAGCATGGGTGATCATTAAATTATTTTAAAATTGAACTCAGAAGCCCAGGGTTTCGTGGTTATAGAGCATGGGAGATCATTTATGTATTTAAAAATTAAATTCGGTAGCCGAGGGTTTCACGAGTTTAGAGCTTGGGGGTTTGTTCGTTTATTTCACAATTCGTCGGTTTAGAGTAAGAACCTATTATCCCATCGGGCCAGAGCAAGAACCTGCTATCTCGATGGGCCAGAGCAAGAACCTACTATCTCAGGGGCTGGAGCAAGAACCCGCTATCTCAGGGGCCCGGAGTTAAAGGCTACTCTTTCACGGGCCCATTTAAAAAATGGCATCAACATTTTTTTTCTTCTCTGAAGCGTAGCTTCTACACTTATATTATTACTCTGGTACGCTTCAAAAAAAAAAAAAAATTTGCTGCCATTTTTTAAATGAGCCCGTGAAATAGTAGCCTTTAAGTCCGGAGATAGCAGGTTTTTGAACCGGGCCCTGCGAGGTAGTAGGTTCTTGCTCTGGCCCGCCGAGATAGCAAGTTCTTGCTCTGGCCCGCTGAGATAGCAGGTTCTTACTCTAAACCGACGAATTGAACTCTAGCGCCCAGGGCATTGTGGGTTTGAAGCTTGGGGGAACATTAATTTATTCAAAAATTGAATCTGGAATCCCAGGGTATCGTGTTTTTGAAGCTTGAGAGATTATTTGTTAATTCAAAAATTTTACTCAGAAGCCCAGAGCATTGTGGGTTTAAAGCTTGGGGGATTGTTTGTTCATTTAAAAATTGAACTTGGAAGCCCAGGGCATTGTGGGTTTGAAGCTTGGGGGAACATTAATTTATTCAAAAATTGAACTCAGAAGCCCAGGGTATTGTGGGTTTGAAGCTTGAGGGATCATTTAATTATTTAAAAATTTAACTCAGAAGCCTAGGGTTTCGTGGGTTTAGAGCTTGGCAGATTATTTATGTATTTAAAAATTGAATTTAGGAGCCCAGGGTATTGTGGGTTTGAAGTTTGTGAGATCGTTCATTTATTCAAAAATTTAACTCAGGAGCCCAGGGCATTGTGGGTTTGAAGCTTGGGGGATATTTATTTATTCAAAAATTGAATCTGGAATCCTAGGGTATCGTGTTTTTAAAGCTTGAGAGACTATTTGTTAATTCAAAAATTTTACTCAGGAGCTCAGGGCATTGTGGGTTTGAAGCTTGGGGGATTGTTTGTTCATTTAAAAATTGAACTCGGAAGCCCAGGGCATTGTGGGTTTGAAGCTTGGGGGATCATTTAATTATTTAAAAATTGAACTCAGAAGCCTAGGGTTTCGTGGGTTTAGAGCTTGGCAGATCATTTATGTATTTAAAAATTGAATTCAGGAGCGCAGGGTTTCATGAGTTCAGAGCTTGGGGGTTTGTTCGTTTATTTCACATTTGAACTATAGCACCTAGGGTAATGTGGGTTTGAAGTTTGTGAAATCGTTCATTTATTCAAAAATTGAATCTGGAATCCCAGGGTATCGTGTTTTTAAAGCTTGGGAGATTATTTGTTTATTCAAAAATTTAACTCAGGAGCCCACGGCATTGTGGGCTTAGAGTTTGTGGGATTGTTTGTTCATTTAAAAATTCAACTCGGCCTAGGTATTGTGGGTTTGAAGCTTGGGAGATCATTCAATTATTTAAAAATTGAAATCGGAAGCCCAGGGTTTCGTGGGTTTAGAGCTTGGCGGATCATTTATTTATTCAAAAATTAAACTTGCATTCCCAGGGTTTCCAAAAATCAGGGCTTGGGGTATTATTTAATTAGTTCAAAATTAAACTTGCACGCCCAAGGTTTTGTGGGTTTAGAGCTTGACGGATCATTTATTTATTTAAAAATTAAACTTGCATTCCCAGGGTTTCCAAGGTTCAGGGCTTGGGTATTATTTATTTAATTCAAAATTAAACTTGCACGCCCAGAGTTTCGTGGGTTTAGTGCTTGGGGGATTATTTATTAAGTTAAAAATTAAACTTGTATTCCCAGGGTTTCCAAGGTTCAGGGCTTGGGGTATTATTTATTTAGTTCAAAATTAAACTTGCACGCCCAGAGTTTTGTGGGTTTAGTGCTTGGGGGATTATTTATTTAGTTAAAAATCAAACTCGGACGCCCAGAGTTTTGTTGGTATAGTGCTTAAAAGATGATTTATTGAGTTAAAAATGAAACTTTGACGCCCAGCCCCAGGGTTTCTTGCGTTTAGTTCTTGCGGGATCATTTGTAAATTAATAAATAAAACTTGTATTCCTAGGGTTTTCAAGGTTTAGCTTGCTTGGTGGATTATTTATTTGGTAAAAAATTAAATTCGTTCACACAAATTTTCGTGGGTTTAGTGGTGGGGGGAATCATTCATTAATTTTTTTATTTATTGAAATAATTCGAACGCTCAGAGTTCTTGAGTTTTACAGCTTGGGGGAATGATTAAATATTTATTTATGAAAAAAACTTAAATGAATCAATCGTATAAATTTCGTAATATAAATTTTGTAATGTATTTAATATTTTTAAAAACATTCGAATGTTCTTTAACCTTAGCACACAGAACCCCTAGCAATCTGAAATAACCTCGAAATTTCACGCGCTGGTTGAAATGGCCTGAAGGTAGCCGCAGAGTGCCAAAATACTCCCACAAGACTTGAACATAGCCACTGGGTGCCCATAAAAAATAAGTCGAAACCAACACTGGCAGGGTTGGACACGATATTTTTTCTAAAGGCAAAAACGCTATGTTCAGAGCTTACAAGCCGAGACGCTGGTTCGGGCATCCGATATATAGGTATATAAGCGGACCAATTCCATTTAACCTCGAGAATATCTGCTGCGGACTGTAGAACTATTTTATTGTTATTTCTTATGAAAATATATTTTTGCAGCGGGTTTTTTTTATAAATAAATGACTCAATACATAATCCCCCGAGCTGCTACAACCCCATAACACCAAGCTCGCTAGTTTTTTTTATAAAAAAATAAATAAATAAAAAATCCCCCAAGCTGCAACAACCCCATAACGCCGAGCTCGCGAGTTTTTTTTATAAATAAATAAATAAATAAATAAAAAATCCCCCAAGCTGCTACAACCCCATAACGCCGAGTTCACGAGTTTTTTTTTTTATGAATAAATGAATAAATACAAAATCCCCCAAGCTGCTACAACCCCATAACGCCGAGCTCGCTAGTTTTTTTTATGAATAAATAAATAAATACAAAATTCCCCAAGCTGCTACAACCCCATAACGCCAAGCTCGTGAGTTTTTTTAATAAATAAATGAATGAATATAAAATCCCCCAAGCTGCAACAACCCCATAACGCCGAGCTCGCGAGTTTTGTATGAATAAATAAATGGAAAAAAATTCTCCCGAGCTCTTGCGAGTTTTTAAGAGATAAGTAAATTAAAATAATCCCCCAAGCTGCTACAACCCCATAACGCTGAGCTTGCGAGATTTTAAATAAATAAATAAATAAATACAAAATGCCCAAGCTGCTACAACCCCATAACGCTAAGCTCGCGGGATTTTATTTATAAATAAATTAATAAAATTCGGTTTGGTTTTAGAAGTTTACAACTCGGCACGTTAGATTAAAAAGGTGGCAACTCAAAGTTTCGAATTAAGAGTGCTGCCTACCGCGCGGAGAGCGCTACCTAACGATGCATTACGGGCGCGTGGAAAAAGTTCCTGACAAAATACGCTTTCAATAATGATTTAATCATTCCCAAAAAAATCTCAAAAAATAGTCAAAATTATTGTACAGGTCGCTTACTATCTGGTTTTCCCGAAAAATTTTTCTAAATGCTTGAAAACAATGATTGAAAATCTCGGTAAAATCGGCGTCTGCTGCGCATGTTAATGCCGATGACAAAGAATTACTTACTGCGAATTATTCCTTCACTTGATGAAAAAACCGGATAGTGAGGGACTTGTAGGCTGAAATAACGAATTTTTTGAGTAGGTACTCTATGGGGGGGGGGGTCCCATTGATTTTCGAGGTGCACGGGTCCCATGGATTTTCAAGTTGCACGGGTCCCATAGATTTCGAAGGAGCTTAGCCAGGGTCCCACGGATTTTGAAGAAAAAATAGACGGAGTTCTGGGGGTCCCTTAACTTTTCGACGGATCTTACAAAAGCCGAAGAATTTTCAAGAATTTTATCAGACGAATGAGTCTGCTTATTTTCTAACACCCCGCTGCTCTTAGTGATTAGTCTTTGCTCGAGAAATTATCGTAAAATAAGCAAATGCGAAATACGAAATGTCCATGAGTCCCATAGATTTTCAAGAAGCCGTGGGAACTCTAGCTTTTCAAAGGCGCAGCTCTGGGTCCCATACTTTTTCGACGGATTTCACAAAAGCCAAAGAATTTTCAAGAATTTTCTCTGCCGAGTGAGTCTGCTTATTCTCCAATACCCGCTGCTCTTAGTCATTAACTATCTTCGCTAGAGAAATTATCGTAAAATAAGCAAATGCGAAATACGTTACTTAAGACTTTTCGAAAATCCTTGAACGTCGGGGATTTTCTTACTATCGTAAATAAGCAAATGCGAAATTTTGCGAGTTATGGTTTTTGGGAAATCTCCAACTGTTTATCTTTCCGCCGAGCGCCGCCCCGGTGCTCTTAGTCATTTAGCTACCTGCGGCGTCGACCCATCAAAGGGACATTTTCTTAAGAAACAGCAAATGCGAAATACGTTACTTAAGACTTTTCGAAAATCCTTGAACGTCGGGGATTTTCTTACTATCGTAAATAAGCAAATGCGAAATTTTGCGAGTCATGGTTTTTGGGAAATCTCCAACTGTTTATCTTTCCACCGAGCGCCACCCCGATGCTCTCAGTCATTTAGCTACCTGCGGCGTCGACCCATCAAAGTGACATTTTCTTAAGAAACAGCGAAATACGTTATTTAAGACTTTTCGAAAATCCTTGAACGTGGGGGATTTTCTTACTAGCTCAAAGCTGTTGACTTACAGCATGAGGATGACGTCTTCCGCTTGCAAATGATGGACAGTACACAGTTGTCTTAGCCGCCCTTTTGTTCACAGATTTCTACTATGGAATGTTGCAGATGATTATCTTATTTTCTACCGTTCAGCATAGTTATAATATGCTTTCTCGCGAAAACCCGCCTTATCCATTTGGGAAACTCCCAAAAGGTGGTCCTTCCAGAGTAAGGCGGTCTTTAGCAAATCTTGAAAATTTGTTTGGGTCAGTGGAGGGGCTGTTAAAGGATGGTTTGGAAGTTGCTACAGGACTATCAGAGCGGGAGTTGTGAGAGGGTGGTCTTAAGCACTGACCGAAAATTTGTTTGGGTCAGTGGATTGGCTGTTAGAGGAAAATTTGGAGGTTACTAGAAAATTTTCAGAGTGGGAGTTGAAAAGGCGGTCTTGAGCGCTACTCGAAAATTTGTTTGGGTCAGCGGAGGGAATTTGGATGCTAGAGGACTATTGGAGTGGGAGTTGTGAGAGGGTGGTCTTGAAAAAAAGTTTGGAGAGGGATGATGCGTAGGGTATAAAACCCCTAGCTCGTAGGTTTCAGTTCATTAGACTTCTATCGCTGAACAGTTCCAATAGTTCAAACAACTTTTAAATTATTTTGTTACAGAACAGTTTGAATCGTTCACAAAACTTTTTAAATTATTTGTTGTTGAACAGTTTGAATAGTTCACGTAACTTTTCAAATTATAATCTTAGCTAAAAGTTAACATTATTCACTTAACTTTCAAATTTTACTCATTTTTAAATTACATTTGTTGTAGAGCAGTTTGAATAGTTCACGTAACTTTTCAAACTATAATCTTTGCCAAAAGTTTACATTATTCACTTATCTTTCAAATTTTACTCGTGAGTTAGTGAGCAAAAATTAAAGATGTGCGAAATAGTGTTTGAAATGATCGACATCACCGGAGAGGGAGCCCCGATGTTCTACAAGCTGAAGAAAGACTTCGAGACTGAGTTGGATCTTGAAGGTAAGTTCAAAATAAATTTTCAAATTTTTAAAAAATAATTTTTTAATTTTTAAATTAATAATGGAATGAGCAAACGGGTAGCAAACAAATATACTATGTATAGTTTGAAAAATTTGTTTAAATTCAAAATAAGTTCCGAAATAAATTTTCAACTTTTTAAAAATTTTATTTTGTTAAATTTTTCATTTAATAAAATTTTTAAAATTGTTTGCGAATTAGCCGTCTCGTAGAGCCAAGGGGTCGAGAACGGCTTTCTTCTTAGACTTTGAAGTGTGAATGTAGATTGAGCGTATCAAAATGAAGTACGTTTGAGAGCGAATAATTTAAATCACAATTTATTCACAAATATTTACAAATAATTAAATATTAAACAATAATCGCTTTTGATCAATGCTCGACGCTTGAGCGGCCGAGTTTTTTAGCAAAGTCAAGAGATACGAGTGTACTTTTTGAAAGTTGTATTGCAAGTGACGACGTTGTCAAAAACGCAGCGCTTGGCAACGTCGAACGTTCTTTTTTTTTTTTACTCGCGGTAAAATTAAACAAAAAAAGAATATGAACAAATTCATTGAACAAAAAAGTAAATTATAAAGGTTCGGATTATTCACGAACATTCCGCCCGCCTCATCTAGAGATGATTTTAGGTAAAAAAAAATTGATAGAACTGAAAGCACTTAATTTCAATAGTGTAAATAGAATTAAAAAATAAAAAAAACTTAATCAAGTTTGTATTTGATTTTGTTGATCACTGAATGCCGCCCGCCGTGACGACTTACAATTTTCAGTGTCAATGTAAAAAATTAAATAAAAATCTGATTTATTTGCATATGAATGCCGCCCGCCATGACGGCTTACAAAATAAACATATAAAAGAAAATTATAATCATTCCATGAAAACTCAAGCTTTAGACTCATCACCGCTTACTGGGACTCGTAACAGGCACAGCTTATGTATTGGACGTAAGAGCTCACCGATAGCCGTTTTTACCATGACCGCGCGAATTTTACCATCGGGGCCCGTATCAATAGATTTTACGCGAGCGAGTGGCCATTTAGCTGGTGGAGTGTTCTCATCTTTAATAAGAACTAAAGAGTTGACTTTCAAATTCTCCCTAGGATCACACCATCGCGAGCGTACTTGCAAAGTGAATAAGTATTCCGCCTTCCAACGTCGCCAAAAATCATTGCGCATTCGCGTTAGAAGATCGTACCGTTTTGAATGGGTTATATCGAAATTTACCGTTCCTGGTTCTGGCAACAGCGTCAAGGCATGACCGACGAGAAAATGTCCAGGTGTTAGCGGAGCAAGATCTTCGGGATGACTACTCAAATCGACTAATGGGCGTGAGTTTAAGCAAGCTTCGATTTGACACAATAGTGTCGTCATTTCCTCAAAAGTGAGGGTCGAGCTGCCAATCACTCTTTTTAAATGGTGCTTAGTAGATTTCACTGCTGCTTCCCAAATTCCACCCATGTGAGGAGCAGAGGGGGGTATAAAAGTCCACTCAGTGCCATCCTTAGCAAGTGAAACACAAGCATCTTTGTAAAATTTGGAAGCTTCGCAAAACATTTTGCGAAGTTCCTTATCTGCACCTTGAAAATTAGTGCCGTTATCACTGGCAAGGGTTTGAACGTGGCCGCGCCTTGAAACTAATCTCCGAAAAGCGGCAAGAAATCCCGGAGTGGTTAAGTCGGAAACGGCTTCAAGATGAAGAGCCTTCGTGGCTAAACAAACAAATAAACATATATAGCCTTTATATGCTTTGTGACCTCGACCTTTCGTGGTACGTAACATCACAGGCCCAGCATAGTCTACGCCGGTAGCTAAAAACGGTCGAATTGCATTGACTCTGAACTCAGGCAAGTTACCCATAATTTGAGTTAGCGTTTTGGCTGTAAAACGAGCGCAAACCACACAATTACTATATAATTGCTTAGCAAGTACCTGTGCGTGAGTAATCCAAAATTTACGCACTGTGTGACTGACCATCAATTGAGGCCCACCGTGTAAAGTTTTCGCATGTGATTCGAACATAATCAAGTACGCAAGACGACAATCTTTATGTAAAATTATTGGGTGCTTTTCATCGTAGCTTAATTCAGCGCGTTGAATACGACCACCAACACGTAATAAGTTGTTTTCATCCAAAAAAGGTCTCAATGATCGAATGGATGAACCAGAGGGTATTTTGCGGTTTTTTAAAAGAGCATCTATCTCAGCTCTAAAAAAATGATGTTGAGACTTCGAGATCAAATGTCGGAGTGCCTCAGAAAGCTCAAAAGTTTTCAATGGTTCAATCGGATTATCCCTAGAAAAAATTTTAGGCGAATCTCGCCTTTTCAATTTTTGTAAAAAGCGTAGCCAAAAGGCGATTATTCTAACAATCTTAACCAAATCAGAATATCTATATAAAAGAATCGTAATCATACACAAGTCTGGTACATGAACAGTGCTTACATTACAACGCTTTAGTTCAAGAGACGTTGTCTCAATTGAGTCCTCACTGCCGGGACTGAATTCGGGGTCGGAGAGCCAGTGTGGTCCATTCCACCACAATGAACTTGATATCAACTCCTCAGGGCTTATACCTCTAGTAGCAAGGTCTGCAGGGTTCTCACCGGAGCGTACATGACGCCATGAATCCGGGTGTACGAACGATTGGATTTTACTAACACGATTCGCGACGAAAGGGGTCCATCTTGACGCATGAGCTTTTATCCAAGCTAAGGTGACCTGAGAATCAACCCAAGCGTATGTTTGGACATTTTCATACTCGAGCTTTTTACGTACCTGGTCGACAAGCTTTGCACCAAGGAGTGTACCGCATAGCTCTAAACGTGGGATACTAAGAGTTTTCACGGGGGCAACTTTTGTTTTAGCAAGTAATAATCTTGCAAAACTAGCTGCTTGTTTTTTTGTACGCAGATAAACTGTACCCGAGTATGCCCGTTCAGATGCATCGGTAAAAACGTGAATTTCTATCTCCAAAGAAGTTTCGGTACCTAACCAACGAGGTATGGTAATGGTTTCGAGTAATGGTAATTTAATTTTAAAATCCTCCCAAAGCTCTGAAAGTTGTGAAGAAAGTTGTTGATCCCAATCAAGACCCAATAACCACATATCTTGAATCAGAATTTTAGCAGTAACTAAAACTGGACTATACCAGCCAAGGGGGTCGAAAAGTCGAGATATATCCGACAGAACGGAACGCTTAGTAGGTTGAACCTTTTAAAAATCGTTCATATCTACCTTCAATGAAAATGTGTCAGTTTGAGGATTCCAAACAAGACCAAGTGTTGTAACTGGATCAAGCTTAAATTCCTTAACATCATTTTCCGATTTCGGACAAAGTTCTGGGGAATTTGAAGCCCATTTGCTTAATTCAAAACCACCAGCTTTAAGTATACCAATTAATTGATTCTTAACCTCAATAGCAGAATCTAGGGTATCAGCACCGTCATAAAAGTCATCAACGTATGATGCTTTGCGGATGGATCGAGTACCTAAAGGGAATTTACGAATCTCGTCTTCCGCCAATTGTAGAAGTGTCTGCAAAGCAAGCCAAGGGGCACAATTAGTACCATAAGTAACGGTAGTTAGAGCATATTCTAACATTTTCTTCCATGCTTCAAAACGGAACAATATTTTCTGCCAAATAATATCATCAGGATGGACATTTATTTGCCTGAACATTTTGACAATATCAGCTGTAAAAGCGAAGCGAAATCGTCTGGCCCGAGTGAGAACTGCCCAGAGCTCAGACTGTAATTTGGGTCCTACCATCAAACAATCATTCAGAGATTTCCCTGACTGAGTTTTAAAGGAAGCATTAAATACCACACGGAATTTCGGTGATGGCAATACGCGATAGATTCCGTGATGAGGCAAAAAAGTACCTTCGTCTGATTCTGACGAAATTAACTTCATGTGTTTCATGTCAAGGTATGTAGACATGAAACTATTGTATTCAGACTTAAAAATAGGATTTGACGCTGCTTTCCTCTCGTTTGAGATTTGCAACGATGTAGCAGCCTGTCTGTTAGGCAACAAGTTTTCACGTGGATTTAACCGGAAAGGAAGGCGTACAGTGTACCGACCAGTCTTATCGCGAGTGTGAGTGTCATGGAATAATTTCACGCAATCTTCCTCCTTCTTTGACAAGAGTCTCTCGGAAGAAATCTCGTCTATTTCCCATAGACGTTGAAGATCGAAAGACAAACAGTCGTTGTCATGGCACGAAACGATTTGATTTGAACAATGAAGTGCATTTTTCAAGTTTATTAATGGTTTATCCAGATCGTTATCAGGATCCCAAAAATTTTCAAAAGAAAATTCATTAGGTGATCGAATTACGTGAATCAAGTGTGAACGACGAACGTTCGTATTTTCAAAATCAACAGGACCCATCAAGACCCATCCAAAAGGGGTTCGACAGGCTACGGGTTCATCAAGTGAGCCAACTCGTTTATCGCCAAGGAATAAATGGCCGCACAAATCAGCTCCAATAATCAAATCAACTTCACCTGGAGTTGAAAAATCAGGGTCAGCCAACGAAAGACCAGACACGTGATCCCATGATTTTGGAGTGATCGGGGCGCTTGGAATCAAACCTGTCAGTTTAGGTAAAACTAAAGCGTGTATATTTATCGAAAAATTGTTGTCTTTAAGCGAATTTATCGTAAAAGCGACTTCATGTGTAGAAGTGCCAGTGGAACATGCCTGAACGCCTTGAATTTTCACGTTCACTATCTCGCGTTTAAGATTTAAACTCTGAGTAGCACACTCAGATATAAAAGTGGATTCTGCTCCGGGATCTAACAAAGCGCGAATCACGATTGAGTGACCGTTCTGATCGCAAATTTGTATACGAGCAGTCGCGAGTAAAACAGCTCGATTTGTCACCGAAGAAAGTGTGCAGCACGAGACTGATTTTGTATGCTGAGGAAACTGGGAGCAAGGCTGATTGTGTGTTTCATTCTGTCGTGTCGATTGACTTTGTGTTTGGTCGCTTGAATCGATGTGTAACAAAGAATGATGGTCTCGATTACAAGTTCGACAACGATGTGTGGAATGGCAATCTGGAACTAAATGTCCAGGGCGTAAACAATTTTGACAAAGTTTAAAATTTTGGATTTGATATCTGCGTGAAATGGGTTGCATCTCGATAAACTGAGGGCAAGACGCAATCCTATGTTCCCCTGAACAAAGTGTACATGAAGGAACTGATGGGTTTGGCGTTTTAGCTTTAGGTTTTCTATTCCCACCTGATTGATTAGTAAATTGAGGCTTAACGTCTTGAACTTTAGAAGCGTTTAGCGCCGATTTGTTTAACGAGTGACTTCGGTCATTTGAGTTGCCTTTTGCGTTTGAGTGATTCAGCCTAGATGGTTTAGCGTTAAGAATACTATCGGAACTGTTAGCGAATTCTAACGCGTTGACGCGATTTTCAAGGTAATCAGTCAATGCCTTGAAGGTTGGGACCTCTTTGCTGTCAGCAAGTGAAGTTTCCCAGTTATACCGAGTTGCCCGGTCCAACTTTTGTACTAGGATGTACACGAAAAATTCGTCCCAGTGGTGTACAGGTTTTTAAAGTGCAAGAAACGCGCGAATCGATTGCCGAAATGCGTCGAGTAGACGTTTAATCTCTGCCGGTGATGACTTCACGACTTGATCAATCTCGAACAAATTACGCATATGAAAAACTGACAATATTCGCGGATTATCGTACCGTGAGTTTAAATCTTCCCACGCACCGTCGAATGCGTTCTCGGTTACCAGCGTATTACTAACGAGCAGTTTGGCTTCGCCGGTGAGTCTCGATCGCAAATATATAAGCTTTTGGACATTTGAAAGTCCGGGTACCTTTATCACCATGGAATCGAACAGGTCACGAAAGCTTTCCCACTCAAGAGGGTTACCTCCGAACATTGGCAGGTCAATCTGAGGCAGATGAATTTGCCGTACCACAGGCTCGGTGTTTGATTGAGTCGTAGGCTGAGCCGATGAAGACGCAGTATTTGACTGAGGCTGCAGTTTCTCGATCTCGTGCTTAAGTACAGCCGTGTGCTCGGAGTACAGCAGTTCAACGGTGCTGTACATGTCCTCCGTGCAGTACTCCGACTCCTCGAATTCTGGGAAGCGAGCGAGAGCATGGTGATTTTTCCTGTACGAGTCCCAGTAACCGTTGAGAAGGTCGACCCGATGATTGAGGTAACCAACTGTAATGCTAGTTTTTTTGACTTTACTTGTGTTTACAAGAAAGTTTTGAATGAATTTCGCGGTAACTTTTTGATCGGTTATGAGATCTTCAAATGTTGCAGTCATTTTTCAAAGTAATTAATAAAATTAGTTTTCAAATATAAGCAATAAAAATAACGTACGTTTTGTTTAGTCACGTGAAATGAAAATTTGAATTTTCAAAACAATATAATTTTTGTTTAATCGCTAAATTTAAACCTAAGTCATAAAACGATCTCACGTATTTTAATCTTGACGCCACTGAAGACTCGATTATCGACGACGCCTGAAGATCAGATCAAATCCGTGTTGTAAGTTATGACGGTGACGAAGAAACAGCTTCACTCCTCCGTTGTGTAGAATAAGATCCACGTAGGTTTAGTCTTTGACGATAAGATGTACTCGTGGAGAGACCTCGTGTGTACTGGCTCCAAGATTGAAGAAGAAATAACAGCTAGTTGAGTACCGGCGTGCCTGCGTACTCAACCAACTTTGTTTTGGTTTGCGTGAGTACTTATACCGTCAGTGCACTTTAGGTTAGTGGCACTGCACCGGTATGACGATCGTGGGTTGATGCATAAGTTGACCAAACACGATGTGACAGCGATCGAGTGACGGCGATGTTCGCGCTAACCTCTTGACTTGGTTATGTTTTTTATGATTTTTTTTTATTACTTTTTTAGATTTTACGCTTTTGATGGTTATGGTAATATCCAGGTTCGAAGGACCAATGTTTGCGAATTAGCCGTCTCGTAGAGCCAAGGGGTCGAGAACGGCTTTCTTCTTAGACTTTGAAGTGTGAATGTAGATTGAGCGTATCAAAATGAAGTACGTTTGAGAGCGAATAATTTAAATCACAATTTATTCACAAATATTTACAAATAATTAAATATTAAACAATAATCGCTTTTGATCAATGCTCGACGCTTGAGCGGCCGAGTTTTTTAGCAAAGTCATGAGATACGAGTGTACTTTTTGAAAGTTGTATTGCAAGTGACGACGTTGTCAAAAACGCAGCGCTTGGCAACGTCGAACGTTCTTTTTTTTTTTTTATTCGCGGTAAAATTAAACAAAAAAGAATATGAACAAATTCATTGAACAAAAAAGTAAATTATAAAGGTTCGGATTATTCACGAACAAAAATTTTCCTTAAACTATCAATTAAATGAGCAAATGTCGAGCAAAAATATACTTAATATAGTTTACAAATTTTTTTAAATTTAACAGTTAATTTTTTAATTTTAAAAAGCATGATTTTTGTTCGTTAATATTATATTTGTTTATAAACCGATTTAAATTTTTTACCGATTTTCAAAATCGGCAAACGCGGAGAAAACGAACGTACCGTTAATTTATAATATAAATGAATGTCTTTTTCAGCAGCAGGGTATAGATTCGGCGATTTCGAATACTGCTGCCCTTCGCGTGACATAGATAGTCGGGGGCTTTATTCAGGACCGTCTGATCTATGTTTGGCCATGGCTGATTTTCCGGATTTCTTATGCCTTTGCCCCCCTTTGTCACCCTCATTCTCGGAAGTGACAACTATTCTTAATAGTAGATGTCAATCACCAATGTCTCCACCTGCAACTCCACCATCCATAACGGAGTTGACTCCTGTGACCATCGAAGCGGCTGATTTGGGGACTGCGCCAGCATCCCCAACTACGGCAAGACTCTTGGGCGCTTGCGATGCAGTAGGTAAGTCTACTATTTATTTTACTATTCAAAGTATTTACATTCAACATATTTGATTTCTTTTCATTTCTTTTTCAGGCTGGACGAAATTTCTTTTCGATTCAGAGTTGAAGGACGACTTGTGGATGCCGCTCGAGCGTTCATCAACATCAACATCAACAAGTAAGTTAAAAATTTATAAAATAAAATAACTCCATGATTCGTATAGGAATAATGCATATTAATTTATAATTTTTGTTTCAGATCTCATCATTGACGAGGATTTAGGTATTGGATCCCCTCCGGAAATCGAATGGTGGAGCATGAGGTCATGGACAAAGGAGGAGGAGAAGGAGGAGGAGGAGGAAGACGAAGGCATGGAGGAGGAGGAGGACGACGAAAACATGGAGGAGGACGAAGACATGGAGGAGGAGGAGCAGGAGGAGGAGGAAGAGGACGAGGAAGAGGAAGAGGAGGAGGAGGAGGAGGAGGAGGAGGAGGATAAGGACAAGGACAAGGATAAGAAGGACGAGCATAAGGATAAGAAGGACGAGGACAAAGATGGTGATGGTTTGAAGCCAAATTATTGGAGTGATGCAGACTCATCACCACCACCATCGCCAATCATGAGCGAAGGTAAATTTTTAAATTTCATAATTTATGTTACAATCAACGAATTAAATTAAATTAAAAGTTGACTCTTTGTTTTTTCTTTTTCTAGAAGACATGCAATACATCATCGAGTATCCTGATGAAGAAGACGAGTCTATGGAGCAGCATACCGCGAG
The DNA here is from genome assembly GCA_038277355.1 of Encarsia formosa. Taxonomy (NCBI): domain Eukaryota; kingdom Metazoa; phylum Arthropoda; class Insecta; order Hymenoptera; family Aphelinidae; genus Encarsia; species Encarsia formosa. The sequence continues at coordinate 42,869,088 of CM076187.1, forward strand.
ACCGTTAAAAGAGTTTATCGGAGGTATTATTAACATTACTCAATGATAATAATAACAATAATAACAATAATAACAATAATAACAATAATAACAAAATTCATTTTCTGTTCTAGGTAAATACATCGAGAGGTCGGAGCAGGAGCAGGATTGGAGCAGTTTAGAAGAAGAAGACGAAATACAAAGCTTGTTCGAGTACATAGACGACTGTTTTAAGGAATTTAAACTAGATTTAAAGAATGATATTATATATAGTCATATTCAAAATCTTAAGACTTGTATAGTGGAATCGTGTTCTGATTTAAATGTAGAATTGATTAATTATTTGAAAGATTATATACTAGATTTAAAAGAAAAAATTTTAGAAGAATATTCTTTTAAAAAACGAAAAATATATAGTTTTAATGAATTGTAAATATTTTATATTTTTAACAAATAATAATAATGATAATTATAATAATTTAAATATAAAAGTGGTCTTGTATATATTTTTAAACCTTGCCAGTCTCAATCAGCATGCTTAAATTTTTAATCTTGAAAATAAATAAATGATGATATTTTTGTGCTTATAGTTAAAAAATTTTTGAAAATATTAAAGATTCTCATTTTATTTAATAGATTCGTAAAAGAAATTTTTTCTATTTATTCAAACAAAATATTAAAATATTCAGAAAAACTTATTTTATAGATTCGTAAAAAAACAATTTTTATAAGTTTTAATTTCTTTATTCAAAACCTAGTTAAATTTTATAAATTAAATTAAATTAATTTAAATTCAATCTTAATAATTTTTATTATAAAAACAAGCACGGTCTTTCATAAAACTAGGTGGTGTATCAACAGTATCATAACCTTCTAAATATTCCTCGGCTGGAGTTTTTTTATAATTTAAAAATTTTTTGATTATAAAAGCTCGTCTTATGGCACAGTTGTAGTCAGAATTACTAGAATGAAAATCACATACATAGAATGAATTGTGATTTCTGCTCAGCATTTTAAAATTTAAAATTCCCATTTCAGAAATATCGATAACTTTCCTAAAAATTAAAAAAATTTATTAAATATTCTTATGATATTAAAAGTTCGATTAACAATGTTTACTTACTTATCCCAACAGATACTCTGTACAAACTTTTGTACTTCTTCCGTATAAACGTAAATTTTAGAAGCATCTTTTAAATTCACTTGCAATATTTTAATAATTTCACTCGGCTGAGTCGTTCCACTACTCCAAGGAATCTTATGATATTTTTTTTCCAAATAAGAATTCATGCGCTTCTCACATTTCAAAAGATTGCACCAGAATGATGATGGTTTAAAAAGTACTGTGACAGGTGGACTATGAGCGCTATCTAGAGAAATGATTGCAAGCTTTTTTGGAATTAAAATATCTCGTGATCTGTGAGAGAATAATAAATCTACTACGAAAGTCATGGTAAGGTTATATTTTAATACTGTTGAAAGAACAACTAAATGAGTTCATAGTATACACTCTCTTTATATACTCCTTTCCCCCACACCATTTATTTTAATTTAACTGTGGAGGGGGTGTCCTTCTAGAAAGTTCTGGAAAAATCCCTTCCAGAAAGTTCTGGAAAAATCAAGAATAATGTAGAAAACGCCGTTAAACTTTGAAGAAGATAAATGAGTTTTTTCCTAGAAAAGAAAAACCGTTTTTCTTTGTAGACAAAGAAGCCCCCTCCCCCTTTTCCAAAATTCCTTCTAGATTTTTCCAACCGTTTTCTGCAAGTATAAAGTCTGTAGAGCGGTTCTCCAGAGCTCAGTCGAGTTTGGGACAGTATACTGGGTCTATTCGAGTGTTTTTCAAAATGTCTTTGCTCAAATATTTCGGATTAAACATTCAGACTTTGCAAGCATCTCTTAGAAATCTTGAATATGTTGAAGATACTGATTTACAACATTGGTTATATTTATCTGAAAATATGAATAGTGTCATAAAAAATTTAATTAATTCTGGAAATTTAAATGTTCATGAAAAAAAAAGATGTGAAGGTTACCTCATCCAGTTAACTAATATTAAGAATCAAATCGAGTTTTATTTACAAAAAAGTGGAGGTGATTTGCAAGCAACAGAAAATCATAATCAACCTGAAGATTTAATTCAATGGATCGATTTACCATCAATTTTCGCGAATCGAATTAGTTCTGGTCTAATAACAAATGTATCGCATAAAGATGTTAAATCATTTTTGATCGATGTTAAACCAATCTTCAATGAAAAAGTTAATGCTGTTTTGAAAAAGTATAATTCAGTAAAAGCCAGCGCTGAACTTGCCAGTGAATATGTGATTCTTAAAAAGGATATTGAAACAGTTGAGGTAAAAAATTTCAATACCGCAAGTGAGCCAGTGTTTCTAACAACTGACACAATGGAATGGTATGATGAAAATATTTTGAAACCAATACTTCATAAAATAGAAGAATTTGAAGGTTGTGGATCTGGTTGGACTTTAAGACAAGTGTTGAGTGTAATAATTAACTTCAAAGAGTTTCAACCTATGCATGCTGGTTCTTTCATTGAGCTCCCACAACCTATTAAGTCTAAAAATGCTTGTTTGAATGTTAGAAATGATGATAATGAATGCTTTAAATGGGCAATATTATCTTCTTTATATCCAGTCAAAATTGATGCGGACGATGTGAGATCATACATTCACCACGCTAATAAACTTAACTTTAAAGGAATTGATTTTCCAGTAAGATTAACTCAAATAAAAAAGTTTGAAAAACAGAATGAAATTTCAGTGAACGTTTTTCTCTTAAAAAAAATCAATGGTAAATATGAAGTTGGAACAGCGCATGCAACTGATTCACTTAAAGAAAAACACGTTAATCTACTTTATATTCAAGACTTCTATTTTGATGAAAAGAAACCTAATGAAAAAGAACCTGATGATATTCCTAAGTTTCACTATGTGCTTATTACTGATTTGTCAGCCTTAACGAGAAAACAACTAACAAAAAATCATGGAATAATCCACTTTTGTAATCGCTGCATTCATTACTTTTATTCTTTAAAAGCTTTATTGGATCATCAAGATTTTTGCATGCAACTTAATAAGTGTATAATTGATTTACCTGTAGAGGGTAAAGGTAAAGATAAAATTAAATTTAAAAACTACAAGTTCCAAGACAAAGCTCCTATATGTATTTATGCGGACCTTGAATGTTTAATTAAACCTAATAAAGATAATGAGGATGTACAAGATCATCAAGCTTATAGTGTTGGCTACTATTTGAAAAATAGTTTCAATGATGAAAAGTCTTATTATAGAAGTTATCGGCAGATTGAAGAAGGTCAAAAAACACCATCCGTATGGTTCGTGGAAGAGTTAAAAAGAATTGGTGAAGAATATGATAAGTTGTACAAGAATCCTAAAGAAATGATCCTTACTGCAACAGATTGGCGAAATTTTGAGATGGCGAAAGTGTGTATTATATGCGGTAACTATTTCAGTAAACGTTGTAAAATTGTAAGAGATCACGATCATTTTACTGGTAAATATAGAGGGGCAGCCCACGATACTTGCAATATACAGTATAACAAAGCTAGATATATTAATGTGATGTTTCATAATATGTCTGGTTATGACGCTCATTTGATAATCAAAGAAATATATTCAAATGAAATTATAGATGGAGATCTAAAAATTTTAGCTGAATCTAAATCAAAATATATTTCTTTCACAAAAAGAATGAAGGGTAGTGTTATACAATTCAGATTTCTAGATTCATTTAGATTTATGGCATCATCTTTGGAGAAACTAGCTAGTTACCTACCTGAAAAGACAATTACAACTAAAGTTCATCAACAAGCAAATTTATCAGATGAGAAAATAAAGTTTCTAACAAAAAAAGGATGTCTTCCATATGAATATCTTGATTCGTTTGATAAGTTAAAAGAGACGAAACTTCCTGAAAAAGGAGCTTTTTATAGTAAATTAACTGGGTGTGATATAAGTGACGAAGAATACTCTCATTGTGATCAAGTTTGGAAACAGCTTCAGATTGAAACTCTTGGTGATTATTCAGATATTTATATGAAAACAGATGTCTTATTACTCGCGGACATATTTGAGAACTTTCGATCAACTTGTCTAGAAGCTTACTCATTAGATCCTGCTCATTATTATACCAGCCCTGGCTTGAGCTTTGACGCAATGTTAAAAAGAACACAAGTGGAATTAGACTTAATCACAGACATAGATATGTTACTTTTCGTCGAAAGAGGAATTAGAGGGGGGATTAGCCAGTGTTCGAATCGATATGCAGAAGCTAACAATCAATATATGAATGAAGGTTATGATCCGAATAAAGAAGATAATTACATAATTTATTTAGATGCCAATAATTTATATGGGTAATTAATTGTTTATAAACATTTATTATAAAAAAAAAATTTCAAATATTAAAATTTTTTTTTTTTTTTTTTTCTAGCTGGGCCATGGTGCAACATCTTCCTTATGGAGGGCTAAAGTAGGTTGGAGATGTAACTGTACCAGACTTTTATGATGTTCCAGATGATAGTCCTATTGGGTTTTTTTTAGAAGTGGATATCGAGTATGATCAATCCCTTCACGAAGAACACCAAGACTTACCATTTTCTCCTGAAACTAAAGCACCCCCAAACTCCAAACACAAAAAGTTGCTCATAACCTTTGAAAATAAAGAAAAATATGTAATTCACTATAGAGCATTAAAACAAGCAAAAGAACATGGTCTTAAAGTAAAAAAAATTCATCGAGCCCTTCAATTCAATCAATCCGCATGGCTGGCATCATACGTTGAGTATAATACTAGAAAAAGAGCAGAAGCAACAAATGATTTTGAGAGAAATTTCTTTAAATTGTTAATTAATAGCATTTATGGAAAATGTCTCCAAAACCAGCGAAAACAGGTTGATGTAAGACCTATTAATGAGTGGCCTGGGAGAAATGGAGCAGAAGCTTGTATCGCAAGTCCAAATTTCCACAGCATAGAAAGGATAGATGATAATATGGCTATAGTTCAAATGAAGCCTACTAAACTCACAATATCCAAACCTATTTACATTGGTCTTGCCATACTGGATATATCCAAAGTAAAAATGTATGACTTCCATTATTCTAAAATGAAAAAATGGGTAGGAAAGTCATTAAAGCTTTTATACATGGATACAGACAGCTTTATATATGAGATCCGGGGCGTAAACATTTACAATGTTATGAGGGAACACTCGGAATACTTTGACACATCAGCATATAAAACAGATAATAAATTTAACATTGAACCTAAAAATGGGAAGAAACTAGGCCTATTTAAGGATGAGACCAGCTGTGACATCATTACTAAGTACATAGGTTTGAGACCCAAGATGTATAGTTTATTAATACAAAACAAAGATCCTGTAATGAAAGTAAAAGGGGTTAAAGCATCAGCACTCAGAGAAATAAAGTTTGAACATTATGAAAAGTGTCTTTTCGAAAAATCTATAGTTAAAGTTGAACAGCGAACTATTAGAGCAAGACTTCACAATCTACGCACTGAAAAACAAGTAAAGATTGGTCTAAGTTTTGCAGACGACAAACGATATCTTCTCAAAGAAGAATGTATTCAGATTCCATGGATAAAAAATACGACCGATACTTTAGCTTGGGGAGACTATAGAATAGCTCAAATTGAAGAATTTCTTAATAAAACAAGAAATGACGCAGAGAAGGTTCTAGAAGGTAATGACGCCGCTGATCAGAAGGTTCTAGAAGGTAATGACGTCACTGATCAGAAGGTTCTAGAAGGTAATGACGTCATTGATCAGAAGGTTCTAGAAGATTCAGAACATGGATTTACTCACCAGAGAATTCTAGAAGATTCTCAAGATGAACTTTCTCTAGGATATAACGTCAATAGAAAGAAGCTTCCAGAAAAAAATATTGTGAGTGGGGGTAAATTTTCACAAGCTGATGCAATAAGTGTTGGAAATTACATCACTTTCCAGAAATTTCTAGAACAAAAAACAATGGTTTTGGATGATGTGCCAAAGCCTCCAGCAGATGTCGACAGTACGGTATATAAGGCTGGCAGTTCAAGAAGGGCTCTCACTTGCTGCTCAAAAATTTTAGACGACGGACCACTCAAGAAAGTAGCCAGGCTCTCATTTGAAAAGGAATATTGATTTAAACAAAGTAAGCATACAATTTTTAGTTTTAAATTTTCAATATTTAATTAATTTTTATCTAAAGTTAGCTTATACATTATGTTACAGAATGGATTTCACTAAGGTCAATGATATTGCCAAAAAAGATGAGTACCTTCCGAAGAAACGTTTAATGGAGCTTGCTAGTGGAGAAAGTTTTAGAGTTACAACGATTTATCAGTGTGACACCAAATTTGGAAAAAAAAACTGTAATTATTATCAACAAAGAATTTCAAGTGTTCTTGCCTAACCTATATAACAAGTTCTTCATTGAAAATCCAGACGATTTCAAATCTTTAAAAGAAGAAGTGAAAAAAGATCAAGTGTTCATCAAGTGAAAAAAGATCAAAACATTTAGGAAACAATAAACTAGAATTTTCTAATAAAAAGTAGATAGATCACAAGTTAAGATGAAGTGTGTTACGTTCAACGGCAGTGTCAATGTTAGGGTTATGGTTGTTTATGACTTTAAAAGTCGTAAGGCAAGAATTGGTCCTTGGATTCAAGCCGCATGTGACAGAGAACGTTTCAATCTAAGAATTCAAAGAACTAGTATCGTACTCAATCCGATTATCTTTAAAATGCGAATTAAGTATATGGAAAATGTATTAGGTCCTATTCTGAATAAAAAAGCAATAAATTAAATGTTTGTTCTAATAACTACGTGACCTTATCCCCACTATAATTTTTAATTGCATTTTCAAATGCAATATAAGGAGCTGAATTGGAAAAAAAACATCATTAGCTGCTACGACATTGTAGAAGAAAGATGGATGTCACCAATCTGAACAAAATTGCCAATGGCTCCTTAATGGAATCGGATTATGATAGACTTTATAAAGTAACATCAATAAGAATAGCTGATATCATGGATGGTCCAAAAGTCGTGATAACGCTGGATGCAGAGTTTCAAGTCTTTCTACCTGACCGATTAAATTTTTACTTATTTGCCAACGATGATGAGTTAAATAATTTACAAAAAGAAGTGAAAAATAATAACTTAAGCGTGAAATATGTAGAAGATAAAATGAAATTTTTTTTAAATTGTAAAAAGAAAGGACAATAAATAAATATAAAACTCAACTGTTTGTCTTTTTATTTAATTTTTATTTATTACTCAACTCTTTGAATACACAAAGTTATCTAGATTATTACTATTAATCCAACTATTATGATCTTTTGAAAAACCTAACCATTTAACATATAATTCATTGCTACGTCGTCTGATAACTTTTTCTATTAAATATGTATCTGGGCACTAGGTTTTTTGTAATTCTTGTTCATAAAAGCCTCCGACCACAGGTTGATCTTGATAATCTTTTAAGTGATAAGTAATTGGTTGCGTATTTTTGATACTAGTTATAGTAAATATTTCAGTGGACCAATTAGGGGTATAGCTTTTTTCAAATACATTTTTAATTTTGCTCACTCGAACTTTATCTCCAACTTTAAATTTTGGTGACTTTTTAAAATTTTTATTTTTATTTAATTTTTTTAGAATTTCAGTAGTATGGTTCGCAGTGACATCTTTCGGTTTCATACCAATGCTTCGATGTTTTCTATTGTTGTATAATGTAATTAAATCCGATAAAATATCTATCCACTTGTAACTGCCTCGTAAAGAAAATTGTTTCCACATGATATTTTTTAAAGTACGATTGAATCTTTCGCATATAGAAGCTTTTAAACCACTGTATGTTGAGTACATATTAACTTTATACTTGTTCATTAAATTTTGGAAATCTTTATTGTAAAACTCTTTACCCATATCAACATGAAGATTTCGAGGAGATTGAGTGCTTTTGAAGACTGTTTCCATTGCAGCTGCTACTTCTTTACCAGTTTTTGTCTTTAAAGGAATCGCGTGAGCGTATTTTGAAAACACGTCGATGATTGTAAGCATGTATCTATGACCTTTATTTTCTCTAGCATATGGTTGCATTTCTACCAAGTCAGCTTGCCAGGTATCGTGTAAACCCCGTACTTCAACTTTTCTACGAGGGAAATTTCTGCGTGCAGGTTTGTGTATTTCTTCAACCACTTTTTCCATGTTTTATTTAGGTAAATCTTTCCAAAATTGTTCTCTAGCATGAATTTTCGAGTCTACAAGATCTTCAATCTCTTTTTTATGTTGAAATAAAAGTTCTACAACTTGTTGTTTCCACACAGTCAAAATATCTATATATATCTTTTCTTTGTCAAAATCGTTGATAAATTCACTAACTGCTTTATGTATTGCGTTCGTACTCTCTATATCTTTGAGCAAATGTCTTTTAAATTCAATATTACTTTTTTTAATTACGTCTTGTAGAGTACGCAAGTTTATAGCGTCCGCTGATTCGATAGGAGGTGCCAAGTTACACAGTCTTTTCGATTCAATATCGAAATCACCGTTGGGAGTAAGTTTATATCCAACTCCTGGTGGTCCTCGGCTGCTCTCTTTTTTCTCAACCTTACGTCCAAATATGTCAACAGGCATTTTGATACTGATGGGTAAGTAATTATATTCTCAGTATATATACCCTCCCTCCCGCAACTCTTCAATAATTGAATGAATTTCATTTGTGTGACTTGTATTTCCAGCTGATTGCTCAGCTATTAACAACCTGAGACGATCAACGAGTTCATTGGGATTATCCCAGTATACTTAATCAGTTCTGCTGTTGAGTCGGGCATTTTTGAATTTGAGTATGGAACCACCTAGTTTTGTTGGAGTAGATACAGCTAACGGAGACTGTCTATTGAGTTGTATTTTTTTTAATGTTCTTTTTGGTGACTGTTTTGTTTTTGGAGGACTTAAATTGAAAAGAGGCATAATAACATTTTGATATTTTTTACTAGTAACATGATATTTTATGTCTTCAGTAGATTTGCTTCCTTTTCTGTGAGCGTTAGTTTGCTCAAGAATTTCTTTATATCGACTTGAGTTAGCCAAATCATTAGTTGTAGAATCTTTGCGAACAATGAGATTAAATAATTCTTGAGTTCTAAGATACGACTTATTGTTGACTACGATAGAATCTTTTAAAAATTTAATAGGTTTATTTCCAAGAGTGTAGTCTTCTTGAAGAGTTTTTTTGACTCCATACAGATTATCTCGCTCATCAGGCTCTATTTGATTAAATATGTCTTCCCCTCCGTCAATACTTGTTTCTTCCAATTCATTATACGTATCACTCTCATGAAGCGTAGATTCATCCTCAACTGTTGATGATGCATTTGGAGGTATGACAAGATCATTGTGTTGTATCCCAGACTCGTTGAATAAACTATTGAATGAATTTTCTTTTTTTAATTCAGATTTTTTAACTGTTTCAAGAGGTGAGCTTTCATTGAGCTTTGGACGTTTTGCTGCAAGCTTTTCCAGAGGATTTAGAATAGGTTTAAACGTTTCGGTCAAAATACGTTCAGCATCGTCTTTTCGACTTTTTATAATATTGAATTTCCGTTTTACAATTTCGCGAGCTTTCACAAGCTCTTCAAGGATTCTCTTCTCCTTAGCAATGTTTTCCATGTTTATGCAGCATAGGTTGACTCAAGACTAATTATTTTTCACTAGGTTCTACTATATTTATAGCGAAACAATCGAATCCTTTTCTATATCTACCATCATTAATATTTCTATCTTTATCTATAACTATAAAACTATGTTTACCTTCTACCCAACACTTTGAGCACAAGTTTTTAAATTGATTGTAAGGCATGTCAGTATTAACGTGATCGTCATAAATATGTTTCAGATTCACTTCATCTTGACGAAATAAAATCAACAAGTTGACATTATCTCTTACTAAATGTTTAGGTACTGCGGCATACGACTGACATAGATAAAAACAATCTACGCTCTTATGTCTCCCCATACAATAAAAGGCTTTAACATTATCTTGCTTCTCACATGCGATATCATCGAAGACAAAAATGGAATTAGGTAAAGCATCAGCTGGAGACACTACCTCATCATGCTCACTAAATGCAAAATACTTCATCCCCTCGATTGATTCCAAGAGTTGTTCGAGAAACTTATACTTTGGTTGGTTCAAAGATTTAGAGTAGACGTAAATGTTTTCAAATCTTAAACCGTTTGATTGTGTTAAAAGAGCTAGTAAGCTGTTAGTTTTCCCACAATTCGATGGTCCTGAAATAACTGCTCGAATGCTACTCGGGAGTAAGTCACCGTGACGTTTTTCTTTCTTTTCCTGTTCGGCAATAATATCAAAGTTTGGTACTGGCAGTTTCAGAGTGTTTTGTGAAAAATCCATGTTGATCATTCGGAATCTGAATGTTGAATACTAAGGAAACCTATAAATATATCGTTTTTATATCCACAAGCTCAGTCGTTAGTTGGCAGTCATAATGAAATGATCATTCACAATAAGAAGAAGAAAGGTGGCGGTTTATTAAATAACATCATCAATAAGCTTCCAGTTGAGTTGCACTTACCTGGTTACAACTATTGTGGACCTGGTACTAAGTTATCCAAGCGACTAGCACGTGGTGATCTAGGAATCAATCCATTAGACGCAGCTTGTAAAGAGCACGATATTGCTTATTCACAGAATCACGAAAATTTAGAGGCTAGACACGCAGCAGACAAAGTCCTTGCTAATAAAGCGTGGGAAAGAGTAAAAGATAAAAACGCAAAGTTTGGAGAAAAAGCAGCAGCTTATTTTGTTACCAACGCTATGAAGTTGAAAAGTAAATTAGGGATGGGTCTCAAAGTAAAATCTAAGAAAATGACTCCACTGAGTTCTATTATAAAAGTTGCATCAAAATCAGTAGCTCCTAATAATACCCCGAAAAGTATTATAAATGCAGCTCTTCAAGCATCTAAATTAGCAGTTAAAAAAGCTGGTGGAAAAAGTAAAATAAAAGTTCCTCGAGTATTACCGATGACATCGAAAATTGGGGGATTTCTACCTTTGGTTCCCCTATTTGCCGGCTTGAGCGCTACGGGTGCATTGGCAGGGAGTGCAGCTGGAATTTATAAGGCTATTAACGATGTAAAGTCAGCTAAACAAGATTTGGAAGAGAAAAAAAGACATAATAAATCTATGGAAGCTATAGCTGCAGGTAAAGGACTTTATCTTGGACGTCATAAACAAGGATTTGGTCTATACTTAAAAAAAAAGGCAAAGGAGCCTACTTTAGAAAAAGAGGCAAAGGGGTTTACTTAAGAAAAAGAGGCAACGGAGTGTATTTGAGAAAAAGAGGCAGGGTCTAAAAAAGCTTGAAATAACTTTACCAAATCGTCAGCTGACAAACTTTGACTTATTAAAGTATGCGCAAAAGCTTAAAATTCCACATTTTAGAGGAGTTTTTATGAAAAATATATTACCATATTCTGGACCTTATTATCGAGAATCCGCCATCGTAAACCTAGATGATGAAAGTGGGCCCGGAACTCATTGGGTTGCTTATCGAAAAAATGGTAACGATGTAGTTTACTTTGATAGTTTTGGTGATCTCAAACCTCCGCTCAAATTAATGCTTTACTTGAATGTCAACAGTGTGAAATACAATACAGAAAAATTTCAAGACTACAATTCTTATAACTGCGGTCATCTGTGTTTACAATTCCTTAATGGAAGCTTGGGTATATAAGCAGTCTCTTTCATAAATTATGCTCAGTTTAGGGTGAGTCGTGATGGAATCATTTACTCTTACCCTATCAGCCAATTCTTCAGTTCTTGAAGCTCAGTATTATCCACCTATTCAACTTTTGCCGAATAAAAATTATACTCTTGGTTTAGTACAGTTGTTTACATTCAATTCAATACCTAATATTGACATTGGATGCAATAAATTTTATGTTGGCAATCGAGTTATCACCTTCGATACAGGAAATTACGAATTGGTTGATATTGAAAAAATTCTTCAAGAAAAAAACATTAAAATATTGATTAAACCTAACGATAATACTTTCCGCACTGAAATTGAATGTACTGAAATAGTTGACTTCACACCTGTTGACTCGATTGGAAAACTTTTAGGATTTAGTAGACGCAAACTTGAAGCAAACTTGAAACATATTTCTGATAATCATATTAATATCCTTAAAAACAATTCATTGAGAGTGGAGTGCAACATCACTGCTGGAGCTTACATAAATAATAAACTAGTTCATACTATTCACGAATTTTACCCTACAGTTGAACCTGGGTTTAAAATAATTGAGGTACCTTCACAAGTTATATACCTACCTGTGAATGTAGAGTGCATTGAAAATCTGCAGTTGCGCATTGTTGACCAAGACGGAGAGTTGGTAAATTTTCAAAAGGAAGTTATTACAATAAGATTACACATTAAATCCTCATAATGGGTATTGTATTTTATGGAAAAGGACTTCAAAGAAACTATAAAACTCAAACATCATGCAGTTCTTCAATCAGTCATCGTCGAGCATCCAAAGCGCTAACACGGCAGAACATCCAGTTTCTCAAAAGTCTAGGACTAAGAATCGTTCGTGGTGGAAAATAACTTGCAATTTCTTTTGTTGCTATAAAAATGGAAGATATTCTAGAAATTCAAGCCCCCATTCAGTTCAATGATAGTATCTCAAATTATGAGTTACATGCTCATCAACCGTATACCGGGTCTAATTTCAATCATAGTGATGAAATTCGTATCACTATCCAGTATCAGGACTTGGCTGTTTTACCATCGCGTAGTTATCTACATGTGACCGGTCAATTAAGAAAGTCAGATGGTACAAAAGCAGCGAATACTCATTTCGTTAGCAATGGTGTATGTCATTTATTTGAAGATATTAGATATGAGCTCAATGCAATAGAAATTGATCGTATAAAGAATGTAGGAATAGCTAGCACTTTAAAGGCTCTTATGTCTTTAGACTATGGTGCACAAACTGAGAACCGTGGGTGGTATACCGAGGGAACCTTAATGCTTGATTCTGAAGGTCGATTTGATGTATGTATCCCTTTGAAACATCTCTTTGGTTTAGCAGAGGATTACAATAAAATCATAGTCAATGCAAAACATGAATTGATCATTCGAAGATCAAACACTGATTGTAATGCTGTTCATCAAACAAACACAGGGACGGAACAAGCTCCTGTATACGAAGATATCAAGATAAACATTTCTAAAATCGAATGGTTGATGCCTTATGTAACTCTTTCGGATGCATACAAAATAAACTTGCTCAACTATCTTCAAAAAGGTAAATCAGTTGCTATGAGTTTTCGAAGTTGGGAACTCCATGAATTGCCTCTAGTACCAACAACCACTAAAAATAATTGGCTAGTAAAAACATCTAATCAGTTGGAGAAACCTCGTTTCATGATAATAGGCTTTCAAACTAATAGAAAAAATAGTAGAAAACTCAGTCTAAATGTATACGATCATTGTAATATCAATAACTTGAGAGTTTTCTTAAACTCGCAATATTACCCGTATAATAACTTTAACGCTGATTTCACTAAAAATCAAGTTTCCATACTTTATGAGAATTATCTAAATTTTTATGAATCCTTTTACAATGTAAGGAGTGAACAACGAACGCCAATGCTAACTAGAGAGAGGTTTGTAAAAGAAGCGTCTCTATTCGTCATAGATTGTTCAAAACAAAATGAATCGTTAAAAAATGCTCCAGTAGATGTGAGAATTGAGTTTGAATCATCAGAGAATATACCTGCGAATACTGTGGCGTACTGCTTAATTATTCATGATCGTATAGTAGAGTATAATCCTATGAATGGAGATGTTAAAAAAATAGTTTAAGATAAAAAAAAATGTATTGGAAATTACTGGAAAAAATTTTTTTAGAATAAAAAATTAATGTTATCTTACTTCTCAAACCTTCCCCTCAACAATTTAAAAAATAAATTTTCGTAGATGGCGTCGATGCAAAAATTCAAGGGCGTACATATTCTTGTGAGTTGCTGGGGCCCCGGGGCTTAGCGACAGCTGTTACGGTGTGAGTTCCGACTGCATGGCAGATTGTCTTGGAAAGGCTCGCTCCGCAGCGGTTCACCGACACGGCCGTTAGGCACTCCCCACTCTGGGGCTTGTTTTCTCAGTCGGAGATCGTCGATGAACCTTTATGTATACTAGATAAACTAATTTTTTTTTTTAGCTCCAATCTTTTGTTGATTTCATTCAATTTTAGTTTGTCAAAAGCCATGAAAATTACGAACTCAAAACCAAAAAAAATTATATATTTTGTAATCGTAAGAAACCGCTCTTTGCGCTCATTCAGTACCTTGGAATGTTTTGGATTTATAGAATCGATACGAATAATAAATCTTTCTAAAGGTATTGAAAAGAGGAATTTTTTTGCAACTACCGAAACCCTGTATCTACGAAAAAGCTCTAGCACAGTTAGAAAAACCAATGAAATGAACATCGCTCTTTTTAGCTAGCTTAAAATTTTTTTATTTGTTAAAACTATACGAATCATAGATCGTTAGAAAGGTAATGAAATAAGGAAGGATTCTGCGTGAACCACAACTCGATAACTTCAAAATAGCCTTCGCGCAGTTCGAATAACCGACTAAAAAATCAGTTTCCAATCCGTGAAAACTAGCTTTTTTGTGGAACGGAGATGCTTTTAATTGATTAAACCTGGACAAATCATATATTCTCTGAAAGATATTGAAAAAAACAAGTTTTTTGCTTGAACTGTACCTCGATAACTTAAAACATTGCCCTTGCGCGATTCAAAAAACAAACTAAAAAATCACTTTTCAATCCGTGAAAAATAGCTTTTTTGCGGAACGGAGATGGTTTTAATCGATAAAAACTGGATAAATTAAATGTTTTCTGAGAGGTATTAAAATAAGGAAGAATTCTACGTGAACTACACCTCGATAACTTCAAAATTGTCTTAACACGATTCAAAAAACCGACTAAAAAATCAGTTTCCAATCCGTGAAAAATAGCTTTTTTGCGGAACGGAGATGGTTTTAATCGATAAAAACTGGATAAATTAAATGTTTTCTGAGAGGTATTAAAATAAGGAAGAATTCTACGTGAACTACACCTCGATAACTTCAAAATTGTCTTAACGCGATTCAAAAAACCGACTCAAAAATCATTTTCCAACCATTGAAAATTAGCTTTTTTGTGGAACGGAGATGGTTTTAATTGATTAAACCTGGATAAATCATATATTTTCTGAAAGATATTGGAAAAAAGAAGTTTTTTGGTTGAACCGCACCTCGATAACTTAAAACACTGCCCTTGCGCGATTCAAAAAACAAACTAAAAAATCACTTTTCAATCCGTGAAAAATAGCTTTTTTGCGGAACGGAGATGGTTTTAATCGATAAAAACTGAATGAATTAAATGTTTTCTGAGAGGTATTAAAATAAGGAAGAATTCTACGTGAACTACACCTCGATAACTTCAAAATTGTCTTAACGCGATTCAAAAAACCGACTAAAAAATCAGTTTCCAATCCGTGAAAATTAGCTTTTTTGTGGAACGGAGATGGTTTTAATTGATTAAACCTGGACAAATCATATATTTTCTGAAGAATATTGGAAAAAAGAAGTTTTTTGCTTGAACTGTACCTCGATAACTAAAAAATTGTCTTAACGCGATTCAAAAAACCGACTCAAAAATCATTTTCCAACCATTGAAAATTAGCTTTTTTGTGGAACGGAGATAGTTTTAATTGATTAAACCTGGACAAATCATATATTTTCTGAAAGATATTGGGAAAAAGAAGTTTTTTGCTTGAACTGCACCTCGATAACTTAAAACACTGCCCTTGCGCGATTCAAAAAACAAACTAAAAAATCACTTTTCAATCCGTGAAAAATAGCTTTTTTGCGGAACGGAGATGGTTTTAATCGATAAAAACTGGATAAATTAAATGTTTTCTGAGAGGTATTAAAATAAGGAAAAATTCTACGTGAACTACACCTCGATAACTTCAAAATTGTCTTAACGCGATTCAAAAAACCGACTAAAAAATCAGTTTCCAATCCGTGAAAATTAGCTTTTTTGTGGAACGGAGATGGTTTTAATTGATTAAACCTGGACAAATCATATATTTTCTGAAAGATATTGGAAAAAAGAAGTTTTTTGCTCGAACCGCTCCTCGATAACTTAAACATTTGCCCTTGCGCGATTCAAAAAACAAACTTAAAAATCAGTTTCCAATCCAGGAGTATGTATTAGCTTTTTTGTGGAACGGAGACGGTTTTGATTGATTAAACCTGGATGAATCATATATTTTCCGGGAGGTATCGAAAAAGGGAAGTTTTCTGCGTAAACCGCACCTGATAACTTAAAAATTGCCTTTAAGCGATTCAAAAAACAAACTTAAAAATCAGTTTCCAATCCAGGAGTATGTATTAGCTTTTTTGCGGAACGGAGATGGTTTTAATTGATTAAACCTGGACAAATCATATATTTTCTGAAAGATATTGAAAAAAACAAGTTTTTTGCTTGAACTGTACCTCGATAACTAAAAAATTGTCTTAACGCGATTCGAAAAACCGACTCAAAAATCATTTTCCAACCATTGAAAATTAGCTTTTTTGTGGAATGGAGATGGTTTTAATTGATTAAACCTGGACAAATCATATATTTTCTGAAGGATATTGGAAAAAAGAAGTTTTTTGCTTGAACTGCACCTCGATAACTTAAAACATTGCCCTTGCGCGATTCAAAAAACAAACTAAAAAATCACTTTTCAATCCGTGAAAAATAGCTTTTTTGCGGAACGGAGATGGTTTTAATCGATAAAAACTGGATAAATTAAATGTTTGCTGAGACGTATTAAAATAAGGAAGAATTCTACGTGAACTACACCTCGATAACTTCAAAATTGTCTTAACGCGATTCAAAAAACCGACTAAAAAATCAGTTTCCAATCCGTGAAAAATAGCTTTTTTGCGGAACGGAGATGGTTTTAATCGATAAAAACTGGATAAATTAAATGTTTTCTGAGAGGTATTAAAATAAGGAAGAATTCTACGTGAACTACACCTCGATAACTTCAAAATTGTCTTAACGCGATTCAAAAAACCGACTCAAAAATCATTTTCCAACCATTGAAAATTAGCTTTTTTGTGGAACGGAGATGGTTTTAATTGATTAAACCTGGATAAATCATATATTTTCTGAAAGATATTGGAAAAAAGAAGTTTTTTGGTTGAACCGCACCTCAATAACTTAAAAATTGTCTTAACACGATTCCAAAAACCGACTCAAAAATCAGTTTCCAATCCGGGAAAATTAGCTTTTTTGTGGAACGGAGATGGTTTTAATTGATTAAACCTGGACAAATCATATATTTTCTGAAAGATATTGGAAAAAAAAAGTTTTTGGCTCGAACCGCTCCTCGATAACTTAAAAATTTGCTCTTGCGCGGTTCAAAAAACAAACTAAAAAATCAGTTTCCAATCGAGGAGTATGTATTAGCTTTTTTGTGGTACGAAGATTGTTTTCATTGATTAAACCTGGACAAATCATATATTTTCTGAAAGATATTGGAAAAAACAAGTTTTTTGCTCGAACCGCTCCTCGATAACTTAAAAATTTGCCCTTGCGCGATTCAAAAAACAAACTTAAAAATCAGTTTCCAATCCAGGAGTATGTATTAGCTTTTTTGCGGAACGGAGATGGTTTTAATTGATTAAACCTGGACAAATCATATATTCTCTGAAAGATATTGAAAAAAACAAGTTTTTTGTTTGAACTGTACCTCGATAACTTAAAAATTGTCTTAACGCGATTCAAAAAACCGACTCAAAAATCATTTTCCAACCATTGAAAATTAGCTTTTTTGTGGAACAGAGATGGTTTTAATTGATTAGACCTGGACAAATCATATATTTTCTGAAAGATATTGAAAAAAACAAGTTTTTTGCTTGAACCTTAACTCGATAACTTAAAAATTGTCTTAACGCGATTCAAAAAACCGACTAAAAAATCAGTTTCCAATCCGTGAAAATTAGCTTTTTTGTGGAACGGAGATGGTTTTAATTGATTAAACCTGGACAAATCATATATTTTCTGAAAGATATTGAAAAAAACAAGTTTTTTGCTTGAACTGTACCTCGATAACTAAAAAATTGTCTTAACGCGATTCGAAAAACAAACTAAAAAATCACTTTTCAATCCGTGAAAAATAGCTTTTTTGCGGAACGGAGATGGTTTTAATCGATAAAAACTGGATAAATTAAATGTTTGCTGAGACGTATTAAAATAAGGAAGAATTCTACGTGAACTACACCTCGATAACTTCAAAATTGTCTTAACGCGATTCAAAAAACCGACTAAAAAATCAGTTTCCAATCCGTGAAAATTAGCTTTTTTGTGGAACGGAGATGGTTTTAATTGATTAAACCTGGACAAATCATATGTTTTCTGAAAGATATTGAAAAAAACAAGTTTTTTGCTTGAACTGCACCTCGATAACTTAAAACATTGCCCTTGCGCGATTCAAAAAACCGACTCAAAAATCATTTTCCAACCATTGAAAATTAGCTTTTTTGTGGAATGGAGATAGTTTTAATTGATTAAACCTGGACAAATCATATATTTTCTGAAGGATATTGGGAAAAAGAAGTTTTTTGCTTGAACTGCACCTCGATAACTTAAAACATTGCCCTTGCGCGATTCAAAAAACAAACTAAAAAATCACTTTTCAATCCGTGAAAAATAGCTTTTTTGCGGAACGGAGATGGTTTTAATCGATAAAAACTGGATAAATTAAATGTTTTCTGAGAGGTATTAAAATAAGGAAAAATTCTACGTGGACTACACCTCGATAACTTCAAAATTGTCTTAACGCGATTCAAAAAACCGACTAAAAAATCAGTTTCCAATCCGTGAAAATTAGCTTTTTTGTGGAACGGAGATGGTTTTAATTGATTAAACCTGGACAAATCATATATTTTCTGAAAGATATTGGAAAAAAGAAGTTTTTTGCTCGAACCGCTCCTCGATAACTTAAACATTTGCCCTTGCGCGATTCAAAAAACAAACTTAAAAATCAGTTTCCAATCCAGGAGTATGTATTAGCTTTTTTGTGGAACGGAGACGGTTTTGATTGATTAAACCTGGATGAATCATATATTTTCCGGGAGGTATCGAAAAAGGGAAGTTTTCTGCGTAAACCGCACCTGATAACTTAAAAATTGCCTTTAAGCGATTCAAAAAACAAACTTAAAAATCAGTTTCCAATCCAGGAGTATGTATTAGCTTTTTTGCGGAACGGAGATGGTTTTAATTGATTAAACCTGGACAAATCATATATTTTCTGAAAGATATTGAAAAAAACAAGTTTTTTGCTTGAACTGTACCTCGATAACTAAAAAATTGTCTTAACGCGATCCGAAAAACCGACTCAAAAATCATTTTCCAACCATTGAAAATTAGCTTTTTTGTGGAATGGAGATGGTTTTAATTGATTAAACCTGGACAAATCATATATTTTCTGAAGGATATTGGAAAAAAGAAGTTTTTTGCTTGAACTGCACCTCGATAACTTAAAACATTGCCCTTGCGCGATTCAAAAAACAAACTAAAAAATCACTTTTCAATCCGTGAAAAATAGCTTTTTTGCGGAACGGAGATGGTTTTAATCGATAAAAACTGGATAAATTAAATGTTTGCTGAGACGTATTAAAATAAGGAAGAATTCTACGTGAACTACACCTCGATAACTTCAAAATTGTCTTAACGCGATTCAAAAAACCGACTAAAAAATCAGTTTCCAATCCGTGAAAATTAGCTTTTTTGTGGAACGGAGATGGTTTTAATTGATTAAACCTGGACAAATCATATATTTTCTGAAAGATATTGAAAAAAACAAGTTTTTTGCTTGAACTGTACCTCGATAACTAAAAAATTGTCTTAACGCGATTCAAAAAACCGACTCAAAAATCATTTTCCAACCATTGAAAATTAGCTTTTTTGTGGAATGGAGATGGTTTTAATTGATTAAACCTGGACAAATCATATATTTTCTGAAGGATATTGGAAAAAAGAAGTTTTTTGCTTGAACTGCACCTCGATAACTTAAAACATTGCCCTTGCGCGATTCAAAAAACAAACTAAAAAATCACTTTTCAATCCGTGAAAAATAGCTTTTTTGCGGAACGGAGATGGTTTTAATCGATAAAAACTGGATAAATTAAATGTTTGCTGAGACGTATTAAAATAAGGAAGAATTCTACGTGAACTACACCTCGATAACTTCAAAATTGTCTTAACGCGATTCAAAAAACCGACTAAAAAATCAGTTTCCAATCCGTGAAAATTAGCTTTTTTGTGGAACGGAGATGGTTTTAATTGATTAAACCTGGACAAATCATATATTTTCTGAAAGATATTGGAAAAAAGAAGTTTTTTGCTCGAACCGCTCCTCGATAACTTCAAAATTTGCCCTTGCGCGATTCAAAAAACAAACTTAAAAATCAGTTTCCAATCCAGGAGTATGTATTAGCTTTTTTGTGGAACGGAGATGGTTTTAATTGATTAAACCTGGACAAATCATATATTTTCTGAAGGATATTGGAAAAAAGAAGTTTTTTGCTTGAACTGCACCTCGATAACTTCAAAATTGTCTTAACGCGATTCAAAAAACCGACTAAAAAATCAGTTTCCAATCCGTGAAAATTAGCTTTTTTGTGGAACGGAGATGGTTTTAATTGATTAAACCTGGACAAATCATATATTTTCTGAAAGATATTGGAAAAAAGAAGTTTTTTGCTTGAACTGCACCTCGATAACTTAAAAATTGTCTTAACGCGATTCAAAAAACCGACTAAAAAATCAGTTTCCAATCCGTGAAAATTAGCTTTTTTGTGGAACGGAGATGGTTTTAATTGATTAAACCTGGACAAATCATATATTTTCTGAAGGATATTGGAAAAAAGAAGTTTTTTGCTTGAACTGCACCTCGATAACTTAAAACATTGCCCTTGCGCGATTCAAAAAACAAACTAAAAAATCACTTTTCAATCCGTGAAAAATAGCTTTTTTGCGGAACGGAGATGGTTTTAATCGATAAAAACTGGATAAATTAAATGTTTGCTGAGACGTATTAAAATAAGGAAGAATTCTACGTGAACTACACCTCGATAACTTCAAAATTGTCTTAACGCGATTCAAAAAACCGACTAAAAAATCAGTTTCCAATCCGTGAAAATTAGCTTTTTTGTGGAACGGAGATGGTTTTAATTGATTAAACCTGGACAAATCATATATTTTCTGAAAGATATTGAAAAAAACAAGTTTTTTGCTTGAACTGTACCTCGATAACTAAAAAATTGTCTTAACGCGATTCAAAAAACCGACTCAAAAATCATTTTCCAACCATTGAAAATTAGCTCTTTTGTGGAATGGAGATGGTTTTAATTGATTAAACCTGGACAAATCATATATTTTCTGAAGGATATTGGAAAAAAGAAGTTTTTTGCTTGAACTGCACCTCGATAACTTAAAACATTGCCCTTGCGCGATTCAAAAAACAAACTAAAAAATCACTTTTCAATCCGTGAAAAATAGCTTTTTTGCGGAACGGAGATGGTTTTAATTGATTAAACCTGGACAAATCATATATTTTCTGAAGGATATTGGAAAAAAGAAGTTTTTTGCTCGAACCGCTCCTCGATAACTTCAAAATTTGCCCTTGCGTGATTCAAAAAACAAACTTAAAAATCAGTTTCCAATCCAGGAGTATGTATTAGCTTTTTTGTGGAACGGAGATGGTTTTAATTGATTAAACCTGGATGAATCATATATTTTCCGGGAGGTATCGAAAAAGAGAAGTTTTCTGCGCGAACCGCACCTGATAACTTAAAAATTGCTCTTAAGCGATTCAAAAAACAAACTTAAAAATCAGTTTCCAATCCAGGAGTATGTATTAGCTTTTTTGCGGAACGGAGATGGTTTTAATTGATTAAACCTGGACAAATCATATATTTTCTGAAAGATATTGAAAACAACAAGTTTTTTGCTTGAACCGTACGTCGATAACTTGAAAATTGTCTTAACACGATTCAAAAAACCGACTAAAAAATCAGTTTCCAATCCGTGAAAATTAGCTTTTTGTGGAACGGAGATGGTTTTAATTGATTAAACCTGGACAAATCATATATTTTCTGAAAGATATTGAAAAAAACAAGTTATTTGCTTGAACTGCACCTCAATAACTTAAAAATTGTCTTAACACGATTCCAAAAACCGACTCAAAAATCAGTTTCCAATCCGGGAAAATTAGCTTTTTTGTGGAACGGAGATGGTTTTAATTGATTAAACCTGGACAAATCATATATTTTCTGAAAGATATTGGAAAAAAAAAGTTTTTGGCTCGAACCGCTCCTCGATAACTTAAAAATTTGCTCTTGCGCGGTTCAAAAAACAAACTAAAAAATCAGTTTCCAATCGAGGAGTATGTATTAGCTTTTTTGTGGTACGAAGATTGTTTTCATTGATTAAACCTGGACAAATCATATATTTTCTGAAAGATATTGGAAAAAACAAGTTTTTTGCTCGAACCGCTCCTCGATAACTTAAAAATTTGCCCTTGCGCGATTCAAAAAACAAACTTAAAAATCAGTTTCCAATCCAGGAGTATGTATTAGCTTTTTTGCGGAACGGAGATGGTTTTAATTGATTAAACCTGGACAAATCATATATTCTCTGAAAGATATTGAAAAAAACAAGTTTTTTGTTTGAACTGTACCTCGATAACTTAAAAATTGTCTTAACGCGATTCAAAAAACCGACTCAAAAATCATTTTCCAACCATTGAAAATTAGCTTTTTTGTGGAACAGAGATGGTTTTAATTGATTAGACCTGGACAAATCATATATTTTCTGAAAGATATTGAAAAAAACAAGTTTTTTGCTTGAACCTTAACTCGATAACTTAAAAATTGTCTTAACGCGATTCAAAAAACCGACTAAAAAATCAGTTTCCAATCCGTGAAAATTAGCTTTTTTGTGGAACGGAGATGGTTTTAATTGATTAAACCTGGACAAATCATATATTTTCTGAAAGATATTGAAAAAAACAAGTTTTTTGCTTGAACTGTACCTCGATAACTAAAAAATTGTCTTAACGCGATTCGAAAAACAAACTAAAAAATCACTTTTCAATCCGTGAAAAATAGCTTTTTTGCGGAACGGAGATGGTTTTAATCGATAAAAACTGGATAAATTAAATGTTTGCTGAGACGTATTAAAATAAGGAAGAATTCTACGTGAACTACACCTCAATAACTTCAAAATTGTCTTAACGCGATTCAAAAAACCGACTAAAAAATCAGTTTCCAATCCGTGAAAATTAGCTTTTTTGTGGAACGGAGATGGTTTTAATTGATTAAACCTGGACAAATCATATATTTTCTGAAAGATATTGAAAAAAACAAGTTTTTTGCTTGAACTGTACCTCGATAACTAAAAAATTGTCTTAACGCGATTCAAAAAACCGACTCAAAAATCATTTTCCAACCATTGAAAATTAGCTTTTTTGTGGAATGGAGATGGTTTTAATTGATTGAACCTGGACAAATCATATATTTTCTGAAGGATATTGGAAAAAAGAAGTTTTTTGCTTGAACTGCACCTCGATAACTTAAAACATTGCCCTTGCGCGATTCAAAAAACAAACTAAAAAATCACTTTTCAATCCGTGAAAAATAGCTTTTTTGCGGAACGGAGATGGTTTTAATCGATAAAAACTGGATAAATTAAATGTTTTCTGAGAGGTATTAAAATAAGGAAAAATTCTACGTGAACTACACCTCGATAACTTCAAAATTGTCTTAACGCGATTCAAAAAACCGACTAAAAAATCAGTTTCCAATCCGTGAAAATTAGCTTTTTTGTGGAACGGAGATGGTTTTAATTGATTAAACCTGGACAAATCATATATTTTCTGAAAGATATTGGAAAAAAGAAGTTTTTTGCTCGAACCGCTCCTCGATAACTTAAACATTTGCCCTTGCGCGATTCAAAAAACAAACTTAAAAATCAGTTTCCAATCCAGGAGTATGTATTAGCTTTTTTGTGGAACGGAGATGGTTTTGATTGATTAAACCTGGATGAATCATATATTTTCCGGGAGGTATCGAAAAAGGGAAGTTTTCTGCGTGAACCGCACCTGATAACTTAAAAATTGCCTTTAAGCGATTCAAAAAACAAACTTAAAAATCAGTTTCCAATCCAGGAGTATGTATTAGCTTTTTTGCGGAACGGAGATGGTTTTAATTGATTAAACCTGGACAAATCATATATTTTCTGAAAGATATTGAAAAAAACAAGTTTTTTGCTTGAACTGTACCTCGATAACTAAAAAATTGTCTTAACGCGATTCGAAAAACCGACTCAAAAATCATTTTCCAACCATTGAAAATTAGCTTTTTTGTGGAATGGAGATGGTTTTAATTGATTAAACTTGGACAAATCATATATTTTCTGAAGGATATTGGAAAAAAGAAGTTTTTTGCTTGAACTGCACCTCGATAACTTAAAACATTGCCCTTGCGCGATTCAAAAAACAAACTAAAAAATCACTTTTCAATCCGTGAAAAATAGCTTTTTTGCGGAACGGAGATGGTTTTAATCGATAAAAACTGGATAAATTAAATGTTTGCTGAGACGTATTAAAATAAGGAAGAATTCTACGTGAACTACACCTCGATAACTTCAAAATTGTCTTAACGCGATTCAAAAAACCGACTAAAAAATCAGTTTCCAATCCGTTTTTTGCTTGAACCGTACGTCGATAACTTGAAAATTGTCTTAACACGATTCAAAAAACCGACTAAAAAATCAGTTTCCAATCCGTGAAAATTAGCTTTTTTGTGGAACGGAGATGGTTTTAATTGATTAAACCTGGACAAATCATATGTTTTCTGAAAGATATTGAAAAAAACAAGTTTTTTGCTTGAACTGCACCTCAATAACTTAAAAATTGTCTTAACGCGATTCAAAAAACCGACTCAAAAATCATTTTCCAACCATTGAAAATTAGCTTTTTTGTGGAATGGAGATGGTTTTAATTGATTAAACCTGGACAAATCATATATTTTCTGAAGGATATTGGAAAAAAGAAGTTTTTTGCTTGAACTGCACCTCGATAACTTAAAACATTGCCCTTGCGCGATTCAAAAAACAAACTAAAAAATCACTTTTCAATCCGTGAAAAATAGCTTTTTTGCGGAACGGAGATGGTTTTAATCGATAAAAACTGGATAAATTAAATGTTTTCTGAGAGGTATTAAAATAAGGAAGAATTCTACGTGAACTACACCTCGATAACTTCAAAATTGTCTTAACGCGATTCAAAAAACCGACTAAAAAATCAGTTTCCAATCCGTGAAAATTAGCTTTTTTGTGGAACGGAGATGGTTTTAATTGATTAAACCTGGACAAATCATATATTTTCTGAAAGATATTGGAAAAAAGAAGTTTTTTGCTCGAACCGCTCCTCGATAACTTAAACATTTGCCCTTGCGCGATTCAAAAAACAAACTTAAAAATCAGTTTCCAATCCAGGAGTATGTATTAGCTTTTTTGTGGAACGGAGATGGTTTTGATTGATTAAACCTGGATGAATCATATATTTTCCGGGAGGTATCGAAAAAGGGAAGTTTTCTGCGTGAACCGCACCTGATAACTTAAAAATTGCTCTTAAGCGATTCAAAAAACAAACTTAAAAATCAGTTTCCAATCCAGGAGTATGTATTAGCTTTTTTGCGGAACGGAGATGGTTTTAATTGATTAAACCTGGACAAATCATATATTTTCTGAAAGATATTGAAAACAACAAGTTTTTTGCTTGAACCGTACGTCGATAACTTGAAAATTGTCTTAACACGATTCAAAAAACCGACTAAAAAATCATTTTCCAACCATTGAAAATTAGCTCTTTTGTGGAATGGAGATGGTTTTAATTGATTAAACCTGGACAAATCATATATTTTCTGAAAGATATTGGAAAAAAGAAGTTTTTTGCTCGAACCGCTCCTCGATAACTTAAACATTTGCCCTTGCGCGATTCAAAAAACAAACTTAAAAATCAGTTTCCAATCCAGGAGTATGTATTAGCTTTTTTGCGGAACGGAGATGGTTTTAATTGATTAAACCTGGATGAATCATATATTTTCCGGGAGGTATCGAAAAAGAGAAGTTTTCTGCGCGAACCGCACCTGATAACTTAAAAATTGCTCTTAAGCGATTCAAAAAACAAACTTAAAAATCAGTTTCCAATCCAGGAGTATGTATTAGCTTTTTTGCGGAACGGAGATGGTTTTAATTGATTAAACCTGGACAAATCATATATTTTCTGAAAGATATTGAAAACAACAAGTTTTTTGCTTGAACCGTACGTCGATAACTTGAAAATTGTCTTAACACGATTCAAAAAACCGACTAAAAAATCAGTTTCCAATCCGTGAAAATTAGCTTTTTTGTGGAACGGAGATGGTTTTAATTGATTAAACCTGGACAAATCATATATTTTCTGAAAGATATTGAAAAAAACAAGTTATTTGCTTGAACTGCACCTCAATAACTTAAAAATTGTCTTAACGCGATTCAAAAAACCGACTCAAAAATCATTTTCCAACCATTGAAAATTAGCTTTTTTGTGGAACGGAGATGGTTTTAATTGATTAAACCTGGACAAATCATATATTTTCTGAAAGATATTGGAAAAAAAAAGTTTTTGGCTCGAACCGCTCCTCGATAACTTAAAAATTTGCTCTTGCGCGGTTCAAAAAACAAACTAAAAAATCAGTTTCCAATCGAGGAGTATGTATTAGCTTTTTTGTGGTACGAAGATTGTTTTCATTGATTAAACCTGGACAAATCATATATTTTCTGAAAGATATTGGAAAAAACAAGTTTTTTGCTCGAACCGCTCCTCGATAACTTAAAAATTTGCCCTTGCGCGATTCAAAAAACAAACTTAAAAATCAGTTTCCAATCCAGGAGTATGTATTAGCTTTTTTGCGGAACGGAGATGGTTTTAATTGATTAAACCTGGACAAATCATATATTCTCTGAAAGATATTGAAAAAAACAAGTTTTTTGTTTGAACTGTACCTCGATAACTTAAAAATTGTCTTAACGCGATTCAAAAAACCGACTCAAAAATCATTTTCCAACCATTGAAAATTAGCTTTTTTGTGGAACAGAGATGGTTTTAATTGATTAGACCTGGACAAATCATATATTTTCTGAAAGATATTGAAAAAAACAAGTTTTTTGCTTGAACCTTAACTCGATAACTTAAAAATTGTCTTAACGCGATTCAAAAAACCGACTAAAAAATCAGTTTCCAATCCGTGAAAATTAGCTTTTTTGTGGAACGGAGATGGTTTTAATTGATTAAACCTGGACAAATCATATATTCTCTGAA
Organism: Encarsia formosa; assembly: GCA_038277355.1. Classification (NCBI taxonomy): domain Eukaryota; kingdom Metazoa; phylum Arthropoda; class Insecta; order Hymenoptera; family Aphelinidae; genus Encarsia; species Encarsia formosa. Next base: position 42,896,633 of record CM076187.1, read on the forward strand.
AGATATTGGAAAAAAGAAGTTTTTTGCTTGAACCGCACCTCGATAACTTAAAACATTGCCCTTGCGCGATTCAAAAAACAAACTAAAAAATCACTTTTCTATCCGTGAAAAATAGCTTTTTTGCGGAACGGAGATGGTTTTAATCGATAAAAACTGGATAAATTAAATGTTTTCTGAGAGGTATTAAAATAAGGAAGAATTCTACGTGAACTACACCTCGATAACTTCAAAATTGTCTTAACACGATTCAAAAAACCGACTAAAAAATCAGTTTCCAATCCGTGAAAATTAGCTTTTTTGTGGAACGGAGATGGTTTTAATGGATTAAACCTGGACAAATCATATATTTTCTGAAAGATATTGGAAAAAAGAAGTTTTTTGCTTGAACCGTACGTCGATAACTTGAAAATTGTCTTAACACGATTCAAAAAACCGACTAAAAAATCAGTTTCCAATCCGTGAAAATTAGCTTTTTTGTGGAACGGAGATGGTTTTAATTGATTAAACCTGGACAAATCATATGTTTTCTGAAAGATATTGAAAAAAACAAGTTTTTTGCTTGAACTGCACCTCGATAACTTAAAACATTGCCCTTGCGCGATTCAAAAAACCGACTCAAAAATCATTTTCCAACCATTGAAAATTAGCTTTTTTGTGGAATGGAGATGGTTTTAATTGATTAAACCTGGACAAATCATATATTTTCTGAAGGATATTGGAAAAAAGAAGTTTTTTGCTTGAACTGCACCTCGATAACTTAAAACATTGCCCTTGCGCGATTCAAAAAACAAACTAAAAAATCACTTTTCAATCCGTGAAAAATAGCTTTTTTGCGGAACGGAGATGGTTTTAATCGATAAAAACTGGATAAATTAAATGTTTTCTGAGAGGTATTAAAATAAGGAAAAATTCTACGTGAACTACACCTCGATAACTTCAAAATTGTCTTAACGCGATTCAAAAAACCGACTAAAAAATCAGTTTCCAATCCGTGAAAATTAGCTTTTTTGTGGAACGGAGATGGTTTTAATTGATTAAACCTGGACAAATCATATATTTTCTGAAAGATATTGGAAAAAAGAAGTTTTTTGCTCGAACCGCTCCTCGATAACTTAAACATTTGCCCTTGCGCGATTCAAAAAACAAACTTAAAAATCAGTTTCCAATCCAGGAGTATGTATTAGCTTTTTTGTGGAACGGAGATGGTTTTGATTGATTAAACCTGGATGAATCATATATTTTCCGGGAGGTATCGAAAAAGGGAAGTTTTCTGCGTGAACCGCACCTGATAACTTAAAAATTGCCTTTAAGCGATTCAAAAAACAAACTTAAAAATCAGTTTCCAATCCAGGAGTATGTATTAGCTTTTTTGCGGAACGGAGATGGTTTTAATTGATTAAACCTGGACAAATCATATATTTTCTGAAAGATATTGAAAAAAACAAGTTTTTTGCTTGAACTGTACCTCGATAACTAAAAAATTGTCTTAACGCGATTCGAAAAACCGACTCAAAAATCATTTTCCAACCATTGAAAATTAGCTTTTTTGTGGAATGGAGATGGTTTTAATTGATTAAACTTGGACAAATCATATATTTTCTGAAGGATATTGGAAAAAAGAAGTTTTTTGCTTGAACTGCACCTCGATAACTTAAAACATTGCCCTTGCGCGATTCAAAAAACAAACTAAAAAATCACTTTTCAATCCGTGAAAAATAGCTTTTTTGCGGAACGGAGATGGTTTTAATCGATAAAAACTGGATAAATTAAATGTTTGCTGAGACGTATTAAAATAAGGAAGAATTCTACGTGAACTACACCTCGATAACTTCAAAATTGTCTTAACGCGATTCAAAAAACCGACTAAAAAATCAGTTTCCAATCCGTTTTTTGCTTGAACCGTACGTCGATAACTTGAAAATTGTCTTAACACGATTCAAAAAACCGACTAAAAAATCAGTTTCCAATCCGTGAAAATTAGCTTTTTTGTGGAACGGAGATGGTTTTAATTGATTAAACCTGGACAAATCATATGTTTTCTGAAAGATATTGAAAAAAACAAGTTTTTTGCTTGAACTGCACCTCAATAACTTAAAAATTGTCTTAACGCGATTCAAAAAACCGACTCAAAAATCATTTTCCAACCATTGAAAATTAGCTTTTTTGTGGAATGGAGATGGTTTTAATTGATTAAACCTGGACAAATCATATATTTTCTGAAGGATATTGGAAAAAAGAAGTTTTTTGCTTGAACTGCACCTCGATAACTTAAAACATTGCCCTTGCGCGATTCAAAAAACAAACTAAAAAATCACTTTTCAATCCGTGAAAAATAGCTTTTTTGCGGAACGGAGATGGTTTTAATCGATAAAAACTGGATAAATTAAATGTTTTCTGAGAGGTATTAAAATAAGGAAGAATTCTACGTGAACTACACCTCGATAACTTCAAAATTGTCTTAACGCGATTCAAAAAACCGACTAAAAAATCAGTTTCCAATCCGTGAAAATTAGCTTTTTTGTGGAACGGAGATGGTTTTAATTGATTAAACCTGGACAAATCATCTATTTTCTGAAAGATATTGGAAAAAAGAAGTTTTTTGCTCGAACCGCTCCTCGATAACTTAAACATTTGCCCTTGCGCGATTCAAAAAACAAACTTAAAAATCAGTTTCCAATCCAGGAGTATGTATTAGCTTTTTTGTGGAACGGAGATGGTTTTGATTGATTAAACCTGGATGAATCATATATTTTCCGGGAGGTATCGAAAAAGGGAAGTTTTCTGCATGAACCGCACCTGATAACTTAAAAATTGCCTTTAAGCGATTCAAAAAACAAACTTAAAAATCAGTTTCCAATCCAGGAGTATGTATTAGCTTTTTTGCGGAACGGAGATGGTTTTAATTGATTAAACCTGGATGAATCATATATTTTCCGGGAGGTATCGAAAAAGAGAAGTTTTCTGCGCGAACCGCACCTGATAACTTAAAAATTGCTCTTAAGCGATTCAAAAAACAAACTTAAAAATCAGTTTCCAATCCAGGAGTATGTATTAGCTTTTTTGCGGAACGGAGATGGTTTTAATTGATTAAACCTGGACAAATCATATATTTTCTGAAAGATATTGAAAACAACAAGTTTTTTGCTTGAACCGTACGTCGATAACTTGAAAATTGTCTTAACACGATTCAAAAAACCGACTAAAAAATCAGTTTCCAATCCGTGAAAATTAGCTTTTTTGTGGAACGGAGATGGTTTTAATTGATTAAACCTGGACAAATCATATATTTTCTGAAAGATATTGAAAAAAACAAGTTATTTGCTTGAACTGCACCTCAATAACTTAAAAATTGTCTTAACGCGATTCAAAAAACCGACTCAAAAATCATTTTCCAACCATTGAAAATTAGCTTTTTTGTGGAACGGAGATGGTTTTAATTGATTAAACCTGGACAAATCATATATTTTCTGAAAGATATTGGAAAAAAAAAGTTTTTGGCTCGAACCGCTCCTCGATAACTTAAAAATTTGCTCTTGCGCGGTTCAAAAAACAAACTAAAAAATCAGTTTCCAATCGAGGAGTATGTATTAGCTTTTTTGTGGTACGAAGATTGTTTTCATTGATTAAACCTGGACAAATCATATATTTTCTGAAAGATATTGGAAAAAACAAGTTTTTTGCTCGAACCGCTCCTCGATAACTTAAAAATTTGCCCTTGCGCGATTCAAAAAACAAACTTAAAAATCAGTTTCCAATCCAGGAGTATGTATTAGCTTTTTTGCGGAACGGAGATGGTTTTAATTGATTAAACCTGGACAAATCATATATTCTCTGAAAGATATTGAAAAAAACAAGTTTTTTGTTTGAACTGTACCTCGATAACTTAAAAATTGTCTTAACGCGATTCAAAAAACCGACTCAAAAATCATTTTCCAACCATTGAAAATTAGCTTTTTTGTGGAACAGAGATGGTTTTAATTGATTAGACCTGGACAAATCATATATTTTCTGAAAGATATTGAAAAAAACAAGTTTTTTGCTTGAACCTTAACTCGATAACTTAAAAATTGTCTTAACGCGATTCAAAAAACCGACTAAAAAATCAGTTTCCAATCCGTGAAAATTAGCTTTTTTGTGGAACGGAGATGGTTTTAATTGATTAAACCTGGACAAATCATATATTTTCTGAAAGATATTGAAAAAAACAAGTTTTTTGCTTGAACTGTACCTCGATAACTAAAAAATTGTCTTAACGCGATTCGAAAAACCGACTCCAAAATCATTTTCCAACCATTGAAAATTAGCTTTTTTGTGGAATGAAGATGGTTTTAATTGATTAAACCTGGACAAATCATATATTTTCTGAAGGATATTGGAAAAAAGAAGTTTTTTGCTTGAACTGCACCTCGATAACTTAAAAATTGTCTTAACGCGATTCAAAAAACCGACTAAAAAATCAGTTTCCAATCCGTGAAAATTAGCTTTTTTGTGGAACGGAGATGGTTTTAATTGATTAAACCTGGACAAATCATATATTTTCTGAAGGATATTGGAAAAAAGAAGTTTTTTGCTTGAACTGCACCTCGATAACTTAAAACATTGCCCTTGCGCGATTCAAAAAACAAACTAAAAAATCACTTTTCAATCCGTGAAAAATAGCTTTTTTGCGGAACGGAGATGGTTTTAATCGATAAAAACTGGATAAATTAAATGTTTGCTGAGACGTATTAAAATAAGGAAGAATTCTACGTGAACTACACCTCGATAACTTCAAAATTGTCTTAACGCGATTCAAAAAACCGACTAAAAAATCAGTTTCCAATCCGTGAAAATTAGCTTTTTTGTGGAACGGAGATGGTTTTAATTGATTAAACCTGGACAAATCATATATTTTCTGAAAGATATTGAAAAAAACAAGTTTTTTGCTTGAACTGTACCTCGATAACTAAAAAATTGTCTTAACGCGATTCAAAAAACCGACTCAAAAATCATTTTCCAACCATTGAAAATTAGCTCTTTTGTGGAATGGAGATGGTTTTAATTGATTAAACCTGGACAAATCATATATTTTCTGAAGGATATTGGAAAAAAGAAGTTTTTTGCTTGAACTGCACCTCGATAACTTAAAACATTGCCCTTGCGCGATTCAAAAAACAAACTAAAAAATCACTTTTCAATCCGTGAAAAATAGCTTTTTTGCGGAACGGAGATGGTTTTAATTGATTAAACCTGGACAAATCATATATTTTCTGAAGGATATTGGAAAAAAGAAGTTTTTTGCTCGAACCGCTCCTCGATAACTTCAAAATTTGCCCTTGCGTGATTCAAAAAACAAACTTAAAAATCAGTTTCCAATCCAGGAGTATGTATTAGCTTTTTTGTGGAACGGAGATGGTTTTAATTGATTAAACCTGGATGAATCATATATTTTCCGGGAGGTATCGAAAAAGAGAAGTTTTCTGCGCGAACCGCACCTGATAACTTAAAAATTGCTCTTAAGCGATTCAAAAAACAAACTTAAAAATCAGTTTCCAATCCAGGAGTATGTATTAGCTTTTTTGCGGAACGGAGATGGTTTTAATTGATTAAACCTGGACAAATCATATATTTTCTGAAAGATATTGAAAACAACAAGTTTTTTGCTTGAACCGTACGTCGATAACTTGAAAATTGTCTTAACACGATTCAAAAAACCGACTAAAAAATCAGTTTCCAATCCGTGAAAATTAGCTTTTTGTGGAACGGAGATGGTTTTAATTGATTAAACCTGGACAAATCATATATTTTCTGAAAGATATTGAAAAAAACAAGTTATTTGCTTGAACTGCACCTCAATAACTTAAAAATTGTCTTAACACGATTCCAAAAACCGACTCAAAAATCAGTTTCCAATCCGGGAAAATTAGCTTTTTTGTGGAACGGAGATGGTTTTAATTGATTAAACCTGGACAAATCATATATTTTCTGAAAGATATTGGAAAAAAAAAGTTTTTGGCTAGAACCGCTCCTCGATAACTTAAAAATTTGCTCTTGCGCGGTTCAAAAAACAAACTAAAAAATCAGTTTCCAATCGAGGAGTATGTATTAGCTTTTTTGTGGTACGAAGATTGTTTTCATTGATTAAACCTGGACAAATCATATATTTTCTGAAAGATATTGGAAAAAACAAGTTTTTTGCTCGAACCGCTCCTCGATAACTTAAAAATTTGCCCTTGCGCGATTCAAAAAACAAACTTAAAAATCAGTTTCCAATCCAGGAGTATGTATTAGCTTTTTTGCGGAACGGAGATGGTTTTAATTGATTAAACCTGGACAAATCATATATTCTCTGAAAGATATTGAAAAAAACAAGTTTTTTGTTTGAACTGTACCTCGATAACTTAAAAATTGTCTTAACGCGATTCAAAAAACCGACTCAAAAATCATTTTCCAACCATTGAAAATTAGCTTTTTTGTGGAACAGAGATGGTTTTAATTGATTAGACCTGGACAAATCATATATTTTCTGAAAGATATTGAAAAAAACAAGTTTTTTGCTTGAACCTTAACTCGATAACTTAAAAATTGTCTTAACGCGATTCAAAAAACCGACTAAAAAATCAGTTTCCAATCCGTGAAAATTAGCTTTTTTGTGGAACGGAGATGGTTTTAATTGATTAAACCTGGACAAATCATATATTTTCTGAAAGATATTGAAAAAAACAAGTTTTTTGCTTGAACTGTACCTCGATAACTAAAAAATTGTCTTAACGCGATTCGAAAAACAAACTAAAAAATCACTTTTCAATCCGTGAAAAATAGCTTTTTTGCGGAACGGAGATGGTTTTAATCGATAAAAACTGGATAAATTAAATGTTTGCTGAGACGTATTAAAATAAGGAAGAATTCTACGTGAACTACACCTCGATAACTTCAAAATTGTCTTAACGCGATTCAAAAAACCGACTAAAAAATCAGTTTCCAATCCGTGAAAATTAGCTTTTTTGTGGAACGGAGATGGTTTTAATTGATTAAACCTGGACAAATCATATATTTTCTGAAAGATATTGAAAAAAACAAGTTTTTTGCTTGAACTGTACCTCGATAACTAAAAAATTGTCTTAACGCGATTCAAAAAACCGACTCAAAAATCATTTTCCAACCATTGAAAATTAGCTCTTTTGTGGAATGGAGATGGTTTTAATTGATTAAACCTGGACAAATCATATATTTTCTGAAGGATATTGGAAAAAAGAAGTTTTTTGCTTGAACTGCACCTCGATAACTTAAAACATTGCCCTTGCGCGATTCAAAAAACAAACTAAAAAATCACTTTTCAATCCGTGAAAAATAGCTTTTTTGCGGAACGGAGATGGTTTTAATTGATTAAACCTGGACAAATCATATATTTTCTGAAGGATATTGGAAAAAAGAAGTTTTTGGCTCGAACCGCTCCTCGATAACTTAAAAATTTGCCCTTGCGCGGTTCAAAAAACAAACTAAAAAATCAGTTTCCAATCGAGGAGTATGTATTAGCTTTTTTGTGGTACGGAGATGGTTTTAATTGATTAAACCTGGACAAATCATATATTCTCTGAAAGATATTGGAAAAAAGAAGTTTTTTGCTTGAACTGCACCTCGATAACTTAAAACATTGCCCTTGCGCGATTCAAAAAACAAACTAAAAAATCACTTTTCAATCCGTGAAAAATAGCTTTTTTGCGGAACGAAGATGGTTTTAATCGATAAAAACTGGATAAATTAAAAGTTTTCTGAGAGGTATTAAAATAAGGAAGAATTCTACGTGAACTACACCTAGATAACTTCAAAATTGTCTTAACGCGATTCAAAAAACCGACTAAAAAATCAGTTTCCAATCCGTGAAAATTAGCTTTTTTGTGGAACGGAGATGGTTTTAATTGATTTAACCTGGACAAATCATATATTTTCTGAAAGATATTGGAAAAAAGAAGTTTTTTGCTCGAACCGCTCCTCGATAACTTAAAAATTTGCCCTTGCGCGATTCAAAAAACAAACTTAAAAATCAGTTTCCAATCCAGGAGTATGTATTAGCTTTTTTGTGGAACGGAGATGGTTTTAATTGATTAAACCTGGATGAATCATATATTTTCCGGGAGGTATCGAAAAAGGGAAGTTTTCTGCGTGAACCGCACCTGATAACTTAAAAATTGCCTTTAAGCGATTCAAAAAACCAACTAAAAAATGAGTTTCCAATCGAGGAGTATGTATTAGCTTTTTAGTGGAATGGAGATGGAAAACCAACTAAAGAATCAATTTCCAATCCGTGAAAACTAGCTTTGTTGCGGAACGGAGATAGTTTCAATCGAATAAACCTGGACAAATCATATGTTTTACGAAAGGTATCGAAGAAAGGAAGTTTTCTGTGTGAACCACACCTCACTAACTTCAATTACCTTTACGCGATTCAAAAAACCAACTAAAAAATCAATTTCCAATCTGTGAAAACTAGCTTTTTTTTGGAACGGAAATGGTTTCAATAGATTAAACCTAGACAAATCATATGTTTTCCGAAAGGTATCGGAAAAAGGAAGTTTTCTGTGTGAAGCACACCTCGATAACTTAAAAATTGCCTTTACGCTATTCAAAGAACCAACTAAAAAATCAGTTTCCAATCCGTGGAAATAAGCTTTTTAGTGGGACGAGGATGGTTTTAATTGATTAAACCTGCCCAGCTGAAAAAATCCATATGGAAATCCATATGGAAATCCATGCAGTACCCCATACGGAAATCTATTTCGAAATCCATATGGAATTCCATATGGTGAATTGAAACCGATTTCCATATGAATTTCCATATAGATTTTCAAAAGCAATGAATTTTTTTTTTTAAATAATTTTTTTTTTCTAAACTTTTTTATTATTAACTAGTAATTAAAAAAAATTGATTAGCTTAATTATTCTTATGCCTTTTTCCAAAATAATATTTATTGTACACCAGCCGTACACCATATCGTTCCGAGGTTTGAATTGAGCGCTCGAAATATGACCGTCATCCCAAAGTTTTTGCAAAAGTGCCTACCTTTGGGACAGCCCGTCCACCGTTGGACGGGTAAAAAATTATTTTTTATAAAGTAGGGTTAGAGAGTCGATGTCAATGATCAACGTCAGAAATAAATCAATGTTGATCATTGACATCAACTACCTAACCATACTTTTTTGTTGAATAACTATTATTACGTAATTATAAAATTGTTTTTAATATTTTACTTTCATTTTGAGAGAAGGTTTTTGTAAATGGATAAAATTTTAAAAATAATTCATATTAGATTTTTTAAATACGGCACACATTCAAAACAAGTAGACCGCAGCGATCAATCATTAATTTTTTCAATAAAAAGCTTTACAAGTCTGAAATAAATCAATGTTAATCATTGACATCTACTCTCTAACCCTACTTTATGAAAAATAATTTTTTACCCGTTCCAAAGGTTGGCACTTTAGCAAAAACTTTGGGTTGACGGTCAAATTTCGAGCGCCTAATTCAAACCTCGGAACGATATGGTGTCCGGCTGGTGTACATCTTTTCTTATTATCAAATTTTTTTTTTTTTTAATTCAATTCTTTTCATTTTGATTTAATTAATATTTTAAAAATTAATATTTTACTATCTTCATATTTTATTTTGATTATTGATAATTATTGATAGTTATATAATTGAATGTAACCAAACAGTATGATTAATTGTGATTTTTTTTCAATTTGAATAATTATTTTTTTGAAGCATAATATACTGAAAAAATTAATAATTTACACAAGTTTTTCAAGTAAAAAAATTTATTTTATTTTTCAACATGTGATTTCTAATATGTGATATAGTAATTTTATCAATGGATGACAAAAAGATTTTAGTACATGAGTATATATACAGTTAGTCGCAGAAAGTTTCTAACAAAACAATAGTTGCTTTTTTCTGTTTTTAGTGAATCCAGAGTAACCAAATTTATTCTATTAATTTTTGAAGTAGTTTATTATGCTATTGTTACTATTTATTTTACTAATGAACACAACTTTTGACTAAATAAACAAAATTATAATTTTTTAGATAATCAACAACACTACATAATAATATTGTAAATATAGATGTCAGGACAATATAAAGAGAATAAGCTACGAAAGAGCCAAAAAAAAATTAATTTCCCAGCTATTAGACTCTGAATCATTTCAGAATTTTAACAGAGTATTTTTAAGTTCATATCTAACTGTCCGTAAATTTTCAGAATTTTCTCAGCATGATTAATTTTTAGAGTTAGATGTCCTAAAGCAATATGAACATGTGATTTATTGATACAGATTTTTAACAAGTATCTCATAACAGAAAAACTAAGAAATTATATTATTGTAATTTAAAAAAAAATTAACATTTGCAATTAGTTATGTAATATATCCTAAAGCGCGATAGCGCTTTAACGGCGATCTCATCCATACTTTGTCTATACTTACAAGATATGATTATGAAAAAACTAGGTAAAAACCATGCTAACCTGGAATTATGTTCTAGGTTTGAAATTTCATGATCATACAAATTGAACACTTTTTTACACTTACTAATTCAAATATCTTTACTTTTCAACTTAAAATTTGCAAGTTAAATTTGAAACTACACTTTGAAAAGAAATTTGTGGTAAAGCGTCAACAGCAAATACTCCCATCTTTTTCATATTGATCTTTAATAATAGTCTTCAGAATATTCAGCTAAGGAATTGTAGCGTTGACCCAAGTCCACTCCCAACACCAAGTGTTATCGGCCAAGACTGAAAGAAGAATTAACACAAGTCCACTTCCAACACCAAGTGTTATCGGCCAAGACTGAAAAAAGAATTAAAAATTGCACAAAGTTTAAGGTCTTATATTTTACCACTGAATGAATTGAAGCAAATAGTAAGGTAAGCATAAACTTATCTAATGATGATGAATTCATTAGTAATTATCAATAATTTCTTCATTGCTGCAATTGAGTTTCATACTATATCACTTTGAATTATACTTAGTTTCAATTTTGTAAATATTTATTGACGGGCGAAAAACTTTTACTTTTTTTTAATCAAAAAGTCCACCGTCCCTATTCTCTATAGACGTACACTGAGAGTACTAAAATCGCGAGTGTCTGCACTCTGCTGTTGTCTACTCGGAGGGAACAACAATCAATAAAGGTCACGATAAAGGTTCAGTAGGTACGCTTAGGGGCTAGGGCCCGCGCATCGATCAAGAGACTTACTTAAATGTAACGTGAAGTCAGCTTTCAGCATTAGCATTGAGTTTAAAAATAACGTGAAACATAATTTATAATGGAAAGCTTATTAAATATTTACTTAAAATGTTGTGTACTATCAGAAAAATGTCTGTGCACTGTCATTATCAATTAATTTATCGTTAGGAAAAGTTACGGTTAATGAAATCAATGCGCGGGCCTTAAGCGTACCTACTAAACCTTTATTAGTACGTCTGTAGAGAATAGAGACGGTGAACTTTTTTTTGATAAAAAAAAAGTAAAAGTTTTTCGCCCGTCAATAAATATTTACGAAATTGAAACTAAGTATAATTTAAAGTGATATAGTATGAAACTCAATTGCACCAATGAAGAAATTATTGATAATTACTAATGAATTCATCATCATTAGATAAGTTTATGCTCACCTTACTATTTGCTTCAATTCATTCAGTGGTAAAATATAAGACCTTAAACTTTGTGCAGTTTTTAATTCTTTTTTCAGTCTTGGCCGATAACACTTGGTGTTGGGAGTGAACTTGGGTCAACGCTACAATTCCTTTGCTGATTATTAAAGATCAATATGAAAAAGATGGGAGTATTTGCTGTTGACGCTTTACCACAAATTTCTTTTCAAAGTGTAGTTTCAAATTTAACTTGCAAATTTTAATTTGAAAAGTGAAGAAATTTGAATTAGTAAGTGTAAAAAAATGGTTTTTATAGTACTCCTGGTCACTCTAACCTCAAAATCAAATCTTTGATGCGTGTTTTCGGTTACTCGTACTATAAAATAGTATATAGCACTGGTGCAGCACGTCACCAGGGCTCTTTAAGGACCTCGTGCTCCGCTTCGCTACGCACTCGGGTCCTTAAAACCACCCTGGTGACGATGCTGCACCCGTACTATAATATACTATTACCTAATTTTTTCATAATCATATCTTGTAAGTTTAGACAAAGTATGGATGAGATATATTACATAACTAATTGCAAACGTTAATTTTTTTTTTTTAAATTACAGTAATATAATTTCTTAGTTTTTCTGTTGTGAGATACTTGTTAAAAATCTGTATCAATACATCACATGTTCATATTGCTTTAGGACATCTAACTCTAAAAATTAATCATGCTGAGAAAATTCTGAAAATTTACGGACAGTTAGATATGAACTTAAAAATACTCTGTTAAAATTCTGAAATGATTCAGAGTCTAATAGCTGGGAAATTAATTTTTTTTTGGCTCTTTCGTAGCTTATTCTCTTAATATTGTCCTGACATCTATATTTACAATATTATTATGTAGTGTTGTTGATTATCAAAAAAATTATAATTTTGTTTATTTAGTCAAAATTTGTGTTCATTAGTAAAATAAATAGTAGCAATAGCATAATAAACTACTTCAAAAATTAATAGAATAAATTTGGTTACTCTGGATTCACTAAAAACAGAAAAAAGCAACTATTGTTTTGTTAGAAACTTTCTGCGACTAACTGTATATATACTCATGTACTAAAATCTTTTTGTCATCCATTGATAAAATTACTATATCACATATTAGAAATCACATGTTGAAAAATAAAATAAATTTTTTTACTTGAAAAACTTGTGTAAATTATTAATTTTTTCCGTAAATTATACTTAAAAAAAATAATTAATCAAATTGAAAAAAAATCACTGTTAAAATGAGGTGTGAAATAAATAGCAGGCATGGGATAAATAATCAGGTTTACTCACTTTTACTTATAAAGAAAACAACAATAATTTATTTATTAAGATGTATAAATTATTTAGCTTAACAATACTTATGTTTAACGAGGTAGGACAAATGACGCGGCGCGTGACATTTAATCGACCGATACGCTCGGCTTCGCATCGTAGAAGAAGGAGAGAACAGTGGTTAGCTGCCAGCTGTGCTGCGCTCAGCTGTTCAATAAATTTCCAACAGTTCATAACGCCAATGCCCAATAGATGGCGATGCGTGTACTGTTTCATCAATGTGTAAAGATTATCACACTTGATATTTCAACAATCACAATTAATCATACTGTTTGGTTACATTCAATTATATAACTATCAATAATTATCAATAATCAAAATAAAATATGAAGATAGTAAAATATTAATTTTTAAAATATTAATAAAATCAAAATGAAAAGAATTGAATTAAAAAAAAAAAAAATTTGGATAAGGAGAAAAGATGTACAATAAATATTATTTTGGAAAAAGGCATAAAAATAATTATGCTAATCAATTTTTTTTAATTATTATTAAATAATAAAAAAGTTTAGAAAAAAAAATTATTAAAAAAAAAAAATTCATTGCTTTTGAAAATCCATATGGAAATCCATATGGAAATCGGTTTCAATTCACCATATGGAATTCCATATGGATTTCGATATAGATTTCCGTGGGGTACTGCATGGATTTCCATATGGATTTTTTCAGCTGGGTATAGAGAAGGAGCTATTTAAATGGGTCTAATAGTAAATGAAAAAAATGTCTATGCCATTTTTGAAGAATCTACAAACTATTGAACTCCGAAAAAATTACAAGAATTTTTCGGATTATTTTTATTGTCTGAAAAAATTCCCGGTAATTTAATTTGGAATAAATATAAATTACATTTTATAAAAGATTTCAAAGATAATGCAGAAGATAGAGGTTTGAATGAAATAATCAAATTTCTATCTAGCGAAGATTCTAATTTAAGTTATAAATGTTTTGGTTTACCAGAACCATGCTTAGAAAATATTTCTAATATTTCTGAAAATTATGACTGCAAAATAAACTGAAAAGAAGAGTATGAAAAAATGTTTGAAAAATTTAATAATGATCAAAAAAATATATTTAATACAATAACAAAAAACAAAAATAATATGTACTTAAAAGATGGACCAGGTGGTACAGGTAAAACATTTTTTCCTTTTGGAGCACGGAAAAAATAAAATCCTTGCAGCGTAGCTGAATTCAGCGATATGACGATGCGAACAGTTAACGACGCTCCAACGCAGACTTTTCATCGTGGCGAGGCAAAGTCTGCGTTGGAGCGACGTAAAGTTAGCTATAGCGTGCCTTCCTTACCAACAGCTGTAGCAGAGCTCGACTCACGCTTGACGCTTGTTTACTTGTGTACTTACTCTCTGCTATCGCGGGTGATAAAAATACTGATATAAAAAATACTTAAATTAATTACAACTATCAATAAAGACATTTTTTTATAGTTATGCTGCCGTAAACCCGCGATAGCAGAGAGTAAGTACACAAGTAAACAAGCGTCAAGCGTGAGTCGAGCTCTGCTACAGCTGTTGGTAAGGAAGGCACGCTATAGCTAACTTTACGTCGCTCCAACGCAGACTTTGCCTCGCCACGATGAAAAGTCTGCGTTGGAGCGTCGTTAACTGTTCGCATCGTCATATCGCTGAATTCAGCTACGCTGCAAGGATTTTATTTTTTCTGTGAGGAAAATTAATAATTTTAGGTGACGATTTTAGACAAATCCTTCCTGTAGTCAAAAGAGGCAATGAAAAAATTATTGTAGAAGATACGATTAAATACAGTAAATTGTGGAAAAATTTCAAAATTCTTAAACTCATTGAAAATATGAGATGTAAAGATAAAATTTTTTCTAAATTATTACTAAAAATAGGAGAAATTGAAAATTTTAAAATACCTATGAAATAGAAAAATAAAGATGTTTGTTATTCAATTTTTGGAGATATAAATGAAAATAATAATTTAAACAAAGTTATTTTAGCTTCAAAAAATGAAAATGTTGCAATGTTAAATAGAAAAGTATTAAACATATTAAATGGACCAAGTAATACTTATTACAGTATAGACAAAGCCATTCATAAGGGAGTAGATCAAACTGATTCAAATATATGTTTAGATTATCCAATTGAATACTTAAATTCAGTAAATGACGGGCTTTCTACCCATGAACTAAAATTAAAAAAAAAATGCAGTGGTAATGTTAATTAGAAATCTAAGTAAAAAAGATGGTGTATGCAATGGAACTAGATTGAAAATAACAAATTTATATGAACATAATATTGAAGCTACATGTGAAAAAACAGGAAAAATAGTACAGGTTGGTAAGGTAGATGAGGTTGTTTAGGCGGAGGTTATGGGGGAGGAGCGTGGAAGGGAAGATGAGGTGGGAAGGGTTTGTTATTGCACTTAAAAATGTTAATAGAGCTTTTTCAAAATTTAAAGTACTTCAACAAAACTTTAAAGTTAGTGACTGAGTTGATGAATAAAGTGAATAAGATTAGTTCGTAGATTAGGTCAGATAAGTTTGGGGGATAAAATACGGTATTTGAAGTAAATCAAATTAGTGAGGTCAGTAATGTAGCTAAGATTGAATTAGGTCAGGTAGTTGAAGATAAAAAAGTAAGTATAGTTAGTAGGGTTCTTAATATGGGTGAGAATAGTAAATCGGGTTAGATAAGGCGAGTCTGTGCGGAGGGTAGAGTGTAGGTAAGGTGGTTGTGGACTGGTAGATCAGATATTAAAATTATAACTTTGGCTCTAATTAGAATTTTCATATAAAATCATATATCATTAAAAAGGTCTTGAGCTCAGCAGCTTTTTAATTATGTCATTTTATACCATTGAAATTTTTATTAAATCCTTTTTGTTGTCATGAGAGGGCGCTGAACAAAGCCGTTTATCATTTTAAATCCAACCCTTCCCCCACAAAATCATAAATCAGCTTAAACGCAATTTTGCGAGCTGGTACTATGCAGGAAGTAAGTTCATCTCAAGAAGAATCTGTAAAAAAATTTTGTATAATCCAGCCGAATAACCCTTCGTGCTTCAAAATTTTAGATAATTTTCCTCCAGTTCTTTTGCACAGCAACGAGGGGGGCAAGTTTGACAGGTTAAAAATCACGAGCGTGAAGCGCGAGTGATTTTTTGTCAAACTTGCCCCGCAAAACACAGTCGGAAAATTATCGACAATTTTGAAGCACTAGGGGTATTACGACTGAAAATCGAGGCTTGCTTTTACGAGATTGCAAAATTTGAAAATAATCGTGATTTTTTTATTATTTCGCTAATTACTAGAGTAGTTTTCAGGGTGGGCAGTTTAAGCTAGAGATCTAAGATGAGTCAGGTCCAAAATGAATAAAGTGAGTAGGGTTTGTTGGTAGAGTGAGTGAGAGATGAGTTGGGGATTGAGTGTGGTATTTGAAGTAAGTGAAATTAGTAAGGTCTGTAATGTGGCTAAGATTAAAATATGTTAGGTGGTTAAAGATGAAAAATCAAGTAGGGTTGGTAAGGTTATGAATCTTTTGGTAACATAATTTGGTAAAATTATGATGAGTAAGTAAAGTTCAAACTGAACTCTCGTGTCTAATTTTAATTGGTTTTAAGCACTTAAGTCTTTTTATTATTTTACTAAACATAGAGCTTACGTATTGTTTAGATTAATTTTTATAGTCATCAATTATAATTAGGGGGTTGGCGAGCGGAGCGAGCAGGGGGGTACCCCCCCCCCCCCTAGTTATCTATAAAAACTAAGCTTATTGGAGTTTCTCCTATTAGATGAAGTGCAACATGAAACCTAACACCAACTTTAACTACCAATGGTTCGCATACTTCAATATTTTTGAAATGTGGTAGTTTATTAATTTTTTCCAGCTCCTTCATCACAAGGTTTTCCTGAAGAATCGATAAAATATAAATAATTGTCTATACGCACGAATAACTTTTCTCTGCAATTAATTAGAGCATTAAGTGTTTGATCCTCAATTATAAAATCAATTGATTTCGTACGTTTTTCATTAAATAATTCGTTTAATGTAAAGTCATCATTAATAGCCTCAGGACTATAATTATTAATCGACTTATTAATTGAAAAATTAATATCATGGTCATTGTTTTCTTTTTCAACTACGTCTTCTTGCTGCGTCACCATGATATTTTTCTGTTTCGGTGGTCTACCTCGTTTTCTCGCTGGCAGCGTAGAAATTTGGATGGGCTCCTCCTGCACGCGTCCACTCACGCTCTTGGTCGACTCCTGCGGCTCGAGTCCACTCGCGCACCTAGCAGAGGTGTTTAGTGAAGTGAAGAGTGAACTTAAGTCGAAACGACTTCACTTCACTTGAGTTGGGAGTTGCGCATAGCGTGACGCTGTGCGCTGTGTGTATATACAGGGTGAGTCATTTTAATCTATAGGCTCCAAAATCTCGAAACTGAAGCCCCGGACCAAAAAATTTTTCGTATAAAAGTTTTATGATTTGGAGGGAGAAAGAAAATGGTTACCTTGGATTTGCGCCCGAGGCCTTATTTTGGGCCCTAGGCACCCAAAGTCCGTTTTTTAAAATGGGAACCCCTATTTTTGACCCCGGATTCGGAAAGAGCAGAAAATTTTACGATTTTTAAGTATTTTCCTGAAAATTTTTTTGGGCCCCCTGAGGCCCTGCAGGGGCTTATAAAGCTTTTATAAGGCCCATTTCTTTTTAACTCGAATCAACTCTGAAATAACGCATTTTTTGTATTGCACATGCATTGGAAAAGTTTTTTGGTTTGAAATTTCTAACAAAATGGGCCAAAAAAAATTGGGCCCGGGGCCTTACTTTGGGCCATACGGACCCAAAGTCCGTTTTTTTAAATGGCAACCCCTATATTTTACCCCGGATTCGGAAAGAGCAGAAAATTTTACGATTTATAAGTATTTTTCGACAAATGTTTTATTTTGGTTATTTGTAAAAAGATATTTAGCATTAACTTTTTTTGGTGATACAGAGTATTTAGGACTTTGTAAATTTGGCAGCCTCAATTTTTTTTTAACTATCCATTCAGATTTGGCTCGAAGTGTCCTCCGTTAGCTGTGATACATAAATTTATTCTTTTTTGAAAGTTAACTATAGTTTTTAATAGTACTTCACGTGGAATACCATCACACGCTCTTTGGATACGGTTAATCATATCTTGCCGAGTCATTGGAACTGTTGCGTAGACAATATTTTTCAGAAAACCCCACAGATAAAAGTCCGGTGAAGTCAAATCTGGTGAGCGTGGTGGCCATGCAACAGGTCCACCACGTCCAATCCATTTGTTTGGATACTGATCATTAAAAAAGCTCGTACTTCCGCTTTATAGTGTGGAGGTGCTCCATCTTGTTGGAACCACATTCTTTGCCTGGTTTCTAAATCAACGTTTTCAAATAAATTTGGAAGATGATCTCTGAGAAACTCTAGATACTTGTTACCATTTACAGTCCCATCGAAACAGTAAGGACCTATTAAATAACCATTAATGATGCCGCACCAAACAGTAACACTCCATCGGTTTTGATTATCCACAGCTCTGGTCCAATGAGGATTTGTTGTAGACCAGTAATGGCAATTGTGACGATTTAACTGTCCATTGTTTTTAAAGGTGGCCTCATCAGAAAACATCACGTGATGAAAAAAATTGGGATTTTGTTGAATTTTTTGAAGAGCCCAATTGCAAAAATTTATTCGACTTATAAAATCAGCAGGCGTTAACGCCTGAGTCAAATTTATATGGTATGGGTGATATTTAAATTTTTTAAATATCCGTATTACTGTCTTCTGGGGTATACCATGTACTCTTTCGATTTGTCTGCTGCTCGTGTGAGGATTTAAATGCCTTACCGCTAAAATTAATACAGCTCGAACATCGTCAGCGCCATATTCTCGATGTCGTCGTTGCCGACATAAATGCCCAGCCCGAGCTCTTGCAGTAATATCCCTAATCATAACTTGTGATGGATGTCTTATACCTGGAAATCGCTGTGCATATAGCTCAGCAGCTTGAGCGAAATTCTCTCTGCATTCCCCAAGCACCATGATCATATTAACTATTTCGTCGGGCGTATAATCTGCCATTTCAAGGTTTTTAATAAAACGAAATTATTCGTTGAGATGAATTTTAACTTTAAAAATATTTTCACTACTTCTTGTTTATGGATGAGTTTTAGTAAGATGAACTACGTATAAAAATAGCCAAAACCGAATCATACGTGAAACTAAAACTAACCAGTTTTTTAACTAAAACTTTATCAAACTTATTTTTAGAGTGATTGGCCAATACATTGATAAAATCATAAAAAATCTGCGAATAAGAATATGTATGCATCAAATGTCTTATTTGACAATAAAAATTTCAAGAAAAAACAATACAACGCAATCAGGTTACCTTTATAAAAAACAATAAGATGTTGGATAGCAATTAATTATTTGTAGTTATTCAATTATTTTGAACAGTTTTAATGTTAAGATCAGATTTATTTCTAAATTAAATTGATTATTATAGTTAACAACAGCTCATTTAAAAAAAATAGTAAACTCCTTCTTAACTCTGATAACACTTACGATAAAGAAAGTAAACACGAACACGTGGTAATGGTTCTCGCGCTTTAAGGATATATCACGCAAAGACCATGAACACACGCAGGACGTACCCAACGAGAAGCTAGAAACGCATAGCGTACTGTGTATCTTAGGTATGCGTGCGAGGTGTATACAACACGTAGTGATACTTCTAACGCTAAAGCTATGTAGGGAAAAATTTGACGACCCAATACACTGGACATTCAAGTAATTTTATGAATAAATAAATAAATAAATAAATAAATAGATAAATAAATAAATAAATAAAGAAGACCTTAAACTTTTCCAATGCATGTGCTATACAAAAAATGCATTGTTTCAGAGTTAATTCGAGTTAAAAAGAAATGGGCCTTATAAAAGCTTTACAAGCCCCTGCAGGGCCTCAGGGGGCCCAAAAAAAATTTCGAAAAATACTTACAAATCGTAAAATTTTCTGCTCTTTCCGAATCCGGGGTCAAAAATAGGGGTTCCCATTTAAAAAAAACGAACTTTGGCTCCGTAGGGCCCAAAATAAGGCCCCGGGCCCAATTTTTTTGGCCCATTTTGTTAGAAATTTTAAACCAAAAAACTTTTTTAATGCATGTGCTATACAAAAAATGCGTTATTTCAGAGTTAATTCGAGTTAAAAAGAAATGGGCCTTATAAAAGCTTTATAAGCCCCTGCAGGGCCTCAGGGGGCTCAAAAAAATTTTCAGGAAAATACTTAAAAGTCGTAAAATTTTCTGCTCTTTCCGAATCCGGGGTCAAAAATAGGGGTTCCCATTTTAAAAAACGGACTTTGGGTGCCTAGGGCCCAAAATAAGGCCCCGGGCCAAATCCAAGGTAACCATTTTCTTTCCCCCTCCAAATCATAAAACTTTTATACGAAAAATTTTTTGGTCCGGGGCTTCAGTTTCGAGATTTTGGAGCCTATAGATTAAAATGACTCACCCTGTATATGGGTCAAAATAATACTTTTTTAAAAAACCGTCCGCACGAGGTTCACCGATTTTATTGCAATTTTTTTTGGCAAAAGTACTATTTAATAGAAGACTTTTGCCACAAACTAGAGGTCTCTATCTTATTTCTGCTTGGTGCTAGATTTTTTCAAAGATTGAAAAATGGCCTATTTTTAAGCTGTTTTGAGCAATTTTAAGGTATTTTTCGAAAAATTCTAACTTTTGATCAAAATGAGATAGAGACCTCTAGTTTGCGGCAAAATTTTGTTCAAAATAAGTTCTTTTTTGTAAAAATATTTTGACAACATAGTTTGGTTATTTTTATGCTAATACAGTCCTACACAGATATTGCTATTTTTGCTCATTTGCAGGTATCTTCAAACGACCGTAGCTTTTTCTAGGCTAAATTTTTGTGCATATTAAAAAAATGTTAAATTTTTTTTAGTAAAAAATAAAAATTTTGCGACCGACCGGAACCCTCTACGATCTTCCACTTCCAAGATACAGCTGTTTAAAGTTGTCAAAAAACACAAAAAACGCGTTTTTTACGATTTTCACACGCATTTTCGAACGGTTTCGACCTTTTTTTTTCTCTCAAAAATATGTGGAATCTTCTCTTTATATGTTTCCAAACAATCCCCATAGTAATTGTAGTGCGGATTTGGGGTTTTAGTTGATTCCAAAGCATACACTTTTGACACATTTTATGTGCTAAACTAGTGTTTTTTTAAGGTTGTGTCTAGGTACCATCGCCGTGTACCGTACACGGTACACGGTACACGGTAGCTTTTTACTTTAGATCCTATAATTTATTCCAAATAACCCACTTAAGTTTAAAAAACTACTAGTTTTTACTTTAAATCTGATTACCCATCCTAAATAACCCACTTAAATTCACAGAGTGTCTAAAGTAACTCTTATTTGGTACCGTGTACCGTGCACCGTGCACCGAATACGGTACACGGCGATGGTACCTAGACACTTTCTTTTTTTAACAATATACACGCTACATTTAACTTTTTCGTTCATTATAGATGTTTTGAAATTATTTTTTGACTAAAAACTATTCAAATTCCAGCCAAAATTAGGTCACCTGCTTTGAAAAAATTGATACTCAACGAAATATTGATCTCAATATCAAAATGATATACTACTTTTATTCAGCTTTTTAGTTTTTTGATTCGTTAAAAATCTATGTTCAAATATTGTAAATAATATACCACTTGTTTATTTATTTTTTTCTATTTTTGAAATTACAAATAATTGATCATAGTTTATCAATTATTCTGATAAAACAATCATGGATTACTATTGCTTACTCTGAAAAAAATGAGTCCAAATTAAAAATGTTATTTTTTGAATTCTATGAAGCATGCAACAATCTACCAATCTACATTCTACTTATAATTATGTCCACTTATGAAAAAGAGAATGAGAGATTCGATTAGAAAGTCGAGTCGATATATCGTATCGAAACTTGATCTTTGATTCTTGGAGCAAGAGCGCCGCCTTAAAGGCCCCTCATAAGTGTGAACCAGCTGGACGTGCCAAATTTGAAATCTTCAGGCATGCCTGATTTGATTTTTTTTTTTTTTTTTTTTTTTTAATTAATAAAGTGAGTAACGAAATTTAAATTTTTAATAGCCAAATATGCGGACAAGCTTACAACCCCATAACTCTAGTCGTAGTGAATAACAAATAATTAACTTCAGTAAAAATAATTAATTTTTTTTATTAAACAAATAAGCCAATAAGCAACAACCCCATAATTTTGGGCATGGCTGAAAAAAATGTTAATATTTTTAATAAACCAATAAGGCGACAAGCTACAAACTTTAGGCATGGCTAAAAAAAATGTTAATATTTTTAATAAACAAGTAAGGCGATGAGCTACAATCCCATAACACTGGGCAGAGTGAATGAAAAATAATTAAATTTTCTAATAAACAAATAAGCCGATGAGCTACAACCCCATAACCTTGGGCATGGCTGAAAAAAATGTTAATATTTTTAATAAACCAACAAGGCAATAAGCTACCACCCCATGACGGTTGGCGTAGCGAATGAAAAATAATTAATTTTTTTAATAAACAAATAAGCCGATGAGCCACAACCCCATAACATTGGACGTAGTGAATGAAAAATAATTGATTTTTCTAATAAACAAATGAGCCTATGAGCTACAACCTCATAACATTGGGCGCAGCGAATATAAAATATGTGAATATTTAAATAAACAACCAAGCAAACAAGTTTACCACCCCATAACCTTGGACATGGATAAAAAAAATTTTGAGCCATGCCCAATGTTATGGGGTTGCAGCTAATCGGCTTATTTGTTTATTAAAAAATTTAATTATTTCTCATTCACTCCGCCCAGTGTTATGGGGTTGTAGCTCATCGCCTCATTTGTTTATTAAAAATATTAACATTTTTTTTAGCCGTGCCCAAAGATCAAGTTTCGATTCGAAATATCGTCTCGACTTTCTAATCAAATCTCTCATTCTCTTTTTCATAAGTGGACATAATTATAAGTAGAATGTAGATTGGTAGATTGTTGCATGCTTCATAGAATTCAAAAAATAACATTTTTAATTTGGACTCACTTTTTTCAGAGTAAGCAATAGTAATCAATGATTGTTTTATCAGAATAATTGATAAACTATGATCAATTATTTGTGATTTCAAAAATAGAAAAAAATAAATAAACAAGTGGTATATTATTTACAATATTTGAACATAGATTTTTAACGAATCAAATATTGATATTGAGATCAATATTTCGTTGAGTATCAATTTTTTCAAATCAGGTGACCTAATTTTGGCTGGAATTTGAATAGTTTTTAGTCAAAAAATAATTTCAAAACATCTATAATGAATGAAAAAGTTAAATGTAGCGTGTATATTGTTAAAAAAACACTAGTTTAGCACATAAATGTGTCAAAAGTGTATGCTTTGGAATCAACTAAAACCCCAAATCCACACTACAATTACTATGGGGATTGTTTGGAAACATATAAAGAGAAGATTCCACATATTTTTGAGAGAAAAAAAAAGGTCGAAACCGTTCGAAAATGCGTGTGAAAATCGTAAAAAACGCGTTTTTTGTGTTTTTTGACAACTTTAAACAGCTGTATCTTGGAAGTGGAAGATCGTACTGGGTTCAGCAAAATTTTTGTTTTTTCATAAAAAATATTTAACAATTTTTTAATATGCACAAAAATTTAGCCTAGAAAAAGCTACGGTCGTTTGAAGATACCAAGATGCAAATGAGCAAAAATAGCAATATCTGTGTAGGACTGTATTATTATAAAAATAACCAAACTATGTTGTCAAAGTATTTTTACAAAAAAGAACTTATTTTGAACAAAATTTTGCCGCAAACTAGAGGTTTCTATCTTATTTTGATCAAAAGTTAGAATTTTTTGAAAAATACCTTGAAATTGCTTGAAACAGCTTAAAAATAGGCCATTTTTCAATATTTGAAAAAATCTAGCACCAAGCAGAAATAAGATAGGGACCTCTAGTTTGTGGCAAAAGTCTTCTATTAAATAGTCCTTTTGCCAAAAAAAATTGCAATAAAATCGGTGAACCTTGTGCGGACCGTTTTTTAAAAAAGTATTATTTTGACCCATATATACGTAAAATAGACTTAAATAATCTTTGCTTAATATTTTCACATCTATACAGTCAGGGTAAACACCTGGTTCCCTTGATAATAGCTTCGCTGTGGAGATGATTTTCCCAGGAAGTTTTGACCCAGGAAGGGTCAGGGTAGACTCCTGGTACCCTTGGTGATAGTTACGCTTTGAGGACGATTTCTCCAGGAAGTTTTGACTCGGAAAAGGTAGGGAAAGACACCCGGTGCCCTTGGTGATATTTACACCTTGAAGATGATTTCCCCAGGAAATTTTGACTCCGGAAGGGTCAGGGTTGACTCCTGATGCTCTTGGTGATAGTTACGCTTTGAGGACGATTTTCCCAGGAAGTTTTGATTCGGAAAGGGCCCAAAAGGACACCCGGTGCCCTTGGTGATATTTACACCTTGAGGATGATAACTCCAGGAAGTTTTGACTCCTTAAGGGTCAGGGTGTACTACTGGTGCATTTGGTGATACTTACGCTTTGAGGACGATTTCCCCAGGGAGTTTTGACTAGGAAGGGGCCAGGGTGGACACCTGGTGCAACTGGTATTAATTATACCTTGGAGATGATATCCCCAAGAAGCTTGGACTTCGGAGGGGTCAGGGCGGACACCTGGTGCACCTAGTGATACTGACGCCTTGGAGATGATTTCTCAAGGAAGTTTTGACTCTGGAGAGGCCAGGGTGGACACTCGGTGCACCTCATGATACTTGCGCCTTGAGGTTGATTTCCCCAGGAAGTTTTGACTCCAAAGGGGCCAGGGTAGACAACTTGTGCAACTGGTATTAATTACGCCTTGGAGATGATCTCCCCAGGAAGTTTCGACTCCGCAGCGGTCAGGGTGGACACCTGGTGCACCGGGTTATACTTACGACTTGGAGATGATTTTCCCAGGAAATTTTGACTCCGTAAGGGTCTGGGAAAATACTTGGTGTACCCGGTAATAACTACACTCTGAAGATGCTATCCTAATAGTAAACTTGATGATGTGAACCCGCTGGGATCAAAACTTCCTGGGAAAATCATTTTCGCGGTGTAAGTATCACCAGGTGCACCGAGTGTCCACCCTGGCCTCTCCGGAGTCCAAACTTCCTGGGGAAATCATCTTCAAGTCGTAAGTATCAACAGGTGCACCAGGTGTTCGCCCTGACCCACCCAGAGTCTTAATTTCTTGGGAAAATCATCTCCAAGGCGCAAGTATCACGAGGTGCACCGAGTGTCCACCCTGGCCTCTCCGGAGTCCAAACTTCCCGGGGAAATCATCTTTAAGGCGTAAGTATCAACAGGTGCACCAGGTGTTCGCCCTGACCCACCCAGAGTCTTAATTTCTTGGGAAAATCATCTCCAAGGCGCAAGTATCACGAGGTGCACCGAGTGTCCACCCTGGCCTCTCCGGAGTCCAAACTTCCTGGGGAAATCATCTTCAAGTCGTAAGTATCACCAGGTGCACCAGGTGTTCGCCTTGACCCTTCAAAAGTCTGAATTTCCTGGGGAAATCATCTTCAAGGCGTAAGTATCACCAGATGCACCAGGTGTTCGCTCTGACCGTTCTAAAGTCCAAACTTCCTGGGGTAATCATCTCCAAGGCATCAGTATCACCAGGTGCACCAGGTGTCCGCCCTGACCCTTCCAAAGTCCAAACTTCCTGGGGAAATCAACTCCTAGGCGTAATTAATACCAGTTGCACCAGGAGTCCACCCTGGCGCCTTTAGAGTCAAAACTTCCTGGGTAAATCATCTCCAAGGCGTAAGTATCAACAGGTGCACCAGGTGTTTGCCCTGACCCTCCGAAGTCAAAACTTCCTGGGGAAATCATCTCCAAGGCATCAGTATCACCAGGTGCACCAGGTGTCCGCCCTGACCCTTCCAAAGTCCAAACTTCCTGGGGAAATCAACTCCTAGGCGTAATTAATACCAGTTGCACCAGGAGTCCACCCTGACCCTTCCGGAGTCAAAACTTCCTGGGGAAATCATCTTCAAGGTGTAAATATCACCAAGGGCACCAGGTGTCTTTCCTGACCTTCTCCGAGTCACCGGGTATGTTGCAAATCCTTAAATGAAATCCTCGTCGACAAAAAATATCGCCGGCAAAATTTTTCGCCGACGAAACTTTCGCCGAATAATTTTTTTTGGCAGAAAAATAAATTCTCCGTCGGTAAAACAGTTTTTAAATAAAATAAAAAAAAAGTATAATTTAAATGTAGCTAATCGCTCCAAACGAATCAAATTTACTGTTACAATCAATTAATTAATCAAAGAATTTGTAACCAACAACGAAGTAATGAGTCTTCTTGCTTTAAAAGAAACGTAAAAATCTCAAAAATAGAAATATATAGAAATTGTCATTCAAAACCTTTTTTTTTTATCTTGTTTGAAAAAAGTTTGTCACATAAATATTTTATTATGTTTTATTTGTACAAAGTTAAATTATAAACGTTTTATCTCAATCGTCTTATTCATCAGAAATAAATTAACCTTTTTCAGAAACTATTTTAATAGTTGAAATAAAACAAAAAAATATACCAAAAACATTAAGAGTGCTGCCTACCCCTAGTGGTGCCCTCTGGTGATGCATTATTTGGCAATTTTCTTCGACGGATTACGGCTTCAATATTTAATTAATTGACCTGAAAAAAATCTTAAAAAAATTCTATAAATCGGTCTACAAGTGCGTTACTATCTAGATTTTTGATTAGGTTACTCTAAAAAAAGTGAAAAATGTTTTTTCGATAGCGGCTTGGAAGGCTGGTTGTCTGCTGCCTCGCGCTGCGATATCGCGGAGTGAGTTCGAGAATCTCGATATATCGATAGCTGAAGCGGAGAGCTGCTGAGTGTTGGGTGGTGTGGTACTTTGTACTCACCATGGTAAGCCACCTGGTGTATTGGTGTATTAGGCGCATTTTACCGAGCGTTCGAAATAAAATTTTTTTTATAAACTATTAAATAAACCGACAAGCTCCAAAACCCCCATAACGCTGGGGAGAGCCATAAGTAAATAATTTTTTATAAACAATTAATTTAACCGACAAGCTCTAAACCCCCATAACGCTGGGGAGAGCGATAAATAAATAATTTTTTATAAACAATTAAATAATCCTACAAGCTCTAAACCCCCATAACGCTGGGGATAGCGATGAGTAAATAATTTTTTATAAACAATTGAATAAACCAACAAGCTCTAAACCCACATAACGCTGGGGAGAGCGATAAATAAATAATTTTTTATAAACAACTGAATAAACCAACAAGCTCTAAACCCACATAACGCTGGGGAGAGCTATAAATAAATAATTTTTTATAAACATTTAAATAATTCGACAAGCTCGTAATCCCCATAACGCTGGGGAGAGCGATATATAAATAATTTTTTATAAACAATTGAATATACCGACAAACTCTAAACCCACATAAAGCTGGAAATAGCGATAAATAAATAATTTTATATAAACAATTGAATATACCGACAAGCTCTAAACCCACATAACGCTGGGGAGAGCGATAAATAAATAATTTTGTATAAACATTCAAATAATTCGACAAGCTCGTAACCCCCATAACGCTGGGGTTAGCCATAAGTAAATAATTTTTTATAAACAACTGAATAAACCAACAAGCTCTAAACCCACATAACGCTGGAGAGAG
This sequence comes from Encarsia formosa, assembly GCA_038277355.1. Taxonomy (NCBI): domain Eukaryota; kingdom Metazoa; phylum Arthropoda; class Insecta; order Hymenoptera; family Aphelinidae; genus Encarsia; species Encarsia formosa. The sequence continues at coordinate 42,924,445 of CM076187.1, forward strand.
CGATAAATAAATAATTTTGTATAAACATTCAAATAATTCGACAAGCTCGTAACCCCCATAACGCTGGGGATAGCGATAAGTAAATAATTTTTTATAAACAACTGAATAAACCAACAAGCTCTTAACCCACATAACGCGGAGGAGGGCGATAAATAAATAATTTTTTATAAACAATTGAATAAGCCGACTAGCTCTAAAACCCCATAACGCTGAGGACAGCGATAAGTAAATAATTTTTTATGAATAATTGAACTAACCGACAAGCTCTGAACCCCCATAACGCTGTGCACCCAAGTTCAACGAAAAACTAATCGGCTTTTTTCCAAGCTTTAAACCCCTAAAACCCGGAGCACCCAAGTTCAACAAAAAAGCTGATTGACTACCCCCCAAGCTCTAAGCCCCCAAATCCCTGGGAACGCGAGTTCAACAAAAAAGCTGATTGGCTACCCCCCCGCTCTGAGCCCCCAAAACCCTGGGCCCCCGAGTTCAACAAATGAACTAATCGGCTGTCCCCAAAGCTCTAAACCCCCAACTGATCCGTTTGTTTTATTGAACTCAGGCACCCAGGGTCTTGGGGGTTTAGAGCTTGAGGGGTAGCCAATCAGCTTTTTTGTTGAACTTGGGTGCTCCGGGTTTTGGGGGCTTAAAGTTTGGAGCATAGCCGATTAGTTTTTTCTTTGAACTCGGGTACCCAGCGTTATGGGGGTTTAGAGCTTGTTGGTTTATTCAATTGTTTATAAAAAATAATTCATTTATCGCTCTCCCCAGCGTTATGAGGTTTTAGAGCTAGTCGGTTCATTCAAATGTTTATAAAAAATAATTCATTTATCGCTCTCCCCAGCGTTATGAGGTTTTAGAGCTAGTCAGTTCATTCAAATGTTTATAAAAAATAATTCATTTATCGCTCTCCCCAGCGTTATGAGGTTTTAGAGCTTGTCGGTTTATTCAAATGTTTATAAAAAATAATTCATTTATCGCTCTCCCCAGCGTTATGTGGGTTTAGAGCTTGTTGGTTTATTCAATTGTTTATAAAAAATTATTTACTTATGACTCTCCCCAGCGTTATGGGGGTTACGAGCTTGTCAAATTATTTAAATGTTTATACGAAATTATTTATTTATCGCTCTCCCCAGCGTTATGTGGGTTTAGAGCTTGTTGGTTTATTCAGATGTTTATAAAAAATTATTTACTTATGGCTCTCCCCAGCGTTATGGAGTTTACGAGCTTGTCGAACTATTTAAATGTTTATAAAAAATTATTTATTTATCGCTCTCCCCAGCGTTATGTGGGTTTAGAGCTTGTCGGTATATTCAATTGTTTATAAAAAATTATTTATTTATCGCTATTTCCAGCGTTATGTGGGTTTAGAGCTTGTCGGTATATTCAATTGTTTATAAAAAATTATTTATATATCGCTCTCCCCAGCGTTATGGGGATTACGAGCTTGTCGAATTATTTAAATGTTTATAAAAAATTATTTATTTATCGCTCTCCCCAGCGTTATGTGGGTTTAGAGCTTGTCGGTTTATTCAATTGTTTATAAAAAATTATTTACTCATCGCTATCCCCAGCGTTATGGGGGTTTAGAGCTTGTAGGATTATTTAATTGTTTATAAGAAATTATTTTTTTATCGCTCTCCCCAGCGTTATGGGGGTTTAGAGCTTGTCGGTTTATTTAATAGTTTATAAAAAAATTTTTATTTTGAACGCTCGGTATAATGCGCCTAATACACCAATACACCAGGTGGCTTACCATGGTGAGTCACCAAAGTACCACACCACCTAACCCTGGTCAGCAGCTCTCCGCTTCAGCTATCGATATATCGAGATTCTCGAACTCACTCCGCGATATCGCAGCGCGAGGCAGCAGACAACCAGCCTCCCAAGCCGCTATCGGAAAAACATTTTTCACTTTTTTTAGAGTAACCTAATCAAAAACTAGATAGTAACGCACTTGTAGACCGATTTATAGAATTTTTTAAGATTTTTTTCAGGTCAATTAATTAAATATTGAAGCCGTAATCCGTCGAAGAAAATTCCCCATGCCAAATAATGCATCAACAGAGGGCACCACTAGGGGTAGGCAGCACTCTTAAACAGTTCCTTATGTTAACTCTTCCAGAGATTTCAAAAAATTGAAAATTTATTGGTATCATTGTCCAGTTGGCTGAACCAATTTTTAAATAGTGCAGTTTTTACGGTTTAGTAGAAGTGGTTTATCCCAAAGTACTACTTTATTTTATGTAACTTGGGATCAATGAACTATTTTAATTTAATATTACTGCCCACCGGGCGAATTTTGAGTCTGGAGGGCTTTTTGTCGGCCTAGAGCGGTACATTACTTACAATTTACACAACTTATTCGATTATAAAAAACACATACAAAATTTTTACAACTTATTATTTAATAAAAAATACATACACATACATATACATGTTTCCTCACCCAATATGAGAATATACTTCATTAAGAGAATCTAAAATTTTTGACAAAAGCGATCTATTTATTTTTTTAATCATTTATTGATCTCAATTTGAACCAGAACATATATTATGTTAATACAAATTATTGTAAGAATAATTAGATTTATTCTTTTACTCTTCTTCATCATCTGAAACTAAATCTTCTTTCTCAAACTCTTCGACAACATCTGTAAAAAAAAAAAAAAAATTATTTAAAATAGATCAGAGCCAAAAATTGTGCCATCAAGTGCAACAAGTTTTTATAAAGTGCATTTGAGATACTTATCACTTATGATCTATTACTAACCAACAACTTTTTTTGTAACGATTTATAGGTTAATTGAAAAAAATAATTACTTTATTATTAACTGTTATTACTTCAGAAGTACTTATTCACTAACTCTTTGTAGTTGAATAGGTGTGTGCCTCAACAAATTTAACTTTCTACAAAATATACAATATTTTTAAATTTTACCTTTGTTATTAGATCGGTTCATGTCATTTTTTGTCGCATTTAAAATTTTTTTTTTATATTTTAATCAACTTTACTTCATTAAGAGATTTATTAGTAAGATATTTGGTGACTTCCATGAAAAAAAAAGAACTCACATCAAATCATTGCAAAATCGTTTGATACTTTATTTGGCTATTAATTGTTATTAAATCATCACAATAAGTTTCAAATTTTATATTTTAAAACATGCTTTTTTGCTCACGTATGAAAAAAAAAAAAAACACCATTGCGAAATTTTGTACTCCTATTATTTATATACAACTCAGAATCTCTTTTTTTATAAAGTACTTGCAACACTGATAATTTCTGAGCTATACATTAAATTGATATACAAAGGACTTTTACAATGAAATACAATTGAGAACAAATTATATTTTTAAAATATGTAAGTTAAACATTATTATTGGCCCAATGGAGTGAATATAGATGATCCCAGCAAAGAAACACCTTAGCCGGAAAACTTAAGAGTCTTTTTATTCACGGGTGCTGTGTCGAAAAATATTTTTTCGCGCCCTCTTATTCACTGACTGATACTAAAGCTCACTTTCTTCTAATATATAAAAGTCAAAGTCATGAATAAAGTGATTTGTTCACATTTCAATCCCCTCAATGTCACTTTTTTCGTGGCAAGTTTTAGGCTTAGGTTTTTCTTCGCTGGAATCATCGAAATATAAAGCCCTATTTTACCTAAAAATTTTGCAATGCCATAACTTTTAATTTTGTTAATACCTTTGTCAACTTTTTCCACCTCATGTGCGAATTTTCCATGGTGAAGTTCATCTGCTACCTTCCAGATGAATTCCTTTGCGTTCAGCTTTCCGGCTTTCCAAAGATCCCAATTTTCGTGGATCACATTGTCGTTTAACACTGTTACTTTCTTTTTTTGCGTTAACAGACAATCATTCTCATGACTAACAAATTGAATCATTAAGGTGCCTTGAAATTGCAATAGTACGTCTATAACATTAAAATCATATCAAAAAATTAGTTTGTTTATTTCAAAGAATAAAGCAACAATTATCTTTAATAAATATTCCTTCGAAACTGCTAATGCTTTTAAAGTGCTACATATTTGTTCAGAGTAAACTTTGAATTTAAAGTTGTAGTATTTGCAAATAAATAGGAATCGTTATATTATAGTTAAAAAATTGTTATAACTCCAGAAAAAAACTGTTTTTGAAACGGAAAATAAAATTTTTCGGGTTCAATATTGAAGTTAAGTCTTGGTCTCCTGTTCTCGCGATTATTATAAGTTTTTGATCCCATCTCGTGGCGATAGAGTGATGAAATTTCACGCTCAGACCCTGTTTCTATTAAGGCACATTTGGGAATCGTTGAACAGGCGCCCGCGCCCTGCAGAGTCGAGCTGAGGTTCCAACACCCGACGCTTTATTCTTCCTTGAAGTTCTTTAGGGCAAACAGGTTACCTGAAGTACTTTCGGGCTTCTAGACCTGTGTTAGTTATATTAACTTTTAAAGCAATTGTACTTATTATAATTTATAATAAAAAAAGTTTAGGAACATTTGGAAGTTGCGATTTTAAATGTATCTAAGTTCAGTGTACCTAATATTGTGTCAAAAAACATTACAAACTTAAAAGATGATGTCAAAGGCCACTTTGGTCATAAAAAATAATTGTAGCGCTTGACCTTCTGAAAAGATGGTTTTTGAAACCTCTGTTCTTATGTTAACGTTAAAAAGTGGTAAATTGAAGTCGACGGCAATTGAATTTAATGCAGTTGACGAAACATTTAATTTATAATCTTGATTCCTTATGTCTTCACAAGCAAAACCCATTTTTATATTGAACGCTCAGAAAGTATATTAACCCTTTAAGTCCCAGGCGACCAATTTATACTCGATCGGTTTTTTGATCAGAAAATAAGTAATTCTTATGAAAACTGTTAATGTTTTGGAGTTTTTATAAGTAATAGGACTCCCTTTTTAAGAATCTGAAGTCCGAATACTGAAATATTTTTCAGGAAATTAATTATGAGCACTTAAAGTTGAGACGACTGATGGCATCGACTATAGAGTTTTCAAATGTTTATGTATTTATCCAATATTGAAATAAGCTTTATAAACTGTATGAATCATATTTTTTGAGTATAAAAAAGTCATTGAAAAGTATTGTATCAATCGAAACCTGGAGCTTTTGCCATCTGATACTGGTGGCGCCCTCTTTATTTATGACCAAAATTAGCTTGGCCATATACTCAATGACTTTTTTATACTCAAAAAATATGATTTATACCGTTTATAAAGTATATTTCAATATTGGATAAATACATAAACATTTGAAAACTCTATAGTCGATGCCATCAGTCGTCTCAACTTTAAGTGCTCATAATTAATTTCCTGAAAAATATTTCAGTATTCGGACTTCAGATTCTTAAAAAGGGAGTCCTATTACTTATAAAAACTCGAAAACATTAACAGTTTTCATAAGAATTACTTATTTTCTGATCAAAAAACCGATCGACTATAAATTGGTCGCCTGGGACTTAAAGGGTTAACGTTAAATAATTCAGGAATCATTTTCACCCAATCTATTTCATAAATAAAATTTAGATTTGCATTAGTACAAAAATTGTACAGACGGTACATTACAAAAATTAACGTTGAAAGCATGAATAATATACCATACATTTTGACAAATGGAGTTGTTAACCAATGGAAGATATATCATTACACTATAAAAAAAACTTTTAATTTTTTTTTTTTTTTTTTTTTTTTTTTTTTTAACAATTTGTATAACGATTCCACATTACTTTTCAGTTTTGGCTATCAGATAATAACTTTTATTGCCCAAAAATTAACTGTAAGCACACTTATCTTTATATTTGTTTAATTGATTCTGGCCTTCAGGGAGGGCACTGGTAAAAACGTTGCGTACATCTAATTTTTTACTTTGCGCAAAAAAAAATTAATGAAAAATTTTTTACCTATAAATCGCCATACTGTCGGCCGCTTGTTTCTCATCTTTGTATTTAAATCGCGGTGGTACGACTCGATGCCGTTGTTGGTGTGGATAAACTGATTGTAAACACAAAATGTTTGTTCACCCCGCTTATCGAGCCAGTAATCTTGAAAATAGTCGAAAAAACCATCGAAATTGTGGTTTGGAAAAGTTTTGTACGCGTCTTCCTTAATTTCTTCAAAAGCGTCTCTTATCTCAATAGCAGGCAAAAGAGCTAGAGCCATCACTTTGAGTAGAACTCTATGAGTGTCTAGATGCTTTTGAGAATTGCGTGCAGTGGCTGCTTTTTTCTCAATGGCTTGTCTAAGCAAGGCCTGTAAAAAAATATTTATCAATTTAGTTTATAAGTTGTTCTGAAAAATATTCGTTTTTCATAATTTGTTTACAGGTTGCAATACAAAACAGTTATAATTTCTCAAACACGGTTACTCGTACGATTAAAGTAAATTATTATAACTTTGAGTAGAAAGCTTACTTATATTTTATTTCTCGTATTATTCTCACGATATCATTATATTAAAGATAAGAAAATACAAACTTCGATTTATAGTTGAGACAAGGTGCTTTCAGTTTTGTTAAATTTTGTTAAGGAGACTTACACGAGCAGGGCCGTATGAAGTGAAGAGGTCCCAAGATAATGAATATATTTTATTTATATATGTACTCAAAAAAGCATTTGAATGAACAAATCTAATGTTATTTATTACTTTTAATGATTGATTCAAACAATTAAAGCTGCATTCATATATTTTTTAAGTAATAAGTTAGGTTAATATCACCTGATTTGTCAGTTTATTTATTTATTTTTTTTCCTCAAAACTAAATTAACCAACATAATTTTTCTTTTTTTTTCAGGATAACATATACTATTAGTAGATTGTTTTTAAGAAAAATTGTCCTCGTCAGTTTTGAATGCAAACAAAAAGTCTATGATTTTCCATAAGTACTCGTGTTCAAGGTCAAAATGTTTTAATTTCCAGTTCTCAAAATTTTGATAGCCAACCTATATATTTTTTTTTTCAATATTATCAATGCTTTAAAAACTATGTTATCTCAAAATTTTTGGAATATTAACCTCATGGTAACAAGTCGCGTGAGCCTCCTTAAATTGAAAGCACCTATATCATAATCATTTATTGTTTTTATATTCAAACCAAGCTTGACTTTGTAAGTATTATGAAGCCACCCAATCCTAACAAATCATAACACAAACTACAATTTTTAATGTTTTTTTTAAGTCACGTAAAAACTTGCTAAAAATCTGAAAATATTAATTTTTATTTGGTTTTCTCAATTTAAAAAGAACGATTACAAAATTTTACAAAGCTTGGTCAGATTAGGTAGAGTTTGTTATGAAATTCTATGTTTGGTCTACTAAAAATATAAAAATTAAGTATAACATTCAAAAGTTTATTTTATATACCTGTGTAAACTGAAAAAAACAGCCAAGGACTTTTAATTGTGGGTCTTTGAAGCTATGCTTTATACTTTTCATCAAGCCCATTTCAAAGTCAGAGTGGAACTCTGTTGGTTCCCACTCCGGCCAAAGCCGTTTGATTTCTTTGAAAACGACGTCGTATGCTTCTTTTTTTTGATTGCCCATTAGGACCCAAACGCAGGGGAAGTTCTAAAAAATTTCAAAAATTTTCCATATTTTAAATTAAAATAATTTGTTCATTCAAAGTCGTGCTTAAAGTCCAAAAAATTTTTTTTTTATAACCCGCTACTTTTTATCATTATTTACTTAATATAAGATTTAATTGCATATATTCTTCATACAAACATTCTGCTTTATCCCTTTCTAGTTTTAAGTTCGGTTACTCCGTAATCAGAATATATAGAAATTATTAAATTGATACGCGAGGAGTCAACAAGTTTTCGTTTATGATATATTTACGAATACAATATGTACAAGTTAGTTTATATCTGAGAAAGCTTCCAGTAAGAAACTTTATTCAACTTGAGCATGTAACAAGTACTTTTCACCGCGAAAAATACGCAGTAGAAGTGATACTTTTAATCTCGATATCTTTTCATCGCAGCGTTGAACAATAGGTTCACAATTTCGGCCTCATTTTTCTAAAACTACCATATCACATGATCTACTTGAATAAAATATGCTATTTAATTAATGTCCGAAGTTGTTCACTTACATCTCGAGTTTCTGTTGCTGAAGGCATCTCGGTGAAAATAAATGTTCAACTTCACACATTAATTGAAAAAGATTTCATTTTTACTAAAAATTTGCAGTAAGCAAGCAAGTACAATACAATTTTTTGGACTTCACAGACTTTTTTTTTATTATTTCAAAAAATTAGAACGCTTTTAAAATTAAAGACTAATATTTCAAGCAGCCGAATACGATTGTGTCGTCTCAAGTATTTGATAGTGAATTTAAATAATGTACTACAGCTTTTTGTATTTTTTTTTTCCTACTGTTTGAATGGAGATCTAAGAGAAAATCTCTTCGATTCTTCATAAATATAAATATTCTTCATAAATATAAATCTACTGGAACTCCTGTTAAATCAAAAATTGAACCGGTCAACTCCATCACCTGAGTTCACTCAAAATTATTACAATAGTCACTCGCACGATCGGGGAGTCCTTATTTGTACCGCAAAACTAATTTAAGTTTTAAAGTTTTATGTCAGCAGTGTATTTAAGTAGATGTGCTACCCAGTTACCCAGACTTTCGTAATGATAATGTGGTTCCGGCTTTTCCGATCACGAACACGAGTACTCGGAAAAAATTGAAAGAAAACTTTAGTTAACTTGTTACAATCGGATAACGAAATACTTAACATTTTTCGGGTGCCTGGGTACGATAAGATATCTGCGTTTTCAGCCGGATACTATTATTCGGATTTGATCAGCATTTATAACTCTATTTAGTGTACGTGTGCGCGAAACATGCTATGAATTACATATAAAGCTATCAGAGAAACAATTTTTATTTCAAGAAAGTTTCCAAAACTTATTTTAAGGCCAAGCTCCACCTTTTCATTAATTAACTTGTAGTCGTTACCATAATCTCAATTTTTTTCGTATCTGAAAAGCTAATAGAGCTTCAGAAATCTCGTCTCGATATTAACAATGATCTTTTCTAGAATTTTCAATTGAAATTTTTTAATGACAAAATAGCTTTTGTACGTAACTGCTAACGCTAGCTACGAAAATAGTACTTTTCATAAAAAAGATGTTGCAAATGTTTAACGCACCGAGTTTGTGATCGACGCACCTAGCGAAGCCAGGCCGAGGGTTGTGGACGATCACACGAGGTCTTCAATCTGCACACTTGCACCCGAATAGTTTGATGGGCTCGCGGTCGGCCCTCGATCCGCAAAGGGACCATTTCGCGGACGATGCTAGAATCGAGCTCATCCCGGAGGCTCACTTAATCTGCTGATATCTCACTGAGAGCATCGCAGAAAAAAAATTGCCAGGCTGCACGAGCAAAACGGAGCGCGGAACTCGCTGGAGTGGCCTGTCGAGAGAGTAAAGAAAACGCAGCGGCTTAGCCAGAGCAGGAGGATGTGTGTCGGTGGGTCTGGGTGACGATTTTCGGGAGACCCGGTGGTGCTTAATATTTACTTTTTATTATAATTGGGACATTTTACGGCAGGAAATGTTTACGTAACGATTTGATAGCCTTGAATGGTCACTTGATAAACACTAAGAAAATAGTTGCTCGTTTTCGTGATTTCATTAGATCTTACAACCCAATTTATTAAAATTGTAAATTCTCATTTTTGAATTTTTGAACGATGCCTTAAAAATCAATCAATTTTATTTTGTGAACTACAGCAACTGATCGTTGTTATGGTGATATTTTACAGATCAGCTATAAGAACGGGTTTTTCAATATTTATGATTTATCTTTGTCTGAAAAGACTGTTTAAGTCAAATTAAATATTAATGGTCAAATTCGTAACGTGTATTCTCAGGAGCCCTGCTACTATTATACTAACGAAACAAGGTAAAAATTACAATTTTATAGTTTTTAAGTAGACTTTATTTAGTTTGCATTAAAAATTAAATTTAAAATTCATGATTAGCAGCCTTGCGAATTTCGTAAAAGCCTTTAAAGTAATATTACAATTTGACAAAATCAGCATCTTTGAAAATAACATAGTACGAATGTTATTTATTTAAAGGTTCAAGTACAAATTAACAAATGGAGGTTTCATACGTAATCTGCACCCTTACAAATTCACGCATACTACATTTCAAACGAATCCGATGATTTAACGCGTCTTCGTGAATTTTTTGACCTTCAACTGCTTGACAAAACCATATTTAGGATACTGAATTTTATTATTACGTAGATATAACATTTGATATGGAGGTACTTCATATCATTTTATTTATCTATGCACGATTTATTTTAAATGTGACTCCGTACAAAAAGTAACCGCGGGGTAAAAAATTAATTGGAAAGATTTGTTCATTTTCATGCTTAAAGAATCGATGAAACCATTCCGAATTAAATAATTTACGAAGGCGAGCGAAATATGATTTTTTATGGCTTCAGTGGTTTAAGATTCTAGTTTATAAGCAAAAAAAAAAATTTTGTTTAGTTTTTGCTTCAGATAATGAGCTTGTAAGATGGAGCTTGACATTAATATTTCAATACATATAAATTATGTTAAGTTCGTTACAAAACGTTTTTTTATTACACACCACCATACAACTGGGCTCAATAGTTTTTGTTTTATTTTTTCCAAACACTTCTGTTACTTGCTTATTATTTGGAGTATACGAGTTATCAATACTTAATTTGTAACACGAGAGTAACATACAGTTTGAGAAAAAAAAACTGATTAGATTTCCAGTAGGTATACCTTTTATGCCTCTTCTACACTGGCGGATCATCCAAGGATCGGCTTAACTTTGAAATTGTTACATCTCACTTCTGAATAAATATACAGCACTGTTTTTTGAAATTTCATTAAAAATCAATATTTTCTACCCATAATCACAAAAACTAGTATAATTTCCCAATATGGAAGCGCGATATAACAATTATAAAGTTAATCCGAACCTCGGATGATCCGCCAGTGTAGAAGAGGCATTACGAACACCATTCGTACCAGTACAAGTACCGATTGAAAACATCGAATATATTAATATTAAAAATTTATCTTTTGATGGTAAGTACGGTCGACCTAACAAACTTTTTATAGTTGTCAATTTTTTAATTTAACATTATAATGATTAAAGGTAAGTATTAATATTTTATTTTTACCTTCTCATACTTTCTCACCATAATTGTGAGAAGTTGACTGCAGTCTGTAAATTTTGCGCGACTACCGAAGGTGCCATCAATGTTGCTAATTTTTCCATCTGCCAGTTTTTGCATTAATTCCTCGTTGCGGAATATTACATGAGAGTCACCAAACTTGTCAGTTACAACAGAATGCTGTAACTCGTATCGCAAATCGTTGTCTGGTCGCTCATGTTTTAAAGCACCTTGCCCCTCTGGAGAAGATAAAAATTCAGCAAATGCTTTAAACGTTTTAACGCCGTTGCAGCGGTGTATCTGCAAATTTTTTCGACCTCTATACATCTCAAACCTTTCTCTAGGATACGTGGTAAAGATGGCCACATCTGCAAATCTAAAAAAAATAAATATTTTGCAGATTTTTTATACTGCTATTTTTTTCATACTACAAGTTTTATTTATTACTGGTCACAACCGATAATTGCACTTAAAATAACATGATTTTGTAAATATTTTATGTTATACAGACGATTCGAGTTACCTTCAACTCGAAGGAATGAAGTTAGTAAAAAAATTACATTTTACTGTTTAAAATTTTTATGCTTTAGCCTTGAAATATAGTTTGTCAACAGAAAATGTCGGCGTCCGAATAATAAAAAAAAAAATTATCACCTCGAATTGTTCTCGGTTTGTTGTCATTTAATTACAATATTTTATGTTGCTTTCATTTTTACATATGGCGATTAATGTGGTCAGAAAGACTATCAGATCAAACAAGCACTTCACCAAATGAAATCGATTACAGATATTAAGCGAGACTGAATCCAAAGGAAATCGTGCAGCGCTTTCGATAATTTATCTCTGAATCACATGAAAATTGGTTACGAAGTTTTAGACCATATTTTAAGAGATATATGCGTGTCTCAGTAATGTTTTTCCTAAATCTATTTTTTCGATTTCCCATGTGGAAGTTTTAGATGAAAAACCGAGTGAAAAACGGCTGTTAAAAAAAAAAAAAAAAAAAAAGGGACTGAAATCTTGAAATGGCTATCAGTTGGAGTGGATTCAACCTTTTTGGTTCTTATTTTATTTTATTTTTTTATTCTATGCTTTATTCAAGCATTCATTTTCAGATCCAAGAAATATTTTACGGTATTGCTAAAAACCTAAAAAGTAAGGTTTTTTTAAAATCCAGTTTATACAAAATATGTATCTTTAATTTTTCTTAAATTTTATTATGTTTTCTATGAAAAATAAGCTTTATTTTAAGCCTAGCCACAATATGACGTTCAGAGTTACTGATTTTTAACGAAATTTTCACTGTTCAACATTGTTTCCTCTTATTCCCTATCTACACCGACGGTTCAACCGCGTCTCGGACTAACTTTGTCTAAATAATTTTGGAATGTTGCCGCTGGATGTAAGTATTAATTTTTACTTTGAATATATGAGGTAATTTATAAGATTAAGATGTTTGCATCTTGAACTTCGATTCGAACGGCAGCATTGCAAAATTCTTGAAACAAAGTTAAGCCAAGACGTGGTTGAACCGCCAGTGTAGACGGGGTATTACTATTTCGATAATTTTCCTACAGATAACAGCTGCTCAATTATATTATTTAGCATAAACAGTCCAAGTTTCGATGAAAAACATTGAAATTATTTGTGACTACGTCCAAAAATTACGTATGGAACATGTATCACAGATTTTTAATGATTTTTTAAAGCATATTTATTAAAAAATAGATTTTTTTAAAATAGGACATTTTGATTTAAAAGTAAAACGGAATAGATCCGTCAAAGATCCGTCTTCGACGTCGATTTATTTCATGTAGATAAGGTTCGAGTTCAGCGATACGACAGAATAAACCCGTGCATTGCGGGTCGAGACGATTCCCGGCGATAGATCGGTTCATCCTGCCTCGCGCGTTGAACGCAATATATGTACTCTTAAGCTTAGGCGAGTAGACAAAACAATATACTCCGAAAAAACTGGAAGACTCCTTGAAAAAACTCAAAAGAGTGCGTTTGTCCAAAAAAATTCAACACGTTAACTATTGTTCCTATGATATTAAAAAATATTCATAACGTGCGCTTTCAATACATAAATTTCTTTAAAGAAAAAGTCAATATTCCCATAAAGTATTATTGATTGAATTTATTTAATGTGATCAAAACTGAGTATCCAAAAAAGATGTGGTTATTTTGCTTTGTAAAACAAATTTTCCTGAAACGACTACAATTACTAATAAGGCTACGAAATAGTTTGGAAAAAATTTTATTTAAATTGGAAAAAAATTGAACGCATTAACTCTTTTTTGGAAACTTGAAGGAGTATTCGACTTTTTTGTTAATATATATTTTTTGTCACCAAAATTATTCGCACAAAGTACTTGTTTTAAATAATTTAGTGACTGTCACTGGTGCCTCATATTAAAATTGGGTAACTATAATTGTAATAATTAAAATAAAAAATAAAAACAATAATACACATAAAAAGTATGATTTCCAAATCAAAATTATCATCAAATTCAAAGAGAAACTGATAATTCTGTATCCTCTTTCTCCTCTTGATTCTTCAGCGCAGTATTAAGGACATCACAGGAACTCGGGTGAATCGCTCATCGCTCAACGCTCATCGACCGTTGCGCACCTAACCTCATAGCTGGATTGGGCAATGGTCGATGAGAGAAATCGCTCATCGCTCGTCGACCGTCGACCGATCGCCCAGTCCAGCTATGAGGTGCGCAGCGGTCGATGACCGTTCGGCGATGAGCGATTCGCCCGAGTTCGTGTGTTACAATTTTTTTTCACTTTTTTTTTTTAAAGTACATAAACGCTGAAATTAAAAAAAAAAAAAAAAGGAAAATTTGATTAAGCCCTGCCAACCTCAAACTTTCATATAAAATTTTATCAGAGTTTAAATAAAAAAGGGCTATTTTATTTAATATAATTAGTCTAAATTTTCGAAGTGGCAGCAATGAACTACTGCACCGAGTTTTTCGTGCTTCTCAATTATATCACGAGTGATCTAGTACAGTGCTTCCTACTACATCACACGGTCAACCGTAACATACACCGCGGTTTGTACACTTATTCATGTCTATAAATCCGAAAAAAAAATGCGTAGGGCACGCACTCACTTTCGAGTTTCGAGTGTAGAACACGCGGAGTTTGAGTGCGTAGTCTACGCCTTGCCAAGTGCGTAAAGCGCGCAAGAGCTCCAGCCGTTGAATAGACGTAATACGCTGCGCACCTTCCGCCTGCTGTCGGCTCAGGTAGAGCCGTCCGCTTTTTTAAAAATGCTGTCAAATTAAACCTATTTAGAACATCGCCTTGAAACTTTCCAGAAAGTTTCTTTAGAGCCTAATAAAAAACTCCTTCGCTGGAAGTTTTTCCAAATTTAAATTTTCATGCTGACTTTTTTAATCCAAAGTTTTAGGTTAGAAACTGTGAGTTATGATTTTTAAATGGTTATTTACTCGGCTTTGAAGTTATTTAAAAATATCGGAACCACTCTATTAGCAGCTGAAGGACTTCAAAAAGTATAGTGCTAAAATTTTATTAAGAAAATTTCAGTAGTCTACGATTTCTTGCGAGTTGAACGAAAAAATTGACTTTTTTCGATTTATGAATTTTTTGTTCAACTCGCTAGAACTCGTAGACTAATGAAATTTTCTTAATAAAATTTTAGCACTATACTTTTTGAAGTCCTTCAGCTGTTAATAGAGTGGTTCCGATATTTTTAAATAACTTCAAAGCCGAGTACATAACCATTTAAAATTCATAACTCACAGTTTCTAACCTAAAACTTTGGATTAAAAAAGTCAGCATAAAAATTTAAATTTGGAAAAACTTCCAGCGAAGAAGTTTTTTATTAAGGTCGGGACAGAGATATTTGCACAGGATTCTGTGCGCTTATGCAACTGCACAGACAGCGCCTGAGCAGTTACTTACACCTTGGAGATGATTTCCTCAGGAAGTTTTGACTCCGGAGGGGTCAGGGTGGACTCCTGGTCCACTTGGTGATAGTTACATCTTGGGGATGATTTCCCCAGGAAGTTTTGACTTCGGAGAGGTCAGGGTGGACACCTGGTGCACTTGGTGATAATTACACCTTGGAGATGATTTCCCCAGGAAGTTTTGACTCCGGAGGGGTCAGGGTGGACACCTGGTGTACTTGGTGATATTTACACCTTGGGGATGATTTCCTCAGGAAATTTTGACTCCGGAGGGGTCAGGCTGGACACCCGGGGCACTTGGTGATAATTACACCTTGGAGATGATTTCCCCAGGAAGTTTTGACTCTGGAGGGGTCAGGGTGGACATCTGGTGCACTTGGTGATAATTACACCTTGGAGATGATCTCCTCAGGAAGTTTTAACTCCGGAGAGGTCAGGAAAGGCACCTCGTGCTCTTGGTGATAATTACACCTTGGGGATGATTTTCTCCGGAAGTTTTGACTCCGAAGGGCTCAGGAAAGACACCTCGTGCACTTGTTGATAGTTACGCCTTTGATATGGTTTCTTCGGGAAGTTATGACTCCGGAGGGGTCTGCAAAGGAACCTGGAGCATCCAGTGATAATAAACTTCCTGAGGAGATCATCTCCAAGGTGTAATTATCACCAAGTGCACCAGATGTCCACCCTGACCCCTCCGGAGTCAAAACTTCCTGGGGAAATCATCTCCAAGGTGTAATTATCACCAAGTGCACCAGGTGTCCAGCCTGACCCCTCCAGAGTCAAAATTTCCTGAGGAAATCATCTCCAAGGTGTAAAGGCCGGGACAGAGATATTTGCACAGGATTCTGTGCGCTTATGCAGCTGCACAGAGCTCTTGTGCAGCTGCACAGACAGTGCCTGAGCAGTTACTTACACCTTGGAGATGATTTCCTCAGGAAGTTTTGACTCCGGAGGGGTCAGGGTGGACTTCTGGTCCACTTGGTGATAGTTACATCTTGGGGATGATTTCCCCAGGAAGTTTTGACTCCGGAGGGGTCAGGGTGGACACCTGGTGTACTTGGAGATAGTTACACCTTGGGGATGATTTCCTCAGGAAATTTTGACTTCGGAGGGGTCAGGCTGGACACCTGATGCACTTGGTGATAATAACATCTTGGGGATGATTTCCCCAGGAAGTTTTGACTCCGGAGGGGTCAGGGTGGACACCTGGTGTACTTGGAGATAGTTACACCTTGGGGATGATTTCCTCAGGAAATTTTGACTCCGGAGGGGTCAGGCTGGACACCTGGTGCACTTGGTGATAATTACACCTTGGAGATGATTTCCCCAGGAAGTTTTGACTCTGGAGGGGTCAGGGTGGACATCTGGTGCACTTGGTGATAATTACACCTTGGAGATGATTTCCCCAGGAAGTTTTGACTCCGGAGGGGTCAGGGTGGACACCTGGTGTACTTGGTGATAGTTACACCTTGGGGATGATTTCCTCAGGAAATTTTGACTCCGGAGGGGTCAGGCTGGACACCTGGGGCACTTGGTGATAATTACACCTTGGAGATGATTTCCCCAGGAAGTTTTGACTCTGGAGGGGTCAGGGTGGACATCTGGTGCACTTGGTGATAATTACACCTTGGAGATGATCTCCTCAGGAAGTTTTAACTCCGGAGAGGTCAGGAAAGGCACCTCGTGCTCTTGGTGATAATTACACCTTGGGGATGATTTTCTCCGGAAGTTTTGACTCCGGAGGGCTCAGGAAAGACACCTCGTGCACTTGTTGATAGTTACGCCTTTGATATGGTTTCTTCGGGAAGTTATGACTCCGGAGGGGTCTGCAAAGGAACCTGGAGCATCCAGTGATAATAAACTTCCTGAGGAGATCATCTCCAAGGTGTAATTATCACCAAGTGCACCAGATGTCCACCCTGACCCCTCCGGAGTCAAAACTTCCTGGGGAAATCATCTCCAAGGTGTAATTATCACCAAGTGCACCAGGTGTCCAGCCTGACCCCTCCAGAGTCAAAATTTCCTGAGGAAATCATCTCCAAGGTGTAAAGGCCGGGACAGAGATATTTGCACAGGATTCTGTGCGCTTATGCAGCTGCACAGAGCTCTTGTGCAGCTGCACAGACAGTGCCTGAGCAGTTACTTACACCTTGGAGATGATTTCCTCAGGAAGTTTTGACTCCGGAGGGGTCAGGGTGGACTTCTGGTCCACTTGGTGATAGTTACATCTTGGGGATGATTTCCCCAGGAAGTTTTGACTCCGGAGGGGTCAGGGTGGACACCTGGTGTACTTGGAGATAGTTACACCTTGGGGATGATTTCCTCAGGAAATTTTGACTTCGGAGGGGTCAGGCTGGACACCTGATGCACTTGGTGATAATTACATCTTGGGGATGATTTCCCCAGGAAGTTTTGACTCCGGAGGGGTCAGGGTGGACACCTGGTGTACTTGGAGATAGTTACACCTTGGGGATGATTTCCTCAGGAAATTTTGACTCCGGAGGGGTCAGGCTGGACACCTGGTGCACTTGGTGATAATTACACCTTGGAGATGATTTCCCCAGGAAGTTTTGACTCTGGAGGGGTCAGGGTGGACATCTGGTGCACTTGGTGATAATTACACCTTGGAGATGATCTCCTCAGGAAGTTTTAACTCCGGAGAGGTCAGGAAAGGCACCTCGTGCACTTGGTGATAATTACACCTTGGGGATGATTTTCTCCGGAAGTTTTGACTCCGGAGGGCTCAGGAAAGGCACCTCGTGCACTTGATGATAATTAAACCTTGCAGATGATTTCCCCAGGAAGTTTTGACTCCGGAGGTGTCAACAAAGGCACCAAGTGCACTCGGTGATAGTTACGCCTTGGAGATGACCTCTCCGGAGTCAAAACTTCCTAAGGAAATCATCTCCAAGGTGTAATTATCATTGGATGCTCCAGGTTCCTTTGCAGACCCCTCCGGAGTCATAACTTCCCGAAGAAACCATATCAAAGGCGTAACTATCAACAAGTGCACAAGGTGCCTTTCCTGAGCCCTCTGGAGTCAAAACTTCCGGAGAAAATCATCCCCAAGGTGTAATTATCACCAAGTGCACGAGGTGCCTTTCCTGACCTCTCCGGAGTTAAAACTTCCTGAGGAGATCATCTCCAAGGTGTAATTATCTCCAAGTGCACCAGATGTCCACCCTGACCCCTTCGGAGTCAAAACTTCCTGGGGAAATCATCTCCAAGGTGTAATTATCACCAAGTGGACCGGGAGTCCACCCTGACCCCTCCAGAGTCAAAACTTCCTGAGGAAATCATCTCCAAGGTGTAAGTAACTGCTCAGGCGCTGTCTGTGCAGCTGCACAAGAGCTCTGTGCAGCTGCATAAGCGCACAGAATCCTGTGCAAATATCTCTGTCCCGGCCTTTAGTCTCTAAAGGAGCTTTCTGGAAAGTTTCAAAGCGATGTTCTAAATAGGTAAAATTTGACAGCATTTTTAAAAAAGCGGATGGCTCTGCCTGAGCGGCGGACAGCAGGCGGGAGGTGCGCGGTCTTGTTCTACGGCTGGAGCCCATGCGCGTTTTACGTGGTTTTACGCTGCACTTGGCAAGGCGTATAGATCACGCATTCGCGCCGAGCGTAGGCTACGCTCTCAAACTCTGCGTACTCTTCGCTCGAAAATTGCGTGCCCTACACATTTTTTTTTTCGGTGTATGTAATGACAAACTTTACATACTTTGTATACCTATACATATCTTTACAGTGGCAACTTTAATACGTCTTATAAAGCGATGGACATGAATCGACCGTGAAAAGAAGCTCTTCACTACGAATAGACCAACTGTCAAAAGAGCTATGGAGCGGTTATTATCATAACAAATAATTTAATAAGAGAAGATTTTATCAATTGAAAAATTCTTTTAAAATCAATTACTCTGAACAAAATATTGAGGCTACGCTTATAAGAAAGCTTATTGTACGTAAGAAAACATAATAAAATTTAAGAAACATTCAAGATACATCTGTTTTGTATACGTGATTTGAAAAGAAACCGTACTTGTTAGTTTCTTAAAAATACCGTAAAAAAATGGACTTCAAAATGAAACAATGGATAAAACATTAGAATAAATACCAAGGAATTAAAAAAATAGTTCAAAAAGGTTGAATCTACTCCAGCTGAGGGCCATTTCAAGATTTCAGTATCTTTTTTTTTTTAGGAAAAAAAGCCGTTTTTTGTCAAAAACTTCCACACGGGAAATCGAAAAAATGGATTGGAAAAAAAAATTTGAGAATTCTGCAAATATCGCATTTTCTCGGATCTGCATACGAATTTTTCAAAAATAAGGTAATAACCCATTCTTTCGAAAAATGTGCTAAAAATTTAATATTGACTAAAATTTTAGATTTCGTAAAAAAGGGTCAATGCCAACATTTATTGGTGACAAAGTTCATTTTTTTGCATAAGAAAATAATAATCCCCTTAATTTTGTGAAGTTCTGGGATCCGCAAGCCATAAGTAAATCCTAAAAGTGCACAGTTCAAATACAACTGTAAATAACGAATTTTATCTTTATTACATTTTACTTCGATTTTTGTCAATACTTTTATTCCCCGAACCATATAATAAAAACCTTCTTTGTTTCCAAGATATTAATACAAGTTTAAAAACAAATATTTTCCGGTAATTAGACTGAACACAAATGCATAATGGCAGTTTTTATCCAAAAATTTAACTTTTCCATTCCCCTTCCAATTCTATAAAATTTTTCGTAACAGCATTTCAGCCGTTTAAATCAACTTTGCCGTTACTATAAGGCTTTTCCATAGCAGACTACATCTAGCAGAACATATAATAACCAAAACGATATTAGTCAATTTTATTTAATTTCATGAACTTTTTAATTTTTTGTATTTGTTATTATCCGATCTTATCATGATTTTCTATGATTTTGACAACTTCATTGAAAAAAAATCTATGCTCTTTTCACTTTACAGTTGATTGAAGGTCTTGGCCGACACCGAGCATTCGACAAAAAATGCTTTAGATCGGCGAAGACTTTCGATCGACGAAAAAGTAATAACAACATAAATCTTTTTCTAATGAAGTTGTCAAAATCATAGAAAATCATGATAAGATTAGAAAATAACAAATACAAAAAATAAAAAAGGTCATGAAATTAAATAAAACTGGCTAATGTCGTTTTGGTTATTCCATGTTCTACTACATGTAATCTGCTATGAAAAAGCCTAATTATTGATATAAAAAAATTCACTCTTTACTTTATAGTTATATTTCTAAATCAATTAAATGCATAATGTTATAAAAATTCGATAATTGTTTTACAAATAAAAAACTTACGTTTGCGCAACTTCCTTATAGATATCGGACAGAGTTCCAGTTTGAGTTTTAGCGGCAATTTTCAAAGTTTGCTGGAACAGCTTCATACGTTCCGCGTGGTGATCAGCGGGGTGGTTGTGTGTTCCTTGTTCTTTCTCTTTATCATTTTCATCGATGATTAAACGTCCGGGGCAATGCCCGTTTTTGCCTGCCTTTTGACAATAGTACAGACTGAAAAAAAATAACTTTACTAACAAAACTCAATTAACTTACTAGGCTATTTTTTTCAATGAATAATATTTCTTTTCTCATTTTATCAATAACATCATGAAAACAATTTCAAAGAAGTAGTAAAAAAAAAAAACGTTTCTTGTCCAACGCACGTTTTCGAAACCATTCGAGTTTACTTACAGTACAAGTAACATAAATTTTGTTGCTAAGATTATTAAATTTCATTTCATTTTTTAGTAGCTGTTACTACTTTAATAAAATTTAAGGACGTTACTCTCAATTAATTGGATGCCGAGCAAATTCTACAAATATTTGAACACTTGTATATTAATATAAAAGAGGCTCAATCAAAATTACGGAACTATTTTGAATATATTAGAGAAGATATTTATTTCTGTTTTTTTTAATGTTTCTTGCATTTATGTTTTTTTTTTTTAATTAAAAATTCTCCTTTAAAATATCGCGAAAACCGCTGAATTAACAATTTCAAATTGAATTCTACATTTCATCAAGTGATTTGAGGATAGACCGTGTTTACTACCTAATAGGTGTACTATCTTACACATTTGTATATTACACATATATTTCTTTACCTAACAACTTTTTTACGTATCACTCAATTTTAAAACATTGAATTATGATTATTGTTTCATAAAAACGAAGAGCTACCGTGTACAGTGGAAAAGTGAGAATACTTTAAAATGCTTTTATGAATGTCTTTAGCAGTAAATATTAGTATTAAAAATTATATGTACCCTTGCTTTAAATTATTTTATTGTAAGTATACATATTGATTTTTCTTACTTTTTGCCATCTATGGTCATTCTTTGCAATTTGTAAAGGTGACCTTTTAGATAAAGAGTTCTCCGAGGTTCATCTTGAGGATCCGCACTTTTAACTGGAGACATGATGTCGCGTCTCGACGCTATGAGACCTAAAAACACCTTTTTTAAATATAAAGCGTATTTATTTGTAGTATTTGTTTATAACACTAATAGAGGTTATAGCCGTATGAGATAGTCATATCATTGAAAAAGGCTTAAAATACTTTAATTTTTGGCGCATCCCGAAAATTGTTTCCTCTCGTACTATGAGCTGTACGAAATGGTGTTTTTTTGTAACTTTTATTTATTTCTATAAATCAATGAGGGCTTCAGAGACGCGGTTTACGGCAAAATTTCGTTTATATAAAATGCTGTTCAGCTATATCTTTTTAAATTAGTTTTAGCGCTACATTCAAATATTTTACCCCTACTTATCATTTTTTTTAAATAAGAATACTATTATTATTCACGTGTAACTTTACAAGAACTTTGAGTGGAAGATTCAACAGTTATGAAGTGAGTGTAGTTGTAAGGTAAGTAGTATTAAATATTATAGTTTTAATTTATTCAATTGATTGAAACAAATTATTTTTGTTTTTCTCTAGCCATATATTATCAACTCGAATATTGTTTTGAGTGCTTTGTGACAGTCTGGTCTTTCATGACATACAATTACTTTGTGATAATGCACTTTCACAAGATACTACTGATTTAATTAAGAATATTGTTATGTAAGTGCGTTCAGTCGAGCCCCCAAGCATTGCTGCGATTAATTAAATTATTAGAAAACGTTACAACGTTGTTCGTTGGGCATACAATTTATAATTTTGCCATTACAATATGACAAGCCGTATGATGATTAAAGAAGGTTAGGTTCTTTGGTTATTCTTCAAAAGGAATTTCAAGATTAATTTATTCTTCGCGAATTCAATCTAGTAATAAAAAATTTAGCACGTCGTAAGAATCGAGACAGAGTAATCGTATACAGGTTAAAATTTGTTCATATCTACAAGTGTAATGTAGCAAATAAAGCTTGTTAAGTACTAAGAAAAGAAAAAGAAATTCTGAATTTTTCAATATTTTTTAACATAATTATGTATAGTCATGCAAGGTTCCAGTATAATCAATATACTGGAATCGCAGAGAGCTCCAGCCTTAAATTTTAATTTTTTGAATTTTCGCGGTGTATCTGTGCGACGCCCGAGCGTATGCTAAACGCCGTGCGCCGCACAGATCGCAATATAATCGGTGCAAGGGTTATCGAAACCCAGGAGGCGAGGCGAGAGTAGCATCGCGCTACCACCACCACGCGGTCAAGGTAGCGGCTGGATGCAAGTACCCTCTCCCCGCATCCCAAATCTAGGCGCGTTGCAGGGCTAAGCGGCTACCGTGCGCGCGAAGTGGGAGAGAGATGATCTGCCCCACAGGTAGATCATCCCCACTCTCCCATGTCACCCTAAAGACAAAGCAATTGTCGATGATTGATTGGTCAAGGGGCCAGTTTGGCCCTGACTATAAATTGACCTCCCCGGGGCGCAGGAGCTCACTTTTTACAGTGCTCCTAAAATTCAAATTTCTAAAAATCATAGTTGAATCTTCTTTTGTTTAAAATTTTTTTTCTTTGCTCCGAGAGTTTTGTCTTCGCGCTGTGTCAAATAAGCTCGCGTCGTTTCTCTTAAGAGACATAAAGTGAAAAAAAAAAAAAAAAAAAAAAAACGCGCCACGTTTTTTTTTAAACTTTGGATCAAAGTTTTCTTGGTGCTATCTCCTAGTGTCGCCGCCCCGGTTAATACCCGTGAGTACCCTTATTATCGGTGAAAATAAAAGAAAATAAATACAAGTTTTTTTTATTATTGCTCAAAGGACTAACGCATTAGTCTCAATTAGCGGTGGCTACTTTCCCACGTCAGCGAACGAGCGAGTTCCTCGCGGAACTTAATGCAGCCAAGTCCGAGTTGGGAAAATTAGGAAAAACACGCAACTAGCGACTTAAATGACATTTGTTTAAGGGACAGCGAAAGCGTGCGGTTCCTCGTGAACCTCCTGTTACCCAGCGCCCTTTTTAGTTTTTTTTGTTAAACGAGAAAGTGACGAAGAACCAAAAAGGTTTTTTTCTCTCGTCTAAAATATTTAAACTCAGTTTTTTTTTGTGCATTACCTATACTTAAATCTGTTATCGCATAAATAAATATTTCGCTACTGGCCTGAATTCTTAGATCGCATTTTTTTTCTTTTCTTTCGGGAGAACCCCGTGATCATTATAAAAAAAAAAAATTAATTAATTTATAACTAGGGAAATCCGAATAGCTCACTGTCCTTATTAGTCAAGTATAATTTGTTGAACTAAAATTTGATATTATTCAGTTACGGCATAGGATCGCCGAATAAAAATGTAATTAGAAATAGTATTGAATTGATAAAGATTTATTATTAAAAGAAACCCGTCTTTTCTATGACCACGCCCGATAATTTCCAGTAAATATCCTATATACTTTTGACACCTATATTTATAATAAAATGAATAAAATAGAGCATAATTTTTCAGCTTCTTTTAATTTTTTTTGATAATCATTAACGTCCGAAGATAAATTATAATTTGGAATTAGAAAATATTTTAAAATTCATTTTCGGGTAATTTTCTATGATTTGATTTTTTTTTATATATATAGCAGGCTATTGAGAGAGCAAAGTCGAATTTTGCGTCAAATTACGACACACAAATTCGCACGAAAGACTCCGGCTGAAAATCAAGAAAACCAGGAGCCTTCCATGGTACCCTCGGTGGGACCCGCGGGAAATAATAAAATCATTATTTGGTGAATAGCCTAGAAATCTCCACAGGAATCGTGAAAAAGAATTTTTTTTTCTCGGGCATTATAAATAATTTTCATTCCGTTGATAATTAACGGTGGTACCCTCGGTTTTTGATCTGTGAATTGATTGAATAATTAAATGTTTATATTATTCATATTAAATAAAATCACGGGCGCGATAATAAGAAAATTATGTGCTCGTGAGCAAATTGTTCTAGAAAAAAATACGGTGGACGAAAAACAACACCAAGTCGCGGAGTTGCTATCAAGGTTAAATTCCTTAGAGAGCGAAATTTCAAAATTAAAGGTAGAGAACGAATTATTTGAAGATAGACTACGCGACTCCGAGCAAAACCTCGTGGATTTACAAAATTTCGTGGATGAAGATTCGAGAGAGACCGAGCGAGTAATCGAATCCAATTATGATAAAACGGTTCATATGCTAAAGAAAATTCATAGCAACGTAAATTTTATCAAGGAGGATTGCGATAAACTCGCACTTCGTGTAAACGCCCTCGAAGGTCAAACGATCTCGGAAGACGAGGAAGAGACAGATCGTTGAAAGTTCATTGTTCTCGCTGATTTTCGTTTCTCTCTCTAGTGGTTGACAATATTTGCATTCCGAAGTCGGGTGATTGCAAGGTCACTGCAAGGGTAAAGCGAAGAGGCTGATATTTTAGATTGGGATAGTATTTATTGTAGGGAGACAGTGAGCTATTAGCATAGGTGAAAATATTGCAGGCTAAGATTTTTTTTATTGAAAATTTTAGTTGCGTGAATAAAGACGTGTCTGGCATATAGCTATCGAGCTATTGTTTAAATAAGTGAGATAGCGAATCTCATGAAGCCGGCGTCCACAAGCGATAATGGATTGATGATTTTTTTTTAGCTCATCCTTTCACAGACGAATAAAAAAAAAAAAAAAAAAAAAACAGAAAAGGTAGAAAATTAAGATTGAAAAAAATCTTAATTGCGAAAAGATTAGCAAAGGTACGGTAGTGCAAAATTAGTTTTCGGAACAAGGGGTAGATACTAATAAATTTTCGTGTACAATTAATTAAAAAATTTTTTTTTTGAAATTAATTGTTTAAACAATTAAAAATTTTGAAGCTAACCTAACACGGGTTAGAGTAGCTAATAATTAATTGTTGTTAAATAATTGCACACGGCAGTCATAGTTCAGGTAGAGATACACTGTCAAATACACAAGCTAGCTTGGTCCAGTGGGCTAGGTGTTAGACTCTCACGCCGGAGACTCGGGATCGATTCCCGACCCGGCAAATTTTTCGGAAATTTTTTTCAGTTTTTTCTTAATTGTCATTGTTACTTATGAAGGGAGTTGATAATTAAAACGATAATTGTGCAAAATTAACATTAAATTAATTTAATTTGAATTTAAATTTGAAGAAAAAAAAAAAAAAAAAATCTTTTCGGTCACTATATGTAGACACATAGTAAGCTAAGTAAAAGTAACCAGAATTGGTAAAGTCGGTAGAGTCTTAGATTGTCACACCGAAGACCCGAGTTCGATTCTCGGAGTAGCGCCCTAGCAGCCGTAGCGAGCGCACGCGTTCCACGCTTCCCGCTCGGCTCGCGCCTAACCCTACTTTTTATACAGTGATCTCGCTTATAATCATCTCTTCGCCGATTGAGAAAAAAACCTCGCCAGACGTCTCGGTTCACCATGCCGCGTTGACCGACCGAACGACCATGACCACGAATGATCCTAGTTTATCCTCGACTCCCACTAACATGGAGACTGAGGATGCTTCTTCTCAGCAAGACGGTGTGACTAACCACGCCGGCTGCCCTAGACAGGACAGTCAACAGCCGCCTACACCTACCTCGAAAGAAAGGAAGGAGCTTTCAAAATTTTTGCTCCGATCGCTTGAATCTAGCATCCCCACGGGGAAAGGAATGTCCAATGCATCTTTGCTTAAACTTTACAAGGAAACCAAGAAAAAATACGGACCTAGGGAGCTGTCCGCAGTGACCCCTAACCTCTCGCTGAAAAGGAACCACCCCGACAGCGTCCCCGACACCAGAGAACCGCCCGAGAACGAGCCAGACTGGACACAACCCAGGAAGTTTGCCAGAAGACCGACGTCCCCACTGCTCACCAGCCAGCACCCCCACACCGCTAACCGCTTCTCGTCACTCGCCAACGCCGCCCAGTTCACCGCGTTCGAGCACGCCCCGCGTCCGACACCGAACCACGGTGATAAAAGACAAGCCCGTCTCTCCCAACCAAGCCGCCGCAGCGTGAACACTCGACACGGCAATGGTGCCCCCCGCCAGGAACCAGCCAAAACCCAAGGCATCCACGACCAGACCGCCGATCAGCCAAGCACGCAAGATCCTTCTGCTGCCACCCCACACGCGAAACGACATCGCCCCCCACCATTCTTGATTGAGGGGATCAGCCTGAAAAATCTTCTGAAGCTTCTGGAGGGGAAGCTCACCAAGGGAGACTTCTCTATTAAGCAAGCCAGCCCGGACTCCCTGACTCTATCAATCACGAAGAGCGAAAATCTCGAGGCCACCAGGAAACTCCTGGTTGACAACAACGTTCACTTTTTCACATACACCCCGAAGGACAGGAAAACAAAAAACCTAGTCCTGAAAGGCATCTGCGGGGAATTCACCGCGGATGAGGTCAAGAATGACCTCAATGCCCTTGAGATCCCACAATTAACCGTGCAGAAAGTCTCCAGCATTTCTTTCAACCATCAAGCCGCAGGTGCTACACACTTCCTGGTCCAGCTATCTCCGGAGAGCAACCCGCAACTACTGACCAGCTGCAGGCATGTACTGCACCAGAAAGTGCACTGGGAAAAGCTCAGGAAACCTGCCGTCTTCCAATGCGCCAACTGCCAGCAGCTTGGTCACTCGGCAAGCAACTGCAACCTCAAATCTCGCTGCAGCCGCTGCAGGGAGAGCCACGGTAAAGGAGAGTGCAAAGTACCAAAATTCCCGGCGGACAAGTCAGCGCTGTACTGCGTTAACTGCGAAGAGACAGGCCATGCAGCGTCATATCTAGGGTGCCCGTTCCTCGTGCTCGCCAAGAACGTCAGGATGCGTGACTCTACCGCCCGTCGCAACGCCAAGCAAGCGAGAATCAATGAGATCGCCTCGCGCGTTCTCTCGAACGGGGCCACGGCCCCCTCTCGCTCTGCGCCAACCGCGCAATCCCCCGCTCCCGCCTGGAGCGCCAGGATGGACACCAGCTCCCATCTCTTCGGCGACTCTTCAAGTCACGAGTCCAGCACTGCTTCCAAGATGTCAGAGATGGAAAAACGCATCATCAAGGCTATTCAAGACCAACTTACGGGTCTGATGACCCTAATTAATAGAAACACCGCCCGGATTAATTTCCTACTTGAAAACTCTGAATTTTATGATGGCTCACCGTAGCCACACACCAGATTTTTCTCCTCAAAATACCAGTCAGAACGAACTCGAGCCCGACTCGAGTTTCCTTAAGCTAGCCTCAATAAACACGAACTCTCTGATTTCCCTGGCCAGACGGACCGACATGATTAACTTCGCCCTCGACAACGATCTCGACGTCATGCTGCTTTGCGAGACACATCTCAACGCCCGGATGAAACTTCAGTCCCCGGCCTATGACTTCATCAGATCCGACCGCAGCGACGGTCGCAAAGGAGGTGGCACGGCCATTCTAATCAAGAACACCATCCCATACACGAGGATCTACACACCCTCATCACGGAACAACAAGATCATCGAATACACGATCATCAGCCTGAAAATCGGCCGACACAACCTACTCCTGGTGGCTCTGTACGCAAATAACGAGGCGGACTCTTCCTTCTGCGACGAACTTGAGACGCTCTTCGAAAAGCTCGGGCTGCACTCCGAAGACAACTTTTTCATCATAGCCGGAGACTTCAACGCCCGCCACACTTCCTGGGGAGATTCTAGCACCAGCAGGAAAGGAACCCTACTTCGAAGATGGCTCGAAGATGAGGGCCTCGGCTACAAAGTAAGGCTGATCCTCCCTGCTACATCCACGTTCCCGTCAAGCGGCTCGTTCATCGATCTGTGTCTGCTCGACCACCGACTCAAGCCATCGAATCTCGCCGGGGACAAGCTCAAGGTGCTTGACTACAATAGCGACCATCGCGCGATTGTCCTCACCGTCGACCTTCAATCAGTTATCCCGAAACGTGACCCTACTCATACATACAGGTTCGCGTACAAGAAAACTAAGTGGAAGAGGTTCGAGAAAAATCTTGCACGCCGATACACGAGCTCCGTCCCTGCTAACGTCAACCTCAGCAACGACGAGATAGTTCACCACCTGGACCACATGAAGGAAGCCATTCGTGAAGAGATAGCCATCTCCGTACCAAGACATAGACCGCGCGATAACGTGCTCGCGTACGTCAATGGCAGAATAAGATCCCTTCACAGGGACAAGTCAACTTTAGTCTCCTGCTTGAACCGACTGCTTGACCACAGGGACCACTCCCCCGACGCAGCCCATGGAATCACCGACCTGAAACTCCTGATTGGCCTAATCAACGAGCAACTAAGGGCCGAATACAGGACCGCCTACACCAAATATTGGGACAGCCAGAAGAGACAGATAGATCACAGGAAGCACGATAAATTTTTCCCTGTCATAAATCGTCTCTTCCGCCCCAAGAGCAGCCCTGGAGTCGAATGCATCGAAGTGAAAGCGACGGACTCACAAATCCTCGGGCGGGCAGGCATCAACATGACCTCAACCCCGACATCTAATGGAGTCGTGGAAATCCGCGCTCCGGTTGACGTTCTCAACACGATGGGCGCGTACTTCGAGAAGATCAACTCGCCCCGCCACACCAACGTTGGTACCGCGCACCGGCTCACGGTCGACACCCAGGTCTCCGCCCTCTCGTCAATCTTCCAGAATAACCATGCCTCCGGAGACACAGTTACCACCTTCGACGACAATAACTTGGCAACCGGGCCCAGGCAGATAGAGGGCAGCATCGACTTCACCAGCGTGCCCAAGGTACACCTCATCTTCAAGGCCCTCCCGAACAAGACTTCCTCAGGACCGGACAATATCCCCCCGCTTGTGCTCAAGCATATCCCGGGTAGCATGATCCGTGACTACACGATCATTTTTAATAACTGCCTGAACAACCGATTCTACCCGGAGTCTTGGAAGGAAGCCAGAGTTTTTCCGATCCTGAAGAAGAACAAACCCCGCACGCAAGTCTCGAGCTTCAGGCCGATTAGCCTCACTCCAGCGGACAGCAAGGCCTTCGAGATCGTCATCAGCCAGACTCTAATGAGGATAGTCTGGGAGAAGAAGGTCATCCCGGCGAACCAATTCGGCTTCTGCCCTCAACTGTCCACGGTACACGCGGTGCATAAGGTGCTGGACGATGTCAACGCCCACCTGAACAAAGGTCAAATGGTAGGAGCATGTCTCATAGACCTCGAGAAGGCTTTCGACTCGGTATGGATCCACGGCCTCCTTTTTACTTTATGGAAACTCGGCTTTCCGATCGATCTCATCCAGCTGGTCTGGTCCATGACACAGGATCGCTCGTTCACTATGTGGGACGGCGAGAACTCCTCGTCGTTGAAATTCCTCATCGAGGAAGGCCTTATGCAGGGGACGGTCCTGTCTCCCGTGCTGTTCATAATTTTCATAGCCACGCTGCTTATGCTATACGGCATGAACGTAACCGAGGGGATCCACTCGGTAGCATACGCAGACGACTTCATCGTCATGATTGCCGGCAAAAACCCTGACACCATCCGGGACAAGCTAGAACGCCTGGTCAACAACGTCAACGGCTACTACACAACATGGAACCTCAGGATCAACCCATCGAAGTGCGAAACAATTCTATTCCACCACCCACTAAGATTCATCAGCTCCAGCATCAGACCAGGAATCAAGAATTTCCGCATCTCGATAATGCAGGATGGAACCCGACACGTGGTCGAACACAAGAAATGCGTCAAATACCTAGGCGTACACCTGGACTACCTGCTCAGACTCAACTTTCATATGATCGAGCAGTTAAACAAAGCGAAGAACTCATTTCGAGCACATAGCAGGCTGTTCTTCGACAGGTCCCTGGCGCCGAAAGCCAAACTCATCTGCTACCTGCTGCTCATTCGACCTCTTCTGTCTTATGGTGCCCCAATCCTATGGAACGCGAGCGCCTCCACCATCGAAAAGCTCCGGAAATTCGAGAGGACCTGCATCCGAGCCTGCCTCCACATCTATCGGAAGACAGATTCGAAACATTTCATCAGCAGCAAGCTACTATACGAACGGGCAGACATACCAAGGATCGACACCTTTCTACTAGGGCTCACCCGGGACTATTACGCCAGACTCCCTCTGATCGATAACAAGTACTTAAGATCGTACATCGAGATAGACACTCGCCGATGCTCCGAGGGAGCTGACTCGGGATATCTCCCACCACATGCCTTCACCTTCTTCGACAAGCTAGGATGCATCCAGGATGCCAACAACGTCCCGATATTATACCACTTCGGCCGCCACCCCTCTAACAAGAGAATTCCACCTGCCAAAATCAAGGACCCACAAAACCACCACTACTCGAAAGTACTCCCCTCCAGAGACATCTGGAGAAAGTACAAGTTTGAGAAAAAGTACTGGTGGCTGGCCTCCGACAGCCAAGCGAGGGACGAGCAAAGACGGAGAGCGCGAAGAATACGCGCCCGTTACACCCCCTGATCACTCCACCACTGGAAGCACCAACGTCGCAGACGCCCACGCCATCCTGCAGCATCAACCACACGCCGCCCCTGGTACAACCTCGTGACGCCGCACCACTGCTACAAACTCTACGTTTTTATTAAGCCGCTGGTGTCGTCTTCACATAGACCGACCCTTTTTTCACTCATTTTTTTTTTTTTTTTTTTTGTATCGAGTGACTATCTGTAGACAGGTTTTTTTTTCTCATTAAATCTCTTTTTTCCTGTCACCAATCTACGCCCTAAGGCACTTCTGACGAAACGTCTTCGCCAACCAACACTCATCGAGATGCCAAACCGCCTGAACCCCGTGGATCTAGGACTCAGTTACTCTCCGGAGCCATACGTCCACTTAAACTATACTTTACTAGGTTTTTTTTAGTGTATGATTTGCGCCTATTTATGTAAAACTCTGTATGATGTGTTAAGCAAATAAATACTTTAAAAAAAAAAAAAAAAAAAAAGTTCGATTCTCGGTGGTTGAAAAAAAAAAAAAAAAAATCTAAAACTTTTTCGTTTTCCGATTGAAGAAAGAGACCGATTATTACAATTTTTTTTTATTTTCTTTAGTTCTATTTTTCTTTATTGTCATTTTATAATTGAGTTTTAAATTAATTTTTCCTTAGAGAATAGGAGTGTTAAAAAAAAAAAAGTAAGATAAATTGAGGATTGAGAGGCTGGGGGGGGGGGGGGCTTGTTGCACCCACGTTGGGGTATAACAGCCAGTTGAGCTTCCTTGAGTTTAACAATTAATTAGATAATTTAAAAATTGTTTTTTTTTATGGATAGATTTATTATTTTTTTTTGTTATCTGCCATTAAAGCATCGTTCTTGAATTTAGACTAGGGAAAGGGGTAGAGGTAATAAATCATTCGTTTATTTATTTGAAAGGGAGTTTTTTTTTGGTGGAGCTTGCAAGCTCACATATACAAGTATCTAGATAATTATTAGAGGTAATATTAATATTTTCAGAAATAAAATTTTTTTTTTCTTTTTGATTTTGGTTATAAAACAAGATGGCTACACATAGACGGGGTAGGCCAACTAGGGGAAGGCCATTAGAACCACTAGACGATGAGGTAGCTGGGTCTATACAAGAGGAGGAGGTTGTTGAACCACCCCCACCTTATGTCCAAGAAGGGGAGGTTAGTGGGATTCAACCCTTAGAAGGGAATGATGGTAGTGAGGTCTTTGAATTCCCTGCCCCTCAAAATTTGGTAAATTCGACCCTAAGGGGGGAGAATGGGAATAATTCACAGGTACAGGGAAGATCGTTGGCCGAGGTAGGGACTATGAGTCTAGAAGAGATGCGTCGTGAGATACAATCGATGAGGGAAGAGCTTGAGCAGGTACAGCGGCGTACTGAAGAGCGTATGACGCGAAATGAAGTTACAACCGCGGAGCTTTCGCGTCGTACGAACCAATTAATGGTGTACGAGACACAAACGCGTGAAAGAAACGAACGGGAAGGCCAGCGAATTGATCACTGCGTACAGAGAATCGATCAATTAAACTTGAATTGCGAAGAATACAATCGTAATCAAGGTAGGTTTACCCAGGATCTGGAGGTGTTACGGGAACGTACAAGTGTACAAGGTCGTAACATAGCCCGGGTCCTGGATATGCATAATACACTGATTGATCGGTTTGGTGTACGTAATGAGGGGCAAAATGAGCAGGTACAACCCCGAATTGAAGCAAACAATAATCGAGAGAGTAATAATCGGGACTTAGGGGCAATTTCGCGAACTAATGACCGGGACAACCATGATTTAGTTAGAAACCATATACCCCAATTAAACAATGAGAGACCAGTTAACGGGAATATTTTAAATAATGGGAATGGGCGTGATAATACCCCATCGCTTGCGGGAATTCGGATGGAAATACCCACGTTTCAAGGGTTGGCTAGTGAGCGTCCTTCACGGTACCTTAGGGCTTTAGAAGCCTACATTGAGGCTATGAATATTCCGCCACAACGTTTAAAACATATTCTAGACCAATCCCTTAAAGGTATTGCCATGGATTGGTATATTTTCGTGGGGGATAGCATCAATGATTTTGAGAGCTTTCGGAGAGCTTTTGGGGTTAGATTCTGGAGTAGGGAAAAACAGTTAAATATAAGACGTAATCTCGAACAAGGTTTTTATAAAGCTGAAAATAACTTAAGTCGGAGTGAATATGTGATTAAAATAATAAATGATTTAAAATCCTTAGATAATCCTCCGGAGGATAGTTACATTTTATTTGCATTATCCAGACACTTTGATGAGCAGGTCGCAGCTGCTTTTAGAATGCGTAATATTAGAACGGTAGAAGACTTTTTAGAGCTTTTGGATGTTTTTGAAGACGGTTGCGCGTTAAATTCGACAATGGATACGGTAAAACGGGAAAATTTTAATGAGGTTTCGTTTGATCGTGGAGGAGGGCCGAGTAGAATTTTAATTTCGGATAATAATACTAATCGAAGCCAGAATAATTCGAGCTTTAGAGCTTCAACCCCAAATAGGCCCCAAAATAGCCATTATAATCAAAATAATTTTAATAGAACCCAGAATAATAGTGGATATAATCGAAGTAATAATTTTAACAATAATAACAATAATCGTCAGGGACCTAGAGCAGCTCAGGTAAATGAGGTAAGCGTTCAAGAGATTGTAGACGAGGACAGTGTAGAGGAAATCTCGGTAGGGTCGGAAAACCAGGTTATGTTGTAACAGGTGCCTCGGGTACGGGTATAAGTTATAATTATTCCCCCCTAGTTACAACAGATAGTCTGGATAAAGATGAGATAAGTCATACCGTCGAGAATTCAATTAATTTAGATTTAGAGAAAAAACTAGTAGATAAGGTCAATATTAGGTCAGACAATAATGAAATCGTTTCAAATCCGCAGGTAATTTCAATTTTTGATTGCCCGCGAGAATTTTTATTAGAAGAGGAGGATAGTACAGATAAGAGACCCTTAGATATCGAACCGGAAGTCCCTATTTTAATAAATAATGTAGAAGTAATGGCATATATAGATTCCGGTAGTAGCATTAGTTGTATAAGTGAAGATTTATATATTAAATTTAAGGAAAATTGGAAAAACCTACCCACCTTACCTGTAATTGGGTTACAAGCAACAGGGTTCGTGGGGGAGAAAACGGTTAAATTGAAAAAACAAATTTTTGCCCCTATTCAATTAGGACCAGTTGTACGGGACGGAGTTTTGATTATAATACCTAAATTAATACGCTCTTGTATAATCGGGCGTGATATTATTCGCGATTTTGACTTTAAGATTAACATCGGTAATAATTGTTTAAATTTTGAAAACGCTAATATTGATTTTGTAAAGAAAGAATTAATAAATAAAGTTAATATCGTTGCATACATCCAAAAGGAGGATTTTGAACCGAAAGTACATTCGAAAGCGCGGATTTCGGATCCGGAAATCTGGGATAAAATAAATCCAATTAATGAATTAGAATATAGTGACAAAATTAAATTATTTGAACTATTAAATAAATACAGGGATATTTTTAGCGATAAGCCCGGGCTTTTTGAAGACTTCATTTATAAATTTGAGGTTAAGGACACCTCTTCGTATATGAGAAAATCCTATCCGATCCCTTTACAACATAGGGAATTAGTAGCCAAGGAGATAAAAAGGATGTTAGACCTTGACGTTATTGAACGATGTCAGAGTCCGTACATTAATCCCTTGGTGGCGGTAATCAAGAAAGATGGAAGTTTGAGGTTATGTTTAGATGCGAGAGAATTAAATGAGCGGTTAGTCGAAGATTTTGATAATCCGGTCGGTATTGAGGAAGCGTTATCGCGATTAGGCGGGGCTAGTGTACTTACCTCGATTGATCTAACGGCGGCGTTTTGGCAGTGTGAACTGGAAGAAAGTTCGCGAAAATTTACAGCTTTTCAGTGGCAGGGAAAAACTTATTGTTTTAAGCGAGTACCTTTTGGTACCAAAGTATCCATGGCCGCGTTAACCAGGGCTGCCGAGACTATTTTAGAGGGGTTGGATTGCGTAATTGATTTCGTGGATGATTGGTTACAATTTTCGAAGAATATTGAAGAACATTTCTTACACCTAGAAAAACTGTTTGCGCGAATTTTGGAAAAGGGCGTAACTGTGAAATTTTCAAAAGTAGAGCTTTTCCGGAAGCAGATGAAATTTTTAGGGCATATCCTAACCCCAGAGGGAATTGTGATTGACCCAGATA
Source organism: Encarsia formosa (assembly GCA_038277355.1). NCBI lineage: Eukaryota > Metazoa > Arthropoda > Insecta > Hymenoptera > Aphelinidae > Encarsia > Encarsia formosa. The sequence continues at coordinate 42,959,760 of CM076187.1, forward strand.
AGGTCCAAGGGATTCACGATTTCACTCAACCTAGAAATGTTAAACAAGTAAGGGCATTTTTAGGGTTAATAAATTTTTGTGCTAAATTTACGGATAGAATAGCCTACGAGGCTACCCCATTGTTTGATTTGTTGAAGTCTGGTATAAAATGGCAGTGGACCGAGCAACATCAGCTAGCCTTGGACAAAACCAAAAAGCTGTTTTGCGAGGAAGCTTGTTTGTACTATCCTGTGAAGGATAGAAAATTCGTTTTATACACAGATAGTTCAGATCGAGGGATGGGGTGTTTGTTGGCTCAGTACGACGAAGTGGGCAAACTTAGGATTGTGTCCTGTGCCAGTAAGACTCTAAATCTAGCTGAGCAACAATATTTTACAACCGAGAAGGAATTGAACGCTATTAAGTGGGCTTTAATGAAGAATCGTACTTATATTCTGGGGGCTAAAGTCACCGTTATGTGCGACCATAAAAGTCTCAAATTTCTTTTCACGTGTCAACATTTGACAGGTCGTCTATATAGATGGGCATTAGCCATAAGTGATTTTGGGGTGGAGATTGAATACATTAAAGGGTCGGATAACGGGGTCGCGGATTTGCTATCGCGGATGGGACATCCGGAAGTAGACAGGGGAACCAATGCTTTAGTGGCAGCCGCGTTTTTGAAAGAACCAGATGCGACGATTAAAAAATTGTTAAAAAATTTCAAGGAATCTCAAAGGGGAGATGATGAGTTGGGTGCAGTGTTTGAGAGGTTAGAAAGGGATGAACCAGTCCCAGGTTTTGAAATAATTGGGGGGTTAGTTTGTAAAACTCAGGCTAAACTCAATCCTAAAATTGTCTTACCGGGAAAAATTGTGAATGAATTTATAAAAGCGGTACACGAATTTTATTGCCATCCCGGTGCTAAAAAAATAAAAATGATAAGGTTAATAAATCAAGATTTTTTTTACCCAAAGTTTAAAAGGGTTATATCTAACTTTGTAAAATGCTGTGATTCCTGTCAAAGGAACAAAGTGTATACGCAGAGTACTGCGGCAAAGTCGAGCCCTATATTACCGACTACTATTAAAGAATTAACCTCCATAGATTTTATGGGTATGCTTCCTATTTCGCGAGGGGGTTGCCGATACATATTGGCGGTACATGACGCATTTTCCAAGATAGTAAAACTCTATCCAATTAAAAAGGCAACGACCCAAATCGTGATTAAGAAAATTTTCGAGGATTATATCCCTACTCACGGAAAAATGGAAAAGCTAATGTCAGACCATGGGTCCCAATTTAATACCCCAGTCTGGGTTAGAAAGGTTGAGGGTGAGGGAATTAAAGTAGTATTTTCCAGTGTGCGACATCCCCAGAGTAACATTGTAGAACGCGTGAATAAAGAAATTGGGCGTTACATGCGTACACTAACCTCGAACAACCATAAAAATTGGGTATCTTTTGTTAAACAAATTGAAACATGTCTTAATGAAATACCCCATGAGGTTACGGGTTTCGCACCGATAGAATTACATTTTAACATTGAGCCCATACGCCCTTGGGCAAAACTAATACCTGAAAAAGAAAAAAATAAAATAACCTACGAAGAAAAATTAAAATTAGCGGGTGAAAGGATGAGGAAAATCGGGATAGCGCGAGCGGAAAATTACAACGCTAGTCGTCAACTAGTCGTTTACAACCCTGCAGATAGGGTACTAATAAAAGCCTGTAATATTTCGAAAGCCTACGAGGCCACAGTAGCGAAATTTTTACCCATTTATAAAGGGCCTTATGTGATAGCGGAGAGGCAGTATGAGTGCACATACAAGCTCACCGATAATAAGGGTAAAATTTTAAAGGGTCTGTTTCACAGCACAGCGCTACGTCCGTACTATGAGGCACCGGCGCAACAAACAGGCAGCTAGACAACAAGTGGAGGAGGACACAACAACAAGATGGTACGTTAAAACAACCACAACAACAACAACACCAAAAACAAATAAACAAAGGGAAAGGCAACGGTTGGATGGAAAAATAAGAAAAATCGAGCAACAAATCAACAGCCTAAAGAAGGAGCAAGAACGGAAACAACAAAACAAACAACAAAGACAACAACAACGAGAAAGCAGACTAAAGCAGCTCCTGCATGGGTCAATAACCACCCATAGTCAGGTACACGAGTACCGGAAGACGCAAGCATGGTGGCGAAGCTTGTCCCAGGACCAGAAGGCTGAGTGGAAGACTCTCCAGGCCAGCAACATCATGGGCGCCGAAGGAGAGTGGAAGACTCTTAAGGACCTTCAGGCTGAGGTCACGGCCCAAAAGATCCGGGAACGTTTTCGTGACCGGATCAAGAAAAGAGTCATTCCCCTTCAGGATCCGCGTTTGGTTAGGAAGGCCGAACGAGAGCCAGACCCTGAAGCGTGGAAAAAGGACTGGCTCGAAATCATGCCTTCTGAGCACGAGACTGCTTGGGTCGCTGAAGTCGAGGCCACCATTAGGCGGCGTGCTCAGGAAAAGGCTGAGCAAGCCCTAATAAAAAGGCGAGCCCAACACGACGAGGTGATGCGAGCCAGGTTCCAGCAGAAGGAGAGGCGACAATGCCAGCAGCAGCGACGTCATCGAGACCAGGTGATTAGCAGGTGGTTGGTGGAAGACGAAGGGGTGAGAGTCCTCAACAAAAGACCACCGCTTCAACAGGTTCCGCCACTCCGAATTGTCCTACAGGGCAAGGACGCAAACGGCAGGCAGTGTTAGTGCGTGAAAGTGAAAAAAAAAATAATAATAACAATCAAATAAAAGTGTTTTTTTTCAGAAGGACAAAAAAAAAAAAAAAAAAAAAAAAAAAAAAAAAAAAATTTGTTATAAATATTAGTTATATTATACTATTTATTATTATATTAAGTCTAATAGCATAAGTTTTGTTTTAGGGCAGTGAGCAAAATGGATTTATTTTATTGTCGAACTTTGAAAAAATTATTATTGTTCAATATTAAAATTTTTTTCAAAGATTCTAAGGGGGGCTATGCAAGGTTCCAGTATAATCAATATACTGGAATCGCAGAGAGCTCCAGCCTTAAATTTTAATTTTTTGAATTTTCGCGGTGTATCTGTGCGACGCCCGAGCGTATGCTAAACGCCGTGCGCCGCACAGATCGCAATATAATCGGTGCAAGGGTTATCGAAACCCAGGAGGCGAGGCGAGAGTAGCATCGCGCTACCACCACCACGCGGTCAAGGTAGCGGCTGGATGCAAGTACCCTCTCCCCGCATCCCAAATCTAGGCGCGTTGCAGGGCTAAGCGGCTACCGTGCGCGCGAAGTGGGAGAGAGATGATCTGCCCCACAGGTAGATCATCCCCACTCTCCCATGTCACCCTAAAGACAAAGCAATTGTCGATGATTGATTGGTCAAGGGGCCAGTTTGGCCCTGACTATAAATTGACCTCCCCGGGGCGCAGGAGCTCACTTTTTTACAGTGCTCCTAAAATCCAAATTTCTAAAAATCATAGTTGAATCTTCTTTTGTTTAAAATTTTTTTTCTTTGCTCCGAGAGTTTTGTCTTCGCGCTGTGTCAAATAAGCTCGCGTCGTTTCTCTTAAGAGACATAAAGTGAAAAAAAAAAAAAAAAAAAAAACGCGCCGCGTTTTTTTTTAAACTTTGGATCAAAGTTTTCTTGGTGCTATCTCCTAGTGTCGCCGCCCCGGTTAATACCCGTGAGTACCCTTATTATCGGTGAAAATAAAAGAAAATAAATACAAGTTTTTTTTATTATTGCTCAAAGGACTAACGCATTAGTCTCAATTAGCGGTGGCTACTTTCCCACGTCAGCGAACGAGCGAGTTCCTCGTGGAACTTAATGCAGCCAAGTCCGAGTTGGGAAAATTAGGAAAAACACGCAACTAGCGACTTAAATGACATTTGTTTAAGGGACAGCGAAAGCGTGCGGTTCCTCGTGAACCTCCTGTTACCCAGCGCCCTTTTTAGTTTTTTTTGTTAAACGAGAAAGTGACGAAGAACCAAAAAGGTTTTTTTCTCTCGTCTAAAATATTTAAACTCAGTTTTTTTTTGTGCATTACCTATACTTAAATCTGTTATCGCATAAATAAATATTTCGCTACTGGCCTGAATTCTTAGATCGCATTTTTTTTCTTTTCTTTCGGGAGAACCCCGTGATCATTATAAAAAAAAAAAATTAATTAATTAATAACTAGGGAAATCCGAATAGCTCACTGTCCTTATTAGTCAAGTATAATTTGTTGAACTAAAATTTGATATTATTCAGTTACGGCATAGGATCGCCGAATAAAAATGTAATTAGAAATAGTATTGAATTGATAAAGATTTATTATTAAAAGAAACCCGTCTTTTCTATGACTACGCCCGATAATTTCCAGTAAATATCCTATATACTTTTGACACCTATATTTATAATAAAATGAATAAAATAGAGCATAATTTTTCAGCTTCTTTTAATTTTTTTTGATAATCATTAACGTCCGAAGATAAATTATAATTTGGAATTAGAAAATATTTTAAAATTCATTTTCGGGTAATTTTCTATGATTTGATTTTTTTTTATATATATAGCAGGCTATTGAGAGAGCAAAGTCGAATTTTGCGTCAAATTACGACACACAAATTCGCACGAAAGACTCCGGCTGAAAATCAAGAAAACCAGGAGCCTTCCAGTCATAAGTTAAATTTATTTATATTCGTGTTTAAAGTTCTGTACATTGACACCTACAACGGGTAAAAACACAATTTTTATATAATATAGTTGTTACGGAGTGGACCAGTAATTCGCTCGTAAATATTTCGGCTCATTCGCTCAACTTTAAATTGATAGACTACATGGCTCCATCTATGAGTCTAGGCGGGGACTTTAGTCCCAATTCTCACTCCCGCGCGCCGTAGTGCTGGGCAGTACCGCTGTCGCCGTTGCTGCTGTCACAGGCCTCGCGTGCTGGCTTCTGGTTTTGGTGCTCAAGTGTGTGTGTGTGCAGCAGAGAGTTCTCCCGGCTTTTTCACGGTTCTTCTCAACGGCTCTTCTCATCGCCTTTTTCACCAGGTAGTCCCGGAACCTGCCTTTTCACCGTGCACCAGCTCATCCGGACTATCACAGACAGTAATTCTGTGATCATAAACAACCTCGGAGCCGCGCCATTACCACGTGTACCAGCTACTCGTCACCGGTGGTCCACGGAGAATTTGTCTGGTTCAAGGACAATTCTCACTCATCGAACATCTCCAGGTATTCAGGTGCAAGGAACAGTCATTTCCTTGCCCCTTCTTACTTTTCATTTTCTCTAGCACAGAATTTACGACTCTGTGCTGATTTCGTCTATCTCAATATGCACAAGCACGTAGCCATTTCGGCCATTTTCTCTCTCTCTCTCTCTAAAAATAAAAAAAAAAAAAAAAAAAAAAAAAAAAAAATTAATAATTGTAACACTTGTATACTATAATTAGATTATTGTAAAATACACTCAATGTAACAACATCTACGAGCATGGTAGGGTTCTCCCTATGCTCGAAATAAATAAATCAAATCAAATCAAATCAAATCAAATCTCTCTATCGGGCTATCTCTCTCTATTTTCAAGGCCACTCTCTGCTGCTACTCGACCAACGCTCACACCTTTTAATGTAAATAAGAAAACTCTCATAATTTAAGTTCAAATCAATATCGGTGTTTACATTTACTTATGACTTGACTGTTACGCTCGGGCCTCTCTCTCTCTCTCTTCAAGACAACGCTCGTGAATAGACGGTTTCACTCGCCATTTTGTGAAACTTCTCGAGTTTCTCTTGGTTCTTTCTCGTGACTCTTTCTCATCATCCTCAACGTAGTCATCTCATAAGTACAGTCAACTCGACGAATCATCTACTTAGTGTTGGCTAAACTCGGAAGACATTTGATCTTCAATTAACTCAAACGGCTCGGCTGAATTCAATTCTTGGGTTAATTGCTCAGCAAGGAGAGCTTTCACGGCGTGGCATCTTCAGGTATTTCGCTCAGAACCGGTAACAATAATTTACCGGTGCTTTTACATTGCCCTTCTCACAGCCAGAAAATCAATAAAATTACTGTGCATTCTCTTGCTCTCTCTCTCTCTTTTCTTTGTGCTATCTTACACGCAGCCATTTTCTTTTCCACTCTTTTCAAGGCCATTCTCTGTTGCTTTGTTTACCTCAACTGTACTCAAGCAAAACTCGTATTTATGGTTTGAATTAATATAATCAAATTCGTCAAGAGTTTTGACTAGGCGATTTCTCAAATTAGTTAAGTTTCTTTACACGGAAATTAATGCTGGCAATTCTCGATTCAACATATCCTCATATCTCAGTTTCTCTCTTTAATCAGTTATTATTCTCTCTCTCAAGCTCATTCTCAGCTCATTTGCATTAATTCATTAAATTCAACTTAACCTTCTGGATAGTTCTCTTAAGTATACTACACTGATTTATTTTATCTCATTTTACATTTCAACTGAACCTGGCTCAATAGTGATTCTCCATAATTTATAATTAAATTATTTTAGACTTTGATGATTTGTCTTATTCTATTTTATAGTAATGAGCTCATGTTATCAACATCAAACTTATTAATCTGTCAATACACATTAACTACTTAAATTTCATACTTGTTGATTAATTATTAAGAGATTTAATAAAAGTTATTAAACTTGAACCTTTTTTTGTAAATTATAATATATTCTTAGAGAATTAAATTCAAATAAACTTAATTAATGGTCTACTCAATTTATTTGACAACCCTCCCTTACCAGCTGTTAATCCGGAAAATAAAAATAAAATTAATGAAGCAGTAATTCCGCAACAATAGTGTGGAACGAATATCGTTTTAAAGCCGGTACAGTTCCTGAAAATGAGATTACCGATTTACTGCAGAAGTCGCGCAAGAAACTTGTGCTTCAGGGATCCCGTGAATTTTGTGGGATCGCACAGAAAAAATCTTAAGCCGTACAGTACGCGAGTCAATCAGAATCACGCGCCCCCGTATAGAAAAATAGCGCTCGGGAGTATTCTTCTATTCGGGAGGGCGTGATTCTGATTGGCTCGCGTACTGTACGGCTTAAGATTTTTTCTCTGCGCTCCCACAAAGTTCACGCGATCCCTGAAGTACATGTTTCTTGCGCGACTTCCACAGTAAATTTCTGCATTATTTCTCTCCGTGTGTAGAAGTGATCTAAATAAATATAATATTATGAAATCAAAATTATCTGAAAATATAAAATATTTCATTTCTGCTTATGCAAGAAAACATTTTTGGAACATTTTGAATACTTTCACCCTCAAAATACGTTTTGCAATACTAGGGACATTTCCTCCAAGTGGGATCAAGTGGCCGAGTAGTATATTAATGCAACAAAACAAAAATTATGTAACTCTCTCCTGGCTTTATAAAAAATAATTTTAATTTGGCTGGTTTCTTTTTTTTTAAGGGATTAATCCTTTTTATTTATCGATGATAATAGGCGTACTGTACAAACCAAAATGAAAATAGTCAGAAAAAAATTTTACTATTAACGAGTTTGAAAATTTTCATTCATTGACGTCAGTTACTTTCATTTCAAAATGTATTGCGTAAATGTTGTTCAAGAAACGGCTAAAATAGAGATTAAGAGAAAGAAGGAGAGACGATTGCAGGCCACAAGTCCAAAATCTGGTTGAAAATCCGCGACCGGCACGCGCGACTTTCAGCACGGAAAAAATTTTGTTACCGTGTAGGCGCGCTCAACGTTCAGCATCACCGCAAACATTTAATGGTGCATTTACGGTGGCTCGCTCAGGGGTAGTATTCTGTATCTGTAAGGTAGTGTAGCCGTATTATTTTTAAGAGGTAATGAAGGAATAAAATCTTGTTTGTATAAAAGTTGTAGCTGGAAAGCAATATTATTTGCTGAAATTAATCAATGAAAAATTATTGAAGAAATTTTAAATAACTTTATTTAGATAAATTTAAAATACTATTTTTTGAATGAATATGAAAAAACAAATTATATTTTTAATGTTAAACATTAATCCTTAATTTTTAAAAATAAAAATTAATATAACAAGCTACGCAGCGAAATAAATAGAATATATCTAGTAATTATAGATTAATAAAAGGGTTTAATATTGAAAATATAGTTTTTTTTTTCATGTTCACTCAAAAAATAGTATTTTAAATTTTTTACAAACTAATTAATTTGAAATTTCTTCAATATAGTTTTATTGATTAATCATTAAATGATTTCAGCAAATCATATTACAAGTTTTTTACTAACAAGATTTTATAACGTCCTTACCACTTTACAATTGTTTAAAAGTTAAATGTAATATATATATAAAAGCATTTTGACATACATTGGCCGGAAACTGATATAGTGAAAAAAAAAAAAATCGTAAAGAGAAATGAACGCAGGATCTACTTACAAGGAGAGGTCACACTCTCCGGGTCACCGATCTTGACGAAACTTTGGGGATCGTTTTCTTATACCAAAAGATGAAGAAATCTACCAATCATCCCGTCTAATGGGCCTTTTATACCTAGTTCCTACATAGCTTATATCGTATTTTTAGCTCTTTTTGGGTTTTTTTGCGAATTTTCAAAAAATTCCTGTTCGAAGCCTATTACACTTACAAAATTCTGCAACCCCGCATTCTCTTTATTTTTTCATCTTCTTTTGAGAAAAAATATTTTTAAATCTATTTTTGAAGAAATAGTCCATGTAAAATTAAGGTGATCAAAAGCATTTTTTTACTGTTTTTTTTGGTTTTATGAACTTAAACTGTAAGTCGTCAGCCTTATCAAAATTATGTCTAAAAATATTTTTTCTAAAAAATTCATATAAAAACAAAGAAAATGCGGGGTTGCAGAATTGTGTAAGTGCAATAGGCTTTGAGCAGGAATTTTTTGAAAATTGTTACAATTAAACACAAAAGTCGCACAAAAGTGTTAAAAGTGTCAAAACAAGCTGATTTTCAAAAAATTCCTGCTCAAAGCCTATTGCACTTACAGAATTCTGCAACCCCGAATTTTCTTTGTTTTTATATGAATTTTTAAAAAAAAATATTTTTAGACATAATTTTGATAAGGCTGACGACATACAGTTTAAGTTCATAAAACCAAAAAAACAGTAAAAAATGCTTTTGATTACTTTAATTTTACATGGGCTATTTCTTCAAAATTAGATTTTAAAATATTTTTTCTCAAAAGAAGATGAAAAAATAAAGAGAATGCGGGGTTGCAGAATTTTGTAAGTGTAATAGGCTTCGAACAGGAATTTTTTGAAAATTCGCAAAAAAACCCAAAAAGAGCTAAAAATACGATATAAGCTATGTAGGAACTAGGTATAAAAGGCCCATTAGACGGGATGATTGGTAGATTTCTTCATCTTTTGGTATAAGAAAACGATCCCCAAAGTTTCGTCAAGATCGGTGACCCGGAGGGTGTGACCTCTCCTTGTTAGTGTGCTTAAGCTTCGCGAAATACTTTGAGAGAGTTATATATATATATCCTAAAGCCCAATCGGGCTTTGACGGCGATTTGGTTTTTTTTAAACCGACTGCCGTGAAAGCCTGCAGGGCTTTATATACTTTGATTTTTGGTTTTAGGTTAGGACGCTTCAAAGAAAAACTATTTTAGGATGATTATTTCATTTATATTATACATCCCGCGCGTAGCTGATGATCCCCTGAGTAATTAAAAAAAAAAATTAACCCGAACAAAGCCCGCATTGAAAAGTTATGAACGTTTCATTTTTCGAAACGCTGATTCCCTTTGGTCAGGGGAATTCGATTTCAGTTTCGAGCATCCGGTCTCTCTGCCTGCGCTCTCTGTAGACTTAACCGGACGTGACGTATGCGGTGGGCGTGTCTATTTTTGCTGTCTCACTCTTACTGCTTACCTACAGCGGCAGACGGGGGCATGTAGGCCCGAGCCTGTAGCCATGAGGCGACTGGTGGCGCTGTATCAATTAGCAGCTCCCTACAGCTGACTCGTGAGCTGACTACAGCTGACTGCGGAGCCGCTGAGCCGAGCAGCTTGTAATGTGTTATGAGCAATAACTTTTTTATAAATAATTGATTGTCATAGAAAAAACAGTACTGAAGACCCTTATTTTCATTATATATTAAATAAGTGGTAGAATTTACAATTATTAATTTGTTTAATTTCAATAAAAGAGTATGAAATAAATAATCTCTACAGTCTTTCTATGATCATCATCATCAAAGATTTTTCAATTATTGTGGTGTGCCCTGTGAGTTGATAATAATTGTGCTGTGGTTGTGTTGGGAACCTGATGGCTGGAGGTGCATATTGGCAATATTAAAAATAAAGTTTTTTCTGAATGAGTGTGTGTGTGTGTGTGTGTGTGTGTGTGTGTGTGTGTGTCAGGTTGAACTTGCAAATTACTTTTTTATAATCCACCCAACTTGCAAATTGCAAAAGGTGCAATTGCAGCACATAATGTCATTGTCATACGCATTATCGCTTAATTTCATAGAATCATCATAGAAATGTATATGCTCTGAGCCAATACACTTGAACTGTTAAAGTTTTGTAATCCTACCCTTTTTCAAAAATAAACTTGATGTCTGAAAGTTTTGTAATCCCACTTTTTTTCTAAAATAAACTTGATGTCTGACAATGAATTTTAATTTTGATTGTAACTGTTACATTCACTCAGGGTGTTAATGATAAATATATTTAAGTCAACATGAATCAATTATTAAAATTTTTTATCTTTTTTGTTGTCTGTATGCAAGCTTAATAGATAGTTTTGGGTCTAGGTATCCAGTGGACCAGAAATTATGAATTCTATTTGGCATGGATTTTTAAAGTACGGATGAGCATTTGCTCCATTATTTTCAAAGTGGATTTAGTTTGTCCATCAATTATGTATGCAAAATGAATTCAAAAGTACTTCATAACAGTAAATTATGTCTATGATTTTTATGTGTTCTGACTAATGATAAAATTTATATAAAAGAAATTTAAACCTAAAGAACTAGATGTATCCAAGTTAACATGAATCAATTATTAAAAATTTTTATCTTTTTTGTTTTCTGTAAGCAAGCTTAAGTTATGCGGCCAAAGTGATTTTAAATTTTAAAATTGGTTACTTTTTTTTACAAGAATTAAAAAGTACAATAGAAATAGATAGTTTTGGGTCTAGGTATCCAGTGGACCAGAAATTATGAATTCTATTTGGCATGGATTTTTAAAGTACGGATGAGCATTTGCTCCATTATTTTCAAAGTGGATTTAGTTTGTTCATCAATTATGTATGCAAAATGAATTCAAAAGTACTTCATAACAGTAAATTATGTCTATGATTTTTATGTGTTCTGGCTAATGATAAAATTATATGAAAGAAATTTAAACCTATAGAACTAGATATATCCAAGTCAACATGAATCAATTATTAAAAATTTTTATCTTTTTTGTTTTCTGTAAGCAAGCTTAAGTTATGAGGCCAAAGTGATTTTAAATTTTAAAATTGGTTAATTTTTTTTTTACAAGAATTAAAAAGTACAAAAGAAATAGATAGTTTTGGGTCTAGGTATCCAGTGGACCAAAAATTATGAATTCTATTTGGCATGGATTTTTAAAGTACGGATGAGCATTTGCTCCATTATTTTTAGAGTGGATTTAGTTTGTCCATCTATTATGTATGCAAAACGAATTCAAAAGTAGTTCATAACAATAAATTATGTCTATGATTTTTATGTGTTCTGGCTAATGATAAAATTATATGAAAGAAATTTTAAACAGAAGAACTAGATTTATCTAAGTTAACATGAACCAATCATTGAAAATTTTAATCTTTTTTTTAATCATTTTATGGTTACAAATGAGTATTTGCTACATTTCAATGTAAATTTACATTAAAATAAAGTTATGCAATGTACATTTAAAAAATAGGTAAATACTAAATTGAATTTTTTTTTTTTACATATGAAATTGATTTACCTAGGACTTTTATGGGTTCTGGTTTATGTCGTGGTTTTACATCAGAATAATTGAATATATCTTAGTTATTGTTAAATTATTTAGAATTTGTTAAGATCGTGAAATCATTTATTAAGACATATTTCAACAATATTAATGATGTATTTATGGAGTTTGGTTTTTTTGAACTTGTGGACAAAAAGGAAATACATTTAAATATTTACCGAATTTACGCAATAAAATCTTTAAAAAATACTTTTAAAAAAGTAATGTTTACGGCGATTGGTTTTTTAAAAAGGAATCTAAATAAAAAATTATACGCTAAGTATGATCTTTAAAAAATACTTTTAAAAAAGTAATATTTACGGCGATTGGTTTTTTTAAAAGGAGTCTAAATAAAAAGTTTTACGCTAAATATAATAATCTTTTTTTGAAAATGAATTAATGAAAGAAGTGAAATCAAAAAATTTATTACGGACGACTTGAGGCCGAATTACTTATTATTTAAAAATAATTTTCTCTTCTAAAAGATGATTATATTATGTTGAATCACCTTCAATATACGTAAAGTTAACATTTTTCAATTATAGCACATACATGGGAAAACACATGCAAATTGCACACAACTCAAACACTTTTTAAAATTAAAAATTAAAATATGTTGTTAAGAAGCACACTGAGCATTCAAAATATAATTTAAAAAACACAGGTATCAATGCTTTTTTTCGAGATAATTTAGTTCAAAGAATATTAAATTTTTACAGGTCAAGTATAGACATACATTGTGATTTAGTTGATTTCTAACTCAATTACAACATGTTTTAATTTTAAAAAGTGTTTGAGTTGTGTGCAATTTGCATGTGTTTTCCCATGTATGTGCTATAATAGAAAAATGTTAACTTTACGTATATTGAAGGTGATTCAACATAATATAATCATCTTTTAGAAGAGAAAATTATTTTTAAATAATAAGTAATTCGGCCTCAAGTCGTCCGTAATAAATTTTTTGATTTCACTTCTTTCATTAATTCATTTTCAAAAAAAGATTATTATATTTAGCGTAAAACTTTTTATTTAGACTCCTTTTAAAAAAACCAATCGCCGTAAATATTACTTTTTTAAAAGTATTTTTTAAAGATCATACTTAGCGTATAATTTTTTATTTAGATTCCTTTTTAAAAAACCAATCGCCGTAAACATTACTTTTTTAAAAGTATTTTTTAAAGATTTTATTGCGTAAATTCGGTAAATATTTAAATGTATTTCCTTTTTGTCCACAAGTTCAAAAAAACCAAACTCCATAAATACATCATTAATATTGTTGAAATATGTCTTAATAAATGATTTCACGATCTTAACAAATTCTAAATAATTTAACAATAACTAAGATATATTCAATTATTCTGATGTAAAACCACGACATAAACCAGAACCCATAAAAGTCCTAGGTAAATCAATTTCATATGTAAAAAAAAAAAATTCAATTTAGTATTTACCTATTTTTTAAATGTACATTGCATAACTTTATTTTAATGTAAATTTACATTGAAATGTAGCAAATACTCATTTGTAACCATAAAATGATTAAAAAAAAGATTAAAATTTTCAATGATTGGTTCATGTTAACTTAGATAAATCTAGTTCTTCTGTTTAAAATTTCTTTCATATAATTTTATCATTAGCCAGAACACATAAAAATCATAGACATAATTTATTGTTATGAACTACTTTTGAATTCGTTTTGCATACATAATAGATGGACAAACTAAATCCACTCTAAAAATAATGGAGCAAATGCTCATCCGTACTTTAAAAATCCATGCCAAATAGAATTCATAATTTTTGGTCCACTGGATACCTAGACCCAAAACTATCTATTTCTTTTGTACTTTTTAATTCTTGTAAAAAAAAAATTAACCAATTTTAAAATTTAAAATCACTTTGGCCTCATAACTTAAGCTTGCTTACAGAAAACAAAAAAGATAAAAATTTTTAATAATTGATTCATGTTGACTTGGATCTATCTAGTTCTATAGGTTTAAATTTCTTTCATATAATTTTATCATTAGCCAGAACACATAAAAATCATAGACATAATTTACTGTTATGAAGTACTTTTGAATTCATTTTGCATACATAATTGATGAACAAACTAAATCCACTTTGAAAATAATGGAGCAAATGCTCATCCGTACTTTAAAAATCCATGCCAAATAGAATTCATAATTTCTGGTCCACTGGATACCTAGACCCAAAACTATCTATTTCTATTGTACTTTTTAATTCTTGTAAAAAAAAGTAACCAATTTTGAAATTTAATCATAGACATAATTTACTGTTATGAAGTACTTTTGAATTCATTTATATATATATAGATATACACATGAAAAATTACTAAAGTAATAATACACCCTCTTTAAGCGCAAATCACGCGCAACCCACCCACGTATTCAAAAAAACCAAAATAACCCATCTTTTTGTTATTTTTTTTCCAAAATAACCCATCAATAAAAAATTTTTCTAGGTTTGCGCGGTCAACCAAAATAACCCATCCCAAATAACCCATCACCCAATTCCTGGAACTCATTTTTATTTGGTCTCGGAAAAAATGGGACCGAACACTATCCTGACTGTCCGGATAGTGTCGAAATGTCCGGATAGTGCCGATCGTGTATATGAAATGTCCGGATAATGCACAATATGTATATTTATGCACACGCACACACCAGAGCGTTTGTGAAAAGGAGCGCGCAACTCGCTGGCTGACTCGCGCCACAGCAGACTTTCGGCTGTCACGTGGCACTTAACTTTACTCTGAGTACACTTGTATTTTAGAGCAAGTTGCTAAACCTACGACACCGCTGCGTTGATTATGTATTATATCGAAGTAACACCAGAATTGCTTTTATTGAATTGGTTCAATTCTAGAAAGCATTTAGTTCAGCTAGAAAATCTGAAATGCGCTGACAAACATGAAATAAAATACATTTCACCTGATTTGAAATCGCCGTTAGACTCTCTTTGACAGTTTCGAGCACACGTATGCATCACGAGAATCATAAAAATCGCGCATCTATAATCCACTCCGAATAAGTCGGCGCGGCTAACAACGTTGCTCAAACAGCTGATATAGTACCGACTCGAGCGCGGCCCGTCCTCCCTTCCCCTTTCTTCCCGCTAAAGTTCAGAATGAATATATTCGCGTCGTCCCGTTAACGAAACTAAAAGTTACCTGAATGAAAAAATTAAAATTTAATCAAGATCCAAGTACCTTAAAAATAATTTGTCTTTTAATTTGTTTGTTTTAGGCCGTTTCGGAAAATTATCAATGATAAAAAACTCTTAACAATATTGAATTATTAATAAACTTTACTTTAGGTGATTGTTTTGGCAACAGAAAAACTATAAAATTAAAAAGTTCAAAATACCTTCGAAACTGAAGATAGGTTTCGGATTACCCGAAGCGTGGCCGACGATCACGATGAGTCCGGAGAACTCGCGGGCGTTTCTAGCGGGGGCAGACTCGCTTGATCTTTAACCGCCTCGTGCTCGCGTTTAGGATGTGACGCCGATCTCGGTCTGCAACTCTGTAGAGAAAACAAATGATATGTGACCGATGCCTTTTTTTTCTAGCGTTAACGCCTTGTATGCGTGTTTCCACATGCGAATTAAACTATAATTTTAAATATGAAAATAAAAAACAATGATAAAACAAGAAAAAATATTTTCAGAGTATGCTGTGTTCCAATTCTTTTTTTTTTTTTTTTTTTTTTTTACATATTCATTTTTCTAACTATATAACCGCGTGGTAAAAAAATAAATTGGAACTTTATGAGTTGAAAATTATCGATCATAATATGTTGAATAAAATCAATGTGCTAATCATGCATGACTTTTGAAAAACAATGTAAAAAAATGGCAAGGAACAAACAAACCTTTTATTTCGGGTGCGCGTCTACGGCGATCAACAAATGTCCGCTCAGCTCGATCTCGCTTCTTGGCGTGTCAAAAACTGCACGTGGCCGCGGTCATAAATTAAGCATTGATTTTTGTGGTCGCTCAATTAACAATTTGATATCGAAAAAATGAACGTAAACTCTCAGCATAATTCAGCGCCTTCAAGGACTAGAACAACGCCTTGCTCTTGACAAGCCTTAAAATTATAGAAAAACCACGTTTTTCTGTCTATACAAAATGCACGTGTGACTGACAATTTTTCTAATGTAAAAACTCACTTAACAAACAAAAAATTTGTTGTAGATCAAAGCACTAAGCCTGTAATTACGCGAGAAGGATTTATCCTGTTCTCCGTCAGCCGCGTGGACTAAGTAACAGCGGAAATCGTCACCTCCGCGAGGTTGAGAGGGAGGTGCCAAATCGATGTGTGAACATCGATTTGGCACCTCCCTCTCAACTCCGTATGTTCACTCGCGCATTCTGGAACACTTCTCCCGAAGGTGACGATTTCCGCTGTACTAAGCCCACGTGGAGGTTGAGAGGGAGCTGACGATTTCCGCTGTTACTAAGTCCATGCGGCTGACGGAGCACAGGATAAATCCTTCTCGCGTAATTACAGGCTTAGTGCTTTGATCTACAACAAATTTTTTGTTTGTTAAGTGAGTTTTTACATTAGAAAAATTGTCAGTCACACGTGCATTTTGTATAGACAGAAAAACGTGGTTTTTCTATAATTTTAAGGCTTGTCAAGAGCAAGGCGTTGTCCTGGTCCTTGAAGGATCCGAATTATGCTGAGAGTTTACGTTCATTTTTTCGGTATCAAATTGTTAATTGAGCGACCACAAAAATCAATGCTTAATTTATGACCGCGGCCACGTGCAGTTTTTGACACGCCAAGAAGCGAGATCGAGCTGAGCGGACATTTGTTGATCGCCGTAGACGCGCACCCGGAATAAAAGGTTTGTTTATTCCTCGCCATTTTTTTACATTGTTTTTCAAAAGTCATGCATGATTAGCACATTGATTTTATTCAACCTATTATGATCGATAATTTTCAACTCATAAAGTTCCAATTTATTTTTTTACCACGATATTGTTAAGAGTTTTTTATCATTGATAATTTTCCGAAACGGCCTAAAACAAACAAATTAAAAGACAAATTATTTTTAAGGTACTTGGATCTTGATTAAATTTTAATTTTTTCATCAGGTAACTTTTAGTTTCGTTAACGGGACGACGCGAATATATTCATTCTGAACTTTAGCGGGAAGAAAAGGGAAGGGAGGACGAGCCGCGCTCGAGTCGGTACTGTATCAGCTGTTTGAGCAACGTTGTTAGCCGCACCGACTTATTCGGAGTGGATTATAGATGCGCGATTTTTATGATTCTTGTGATGCATACGTGTGCTCGAAACTGTCAAAGAGAGTCTAACGGTGATTTCAAATCAGGTGAAATGTATTTTATTTCATGTTTGTCAGCGCATTTCAGATTTTCTAGCTGAACTAAGTGCTTTCTAGAAAAGAACCAATTCAATATAAGCAATTCTGGCTGCTCCGCAGCGCCTACGACACTTCGAGCAGCCCGGGTATGTTGCAAATCCTTAAATGAAATTCTCGCCGACAAAAAATATCGCCGACAAAAATTTCGCCGACAAAATTTTTCGCCGACGAAACTTTCACCGAATAATTTTTTTTGGCAGAAAAATAAATTCTCCGTCGCTAAAACAGTTTTTAAATAAAATTTCTGTTAGATGGCGCCCTACCACTGAATAAAATTAGAATATAAGAGAAAACGTTCCCGCAACGGACTGAGAAGCTGATTATTGAGTGCCCTCCATAAGCGCAAAGCACGCGCAAACTACTCAAAAAAAAGTTTGTATGCATCTTCCCCATTAACTAATCGAAGCATTTGTGATTGAAAAATGAAGTAGTTAATGAGTCTTCTTTAATAAAAAATAACGTAAATATCTAAAAAGAAAAAAATATATACAAACTGTTATTAAAAAAAAAATTTTTTTGTGAAATAATTTATCTTGTCTGTACGGAAATCTGTCATAAATATTTTATTATGTTTTATTTGTACAATGTTAAATTACGTACGTTTTTTCGCAATCGTCTTTTTCATCTGAAATTTTATCTTCTTTTTAGTACATTTCGCCAATGAAAGAGGGTTGATTTTCCCGACCGAAAGGGTTGCAACGAGGTTGGGCATCCCTCTACTACCGCATTTCGAAATGTTTTTTTTCCGCATAAGCCACCAAGGGGTCAAGGTCCGACTTTGATTGGACGGTTAGAGTGTGGAAAAAAGACTTTTAGTTGAAATACAAAAACAATTTTTCGAAAACATTAGTAAGTTTTCTATGAAAACTCTTTCAGAGAACATAAAAAATTGAAAATTCATAGGTACCGTAGTTTAAGAAAAGAGGAGTTTTTACAGTTCGGCATTAGCGTTATCTACCAAAGTGCTCATAACTCAATTATTTTATAATCGTTACGTAAAATTTTTATAATTGTTATTGGAATATACAAAAATTAATTACTCATAGCAACAGAACTCCTAGCAGATTCAGTGCTCAATAGAATAAAAATTTGTGCCCTCTTCAGTGCTCTATTGAATAAAAAATTTTTGATTTCAGCAAGATGTTTTTGTTTTTTTTATAATCGCTTATGGGACCGAAAAAATTAAAAAATATGTCAAGGTAAGTGGGATGGAAAATATTTAGTATACACAATTTTTGAACAATTGGACTAATCATTGTAAAATATATATTTATAACTTTACATTTTATTTAATCAAAAACAAATTTTTGCAAATGTTTACATGAAAGTATAAGTACTAAAAAGTATACACAATTACATAAAAATATAAAATCAGTCCTGTTTAGGAATGAATTATTCAATTTAAAAACAAAATTATTCATACATGAATTTTTCCACAGTAACACTTCAATTCCGATTTTTTATTTTTTATCAGCCAGCTTGGTTTTTTTTTTCCTACAAAAAAATTTTTTTTAATTTATAATGTTTATACAATCTACTAATTTAAAGTAACTTCATACTTACAAAGGATAGTAATAAAATTCAGACTCTTTCATTGGTTTCGTCGGTCTCTTACTCTTTCTGTTTACTTCTGTATCGGTTCTTTTGCAACTAATTTCGGCTAGAGATTTTTTCGTAGTTAATTTTTTTTCACTTATCGACCTTAATCTTACAAGCTTTTCCATTTTTAAAAAATTTTTTTTCGTTCGATATTTTCTTTTTTATTTTGTTGGAGCCACCAGTATTTTTATTTTTTCTTTGCGAATCTTTTCTAGTTGCTCTTTGTACATGTTTATGCGAGGATCCTAAAAAGAATGTAATAAAATATCAATTGAAAAATTTTTATTTTTCATGAATGGTTTTCATTGGTTTCCCATACATTCATGTTAAATTTATATTAATAACAATTCTTAATTTTTAATTGGTTCAAAAAGTCAGCAAAAACGATTAGCAGAAATTAATATTTCTGTATTATACAATTTATTCGAATCGTTATTTCAGACTTTCAAAATTAAATCGGTATTAATTCAAACTGCAAAAAAGAATAGTTTTCATTCAAATTTAAAAATAGTAGGATAACGTGTAGCTAGGGTAAGGGGACCTATTACTGCAGATTTTTTTTCCAAGTTAATGTAGATAAACAAATATTTTCAGTTCGATTTTATATGACTAAAGAAATTTGCGATCGCAGAATAACAAAATTTGATTGTTTTTTAACGATATGCTGCTTAAATAAAAATATAAGACGCCACCGTAAGATGCGAAAAAAAATACGTTTTTCATTTTGGTCTTTGTATATAATTTTCTATAATCACAGTTTAAATATTAAAAATGATGTACGTCGTTTAAATTTTGGGCCAAAATTAATTTTAGAACATTTTGTTTAATAATTTGTAGTCTTTTGTCAAAATAATTTCGCTGTTAACCGCATGTCTCTAGTCCTTTTAGATCCTGAGAAAAGAGTAATCAGTGAAAAATCACTATTTTACAACCTACGTACTTAACCCTTAAAGGCCACACGGGGTCCAAAAGACCCCACATAACTGTCAGTGTGGCAGTTCTGGATTTGGGTGTGTCATTTAAGGGTTAAGTACAAGAGAATTGAAAGTGCAGTTTGCGCCAAAAATGCTGTTTTTTTATGCTCTACTCAAAAACAGTGAGTTTATCGATTTTTCACTTACAAATATTACCGATTGAATTTTCGACTTTTAAAATTGTACGAAACGTTTCTTGAGGCTTCGAAATAATATTAAGTTCGTATAATTACTTAAACATTTTGATCGGTTTTAATGAATGTTAGTATGATAGTTTCCATTATTATTTTTACCGTAATTTATTATCTAAAAAGCTCGAATTTACTAAAATTTAAAAAAAATAAATATAAAAAAATTATTATACAAAAATGAAGTCAACTGTAAATTATTAAATTCGATTCTTTTGTCAATTACTACAACTTTTATCTTATAATAATCCAATTAATTATTTTCATTTGTATAACGCGTAATGTTTATTTACCTGACTTTGTCGAAACCTCTGGAAGTTCTTGATTTTTAAAACTCTTTTCAATTGGAACATGATCTTCAGTACTTATAGAAGGGGATTCACCATTATCATTGAATCCATCCATAATTTCCACACCTAGAGGTCCTTTTGGAAAACAAATTTACGTACTATTAACGATTGCAAAGTGTTGACCAAAGGTTTTTCATCCAACACTGTTTTTGGAAATATCGCATATGATTTTTAAATAAACTACTCGATCAACCAATATTTCAGTATGACGTGTCAGTCTACACTTAACGATTTATATAATCTGAAGTTTAGAGTCAATTGCTGACAAATAACAATTCTTTTTTTCCTCCCTTCCGAAAAATCACTTTTTTTGATAATAACAAGCTATCAAACTCAATTATATTGTGTAAAGCAGACTTCTTATTCATAGAGAGTAGAGAATAATAAATGTGAATATTCGACTACAATTCAATTCCTAACATCCTTATAAAGTGAAAAAGATCGATACTTAACAAAACAGTGACTTCAAAAATGGACTTTAAATTGCACGTTTTAGGAGATATTTTCGAGTGGCAAATGTTGGATTTGCAAAAAAACTTTTGATGACATTTTAATAAAATAAATAATAATTATTTATATTTTAAAACCATTAACCCAGCAAGAATTTGCTTTAAAAATAATAAAATAGCTTCCGTACTTTTTATTTTTATTTAATTATTCAAATAATAAATTTTTTGTAATAGTTTTATTAATGAGTATTATAATTTTTTTAAATTTTTCTGAGTAAAAAAAGGAAGTATTCAAAATTTGTCGAATCAATCTCAAATGTTTAACACGCCCTTTTTCAATTATCTTTGGTTATTCTTTTCCTAAAATTATTGCAACAAATTTTAATTTGATTCCTCTTCAATTATACAATATCTGCTGGGATTTTTTATCCATGCTCTAAGAAACACTAGGTAAAATCAACAATTTCAAACTTACCATTGCTTAAATAATCACATTCGGGTTGGGACTGATCTGTAACACTAACATTGCTTGCAACATTAGTGTCTGCATCACAACTGTTACGATCAGATGACTCGGAGTTCACAGTAACATTGAGATAGCTTTCCAGTCGTTCCATTGAATAACAATATTTCAAACTAACTTCAAAATTCTCTTGGCCATCTTGATCTGCTCGATTTTTATATTGCTCTTTAAAATCTAGAAACAAATAATATTTTTCATTTCTTTTGTACCGTTTTATTACGTAATTCGTAAAATTACTTGAACTCCCTTACCTTCTCGAGCAACGTGTATTATATCTCGCTGAAACAGTTGGTTCCCACTTTGTGTGATCAAATCTTTAAGACAATAGCCGTTACGAGAAATATTGTGCCAAATTATTTCTAGCTTACGATCAAATATAAGTGTTTTAGATTTTGCCTTTTCAGTTTCATATTCTATGTGTGATACTTGGGCAAATTTTAGTAGTTCCTCTGAAACGATTACATTGATTGTAAGCACATTGTTTATGTTATAACAGGCAGAATACTGATTATAATAAACATTTATTAATTGCTCAACTAATAAATCGGCTCTATTGGGAAGAAAAGTGCAGTCGTGGTGGGGATGAGGTCACGTGGTTCACGTGCTGTTCTAGTGGATTTAAATAGTTATGGACAGCCATGTTGAATTTAGGGTTACGTCGTCATGCGCGCTGATCGCATTGAAAATAGTTATGTGCAGCCATATTGCTTCCCTCTCTGCGACTGCACTTTTCCTCCCAATAGTTAATGCTATTTTTGTTAGTCTGTACACGTCATTTATAAGAATTTTGTTTGTTTTTGTTTAGTTTTGTGTATTTTTTCTTTTTTTTTTTAATTTTCATGTATTGTTATCTTAATTATATAAAATTTCCTGTAATAATAATGTGTTGTCTCTTAATGTACATACTCTCCAGCTAGTATTTAGAACGAGTAGGTTTTAACTTTTAACTTAAATATTCAAATTATGAATGTTTGTCAACAAAATTATTTTTTTAATGCACAAAACCGTGTGTTTAAATTTACCGAAGGGAATTCTTTACCTGCGGTTTGTGTATGATAATTTTCCCATCGTCATGGGTGCAAAACTACACATCAGCGAATCGACGGCCTCGAGCGAGGAGCGAATGACTTCTCGATCGTCGTGGTGGAAAAAGACTCGAACGCTCGACGTCGGAAGATTCGGGAGCCCCTATTAGCAATAGGCTGACGAAATCCTCGGGCATTGCCGAGGGCGTAGCTACATCGCCCCAAGGATATAAAAGCTCGAGACTCAGGGGAGCAGCAGAGCAGCGCAACATTTTGGGGACAGCGCGAAAGCAGCGCATTAATTCGACCCACACGTTTGACTCACTCTCTCTCTCTTGGGTTAGAATGAATTAACAAATCGGTCATTAATCTCTATCAGTCGGTGGTAAGTTTTTTGTTTCCTTTTCTCCCGTGAATCCCACCTTTCCTTTGGCACCGCTCAGCTTGATTGAGCGACCGTAGGCCACTAACGTAAGTTCGCGGGACGTCCGGGACGTAACATAAATAACAAAAACAAATAAAAACTCGAATTTAGTCCACGCAATAATCTTAGAGAAATTTTTTATAATTACCGCTAAGTTTAAGAAATGTGCTGAAAAATAATTCTATTTACTGAACGACTCACGTGAATCAACAATTTTCTCAGTTTGTTTTAATCACGATCAATACGACAATTAGTTACCGAGAGTATTCATCTTGGTAAAATTCTCGATCGTTCGTAAACTATACAAAAGCTTAATAGGATACAACTTCATTTGTCGCGTAATGTATACTCTGTACTTTCTAAAATAATAACGAATTGAAAAAATCATTCGAAATTTAAGGCTTTTATCTATTCAACTGTAACATAGAAATTATCTTCAACAAAACTATTTATGCAGTTCATACTTTTATATTTTAATTACGGATAGCTACAAATTTAAAAAACAATAAAAACAACTTGTACAAATACTGATGATCTAGGACTATTGTTCGATTAAATACGAATAAGAACCTAGATCGAGAATGGTATACTTTGTGAAAACCGATCGCTTCATGCATCTTAATACTTGCAGAATTATAATTTTTATTATTACGTAATGAACTAGTTTTTTAATTTCCATTTTAATTGAGTTTTCTACATGTTAAAAAAATATATGTTTTTTCCTTAAAAATGATTGTTAAATAAAAATTTACCTATACATTTCCACACGGTCGGCCTGGTGTTATTAAACCGAGCATACGGCTCGGTTTAATAACAAATTGTCTCTGGAATTTGTCTTCACTGTCATCTATACGGATGAAATCTTTAAAAATGCAAAAAGCATTCGCTCCTTGATCATTAATCCAAAAATTTTGAAAAAAACATAAGAACCTCTCAAATTCAGCGTTAATTTTCTTGGCTTTGCATTTTAATATCTCAAATAATTCCGTAATTTTTTCTTCATTTATTATTGGGAGCGAAGCAAATTCCAAAAGAATTTTGACCTTTTCTTCATCTTCTTTTGTATTTATATTAACTGGAACAGTTTTGAGTTCTAACGCATATCTGTATACAATCTGAAAATTTACAGTAGTACTCGTTTAAATAAATATCTTTTATGAGGTTTGGACACAACTTGTAGTACACCGAATACATTACAGATTTTACGCTTGTAATTAAAAATTAAAAAATTGTCTATTGCATTTACGTATAATACATTTATTTTTTCATCTTACTAGCAAATATTTACGAGAACTCATTAAAGTAGTTATTTTATGTTTCTCTCAAACTTTATCGAACATACAAAAAGATTAAATTATTTAAATGCAGTACTCTTTGATAATATTTTTAACTTTAAACTTTTCATTCTCGCTAAATAACAAAATAAAGCACAGGAGGGGCGTGCTTTGTGCTCCGTCGTAGAAGCAGAACTGCACCTGACATGAACCGCGTCAGTGCCGAGTTGGCTCGCAACAGAGAGGCCGTGAAAATAACATATATAATTTATTAATTCAACATCTAGCAAAAATATTATTTTCTTTTTTAAATCGCAAGTTCCTATCTGTTGCAAAAATTACCAATTATTAAAACAAAGTGGAAAAGTGTTCGATTTGAATTTAATTGTTCTTTTAATATATTAGTGAACTACCTAGCGAATTTCGAGTAAGCGTGTTTGTTTTCTCTACGATAAATAAATGGTTGATCTCTGATAAATGACGATAAACAATTCAAGCATTACCTGCACATAGTTATAAAAACTACCCACTACATCAACATTAGAAGTATATATATTGTTTTTTAAACAATTAAACAGGTTTTCCTGGTAGTTGCTGTAGATATTCGTGGGTTCCCAGTTAAATAAACTATTTTTTATCGCTTTAAAAACAGCATCGTATGAGGCCGTGTCAGTTTTTGAGAGAAAAATGTAAGCGAAGGGATAAGCCTAAAAAAAAAAATTTTTTTATTGTTACAAAAATAAAATTTGACAAATTAACATTCGTTCTATTTTATGCTCTTACTTTTTCTTTCTTTCGAATCATTACGATTAGCATTTGCTTTAATCCGTCTATTTTTGGTCGCATTAAGACGGTCTCAAAAACATGCAAAGTTTTGTCTTCCTCTAGTTCTCTCAAAAAATAGTCATCTCGAAAAATAACAAGACTCGTTTGATCGTGTTCTACTACTTCAGTTGTTAATTGTACACCGTAATGATTAAACATCAACGTGTTTACTCCAGCATTGCTCAGGACAAAGGTTTTGAAAGAATCAATAGATTGCACTTCTTCTGACTGGGCTCGACAATTATTTATTCTTCGAACTTTCATTTTGTCTAAGTTGCTTTTACGCTCTGCGGCCACGTCCGCTTGTATTTCTCTGTATCTATAAATAAATTAATAATTATTTGGATCGAAGAAATTAACTCAATTGCTGACAGATACCCGAAAAAATAAATTGCGTATAGACCAGTTCTTTTTTGAATTAACGATGCGGGCACCGCGGGCCGGTTACGGTGGTTCCAATGCAGAATCTTCGATGCACGGGTATGTTGCAAAACCATAACTGAAAATCTCGCCGACAAAAAATCTCGCAGATAAAATTCTCACCGACAATAAATCTCACCGACAAAAATCTCGCCGACAAAATTTTTTTTGGCTGAAAAAGAAATTCTCTGACGGTAAGACAGTTTTTAAATAAAATTTCTGTCAGATGGCAAAAAAACTAATTGGCTACCCCCCAACCTCTAACCCCCAAAACCCTATATGCCCGAGTTAAACAAAATACTGATTGGCTACCCCCCAAGCTCTAACCCCCAAAACCCTGGGCGCCCGAGTTCAACAAAACAACTGATTAGCTACCCCCCAAGCTCTAAC
Organism: Encarsia formosa; assembly: GCA_038277355.1. Classification (NCBI taxonomy): domain Eukaryota; kingdom Metazoa; phylum Arthropoda; class Insecta; order Hymenoptera; family Aphelinidae; genus Encarsia; species Encarsia formosa. Next base: position 42,985,600 of record CM076187.1, read on the forward strand.
CCCAAAATACCCTGGGCGCCCGGGTTCAACAAAAAAATTGATCGGCTACCCCTCCAGCTCCAAGCCACCAAAACCCTGGGCGCCCGAGTTCAACAAAACAACTGATTAGCTACCCCCCAAGCTCTAACCCCAAAATACCCTGGGCGCCCGGGTTCAACAAAAAAATTGATCGGCTACCCCTCCAGCTCCAAGCCACCAAAACCCTGGGCAACCGAATTCAACAAAATACTGATTGGCTACCCCTTAAGCTTTAAGCCCCAAATACCCTGGGCGCCAGGGTTCAACAAAAAAATTGATCGGCTACCCCTCCAGCTCCAAGCCACCAAAACCCTGGGCAACCGAATTCAACAAAATACTGATTGGCTACCCCCCAAGCTTTAAGCCCCAAATACCCTGGGCGCCAGGGTTCAACAAAAAAATTGATCGGCTACCCCTCCAGCTCCAAGCCACCAAAACCCTGGGCAACCGAATTCAACAAAATACTGATTAGCTACCCCCCAAGCTTTAAGCCCCAAACACCCTGGGCGCCCGGGTTCAACAAAAAAATTGATCGGCTACCTCACCAGCTCCAAGCCACCAAAACCCTGGGCAACCAAATTCAACAAAATACTGATTGGCTACCTCCCAAGCCTTAAGCCCCAAATACCCTGGGCGCCAGGGTTCAACAAAAAAATTGATCGGCTACCCCCCCAGCTCCAAGCCACCAAAACCCTGGGCACCCAAGCTCAACAAAATACAGATTGGCTACCCCCCAAGCTCTAAGCCCCACATACCCTGGGCGCCTGAGTTCAAGTAAATACTGATTGGCTACTCCCCAAGCCCTAAGCCCTAAATACAATAAAAAGATAAACATAACCTTTAAATCGTTTGCACTTCAAAAATCGCGAAAATTTTTTTTTTCAGCGGGGTTGGCACGCCAGAAAAATTTTGACTCTGATGGCCATTTTGTTTCTGCGGGAAATTTGAATCGCGGAAAGTTAAGTTGTCCTGTGAGTGTACCTGTAGAATCTTTGGAATTAAACGTAAATTTTGACTCATTCCTTCTCCTTTTCTCATTTTTTTTAACAATTTTATTGGGTGTGACTTTATCTTTTACAATATCCACTTAGGTTTTTTTATTTCGAGACAAGCTATCCGTGGAAGAGTTTGCAATTAATATTTCTTTCGTTCGTATAAAGGGGATATTGAAAAGATCTGAAACGATTCGCTTATTCTTAAAATCAATATTCACATTAAATTTTCTAGAAAATTCTGTCCCAAGAAGACCTCCTTCTTTAATTGGAAAAGAATTTTCAATTAAATGAAATTCAATAGGAAAATTTGAAAATTGTATTCGTACTTTTCCGAGCGTATATATACTTATATTTGATAGTGCTTTCACAGTGGCACGGCAGCGAACACAATTTTTAAAATTAATTCAAGGCAATCGGCGGGTCAAACATGTCAAAAGTTGAAAAAAGAATAAAAAATAACATCAAAATTATAGAGGGATGTATACAATTGATATAAATATAAAAATACCAAAATGAGAGTGCATAATTTGAAAATGACAAATTTATTCGAACATGGGTAAAATATTCCAGGAAATCTTGAATTATTCAATTAGAAACGTAATGAACCAACCCTTTGAAGAAAAAATCGAACGCGTTATGAAGAGTCGTGCAATTAAAAAAATTCCTAAAATTTTTTTTATTAAATTATGCATTTTTCTGCGATTACATATCGAAGTTCAAAATTAATTCTTCGTTACTATCCCAAACAATTGTACAGTTGGTTCTATAAGTTGTGCAATAGAAGAAGAACTAATTCTGCACGACGAAGCAACTTAGAAAATTTTCAAAGATTTCTATTATAAGAAATAATAATTAAAAAATAAAAACAACCTGCCACCTATTTACTAAGTAAGCTGCAATATTCAACATTAGAAAAAAAAAAAAAAAAACTGGAAAAAAAATTGATTTCGCTCAATCTAACTATACCAAAAAATCATACTTAAGTAAATAAGACAATTGCTATGTTTATTTTATTTTATTTTTTGTAAAATATGTAATGGGGTATTTCTTAAGAAAAGGGCCTACCTTAAATAATTAACAGAGTTTCCCGGGCCCTCCCATTACAAGAAAAATTCACACAAAAAAACTCGGGGAAAAACTCTTAAAACTCTGGGGTAGGGTTCCCGCGAAAAGAAAACCTCCGGGAAGTGAGCTAGAGGAAGAAGAAATAAATTATTGCAAAAATCTTGGTTGAAATTGATTTTATTCTTGTCTACAAAAAAAAATCAAGTCTACAATTACAAAAAAATAAATTTTAATTTGAGAACAAAGGAAATAAACAAAAACTATAAAGTAGTCTAAAAAATGGCTGGTAACGACGCCGCGCCAAGAAAGAAAGATCGAATTTATAAAAGGCACTTTCAATAATATACAAACAAAAATTTCCTTTAGCGTACCGATATCCAAAAATTCCAGAAAAACATCCTTTATAAAAAATTTCGGTAGAATAATACAAAAACCTTACGTTTACAAAAAAATTCCCAGGTATCAAAAAATGGCCACCGTTTGAAATACTTCATTTTTGGAAATTTGGGTTTCCAACTCTCAATATCCAGAACAAATATAACCCAAGTTATTCGGATTTGGTTGGCCACCTAGCTGTACAAAAACAAAAAAAAAAAAAGTCTACAGCACTAAAAAAAAAACTACTAAAAAAAAATAAACTTCTAACGAAAAAGAAAGTCTACAAATTAAAAAACTTAGAACAAAGAAAATATCACTCTCTCAAAAAACACAACCTTACAGTGCAGTGCAGTGCACGGCTAGTCAGTTCAGTTCATTCCATTGCGGTGCAGTGCACGGTTCATCAGTTCAGTGCATTGCATTGCGGTGCAGCGCATAGCGAATTAGTGCAGTGCAATTCATTGCGGTGCAGTGCACGGCTAATCAGCTCAATGCATTGCATTGCCGCGCAGTACACAGCGAATCAAAACACCAAAGTGCACTGGGAAAAATGTGATCCGTAATCGAGCCACCCGTAGCGCCGTAATGGAATCGATAAGGTGGATCGTTTCTTCTCCACGGTGCAACAAATATGGCGCACGGTGTTGAAAATTTGCACCACTACGTAGTACCAAATACCAAATCGCAGCCGATCGCAGCGCGTGCACCAAATTCGGCTCTCATATGAAGCAGTTACTGAGCGCGGCGTAGAGTAAACTCGAGCAAATTTTTCTCAGTGTGCACGACAAATTTGTGCAATATAGTACACCTTAATCTGAATACTGTGCATTGCAGTGCGGTAAATGATGAAATAGTCCAAAACAGTGCACCCCAATTCGTAATAATGTGCATTATTGCGGTTCTTCCCGAACCAGTGAACTTTCATCGCGATGTTCAGTTTATTACAAAACAAAATGATGAAATGCCGTGCAGAACATGCCCTAACCTGGCATACAGTGCGGGGCAGTGCATGACTATTAATGTCATTCAAGCAAAATGGTGCAAGGGTTGGCCTTGCTGGTGTAGCGCATGACAAACGCTGCACTGCAAAGAAAATCAAATTAATGGAACTTTTGGAAAATGATACATTGCAACGCCAAAACAGTTTAATGCGCTGCTAAAAGATATATTCCTATTTTATGAAGCGTAACAATGCAAAATAAATTAATTTAATTCAGTACGAGGTGATGTTAAGCTAAATTGAATGATATTTGCGAGGAAGTGAATCCCTCGTAAATTATTTTTCTTACCTGGCAGTGTCAAGTCACCTGGGAAACAGTGAAATAATTAAATTGTTTGTTTAGTTTTCCCAGGTGATAACCATGCCGCGTAAACGCGCAGCTGAGGCCGACCACGTGGCGACGGCCGCCGTCGGCTAATGCTGCCACAGCAGCGCGGGCCCACGACACACACACCCACATAACCACCATCCGGAAAGGCTATTCTGGCATAGGGTGGCGCGCGTACACATACACACACAGCACACAGGTCCCGGTTCTCCGTCCGGGAGTTTCCGACGACGGAGGAGGTGCGCGGCGCGTGTCGACAGACGACGCAACTGCGTCGGCAGGCGCGTGCGCGACACTCAATACAGTAGACGCGGGCGTGAGTGTTGCTTTATTTTTTTTTTTTTTTGTTGTAGTTTGCACGTGGCGAGGACAATGTGTGCGTGTAGGGAAGAACGAGAGAGAGAGTATGTGCGCGAGGGATAGAGTTAGAGCTGTGAGTGCCTCGTGTGCGTTATTTTTTTATTTTTATTTTTTTTCTTTTCTTTTGAATGTTCGCGCGTGGTATAGGTGTCGTGGCGATCGCCACCAAAACTTTATAGACGTGAGTGTGATTGGATATTATGGCGTGAATGTATTTGATTGGTGGACACATTACTGTTCCTCAAGTGTGAATGAAACTTGATGGAATAAATTAGTGTTGATTGGCTGAGAGTGTTGGGAAGGGATGATGAGGAAGGAAGTTGAGTCAGAGAGATGCGGGGAAGCGTCACTCTGTTCTCAGTAGCCAAGGTGTAAGGTTGTGTTTTTTGAGAGAGTGATATTTTCTTTGTTCTAAGTTTTCTAATTTGTAGACTTTCTTTTTCGTTTGAAGTTTATTTTTTTTAGTAGGTTTTTTTTTAGTGCTGTAGACTTTTTTTTTTTTGTTTTTGTACAGCTAGGTGGCCAACCAAATCCGAATAACTTGGGTTATATTTGTTCTGGATATTGAGAGTTGGAAACCCAAATTTCCAAAAATGAAGTATTTCAAACGGTGGCCATTTTTTGATACCTGGGAATTTTTTTGTAAACGTAAGGTTTTTGTATTATTCTACCGAAATTTTTTATAAAGGATGTTTTTCTGGAATTTTTGGATATCGGTACGCTAAAGGAAATTTTTGTTTGTATATTATTGAAAGTGCCTTTTATAAATTCGATCTTTCTTTCTTGGCGCGGCGTCGTTACCAGCCATTTTTTAGACTACTTTATAGTTTTTGTTTATTTCCTTTGTTCTCAAATTAAAATTTATTTTTTTGTAATTGTAGACTTGATTTTTTTTTGTAGACAAGAATAAAATCAATTTCAACCAAGATTTTTGCAATAATTTATTTCTTCTTCCTCTAGCTCACTTCCCGGAGGTTTTCTTTTCGCGGGAACCCTACCCCAGAGTTTTAAGAGTTTTTCCCCGAGTTTTTTTGTGTGAATTTTTCTTGTAATGGGAGGGCCCGGGAAACTCTGTTAATTATTTAAGGTAGGCCCTTTTCTTAAGAAATACCCCATTACATATTTTACAAAAAATAAAATAAAATAAACATAGCAATTGTCTTATTTACTTAAGTATGATTTTTTGGTATAGTTAGATTGAGCGAAATCAATTTTTTTTCCAGTTTTTTTTTTTTTTTTTCTAATGTTGAATATTGCAGCTTACTTAGTAAATAGGTGGCAGGTTGTTTTTATTTTTTAATTATTATTTCTTATAATAGAAATCTTTGAAAATTTTCTAAGTTGCTTCGTCGTGCAGAATTAGTTCTTCTTCTATTGCACAACTTATAGAACCAACTGTACAATTGTTTGGGATAGTAACGAAGAATTAATTTTGAACTTCGATATGTAATCGCAGAAAAATGCATAATTTAATAAAAAAAATTTTAGGAATTTTTTTAATTGCACGACTCTTCATAACGCGTTCGATTTTTTCTTCAAAGGGTTGGTTCATTACGTTTCTAATTGAATAATTCAAGATTTCCTGGAATATTTTACCCATGTTCGAATAAATTTGTCATTTTCAAATTATGCACTCTCATTTTGGTATTTTTATATTTATATCAATTGTATACATCCCTCTATAATTTTGATGTTATTTTTTATTCTTTTTTCAACTTTTGACATGTTTGACCCGCCGATTGCCTTGAATTAATTTTAAAAATTGTGTTCGCTGCCGTGCCACTGTGAAAGCACTATCAAATATAAGTATATATACGCTCGGAAAAGTACGAATACAATTTTCAAATTTTCCTATTGAATTTCATTTAATTGAAAATTCTTTTCCAATTAAAGAAGGAGGTCTTCTTGGGACAGAATTTTCTAGAAAATTTAATGTGAATATTGATTTTAAGAATAAGCGAATCGTTTCAGATCTTTTCAATATCCCCTTTATACGAACGAAAGAAATATTAATTGCAAACTCTTCCACGGATAGCTTGTCTCGAAATAAAAAAACCTATGTGGATATTGTAAAAGATAAAGTCACACCCAGTAAAATTGTTAAAAAAAATGAGAAAAGGAGAAGGAATGAGTCAAAATTTACGTTTAATTCCAAAGATTCTACAGGTACACTCACAGGACAACTTAACTTTCCGCGATTCAAATTTCCCGCAGAAACAAAATGGCCATCAGAGTCAAAATTTTTCTGGCGTGCCAACCCCGCTGAAAAAAAAAATTTTCGCGATTTTTGAAGTGCAAACGATTTAAAGGTTATGTTTATCTTTTTATCTGTTGATGATTAATAAATTTAATTAAGAGATACGAAAAAAATACTACTTATATTTTTAATTTAAGTGCTGCAAAAATAAATAGTTGTGCTCACATTTGTCTACAAGGTTGAAATTTAAGGTAGGGTGCATTTAATTTCCTGTAAAATTTTGATTAAACCTTATTTAAAATTCTTATGACTAATGAGAAAAATTATATGCATTTTTCAACTTAGATTTGACTTAAATTTCAACCTTGTAGACAAGTGTGAGCACAACTATTTATTTTTGCAGCACTTAAATTAAAAATATAAGTAGTATTTTTTTCGTATCTCTTAAATAAATTTAATTATTATCAACAGATAAAAAGATAAACTTAACCTTTAAATCGTTTGCACTTCAAAAATCGCGAAAATTTTTTTTTCCAGTGGGGTTGGCACGCCAGAAAAATTTTGACTCTGATGGCCATTTTGTTTCTGCGGGAAATTTGAATCGCGGAAAGTTAAGTTGTCCTGTGAGTGTACCTGTAGAATCTTTAGAATTAAACGTAAATTTTGACTCATTCCTTCTCCTTTTCTCATTTTTTTTAACAATTTTATTGGGTGTGACTTTATCTTTTACAATATCCGCATAGGTTTTTTTATTTCGAGACAAGCTATCCGTGGAAGAGTTTGCAATTTATATTTCTTTCGTTCGTATAAAGGGGATATTGAAAAGATCTGAAATGATTCGCTTATTCTTAAAATCAATAATCACATTAAATTTTCTAAAAAATTCTGCCCCAAGAAGACCTCCTTCTTTAATTGGAAAAGAATTTTCAATTAAATGAAATTCAATAGTAATCTTGTTCAATAATTAAACTTATTAATCATCTACAGATAAAAAGATAAACATAACCTTTAAATGTTTTGTACTTCAAATTCGCGAAAAATTGATTTAAATACAAACTCTGTACCACTTGCAAATTTTAATCAAGATACTATATCGAGTGCGGATTTTGTCTCAAATGAAAATGAATATTCAAATTTATGCTCCATATCGAATTTAAATGTTATGTCTGATAAGACGTCGGATACAAATAATGATAAAACTGCAGTTTTGAGAAAAAAATTAAAAATGAGTAATAAATCTTCAAGTTCTAAATTTATTGAATTAAAAAATGATCTCAATATGGGAAAAACCATTTTATCTAGAACAGTCTGCGCAGACGATTCTGAATTAGATTTTGGGAAATTGGCTGAAACAAAACATCATAAAAACCCTTTTTCTTCTTTGGATTTTAGTTGTTGTGAAATAAATAGAGATCATAAAGAAACAATGCTAGAAAATCTTAAACAAAGCACTAGTGTTATAAATAAAGAGAATATAAATTCAAGTTCAAGTTCTTTTTCAGCTATAGATCTCATAAGTTCTATAGAAAATATAAATGAGGAGCAAAATAAAAATGTTATAAATTCGATAAAAAATTCTAAAATGAATGAAAATTTTGATAATGATACTTTGAAATTGAACTCGGGCTTCCAGGGTTTTAAGGGCTCAGAGCTTGGGGGATAGCCAATCAGTTCATTTGTTGAATTCGGGCGCTCTGGGTTTTGGGGGCTTGGAGCTTGGGAGATAGCCGATCAGTTTTTTTTTTAAATTGGGGACCCAGCCTTTTGGGAGCTTAGACCTTTGGGGGGTAGCCAATCAGCTTTTTTGTTGAATTCAGGCTCCCAGGGTTTTGGGGGCTTAGATCTTGAGGGGTAGCCTATCAGCTTTTATGTTGAACAACATTAAAAAATTATAAAGAATCAGGATCTGAAATAAGGCCTGATCAAGCTTCTATTTCTAAAGGCAAGTTGAAAACTAATCATTTTGAAAATAAAAACTTTGAAGTATCTACTAATGCATTGGGAGTTAATGATCTTTGTGAATCTGAAATTATTGATAATGATAGGAAAATTAGTGAGGATAGGGAAGACGAAAATATTGTTAGAATAAACTGTATGAAAAATAAAGTTATAAAAAAATATAATAAACTGCAGTATGAAACTGAGTATGAATGGTGTGGCCAAATCGATGTGAGGAACGTGTGTGAAACAAAACTGTCGTCAAAAAATAAAAGTTGGGAAAAAAATAAAAAAGTTAGCCTTTCTCATGATACGATCGATAAAAAAGGTGCGTGGCAGTTAAAAAAGGTCGAGTGCTTCGAAAAAGGGGAAAATTTCGAACGACGAATTTCTTGAATTAGTAAAAGGAGTGGTGCAGCTCATAAAAAATAACGAGCAAGATAAAAAGCTGTTAAGTGGAAAAATGCTTGAGGTAAACTTGGGTATAATAAAAATACCATTGCTAAAAAATTTTGCGAAAAAATTGGAGTCTCTTACTCTTTATATAATTAAATTACCCGAGAGTCAGTTATCAAATGACCATCCGAAAATAAAGGAAATGCTTGCGTTATTGGTTGAAATAAAAAGTGTGTTGAAAAGGAAGAGTATAATTCATAGTCTGCCTATAAAGCATGTCTTAAAATGCGAGGTGGATAATTTGAGGATGAATAGAATTAAAAAATTATTGAATTTGAAACACTTATCTCCTGAAGAAAATACTGCAGTGTTGGAACTAGTTGAAGAATTTCAGGATATTTTTTATCTTAAGGGAGATAAACTTTCAGCTACACCTGTGCTGGAATTAATGATACCTACTATTGATGATATTCCGATATCATCTAAACAATAACGATTACCTCCAACACACAGGGAAGAAATTAACCAGCAGGTGGATGAATTATTGGAAGACGGGATCATTGAACCCTCTACTTCACCCTGGTGTAGTCCTTGCTTTTTAGTTCCTAAACCAGAAGACATGCTAGGTCGAAAGCAATATCGTATGGTGATTGATTATAGAGCTTTAAATTTAAAAAACTTTATCAGATTCTTATCCTCTTAGAATTATTACTGAGTTTCTGGACCAATTAGAAGGTTCTAAATGTTTTTCTGTCTTTGATTTGAAGTCATCATACCATCAAATCAAGATAAATGAAAAACACCGGTATAAAACAGCTTTCGCTACGACTAAGGGATTATTTCATTTTACAAGAGCTAGTTTTGGACTTAAAACAATGCCAGCACATTTTCTAGGGCCTTAGCCATCGCCTTGGCAGGATTAATTGATTCCGTATTATTTTGTTACATCGATGACTGTTAATTATAATAAATACTTAAAAAGGTGTTTTAGTATGAAACATTTATTTTGTGTAAAACAGGTTATAATAATCAGATTACAAACATAAACAGTAATCAATCACCAAAACAACAAAGCAACGCTACACAACCGAACGTGTTCTCAAACACACACACTCACACCATTCAAATAATTCCACCATTCAAATAATTCCAAACATTCCACCCGCCTTGTTCCTTGAACAAAACCCGGAACCTCTTCAATCAGATGATTATTAAAATATAAGACAAGGCAGTTTCATCGATGTGAAGATGCATGGTCTCGTGATTTTTCCACCGGTAGTAGTGACAGCTTACTCAAATCCCTGACGTAAGTTCCGTTTGCTGTACGAACTGTAGCCACTCGAACAAGTTTGTCTTCACCAGGATGAATTTCCAAAACACGTCCTAAAGGCCATTCACCGTTTGGTCAGAGCAGCGACGGATCAATAATTACCACCATATCGTTTACCGAGATGTTAGGCTTGACAGGGGTTAGTTTAGAACGCTGTCTGAGTGTATTGAGATACTCGCGGCTCCAGCGTTTCCAAAAATGATCCCTGATCTTGTCCACTAATTTCCAATGGGTGAAATGATCTACAAATTCGGTGATATCTGACGGTTTTGGGATGGCAGACAATCTTCGGCCGTTCATTAGGTGACTGGGAGTTAAGGCTTCCGTGTCTTCAGGATCTCCTGAAAGTGGTCCCACTGGTCGACAATTTAATATGCGCTCCACATGCGTCAACAGTGTGGCAAACTCTTCGTATGTGAGGCGTCAATTCCCGATGAGAATTTTCAAGTGCCTTTTTGCTGACTTAACTCCAGCTTCCCATAGTCCACCAAAATGAGGTGCGCCAGGCGGTATAAAGTGCCATGTTATTCCTTTCTTGGAAAGTTCATTCTCAACCATTCCCCAATCTGGGCCAGCATTTTGAAGTATCTTCTTTAATTCAATGTCAGCTCCCGTAAAGTTTGAGGCATTGTCGCTCCACATTTCCGTGATAGGCCCACGCCTATTGTTCAATCGATCCAATGCTGCCAAAAATTTGGCAGTCGAAAGATCACTTACCAATTCCACAGTGATGGCCTTAGTGCTCATGCAGACAAACAGAGAAACATATCCTTTCGTCATAATAGAGTGCCTGCCTTGTGATCTAAGTATTTGAAAAGGTCCAGCAAAGTCAACTCCGCACTTGCTGAAGGGTGGAGTTGGATTTACAAGAATTGCTGGGAGAAGACCCATTGACTGTTGCATAGGCTGTCCTCGCTCTTTCTTACATCTAATACAGGCTCGGAGAAAAGCTCAAACTCTGGCAGCTCCTCCCACTATAAGCTGAATTGCCTCTGTAAAAGTACCATGGAACCCGGCATGTGAATTGTGCTCATGAGCCCAATGAATGATCAGGTGAGCTAAATGACCTCTGCCACTTATTATTACTGGGAACTTCTGATCGTATGATAAGGGTGCGTTTCCTAATCGACCACCAGCTGGCATGATACCTGAAGAATCCAGAAACGGAGCAAGATCTCAGATGTCATCTCTACATTTGCGACCAATGGACTGCCCATGCTTCAATCTTTCCAACTCAGACCCATAGTGATCTTGCTGACTGACGCGTACGCACATCATCAATGCCTGATAACGCTCGTTTGCCGTCATTGCAGACAAAGGAGGCGGAGTCTCCGCTCCCTTTTGCCTTTGGAACAATCTCTTCAGGTTCACAATTGCTCTGAGTAATCTCTCGAGCTCCGAGAAACGCTCAATAAATGTTGTTTTACCAGGAACAGGAACAGTTGTACGAAGCACGAAACAATTCGTCACCACTGGTTGCGAGAGTTGCCCAATTGATTCGTTAGACTTGCCGAAATATTCAGTATATGGCCAGCTTTCAGAGGGTTTGCTCAACCATGAGGGACCTTGCCACCACATAGAATCCTTGTCAATCTGTTGAACTTCAGTACCTCTTACTTGCTGGTCGAAGACTTCGAATGGTTTCTAGCTTAGTTTTTGAAACAATCAATCCTGTTTTTATATTAAAATTGCCGTCATCAACTCGTGAGTAAACAATCGCGGCCATTGCTCGATGACAGGCATCGGCGAAGACGTGAAGATCAATCGAACTAACGTTGGTTTCACCAGTCCATCTGGGAATGATAACTTGATCCAAATGAGTCAGGGAGTTCTGAAACTTCTGCCATCGCTGTGCCAACGATGAGGGTAACTTTGTGTCCCAATCAAGCTTTGCTCGCCAAAGATCTTGAATTATCAGCTTTGCAGTCAATACCACTAGAGCCAACCAGCCAGCTGGATCAAAGATTCGTGCCATCTCTGATGTAAGTGTTCTTTTCGTGAGAATTTTGCTGAAATTCGTAGGCACTGGAAATCGAAAGTTGTCTTGCACCGGATCCCAGCTCACTCCAAGCTCACTGACCGGTCCATCTTTGGCAAACTGAAGCCAATTTGATCTTAAATGATCATCCACTGGAACCTCTCTCAAGATCTCAGGATTATTTGATACCCATTTTTTTGCAGAAACCACCAGCCTTGAAAAGTTGAATCAGCTGCTTAATCTTTCTCACAACATCATTGATTTCAGCTGCTCCACTGAGAACATCATCGACGTACATTTCATCTTCAATGATTTCCACTGCTTCCGGGTAATCTTTACCAACGTCCTTGCACAGTTGAATCAAAGTTTCAATAGATATTTAAGGAGCGCAGTTCTCTCCGTAGGTCACAGTGAGCAGTACATAGTGCTTGACTGGCTCCTTAGAAGATGGGCTCCAAACAATTCTCTGAAGATGAATGTGATCTGGATGTACCAAAATCTGTCGAAACATCATTTTTATATCCGTACAGAATACCCATCGATGTCGTCTAAAACGAGTGAGAACTGCCAAGAGATTAGTCTGAAGTTTGGGTCCAACATGTAGCACATCGCTCAAACTGTATCCAGTTGAGGTTGGACGAGAGGCGTTGAAGACCGTTCTAAATTTCTTGACATTATCGCCCCGCTGCCAGATGCCATGGTGTGGGATGTAATTAACGACGATGCTTTTATCTGCTTGCTCAGCTGATGTTACAAGTCATGATTTGCGATACTCAGATCCGAATTCTGGATCCCTTTCCATTCTGCGATGCATTACAGACAGTGATGTTAAAGCATACGAAAGACTCTCACCAATCATCGACAAACCATTTTTCTTCAATGGAAGTGGAACTACGTAACGTCCGGATGAAAGTCTGAAGTCTTTGATGGTGAAGATCTTTTCACATTTGACATCTGATGATGAGCGACGAATTGATTTGGGTACTTCCTCAATCTCCCAGAATCTTTGAATCAATCTGAGCAACTTTTGATTACACAAATCTTCGAGTCCATTGTCACGCATTTCAGTACAAAAAACAGAAAGTTGACGAGAAGTTTCGCTAGTAATTTCTACTGGAGCTTGCCCTGTGATAATCCAACCAAAAGATCGTTGAGCCAATAAAGCTTGCTGAGTTACGACGCCTGGCAGTATGATTTTTTGATACACATTAGCTCCAAGGATAGCATCAACGCTCTTCGGTAAGTTAAAGTTTGGATCAGCCAATTTGATACCACTAAATTTACTCTTCACATTGTCGGCAAGTTTTCTCAAAGGTGTAGTGATTCTAATGTTTCGAAGACCATACACTTCCACTTTCCATGAAGTTTGATCAATGTCGTGACAGTGAGGATAAATAAAGACATTAGTGCGGATGTTTGATGAACACAAAGAACGTCCTAAGACTCCTGCAATGTTTACATTTGTGTGCGTAATAATATCACCGAACCGCCGCGCCAAACTCAGAGTTAAAATGGACGCTTCACAACAAGGATCAATCAACGCTCGGATTTTCTCTCTTCGGAAACCCGCATCTCCGATGTCGATCATAGCCGTAGGAATAATTGATAGTCATAGTGAGCTTTCATCGTTTCGGATTTGAGAATTGGATTCAGGATTCTGTGAGGTAGTAACAAAAGTCTGAATTTTACGCAGCTTACTGGGAAGTCCGCTTGAATCTTGTAGTCTACGCTTTCCAGCGCCATCATGTATCAGGGTATGATGTTGGCCATTGCAATCACGGCACAGGTTCTGAGATGGGCAAGATCTTGAAATATGACCGTCTTTAAGGCAATTAAAGCACAGACCCTTTTTTGTTATTAAGCTACGACGCTCATTTGAGCTCAAAGCTTGAAATTTTTCACAGTGACCGATGTAATGCGAGCTTCCACAATGTGCACAGGAAAGAGCATGATGAGAAGTTGTTGTAAAAGTGTTAACGGAACGTCGACCTGATCGACTTCCTTCCTGCTCAGTTGAACGAGACGAGCTCGATTGGGGATTACCACTTTTGCAGCCAATAGCTCGCAATGTACGACATTGTCCTTGAAGAAAACGTTCCAGAACATTAAAATCAGGGAAATCAAAATCCTTTTCAACCAGATTGCCGTTGTACTCATCTACTTCCTTTTCCCAATGAAGTCGAGTTGTGGGGTCCATTGCCTCGGCAGCCAGAGTAATGAACCAGTCATTCCACTCTTCAACTGGGCGATCGAGGGCTTTCAGCTGATTTCTGTGGCGAGCAAACTCATCAGCGAGGAGTTGAAGACCGGTAGCTGACTCTTCCTTGAGTGGCTGGAACCGAATTAAAGCCTTCAGATGATCCTGGATCAAGATTTGATATTGATCATAACGTGTTACCAAAATCGCCCACGCTGGAGCATAATTTTGATCTGAAACGTGAAACTTTTCTAACGCTTTTCCTGCCTCACCTTTCACATGAATTTTCAGGTAGGATAATTTCTGCGCATCACTCAAATCGCTCCGTGTATGAACCAAAGATGTAAAAATATCGCGGAAAGACTCCCAGTCTTCTTTGAGTCCGGAGAAGTTTGGTAGTTCTATCGGTTTTAGACTCGCATTTCGTGTCCAGCCGAAAGATTCAGAAGAAGCTGAGGGATTACCTTGAGTTGGTTTGTTAAAGTAATCTTGCTCGTCTAGCAAACAATCTTTAGCATCTAGATAACCCCGCTCGCAAGTGGTATAACAATCTTCAGAGAAGTATTCCGAATCTTGTACCTCCTGGTCACCGTGCAGCAATTTGACGTGATTTTCCGAGAACTGACGCCAGTAACCTTCAAGAAGATCCAGGTAACTTGAAATTCGTCCGAGGGTCCATTTTTCAAAAGGCATGTCCACGATGTCCTTTACAGCGCGCTCAATGACCTTGAACAGAGCAAGTTGAGTCCGAACCAAATCCATTTCTGAAAATTCGTGATAAACTTAGTTAGTGTGGTAGCCTGATATCGAATCACAGCGCCCCACAGAATTAAATTTCAAATTGAATTCCTTTGAACGTGCAACGAGTCTACTTTCCGCTCAGGTAAAGCGACGCGCTTTACACATGTCCCCGTTTCAGCAATAGCATTACGAACAATTCATTCAAAACATGCTCCATGAATGACGCACTCCGTCATGTTTAATGAATCGTAAATATACCACCGACCGTGTGAATCGATCCATACTTATGTACATCACACTTAGCGCCAATGCTCCGCGCGATTCATTCAAAACATGCTCCGCGAGTGACGCACTCCAACATGTTTAATGAATCACCCGCCGTAAGCAGAAATTATGTACAACGAATCGCCCACCGTGACTGACGCTACACGCAGTTCATTAGAAACATGCTCCGTGAGTGACGCACTCCATGTTTAATGAACCACCTGCCGTAAGTAGCAGTCATACTCAGCTAACCGTAGCAACTATATTCAACTAACGGCCCGCCGTGAGTAACAAATTATTTTCATTTTAGTGAACCGCTTGTTTTGAGTAACGCACTCCTTACAAACTGTCCTCTGAGAGCAGCGAGCTCTGTTATTTGATAAACCGTTCATTAAATATGCGCATACCGTAGCATCAATTAAATTTTCATCGACGGTAAGAAAATCCTGCAATGTGGAGCTCGATGTTAGTTGTTAAACTTATAACCTTCGAATTTCACTCGGAAAGTTGAGTTTCAGGTAACTCTTGCGATAAATCAGCAATCCGGCTCGTGACATTATAGTATATTCAAAAAATTTCATAGAACATATAGTAAGATTAAAGCTACTTTTTGAAAGATTGCGTTCTGCACTATTTAAATTACAACCAGAAAAATGTGATTTCTTAAAAAAAGAAGTGACTTATTTATGACACGCTATAACTACGGAAGGACTTAAGCCAAATCCGAAAACGTTAATAGTGGTTAAAAATTTTAAGACTCCCACTGCACCAAAACACATTAAAATGTTTTTAGGACTAGCTGGATTTTACCGAAGATTTATTAAAGACTTTTCAAAAACTGCAAAACCCTTAACAAATTTATTGCAAAAAGATGTGGAATTTAAATGAGATGAAGAAACTCAAGAAGCTTTTGAGTGTTTAAAAAATTCACTTTGTGAAGAACCTCTTTTGATTCATCCTGATTTTTCAAAAGAATTTAAGTTAACAACAGATGCGAGTGGATATGCGATTGGTGCTATTTTAAGTCAAGGACCCGTATCCGAGGATAAACCAGTGGCCTATTATTCACGAGTAATTACACCGGTACAAAGATGATACGACACTTTCAATAAAGAAGGTTTAGCACTTGTTTACTCAATCAATCATTTTCGCCCTTACCTTTAACAAAAAAAATTGAATTTAATAACTGATCATAAAGCGTTAGTTTGGATGCAAACACATAAAGAAGCGATCTCTCGAATAACTAGATGGCGAATAGAACTTGCTGAATATGACTTTACAATTATTTATAAACTAGGAATAATAATCCAGCAGATGCATTATCTAGATGTCTCGTAGAAGGTGTTGATGATGAAAAAACTATAGACGAGGACGATGACTTTTATTTTGTTGAACCAGCACAGTCGTGCAAGCAGTTAAATGGGGAAGGAAGCGATCAATACCTGCCCACCGCAACAGGTAGGCCGGACGCCAAGCATGTGTATGTTATGACTAGAGCTCAGGTGCGCGAGCAGCAGCAGCCGACTAGGTGGCCCAGAGGTGTGTAGTAAAGTGAAGAGTGAACTTAAGTCGAAACGACTTCACTTCACTTGAGTTGGGAGTTGCGCATAGCGTGACGCTGTGCGCTATGTATATAAACATACTTAAAATGGACTTGAAAATTTTTTTTCTTTGCTTAATATTTTGACATCTATAAAGTCAGGGTGAACACCTGGTTCACTTGATGTTGGCTTCGCTTTGGAGATGATTTCCCCAGGAAATTTTGACCCAGGAAGGGTCAGGATGGACTCCTGGTGCCCTTGGTGTTTCTATATACAGCTGAAGTCGTTTATTAAAACAAACATTTTTTTGTGAGCATCCCTGTTGAGTGTCCACACGTGAGCCACACGTAAACTTATTTTTACAAATTAAGGTTAAAAGAATATAACAATGTAAATATAAAGTCCTGAATGATTTTTAATCATGTTCTGTCATTATTAATTGAAAAATTGAATTTTTCATTAAACTATTACATGAACAATGTAAATATAAAGTCAGCTACAATGTATGTTATGAAATCTGTTATGAAATGAATAAAATCTTATCAATCAAGTAGTAATTTGCTCAAGTATGTTTATTCTAGAATGTTCGCAATTTGGAAATAGAGCACTAAAATATAACACCAAATGTTTTTGAATATATTTATTAAAAATTTGACGTTTCGACACTTCTAATGGTGTCCTCTTCAGGGTATCTACACAAAAATTTTTATTTATTAAATTAATGAGTATTTTATACACTTATTTGGTTACAATTTTTTGAATTAATTACATATAATTTAAGACTTACAATTTTAACTGTCATAGCAGTACGTCAACATAAAGTTATGAGGTACATAGCACCGTACAAGAACGTAAACACATAGCAGGTATAAGCATAATGTTAAGATACAATAGGTGCCTTCACAGTGGAGGGTATTAGCTATGTAACTATGGAAATGTAAAAAATTTCTAGACAAAACAAAAAATAATAACTGGGAAGTCACTTGGAAAAAAAAATTAATTTGACAAACTAACTAGGCATTTTATAGAAATAACATTTTCATCTAACTAGGTAGTCACATGGATAAAAATTTATTTAAGTCTATGGTAGACCTACTAGTATATAGTAGTTTTTTGCAATTATTTGGATAGTAGTATCGAAACTAAGGTGACAAGAGTGACGTTTCCCGATGAAATATTAAAAATGACGTCATTCAAGCGGTAGAAACAAGAGTAGGTTCAGGGGTAAAAACAAATGTAAAAACGAGGGTAGGTACGTGAGTGGAAACGTAGGTAGGCACTGTACTAGGAACGAGGTTAGGTTCAAGGATAGAAAACTAGGTAGAAAATCTGGTAGAAGCGGGTGTATGAGCAAATATAAGAACAAAAGTAGAAATCTAGGTAGAGTCAGATGTAGAAACGAGCATTGCTTCAGGGTTAGAAATCTGAGTAGAAAAAGTGTAGTAACAAGGGTAGAAACTAGACTAGGTGTGGAAGCAAAATAGGTCTAGTAATGAGAGTAGGTACATGGGTGGAAATCTAGGTAGAAAAAGGGTAAGGTACAAGGATAGGAACAAGCCTAGTGAAAGGGGTGAACATGAGAGTAGGCACAAGCAGAGGAACAAAGGTAGGCACTGGTGTTGGAATAATAGTAGGTACAAAGGTACTATAGTAAGTTCAAAAGTAAGTAAAGGAATGGGAACGAGATGAGACACAAGAGTAAGCACAAGGATAGAAATGAGGGTAGGGAAAGAAGTAGCCCAGGGGTAGGTGTGAGGACAGGCATCATATGAGGTACGAGGGTGGGCATAAGGACAGGCAAGATATAAAATACGAGGGTGAGCACAAAGATAGGAACAACGATAGAACAAGGATGGAAATAAGAGTAGGCACGAGGGAAGACACAGGAATAGGTACAAGGGTAGAAACAGAGGTAGGCACAGGAAAAGCTACGAGAATAGGTACAAGGGTGGACGCAGGGATAGGAACAGGCGTAAAAACAAGGGTAGACACGAGGGTAGGAACAGGGGTAGGTACAAGGGTAGGCACGAGGGTAGAAACAGGGGTAGGTACAAGGGTAAGAACGAGGGTAGAAACAGGGATAGGTACGAGGGTAGGCATGAGGGTAGAAACAGGAGTAGGTACGAGGGTAGAAACAGGGGTAGGTACAAGGGTAGGAACGAGGGTAGAAACAGGGGTAGGTACGAGGGTAGAAACAGGGATAGGTACGAGGGTAGGCACGAGGGTAGGTACGAGGGTAGGCACGAGGGTAGGCACGACGGTAGGTACGAGGGTAGGCACGAGGGTAGATGCAGGGGTAGGTACGAGGGTGAGCACGAGGGTAGAAACAGGGGTAGGTACAAGGGTAGGCACGAGGGTAGAAACAGGGGTAGGTACGAGGGTAGGCACGAGGGTAGAAACAGGGGTAGATACGAGGGTAGGCACGAGGGTAGGTACAAGGGTAGGCACGAGGGTAGAAACAGGGGTAGATACGAGGGTAGGCACGAGGGTAGGTACGAGGGTAGGTACAAGGGTAGGCACGAGGGTAGAAACAGGGGTAGTTACGAGGGTAGGCACGAGGGTAGGTACGAGGGTAGGCACGAGAGTAGGTACGAGGGTAGAAACAGGGGTAGGTACAAGGGTAGGAACGAGGGTAGGTACGAGGGTAGGCACGAGGGTAGATGCAGGGGTAGGTACGAGGGTAGGCACGAGGGTAGAAACAGGGGTAGTTACGAGGGTAGGCACGAGGGTAGGTACGAGGGTAGGCACGAGAGTAGGTACGAGGGTAGAAACAGGGGTAGGTACAAGGGTAGGAACGAGGGTAGGTACGAGGGTAGGCACGAGGGTAGATGCAGGGGTAGGTACGAGGGTGAGCACGAGGGTAGAAACAGGGGTAGGTACAAGGGTAGGCACGAGGGTAGAAACAGGGGTAGGTACGAGGGTAGGCACGAGGGTAGAAACAGGGGTAGATACGAGGGTAGGCACGAGGGTAGGTACAAGGGTAGGCACGAGGGTAGAAACAGGGGTAGATACGAGGGTAGGCACGAGGGTAGGTACGAGGGTAGGTACAAGGGTAGGCACGAGGGTAGAAACAGGGGTAGTTACGAGGGTAGGCACGAGGGTAGGTACGAGGGTAGGCACGAGAGTAGGTACGAGGGTAGAAACAGGGGTAGGTACAAGGGTAGGAACGAGGGTAGGTACGAGGGTAGGCACGAGGGTAGAAACAGGGGTAGATACGAGGGTAGGCACGAGGGTAGGTACGAGGGCAGGCAGGTAGGTTTTTTTATGTTTTATGAGCTAATGTTTCAAGGCATAACATATTTTATTTTAATAGTTAAAATCAAAATTTCAAAAAACAAGAGTTAAATTTATTAAAATTGAGGGGTCGTTCAAAGTGAAAGGAAATAAATTCTTTCATTAACTATTTGATAATTATGAAAGATTATTAAGTGTAATTTTTAAAAATATTATTTGACCCTTAAGTAGACAATTTAATAAAAACATTTTGTTGATGTAAACATAATCAATAGTATATTTTTTTCATAAAAAATTATCCCATTTACATACAGTAAGATGATTATTACTTGAAAGGTATTAAAAACATTAAATTGCATGGATATCTATTTTTTTTAACTTAAACAAAAATTAAATTAATAGATCACATCAAAATTATACTAATCTAAATTTTAATTTACAGTATGAAATAATGAGTTGCTACACCATGTGTTTTTTTTTTTTTTTTTTTTTTTCTAAATCATAATTAACTTCTGCAAGTAACGCACTGTCAGGAAAGATGAAAAAAAATCAATAACCTTGAGCAATTGATACATTGATTACTCGTACACATTCTTCGGGCCCTGAATATGTGTAAAACCATTTACTACTGGAAATCATCTGTACATAAATATTTATTAACTTGAATCAAGTACTCCAGACACTAGACTTAATTGAAAATCATAAAATAAGCTTTAATTAAACTTTTTCAGCCTTTCTGGCCCATTTTACCATAAAAACTAAAAGCACTTGTTGACACAAGCCGTATTATTGATAAAAATAAATTGTAAATTTTTTTCTGCATTATCCAACTTGTAAACAAGGTTTGAAAAGAAAAAAAAAAATTTCACTCTCACTTAGTAAATTTTTTTTATTGATTTTTGAATGGAGATTTTCTTACTTTTAAAAAATTAAAATAAAATCCAATGTACAAAGCTTGAAAATTAAATTAATAGATCACATCAACATTATACTAATCTAAATTTACAATAATGAGTGGCTACACCAACTGCATTTTTTTTTTTTTTTTTTTTTTTTTTTTTTCTATAACGATTTCTTAAATGTAAAATGACTCAAACAGATGATATTTTATAATTTTAGCAAGCTAAACTGCAGCGCAGTTACTGCTATTGCTTATAGTCTGCAAATTGATCAGCAGACGAAAATCTGTAATCTATCGATTTTAAAACAATCTATTCTCGAATTATGAAATCGCTTTCTTAAATATATTTGAAATCATTTTTGAAAATAAATTTATGAATTAGGATGTTCTGAAAAACTCGACGTTAGGCGTCGCTAGTGTAAACTTGACTCGGCTCCCAGCAGTTTTGCATGGGAGCTGACGTATGACTGTGTGTATCGGTGAGAGATTCCACACGAACACACACACTGATACATCTGCTCCCATGCAAAACTGCTGGTAGCCGAGTCAAGTTTACACTAGCGACGCCTAACGTTGAATTTTTCAGAACATCCTAATACATAAATGATTTTCTGACGAAGAATTACAAAAAAAAAAAATTTTCCTTTAAATAGATTTTATGATAAAAAAAAGTATATTTCTGTGGTGGAATAACATTATTCAAATAGCAAAATCATTCAAAAAAAATGGAGTTCTAATTTTTTTATTTTTTATTTTTTTATTTTAGTGGGATCTTTTTTTTTAATTCGGTTGATATCAAATCATACAATTTTGAAATTTTATTTATACAAAAAATGACAGATTATAATTCATGCATTTGTTTAATTTTTAAATACATATTTAAAATAAACAAGCTTGATCATTTTTGGTTCATGATAAAACTTGTATTTATGAAAGTATTAAAATCGCCTGAACAATGGAAAAGGTAATATTACACGTGACATCTTTTATCTTTTTTAACATTAAATTTAATAGAACCGATCATGTAAATTTTTTGACAATGATTTAACAATCATCAATCGGAAAAAAACTACACTTTTTTTTTTTCAATTAAAATCTTAAGGTGGTTTTCTACCAGAGCTAGTCAAGTTCAAGACTAAAAAAAAATTATTTCACCAAATTACTAACAATTAGTTATTAAAATTTATTTTTTAACTTTTTATGGCTTCTGAAATTATTTTCTACCAAAAAAACATTGACAATCACAACAAAACATTTTTTTAAACTTTCAACCTCACCTTTGAATACCGCAGTTTTGGAGGTTATTCACGTGAAAATTATTTTTGAAAAATTACTGTAAAATTTGTAAAAGGTCAATTTTTTGCAGTTTGAAGAAACGAATTCTTTGATAGTGAAACTATATGTATGCGGTTTTCTAAAGGATCTCTATTGTAAGAAGATGAATATTAATAATTTAGTACACTTTTTCGGCGTAGCGGCCATACGCGTAATGAAAAAAATTCAATCTTTAACTTGCTATAACTTTCAAACTATATGGTCAATTTTGATCAGACTTCGTAGAAATGTTTATTAATATCTAATAAACACTTCTATAAAATTTTAGCTGATTCTCTATTGTCATGCATTTGGTAGAAAACCACCTTAACAAGAAAATAGCTTAGATTATTGCGTGCAAGCACATGACTGTTAATTAATAACACATGAATTAATTAATAAAAAAGCTATATGATTTTATTTATTTTGTTTCATTTTCATCTTTTCTGATCGAAAACTAAAACAAGGCGTAAAGAATTCAGCGAAAAAATTCATATTGTTGCCTACCCGTGCCTACCCTCGTACCTACCCCTGTTTCTACCCTCATGCCTACCCTCGTGCCAACCCTCGTACCTATCCCTGTTTCTACCCTCATGCCTACCCTCGTACCTACCCTCGTGCCTACCCTTGTACCTACCCTCGTACCTACCCCTGTTTCTACTTTCATACCTACCCCTGTTCTTACCCTCGTGCCTACCCTTGTACCTACCCCTGTTTCTACCCTCATGCCTACCCCTGTTCCTACCCTCGTGCCTACCGTTGTTTCTACGCCTGCTCCTATCCCTGCGTCCACCCTTGTACCCATTCTCGTAGCTTTTCCTGTGCCTACCTCTGTTTCTACCCTTGTACCTATTCCTGTGTCTTCCCTCGTGCCTACTCTTATTTCTATCCTTGTGCTATCGTTGTTCCTATCTTTGTGCTCACCCTCGTATTTTATATCTTGCCTGTCCTTATGCCCACCCTCGTATTTCATATGATGCCTGTCCTCACACCTACCCCTGGGCTACTTCTTTTCCTACCCTCATTTCTATCCTTGTGCTTACTCTTGTGTCTCATCTCGTTCCCATTCTTTTACTTACTTTTGAACTTATAGTTCAAATACCAAGTAAGTAAACTTTAGTGAGATAAAAATTCAACGATTAGTTTTGAAAGCTCCTCTAGTCTATCAGACACAACACTGAAATACATTTAATTGCATGATAAAAAAAAGAGCCCAAAAAGAATGTCAGCATTTTGTTCGTGATGTGATTGGTTGGAAAACAAAATTTAAAATTTGAATTTTTATTTTAATTTTTATATTACAATTCAATTAAAACATTTACAGAGAATAGATTTGATAAAAAATAAGTATTTACTAAAGTGTTCGAAATTATCCGATTAAAATCATGAAAATAATAATTATTAGTATATAAACAAAACCAATGATATTATAACCACGAAAGCTTATAAATGAACTCTGAACGTAGTGGCAAAAGTAAAGGGTATATAGTATGATTTATTGTAGGTTAATTTAGATGAAGCTTCGACAAAATTTGTTTTAGAATTAAGATAATGTAGTATTACATTCAGGGTTGGACACGATATTTTTTCTAAAGGCAAAAACGCTATGTTCAGAGCTTACAAGCCGAGACGCTGGTTCGGGCATCCGATATATAGGTATATAAGCGGACCGATTCCATTTAACCTCGAGAACATCTGCTGCGGACTGTAGAACTATTTTATTGTTATTTTTTATGAAAATATATTTTTGCTTGTGGCTTTTTGCACGCGGGTTTTTTTTATAAATAAATGACTCAATACATAATCCCCCAAGCTGCTACAACCCCATAACGCCGAGCTCGCGAGTTTTTTTTACAAGTAAATAAATAAATAAAAAATCCCCCAAGCTGCTACAACCCCATAACGCCGAGCTCGCGAGTTTTTTTTATAAATAAATAAATAAATAAAAAATCCCCCAAGCTGCTACAACCCCATAACGCCGAGCTCGCGAGTTTTGTATGAATAAATAAATGGAAAAAAATTCTCCCGAGCTCTTGCGAGTTTTTAAGAGATAAGTAAATTAAAATAATCCCCCAAGCTGCTACAACCCCATAACGCCAAGCTCGCGAGTTTTTATAATAAATAAATAAATGAATACAAAATCCCCCAAGCTGCTACAACCCCATAACGCCGAGCTCGCGAGTTTTTTTTATAAGTAAATAAATAAAAAATCCCCCAAGCTGCTACAACCCCATAACGCCGAGTTTGCGAGTTCTTTTTTATGAATGAATGAATAAATACAAAATCCCCCAAGCTGCTACAACCCCATAATGCCGAGCTCGCGAGTTTCGTATGAATAAATAAATGGAAAAAAATTCTCCCGAGCTCTTGCGAGTTTTTAAGAGATAAGTAAGTTAAAATAATCCCCCAAGCTGCTATAACCCCATAACGGCAAGCTCGCGAGTTTCGTATGAATAAATAAATGGAAAAAAATTCTCCCGAGCTCTTGCGAGTTTTTAAGAAATAAGTAAATTAAAATAATCCCCCAAGCTGCTACAACCCCATAACGCCGAGCTCGCAAGATTTTAAAATAAATAAATAAATGAATACAAAATGCCCAAGCAGCTACAACCCCATAACGCTAAGCTCGTGGGATTTTTATTAAAAATAAATCAATAAAATTCGGTTTGGTTTTAGAAGTTTACAACTCGGCACGTAAGATTGAAAAGGTGGCAACTCAAAGTTTCGAATTAAAAAGGTGGCTACTCAAAATTTCATTTTTGAAAGGTGACAACTCATAGCTAAAATAAAAATGAAGAGGTTAGTGAAGATACACGGTATAGCAGGCACTGCCTCCGGCCTGGACATAACTAAAAAGTACTATCCAACAAGCCTCAAATCCACAATACCCTGGGCGTAAAAGTTCAACTTTAAATTAATAAATATCCCCCAAGCTTCAAACCCACAATACCCTGGGCTTCCGAGTTCAATTTTTGAATAAATAAATAATCCCTTAAGCTTCAAACCCACAATACCCTGGGCTTCCGAGTTGAATTTTTAAATAAGCGAACAATCCCCCAAGCTTCAAACCCACAATATCCTGGGCGTCCAAGTTCAATTTTTCAATAAATAAATGATCCCTTAAGCTTCAAACCCACAATACCCTGGGTGTCCGAGTTGAATTTCTAAATAAGCAAACAATCCCCCACGCTTCATACAATACCATGGGCGTCCGAGTTCAATTAAATAAACAATCAATCCCCCAAGCTTCAAACCCACGATACCCTCGGCTTCCGAGTTCAATTTTAAATAAATAGTAATATTTACCCAGGGTACTGTGGGTTTGAAGCTTGAATGGATCATTTATTAATTTAAAATATAATCTGGGTGCCAGGGTATTGTAAATTTGAGGCTTGGGGAGTTGTTTGTTTTTTTAAATTAAACTCGGAAGCCTAGGGTATTGTGGGTTTGTAGTTTGGGGGATCATTTATTCATTTAAAGTTTAATTTGGACGTCCAGGGTATTATGGGTTTGAAGCTTGGGGGATTGTTTGTTTATTTAAAAATTAAACTCGGACCCCCAGGGTATTGTGGGTTTGAAGCTTGGAGGATCATTCATTTATTTATGAGTTGAACTCGGAAGCCCAGGGTATTGTAGGTTCAAAGCTTGGGGGATCATTTATTTATTCAAAAATTGAACGCGGACGCCCAGGAGATTCTGGGTTTGAAGCTTGGGGGATTGTTCGCTTATTTAAAAATTCAACTCGGACGCCCAGGGTATTGTGAGTTTGAAGCTTAAGGGATCATTTATTTATTCAAAAATTGAACGCGGACGCCCAGGGGATTCTGGGTTTGAAGCCAAAAGGATCATTCATTTATTTATGAGTTGAATTCGGAAGCCCAGGGTATTGTGGGTTCGAAGCTTGGGGGATCATTTTTTTATTTAAAGTTGAACTTGGACGTCCAGGGTATTGTGGGTTTGAAGCTTGGGGGATCATTTATTTATTCAAAAACTGAACGCGGACGCCCAGGGGATTCTGGGTTTGAAGCTAAAGGGATCATTCATTTATTTATGAGTTGAACTCGGAAGCCCAGGGTATTGTGGGTTCGAAGCTTGGGGGATCATTTTTTTATTTAAAGTTGAACTTGGACGTCCAGGGTATTGTGGGTTTGAAGCTTGGGGGATCATTTATTTATTCAAAAACTGAACGCGGACGCCCAGGGGATTCTGGGTTTGAAGCTAAAGGGATCATTCATTTATTTATGAGTTGAACTCGGAAGCCCAGGGTATTGTGGGTTCGAAGCTTGGGGGATCATTTATTTATTTAAAGTTGAACTTGGACGCCCAGGGTATTGTGGATTTGAAGCTTGGGGGATTGTTCGCTTATTTAAAAATTCAACTCGGACGCCCAGGGTATTGTGGGTTCGAAGCTTGGGGGATCATTTTTTTATTTAAAGTTGAACTTGGACGTCCAGGGTATTGTGGGTTTGAAGCTTGGGGGATCATTTATTTATTCAAAAACTGAACGCGGACGCCCAGAGGATTCTGGGTTTGAAGCTAAAGGGATCATTCATTTATTTATGAGTTGAATTCGGAAGCCCAGGGTATTGTGGGTTCGAAGCTTGGGGGATCATTTTTTTATTTAAAGTTGAACTTGGACGTCCAGGTTATTGTGGGTTTGAAGCTTGGGGGATCATTTATTTATTCAAAAACTGAACGCGGACGCCCAGGGGATTCTGGGTTTGAAGCTAAAGGGATCATTCATTTATTTATGAGTTGAACTCGGAAGCCCAGGGTATTGTGGGTTCGAAGCTTGGGGGATCATTTATTTATTTAAAGTTGAACTTGGACGCCCAGGGTATTGTGGATTTGAAGCTTGGGGGATTGTTCGCTTATTTAAAAATTCAACTCGGACGCCCAGGGTATTGTGAGTTTGAAGCTAAAGGGATCATTTATTTATTCAAAAATTAAACTCGGGAGCCCAGGGTATTGTCGGTTTGAAGCTTGGGGGATCATTTATTTATTTAATGTTGAACTTTTACGCCCAGGGTATTGTGGATTTGAGGCTTGTTGGATAGTACTTTTTAGTTATGTCCAGGCCTGCTATACCGTGTGTCTTCACTAACCTCTTCATTTTTATTTTAGCTATGGGTTGCCACCTTTCAAAAATGAAATTTGGAGTAGCAACCTTTTTAATTCGAAACTTTGAGTTGCCACCTTTTTAATCTAACGTGCCGAGTTGTAAACTTCTAAAACCAAACTGAATTTTATTAATTTATTTATAAAAAAAATCCCGCAAGCTTAGAGATATGGGGTTGTTGCAGCTTGGGCATTTTGTATTTATTTATTTATTTATTTTAAAATCTCGCGAGCTCGGCGATATGGGGTTGTAGCAGCTTGGGGGATTATTTTAATTTACTTATCACTTAAAAACTCGCAAGAGCGCGGGAGATTTTTTTTCCATTTATTTATTTATACAAAACTTGCAAGCTCGGCGTTATGAGGTTGTAGCAGCTTGGGGGATTTTGTATTCATTTATTTATTTATTAAAAAAACTCGAGAGCTTGGCGTTATGGTGTTGTAGCAACTTGGAGGATTATTTTAATTTACTTATCTCTTAAAAACTCGCAAGAGCTCGGGAGAATTTTTTTCTATTTATTTATTCATACGAAACTCGTGAGCTCGGCGTTATGGGGTTGTAGCAGCTTGGGGGATTTTGTATTTATTCATTTATTCATAAAAAAAAACTCGCGAACTCGGCGTTATGGGGTTGTAGCAGCTTGGGGGATTTTGTATTTATTCATTTATTCATAAAAAAAAACTCGCGAACTCGGCGTTATGGGGTTGTAGCAGCTTGGGGGATTTTTTATTTATTTATTTATTTATAAAAAAAACTCGCGAGCTCGGCGTTATGGGGTTGTAGCAGCTTGGGGGATTTTGTATTCATTTATTTATTTATTAAAAAAACTCGCGAGCTTGGCGTTATGGTGTTGTAGCAACTTGGAGGATTATTTTAATTTACTTATCTCTTAAAAACTCGCAAGAGCTCGGGAGAATTTTTTTCTATTTATTTATTCATACGAAACTCGCGAGCTCGGCGTTATGGGGTTGTAGCAGCTTGGGGGATTTTGTATTTATTCATTTATTCATAAAAAAAAACTCGCGAACTCGGCGTTATGGGGTTGTAGCAGCTTGGGGGATTTTTTATTTATTTATTTATTTATAAAAAAAACTCGCGAGCTTGGCGTTATGGGGTTGTAGCAGCTTGGGGGATTTTTGTATTTATTCATTTATTCATAAAAAAAAACTCGCGAACTCGGCGTTATGGGGTTGTAGCAGCTTGGGGGATTTTTTATTTATTTATTTATTTTAAAAAAAAACTCGCGAGCTTGGCGTTATGGGGTTGTAGCAGCTTGGGGGATTTTTTATTTATTATTTTATTTATTGAAAAAACTCGCGAGCTTGGCGTTATGGAGTTGTAGCAGCTTGGGGGATTATTTTAATTTACTTATCTCTTAAAAACTCGCAAGAGCTCGGGAGAATTTTTTTCCATTTATTTATTCATACGAAACTCGCGAACTCGGCGTTATGGGGTTGTAGCAGCTTGGGGGATTTTTTATTTATTTATTTATTTATAAAAAAAACTCGCGAGCTTGGCGTTATGGGGTTGTAGCAGCTTGGGGGATTTTTGTATTTATTCATTTATTCATAAAAAAAAACTCGCGAACTCGGCGTTATGGGGTTGTAGCAGCTTGGGGGATTTTTTATTTATTTATTTATTTATTTAAAAAACTCGCGAGCTTGGCGTTATGGGGTTGTAGCAGCTTGGGGGATTTTTTATTTATTTATTTATTTATTAAAAAAACTCGCGAGCTTGGCGTTATGGAGTTGTAGCAGCTTGGGGGATTATTTTAATTTACTTATCTCTTAAAAACTCGCAAGAGCTCGGAAGAATTTTTTTCCATTTATTTATTCATACGAAACTCGCGAGCTCGGCGTTATGGGGTTGCAGCAGCTTGGGGGATTTTGTATTTATTCATTTATTCATAAAAAAAAACTCGCGAGCTCGGCGTTATGGGGTTGTAGCAGCTTGGGGGATTTTTTATTTATTTATTTATTTATAAAAAAAACTCGCGAACTCGGCGTTATGGGGTTGTAGCAGCTTGGGGGATTTTTTATTTATTTATTTTTTTATTAAAAAAAACTCGCGAGCTTGGCGTTATGGGGTTGTAGCAGCTTGGGGGATTTTTTATTTATTTATTTATTTATTAAAAAAACTCGCGAGCTTGGCGTTATGGAGTTGTAGCAGCTTGGGGGATTATTTTAATTTACTTATCTCTTAAAAACTCGCAAGAGCTCGGGAGAATTTTTTTCCATTTATTTATTCATACGAAACTCGCGAGCTCGGCGTTATGGGGTTGTGCAGCTTGGGGGATTTTTTATTTATTTATTTATTTATAAAAAAAACTCGCGAACTCGGCGTTATGGGGTTGTAGCAGCTTGGGGGATTTTTTATTTATTTATTTATTTATTAAAAAAACTCGCGAACTCGGCGTTATGGGGTTGTAGCAGCTTGGGGGATTTTTTATTTATTTATTTATTTTAAAAAAAAACTCGCGAGCTTGGCGTTATGGGGTTGTAGCAGCTTGGGGGATTTTTTATTTATTATTTTATTTATTGAAAAAACTCGCGAGCTTGGCGTTATGGAGTTGTAGCAGCTTGGGGGATTATTTTAATTTACTTATCTCTTAAAAACTCGCAAGAGCTCGGGAGAATTTTTTTCCATTTATTTATTCATACGAAACTCGCGAACTCGGCGTTATGGGGTTGTAGCAGCTTGGGGGATTTTTTATTTATTTATTTATTTATAAAAAAAACTCGCGAGCTTGGCGTTATGGGGTTGTAGCAGCTTGGGGGATTTTTGTATTTATTCATTTATTCATAAAAAAAAACTCGCGAACTCGGCGTTATGGGGTTGTAGCAGCTTGGGGGATTTTTTATTTATTTATTTATTTATTAAAAAAACTCGCGAGCTTGGCGTTATGGGGTTGTAGCAGCTTGGGGGATTTTTTATTTATTTATTTATTTATTAAAAAAACTCGCGAGCTTGGCGTTATGGAGTTGTAGCAGCTTGGGGGATTATTTTAATTTACTTATCTCTTAAAAACTCGCAAGAGCTCGGAAGAATTTTTTTCCATTTATTTATTCATACGAAACTCGCGAGCTCGGCGTTATGGGGTTGCAGCAGCTTGGGGGATTTTGTATTTATTCATTTATTCATAAAAAAAAACTCGCGAGCTCGGCGTTATGGGGTTGTAGCAGCTTGGGGGATTTTTTATTTATTTATTTATTTATAAAAAAAACTCGCGAACTCGGCGTTATGGGGTTGTAGCAGCTTGGGGGATTTTTTATTTATTTATTTTTTTATTAAAAAAAACTCGCGAGCTTGGCGTTATGGGGTTGTAGCAGCTTGGGGGATTTTTTATTTATTTATTTATTTATTAAAAAAACTCGCGAGCTTGGCGTTATGGAGTTGTAGCAGCTTGGGGGATTATTTTAATTTACTTATCTCTTAAAAACTCGCAAGAGCTCGGGAGAATTTTTTTCCATTTATTTATTCATACGAAACTCGCGAGCTCGGCGTTATGGGGTTGTGCAGCTTGGGGGATTTTTTATTTATTTATTTATTTATAAAAAAAACTCGCGAACTCGGCGTTATGGGGTTGTAGCAGCTTGGGGGATTTTTTATTTATTTATTTATTTATTAAAAAAACTCGCGCACTTGGCGTTATGGAGTTGTAGCAGCTTGGGGGATTATTTTAATTTACTTATCTCTTAAAAACTCGCAAGAGCTCGGGAGAATTTTTTTCCATTTATTTATTCATACAAAACTCGCGAGCTCGGCGTTATGGGGTTGTAGCAGCTTGGGGGATTTTTTATTTATTTATTTATTTATAAAAAAAAACTCGCGAGCTCGGCGTTATGGGGTTGTAGCAGCTTGGGGGATTTTGTATTTATTTATTTATTCATAAAAAAAACTAGCGAGCTCGGCGTTATGGGGTTGTAGCAGCTTGGGGGATTATGTATTGAGTCATTTATTTATAAAAAAAACCCGCGTGCAAAAAGCCACAAGCAAAAATATATTTTCATAAGAAATAACAATAAAATAGTTCTACAGTCCGCAGCAGATGTTCTCGATGTTAAATGGAATCGGCCCGCTTATATACCTATATATCGGATGCCCGAACCAGCGTCTCGGCTTGTAAGCTCTGAACATAGCGTTTTTGCCTTTAGAAAAAATATCGTGTCCAACCCTGATTACATTGTATTTACGATTGCGCGCGCTTGCGCGCTCAGAGAGACTGATATTATTGAATAGTATGATTATTACTGAATAAATTCTTCTAAAAATCATTTCAATCATAAATCATAGATCAACCTGATTAGACACTTAAAAACATTTCTTTAATTACTCACTGATATGATCTTATCAAGTAAAACTCTTTTTCCAAGACCACGTTTGGACCACATAAAAGCAGTGTTATTTTCCTTAACAGCTTTTAATTTATAAGAATCCTGATTATAATCGTCTAATATAAACTCTTTTCTGTAGTTTTTTAATAAGTATGTAAGATTTTCACTAACTATTGGAATCTGTTGTTCACTATTTGATTTTCTCTGCTCTATTATACTGCGTCCTAAAACTTATTTGAGCAATTCACTTTTATACATTATATAATCTATAAGTTCCTCCCCTGGGGGCTGTAGGACCTTGTCGCGTGCTGTCGGGGCATGACCTCGACAGCCTGGTGGGGAGGCTTAGTCGGCCGACTGACAGCGGGAGGGACGAGACTGCATGAATGTTGTGGCTCCCTATAAACGGGATGTCCAGGCGTATGGAAGGCCCCCTATAAACGGGGGACCGAGGAATGAGTGATAGGCAACCCGAGAAGGGTTCGTCCTGGTGAATGTAGGGCAGGTTAAGTCCCGGTCTTCGCCCCCCTCGCTTGCAGG
The DNA here is from genome assembly GCA_038277355.1 of Encarsia formosa. Lineage (NCBI taxonomy): Eukaryota > Metazoa > Arthropoda > Insecta > Hymenoptera > Aphelinidae > Encarsia > Encarsia formosa. Next base: position 43,017,768 of record CM076187.1, read on the forward strand.
AAAGCTGGCGACCAACAAACAGCCCCCCCATCCAGGGTGGTGGTCTGGCTGGGTATACACACCTCACATCCTGTTAACGCGGTAGACAGGATGTGATACACATACACACGTACACTCACACTTACATACATACACTGCAGCGTAGGGTGCCCCCCGGTTGCGACCCCTGAAGATGGGAGTGAAGAGCTCGAGGGTTAGCGAGACGAGGAGGGTACAGAGGTCAAACTGGGACTGGCGCGCCTGGGCCGATGGATAGCACAGGGGCCCGGGTAGGTCACTAACCAGACCGCCTGGCTGCCCCACCAGCCATCGAAAAATCCCTGGTGCAGTGATGCTGCTGGATGGTGACCGGACTGGGACCGCACCACTGAGGAGGGGGGGAACCTCCGAGGCCACCGAGTCAAACAGACCCTCGAACATCACCCCCGTCGGAAGGGCAAGCTAACGGGAGACACCTGAAACTGACCACAACACGATACACCCGCTCTATCAAAACAAAATGGATAAAGATAAAGTAAAGGACAGCACGCAAAAAGCGCCACCACAAGAGGTTAAAGGGGTTCCCAACCCCATGGATGTTGAGGTACGGGACTCCGCCCCCACGGGGGCTGGGGATACCGACCCACGAAAGGCCATAGTCACCGGACCGCTACGGGACTCCGCCCTCAAGGGGGCTGGGGATACCGGGCACAAGGTGGCTGGTAACAACCGGCGGGATACCACCTCATCTACGGATAAGGACAGTGATACTGCCACCTACAACAAGGAAACTCGACCGAGGGACCTCGCCTCAAAAGGGGCAAAGGACACCCCGATCGAAGGTAAAAAGAAAAAGAAAAGGGTGAGGCGTAGAACTGGCCAGGAGAGGAGGACCCAGAAGAAGGGTGTGGAGCAGGAGGGGACCACTTTTCAGTCGACACCGGCTGTGAAGAGGACCCACTCCGAAGGCTCGACACCCAGGGAAGTCAAGCGCTCGGCCAGGGAAAATAAAGAAGATGGGGCGTGCTACAGTCGAGCAGTGGCTACCAAGCTTCGGTGGGCCATAGTTCCTGAAGGCTACCCCATCACACGACTCACCCAAGAACAGGTCGATCTGGTCGGATCTGCTCTTGAAGCAGAAATCGAAACTGAGAAGGGCCACTTCCCACAGTTCTTGGCCAACTGGGAGACGTGGGGTGCACTAGTGTACGACTGCAACACCCAGTTGGACGTGGAATGGTTAAAGGCTAAGGTCCCTAAATGGAGCCCATGGGAGAACGCCAAGCTCACCATCGTTGAGCAGGGCGATCTCCTAAAGGTAAAAAGGATCGCCTTGTACGTTCCGGGGGACATTGTTCCCCAGACCGCACTCACACGCTTGAGGCGACAGAAACCCACTCTCAAGGTGGAGTCCTGGAACTTCGTAAGCAAGGCGAGCCCTGCAAAGGAGAGACAACCGGTGGAGACTCTGCTAAACATCACCGTGGAGGAGTCGGAGGTGGAGGCCCTAAAGGCCCTGAACTACCGACCCTTCTGTGGGGGTGGCAGGGCCCACGCCGTCCTTGTCTCTGACAAAGGTAAAGGTGACAAGGGAGAAGATGGGAGGGAATTAGGGGGTGGGAGAAGCGCTAAGCACAATCCTACCCCTACCCCCACACCCAAAGGCTAGCTCCTAACTTCGCCCCATGGCCAGCTTAAGGAGGCTGGGTCAGGGTGGACGAAACCCAGGGCCTGCCAGTATGGCACCGTCCACTATTTCGTGCACCCAGATCAACTTGCACCATTGCAAAAGCGCTTCGGATGTCTTAGTCAAACGCTTGGCAGAGGTGCATACAGGCATAGCCTTTATTCAGGAACCCTGGATAAGGGCGGGTAAAATTACAGGTCTAAACGGTTGCGGCAACCGTTTCAGTTGGAACAGAGACTCAGCCAGGGCGGCCCTGATAATTAAAGGGCTTGCTGCTGAAGCCTGGGGATCCTTCTGTGACAGAGACATTGCGACAGCGACCGTGAAATACAAGGATGAGAAAGGCACTGAAAGGCAACTCGTAGTTGCCTCGGCCTACTTTCCATACGATGAGGAGGATCCACCCCCACAAAGGGTTAGGGATCTTGTCAGGACCTGCGAACTGAAAGGCTTGGACCTCTTACTTGCGTGCGACGCCAACTCACATCACACGGTGTGGGGCAGCTCGGATTGCAATAATAGAGGGGATGCACTTTTGAGCTTCCTGGCGGGTACCAATTTGGAGATCCTGAATAAAGGTGGCAAGCCCACCTTTCGGGATATAAGGCGTGAGGAGGTCATCGATATCACTCTGGCCACGATCGATCTGGCGGCGTCCGTGGAGGACTGGAGAGTCTCGGACGAGCCCTCCATGTCAGACCACGAACACATCACCTTTTCGTTGGTGGGCAGAACTACCGATAGGCCTTACTGGAGAAATCCCAGAAACACAAACTGGGAAGGTTACAGGGCCGATCTTGTCAGGAGAATTTCCAATTTTCCTGGGAGATACGGCACCCCGGTGAAGATCGAACACTGCGCAGAGTCCCTGCAGGAGACTCTGGTAATGGCTTTCGAGAACAACTGCCGGGTTAGTAAGAAAGGTAAGAGTCAGGGATGTCCGTGGTGGACACCCGAACTTACAGCCTTGAGGAAGGAAGTAAGGAGACTCTACAACAGGTCGTACAAGACTAAAAAGAGGGAGGACGAAGACGCCTATCGACAGGCGCAACGACTATACAAGAAGGAGCTGGAGAGGGCGCCCACTCTGGGCTGGCAGAACTACTGCACAGAGCAAAAGGATGTCGCAGCGACATCCAGGCTCAGTCGCATTCTGCGCAGTGGCCCAAACCAGACGCCAGGTGTAATGAAGCTGAACTCGGGGCAATGGGCCGAAAATGGTGCGGACTGCCTCAACGCACTACTGGAGACCCACTTCCCCGACTTCAGGGAAGGCGAAGTACACCAAGGCACGCAAGAAGCAACAGCCGGCAGACAGGACTGGGAACTGGCCAGGGCCATAACGACACCGGAGAGAGTCAGATGGGCAATCGGCACCTTTGACCCGTTCAAAGCTGCCGGACCGGACGGTATCTTCCCGGCCCTCATACAAAAAGGGCTGGAGGTACTGTTAAGCCCTCATACAAAAAGGGCTGGAGGTACTGTTAAGCCCTCTGGTCAAACTCTTTAGGGCGTGCTTGGCCCTGGGATATGTCCCGACCTGCTGGAGGACGGCGAAAGTGGTATTTATACCGAAACCAGGCAGAGTGGTTACCAGCGCGAAGGACCACAGACCTATATGTCTGTCGTCCTTCGTACTGAAAACACTTGAAAGGCTCGTAGATAGATCTCAAGGAGACGTCTTTGGTCGACAGACCGCTGCACTGCAGACAGCATGCCTACCAGGCAGGGAAGTCTGTAGATACAACTCTTATAGAGGCGGAATCCTGGATCAGAAACGGGATGAAGAATAAAGGTTATGTACTAGCAGCCCTGCTTGACATAGAAGGCGCATTCAATCACACCCGGGTGGATAGCATCCGCAAGGGTGCAGAGAATCATGCCATTCCGCCCACCCTGGTGAGATGGATGTGCCACAAGTTAAGCACCAGGAGCCTGCTGGCCACATGGGGCGACCGTATCCGCAAGGGTAGGATCGGTAAGGGATGCTCACAGGGGGGAGTTTTGTCTCCCACTATGTGGTGCCTGGTAGTCGATACCCTACTGAGATTATTGGATGAAACCGGCATTTTTGCCTTGGCATATGCTGACGACGTCTTCATTCTCGTTAGGGCCGACGATCTGGATGTGGCGGCGGGCCTAATGCAACTAGCACTGGGAATCGTCGAAAAATGGTGTAAGGGGGTGAACCCGACTTGACGGTGAACCCGAGCAAAGTTGGAGTCACGTGCTTTACGACCAGATACAAGGTGGGCCCTGTCAAGGGCCTACATCTCATGGGAAGGGCACTAGACCTGACCAATGAGATCAAGTATCTGGGAGTCACATTCGACTCCAAACTCAGTTGGAAAAGGCACCTCGATATCACCTCCGCAAAAGTGATTCAGTCCTTCTGGGAATGCAGAAGGGCTTTTGGCAGGACATGGGGACTGGAGCCCGAAAAGATACACTGGCTATACACAGCGGTGTTAAAACCCAAGCTACTACACGGGGCAGTCATATGGGCTCCCCGGGTGGTGACGGTAAAGGGCGCCAAGTCAATTTTGGATCGCGTACAGGCCCTCGTCTTGAGAGGCCTTACGGGATGTATGAGCACCACACCACTGGTTGCGATGGAACGTCTGACGGTAACCCTTCCGCTCGACCTCGTGGTTAGAAGTGCGGCCTTCAAGGCCGTGTGTCGCTACGATGGCAAAGCGAAGGTTGACCACCTAGCAGACCGGCAGATAACCAGAGAACTAAACCTGGAGAAGCTGCCCAAGCTCGATCATACGGCGAGGAACATCAGTTTCAACAAGCCGTTTAGAGTCGAAACGGGCAGCCGGGCCGACTGGCAAGGAGGACGGCACAAGTATACAGGTCAGGGAGTTGTCTGGTTCACAGATGGCTCGAAAAGAAAGGAAGGCGTGGGCGCCGGAGCCTGGAGACAGGGCTGTTCCAGGGAGATAACGCTACACCTTGACGACTTTGCCACAGTCTTTCAGGCTGAGGTAAGGGCGATCACGGAGTGTGCACGGGCCACGCTGAGAGAGGTTGACAGGAGATGCCCAGTCACGATTTGCTCCGACAGCAAAGCGGCGCTTTTGGCGCTCAAGGGCTGGGCCACAAGCTCGAGGGAAGTGGCTCTCTGCAAAGAGGCACTGACTAACATGGCGTTGAACCACTGTGTTACCCTATTATGGGTGCCAGGACACTCGATGATCCTGGGCAACGAAAAGGCAGACAGGCTGGCGAACCGGGGCGCCTTGGGCATCAGGGCGGACCAATGCAACGTTGGAATGCCCGATTGCTCAATGCAAGAAGCCATGGAACGCTGGATGACAGGGGTAGCTGACCGAAGATGGAATGATCACCAGGGGCTGAGGCAGGCAAAGAGCCTCATCGGTGATAAGCCGCCTGAAACATGGCTGCGAGACCTGAGAAGGACTAGCAGAACAAAACTCAGGATGATCATCGGCTGGCTTACGGGCCACTCGATGGTGAGACATCACCTATCAAGGATAGGACTCAGCGATGTCTCAAACTGCAGGTGGTGCGGAGAATCGGCCGAAACGACGGGACATCTTCTCTGTGAATGTCCCGCTTGGGCCACACTCCGGACCAGAAGGCTTGGCGGACCCATTATAGATCCATTGGATCTAAGGGAGGCAAGTGTTTCGGCAATCACGACGGCAATAGGCTACATCGAAGTGGCCTTGAACAGGGATTGAGTAAGGCAGGGAAATCAGCACAATGGGTGTATACCTGAGAGCTGGGGTCGCATGTTCCCGGGTAGGGACCGCGTACCCCTCCCACAAATACCATACCATAATCTATAAGTTCAAAAAGTAGAAAATTTTCTTTATATTCTGTAATACCTATCTTTATGGTATTTATGTTTTTAAAAAGAAATGTTTATATTTCACTTTTATTATCTTTATTTATTAGTTTCTTTATTATACATAAATTGTACGCAGTGTTTGCGAGCAGAAGTGTGATGGCAGACTGTCGCCTGCGAGCAATTACACTCGTTTATATTACTTACTGTCCCATTGTTTAATAATAATCAATAATTTAATATAGATATACAAACGATTAATTTGAGTTGTTAAACCCCCATTATCCAGCTTAGAAAATTTTTCAGAGTGAAAAATTTTCGTTTATCTTTTTTTTAAAATTCATCAGACAGTTTTTTCCGAAATATTATTTTAGGATTTTTAGGTATATTCTCACTTCCTTGATTTCCAGAATTATAAAAAGCTATATACACTGGACTATTTGGGTTGTGTACCACATTTACATTTCTTTTATAACTTTCTTTACAACAACATATTTTCCGATAAATTTTTCCAACTATATTATATAGAAAATTAAAGCCTTTACATTTATGAATAATGAATAAAATTAATCCTATCAAAGTTATTTGTCCTACAGTACTTAAATAATTTGATATCTTTTGTGTTAAAGTCGTAGTGCGTTCTGTAAATTTGAATTGATCTATCTTACTTTGGATTTCCTCCAACTCTACTAATTTCTCATGCAAATTATTTTCCAAACCATAAAAATTTATTTTATGTAAATATTCCCTTTTAATGTCTATTGTATTATTTAAATATATATATTCTACCTTAGTTTCTATTTCTCTTGTATTAAATGCAGTTAACTTTATTTTATCTGACATAAATATACAAGTAGGATCACTTACTTGGAGTAATGTATCGGTATCAATTTTCAAAAAAGTATGACTATTTTTACAAAATACATTAAAATTTATTTCCTCTTTGGGTAAAATTATCCAATTATTTTCCTCCCCACTCATTCTTGTAATATAATTACCATGATACTGATATAGAACTCTTTCACATTTATTTATTTTTGACTGAAATATTAATTGTGTATAACAATTTTTCTCTAAAAGTAAATTTGTAATATGATTCTTATTTTCACAAAATTTTATTTTTGGTTTATATTCAATACAACAACGGCTTGGATATGTATAATACATCTTATCTGTCGATATATATATTATTTTCTGTTCAATAAAAATTTTACTAAAAGAAGTTTTACTTTCTCTATGTGGTAATACTTCAAAATTCATTATATCGTAAGGGGTCTTTTCAGGAATAGGTGTTATTATAATAAAAACTAACTTATCATTTTCTATATATACTATAGAAGAGGATACTTTAATTAGATCATCGTAATGATCTTTATCAATTTTTATAAATGAATCTATCGTCTCATTTTTACCAATCTCCCTCAAAGCTTTCAAAAAAGTATCTGGTAAAACTAATGTTGGTAATACTACTCCTAACTTTGCAAAAGCAATTGCATTATGTATTGTCTCTACTTTCTTTATATTTAAATAGTGCAAATTGAAAATTTTGCAGTGATATCATTAACATTTTATCAACTTCTCATTTCGTTAAATATCTACTTACATTATTACTCCAACTTTCTAATTCTTTAATATTTTTCTCATAATTCATTAAATGAATCGATGAACTATTAATATTTTCAGCAACTAATGCAGTTTGCTTTTGCAATAATTTTAAAAGATAATTTTCTTCTTTGTGCATTAAATCTATTTCTTTATTATAATATTCAGCATCGGCACTATCCATTGTACCAAACAAATATTTAGAACCTTTTCCTACTAAATTTAACAAACCTCTTTTTCTTCTATTTTTTCTAATTGGTACGTCAACGATTGAATTTAATTCTCTACTTATAGTTTCAATTAGACCCTGTAAATTACATTTTGTATTTGGCTTATCTCCCTATATTATATTTCCGTTTTTGATTCTGATCCCTTAAATTGGATCCCCTAAATTGGATCTTCGAAAATCTGAAATTCTTAAAAACACGGTCAAAACACAGTTAAATATCGCACTTTTCTGATCCCCTAAATTGGATCCCCTAAATTGGATCTTCGTCGAAAGTATTGGATCCCCTCAGTTGGATCCCCTTTTTTTCAAAAATCCCCTTTTCAAAGATCCCTTTTAATTCTTCGTTGAAAGTATAATATAATTTAAAATCCAATAACTATTTATATATATTTATATACCGATTTAAGATCAACGAACGATTGGATTTTAATTTATATTATATATATTAATTACTAATTTATATTATTTATATTAATTTATATAACCCATACCTAACTTAATACCAATGTTTACTTTTTGATAAAAAACATTTACTTAGGAATAAAAATTTGTGCAGTACTAGAAATTTTTACGGGTAATCAAGGGACACTTAACCCATTAGGTCCCAAGAGTTATGAATTTTTTTTTGTACTTTGAGCTTATAAATCAAAGCGAAAAAGTTGAAAAATAATTTAAAAAACACCCTACTCCCCTATTTTCGGATATGCCCTACACGATGGCATTGTTTAAAATACTCAAAAATAACATTTTAATTTGTTAATAAACAAATTTAAAAAAAAAAATGAAAATTTTTACGTCATTTTTTTTTTTCAAGCTGGTGAACAATGCCAAAAAAATTATTTTTGCCCTCAAAAAGTTGACCACGGGTGTTCACATTAGTTGAACTTTTCGTGCATATTTGATTTTTTTGGTTTCGATTTTTTTAAACAAAATGGCGGACTAAAAACTTCAACGCCAATAATTGTACGGCAGCGCATGGTTGAATAAATACCGAAAAATTACTTTTTATAAAAAATGACTGTGGTTACTAAGATTTTTATGGTCGCTGATTATGAATCTGAGATCAGAATATCAAAATTGTAAGAATTGGGCCCAATACCATAGGACCCAATACTCAAAGTTAAGATTTTATAAAAACAAAAAATATCATCATATTTTACGTAGAATTTCAAGATCAAAGTATACTTGGTCGTTTTTCGAAGAAAATCGTCATTTTCGAGTAAAAAATCAAAAAAAGTTCAAAGTATTGGATTTACTTCCAGAGATCCACAACAGCTCGTCCCCGTGAGCCTGAAACGAATTGAACACAACTTTTGAGATGGCAAAAATATATTTACGAGGTTTTTGGGTTGCTGATAGTGTATCTGAGGTAAAAACATGAAAATCCTAAATATAGGGCCCAATACCGTAGGACCCAATAGTAAAAATTGAGATATCATAAAAATAAAAAATGAGATAAAAAACCTGTGCAGAGATCCTGCATTCTAATCATTTCAGGTGAGTTACGTCGTATAAAAAGATCGACGAAATAAAAAACAAAAAGTAAAAAAAATTTTTTTTAAACCACGTGGTGCTGCATCTCCTTGAGTCCCTTTATTTGGAATTTTCATGTTATTACCTCAGATACCCTATTAGCTACCCAAAATATATTTTTGCCATCTCAAAAGTTGTGTTCAATTCGTTACAGGCACAAGGGCACGAGCTGTTGTGGATCTATGAAAGTAAATCCAATACTTTGAACTTTTTTTGATTTTTTACTCGAAAATGACGATTTTCTTCGAAAAACGACCAAGTATACTTTGATCTTGAAATTTTGCGCAGAATAAGATGGCATTTTTTATTTTTATGATATCTCAATTTTTACTATTGGGTCCTACGGTGTTGGGCCCTATAATTGGGATTTTCATGTTTTTACCTCAGATACACTATCAGCAACCCAAAAACCTCGTAAATATATTTTTGCCATCTCAAAAGTTGTGTTCAATTCGTTACAGGCACACGGGGACGAGCTGTTGTGGATCTCTGGAAGTAAATCCAATACTTTGAACTTTTTTTGATTTTTTACTCGAAAATGACGATTTTTTTCGAAAAACGACCAAGTATACTTTGATCTTGAAATTCTACGTAAAATATGTTGATATTTTTTGTTTTTATAAAATCTTAACTTTGAGTATTGGGTCCTATGGTATTGGGCCCAATTCTTACAATTTTGATATTCTGATCTCAGATTCATAATCAGCGACCATAACAATCTTAGGAACCACAGTCATTTTTTATGAAAAGTAATTTTTCGGTATTTATTCAACCATGCGCTGCCATACAATTATTGGCGTTGAAGTTTTTAGTCCGCCATTTTGTTTAAAAAAATCGAAACAAAAAAAAACAAATATGCACGAAAAGTTCAACTAATGTGAACACCCGTGGTCAACTTTTTGAGGGCAAAAATAATTTTTTTGGTATTGTTCACCAGCTTGAAAAAAAAAAAATGACGTAAAAATTTTCATTTTTTTTTTAAATTTGTTTATTAACAAATTAAAATGTTATTTTTGAGTATTTTAAACAATGCCATCGTGTAGGCCATATCCGAAAATAGGGGGGTAGGGTATTTTTTAAATTATTTTTCAACTTTTTCGCTTTGATTTATAAGCTCAAAGTACAAAAAAAAATTCATAACTCTTGGGACCTAATGGGTTAAGTGGGCAGATTTACGCAATCCCAAGCCAGCTGGTTAGATAAGCGAGATACGTTAGTTTAGTGAGAGCTAATAATTTAAGTCGATTCAAGTTAGTAAGGTAGATAAGGTTGGTTAGGCGGAGGTTATGCGGGAGGAGGGTGGAAGGGGAGAAGAGGTGAGGAAGGGTTTGTTATTTTACTTAAAAATATTAATGAGCTTTTTCAAAATTTAAAGTACTTCAACAAAACTTTAAAGTTAGTGACTGAGTTGATGAATACGGTGAGTAGGATTCGTTGGTAGATTGGGTGAAATAAGTTTGGGAGATCCCTACCCCTTAAATCCAGCTGGACGTCAAAAAAAAATTTTTTGGTTAATATCGCTTAAAATCAAGTTATTGTTCATTTTTCTATTTATCCAGCTGGATTTCTAGCTGGACAGATCCGGCTGGAAAATTAAAAAAAAAAAACTAAGATAAATGTTTCAAAATCATTGAAAAATGAATAATAACTAGATTTTAAGCAATAATGATTTTCACCAAAAAATTTCTTTTTTGAAATCCAGCTGGAAATCCAGCTGTCATATTGAAACCGAAACCCAGCTGGATAGCCAGCTGGAAATCCTGCTGGAAATCCAGCTGGATTTCAGGGGTAGGGATAAAATACGGTATTTGAAGTAAATTAAATTAGTGAGGTCAGTAATGTGGCTAAGATTAAACTAGGTCATGTAGTTGAAGATAAAAAAATTCGAAGTCTTAAGGGGAGTTGCAGAATTTGCGAAAAAAATCATTTAAAATCAAACGAAAACGAAAATAAAAAAACTTCCTAAAGATTCAATCAATATAGATGTATAGCAAATGCTATTAAGATACAAAAATTTACAAAACTGTTTCCCATATTCTGACGTTAATTTTGATCCGATTTTGATGGGGTTGAGCTTAAAAGATATATTAAGATAGTAGCTCCAGCGCTACAGAGCCCTTTTTTCATTTTCATTTTTAATTTTACTGAATCTTCAATTTTTTGTTAAAATGACCCTTATGACTTCGCCTTAATATGGGTGAGAATAGTAAAGAGACTTAGATGGGGTGAGTGATGGTTGTGTGGTTGTGGGCTGGTACAGACATATTAAAATTATAACTTTGGCTTCAATGAAAATTTTTATATAAAATTATGTATGATGAAAAAGGTCTTGAGCTCAGCTTTCTAATTATGTCATTCAAATTTTTATTAATTAGTAGATTACTACAATCGGCTGCGCCTCGGCCGGAAGTTACATGTGATCTGAGACATTTCTTATTTTCGTGGCCACGTGTGGTATACATACTACTATTTTTCTGCTCGACGCATTTTCTGGCCTCTGAGCGCGCCAGTCTTTGCTAGATCCCGGCCGGAGTGCAGAAAATACTTTTTGTTGTCATGACTCTCATGAGAGGGTGCTGAACAAAGCCGTTTATCAATTAGTCGGTTCAAACGCAACTTAGCAAGCTCTTACTATAAAGGAAATACGTTCATCTCATGAAGAATCTGTAAAATAATTTTGAAGAAAATCAAGGTTCGTTTGTACGAGTTTGCGAAATTTGAAAAAAATCTTGATTTTTTTTATCATTCGGCAAATTACTAGAGTAGTTTTCAGGATGGGGAGTATAAGCTAGAGATCTAAGATGAGTCAGATCAAGAATGAATAAGGTGAGTAGGGTTTGTTGGTAGAGTGAGTGAGAAATGAGTTGGGAATTATTTACGGTATTTGAAGTAAGTAAAATTAGTAAGGTTAGTAATGGGGCTAAGATTAAAATAGGTCAGGTGGTTAAAGATGAAAGATTAAGTAAGGTTAGTAGGGTTCTCCAAATGGGTGAGATAATGAAGTAGGTTAGAAAGTTAATGTGATTAGGTGAGTGACACTTGTGGACCGGCAAATATAATAAAGTTTGTAATATCGATCTGAAATGAATCTATTTAATATGCCCGCCATAAGCAAAAGAAGCTCTAAAAAATTTTTTTGTGTGTGTAAGATCTAATGAAATGGTTCAAAATACCAGTGGGCTTACTAAAATATTCCTTATGAGTCATCAAAAATTTATGTATGTACCTTACATGAACACTCTAACTATTTTAAAATTGATTTATATCTTCCTTTGTCAATTTTAGATCTATTTTAGCCCTGGATAGATTTTGACTAAAAATTATTAAAAAAAGAAATAAAATTCTATACCTCATGATTTTGCCTAAATAATTAAAAACTTTTCTGTATGAGTCTGATTTTATGAATCAATTTATGATGAGTAAGTAAAGTTCAAACTGAACTCTAGTGTCTAATTTTTATTGATTTTGAGCGCTTTAGTCTTTTGATTATTTTACCAAACATAGTGCTTACGTATTGTTTCGATTAATTTTTATATTCATCAATTATAATTAGGGGGTTGGTGAGCGGAGCGAGCAGGGGGGTACCCCCCTAGTTACATATATTCTTCATTTTTCCAAGCTGTGATTTCAAGTTTTGACCTTGGTTGTAGATTTTGTTGAGATCAGTTGTATGAATTACTTTCCACTGCTCAGAGTAAAGATGTACTTCTCCCGAAAAGGTCGTTGCGACATCTGGTATTTCATTTATTATCTTATAAATTTCAGTATTGTTGTCAAAAGCTTTTGTTTTATACATACAAATTACCAAAAGTAGAATCTGAAACAAAAAATTGATGAGACTATTTCGCCATAAAAATGTTTAATTTGATTAAAATGTCTCATTATTTCTTTATTCTTCATCATAAAATATGCAGTATGTCCCTGTATTCTTCGTATAACATAGGGGTTTTCCGACCATTGATTATTTAAAATAATTAATACTAAATCTCCAACCTCACATGTCTTGCTTCCTGTTTGTCTTCTTTCCATAATCTTCTTATTTCTCTCCTTTGATTCCCTGTTGTTTTCATCTGCTTTTCTTCTTACTGCTGTCATTTGCCTCATTCTTTCTTCCTGCCATTCCTCATAAGTTTCGTAATTCTTTTCCTCGAGTCCATATAATAATCTGGAAGGACTATAACCAGTGCTGGAATGTATCATTGAATTATAATGATTAGCCGCCTTCAGTATTTTCAAATTCAAAGCTGGACTAGCTTTATCATCTTCTGTCTTTTCTATCTTTTTAATTGTTCTCACAAGTCTTTCGCATGCACCGTTGGATTCTGGATGATATGATGAAATTTTAATTTTGTAGATTCCATATTTTTCTACAATTTTTGTTAACAATTCTGATTTAAATATAGACTCATTATCGGTTATTAAATTCTGCGGAATTCTCTGCTGAAGAATGAGTTCTTCGAACACTTTGTAAGGATTTTTTCCTCTTGTTTCTTTTAACCATGCTTATCTAGAAAATACATCTTCCAAAAGTAAGTAATTTCTTTGTTCAAGCATTAAATAATCTATCGCTAATGTCTCAAATGGTTGAGTTGGCGGTTCTATATTCATGCCTGGAATATTATATTTTCTAGAGTTATCTTTCAGCCTGTTACATACCTGACATATCTTAATATATTGTTCCTCATCACTAGGTAAGTTCTCCCACACGTACTGTTGGCGGAGTTGCATAACAATCTTCTTTGAAGCTTGATGTCCATGCTCGTGAGCCCTTGCTATTAAGTTCTTTCTTGTATTTAAATCTTCTATATAAATTGGATATTTTTGTCGTATATACAAAGTTCTTTCTGTCATCTTTGTATAAATATATGTACCAAGTAATAAATTTTCATGCTGATTATCTTGAACGTGGGTAAATTCAATGATGGTTTCATCATCTTCTATATCATCCAATAATGAGAACAGACTGATGATGTCACCTGGTTCACAATATGGTGCACCATTAATTTTTTTATCACCTCTTAATTTGTATTTTTCTATTTCTCTAGACTTTTCTTTTAGTTCAGCCTTCTTCCTTACCTCAAAGTGTATTTCAAAATTCTTCATGTCGGAGGCATTTATAGTCATGGTGTTCTTACCTGTCTTTATGATTCTTTCAAAATCTCGCTTTGTCTTGTAGAAGAGTGTAAATTTATTAATATTTACCCATCGATCAATCTGCTCACCACTGGTTTTCTCAGTTACCAACCTTATTTTACTCAATCCCACATTTTCAAATTCATCACAAATTGTCACTTCTGGTTGTAATTTGGACTCATCTGTCGTTTCCTTCTCACAAGGTAAATTTTCTTCAGCTGCCTCTTTATCCACTGTCTCATCTATCCAGCTTGGGTATTCTGATTCATCTGCTTCCATCTCGTTCATATAATCCAACAGTTCTTCGATTGGAGTATCATCCTCGTCTTCTGCAACGGATGCCCGAGAAAAAGCATCAGCGTTTTGATTTTTCTTACCTTTTTTATATTTTATCTCTAGGTGATAATCAGTTAATTTTTCTATAAATTTGAAACATCTTGAAGTTATGTCTGGGGATTGACTTTTTATTATTCCTTCCAACGGTTTATGATCTGTGTAAACTGTATATTTCCTTCCCCATGAGAAGGGTCTAAAAACTTTCGATCCCCATACTATTGCCAAAAATTCTTTCTCCGTAGTTGAATATCTTCTTTCAGCTGCATTCAGTATCCTTGAAGCAAAAGCACACGGGTGTTCATCTCCTTTATCGTCAAGTTGCGATAATATACAAACAATACCTTCATTGGAGGCATCTGTATTTAAAATAAAGGGTTTTTTTATATCATATTTCAATACTGGATCACTTGTTATTATTTCCTTCTGTTTCTTTATACATTTCAATTCTTTATCTGTGATTTCATACTTCTCATTTTATGAAGAGGGGCTGTTATTTCGCCACATTTTGGGATAAATTTTCTATAGTAGTTTACCAATGCCAAAAATCTTTCCATATCTTTCACGTCCTTGGGAACTGGAAAATTTTTCATCTTCTCAACGTGCTTCTCTTGAGGTTTTACACCTTCTGGTGTAATGAGATGCCCTAAATAGTCAAGTTCCGGCTTTATATATTCACACTTATCTGGCTGTAGAGATAATTTAGTTTCTCTCAGTCTTTGAAATATTTTTTCCAAATTTCTCAAATGTTCTTCGTACGTAGAAGAGAATACTATGATGTCATCTAGGTATACGAAGCATATCTTTCCTATCAAGCCTCTCAATTTAAAATTCACCATCCGTTGAAAGGTTGCTGGTGCATTCTTCAGTCCAAAAGGCATTCTCAACCACTCCCAGTGTCCTTTGTGTCTACTGAAAGCCGTCTTTGGGATGTCTCTTGGTTTCATTGCCACCTGATGAAATCCATTAGCGCAGTCAAATGCACTCATATATTTTGCCTTTCCCAATAAGCAAAGTATTTCCTCGATACAAGGAATAGGATAATTGTCTTGCTCGGTTTCAAAATTAACATTCCTGAAGTCAAAAACCGGCCTCCATTTTACTTCTCCAGAAGCATCCATCTTCTTTGGTACCAACAGCACATTTGCTGAGTAAGGTGACGAACTTGGCCGTATTAAACCTTTGCTCTCGAGTTCTCTTATATGTGCATCAATTTTTTCTTGTATATGAATAGGTTGCCTATAAATTTTTGAAGATATTGGCTTACCTGTTTTCAGTAGAATTTCATGTTCTACATCACTTACTACAGGCATTGGGTCACCTGGCAAATTGAATATATCATTATATTTCTTTTTAATTTCCCACAAATCATTCTGTTCATCTTCAGATAAGTGAGATAATCTTGTTTTATTTTTCAACAGTTCAATGCGTCTTTCATCTTCAGACTTTTTCATTGTAAAAATTTTTGTTTCATTCTTACTTTCATACAAATTTCTCAACATCTGTTTTCTTTTTTCTTGAGGTATATTATTGTCTAGAATTTCCGACACGAGGGACTCTTGCTTTCTTTCCTTTCTTCGAGTTTGCATACATGGTGCCCCTAACTCATCATTCTCGGAATATTCATGACAAATGTCTGACTTGTAAACACGGATTTTCTTATAAGAGTCGTTCATTAAATACAAAGTAGCCTCGACTCCTGTGTATAAAGCAGGCACACAGTTGGAGCCGAAAAACACATGAGTACCTGGTTTTGTATGTACTTTCAAATGTTTAATAGAATTTGGTTCTACTTCTGTAAGCAATTCTGTATTTAATTTAAAATCGTGTTTTTTCTTACTTATATCAGACAGAGTAATTATTTTATTTTTACAATCAATAAGGGCTCCATAATTTTCGAGCCAGCCCTTACCTAAAATTCCTTTATGTGTATTTAAAGGAAACTCATTCATGGCTACATGAAAAATATGCGACCTACCTAAAGTTTTTAATGTACATTCACCTCTCATTTCGTGAAGGCCATCTACAATCTGGAATTTCCTTCTATCTCCCGGTGGTATTTTCTTTGGGTTGCAGTCTTCTAATTTTAATATTGAATTTTTTACAATTGATTCTGGCGCTCCTGTGTCGACCAGAAATTTGTTAACTCCTGTTGTTCCTTGGAGTTGGATGTAGAGGTCATAATATTTTCCTCCAGATCCGATGTAGTATCTTGCTGGTTCTCGTCGGTCATCAGAAATTTTCGTGGGGGCCCTTTGTCGATCTGTGGAATTCTTTGAAAATTTCGAAGCTGTGGATTTTTTCTCCAACATTCATTTTCGGTGTGATTCAATTTATTGCAAAATTTACACCTTTTTAATTCGTTCCTACTATCACTTACATAGTTATTTTTAATTTCATTCCTATCATCTTGCTTATTATTATCGTCTCTGGGTTTACTCTTTGTATTATTTAATGGCTCACGCTTTAATGGTACAGTCAAAAAAATTTTCTTAGAGCTGTTAGGATTTTAATTTTTGACCCTAATTAATATTTTGCTAAATCCATACGAGAAGTTATTCAAAATATCGTCTAAAATCTGTAAAAAAAATTTCAGCAAAAAAAATTAAAATTTGAGTCAGTTTAAAACTTTTTAAGTTTTAAAAATTTTGAAAAATTGTTATTTTCAAAAAATCAATACTGTCATTCGATTTTTCGTCAAAAAATAAGAAAAAAGTGTTCCAAAAGTTTTTTTGATCCAATGCATAGTTTTTTCGCAGTGTTGGTTCAAAGTCGATTTTGTACTTTCATTTTTGTACATAAAAAAAGACACGTTCTACGTCAAGTCGCACACGTTGTGCCAAGACTTTTCCGATTTGGCTAAAAATTCGAAAAAAGTTAGTAGTTGGCATATGTATGAAGAAGGTAATATTGATTTTTAAAAATTTTGAAATATTTTAAAATCGCAGCCATATGAAATTTTGACTTTGAAATTCGCTCATAAACTTTTTTTTCAACTCTAAATTTGGGCTTCGGGAACAGTTTTTCTTTTTGTAGATTATTTTTCCTAAAAAGTAAATTTTATAACGAATTCTTTGCGACCTTAAAAATTCTGGAGCCTCAATTAGTTTCTGAGTTACGATTTTTTAAAGTAGACGCCGTCCAGACCGGAGTGCCTGCGCGCCACCATGCTTTCGCGTCCAATATGACTTGCACGCCGTACTTTTTAAAATTATTTTATAATTAGTTTTCCATAACGCACAACTTCATTGCCAATTATTTAAGACCTCTCAGACGATGAAATTTTATTTTGTTTCCGAATTACGATTTTTCAAATTAAACGTCACTAGTTGACGAAGCGAGCACAATTTAGCAAACGCTTCCATTCTTGTTTTGATGAGGTGTTATAATTATAAGCTCATAAATAAACTATCCAGAATTGTATTATAAATAACAGCTCGGCTTTGACATCGGCCTGGCGCTTAAATAATTAGAAAACTACACTGATTCTGTTGCAAGTTGCTGTCTTTAACTTTTGCTTATCACAAAAACAATATTCATTGTGTGCTGTAGACTAATTGAATAAACAGATTTTTTTTCATGCAAAAAATGAGTCTCTCATAAAAACCGTCTAGGGGTAGTAGCAATCCTTTTAATAAGAAAAATCATAGAAAATCTGGTTCTAGCTTGCGAATAGTAAACAATATTTTGGTTTGCGGTTCTTGTAGAATTCAGTTTTAAAAAAATAGTAACACTAGTCCTAATTTAAATAATAATTGAAATTATGAGGACAATGATCTTAACGCGAGTAATAATTCAAATAGTTAAAAAAATAATGTAGAAGTGGTGGATATTACTCCAAATAATAAATATGATTTTTCTGATCCTTATCCTAATGTTGAAGTTGATGTTGTTAAGGACGAAGATGATAATTGTTCCGGACTGACCGGTCTATTAAATTTATTTTTATTTGCCGAATGAATCTGTCAAGGGAGGGTTGTTAGAAAAATTGGAGAAAGACACAATTTAATATTGTTTGAGATTTACCGCCTTTTATTGCCACGTGATTGGTTATGCGAGCGACCCACGCCAGAGCTGCCCAGAGTGACCAGTTTCCGCCCTCACCAGTCTTGCTGCGACCGTGATGCCGCGACCACGCATCACGGGACTCAGCGCCGTCGTCGTAGATCGACCGCTTATCTACGACAATTCCACCTAGTTTCCCAGAGGTAGAGTGCCACCCGGTCAAAACGGCGTGACCACTCTCCTCTATTGTAAACACTTAGATACCGATAAATAAATTTACCACAAAAGTTAAAGTTCATAATTAAATGCCAGTGTTAGTTATTTGAAGCCCAGTGATTTCCTGCCTTCTCCTCGTCCCTTTTCGCTCTCGTTAATTTCTATTCTCAAACATTTGGCATCCCTTGTGGGGATAAGTTCCCCGGAAAAAGCGCGTCGCGAGTGAAAATAGAAGAGAAGTGCATCGACGCCGCCAGTTTCATAACCGCAAACGGCAAAGACGCCTCGCCGGAGAGCCACGTGAAGCTTCGCGGCCATATTGGAAAAGGGGAGGAGTCTCGCCTACAGCACGAGCCACGGAGCAACAAAGACGCCCAACGGCCCGACCAAAAACTAAGATGACGGTGGATCGGAAGGCGACTCGGCAACACCGCTTGCCATCAGCTGAAGACCATCGGCCTGCTACATCCCTGCCGCACTACAGCCCCTCTGCAGTGGGAGAGAGAGGGAAGGCACCTCGACCAGCTGACTCCGCTAATACGGTGGGTCCGCTCCAAGTCGCAAACTTGTGTTGCGCAATTTAATAATTTCAATTTTTTCTTGTATTTGTTTAGCCTTGGAACTGTGTGGGTAAAGTTAGCTGCATTGTTCTCCATTCTATTTTGCCTTTTTCTTAAATTTATTTATTTTTATCTTTCCAAAACAAATAGTCAATTGACCCAATTCCTCAATAATTGAGTACAGCTGTTACTATTTTGGTAAACAATTGATTATTTTAGGGTCAAGTGACCAATAAAATTAGGAATAATTTTTTCAATTTTTACTTTGTTAATATTGAGCTCACCTGAAAACTTAATTTCATTTTTTTTTGTTCCACCTTATCTGACATTATTGAATTTGCAGGTGAAACTACCTGTTGAACTGAGGTCCACGCTTACTGTCCAACCACATCTGAGCAACCTTTGGCACCTGTGGGAGCAAGCGAAGGGACTTTCTTCACCAACTGGTAGTCCTCGAGCCCTCGTACAGCTGCAGCAGCACTCCCAGAGTTCTTCGATAGCCTTGGGTTCAAATGTACTGTTTCTTATGGTTGTTAGAGTCAGCGTTGGAATCAATTTTTTGCCAATCTTATTTAGTATAGTATAAGCTCTAATTATTTGCATTGTTGAAATAGTTACTGATTGTTTCATTTTTTCAATTATATATTTTTTCAAAAATTCTAATTGAATTTTTTATACATTTTAGGTTGTTTCAAGACCAATTTTCAAAAGATCAATCCAAGTGCCTAATAACCCTTGCCTACTCAATCCAATTAGACTTGTTTAGGGATCTTGATTTTCTTTTTTTCTCATCGGTTACCATGTCAGATGAAATAAATGACAATGCTTTGCCTGGATCGACGAGAAGTCTTACTGAATGAGATGCTAACTTAGTGATGAGCAATGCTACCGCAGTAGCCAGGAGTGAGCTTTCCAAAAGTTGAGAAGTACCAATTGTGACTGCGCCTGCTCCTATTGAGTGGATGTGCTGACCTTGGTTCGAGTAGGAGCCCTAGGACTGACTCGTGACTCTTGATGTATCATCGTGTGGTGAGTTTGTCCACATGTCTTGCATCGGGTCTTCGAGTTGCAATTCCTGGCGCAGTGTTTGCCCAGATAATTAAAGCAGAGCACTTGCTCGACAGCAAAGCGCTTGCCAGCTGTTGGTGAGAGTTCCCTAAGGCAGGGCAAAACACGATGTAATGTGAGCCTTCACAATAAGAGCAAGGCTACTGAGTTGTCCTTACAAGTTGAGCTTTCCTGGGCTCAGCAGCGATGTGGCCTCTAGAAGCCTTTCCATTTTGAGCGGCACCCTCCACTTGCTCAAGAGCTCGAACCCTGCCCATGAGGGAATGCTCGAGGCTCTTAAAGCTGGGAAATTCTGAAGAGTTGGCCAGACAAGTTTCCCACTGTTCCATGGAGAGTCTATCCAGGAGGCTGATGCCCTTGGCTGTGAGAAGACAGTCCCCAAACTCTTCTCGTGGAACATGAGTCATCAGGGACTTCCTAATGCCAGAAAGTGAGGAGACCATAGTGTTGAGTGCCCTCGCTGGGGGCCACATGACCTTGCCGTGGTGCGAGGGCTGAGCCATGGGCCCTCCCTGTAGGCCCTGCTGGGCGTCTAAGGGGGGGGGGGGTGAATGAGTGAGGGTGAGTGGAGGATCCCTATAAACGGGCTCTCCTCATGGATGGTTGGGATCTCTATAAACGGGCTCTCCCCTGAGTGGGATGGATAATACGGCCCTTAGAATTCCGGCTTGGTCTGACTCGAGGGCTCACAGGGACCAAGAAGTGGCCTACCCAATCGAGGGTGTGAGATTACCGTGCCGAGGGATGCGTGGCACGGGGGTTCTGTGTCTTGAACGGTTCCTCCGGGACACCGGGCCGAATCCCGGAGTACCTGAGGCCTTACCCGTCATTGGCGGTCCATGGTGGGTGGACACTGTAAATCCGCCCTACTCGTGGGATCAAAATTGAGACTACAATGAACGAACAAAACGAGTTGATGGATACGGGCTCTGAACCGACCATCGACTCGTAAACAAACAACCCTGGGGGCTCTGACCCCAAGGTCACCGAAACCCACTCCTCGACGGTCATTAGACCGAAACCATTGAGTGCAGTGCAGCGAAGGAAAATCCTTCGGCAAAAGGCTAAGGAGGAGGGCAAACCACCTCCCAAGTTTCATAAGGGGACGAGGCAACGGAGAGGTCAGGGAGAAAAGCGGGCTAGTACTGCGTCCACTGACTCCGTCTTTGTATCGACACCCAGCATGGCTAAGAGGATGGCCTCCTCTAGCCTGGAGATACCTGAGAAGCAGGGGCTGCTGAAGCGACCTTAAGTGGATCGCAGATATGCTGCAGCTGCATCTAACTCTCCCAGAGTGGCCCTCACCTGTGGGGACTACCTAGGAAGGGAGATGCCTGCCGCTGTCTGCACGAAACTGCAGGAAGCAGTTGTCAGCAAGGTACTTGCTATCGAGGAGGAGGGGGCCTTTGTACCCCGGTTTCTAGACTCGTTCCCCAGAAAGGGCACGTTTGTCTTCGTCTGTGCAGACGAAGCCAGCAAGACCTGGCTGGAGAGCGAGGCCACGCTACTCGACTTAGGGCAACCAAACCTAAAGGCGAGGATAGTTTCACCAGAGGAGCCTAGGATCACTAAGGTGATCACCTGGCTCCCTCCGGGGGTTAAGACTGCCGAGGACCTCATCAAAGTGGTCCAAAGGCAGAACGGGTCGGTCGACACGACTAGGTGGGCAATCCTGAGTAAAGCTCCTGATGGATGCCTAATTCTGGGTCTAGACGAACCATCGGTCGCGGTACTCCAGAGCCAAAACTTTCAGCTTTGGGCATGGGTTGGCAAAGCAACCTTCAGGCTGCTAAACCGCCCCTCTAACAAGGAGGGAAGTAGTGGCTCTACGGAGAAAGCAAAAATGGAGTAGTACTCATGGCTACTTCCATATTGCGATTCTCCTAAATAAACTTGCACCATTACAGAAGCGCCTCTGCTGTTCTAGCAAGGCGCATGGCAATGGTGCATACACACATAGCCCTTATACAGGAACCCTGGTTGTACAAAGGCAAAATGAAGGGCTTGAACAGCTGTGGGGAACTGCTCGTGGGCTCCAGCAATGGAGACGCCTGGGCTTGCATCTCCATGCAGGGTGTTGACGGTATTTTGTTACAGGAGCTGAGTTCCCGGGACTGCGCGACCGTAGGGATAGAAATCGCGGACATGGAGGGCCGAACGAGGAAGGCAGTCATCTCGTTCATTTACCTCCCCAACGACGAGGAAGCTCCCACAAGGAGCATGATGAAGGTGATCGAATACTGCACCCGTAGTAACCTTGATCTAATTATTGGTTGCGATGCCAACGCCCACCATGTGGCGTGGGGAAGCACCTATATTAATGATAGAGGGTCTGAGTTGCTTGAATTCATCACGGGCACACAGATGGACATTGCCAACAGAGGGAACACGCCAACCTTCGTTACTGCCAACAGAAACGAGGTACTGGACCTCACGCTGGCTTCAATGAACATCAAGAACTGCATACGTGGATGGAGGGTCGACAGCGAACCATCCATGTCGGACCATAGGACTATAACTTTCGGGATCGAGATAACGAGACCGTGGATCGAGCCTAAGAGGCGACCCAAAGACACTAACTGGGGCGCATACAGCAAGGAGCTGGAGGAAGCCTTGGCCCAGGTCAAAGGGAGATACGGCAATGATCTTGAGCTTGACTGGACTCTTTTCCAGGTCTATAAGGCTATGATCAAGGCCTACGAGAACAACTGCCTACTAAAGCCTGGCAAACCACTCAATGGCACTCCCTGGTGGAATTAGACACTGGAGGAGCTAAGAGAGGGAGTTAGACGGGCGTTTAACAGGGCAAAGAAGTGGAAACCCACTGAAGGCTGGAAAACGTACAAAGACACGCTGAAGGCCTTCAAGAAGGAAATTGCGAAAGCAAAGAGAGAAAAATGGCGGGAATTCAGCACTGGCATGGAAAACCTGGCAGCCACTGCGAGGCTCGCTCGAATCCTGACCAGAGATAACAGCGCCCGTCTCCAATGTCTGAAAGACAGATCGGGCGCCTACACTGAATCGGAGGAGGACACATTGGAACTTTTCCTCAGCAGCAACTACCCCGACTTCGTCAGGGTTGATAATGATACCCCGCCCACCATATCTGGAAGGAGGGGGACAGAGAATAAAGATTGGGACATGGCTGCCAAAGTCGTGACCATGGAAAAGCTTAAATGGGCGATGGACTCCTTTGAACCGTATAAATCTGCGGGCCCTGACGGTATCTTCCCTAAGATGCTACAGGAAGGAGGTGACAAGACCCTTAGGCTACTCTTAGGTATTCTGAGGGGCTGCATCGCCAAAGGGCATGTGCCAGCTTGCTGGAAGAAGACGCGGGTCTCATTTGTACCGAAACCTGGTAGGAGAAGCTACAACTCGGTGAAGGACTTCAGACCTATCAGTCTGACCTCTTTCCTAATGAAGACCTTGGAAAGATTGCTGGACAACTACATCAGGCAGAATATACTGATGAACAGTCCCCTTCACCGAGCGCAGCATGCATATACCTGTGGAAAATCTACGGAATCTGCATTGCACTCAGTGGTCAATTACATTGAGGAGGCTTTTGATGCGAAGGAAACCGTAATCGGGATCTTCGTTGACATCGAGGGTGCCTTTAACAACACCAACAGAGCAACTATAGACAAAGTCTTGTCTAAGCATGGTGTACCTTATACCATCAGAAGATGAATCAGGGGAATGCTTAGTGATAGGTGCATCTTTAGTGATTGGAATGGCAAGACGATTAGGGGAACCATCAGTGAGGGATGCCCGTAGGGTGGGGTCCTCTCACCACTCCTGTGGATCCTGGTCGTGGACGAACTACTGCGCTTGCTAGACGAACTCGGATTCTTCACCGCTTATGCAGACGACTTCGCTATACTTGTCAGGGGCAAGTTCGAAGAAGTCCTACCCGATCTTATTCGGAGGGCGTTGGAGAGGAACTGCGAATGGTGCGAGGCTAAATCTCTGGCTGTCAACACTGATTAGACGGAGATAGTCATGTTCACGAGGAAATACAAATGTAAGGTCAGTAAGAAAGTCTCCGTCAACGGGAAACAAATACCGTACGCGGAGGGTGTGAAATATCTGGGTGTATTCCTAGATAAGAAACTAAAGTGGGGACAACACCTGCAGACTCAATGCAGCAAAGTCCTAAACATATTCATGCAGTGTAGATCAGCAATCGGGACTTCCTGGGGGCTAGAACCCCAGGTCGCCTTGTGGTTACACGAGGCGATTCTGAAACCGAAGCTTACCTATGCTGCGGTGGTATGGTGGAAAGTGACCGAAAATAAGACCTCGAGGCATGTACTGGACCATGTTCAAGCTGTCGTCTTGAGGGGTATTTACGGGCTTAAACGAAGCACACCCACAGCCGCCATCAGGATGTTGCTGGATGTCCAAAGCCTAGACCTGGACATCAAACTGGTTGCGGCCAGAACAGCTTACAGATTGAAGTGCAGCGGGGAGTGGGTTGGAAATAGTAATGGGCATGCAACCATCTGAGGAAGAATGTTGATGGGCGAGGTCTTTAACTCGACCCA
The DNA here is from genome assembly GCA_038277355.1 of Encarsia formosa. Lineage (NCBI taxonomy): Eukaryota > Metazoa > Arthropoda > Insecta > Hymenoptera > Aphelinidae > Encarsia > Encarsia formosa. The sequence continues at coordinate 43,042,480 of CM076187.1, forward strand.
AGACAGAATGGAAAAGACTCTAATGTTTGGGCAACGTTTCAAAACGAGGATACCAAACAGGGAGGAATGGAGCAACAACCAACTGCTTGAGCACGGAGACATCTGGTTTACTGATGGATCCAAGACCAATGAAGGCACTGGCTATGGAATTTACGGACCTTAAGGAATCCTACGGGCTCAGGGAATTCAACTCGGTGTTTCCGGCCGAGATGGCTGCGATAAATACGTGCGCTAACAACCTCTCTCTGGGGAACGTCAGTAAGAGACGCATCTGCATCTGCACTAACAGCCAAACCTCCATAGAGGCCTTGGTAAACCCGGTTACAACCTCACGGTTGATTAGGGAGGCTAAGAATACCCTTAACCATCTGGCAAGATCTAACCAAGTTGTTATTACCTGGATACCCGGACACTCCGGGTTCAAGGGAAACGAAAGGGCAGATGAGCTTGCGAGGAGAGGGGCCTCGACAGATACACGGCCGGAGCATGGGGTGGATGTACCGTTCTCAGAAAGCTGCAGTATCTTGGAGAAGTACTCGAAGAGGCAAAGATGGGAACTCTGGGAAGAGTCCCAGAGCTACAGGTGAATCAAGGAACTATTGGAAAGTTACATTACCGGTTGGGCCAAACTGATCACCAGGCTAGACAAACGAAGGGCTAGAGAGGTCATGGGCATTATGACCGGACACTGCAACCCTTGGTGCTATACACACGCATAGTAACCTGTGTAAATGGTGTGAATCAGAGGAAGAGACCCCGTGCTACTTCCTGTGCAAATGCCCTAACCTGATAGGCCACCGCCTGAAATGGTTGGTAACCTGGATCCTGGATCCTGAGAGCTTTTACGGAGTGAGTGTGGACAACATACTCGTATATTGTAGGGTGTTAGGACTCACGAACACTCCAGAGGTATAGCAAGGGGGACAGGGATACAATGGTGACAACTAAGTGTCCCTAAGCTTAGCACCCGTATGCAGTGATTTAATAATAATAATAATAATAATAGTGTTGAGTGACGCTGAATTCTTTGGTTGCACATGAGCCAACCTTTTGAGCTTGCCAATGTGTTCCGTTATGAGATACCTCTCATTCTCATACGGAGACACTAGAGTATCTCAACTCAGCTGCAGACCTTCATCGGTGAGCGGGAACGTACTCACCAACGCCAACGATTCCCCTGAAAGTGAGCTCTGCAGATTGCGCAACTTTTGTGACGCTCCCAGTCTGGTGCTATTGAACACCAAATCACAAAAGGTGGCTTTGAAGACGGGCCAATGTGAGTAAGATCCTGAGAACGATGGTAGCCTGATTTCAGGCAGCTTTGCAAACTGAGGCTTTCTCTGCTGAGATAGACCAAGTATAGAATGTACTGGAGGGAGTTTTTCTTCCAAAATAGCCAAGTGCGTCATGATATCACAGACGACATCTTCCATTTTGTTGAGCTGACCGTGAGTAAAATAATCATTGTTGATCCATCGCAGCTCGGCAGTATGATACCAGGTGTGAGTGGTCCTTGTGGAATGCATCCATGAGCTGTCCAACTGAGTTTTTCCACGTGTTGATCTTCAGCGTTCCAACAGCGCCATTATACTGTCTGATTTTGTTCTGAATGCTCTCCAACGTCTGCAAGCTCTGTGAGTCAATCCGGACCAAGTAGTCAGCAGATATCGTTTTGCCTCCAGAGAATTGGATCGCAATCGCCTGGTGCCACTGTCTATAATGTTGAGAGTACGATTATTTCTCTCCACTCCATCTACCTGGGTGATTGGAGCGACTTGAGCGTCTTCCGCATTTTCATTTGAGCTGTCCTGGACGTTTGGCTTTTCCATAAGTTTTTCAGTGAGATTTGCCGGTGAGGTATTCCTTGAGCCTGACTTGGAGCCAGCGTTCTTTTTATGATCCTTTGCAGATGAGTCCATGCTGAGTTAACCGGGAGAAAATGAGTCGATCCAATGAGATGCACAAACGTAACCAGACAATGTCAGTTAACCTGGAGATTTGAAAAATGAAACAATTCCGGAGAAAAGAAAAAAACCCAGCCACCTACCAGCTATCTGGCTCGAAGGACCAAATGTTCCGGACTTACCGGTCTATTAAATTTATTTTTATTAGCTGAATGAATCTGGTACAGGAGGGTTGTTAAAACAAATGGAGAAAGACACAATTTAATAAAAACAGTGATAATTTATTTTATTTTTAACACAGCACTTAGTTTTACAAACAAAAATTCAAGTAATCATAAAATTACAACTAGTGAGTTTCATACAAGTTTAATATAAAAAATATTCCAAAGAGAAAAAATGAAAGGTGAAAATGTCATATGTTATGAACTGAGAATTTTCCAGAATTAATTTCCGTGTAAAGGAAATAAATAAGTTTGAGAATTAACAATCTAGTCAAAACTCCTTACAGATTTGATTATATTAATTCAAAACGTAAACATGCGTTAGCTAGAATAGAAATAAGGTAAACAACTTATTGAGAATGGCCTTGAAAGAAAAAGAGATAGCATTGGCCGAATAAACTAATAACAGCAGCAGATAATGGCTTTGAGAAAATGAGAAGAGAAAATGGCCGCGTGCATGTAGACATATGCACAGAACAAAGAAAATGTACAGTTAATTAATTACTGCACGGATACAAAGTTGAGTGGTTCAAGTAAATTATTGTTACTTGAACCAAAATACCTGGAGATGTCCGCTGAAGGTGTTTCAAGGGAGTGTCCTGAAGAAGAGGCCCTTTTGGTGAGCCTGTTGGTCCGCCAAAACAATGAAGTTGCCGGTGAGCAAGCCTGCTGTTTGAATAATGATTGCTGCAATAATTACTGATTGTAGCAACCTAGATGAGCTGGACCACCAGTTCACTTCACAGAATCACTCACAAAAAAAAAAAACAAAAGATGAAATGAGCTTGAAAAACACAAGAAAAAGCTTAATTTGAAGTCAAGAGAAAATTCTCTGCTGCGTGCTGTAAAGAGCACCAAACGAGAAGTGAACAACGAGCAGCAGACCCCCGCAAGGCCGGCGGCGTCAGCGACAGCATCAGCTCCAACCGCCCCAAGCTGCGCAGCCAGCGGCGCGAGAGCACCAGCACCCTGTAGTTCTGCGTGAAAATTTGTGCTATTTAGGCGATTACAAAACAATTTTGCAAAAAATTCTTTGTGAGAATACTTCTTATTCTTGCCATTTATGAATGAAATAAGTGTCCAGGAGTAGATACAATCAAAGCTGCATTAGAATCAGTACTGGATGAAAAATATACAGATAACATTACGTATAAAAAATGGAAAAATACTGATCGCTCTAATTTAGAGACTATAGTAGATGAGGTCGATTTATTTATAATTAAATTTTTAGAAGATTTATTGATCCTTAGCTAATACTTAGAAGAGACTACAAAAAACTTAAAATCGGGTTTATTCCTTGTTCTTGGTGACTTTGCTGAAAATTTTACTTGTCTAGTTCAGGGTACTATTCACAGTTGTCACTGGAACAATACTCAAGTGACCATTCATCCATTTGTAATTTACTACAGAAAAGGAAATGAGTTATTGCATCCTATGTGATAATTTCTGAATGTCTGCTACATGATGCTATTGCTGTTAATTTATTTATCAAAAAGCTTACTGAGCAAGATAAAAAAAAGCATGCGTCCGTGATCAAAAATATATAAATTCCGGACGGAGCTGCTTCTTAATAAAAGAATAAATTTTTATTCATCTTCGTCATCAAAAAAGACTATGGTATAGACGCTGAGTGGAATTTTTTGCCACTAGCCACGGCAAAAGCCCTTGCGACGGAGTTGGTGGTACAGTAAAAAGATTAGCTAGCAAAGCTAGTTTATAACGAACAATCGATAATTAACTGATAATGCCATTATCTGTATACAAATAGGCTGAAAAATCAATGCCAAATACAACATTCATATACAGTACAACTGCGGAGTATGAAGAGCACTCTAAATTTTTGAATCAACGATTCGAAAAAGCCAAAACCTTGATGGATCAAGAAAGTTTCATAACTGTTTTTCAATAGATGAAAAGAAAATTAAAAGTAAATTTATTTCTAATTTATAAATCAGTAAAGTGTTTGAAGTTGAGAAAAAAGAAAGAAATAAAAAAATAAAGAAAAATAAAAGTAAAGCTAAAAAATCTTCGAAAATAAATAAATAGACCTTAACGCAAGCTTTCCGCCTTTCTTTTTATTAACTAAATTTATTTAAATTTGGTTTGAGTAAAAAGATTACTGAGTTTTTTATTTATTAACAATGAAATTGGCTTTTGTATAAAGTTAAGCTTTTAACGAATTCGGCATGCCATGTCCATCCATTTTATTGATTTGTTACACAGTGGCCCTGATTTATTAGAATCTCTCCCGAGCGTAACTCTGCGTTTTAGACAATTTTATTTTGTGGTAAAAGCTGATATGCGTGATATGTTTTTAAAAGTTAAAGTTCGAAATGAGGACGTAAACGCGCAGCGTTTTTTTCGGCGAGGAAAAGTTAGATCAAATCCACCGGAAGAATGTCTCATGCTATCTTTGATTTTTGAGCTAATTCGTCTCCAACCACCGTGATTTTTATAAAAAATAAGAACGCTTCTTCAAAGTATCCAGTGAGTTCGAAAAGCGTGAAAAGAAATAGCTACATGGATGATTTCCTTGACAGTTGTGAAACTTGGAAGGAGGCTCACAATCGAGTTAGCGAGGTGAATGAAATTAACGCACATGCTAACTAGGAAATGCACAGCTGGTCAAGCAATGACGCGTTAGTTTTTGATAGTATCAGCGAAAAAAACTCTTCTACTCAATTAATTAAGTCAGATTCCGTCGAATCTGGGGGAGAAAAATTTTGGGCTTACGGTGGTGTGAAAAATCTGATAAACTTGGGTTCAACATGAATTTGTCTAAAATAAAGAATAGCTTGATTGACGGTACTGCAAGACTAACTCAAAGGGAGTTTTTATCTGTTATCATGTCGATATTTGACCCTCTTGGGTTCTTGACACCGTTTACAATTCATTCTCGAATATTGATGCAACAAGTTTGGGCTAGTGGGCTTAAATGGGATGATAAAATTCGCGAGGAAGAGTTTATTAAATGGTGGGATTAGTTGCATGATTTGAAATCTGCTTGAGGGTGTCGAGTTGATCGTTACTATCAGTCAAAGGGTTCGCAACGACATGATGCGGAGTTACATGTTTTTTGTGACGCAAGTATGAAAGCTTACGCAACGGTTGCTTGATGATGAGGCTCTCACGCCAAATCATTTTTTGTTAGGAAGTTCCTCAGATACTATCAAATTTGATAATTCAGGCGAAGTATCAATTTGTACTCGCAAGCAATTGAAAATTTGCGGGAGAACCATGGATTTATTTTGGAAAAAATGGTTACGAGAATACCTTCCTACTTTGATTCCTAGGAGAAAGTGTCATGATCAGGAAATTCCCATGAAATCAAATGGAAATCAATGGAAGAAAGATGTCGTAACAAAGATTTATCCTGGAAAAGATAAACGAGTGAGGATGGCTGACATCAAGACTGATGTTCAAAATTAACCACCTCTTTTCCATCACGAAGGTGGTCGACTGAGCGACAGACGCACGACTCTTCCCAGCTACCGACATCTGCCCGCACCAGTCGTGCTGCAGCTGTGATCACCGTTACCACGCAACACGGCACCGTTATAAGTCGTTCGTCCTCTTCGCCATAAGCGACGATTTACCCGGAGGTACAAAGACTCCCGGTCAAAACGGCGAGTTCTCTCTTCTCCACATTGTAAATAATGTTTTATAGTGTTAATAAATAGTTTTATCGCAGAATATCCTACTGTGTTGCGATTCTTCACTCTAACTCTTCTCCCTTTTACTACTCCCTCGCGCTCGCGGTTGGAATATTATTTTTACCTATTTTTACAGTCCGCTAATTCCAAACATTGGTCCTGATCAACCCGGCTAATATCGGTGACCGCGACACGAGTGATAAGTGTTGTTTGAAAAGTAGAAAATTAAAAACCTGAAAATAACCACGCCGTCACTTTGCGTGACGGACATTTTCATTTCATCATTCCTCGCTGAGGAAGAAGACGCAGTGACGGCTAACCAGTGGCGCACGCATGAACGCCGCACAGTCATCGTGGGAATAAGAGAGACAGACGATCTCGCTCCACGACTCTCTTCTCCACACCGAAAGCAGCGCTCGAAGCTGGCCCAAGGCCGTGCGTGACGGCCTGTCCAGCGAGCACTCGTCGGTCAATAAGAGCGACCATCTTAGACCTACCATGTAACCAAGTTTACCGAGGACGGTGAACATATCAGGAAGTGGGTGCTGTTATGTGACAATTACAATGCACAAATAGTGTGCGTACTTATTTTTACCAATTAATTTTGGAAGTGACAAATTTTGTTCCAAACTCAGCAAAATCACTCGCTATCATGTTGCACACCTCGCGAGTACATCATGGCTGGAAAAAAGTCACTATTGCGGGGGAATGCACCTTGGACAGCCTGGGTCCCGCGTGGAAGCGCAAGTCGTTGATGGACGATGTTTCCGAGAGGACAGCAGTGGCGAGGGCTTCTGCACTGGCAAGCCGAAGAAGAAGGCGAAACGCCAGGCCGACATCGGGGCAGCCGGCTTTAAAACAAACGTCGCTCCTCCGGCTCCCTCAATCAAGAAGGAGATCGGAGGACCGACTGGAAACGAGCCCTCAGCGACGAGCGGATCGGAGCCTTCGCGGACCAGCCGGAGGAAGGGACGTAAGGGCAAGAAGGGCGTGGGGAAGCCCACCGATAAGCCCAAGATGACCACCCCGCGGAAACCACCGTGCAAGGCTTCAGCGAAGAGCACGATACTCCTGAAGCCAAAGGAGGGCACGTCATATACGGACGTGATGAAGACTCTGAAGGAAAGGATAAACTCTACGGATGCCAGAGGGGTGGACATTCAATCCCGCCGGCAAACGAGAGATGGGGGCATTATCTTGAACGTCAGACGCGGGAAAGGCGACGTTAGCAAATTCAAGGAGGCTCTGTCAGGAGTGATCGACAGGAACTCTGTGAAGGAATTCACAGCGACAACAAAGTTGGAGATCCTGAACCTGCACTTAGGCACGACACGGGAGGAGATTTGCGATGCGGTACGCGGGACGTACGGCGTTGAACTGGGAGACGCCCGAATTTTTCCTCCCAGTGCGTGGCAGAAATGCCTCGCAGTCATCGCCGTGGAAGACACGGTGACGCGGAAGATCCTACGGAGGGGCAGGCTCAGACTCCCCTGGTGTGAGGCAAGGGTGCGACTGCGGATTACAGTCCGAAAATGCTTTCGATGCTTAGGCTTCGGAGTCCGAAGTTCGGATACTATTGACGGGACTGTAAGGAGAAGGACAAACACGCGTGCTACAGCAGATGCGGCAGGGAAGGACACAGGTGCAAGGGATGCGTGGTAGAGACTACTTGCTTTCTCTGCGCGGAAGCGGGAGTCAGGGACACCGCTCATGACCCCAGATTAGTGATGCAAAATGACGCTGTTTTTCAAAATCGGTCCCGTCACTGGTCATTTGGACGGTCTTACGACCGTCTTTAGATCGTCCCAAAAAGCTGGTGGTCTTTAATTTTTTCGTCCCGTCCCAATGACAAGACGTCCCGGGACAGTCATTTTGCATCTAGATAGACAATAGAGTAAAATTATTTATTTAATAAAATTTGATTTTGGAATGTAAAATTATAAATAAGTATTGATTTTAAATAAATAACCTTATTTCATCAGCTTGAAACAAATTTGGTGAAAAAAAAATTATTAAAAATTGTTAAATATTTGAATTTAATGTACTATAGACGGGGGAATTAAATTATATGAACTAAACTATTATTAATATCAAATATAATGATTATTTGAATGATTAGGTAATTTTCAAAAATGTATCAGTTACAGTGAAAAAACAAAAAATTGCTGAAATTGCGCAAGTTTTTTGGAGCTTGCAAGAGCTTACGAAAAATGACCGTCCTCGATTTTTCAATTGGTCTCAAGACCGTCGTAGGACGATGACGGTCCCGGACCGTCACCATCACTTTGCATCACTACCCCAGACATGGATCGTGCACGATGTTTCGGAACGCTCTGAAGCAAAGGAGGGGCAGGAGTCACAATGGATAGTATGATTCTGGCAAACCTAAACAGAGCTGAGCTCTCCAGCCCTCTTGCTAGCAATGGCGGAAGAGGTGCATGGATAGCAAAGTTTGGTCAGCCCTACTAAACGTTTGACAGTTTCTGCTAAACTGAGTTAAGAGGCGTGTTTAGTGGCTTACGCTAAACAAGTTTGGTAGCCAGTGCCGAACCTAGTTGCAGGCAGCGGCCACAGCTGAAGTTTTTATACATGAATTCAAAATAAATGAAAACAAAAAAAAAGATGCTATAGCTTATAAATTGATAAAATGGTATTACTAAATAATTTTTTCTAAGGTATACTAGTTAATTAAAAATTTTTTAGAACTTTTTTTCTGTCGAATAGTCATGATTATAAAACTAACCTCAAAGTAGCGCGTTTATAGCGCTCGAATACAGTTTGGCACTAGCTACCAAACTTTTAAGCGCTGGCCATCAAACACTCCCTCTCAACTCAGTTTAGCAGAAACTGCCAAACTGTTTGGTAGAACTGACCAAACTTTGCTCTCCGTGTGGGGGCTGGCTTGCTGATGATCAGCGAGCCATACACCCATGTATATGGTGAGTGGGTCGAGGGTAGTAGCCCTTTGGGTACAGGGCTCAGAAACTCATTACCGGGAGGGCAGCTGGAATCGACGTGGACCCGCGTGGCAGGCGTGACATATGTGGACGTTTACTTGACCCCGAACTGCACGATAAGCGAGTTCAGAGAGCAGTCTCCTCTTTGAAACCCCGCAAGGCCCCAGGACCAGACGGTATACCCGGGGAGATTGTTATTATATTATTATTATTATTATTATTATATAAAAAAAAAATAATAATAATAATGATAATAATCATAATAATTAAAGCTTTAAATAAGTGCGACGAAAAGAATTATTAGATTTGGCGTGAAAAAATGTTCGTAAATGAATTTTGAAAATAGTTTTAAAATTAATGATTTATTGTTTTTTCAAATATTAGACATTGTATATTTTCAATGGAGTTACAGCTATTAATAGAATTTTTAATAGCCTGCAAATAGAATCATAAAATTCCCACGGCAGATTTCACACTTTTTGTTAGGTGTTAACTAGCACCTAACGTTTTCCCTACTTCTAACAGCCGGGACGGGAATAGTACCAGGGGATCGCGGTCCCCGCGCGTGAGTTGACGGATGAGAGTAATTATGCATTTAAACTAAAGGGCGCGTGATGATGCTAAAGTTAAATTCTAAAGCTAGATTTTATGAACCAAAACCTTACCTTGAGATTATAGCTGCAGTCCCTGGTATGCTGCTTCAGGTTGAAGGGTGATCGTTCAGACAAAACAGGCAATTAAACTCAAATAATTAATTTATTGGGTCCTGATCATACACTTGAATATTACACAAATATAGAAAACACAATGTATCCGACGAAGGATCACTGGCCTGCGCTAAACTAAACTTAATTGATAATTTCAATCGCAAGACGAGCTCTCCGAATTACACAAATAGAGAAAACACAATGTATCCGACAAAGGATCACTGGCTGGCGCTAAACTAAACTTAATTGATAATTATAATCGCGAGACAATTTCTCCAACAAAGGAGTAATTCGTCCGTATTTAATGCTACTATAATTAAGACTGCCACGCGCTGCTCCAGCACCACCCGGCCGGTGCATTTCCCCATCACCACGACTTTTTCTCAGCCAGGGCGTCGTGCTGACGAAGTGTGCAGCACGCACACTTGCCGAATAATCAAATTCTTCAAAACTACGCTGCTTTCTATAAAACGTTATGTGTATTATAAGTGTCACATAACACTTTTTATGAATAGTGCAGTAGTACCAGAATCTCATTTTAAGGTGGATGCAAAGATAACCTCTGAGCTGAAAAAGTTTTTCCTAAAATTTGAGGCTAATTTTTATCGTATGTTAGGTTTTTTGAACTCTAAATATAGCTTTTGATGTCAGCTTGTGCGATAAAGTTCCCTTTTTTAAGATCTCAATTTTATTTTTTGTAAAACTAATTCTTAAATGTTGCCAAAAGTAATGCGGGTCGTGTTAGGATTGAATTTAAAAATTACTTAAAAAATTTTAAAATAGTATTTTTCGTATCTACAGCGTAAAATGCTACTTTACGCTCGAGTCTGATCTAAGCGCCTGAGGGTCGCCGATCACACGAGACGTTACGCTCGTGATACGAACATTATTTTTTTTATAGTTTGCGAACAGTCATCTTTTACGTAACGATTTTAGTGTGTTGAATGATCACTTGACGAACACTGAGGAAAAATTAAAAAATGTAAAAAATAGTAGTTTGAAAGCTGATTGGGCTGCTCGAAGTGTCGTAGGCACTGCGGAGCAGTGACAACTCTAAGTGTGTGTAAAGTGATCATTTACGCACTTAAACCAATGCGTAAAAGAAGACTTTACGCATACTATGGAGAAAAATTTAATAACTAGCTCTTTAGAACGCGAACTGCCATCATAAGCTACATTTAGAGTCCAAAAAAATAAACATACTATAAAAATTAGCGTCAAATTTTAGAAAAAACTTTTTCAGCCTAGACCTATAACGTTTGACTTCACGTTAATGCATTCTTGGTACTGCTAAAAGTTAACTAAACTCTAAAATTATTTAGTTGCTTTGGTTTTTGTTCGTTTTGTTGAAATAAATCATAGACTTTGGTTGTTGGTCGAACGAACGGTATTTATTTAAATTCACAAAATTTGCTAACGTTTCGTCATCGTTTTTCTATGATGAACTCTTCAGGGCTAAAAAATTCACAAAGATCGCAAAGTTTATATACAATTGAAGAAGAAAATACATTAAAAATTACATTAAAGATTAAGATACATTAAAAGTTACATTAAAAATAAAAATACATTCAAAAAACTAAAAATTGTATAAAAATTAAAATTCGTGGTAATTGAACAATTTTTTTTCCTTACAAAAATTATCTTATAGTGTATTTAACACATGTCAATAAATTTTAATTCAAAAAATTATATTATATTGTATAAGGAGACAAAGATGTTCACAGTTACAAAGACTGTACACAACTGAAATCAAAGTCAGAATTAAAAATGAAAAATCGTTTGAGAACTACCCAGGAATACGAGAGGGAGGAGGGGGGGGGGGGCAATGATCAAACGATATCCTTGAAGTCACTTCTGAGGAATTGTGTATCCTGCTGCCTGTTGATATTATTCGAATGTAACTGGATATACAGCATCTCCAAAAACCTTCGTCTCCTGGTGTGATGATCTGTATCGAGGATTGACACATTATCAAAATCAAAAGCGTGATCCGTGAGCATACTATGCATCGGCCATCGCGACAACAGATTTTTAATCTTTAATTCTGACGTATCTACGATGGTCATCGTGAGAGGTTACAGTTAAAAAAATAACAATTGAAAAAACAAATTTTTGCCCCTATTCAATTAGGACCAAGAGTACGTGACGGAGTTTTGATTATCATACCTAAATTACTACGCTCTTGTATAATTGGGCGTGATATGATTCGTGATTTTGATTTTAAAATTAATATCGGTAGTAATTTTTTAAATTTTGAAAATACTAACATCGATTTTATGAGAAAAGAATTTATAAATAAAGTTAATATAGTTGCATATATTCAAAAAGAGGATTATGAACCGAAAGTACATTCTAGAGAAACGTGTATTTCAGATCCGGATATCTGGGATAAAATAAATCCAATTAATGAATTAAAATATAGTGATAAAGTTAAATTATTTCAATTGTTCGATAAGTACCGGGATATTTTTAGCGATAAGCCCGGGCTTTTTAAAGATTTTGTTTATAAATTTGAGGTTAAAGACACTTCTTTGTATTTAAAAAAATCCTATCCGATCCCGTTACAACATAGGGAGTTGGTGGCGAAGGAGATAACAAGGATGTTAGACCTTGACGTTATTGAACGATGTCAGAGTCCTTACATCAATCCTTTGGTAGTTGTGATAAAGAAAGACGGGAGTTTGAGGTTATGCTTAGATTCAAAAGAATTAAATGAACGGTTAGTCGAAGATTTTGATAATCCAGTAGGTATTGAGGAAGCGTTATCGCGATTAGGCGGGGCTCGTGTACTTACTTCAATCGATTTAACAGCGGCATTTTGGCAATGTGAATTAGAAGAAAATTCGCGTAAATTTACTGCTTTTCAGTGGCAAGGGAAGACGTATTATTTTAAACGAGTACCTTTTGGTACAAAAGTATCAATGGCTGCGTTAACCAGGGCTGCAGAGACTATTCTGGAAGGGTTAGATTGCGTGATTGATTTTGTAGACGATTGGTTACAATTTTCAAAAAATATTGATGAGCATTTTTTACATCTCGAGAAACTCTTTGCGCGAATTTTGGAAAAAGGCGTAACTGTGAAATTTTCAAAGGTTGAGCTTTTTAGAAAGCAGATGAAATTTTTAGGGCATATTCTAACCCCACAGGGAATTGCAATTGACCCAGATAAGGTCCAGGGTATCCGCGATTTCACTCAACCTAGGAATGTTAAACAAGTAAGGGCATTTTTAGGATTAATTAATTTTTGTGCTAAATTTACTGATAGAATAGCGTACGAAGCAGCTCCACTTTTTGATCTTTTAAAAACTGGACAGAAATGGCAATGGCATGAGCAACATCAGAGAGCATTGGATAAATCAAAACAACTGTTTTGCGAAGAAGCCTGCCTATACTATCAAGTAAAAGATTGGGAATTTGTTCTGTTTACTGATAGCTCCGATAGAGGGATGGGGTGTTTATTAACCCAGTACGATGAGACAGGGCAACTTAGAATTGTAGTCTGCGCTAGTAAAACATTGAATTTAGCTGAACAACAATATTTGCCACGGAAAAAGAATTAAACGCAATTAAGTGGACGTTAATGAAAAATAGAACCTACGTGTTGGGGGCTAAAATCACGGTCAAGGGCGATCATAAGAGTCTAAAATTCCTTTTTACATGCCAGCATCTGACGGGGCGGTTATAAAGATGGGCATTAGCTATTAGTGATTTTGGGGTAGAAATCTCATATATAAAAGGGTCGGATAATGGGATAGCGGACTTACTATCGCGTATGGGGCATCCTGAAGTAGACAGGGGAACCAATGCTTTGGTGGCAGCCACGTTTTTAAAAGAACCGAATGCGACGATTAAAAAATTGTTAAAAAATTTCAAGGAATCTCAAAGGGGAGATGAGGAGTTGGGCTTAATTGTTGAGAGGTTAGAAAGGGATGAAAAGGTTCCAGGTTTTGAGATAATCGGGGGGTTAGTATGTAAAACTCAAGCCAAACTTGGTCCTAAGATTGTCTTGCCAAAAAAAATTGCTAATGATTTTATAAAGGTGGTACATGAAATTTATAGCCATTCCGGTACTAAAAAAATGATAAGATTGCTTGGTCATGACTTTTTTTACCCAAAGTTTAAAAAAGTTATAATAAAAAGAATGGTTGGTGATTGTTCGTAGTAAAATTAATTAAATGATCCAAGTGTTTGGTCTTAACGGACAAAGTATAAATTTATTTAAAAATTACATATACTGACGTTTCGTTGTCATTAACAGGACAACCTTCTCAAAGCTACAAACATACAAAAAGATGTATTATTAATAACAATCTAAAAAAAAATTACAAATAATGTTGAATATAAAATAGATTCTCACAGGTAAATAAATATAGATATAAACAGACATATATATGACTGTAGTCATCACAGATAAGTTACTTAAAAATTATGAACATTGTACACTTAATATTGTTTTTTATTTAATTTTAATTTTGTCTTAAAGTGCACTGGTGTAAGTGCAAGTCGATCGAAAACTAACTATGAGACACTTGCAAAGCGATGAGAGAACTCAAGCTGAGGTTTATGGATGTGAGAAGGGGAAAGATGATAAGAGTGGGGTTTATTTTAATTTCAATTTCAAAGAGTCTAATGAATTCTTATAGTCATTTTTCAAATATTGTGTATCTATCTTCTTGTTTATGTTATCAGAATAAAAATAAATGTTGAGCATTTCTAAAAATCTCCTCTTATAGATATTCTGCTCGCTCTCCAGGATTTTAACATTGTCAAAGTCAAAATTGTGTAACGTCTCCTCACAATGTAGGGAAATAACCGAAGTCTGTGAATAATTTTTCACGTAATTACGGTGCTCATATATCCTTCTACTTAACTTACGACCTGTCTTACCTATATACTTTACGTTACAATCATTGCAATTAGCAAGATACACAACACCCGGCTTATCGAGCGTATCTATCAAATCTTTCCCAAGTGTGAAAAAACCTTTCGGACTATTAATGTTCCTATAAACAACTTTAAGGTTAAAAGATTTGAAAATGTGTTGGATTTTTGGGATGAAATATTTATGAAACGGTAACAATAAAAAACCTGAATGGTTGACAGTATCAGCAATTTTCTGGGTTTTGCCATTGATTATTTTCAATCTGTAGTCAATGTGGTGATTGAAGAAGTTGTGAGGATAATTATTGTCCTTCAGTAACATTCTAACTTTTTTCAAGTTATCTCCATGAAACTGAGGGCTGGAAAGTTTGATGGCTTTATCCACAAGAGAATATATTATAGCTATCTTTTGGTGGATGGGATGATGCGATAAAAAATTAAAGTATCTACCAGACTAGGTCGATTTTTGGTACCAATCACGTTTGGTTCACGTAATTACGGTGCTCATATATCCTTCTACTTAACTTACGACCTGTCTCACCTATATACTTTACGTTACAATCATTGCAATTAGCAAGATACACAACACCCTATAGATACGCTCGATAAGCCGAAAAATCATTCACAGACTTCGGTTATTTCCCTACATTGTGAGGAGACGTTACACAATTTTGACTTTGACAATGTTAAAATTCTGGAGAGCGAGCAGAATATCTATAAGAGGAGATTTTTAGAAATGCTCAACATTTATTTTTATTCTGATAACATAAACAAGAAGACAGATACACAATATTTGAAAAATGACTATAAGAATTCATTAGACTCTTTGAAATTGAAATTAAAATAAACCCCACTCTTATCATCTTTCCCCTTCTCACATCCATAAACCTCAGCTTGTGTTCTCTCATCGCTTTGCAAGTGTCTCATAGTTAGTTTTCGATCGACTTGCACTTACACCAGTGCACTTTAAGACAAAATTAAAATTAAATAAAAAACAATATTAAGTGTACAATGTTCATAATTTTTAAGTAACTTATCTGTGATGACTACAATCATATATATGTCTGTTTATATCTATATTTATTTACCTGTGAGAATCTATTTTATATTCAACATTATTTGTAATTTTTTTTTAGATTGTTATTAATAATACATCTTTTTGTATGTTTGTAGCTTTGAGAAGGTTGTCCTGTTAATGACAACGAAACGTCAGTATATGTAATTTTTAAATAAATTTATACTTTGTTCGTTAAGACCAAACACTTGGATCATTTAATTAATTTTACTACGAACAATCACCAACCATTCTTTTTATTATTTAATCGGCATTGGTCCTAAAAATGCCTGTCACCGCAAGAAATCAAACATACAATTCAAACATTAATCATTACGCTGCAGAACAATTCAACAACCTCACAGTTGTCGATGTCTATCAGCATCACACTACTAGTCACGCCGATCAAAACATAAACAAAAACAACTGTTCTTTTTCGAAGAAGTACACATTACAACTATTACACAGCAGACTGAAGAACTCTAGTACTAAAATTTCTTTTATTTTTAACATCTTATTCTCCCTCTATGGATTTGCTATTTCTAAAAAGTTTGTTAGACTTTCGAAAACTTTTTTAAACTATTCTAAACTAAAATCTAGGCTTTCTTACCTTCTCACTTGTAGTCCTTTGGCACCTTTCCCAAACACCTGATTACTTTGAATGCTAACTTTAATAGCCTTAGCTTTAAGCACCATAAATCTAACAGAGACATTAATTCACTTTCTTTTTTAATTAAAAAACGAGTTTTGAATATTGAGATAAGTGATTGTGTTAAATCTATATGTTCTTACAAAAAACATATAAACTCTGAGAGGATTGAGCTGGAAAGACTTACCACCTAAACGCTAGTTAAAAACTTTTTCAACTTTTGCACTAATTACAATAGGTATTGCTTACATAACCATAGGACGACCTTGTATAACAAATTTCAACGCTCCCTTCAGTTGACTAGTCCACGTCTTTATCAGATGTTTTTTAAGAATAACAGTCAGGTTAGAATTTCATCTCCCCCAAACCAATCTCACCAATATAACAATTTACACCATCCTTATCTTGATAACCCTTTATCTTCGGATCAGTTAATATCTGAATTTTCTGTAACCTCTAAACAAAAATGGTTAGTTAATCTTTCAGGCTTACAACTTCCTGATAATGTTGTTGACGTTCTAAGGTTAGGCGAAAATTTCAATTTCTCTACTACTCTTAGCAAGGATTATATTTTTCAATTTTTTAAAGACCTTGAGAGTTCTCTTAACAATGTTAAATTTTTCAAAAACAACGTTAGGCAACAATTACTTACTCAAGTTGACAGTAACATTAAGAAAAATAAAGTCCATATTGATATAACTGATACAATCATTTTACAAAAATATAAACAGACTAAATCTTTTCTCAAAAACAATCCGGATTTACACATTAGCAAGGCTGCTTCAATGCCTCTTTGAGGCCACTGCCAGCCATTATTTTACCAGCCGAACCAAATATTGATAAAAGAAGATGAAAACCGCCGAGACGTAGTCTGACTCCTTTTACGAGTTCGGAGTCATAATCTTGAAGGCAAAGCCAGATTTCAAAAGCCTTCCAAAATAAAGGCTGATCGCAGGTAATAAAAACATGGCTCTGATTATGTAACTGTCGGTTTTCTTCTGTAACTTTAGCTAAAACAGTAAAAATCGTATTATAATCGCTAGGTGGATTATTCACAAAAGGAACAGTCATAACTTTTGAAGTTTGGTACGGGAGATGTGAATGGATTTTCTCCATGAAACCGTTCCATCCTTTAGTCGTTTTGTTTATGAATTTTGAATACTGCCACATAAAATCAGGCATTGAAATATCGAAACTGTCGTCGAAGTTATTGTCAAAATAATTCTCAATTAATACTTTTTCCAAACCCTCTGAACCTTTTCTATCAAACATCTGAAGCTCGACAAAGCCAATACTAGCTATATCTGCAGCGCTAGGGGCTTTCAATAATCTCGGTATTTTGTTCGTAGTCATAACTTCAGAAGAAGGAGTCGCAGTCTTCACTCCTCCCATTGCATGCCAGCTGCTTCTTCCATCCAAAGTACACGTGATGTGATCAGCATTGTCAAATATATACTGAACATAAGCACCTTCTTTTATAATGTGATTTTTAGGATAGCTTAGAATCAATGCTTCAAACAAACTAGTTTCCCCATAAGTTGAACATAATCCTATGTACGAAAGAGAGTCGATTAAATCTCTAGACCCATACTTTTTATGGATCATAGCCGATAATCCTAATAAAATTGGGGATAAAAATGATCGTGGCCTTGCCGACGCAATTAAACAATGCGCCATCGTTGCTACTCTGCGATTCCACTTCAAATCATTGCATTCACTTTTCTCTTTATGAGACGTAATCAAAATTTTTAGAAAGCTGTATAAAGTACCAGGAATATCTTTACATTCAGTTTCTTCAGCTGCGTTCAACAATTTATAGTGTGACTTATCGTAGGTTTCTGATATTATATCATCTAAAATAATTTTAGCAGCCATTTCAACAATTCTCATTCTTTCTTCGACTTCTTTAAAGGGTCTTTTTTCGTACCATTCTTTATTTAAATTTTTACTCAAACTTTTTTTGAATATAATTACTAAATCGTTGTTTTTAGTAGTATACAAAATATCATTATTAAAATAGTTATTCAGTTTGTTTTTTATTGACTTGATATTCGGAATTTCATCACTGTATCCATTTTTTAACTCCTCGAGCGAAAATTGACTTTCGCTTGCATTATTTTCGATGATATTAACTATGTGTTGAATGAAATCTTTTGTGATTGCGCTGGTAGGACGGCCAACTGATGAGATGAAAGAAAGCGTATAAAAATTAATCATACATTTTGCATGATAGCGACCATTCAATTCACCTTCAGTGTTTAATTTATTTAACCTACTTAACAAGGCTTTATTAAAATCTTCGGAAATATTCCTTTTATTCAATTCGTCAAAAATCTTTGTTCTAGTACTTTCTTTTTTAATTACGCGAAACTCTTCTGCTTGTAAGCATTCATTGCAGCAAAAAATACATAAAGAATTAAAATCAAAATTGGATGTTTCTTTTGAAATTTTTTTACCGTCGGATCTTCTTTTTACAGTTGTTTTGACAGAAGTATCTATCGAAGCAGTTTAATTGTAAATAATGCAGCAACTATCGTGTACGTGAGCTTCGCTGTGTTTTTCAAAAGTTTTGTATCTTTGATCCTTTCTCTGTTTACTGGATTCAATCAGTGTACGCAAACCTCTTTCTTTAATTAACTTCAAATCAGCACCACCACTAGAGTAGCAAATAATGCATGAAGGATGTTTTTCCATCTTATAAATCTGTAATATTCAATAGAAGTTTGTTACAACATTTTCAAGGTAATAGGAGAAGTAAAGGTGCAGAGTGTACAAATCTGCAATCACGAGTTTAAAAAAAAAATAATAATAATTTTTGAATTTAACAACAGTAATAACAAAATTAAATTTCAATAAAAAAAAAAATTTCAATTGATCGAAGCCAAAAAATATTTGTAAATTGTTTTTATTTAAAAAATTTGTTTTTTTTTTTTAGTTCAATTACAAAAAGCTCAGAATAAATACAAAAATTTGAAAATTTTTTTTTAATTTAAGAGTTTTTTTTTCATTTTAATAACAACTAAGTTCGAAGTACATATAAAAATTTGAAATACCTTCTTTAACTACTGCTGCTAATAATGCTGGAATCATATGGCAGCCAGTCTTGTAATTATAAAGATGAAAAATTGATATAATACGAATACTCTTGTTTTGCATCTGGGCAGGAGAGTTCGTTTTTTTCTGGAAGTACAACAAAAAATAATTTTGAGAACGAAATAAATGTCGTATTACTATAACTAATAACTGGTTTTCCAAAAATATGTTTTCTCATAGAACCACTTTTTTTAAATATTAAAGAATGAACAGATCTAATAGTAAACGCAATCTTATTGTATAGATTACTCACCTACTTTTTTTACACTATAAATAAGCCAAACAATGAAAATAAAAATCACAACTCCACACGTGCTTCTTGTTGGATTGAAAGACGGTTGGTTTACTAAGCCTAGCACAACACAAGAAATGGCGGTAAATCGGAGCAGCAGCTGATGCGATGCTGCGTGCCGTCTGCTACTGCTCCAAAACGATCCTCTCCCCTGGGCCCTGACCCCTCCTTCTTTTGCTTTCAAGTCAAAGGCGCTCAGTGACTCAGTGTAGTTAATATCACTCCCTGCTATTTCAAATTTTCAAATTCTACGCAGGTACACCAGAAACCAAACTATTATTAAAAAAATTTCAGATTTTTGTTTAGCAGTTGTAAAAATTTATTAGAAATTAATGCCTTTTTTGATAAACAGAGAAATTACAACATTTTTTGTAAAAAAAAAAGAATAAATATATTTCAAAAAAAATGTTTTTTTAAAGTTAAGTATCGATTATAAAAGTTAAAAAAATTTTTTTTAAACAAAATTGCACGATTTGAACATTTTTTAAAATATGCCAAAAACGTTTATTGGAAGCAATTACATTGTCAATTACTAATTTTCGTATTGTTTATGATAAAAATTAATCTTAGTTTTCAGTTATTAGCGTGCTTAACATTAAAATCAAAATTTAATTGAAAATTTAAACTATAAGTACAAAATTTACAACAAATACAAAAAAAAAATTGGTAAAAAAAAGTGATTTTTTGGGTTTTTTTCATTTTTTTCGCCTTTTTCTTCTAGAAGTATACTATTTTTTTTCTTTCTTTCAAATCTACACGTAATAACAAAAAAAATGAGACCCAAATGAAAATCGTAGAGCGTTTCAAACTAAGAAACTTTTCTCGTAAAGTCGACACCTTTTTTCACATTCGCCACCTGTATTTTTTAAACGGCTCAATATTTTTATACAAAAAAATTATGGCTTATTTTACATAAAAAAAACTTTATTTTGACCAAGTTTCATTAAGATACATCTATTTTTGTGGCCAGGAAAAATAAAAAACAAAAAAACTCGTTTTTTGCGTTTATCTCGTAAATTTTGAGGTTATGTAAAAAAATTTATAGAACAAAAAATGTAGATTTTTTAATTATCTACAACTTTTACGTTCAACTTTTTTTAATAAGATGTCTAGTTTCGCCGGAAATCGTAAAAAACAGTTACGCACCCCTAAAAATCAACCCCCTTCCACCCCAAAAACTCGAGCGCGGTTCGCTTCGATGTTTTTTCATTTCTTACCATATTTCCTTCCCCTTTCAATCATAAAATTGCTGTAAGGAATTTTTTCCACTTTTACCCACTTTCAGACTTAGTACGACTGGCCTAAATACCTGTATCCCTAAACCTAAGTACACTACTCGCAATAGTTTTGAATTTAAGTCTGATGTTGAAAAACATAGCCTATGCGAAGGACAGATTTTTGCTTCGCTAGATGTAGTTTCCTTGTTCACCAATATTGACCATAACCTAATTGTTACAGCTGTCAAATCCAAATGGCATTTTCTCAAAAATAGTATTAACCTTCGCAAGACTGAATTTTTGGATATCATTATTTTTATCATTAACTCAACCTTTTTTAAATTCAATAATAAATTTTACCACCAGAAGACGGGAGCCCCCATGGGTGGTTGTTGTAGCCCGTGGTTTGCTGACCTTTGCTTGGAAGCCCTCGAAGTTTTTTGTTTGAACAAATTAAAGTTGAGTCATTTTGTGAAGTTCTGTGTCACGGGACACACGACTTCCTCCCTTTACTTCTAGCAGCCCGGGGAAAGGGAAATTTAATTAAACCCGGGGTAGACGATCCACCCTCGTATGATGACGTTAGGCACGCGAATATAAAAAATTAGGTCTAGTAATATGAGAATTTACCTTGTTCTGCTTACTGGTAACTGGACGACTCGGTCTCGACTGGCAGCTGCAAGGCTAGGTGAAGAAGGAATTCAGAAGACACAGATTTTCACTAGTAATGATTTATTAAGGATTTGGTCGTAATACACAATTGTTTATTTCTCGCGGTCGCTATTTCACTTCTTTTAAGAATATTGTTCGCGCAACACTAATTAAACTTATTTGGTCACTACAATGCGGTCACTATAAATTATATTCTTTTTTATACTTTAACAAGGCTTTTTAGTCGTGGAAATTTAATTAATATAATAAAGAAATATTCGGAATAGAAGAGTTTTAGTTATACAAAGAAAAATATTTTAAGGCGCGATACAATGCTAATTACAGTTAATTCGGTACTGCTCTCTTTTGCTGCACGCGCTCCTCGCGAAGCCGAGCTTGCGTCCCCCACCTTTTCCTCAGGTGATGACGATCAGCTCGACTCGTGGGAACGAGTGCTGACTCAGAAGAACTTTCTTGGTAAAAATTCTTAATTACGATTGAAATAACATTAATAAAATTAATAATGATTAATTATTATTTTACGGACCTTGTCACGTAACAGGATCCCCCTCTTAAATTGTTCACCGTCCCTGGTGGACTTAGGTATAAGGTAGGTATAACGGTTGATATACGGATCAGGTTGGATTTTCTTTTGTTCTATAAGAGATGTTCTTAGGGTTCGTCCTTTTTTCCTTCTTTTCATAATCGGTATTCTTTTTTTTTTTTTTTTTTTTTTTTTTTTTTTTTTTTTTTTTTTTTTTTTTTTTTGGAATCATTCAATGGATATGGCTACTTCAAGTCCCCATGCAACTCACTCGCACCTTACCCGCCGGTAATGTATACCAGTGACTAGGGCTACGATGAGTTCCATGCAATCCACTCGCACCTTAACCACCGGTAATGTTTACCAGTGATTAGGGCTACGATGAGTCGCAAGTTGCGGTTTTGAGTGCCTATTGTCAAGTTGTTCCATTGAGAATTTGATATATGACAAATATAATTTGCTAATGATTTTTTTTTCAAAATGACCGTTCAGTGGTCTTTAGACAAAAAATTTTCTTATTCTCGCCGACATAAAGAAAGAGAGGAAAAAATAGACGTTCCCTGCTCTTTGCATTGGTTAGTAGTCAACAGAAGATTTAGGGAGTGAAATGGTTTTGGTAGGATTTAGGGTCAATGAACAATATACTTAGGTAGCCTTATTACCAATAGTAAAATAAAAAATATAAATATTAGGTAGCGCCATTTTAACTTCATTCATTCTGCTTTTATTCGTTCCCTGTTCATTCATTCAAACATACTAGATTAGCACACTATGTCAACATTTTTTCACTCTACACTTCATTATATTTTTCTTTTCATTTCAGTTACACTAAAGTCCCTAGGGTTTCCATTTCCGCCTGAATTTCGCCTTCTTCCAGTTCTTCCGCGTTGTCTTTTAACCCTTGTAATTTTTTCTTCAGATTTTGTAGAATATTCGGTCTCGGTCAATATGGGTAAGGTCACTACGTTTGGCATCACATCTTCTGTTTCGTTCCCTTTTATTAGGGGTTGTTCAGTAGGTTGTTGATTCAACATTTGTAAGATGTGTTCGGCCAATTGATTCATCTGTATTGGGTCGAGGTTGAGCAGCGTATTTATGTAGGTTTACTTATGGTTGGCGTAGGTTCGACAGAGTTACCCGTGTTTGAAGATTCTGCTTTACATTGGAGTCTCTTTGATTGTAGCTGTTTTAGTCTTGTCCATTCAATCGGGTCTCTTTGTTGAAGTCAAGTTTTAGTAATGATTGTTCCAGTGTTTTTGTTTCAAAGTTATTTATGTTAATGCTCTTCGTTGAAATTCTGCTCTCGTTCGTGTTTTGGTCATTAACGGTTATTAGTGAGGTTAAATGGGGTTCGCGGGGTTTATTTATAATCGGTCGCGTCGCATTCTTTCATTCGCATGCAAACATTCCTACATGTGGTTTCATTCATACGTAATTAATCTTATCAATTCGTATCACATTCATTTTTACTTGAATTTAATAGTATGTCTCTCCATTACTCGCACATTCATTCTTGCATACATTTATTCATTCCATTAACATTTCATACAAGATTTTACAGTCTGCTCGGTTATCACTTTTACACTAGAGTCTCTAAGGGTTCTATCTCCATTGGTATTATTCTTCGGTCGTCGATGCTGGATTCGGTATTGACCCCTGAGCAGGATGTTCCAGGTTCCTGGCGGTATTTGGTCTCGGTCATATTTGGTAAAGCGGCATCGCTTTCGGTTATTGTTTTTTGCGGGTCATTAGCGTTGTCATTGATTCGCTGACCCAATCTTGGTGTAAGGATTTTCAGCCCATTATTGGCTATTTGGTCGGTTATCCTCGGATTTACTCCGGTAGGCGGGTATGTTATGTATGCCACGTCTTCTTCGAAGTCGAGGTCAAGTAGGTCTCTCGTCTCTTCCATCATTGGTGGTGGGTAGTTTTGCCCACGGATAATTTGAGACAGATATGCATTTTGTCTTGTACATATTTGGTCGTGATATTTATGAGTGCGGGATCCGATCCAACGCCCGCAGCTGTGTTGTATCATTTTCGTGTTTCTGCTTGACTTAAAGTGAAATGTCGCGTATCTCGCTTTATACTGTTTTTGACTTTGGTGAACGGCCCGTTCTGCGTCGATCTGATCTAGGTAACGTACGTATCCCCATTTCAGTCGCCCTTGACGGTCGTGGATTGTTTGGTAGTACTCCAATGGTCCGAATTGCGCGAATTCCTTGAAAAATAACTCGTCTCGATATTCAATCGGTATTTCTTCCGGCAACATACAGAAGAGCCTATTGTAATCGATGTTATCTTTCGCACCGGTATTATTTATGGTGGTTATTTCTGGTTCTGGGAGCTGTTCGCTCCAGAGGTGGGGCACTTCTTGCGGTCTTTTATAGAGTGGTTTTCCGTAGTGGTCGACGTTAGGTGTCTTCGGTCTTTCTTGCCGCCCTTCCTTTTGACCGGTGGCTTGGGCCTTTCGTATGACTGATTGAACTGATTTCGTGGGCTGTTTTGGTGGGGAGGCCGTATCGTTATGCTGCCTCTTAGCTTTGTTTTCATTATGTCTTTTATGGTTGTGCCGAATTCGGTCTGCATCACGCACTTTTTGAAATGTTATTCGACTTACGTTTCCCGTGGAATTGGTGGTTTCTAAATATCCACCTACGATTGGTCCATAACGACCTAATCCCCGTAGTACCTCCCACAATTGTACTTCTCGTGGATGTTTTACTCGTATGGTGGATGGGTCTTGGCCCGGTTTCTCCTTCAACAATTGGTGGACGGAATCTTCATTCTTTCTATCCATCGTTCTGTAATAAATAAGGATAGGGTTAGATTTGGACTTTGGTCATTGGTAGTATACATTCTATCACATTTAAGGTTGGGATGAGGTTGTAGGATCTAGGAATCGGTCACGGGCTCTTGGATTGTACTGTTTGCCTTGGGTGGTGTGATACAGGGTATCCGCTCTTCCCCTGTGCTCTCGAGATTTCCTCCAACCTGGGGTTGTGACGGTCCAGGGCTCGTCGGAGGTGTCATCCGTGGTTTTAATACTCGTATATATATAATCAACCCGATTACTAGGATTACTAACATTTGTACTAGCAATCCACCTAGGTTTAGTCCTGTGTTGACGGTTTGGTCGTTTTGTCTCTGTTCCAACGTTTTAAGTTGGGTTAATAATTCTTGCAAGGGCAACCCATGTCGAGTTTGCCAGTTATCGCTTAGGGCACCCCCTTTGTTCCAGTTGACTCTTGGAAGATTTTGAGCCTTATCAGACAGTTCAGGGTACAGTTGTAATAAGGTGAGGTTTATTTTGGGTCTGTAGAGATATTCCCCTTTTTGCACGTGAATTTCCGGGTTTGGTAATGTGATCCCTATTGAGGTTCCCACACATTGGTGTGCCATTCGTAGGATTCCCAGCCCTTTAACGTTGAGCATCGTTGTGTTATGGGGGCATAGAATTTGCAGGGTTTCTTCATGGGCTAACGAGAACAGCCACGATCCGGTAGCCTTTAGGTAACTCCATTGATCTAGAACTTGTGGATGGAACCTTAAATCGCATAATTTAAGCGCTTCCAATGATGGCCTTAGAAATAGGGTTATTTCACAGTTTGGTGCGTAAGAACTTTTCCAAATTCCCAATTTTGCATCGCATAGGTACCCGTAGGCTAAGTTTAGACATTCCTTGAAGTCCGTTTGGCCAAATTTAAAGTATTGGAGTTGATCTTCGCTTACCCCAATGAACTCATGAGAGGGCTCGACGTAGGCGGTTCCATTGACTCCCGTGCTGAGGGATTGGGGAACTCCAAGCGAGTGCATTCGATGCAGTTCATAGTTGGTATGGTCTACTAATGGTAAGTGGATATACACTAGCAGCCGGTTTCGGTGATGAACTAAATCTACCTTTGATATCTTTGCTACTTCGTCTATCCGCCAATGTTTTTCTGGGATTGGGAGGACAAGGTTTTTGGTGGCTTGTCCTATTTCATTCCGAATTTGGATTAGGAAGTCATTGGATATTAGTCCAGGGGCGAGTTCGTTTTTCTGTCCCATGGCAATGATTCTTAACAGTCCTTTGCGCATTTCTATTAATTGATTTAGTTGACGGCATAAATTTTGATATTGCACGTACAGCTTCTGGAGGTTTGGTGATGACTGCAATTGCGATAACATTGTTTCCATTTTGTCGATTTTCTGCTTTTGCATCATGGTCTCATTGTGGAGTTCTGCCAGAGCACCAGTTACAATATGGACTTGTTCTTTCTGTAGACTGAGCAATTGTTTTTGGTTCTGTTGCATTCGGTCGATTTCGCGATGGGCTCTTTCTACTCCGTCTACGGTAGCTAATCCAAACCAGCTCTCGCCTACGGAGCCCACAATCCCAAACGGGGCCATTCGCGGGACACGTCTTTTTCTTGATTGGTTTCCTGATTTGGTCGTTTCTTCAATTTTTAAATCTTCTATTCGGTCTTTGATTTCTCGGTCTAACTCTTGTAGAGTTTTGTAGGTATCGGTCAGAAAATTTAGGTCTACGAACTCTTCACAAAGTTCGTCGTTTTTTCGACACCTTATGGAGAGTGCGTCTATTCGGTCTTTCACTTCATGAGTTAGAAGTATTTGGTCGGTCTCTACGGAGACGATTACCTTCCAGTCTGCTCTTCTAAGATGGACTACCCCTACTTTCTCGTAGTAGAGGCCTGGGTTGCTTTGGAATGTTGTAAGGTTATAGGTCATTTCTCCCGTACTTAAGGATATTCCCACAAAGATAAGCAAGAGATAGGTTAGCATCTGTAATCATATAAAAAAAATTAGTTGCTTTGGTCAGGTCTTTCGGGGCCAGATGGGACTCCTATGAGTTTATCCATGTGTTTCCGAATTCTTTTCCCATTCGGGAGTTCGAGAATCACATTGTTCTTTCCCACGATCTCGACAATTTTCAATGGTTTTTTATAATAACTGTCGAACTTCGAGATACGTGGTTCGGACAAAACCCAGGCGTACCCTTCTGGTCTGCCACAGAACTTTTTGGTATTTTGGTCATAGCGATCTTTGGTCTTTTTCTTTGTCGTGATCTCTCTCTCTCCAGCGATCACTTTCATTTCGTCTAGTCGGACGATCAGATCGCGTAGATAGAGGTTATAGGTCCGCAATTTCTCCTCATTCGGAATCTTAATTGGGAATCGGGCAACCTTTCCGTACACCAATTCGAAAGGTGTGAAGTTTGTGGCAGAGTGCACACTCGTGTTGTAGGTGAAAGTTGCGAAGGGAATGAGTCGGTCCCAACGTTGTATTTTTCTGAATATGATCGAACAAAATCCATGAGTGGGGCATGTGATCTTTCCAGGCTTCCGTTTGTTTGCGGCCTATAACCGGAAGTAGTGAGTCGATGGACTTTAAATAGCTTTAGAAGTTCATCAATGAGTGTGGAGAGGAAACTTTTCCCTCGGTCTGACAGGAGAGCTCTCGGGGCTCCGAACTGACATATTAGGTTCTTCACTAAAGCATCTGCTATCGTGCTAGCTCTTAAGTCAGGAATAGGTATCGCAATCACATATTTTGTAAGATTGCACTGCATCGTAAGAACATGCTGGTTACCTGACGGGGTTGTTCTTAATTTTCCGACGGTGTCGATAGATACTTTGTCGAATGCTTCTATTGGAGTGTCAGTGAGTATTAATTCTTCTCTGGTTTTACATCGATTGATCTTCATTTCCCGACAAGTCCCACATCGACGGATATAATCGAGTACGTCATTTCGCATGCCTTTCCAATAGTACCTTTCACGAATTTTCTGGTACGTTTGGTTAATTCCTTTATGTCCTCCGGAAAGGCTGTTATGTAACAATTTGATAATTTCGGCGCGTTGATCGGGGTCAGGCATTACCACCGTGCCGAAGCAAAGGGTTACATCCACAGGACTTTTCCCAAAAATTTCTTGCAGAAACTCTTCCAACAAACCTGGTTCCAGCTGGTCCGCTAGGTCACCCTTACGGGCTATGCGAAAACTGTTGAGGTTTCGTTTACCTAGGACGCTTTCAAGACCTTCTAAACACTTCTTGACGGTGTTCACTTCTATTGGATCGTAATAGTGGTTCTTCACTATTAGGGACAAAACATTATGATTTTTGTACGGTGTGATCATAATCTGTCCCTTTCGGGGGCGTTTTGTCTGAGAGCCGTTTGATTTATGGCTTCTAGGTCTATTAGCAATCTGCTGACAGGTCCATTTGGAATGCAATCTTTTGACAGGAAATGGACAAGGTTGTCTCTTTTGTAAGTCAAACAATTTCTACTCCTTATAAATTTACCTTTCTCTCCTTGTTGGCTTCTCACCGATGGGAGTTCGCTGTTTACTGCTACGGACTCTTGTTTATCGGGGTCCCAACACCTGCTATGGTCCGGGGGCTCTCTCGGTGCCCATGTAAATTCCGGTAAGAAGAAAGGAAGACTTATTTGAGCTGGCTGGCTGAATTCTAACTCCACCGGGGAGTCTTGGTGATCTTCTCGTATCGTCTCGAGTTCCGGCGGCTTTGACCACCGCACTTTGGATGCTCTCTTGGGGCTGAGACAGTCTCTCAAATGCTGAGGTATCGGTCTTAATTTCGGTGGGGGTGGAAGTGACGTGGCCCTTGTGTGAGTTAAGGGATTCTTGGATCGTGTGCGCTGGGCTACGCCACTATGGTCCAGCGTTGGCGGAATCTTATTAGATTTGGCTCCTGGGGGTCTTCCACGACGCGGTTTTACTTCTTCATCCACCGATTTGGCTCGCACCCTTTGTGCGGGTGGAAGTAAGCAGGAGGAATTTGGTATTCCTTTCAGTGGTTCATTTCCAGCCGTCTGTTTTGTCTTTGTTCCTGAGGTGCTGGGAGCAGGGTTGTTGACCATACGTCCCGTAGGCATCCTTTTTCCTTCGAAGTTATTCTTTTTAGATTTTCTTTCCTCTTTTCCTTCAATCACTAGTACTCGTAGCATTGGCAAAGTGGTGTTAATCTCATCCTCTGGCAATGGTCGGTCCGAAGGGTTCCTGGAGAGGGCATCGGCATTGCTATTGAGTTTACCCGGCTTATACTTGAAATCGTACTCATAGTCGGTGAATTTCAACATCCAACGCAGCATCCTTTTGCCAGGGTCCTTTTGATTATGCATCCAGCTCAAGGGTTCGTGGTCGCTTATGAGCAGGAAGCGTTTTCCCAGCAAATAGGTTCTAAACTTGCGGAATGCGTGTAATACAGCAACGCATTCCTTTTCTGTGGTGCTATAATTAAGTTCGGCCCCCGTAAGACTTCGGGATAGGTACGCAACCGGATGATCGAACCCATCCTTCTCTTGGCTAAGTACCGCTCCAACAGCATAGTCACAAGCATCCGTTGTGAGCGTAAATTTTTTATTGAAGTCGGGAAATTGTAATATGGGGGCCTCGCAGAGCCTTTTCTTCAATGTTTTAAAGCTTTCTTCTTGGGCTTCGGTCCACTCAAATTTAGTATCTTTTTTTGTAAGGTCATAAAGAGGTTTTGCAATTTTGCTGAAATCTTTTATAAACCTCCTGTAGTACCCGGCTAGAGCAGTGAATGAACGTATGTGTGTAACATTGCGGGGCCGGGGGTAGTTTTGCATCGCAATGATTTTGTCGGGGTTGGGCTCGCATCCCTTCTCAGACACTATATGCCCCAGAAATGCGACTTCTCGTCTAAGGAACAGCACTTTATCCGGTTGTAGGACGAGTTTTGCTTGCCTAAGGCGACCGAGTAGTAGGTGTACTTTTCGCAAGTGGTCTATAAGATCGCTGGCGTAGATTATGATGTCGTCTAAATATACGAGCATTTCGACGTTCTGAAGACCTAACAGTATTCGATCCATAAGACGTTGGAACGTGGCAGGTGCATTCTTGAGTCCCATGGGCATTTTCTTGAATTGCCAATGTCCTGTGATTGTTGAAAACGCGGTCTTGGGTCTATCACTCAATTTCATGGGGATCTGATGAAATCCACTGGCTAAATCGAACGTGGAGAAGTATACCGAGTCTCCTAATTGGTCCAGGATGTCCGAAATGCACGGAAGAGGATACGAGTCCCCTATCGTTTTGGAATTCAAGGATCTGAAGTCTAACACCATCCTCCAACGGGATCTGCCCTGACTGTATTTTTTCTTGGGCAAAATCCAAACCGGACTTTGGTAGGGGCTCGTAGAGGGTTCGATAATGTCGTCATGAAGTTTCTTTTCGATATCTTCCAACAATGCCTGTTTATGTACAGGGGGATGTCGGTATTGCTTGGTGTGAACGGGGACGTTGTCTTCGGTCGGAATTTCATGCTCCACCATGTCGGTGCATGACAATTTATCTCCTGGGAGAAGAAATACGTCGTGATAATCTCGAACTATTTGGTTAACTTGGTCCTTCTCCTCCTGATTTAACTCCTCGGTGTCCAACAGCTTTAGAACACGATGCACTCTTTCCTTTTCATCCGTTATCTCTTCACATTCCGGTTCTGTGTCGGAATCAGGATCAAAAGGCGGCGCGTCATATTCGCAAGGAATCAATTCCTGAGGGTTAATTTCTATTACTACATCTTCTTCATTCGTATTTACTGCTAAAACCTTGCAGCTTCCATTTTCACTGGTAACAAGAGCATTTCCGATGAACACTCCAGGGGTCTTGCTAATTATAGGCAGATATCCGGTTTTCATGTTGGGATTAATTAAGTTAACACTAATAACCTGTCGACACCGTTTCTTTAAGGTCCATGAGGCGTTATTGGTTTCGGTCTTCCCCGCGGGGGCAGGTTCAGGGTCGTTTATTGGTTCAACCGGTTCCAACGGTTTCTTTAATTTCACTTCTATCGGCGGCCTGTTTTCGACCTTAACCGCATGAACTTCTTCTTGCACTGGTGCTCGGGGTTCGAGTCCACGCTCTTGGTCAACTACTTCATACCCTTCAGAATCCAAAAAGGGAATGGGGTTCATTAGGTCTCCACTGATCATAATTTTATTCTTATAATATGATATGACAGCTTCATTCTGCTTCAGAAATACTCGCCCTAGTATTCCGTCATAACGTATTGGGAATTGGTCGGGAACCACGTGGAAAAGTACACTTTGGTCCCCTATGGGTACCCAAGTAATGCCCAGGGTCATTACTTCTTGTGCCGCGATCCCTACAAGGGGTATCACGACTGCGGTCTCCACTTGGGCATCTGGGTGCAAGGCTTGAAGTTTGATTAGGTTGACTGCTGAGCCAGTGTCTAACATAAGCACAAGGTGTCGTTGCTCGTGCGGGAGATACACCCTGATGTGTGTACCTGGGTCTGGGTCTATTGCGAGTTCTGCAGAGTACGCGCAGACAGCAAAGTTGATCGCGGCGTTCCTGCCGTCTGAATCTGCATCGTTTGAGCTGCTTGGCTCGTTACGGGTTGGTTTATCATTGGTACGGGTGTCCCTTGAGGCTGGCCCGCCACCATGACTGGGCGGGCCTCCATCCAGTTTAAAGGATGTTGGTACTGCGGAGTGGGCCGTAAATTCATATCCTCCATAGCTACATGCTGGCATTGCGCCGGGGGCATGGCAGGATTGGTGGCCATTTGCGGTGGTCCTACTGCTCTGGGAGGGTTTGCTGGCATATTCATCCGTGGTCCTTGTGGTGGTCCGTATCTCGGGTACTGATAATTTGGTGCCTTATTGGTCTGACTTCTGTCTGGATCCCAAGTTCTAGGCCTTGGTGGTGCCACTGGTCGGAAGGTTGGTCTGGGAACTCCATAATAAGGGTTGTAGCCCTGTGGTGGTGGCGGCCAATAACCTTGTGGAGGTGCCCAATATCCTTGTGGAGCCATGTTTGGGTTTGGCGCTCTAGGATAGGGTGGTCGCTGCGGGGGTGTTGGCATCTGCATTTGGGGTTGCGTGGGTTTTGTATTCGCATACCCTGATTGCTGGTTTTGGTAGGTCTGGGGTACCTGTTGATAGTATACCTCGCTAGGTTGTTCGCCCATGTAAGGGACCAGTTCTTGCCACTGCTCCCCTTGGTCCATTTGTTCACCCGTTCCAGGCCATGGATACCATTCGTTCGATTCATCCCCCTCTTGAATCCAACCTACGTAGGCTGCTCGGTCGTCAGGTTTCCTGTTATCAGGGAGACGATAATTCGAGCGTTGGCGGGCATCCGGAATGATGCGCGCATCCATTCGGGATTCAAGCCTTACCGCTTCCTCATATGCCTTTTCCAGGGAGTCTGGTTTAGTAGCATCTACCCACTGACTAAGACTTGCTGGAAGGCCTTTGATAAAAACGTCTACGGCTGCTTCAAGTAGGGGAACCATCATTTTCTCATGAAATTCCCCGGCTTTTTCTTCTTTTAAGGCGGTGCGTGCACATCTAATGAGGATATTAATTTGATCTTTAAATCCTCCCACTGTGTCACCTTGTCTCATCTGCAAGGTATGAAGCTTATTGTTGTAGTAAGCAAATCCTTTCCCTGGGGCAAACCTCTTCTTAAGATGACTACATAGGGCTTCTAGGTTATCGAAGTTTTGGCCCCACGTGCAATCTTTAGCTGCACCCCTCAACTTGCTCAGTACTGCCCGTTTGTAGCCATCCTTTTGTTCAGCGGAGACACTTTCTTCTCCATTTCTAACATCTTGCAAAAAGTCCTTAAGTGGTATGTTGTTTCCATCGTAAGTGCTCAGACCCGCGATGGCATTCTGTAGGCATAGGCTGTTCGCGAGTGCACTGAGTGTAGTGCTCATCGCTTGCGTTAAATTGCCCTGCACAGGCACGTTTGTATTGGCTTCATTCACCATTTCGCCGGAGTTTAACTGGCACCAGCCTAACTGCCAATCCACTGTCAATGGGTTTGTTTGCAGGATTCACCGGGAATCAGCGTGGTCTTGTTTGATCAAATTAAATGGGGCAACTGGAGAGAGGGTATTATTATTTTTTTTTTTTTTTCTCTTTCAGAAAAATTTTATTGGTCGATCGCAATTTTTGGTCAAGCTTATCTTGCGATAGGCTATTAGGTCCACGAATACGAGGGTTCTCTCTTTTGGTCGTAATTAGGTCAGAGGCGGAGGAATTGGTCAGCCACGGTGGACTTTGGTCAGGGAAATTTTGGTCTTAGGAATAATTATTTTGAATAATATTAATAAACTATGGCATGCAATATTTTATAAATGTTCCCAGTCTTCTCACGAGGGCAGTCGCCGAGAGGTCTATCGTTATTCGGTTCGAGGAACCTTAGCGCACGATGACCGTTAATATTTAACGCACCCAAACTAGCAAATCGTCTAAGTAATAAAAATCGGACACTACTTTAATTGGATGTTTTTGAAACAACCTTTTTAAAGTTATCGACAAAGACGAATGAACTTGCCCGTAAATTACTATAGTGCTGGATTTTATGCTCGACATGTGCAATTTCACTAGGTTATCAGTATAAATAAAAATTTCTGTTTTCTTTCTTTTCTACTTATACAAGATATTGTCAATTGCTTGTACGGTCTATTTTTCCGGTAGGGATTATTTACGTTAATAAATTTCCAAAAAAAAAATCTTCTTTTTCTAAACTTGGGTGGAAGAAATTTTTTTTTTTTTTTTTTTCAAAATGTGTTCACTGCTAATAAATATTGACTTGGAAAAATTGAAAAGAAAAAAAAAATGCAAAAAAAGAAAAAAAAATTCACTGATTATTATCGATTGTACTTTAACTGCGAATAAACACACTGTAAAAAAATTTTCTTTGATTTGCCCAATGTGCTCATTTAATGTTACTCAAATATTTAATTAATTTTAATTAATTAATAATAGCAATTAATAACAAAAAAAAAATTTGTATGCCTGTAAGCAATTATGTAAGGTTTAAATTTAATAATTATTTATACTTTAAGTAAAAATTGTTCCTCCAAAAAAAATATAAAAAAAAAATTATTATTTTTATTTATACTTTTCTATTTTCTTCTATTATTCTCGAAAAAATATTCAACATGTATTTAATTCGTTATATTAAATTGCCTCTAAAAAAATCAAATTTAGGTGTAAAAAAAAATTTTTCCGCTCAACTATCGGATTAAAATATGAATCTATGGATTAATAATATCCCTAAGTCGCGAAAAGAAACTTTTTTTATTTGGTAATTATTGTCTTGAACAATAAATGTTAGGTCAAAATTAGCTTAGGCGTTAATTAGTCGGCCATGAATACGCTAATTTATGCTGCAGCTCACGTAAATAGTATTTGACACCCCCAGAGCAACATTGTAGAACGTGTAAACAAAGAAATCGGACGCTATATGCGTACCTTAACGTCGAACAATCATAAAAATTGGGTATCTTTTGTTAAACAAATAGAAACTTGCCTTAATGAAATACCCCATGAGATTACGGGTTTTGCACCTAAAGAATTACATTTTAACGTCAAACCCATACGCCCTTGGGCAAAAATAATACCTGAGAAAGAAAAAAATAGTATAACCTATGAAGAAAAATCAAAGTTAGCAGGTGAACGGATGAAAAAAATCGGTGAAGCGCGAGCGCAAAAATATAATACTAGTCGTCAACTAGTAGTTTATAATCCTGCAGATAGGGTATTGATAAAAGCTTTTAATATTTCCAAGGCTTACGATTCCACAATAGCAAAGTTTTTACCCCTTTATAACGGGCCTTATATGATAACTGAAAGGCAATATGAATGTACATACAAGCTCACCGATAATAAAGGTAACAACTTAAAAGGTCTATTTCATAGCACATCGTTACAGCCATATTATGTGGCACAGAAGGAACAAAAACAAGAGTTCTCAACAGCCAGCAGAGAGGGCTGTGTCGACACCGAGGGGCGAGCCAACCAGGAATCGACAGAGGGAGCGACAGCGGTTGAGAAAGAAAAAAGAAAAGCTCCAGAAGCAAATTTGGGCTCTAAAAATTCAGCAAGAAGAGCGGCAAGAGTTGAGAAAGAGACTGGACCAGCAGCGAACAGTCAAGCTCCAACAGCTGTTCAATGGGCTAATCACCACTCACAGCCAGGTCCACGAGTACCGTAAGACTCAGGCCTGGATGCGAAGCCTGCCCAATGAACAACAGAAGGAATGGGCCAATCTGCAAGCGGACAACATTATGGGGAACGAAGGCGAGTGGAAATCACTACAAGAAGCCAGAGCTGAGGTCACGGCAAAGCAGATCCGAGAGCGATACCAGGATCGGATCCGTAAAAGAACCGGAGCCCCGGTTCTAGAGAAAACACCGCCAGACAACACCCAACCCGACCTGGAGGCATGGAATAAAGACTGGCTCGAGATCATGCCGTCGGAACACGAAACCGCCTGGGTTGCTGAGGTCGAGGCCACCATCAGGCAGCGTGCGGTGGAGCGAGCAGAGCAAGCTGTAGAGAAAAGAAAGCTTCAGCATGAGGAAGCTCTGCAAGCTCGCTTCTAGCAGAAGGAGAGGCGACAACTACAGGAACAACGACGACATCGACCCAGGTTATCACCCAGTGGTTGGTGGAGGAGGAGAGGGTGAGTTTCCCGAGCAAAGGGCCGAAAGCTCAACGGGTACCGCCTCTCAAAATTGTCCTACAGGGCAAGGACGCCGCCATCAGACAGTGCTAGTGCGTGATAGAAATATATATATACATATATATCTATTAGGGTAGGGCGAATTTTTTGTAGGCAAAATAAGAGAAGGCCTGACCCCCCAAAGGTTAGTTTATGAAAAGTCAAATCGAACAAAAAAAAATTTTTGAGGTTAGGATAAAGTTTGAGGGTTGCACATAACCAAAAAAGATGAAAAAGCGAATATTAAATTATCCCTCTGCCCAAAAAAAAAAAAAAACAAGTCTGAGATCACTGAAGAGTTTGAAAATGTTAAAAATAAAGTTAAAAATAATTACGTAGCTTTTAAAAAACTATAATAAACTTTAATATCACTTACACGAGCCCTAACGTGGTAGAGAGAAAGAAAAAATAATTTTCGTCTTACTTAGCGATTCAGCCATTTTTTTTTTTAAAACTATCACTTTTTAAGTATCAAAAATAAAACGAAAAAAGTAATGAATCGATTTATCATCAGGAACTACCCTTATCATTGATAAGATAAGGGGTAAAATGCTAAAAAAAAATACTGCTTGTCTAGTTGACCAATTCAGCCAGTTTTTTTTCGTGGGCATCATTTTCATAGCACTAAGAGCAGACATAAAAAATTTCAAGTCGATTTATTATCGGGAACAACCCTTAACTATGAAGTGATAGGGGATGCAAATCGTGAAAAAAGCCTGAGTGGCCAGTTGACCGATTCAGCCAGTTTTTTTTTCGTGGGCATTTTTTTTTTAACGCAAGCAGTAAACATGAAAAATTACAAGTCGATTTATTATCGGGAACAACCCTTAACAATGATGTGACAGGGGGTGAGAATCGTGAAGAAAGCCTGAGTGGCCAGTTCATCGATTCAGCCAGTTTTTTTTTCGTGGGCATCATTTTCATAGCACTAAGAGTAGACATAAAAAATTTCAAGTCGATTTATTATCGGGAACAACCCTTAACTTCGATGTGACAGGGGGTGCAAGACGTGAAAAAAGCCTGAGTGGCCAGTTGACCGATTCAGCCAGTTTTTTTTTCGTGGGCATTATTTTTTTAACGCAAGCAGTAAACATTAAAAATTACAAGTCGATTTATTATCGGGAACAACCCTTAACTACGATGTGACAGGGGGTGAAAATCGTGAAGAAAGCCTGAGTGGCCATTTGATCGATTCAGCCAGTTTTTTTTTCATGGGCATCATTTTCATAGCATTAAGAGTAGACATAAAAAAATTCAAGTCGATTTATTATCGGGAACAACCCTTAACTACGATGTGACGGGGGGTGCAAATCGTGAAGAAAGCCTGAGTCGCCAGTTGATCGATTCAGCCAGATTTTTTTTCGTGGGCATTATGTTTTTAACGCAAGCAGTAAACATAAAAAATTGTAAGTCGATTTATTATCGGGAACAACCCTTAACTATGAAGTGACAGGGGATGCAAATCGTGAAAAAAGCCTGAGTGGCCAGTTGATCGATTCAGCCAGTTTTTTTTTTCGTGGGCTTCATTTTCATAGCACTAAGAGTAGACATAAAAAATTTCAAGTCGATTTACCATCGGGAACTACCCTCTACTATGATGTAACAGAGGGTAAAAAACGTATAGAAATCCTGCTGATGCAGTAAACTGATTCACATAGATTTTTATTTTTGGACAATTTTTTTATCGCAATCAGTGGACATAAAAAATTTCAATTCGACTTATCTCCGGGAACTACTCTTATCTATGATATGACTGAGGGGATAATTCGTGAAGAGAGCCTATCGGGCCAATTCATAGAAATAGCTAGGTTTTTTTTCGTCGGAATCATTTTTATAGTGCCAACATTTAACATAAAAAATTTCATGTTCTTTTATCGGAAACTTCCTCAAACTAAGATGTGACAGGGGATGAAAGCCTATTTAATTGACCAGTTTAGGCAGTTTTTTTCTTCTACAATATCATTTTAGATGTCAATAATAAAGAAAAAAAATTATTAGTCGATTTATCTTCGGGAACTACCCTTAATTATGTAATGGCAGGGGGTG
Organism: Encarsia formosa; assembly: GCA_038277355.1. Taxonomy (NCBI): domain Eukaryota; kingdom Metazoa; phylum Arthropoda; class Insecta; order Hymenoptera; family Aphelinidae; genus Encarsia; species Encarsia formosa. Next base: position 43,079,877 of record CM076187.1, read on the forward strand.
GAAATTGTAATGAAATCCTGCCTGGCAGGTCTGCATTCCGAAAAACTATTACCTCTTTAAACTTTAGTGGGTTATTTTGGATAAATTGTAAGATTTATGGTAAAAAACTACCGTGTACACGGGAAAAAAGTTAGGGGACTGACCAATCGAAAGAACGGCATAAAAGCATGTGGCAGTCCCTGGTACGGAACTATCATCAGCGCGCCGATTCTTCCTGCGTTGATTGGCTTTAACTATAGCGCCGAGCCGAATAAATCTGTTTGCTCTAAGTGCGTTACGGTTCCATCTACACGGAGAAGGAGTTACACTACGAATCACGATTCATGCTCGGTGTTTTCCAGTGTACACATCACACGCATGTTGTTTTTTCAGGTACTCAAGTTCTGCTGGAACTCATACTCGAATCTTTAAAATCATATAAAATTATTTATCAAGTTTTTCAACATTATAAAAGTTTATAAAAATGTAAGGAATAATAGCAAGAACGTTTTAGAGTATGATTCGTATACAATTTTTAGTATAAAACTTGAAAAAACTGGATGTCGAGGGGATATTCTGACTGCCATCGTCTGCTCTAACATAACTGTCTCCCTTAAAATTTGTACTAGAAAACACGGTGCATCAACTTTGGAATCACGCTGCTCACACGGTACTCTACGATTCAAATGCATTAACTAACATAGTGGCGCTGTCCACCAAGTTTCGTGGTGTTAATCCTTCTCCGTCTAGCAGGCCGGTTCATCCTGCCTCGCCAATGCAATCGTCACTCGCGGACGTCATTTGGTAATATGCCCGCGCACGTAATCTTTTTAGTGCCTGTAACGTCACGCGAGTGCGAATTGAATTGACGAGGCAGAATGAACCGGAGTCAAAGCAAATCTATACTGCATAAATCGGCGCGTTAACGATGGATCCATACCGCGTCATTTTTGCACGGAACAATCTCCTAACCTTTTTTCTGTGTACTGAGCACCGTGTACGTTACACGGTGATGGTTCCTAGACACAACAACATATAATACATACATGGGAAAACGCATACAATCAGTACATAACTCAAACACTTTCTGAAATTAAAATATGTTTTACAAAAACTCATGAGCATTTAAAAAATAATTTTCAAAGTACACGTATACTACTATTTTACTGTAGTACTACTATTTTTGTAGTTGGTATAAATATTACAAGTAACATGAGACAAATATAAATTAAAATTTTAAATGTTTCAGTTGTATTAATTTTTAATGCTTTATTAATATAAAGCAATGAAAACTAAATGCGATGTGATAATTCTCGGTTTAAGTTGTGTCCTTACGAGATGAACATGATATTACGACCCTTATTGCCCTACAATCTTATCAACTACAACACTGCTTGATAATAGAAAAAGATTTGTGCTATGAATTTTTTATGATAAATAGATGTGAAAAAATCATGAAAAAAAAACTCGATATTATTCTCAGAGGGACTAAAGTTTGCAGTGGAGGCCCACTGTCATTGCAGCTTCCTCGACTTCATCTCGGGCTGCAATTATTTAATGGGCCTCCTCAGGAAACTTTAGTCTTGAGGGATATATGCACTTTTTAAAAGTCCGTTCATCACAAAAAAAAACTAGATTTCCTCCGATTAAAGCCAAAAGAACGAGATGTACTCCCGAAGCGCCAGCGGCTGTCATGTTGTTGCCCGATGCAGTAGGCCAGGTGCGCGTTGGTCGATGGCGCAGGGAGTACATTTCGTTCTTTTGGCTTGCGTCGGAGGGACACAAGTTATTACTTGTGATCAACGAGGTTAAAAAAATTTTTTTACGGTTATAATTAATTTTTGAATCATTCAAATAAATACTTTGGACAAAGACAAAGCATATGAAAAATTATAATAATTTTATTGTGATAAATACAAGTATCGAAATTTCGATACTAGTGTTAGTCTCCTAATTGCTGATCGTTATTTGAAAATGTTTTGGCAAAAAAAGTCTTCTTTTATAATTGAAATCGTTTTACTGTACAATGTATAATTATGATCAATGAAATAAATATATTAATTTTGATTAAAGAATTAACATTTTTTTTTAAGATACATAATTCTGAACAATTATATTTACCACTGGTTTCTAATTTATAAAGTTATAGCAAAAAAACCGATTTTTTGACTTCAAATAATAAGTTTCTTTTTCGCAAATCTTTTTTTTTCTAAAAAAAGGAACCTGTTGAGACCAGCCTACCACCGGAATAGGTTTAATTATTGTTTTTTGAGTTCATACACTCAAGAAACCTCTAAATAAAGAACTTCTTTGCCATCGATGTTCATTTTAGTTCCACCACCACTCGACCCTACAGAAGAAGTAGATAGTATCTGTATAAGGAACTGTTCCATCGTTCCTAATAACAATCGTTGAGTATAGGTCATTTTTTAAATTTAAAATACTATTAACATCACGCTGAAAACATTGTAAGTTAAGCTGCAAAGATCCAAAAGAGAAAAACTATTTTCATTGAAAATATATTTTATAGTAAAAATCATCGGGTTGGAGTAAAAAGACGTTATCTCAGCGGACCAGGGTAAAAAGACGATGTCTCAGGCCGGAGTTAAAATGTGTTATCTCACGGGCTCATTTGAACAATGGCATCCAATTTTTTTTTTTTTTTTCTTTTTCTTTTTAAACTCACAGATTAAACTTACGATAAAATTTAAATTTCGCTTAGCTATGATTTAATTCATAGTATTAAAAAAAACTGTGAATAAAAAATAAAATTTCATTTTTTCCGAGTAAAAAAAAGAGAAAAAAAATTGGATGCCATTGTTCAAACGGGCCCGTGAAATAACACATTTTAACTCCGGTCTGAGATAGCGTCTTTTCATCCTGGCCCACTGAGATAGCGTCTTTTTACCCTGGTCCGCTGAGATAGCGTCTTTTTACTCCAACCCGACGAAATTTCGTCAAAATGTTATGTTAAAATAATTTATTTCTTCAAAATTTTTTATTATGATTGAAGACATAAATTCTTTTAAATAATTATTACTTTTTATCCATTATTTGATAGTTAGAATTAATTAATACCCCCTGTCACATCATGGTTAAGGGTTGTTCCTGATAATAAATCGACTTGTAATTTTTCATGTTTACTGCTTGCGTTAAAAAAATAATGCCCATGAAAAAAAAACTGGCTGAATCGATCAACTGGCCACTCAGGCTTTTTTCACGATTTGCACCCCTCGTCACATCGAAGTTAAGGGTTGTTCCCGATAATAAATCGACTTGAAATTTTTTATGTCTACTCTTAGTGCTATGAAAATGATGCTCACGAAAAAAAACTGGCTGAATCGCTCAACTGGCCACTCAGGCTTTCTTTACGATTTTTACCCCCTGTCACATCGTGGTTAAGGGTTATTCCCGATAATAAATCGACTTGTAATTTTTCATGTTTACTGCTTGCGTTAAAAAAATAATGCCCACGAAAAAAAACTGGCTGAATCGGTCAACTGGCCACTCAGGCTTTTTTCACGATTTGCATCCCCTGTCACTTCATAGTTAAGGGTTGTTCCCGATAATAAATCGACTTGAAATTTTTTATGTCTTCTTTTAGTGCTATGAAAATGATGCCCACGAAAAAAAAACTGGCTGAATCGGTCAACTAGACAAGCAGTATTTTTTTTTAGCATTTTACCCATTATCTTATCAATGATAAGGGTAGTTCCTGATGATAAATCGATTCGTTACTTTTTTCGTTTTATTTTTGATACTTAAAAAGTGATAGTTTTAAAAAAAAAAATGGCTGAATCGCTAAGTAAGACGAAAATTATTTTTTCTTTCTCTCTACCACGTTAGGGCTCGTGTAAGTGATATTAAAGTTTATTATAGTTTTTTAAAAGCTACGTAATTATTTTTAACTTTATTTTTAACATTTTCAAACTCTTCAGTGATCTCAGACTTGTTTTTTTTTTTTTTTTTGGGCAGAGGGATAATTTAATATTCGCTTTTTCATCTTTTTTGGTTATGTGCAACCCTCAAACTTTATCCTAACCTCAAAAATTTTTTTTTGTTCGATTTGACTTTTCATAAACTAACCTTTGGGGGGTCAGGCCTTCTCTTATTTTGCCTACAAAAAATTCGCCCCACCCTAATATATATATATATATATATATTTATTTGGTCTCGGAAAAAATGGGACCGAACACTATCCTGACTGTCCGGATAGTGTTGAAACGTCCGGATAGTGCCGGTCGTATATATGAAATGTCCGGTTAGTGCACATTACATATATTTATAATAATAAACTAAAAAGTGTGCTTGATTTCAAAAAGGACAATGATTATAAATTCGTTAATATTGTTGGTAATATTGTTCATTATTATTTATACTATTTATGATATTGTTATTATTTTTTATATTACTTATGAGATTGTTTATTGTTATTAAGTTTTGTATCATAAGTTTTTTTGATTAAAGGTCAGTGAGCAAACTTGTTTTTTTTTATCAAACTTTAAAAAAATTATTTAATAATTAATTTTTTCTAAAGATTCTGAAGGGGGCTATGAGAGGTTACAGTATAACCGTATACTGTGGTTGCGGGGAGCGCTGGCATTTAAATTTAATTTGAATTTTCGCGGTACAGCTGTGCGGCGCCTGAGCGTAGGCAAAACGCCGTGCGTCGCACAGATAGCAAGAAAATCGGTGCGAGGGTTAAAGAAACCCAGGAGGCGAGGAGAGAGCATCAGCGAGCTACCACCACCATGCGGTCTAGGTAGTGGCTGGGTGCGCGTACCCTCTCCCCGCGTCCCAAACCCATGCTAGTTACAGGGCTAAGCTGCTACCCGGCGCGCGAAGTGGGAGAGAGATGATCTGCCCCACAGGTAGATCATCCCCACTCTCCCATGCTACCCTAAGACAAAGTACTTGTCAATTAGTTGATTGGTCAAGGGGCCAGTTTGGCCTAGACTATAAATAGACCTCCCCGGGGCGCAGGAGGGCACTTGATAACGGTACTCCTAAACTCTAAAATTTAAAAAGAATCGCATCCAGTTTTTTTTTCAAAGTTTTTCTCCGGGACATTTTTTTTCTCTCAGTGTCGAGAAACCTCGTGTCGAATAAAATAAAAGAAAAGAAACGCGCCACGTCTTTTCAAAATTTGAATTTTATTTCGGTGTGCTACTCCGGTGCTGCAGCCAAGTTCTAATAAGTAAGTTATCTTTATTATCGGTGAGATCAAATATTAATAAATTAACAGGACCAACAAACTAGGCTCAACTAGCAGTGGACCTTTACCACGTAGCGAACGAGCGAGTTCCAAAATGGAACTCAGTGTAGCTAGGTCCGAGTTGAGTATTTGTTGAGAGAACACGCAAATAGCGACTGAAATAAAATTTATTCCAGTGCAGCGAAAACGTGCGGTTCCCTGTGAACCTCCTAATACTCAGCGATCTTTCATTCTCTTTGTTTTATCGAGAAGTTAGAAAACCGCAAGGTCTTCTCATTTAACTGTAAATTCATTTTTTCTCAGTGCATTTTTCCTATACTGCTATCGCTATTATATAAGAAATACAACTTTGCTATTGTCCGTAAATTATTGGGATTTCGTTTTTCTTACGGGAAAAATCACGTAATTAATAGAGAGTAGGGAAACATTGCAGCTCACTGTCCAATCATATAGATATGAAGAATAAAAGATAATAATTTGTTTACAATAGTTTATATAATCGTTGTTAATATATATTTAAGGCATTCAATTGCCAGAATAAAATGTATTGATTTTTTTTTTACTGAGGATGATAAAATATTAATGTTAAATATACACTTTTCTTTTCATTGACTACACCTATAAGTTTTCCAGTAAGATCCCGCATTTTTTTTTTAACACCCATATGGATATAATTAAATTAAATAAAAATAAAACATAAATTTTTTTTTATTTATTTGCAAAGAATAATAACCCCTAAATGACACACTGGGTCAAATTGACCCCTGATAACTGTCAGTGTGGCAGTGCTGGATTTGGGTGTGACATTTCAGGGTTATTTAAGCTATAAGCATAAATTTTTTTTTATCTATATTTGAATTCTGAATAACTCTAAAATTTAGTCTTGAATATCTATGATTTTAATAGTTTATTTATTTTAATAATATATCATAAATTATTAGAAGGAGAGAGACACGAATCTTGTGTTAAATCACGACACAGAGATTCGCAATTAAGGCTCCGGTATACTCAAGAAAACCAGGAGCCCTCCAATCGATACGTTTACGTAACTGACGTTGTGTCTCGCCTATGTATGTTTTTGCGCAGTCCTTACAGTCAAGTTTATTAATAACGCCTGTTTTTCCACATAGGTCTAGTTTATCTTTTCCTAGATCCTGGAATTGATCAAGTTTATTTATGTTCCTAAACACAACGTGAGCATCAAAACGTTTAAATATATACATGATTTTAGGAGAAAAATATTTATGATAAGGGAGAAGAAAAAAATTTTTGTCATTGGAATTAGTCAGAGAATTATGTCTATTATTCAGTGTTTTTGTCATGTGAAGTCGTATAAAGTCAGCAGGATAACCTTTGTTTAAAAGCAATTTTTTAACGAAGTCTAAATTCGCACTACGGTATCTTTTATCTGAAAATTTTATAGCTTTATCAACCAAATGGAAAACTATAGCCTTCTTTTGTTGTACAGGATTGTGGGAATCAAAGTGAAGGTACCTGCCAGAAGCCATGTCTTTCTGATACCAATTAGTAATAAGTTTGTTGTTTTCAATTTTAACTGTCAGATCTAAAAAATTAATTTCTCTCTCACTGTTCTCACGTTCTAAGGTTAATTTGATAAATTCGTTATGACTATTAAAAACTTCGTGTATATGATTAAGTTCAGACTTTCTACAAATTAAAAATATATCATCAACATACTTTTTGAAAAAAAGGTAGCTGTGTTTAAGTTTATCGAGGCTATTGTTTTCAATGGCTTCGAGACAGAGATCGGCAAACCAAGGGCTGCAACTTCCATCCATCGGTGCACCTCTGATCTGATGATAATATTTATTATTGAATTCAAAATAAGTGGAGTTAAGAATAAAAATAATTAGGTCTAAAAATTCTTTTTCAGTCAACTTAGTTTTATTACGTAAAAGAGGCCATTTGTTTCTAAAAATTTGGATCATTAAATGGTGGTCAATATTTGTAAACAATGAAACGATATCTAAAGATACCGTAGTGTCATGGTTAGAGGGGATAAAAATATTGTCAATCTCTTCCTTGAAAGTCGTACTATTTTTAATTGTGTGTTTAGGTTTAGGAATAAATCTGTTAAAAAGAGCTACAAGTCGTTTCTCTATCTCACGAGTAGGACCTTTCATGGTAGACACAATAATCCTCACAGGAAAACCATGCTTATGTGCCTTGATCATTGTTTTCCTGTGACGATTATTGTGTCTACCATGAACGCTCCTACTCGTGAGATAGAGAAACGACTTGTAGCTCTTTTTAACAGATTTATTCCTAAACCTAAACACACAATTAAAAATAGTACGACTTTCAAGGAAGAGATTGACAATATTTTTATCCCCTCTAACCACACTGTGGTATCTTTAGATGTCGTTTCCTTGTTTACAAATATTGACCACCATTTATTGATCCAAGTTTTTAGAAACAAATGGCCTTTTTTACGTAATAAAACTAAGTTGACTGAAAAAGAATTTTTAGACCTAATTATTTTTATTCTTAACTCCACTGAAACGTTGGAAAATTTTGTGAATTTAAATAAATACCGTTCGTTCGACCAACAACCAAAGTCTCTGATTTATTAAACTCTAAAATTGAGTGAGATAAGGCTTTTTAACGAGCAGACGAAGTCAACTTAAAGGGGGATTTAGGAAACTATATTTTTCATACCTCCGGGCCGAAAACACCAAATCCCTGGAGCGGGACTTTGGGTTTCCTCCCGTCGTTATGAAAAAAACATTACACACGACACTGGAAAAGTATTAGCAAATCTTTAGCAAACTCAAATTGACGCCCGAGCCGAAGGCGAGGCTTGCTAATACTTTCCAGCGCCCGGTGTGTAATATACTATTACAGTTTTATTTAATTTTATGATCTTTTAAACTAAATCTGTTTGTTATTTTAAAATCTTATTAATTATTATGTAATTTTGGAAACTTTATTAAAGAAAAGTTCATTTTGTTTCTACTCTAAAGTCGATGTAAAAATCCTTGTTGTATCCCCCGCATTCCACTCCACGCTAAAAAAGTCATATATATTATTAAACTTTTATACTTTTTGTAGTTATTTCTGTTAAGGTTTTTTAGGTTTTCCTAATTTTTAAGATTCAATTAATAAACAAATTTTGACCATTTCCTCTATAAAACCAGTAAAAACAGCAACTTTTTATTATATACGTGAGTAAAAGGTTATTTTTCTATCAAATTAAGCCCTTCAAATTCTATCAAAGTCAATTTAGAAAAATATGCTAATCAGTCCAGTACACTAAAAACAGCTTTGAAAATAAAATTGAATAAAATTCGCATTTTTTTGTAGAGTTACCTTTTTGTTTTTTTGTTTTTTTTGTTTTTTTTTTAATTTTTGAGTTCTCTTCAAGCAAACGCAGTGAGGTGAGAACGTGAGGCTTTAATGCTACTTTAAGCGACTTGAAGATGGCATGATCTTGCCTTAAGATTCTTATTCTTATGGCTTTTATTCTTGTGGAGAACTTTAAACGCTCGTGGTCTGACCTTAAGTGCAGTACCAAGAAATAACAGAGCATACAAGAATTAATGAAGGAAAAAAGAAAGCAAAATTTGGTGAAGATAATCATTTGACATGTATCTACATATATGCGACATTGTTGAGTTATTCTCCACTTAGTAGTTGTATCTAATGTGAAAAAAGTGATTGTTAAAACTGTTGATTAACTATGCAGTACACTCTTCAGACTGTATGAAGGACATTCAAGTAGGTGAGCATATGTCTGGTTGTATTTTATTTGAATTCTGTAGTTATCTTTTTGCGGCCTTCATTTATTTATGAGTTTAACGAAAAATGAAAATATTTGAACGTAAAAATTGTAACTAGTCGTAAATTCGATTTACGAACTTTGACCAATTTTACTAATACTGAATTTTTTATTATTAATGAGCTACGTAGCTGCGCAAGCTTAAACTTAGGATCAAAACTATTACTATTAAATCATAGAGTGCACCATCAAAGTAAAAATTTATTTAGTTATAGAAGTACTCAGATGTGAGTGGAAATGAATATATATCTACACACGCGCGCACACACACATTTGTATGTAATACATTATTACATATATACAGTGGTCACTCTCATGCCATTAAGAGGAAAATTATAGTAATTTCTATTTGAAGAATCGAAAATGTCCGAATTTTTGGTGTTAGGATAGTACACTGCACTATCCTAAGTCTAAAAATTCCAATGTAAATGTAATTTTAATTATTACTATATATATTTTCTGTGTTCATAAAATATATATTACATATAGATTTAAATACAAATGAACAAGCATTTATCCATATAGATGTATATTTACTTAAAACACTGCCCTAAATTGATACAGCAGTAATATTGACAGAAAAACATATGATTAAGTCACTGATATTAATATAATATGTTAGGAAAACAAATTAAAAACATGATTTTTGACACTTCATAGCTAAAGTATAAACTTAACTGATATATTAAATGCTCAAAAAAATCCATGTTTGCCGTTGAAACCACAAAAATATTGAAATATTGTGGTCTTCGCTGTTTAATTGCAGAAATTTATTTTCGGTCTTATAAAGAGTTCAAAAATTTTAATTTATACTTTTGCAAAAATTAGTTTATTTATTTATCGTCACCATAAAAAAGGATACATTTCTAGATTGAATCTTCTCAAAAAAAAAAAATTGTTTCTTGCAACTTTAAAATAATTCATAACTTTAATTTATGAAGTTAATTAAATATTTCTTATTGGGTTTGAAAATGCAGTCGTAGTGGGAATGAGGTCACAAGGTTCTTGCACCCTTCTGTTGATTTCAGAATAGTTCTCGGTAGACATATTGCTTTCCCCACCTCGACTGCATTTTCAAATCCAATAGAACAGATACCTTTAAAAAATTTATGAACATAAGAGTATAGAAGATATAGCCAATTTTTAAAAAACTTTTTAGGACAAAAAAATTTATAATAAAATGTAAAATAATAAAATTTTTAGTAAATTTTGAGACCTTCTAATTGTCTATGATTATTAAAGTTTCAATAATATTAAATAAATTAATACTAACCGGCTTCATTGCTCAAATATTTTTATTTACTATATTTTGCTATACAAAGATACTATCTTTCTATAAAAATTTTATAGAGATAGTATCTTTCTATAAAAATTTCTGAGATAGTACATTTCTATTTCAAGGCGACGAATTGTAGTTAACAGCATATTTGTGAGTCAGACAATGAGAATCAAGAAAGATTTTAATATTATTTTTTTCCACTATTTGCTAATAAAAAATGAGTAAGAATGATTAATAAGAATAAATATTTTACGATTAATAAGAGAGATATTTTATGATAAATAATAAATTAAACATGAAGTACCTTGAACAAAAAATACTGGTTTTTATATAAACATGAAACAAATTTTTATCTATCAATAATTTTTTTAAGAGTTAGTTTTTTTTTATGCAACATTTGATTTTTTGTTATAAAAAAGCTCAATTTAGTTTTTTTTGTAACAAGACAGTCTTGCAATGGAACCTAATTTCGAGCCTAATTTTTATGATATGACAATAAAAAAGGGAAATAAACAATAATATTGATTAAAGTAAAGTAATTTTAAATTATTGGTACAAAAATATTGCTCTTAAAGTTTTTAAAAATCTTGTTATGACATGTAATAAGTTAGTACTCAACAAATTAGAAAAAGACATCAGAAAAGTTTTAAATTCAAGGTAAGGTAATGATTAAATAATAATAATTTTAAATTTTTAGAGGCTAGGAATTTTTTTTGAATTATTCAATACTTACCTGATCTTGTTTTTGCCTGTGGTCTTATAAGAGTATTTATTTAAAAGAAAAATTTTTATATTACATGTCTTTATATGATAAAGTAGAGTATTAAAAAATAACATAGAACCAATCAAATCACTCATTAATAGTATTAATAAAAATTAGAATATGTGCACCATGATAAAAAAGCTTCTACTATTTACACACTTTATAAAATTTTTTTTTAGTGAATTTCTATTATAGTCTGTGTATCTATTTTTCAAAGTATATTCAAAAAAGGCCAGTAAAAATTATATATTTTTAAATGAATTTCATAAATGAATTTTTGTGTAGATCAGTTGTGTTGATCAGCTGTGATTTTGCCTGGACAAGCCAAATATATAATAATATAAATAATAGTACAGTATGAATAACAGTTCATAATAGTTGTAAGGTAGCAATGATTTGTATTAAACAACTAAAATCAGCAATTAATTTCAGTGTTCCAACTTCTGCTAAGCCTTACAAAGTTCTTTTTATAAATATAAACAGAATTATTATTACTTTTAAAAAGTTCTTTTGGATTTCTAAAATTAAAGTTGAATAATTATTGAGGATTTTTATCTTTTTTTTTCCAAGCAAGTTCACAAACAGGGTTAGATTGGCTGTCAAAAATTTACTGAAAGAAACTTATTGTATCGGGTGGGGAAGTAAAATGCTTATTTTATACAGTCATTTATAAAAATTGAATCAATATTTCAAATTATGAGTTGTAACAATTCTATGATTTACGTATGTCAAGCTAGAGGGCCCACTTTGTCAGATTATCCTCGGACTAGGCCCAATTATTGCCGGTTTTTTTACCGTGAAAACAGTTTTTTGCCGTGAATCTTGTTTCAGAGAAAACGCGTGGCTCGATCGCTTAAATTAACAGTTTAAGCATATGTCTGACTCTAAAAAAGCAGGCTCAAAACAGGCTCAAGTAGGCTCAAAATTTGCCGGTTTTTTTATTTATTTATTTTTTGCTGTAAAGATACTTTCAAAATTACGCAATTTTCCGACTTTTCTGGATTTTCTTTTCTTTTTTCGCAGATATAGCTCGCTCACTTGACATGTTGATCTTGCGTATATATAAGGGGTTTGGCAAAAAACTAATTGATGTAAAATCTGCCTAAGCCTCTACTTTTTTGCCGTGGAGTTAGATTTTTCCGATTATGATAAATTTTCCGAGGAAAATTTAAAGTTTTCCAAGAGGTTACGTGGTAGCACGTTTAAAAAAAAAATCCCAATCACACAATTTCCTCGGAAAAAACAACTTTTATGGTAAATTCAGGTTCGCAGAAAAATAACCCCCTCGCGCGGGTCCCCGACAAAACGTCAGAATGACAAAACGTCGACGACGAAACATCAGATAATAGACATGAATTTAATATTTTTCTTGCAATTATAACAATTTAAAATTTCGAACTGGCTGGAACTAAATTTTATGGCGCGCCTCTGCGGGGGCCCTTCGGGCCCTACGGCGCGCATTGTTTTAAAAAATAACCATTAGTGTTTTATTAAAAATCGATTCTTTTTTCACTTTCGTATTACTTTGCAATTTTAAATATTTTTGACATTTAGTCGTTCTGACTTTTCGTCGTTTGACGTTTTGTCGATCTGACGTTTTGTCGCTGACGTTTTTTCGTCTGACATTTTGTCACGTTCCCCCTCGCGCCATCTGGTGATGCATTACTCTGGATGGCAAATCGTATTTTTCGTTTTATGGCTTCAATAATTATCCGATTAAATTAAAAAAAATCTTAAAAAATTCCAAAAATCGGCCCTCAAGTGTGGTACTACCCAGTTTTTCGATAAGGTCAATGGAAAAATTATAAAAAATGTTTTAATGATCACGGGTTATAAGGCGGGCGTCCGCCGTCTATGGCTGCGGTGTAGCAGACTGAAATCGAGACTCTCGATGTATCGATAGCATCGAGAGCTGTCAGCCGCTCGACGTTAGAAGGAAAAAAAAAAACAAATAAGTACTTGAAAAGACATATTTATGTTTTTGAGTTCTTAATTGTAATTTTATTATTTTCTTTGGATTTTACTTGATCATATTTGGAAGACAAATTCGTATAACATGTCGTAAACCGCGGTAGCGGTTGAACGGCGAGTTTAATTATAAAAATTTTTTTCATGCAAATGTATGTGAATAAAAATATACTTATGCTTAGAAATTAATGATATAAATATTAAATGAAGATAATTATACCTAAACAATTATTCAATTTAATTGAGCTTTTATAATCAAGCCCCGAAGGGGCACAATTTAAATATAAGTTCCAAACAATTTATTGCAATTCAAACTGTTGGTCTGGTGGCTTCAGTCGCCGCTTGTCATTTGGCCGTCGTCGGTTCGAATCTAGGCACAATTTTTTTTTTTTTTAATAGATTTTTGTTAATTTACACGATTAATTCTTTATTTTTAAAGAGATTTACCTAAAAAGAAAAAAAAAAAAAAAAAAACGCACTCCAAAGATTATTAATTCATTAATTTATCTTTTCATTAGCTTATTTAAAAACCAAAAAAATTTTAAGCTTTTTTTTGGTTATTTAGAATATTTTTTTTTTCAGTTACTGTTTTATAAAAATCATAATTTAAACGTACATACAAATTTAATTTTATCGTATTCTACCTAATTGTATAATACTAAAAAAAAATAATGAAAAGTGTCCATAAAGATTTTAAAGTGTTTCAAAGTTTAACAAAAATCTATTAAAAAAAAAAAAAAAAAAAAAACATTGTGCCTAGATTCGAACCGATGACGGCAAAATGAAAAGCGGCGACCGAAGCCACCAGACCAACAGTTTGAATTGCAAAAAATTGTTTGGAACTTATATTTAAATTGTGCCCCTTCGGGGCTTGATTATAAAAGCTCACTTAAATTGAATAATTATTTAGGTATAATTATCTTCATTTAATATTTATATCATTAATTTCTAAGCATAAGTATATTTTTATTCACATACGTTTGCATGAAAAAAATTTTTATAATTCAACTCACCGTTCAACCGCTACTGCGGTTTACGACATGTTATACGAATTTGTCTTCCAAATATGATCAAGTTAAATCCAAAGAAAATAATAAAATTACAATTAAGAACTCAAAAACAGAAATATGTCTTTTTAAGTACTTATTTGTTTTTTTTTTTTCCTTCTAACGTCGAGCGGCTGACAGCTCTCGATGCTATCGATACATCGAGAGTCTCGATTTCAGTCTGCTACACCGCAGCCATAGACGGCGGACGCCCGCCTTATAACCCGTGATCATTAAAACATTTTTTATAATTTTTCCATTGACCTTATCGAAAAACTGGGTAGTACCACACTTGAGGGCCGATTTTTGGAATTTTTTAAGATTTTTTTTAATTTAATCGGATAATTATTGAAGCCATAAAACGAAAAATACGATTTGCCATCCAGAGTAATGCATCACCAGATGGCGTGAGGGGGCTAGGCAGCACTCTTAAGGCTATCACAGAAACTTTGCGTCGATGCTAGGTGGCGCTACATATAGATATACAAACCGCTGCGTGCGTCGAGGCGTCGACGCAAAGTTTCTGTGATAGCCTTTACCGAAAAAAAATCTTTCGTGGACCGAAATTTTCATATATTCTATTCTATAAAAAAAATTCATTATTTTATTTATGTTAAAAAATACAACTTTTTAAATAAAAAATGATATAATTTTCCGAATGTTTTGTTTGAAATCGTTTCCTGTTCGGAAATAACGGAACATACCCAAGGAGATGAAGTGTTAGTTGTCCTTTGTCAAACCCGAACCTATTGACGATAATGGTGCATCAAAAAATACAGACGTACATTCATATTAGCAGTAAAAGAAAATATGAATATTATTAATTTTCAAACGAGTATTTAAAATTTTCAGAAATAATTTCTAAAAGTGATTAAAAATACAAATCAGCAATAATTTTTGAATAGCAATTATTGTGTCAAAATTAATACTAACATTAATAAAACTACATTAATAAAAGGATTGGAAAGAATCTATAAAACAACATATTTTTTCTTTACTCTCGATGTTATCGTCGATTTAAGTAAGCATGCAGTTTTAAAAAATCTCATAAGCAAGCTTGAGTAAAACTAATTCTTTCGAAAAGTTGTTTTTGTGCGGTGTGACTCGCTGACATGACTAGGTGCTTAATCCTGTTGATCCTCCAGAAAAGTTTAAAGTCCAGGACAAGAGATGAAGTTTTAAGCACTTGTGCGTTTATGCGCGGTTATAAGACTCACATGTACACGAGTTATAACTACTTACACCAGTCGTCGCTCATGTGTGGCTGTTTTAACTCGGGTACATGTGAGTCTTATAACCGCGCACAGACGCACTAGCGCTTATAACTTTATCTCTGCCCTTTCCTTAAATTTTTCAGAAAAAATTACAAAAATGAAAAATCTAACTCCATGGAAAAATAAAAGAGGCTTAGCGGCAAATTTTGCACCAGTTAGTTGTTTGTCAAATTCATATGCAAAACCATCTCGTCAAGATAACGAGCCACATCTGCAAAAAATATGGAAAATTTTATTATTTTTAATTTAAAATGTTGTGTTTTTTAACATAAATAAAATAATGAATTTTCCTTATCGAATATAAGAAAATTTCTATCCTCGAAAGATTTTTTTTTTCGGTGAGTGTATTCATTCTAGTACTTGGATGCCGAGCGACAAATTAAACGCTGATTACGCTTTTGCAAGACTTTTTATCAACGCGATTAAGCTCCTGGTCATCTCAGCTGGTCACGCCGCACGATAACAACTTTTCAAAAGAATTTGTTTTTCTAGAATCTGCGCCAAGAAGAAAACTCGGTTTTCCATACCTCAAACAAGAGTTTTCTAAGATTACGAAAGAACCGAAAGAAGAAACGAAATAATCTACATATAGATAGATAGAGTGACCAGAACTATTCATCCCAGCATGTCAGCAGTTAATCGACTTAGTAACTGGGCATCCAATATGACGTCGAGTGTCAAGTTACTCCTTCTGCAGGTCGTGGTCGGTGTTGGCGGGGGAGCTCAATTATGCTGCTCCTATATATACTAATTACGCATTTATTCCAAAAACGATATTAATCGATATCTGAATATGTGGTATTAAAATGCGCAAATTTTATTGTAGAGACATTTTTTTCTAATTATGACAATTTTCAAGTTAAATTGAAAAAACATCAAATTTTTCGGACTCCCAAAATTTATAAAATTGGAATTTATATAATTTATGACGCTTACTTAAGTCGACGATAATATCGAGAATAGAGAAAAAAATATGTTGTTTTATTGATTCTTTCCAATCCATTTATTAGTTTAGTTTCATAAAAGTTAGTATTTACTTTGACAAAATAATTGTTTTTCAAAAATTATTGCAGCTTTGTATTTTTAATCACTTTTAGAAATTATTTCTGATTATTTTCCCGATAGAAACGCCGTATTTGACATTTGGCGGAGGAGAGGGGGTAAAATTATTTCGATAATATTTCGGTTATTTCCAATTAGTCCTACAGCAACTCGAATTGTTAGACTTACTCGATTCAATTTTTGGGTTAGACCCGAGTCACTGCGGTGCATACCTATATATACCTATGAATATTTATATATAAGTATATACCGCACTGACTCGGGTTAGTCTAACGGAAAAAATTGAATCAACCAGGTCTATTAGTAAACAAACAGTAAAACCACTGTAATTCAAAGAACTCAAAATTAAAAGTCTGTTGTTCCGCAAAAATGTAAAATACTGCGTTTCTATGGGTTGAAATTCAGCTAAAGAAAACAATCCAGTCGGGCTTCAAAATTGTAGAAAATTTTCCTCCAGTTTTTTTGCACAGCAACGAGGAGGGTAAGTTACTCGCGCTTCGCGCTCGTGATTTTTAACCTGCCAAACTTGCCCCCCTCGTTGCTGTGCAACAAAACATTCGGAAAATCATCGACAATTTTGAAGCACTTGGAGTATTACGATTGAAAGTTTTAAATACTCGTTTGAAAATTCTGCTCATTCATATTTTCTTTTACTGCTGATATGAATGCACAACTGTATTTTCTGATGCACCATTATCGTTAATGGGGTTGGGTTTGCTTAGGGCCATCACAGGAACTCGGGCGCTCTACGCTTATCGACTCAACGCTCATCGACCGTTGCGCACTTAACCTCATAGCTGGATTGAGCGATGGTCGATGTGAGAAATCGCTCATCGCTCGTCGACTGATCTCCCAGTCCAGCAATGAGATCAGGTGCGCAGCGGTCTATAATCAATATGATCTATCATAGAAATTGTTTTTCATATCTCCGGGACGAAAACACAAAATTTCCTCCCTATGTCGGAGCATAAAATATACTATTTTCGGAGGAAATTGGGTGATTGGAAGTTTTTTTAAACATGTTACCGGGTAATCTCTAAAAAAACTTTAAATTTTCTTTGGGTTACAAAAAAAACAAAACTGCCGTCAAAGTTTCAAAAGTGTGCTGCAATTTTTACAGTATTTTTACAGATTTTTTCATGAGTTTAAAAGTTTTTGGCAATTCTTCATGGATACGTAAGACCAACTCATCAAGTTAGCGAGCCACACTTGCGAAAAAAAATTCGGAAAATCATTTATTTTTTAATTAAAAATGTCGTATTTTTTCATATGAATAAAATAATGAGCTTTCTTTATCGAATATAAGAAAATTTCTGTCCTCTAAAGGTTTTTTTTTTATAAGTGTGGCCCCTTTTCAAGATTTCTGTTTGCTGAAAAAAAGAGGTTGGCAAAAAGCTATTTAGACATTAATTTTTCGTTAAGTTTTTATTATTTCGCTGCAAATCTGAATTTTCAATAAAAGTTGTTTTTATTGCGTTTAGTTAGAGAAAATTGTGTTATTGGAAGTTTTTTTAAATGTGTTATTGAGCAACCTCTCGTAAATCTTTAAATTTTCCTCGGGAAGTGTACCATTAGAAAAAATCGAACTCCACGGAAAAATAGTTGAGGCTTAGAGGCGTCAATTTTAATTTTTCAATTCTTCAAAATTTTTTCAAAAATTGCTTATAAGTATTTTATTTATTTAATAATTATGTTGGCGAAACCGAATAATTTTCTTTCGCTATTGCATCAAGTCAGAGATGGTAACAAAATTCTTATAAATACAAAAATTAACTTTGATAAAAGGTAATCCTAAAGGGCGGTAGCCCTTTAACGGCGAGTTGGATCTATACAACGGACTGCCGTTAAAGCTACGCTTTATATACTTTGATTTTTGGTTTTAGGTTAGGTTGTACATCAAAAAAACAGTATAGGATAATTATTTTTGGAACGAAGTTCCTTTTTGGAGCTTACGACGCGCAGGGGGGTTGCAGCAAAAAAACGTAACGTCACGAAAATTTTAAGATTCCCCCTCCAACAAGCCCAGGCTCGCAGCTGCACACGCGTTAGAGAAACAGAGCGAGATTTGATTTGATTTTGATGTGTTTATTGATTGTACATTATGTTGTACAAAAATATATAAGATTATAATAGTACTAGGGGGGGTACCCCCCTGCTCGCTCCGCTCGCCAACCCCCTAATTATAATTGATGACTATAAAAATTAATCTAAACAATACGTAAGCTCTATGTTTGGTAAAATAATAAAAAGACTTAAGTGCTTAAAACCAATAAAAATTAGACACGAGAGTTCAGTTTGAACTTTACTTACTCATCATAATTTTACCAAATTATGTTACCAAAAGATTCATAACCTTACCAACCCTACTTGATTTTTCATCTTTAACCACCTAACATATTTTAATCGAAGCCACATTACAGACCTTACTAATTTCACTTACTTCAAATACCGCACTTAATCCCCAACTCATCTCTCACTCACTCTACCAACAAACCCTTCTCACTTTATTCATTTTGGACCTGACTCATCTTAGATCTCTAGCTTAAGCTGCCCACCCTGAAAACTACTCTAGTAATAAGCGAAATAATAAAAAAATCACGATTATTTTCAAATTTTGCAATCTCGTACAAGCAAGCCTCGATTTTCAGTCGTAATACCCCTAGTGCTTCAAAATTGTCGATAATTTTCCGACTGTGTTTTGCGGGGCAAGTTTGACAAAAAATCACTCGCGCTTCGCGCTCGTGATTTTTAACCTGTCAAACTTGCCCCCCTCGTTGCTGTGCAAAAAAACTGGAGGAAAATTATCTAAAATTTTGAAGCACGACGGGTTATTCGGCTGGATTATACAAAATTTTTTTACAGATTCTTCTTGAGATGAACTTACTTCCTGCATAGTACTAGCTCGCAAAATTGCGTTTAAGCCGATTTATGATTTTGTGGGGGAAGGGTTGGATTTGAAATGATAAACGGCTTTGTTCAGCACCCTCTCATGACAACAAAAAGGATTTAATAAAAATTTCAATGACATAAAATGACATAATTAGAAAGCTGCTGAGCTCAAGACCTTTTTAATGATATATGATTTTATATGAAAATTCTAATTAGAGTCAAAGTTATAATTTTAATATCTGATCTACCAGCCCACAACCACCTTACCTACACTCTACCCTCCGCACAGACTCGCCTTATCTAACCCGATTTACTATTCTCACCCATATTAAGAACCCTACTAACTATACTTACTTTTTTATCTTCAACTACCTGACCTAATTCAATCTTAGCTACATTACTGACTTCACTAATTTGATTTACTTCAAATACCGTATTTTATCCCCCAAACTTATCTCACCTAATCTACGAACAAATCTTATTCACTTTATTCATCAACTCAGTCACTAACTTTAAAGTTTTGTTGAAGTACTTTAAATTTTGAAAAAGCTCTATTAACATTTTTAAGTGCAATAACAAACCCTTCCCACCTCATCTTCCCTTCCACGCTCCTCCCCATAACCTCCGCCTAACCAATCTCATCTACCTTACCAACCTGTACTATTTTTCCTGTTTTTTCACATGTAGCTTCAATATTATGTTCATATAAATTTGTTATTTTCAATCTAGTTCCATTGCATACACCATCTTTTTTACTTAGATTTCTAATTAACATTACCACTGCATTTTTTTTTTTAATTTTAGTTCATGGGTAGAAAGCCCGTCATTTACTGAATTTAAGTATTCAATTGGATAATCTAAACATATCTTTGAATCAGTTTGATCTACTCTCTTATGAATGGCTTTGTCTATACTGCAATATGTTTTACTTGGTTCATTTAATATGTTTAATACTTTTCTGTTTAACATTGCAACATTTTCATTTTTTGAAGCTAAAATAACTTTGTTTAACCCATTAAGTCCGAGGATTTTTTGAATTTTTGGTTGTGTTTGAGCTGGGAAATCTTAGGGAAAACTGTGAAAAATGTATACCTGAATACCCTATCCCCCTATTTTCAAGTATGCCCTACACGATGGTATAGTTCAAAAAAGTCAAAAATTCGATTTTCATTTGTTTATAAACAAATTAAAAAAAAAAACAAGATTTTTTTTGCACTTTTTTTTTTTTTAATCGAAAAATTGAGTGGTTAAAAAATTTTTTACACACTTTAGAATATCATCACGGGTGATCACGCATTTCAAAGTTTCCAAATCTTCTTGAAAATTGTAGCTGCGATTTTTGTAAACAAAATGGCGGCCAAAACACTGCGAAGAAAAAATTCGTAAAGCAGCCGAAGGCGGAACCAACATCGAAAAACTTATTTTGCTCAAAAATATTTATTGAAAAAGCATAAAAAGTCTTTGAAATGTTAATTGTTAATATTTTTATCATTTCAATTGCA
Organism: Encarsia formosa; assembly: GCA_038277355.1. NCBI lineage: Eukaryota > Metazoa > Arthropoda > Insecta > Hymenoptera > Aphelinidae > Encarsia > Encarsia formosa. The sequence continues at coordinate 43,100,653 of CM076187.1, forward strand.
TATATGCGAGTATTGGGCCCAATAGGGAGGGACCCAAAAATAAACATTGAGAAATCGAAAAATAAAAAATACTAACTTATTCTACGTAAAATTATAAGAACAAAATATACTTGGTGTTTTTTTTATTGGGGCCACTATTTTTTCATAAAAATTCGTTGAAGTTGGGACTATCAACCAATTGAGTCCAAGGATTTTTTGAATTTTTGGTTGTGTTTGAGCTGGGAAATCTTGGGGAAATCTTGGGGAAAATGTATACCTGAATACCCTACCCCCCTATTTTCAAGTATGCCCTGCACGATGGTGTAGTTTAAAAAAGTCAAAAATTCGATTTTCATTTGTTTATAAACAAATTAAAAAAAAAAAACAAGATTTTTTTTGCACTTTTTTTTTCTAATCGAAAAATTGAGTGGTTAAAAAATTTTTTACACACTTTAGAATATCATCACGGGTGATCACGCATTTCAAAGTTTCCAAATCTTCTTGAAAATTGTAGCTGCGATTTTTGTAAACAAAATGGCGGCCAAAACACTGCGAAGAAAAAATTCGTAAAGCAGCCGAAGGCGGAACCAACATCGAAAAACTTATTTCGCTCAAAAACGAGGCCTTCAGATGTATTTATTTATTTATTTATTTATTTATTTATTTATGTTATTTATTTATTAGATTACTTGATTTTTCTTTTAAAAAAAAAATAAATAAATAAATAAATAAATACTTGAATTTTTATTTGTTTCCTTTTTTTGTTATGCAGTGTCAAACTGAATACGAAATATATGTTCAATAAAAATAGCCTGCGTATTTTATAATTATTAGAAATACAATTTTGTTATGCAGAAGAAGAGAAAGTAAGAAAGAACAACGGATTCATTGATGCTGTTAAAGCTTTTGCCAGGTGTATACGACTATAGCTGAAAGGCATAGAGTCTGCTTCGTAATCACAAGTCCATGGGTTCAAATCCCGCTTAGAGCAAAAAGTATCTCAAATACAGAAAAAAATTGTAAATCCAAAAAAAAAAAAAAAATTCGTCTTCCAATGACTTTAAATCTTTTTTTTTTTTTCTACTTTCAAATACACCTTTTTGAAAGGATATACTTCACCAAATATTGGTCTGAACTGAATAAAAAACTATAAGAAAAATTAACTTTTAGTAAAAAGCGATCAGACTAAAATTATCATAGATGCAGGCTAGAAAAAATTACAAGAAAATTTTGTTCAATTATATCCATAAATCAAATCTTTTATAAAGAAATATTTCATCAGATATAAAGAAAAATTGGCAGATTGAGAGTTGAAAAAAAAAAAAATTTTTTTATAGCCTAAGGATGAAATTTTTTTTTTCAATCACCACGAAGTCAACGCCTCTGAGAAATTTTTATTACGACTTTTACAGTTTACAACTGTATCTGCGCTTTTTCTGAATACTCGCCGTGAGCGGGATTCGAACAACGATCTAAGCATTGCTAAATTGGCTCTTTGCTGCTTTAGCCAACGGCCGTGTACAGATTTACAGATTTAGACTTCATTTATATGTAAAAATAATAAATTATGAATTTTCTGTAGCAATAATAGTCTTTACCAATCTCTCTCAATCAAAAATTATAAAAATGTATAGAAAATTTTTAAAAAGTAACAATAACTCGTCAAATTGTAAATTTCATCTCTTAGCCGTTACACTTATAAAATACAAAACATAACGTTGCCCAACACCTACCACGCGGAGGTTGATGAAACAAAGTGTCTTTTTTTTTTTTTTTTTTTTTTTTATTACTTTTATACTTTTTTTGTGTTTTTCTAATTTTTTTTTTTTTTTTTTTTTATCAATTTTTTTATAAAAATAATTTTTTAGTTCAACAATGAAACTTTCTTAGAAATTATGAAAACTTTTAGACTACAATAAATTTAATGATTATTTTTAGGAACGCAATTTTGACAAATAGATAAGCTGCACTTTTCACAGTACAAACGTGTCCTAATGGGACAGAAGCAACATTTTCTTAGTTTTTCTATGTTATTTATTTATTAGATTATTTGATTTTTCTGTTAAAAAAATAAATTAATAAATAAATACTTGAATTTTTATTTATTTCCTTTTTTTGTTATGCAGTGTCAAACTGAATACGAAATATATGTTCAATAAAAATAGCCTGCGTATTTTATAATTATTAGAAATACAATTTTGTTATGCAGAAGAAGAGAAAGTAAGAAAGAACAACGGATTCATTGATGCTGTTAAAGCTTTTGCCAGGTGTATACGAGTATAGCTGAAAGGCATAGAGTCTGCTTCATAATCCCCACTTCATGGGTTCGAACCTTGCTTACGAAAATTAAAAACTCAAAATTATTGCCATAAATAAAAAAAAAATACAAGAAATGTAACGTACAATATATTTTATTTTTTTACATTTTATTACATTATGTTTTTGTAATTTTTTTTTTTTCAACTCTCAATCTGCCAATTTTTCTTTATATCTGATGAAATATTTCTTTATAAAAGATTTGATTTATGGATATAATTGAACAAAATTTTCTTGTAATTTTTTCTAGCCTGCATCTATGATAATTTTAGTCTGATCGCTTTTTACTAAAAGTTAATTTTTCTTATAGTTTTTTATTCAGTTCAGACCAATATTTGGTGAAGTATATCCTTTCAAAAAGGTGTATTTGAAAGTAGAAAAAAAAAAAAAGATTTAAAGTCATTGGAAGACGAATTTTTTTTTTTTTTTTGGATTTACAATTTTTTTCTGTATTTGAGATACTTTTTGCTCTAAGCGGGATTTGAACCCATGGACTTGTGATTACGAAGCAGACTCTATGCCTTTCAGCTATAGTCGTATACACCTGGCAAAAGCTTTAACAGCATCAATGAATCCGTTGTTCTTTCTTACTTTCTCTTCTTCTGCATAACAAAATTGTATTTCTAATAATTATAAAATACGCAGGCTATTTTTATTGAACATATATTTCGTATTCAGTTTGACACTGCATAACAAAAAAAGGAAACAAATAAAAATTCAAGTATTTATTTATTTATTTATTTATTTTTTTTTTAAAAGAAAAATCAAGTAATCTAATAAATAAATAACATAAATAAATAAATAAATAAATAAATAAATAAATACATCTGAAGGCCTCGTTTTTGAGCGAAATAAGTTTTTCGATGTTGGTTCCGCCTTCGGCTGCTTTACGAATTTTTTCTTCGCAGTGTTTTGGCCGCCATTTTGTTTACAAAAATCGCAGCTACAATTTTCAAGAAGATTTGGAAACTTTGAAATGCGTGATCACCCGTGATGATATTCTAAAGTGTGTAAAAAATTTTTTAACCACTCAATTTTTCGATTAGAAAAAAAAAGTGCAAAAAAAATCTTGTTTTTTTTTTTTAATTTGTTTATAAACAAATGAAAATCGAATTTTTGACTTTTTTAAACTACACCATCGTGCAGGGCATACTTGAAAATAGGGGGGTAGGGTATTCAGGTATACATTTTCCCCAAGATTTCCCCAAGATTTCCCAGCTCAAACACAACCAAAAATTCAAAAAATCCTTGGACTCAATTGGTTGATAGTCCCAACTTCAACGAATTTTTATGAAAAAATAGTGGCCCCAATAAAAAAAACACCAAGTATATTTTGTTCTTATAATTTTACGTAGAATAAGTTAGTATTTTTTATTTTTCGATTTCTCAATGTTTATTTTTGGGTCCCTCCCTATTGGGCCCAATACTCGCATATATGCAATTGAAATGATAAAAATATTAACAATTAACATTTCAAAGACTTTTTATGCTTTTTCAATAAATATTTTTGAGCAAAATAAGTTTTTCGATGTTGGTTCCGCCTTCGGCTGCTTTACGAATTTTTTCTTCGCAGTGTTTTGGCCGCCATTTTGTTTACAAAAATCGCAGCTACAATTTTCAAGAAGATTTGGAAACTTTGAAATGCGTGATCACCCGTGATGATATTCTAAAGTGTGTAAAAAATTTTTTAACCACTCAATTTTTCGATTAAAAAAAAAAAAGTGCAAAAAAAATCTTGTTTTTTTTTTTAATTTGTTTATAAACAAATGAAAATCGAATTTTTGACTTTTTTGAACTATACCATCGTGTAGGGCATACTTGAAAATAGGGGGATAGGGTATTCAGGTATACATTTTTCACAGTTTTCCCTAAGATTTCCCAGCTCAAACACAACCAAAAATTCAAAAAATCCTCGGACTTAATGGGTTAAATTATTATTTTCATTTATATCTCCAAAAATTGAATAACAAACATCTTTATTTTTCCATTTCATAGGTATTTTAAAATTTTCAATTTCTCCTATTTTTAGTAATAATTTAGAAAAATTTTTATCTTTACATATCTTATTTTCAGTGAGTTTAAGAATTTTGAAATTTTTCCACAATTTACTGTATTTAATCGTATCTTCTACAATAATTTTTTCATTGCCTCTTTTGACTACAGGAAGGATTTGTCTAAAATCGTCACCTAAAATTATTAATTTTCCTCCAAAAGGAAAAAATGTTTTACCTGTACCACCTGGTCCATCTTTTAAGTACATATTATTTTTGTTTTTTGTTATTGTATTAAATATATTTTTTTGATCATTATTAAATTTTTCAAACATTTTTTCATACTCTTCTTTTCAGTTTATTTTGCAGTCATAATTTTCAGAAATATTAGAAATATTTTCTAAGCATGGTTCTGGTAAACCAAAACATTCATAACTTAAATTAGAATCTTCGCTAGATAGAAATTTGATTATTTCATTAAAACCTCTATCTTCTGCATTATCTTTGAAATCTTTTATAAAATGTAATTTATATTTATTCCAAATTAAATTACCAGGAATTTTTTCAGACAATAAAAATAATCCGAAAAATTCTTGTAATTTTTTCGGAGTTAAATAGTTTATAGATTCTTCAAAAATGGCATATACTTATATTTTTATCATTTACTATTAGACCCATTTAAATAGCTCCTTCTCTATACGTTTATAAATAATTTTATTATGAGTTCTCAAGTATTCGTGAGAAGTACCACCTTTTACTTTATCTGATATTAATTTTAAGTGAAAACTCTGAATTTTAAGAAGAAACAACGTTTATTCTACCTATAGTTTGAAATTTTTTTTAATTTTTCTATCTAACAAAAGTTTTATCATCTAGACATCTATAGTAATTTGGTATATTGGCATTTTTAATATTTCTAACAGATCAATTTTATTTAATTCAAACCAAGTTGCTAAAGTTGTTTTCCAATTTTTCAACTATTTAATTTTTTAACTATATTATTTTTTGTTGATTTTCTGTATGAATTTCTAAACGTTGTACTGAATGACTACATTTACACAATTCAAATCCTTCTATACACCAAGCTGCTTCTATAGAAAATATTTTATGAGAATCTAAAAAACATCGTTTTGCGAAAAAGAGGACTCAACTTTGAGGACTCAACTTTTCCGTCGTAGACTCAACTTTGAGGACTCATAAGTATCGTTTTTACTTGTCTTTTGACCGTGTTTTTATGAATTTTCAATTTTGTGGACTCAATTTTGAGGATAATAAAAAAAAACCGGATTATAATATAGGGAGATATTATGCAACGGGTTGCAGTATCGTCGCCAGGGCGGTTTTAAAGGTACCGAGTGCGAAGCGAAGCGTGGCACGAGTAACTTTAAGAAGCCCTGGTGACGTGCTGCACCCGTTGCATATACTATTTTACACCTCTGGTGCGTAGGGCGAGTTTTTAAATTTCGAAGCGTGCGTAAAATCGAGTACCTATGCACTAGTGGTATAGATAAGTTTTGTATATAAGATTGGTGTTACAATAAAGTATATGAATAAAATTAACAAAATATAATATATTAATAAAATAATGACAAAGTAAAATAAAATAAAATAAAATGAAATGAATAAAATATGAAGGTATACATCAACAATAAGGTAACATAGGCAGCAACGACATACTCATTTGATCTCACTACACGAAATCACGAAGTAATATCATTAAAAGCTCAGAGCTCCGGATCAGAGTTCTATCACAGTGTAAAAACTTAATCTTCTCCCTCCTCCCTCATTAATAAAAATTTGTGATTTGATGAGGTGTTTGAATGTGGAAGGGGATGCTGAATGGCGAATGTGTGGAGGTATTGTGTTCCAGAAATAAGCAGCTAATACATGAAAGGAGCGTTCCAGAGATTTCGTGCGGAAAGAAGGGACAATCATGGCATCGAGCGCATACGGGCTAGCCAATCTCAAGGGACGCGAGCTGAGCTTTTCAGCAAAAAAATCCTCCAAATAAGGCGGAGTACCTGTATGCAGGATCCTGTAAAGCAGGCCGGCAGCAAAATAATCCCTGCGGCCTGATACTCGAAGCCAGCCGAGCTCACGTCTATAAGGTGTAACGTGATCGCTCTTTCTCATCCCAAAAATGTACCTGATCCCACGATTGAGCAGACGCTGCAGGATGAGATCCTGTTCCCCCGAGATATTACAGTATACAAGCGAGCAATAGTCGATGATGCGAAAGAGCAGGGTCTGCACAAGGTGCTTACGCAGTTTGAAGGTGCTGCTGCACCTGAAGTGGTTAAGACGGTATAAAAGAGAGTTGGCTCTGCCACAAACATACTTAACATGGTCCTTCCAGTTCAGCTTAGAATCTAGCACCACCCCCAGACTACGCCAGAGGGGACAAACGGAACAGTGCAGTCGCCAAACCTCATGTCCTGAATACCCAACTCATTAAAGCTATTAACGTATGATGGTGTCCCAAAAATCATAGCCTTAGTCTTATTAGGATTCAGTACCAGTAGGTTAGTGGCAGCCCAGTCAGCAACGTGCTCAGCACCACGGCTCAGTCTTCCCAGAGTGGCATGTATGTCCTCAAATCGGCCTCTCCCGTAAATCTGCAAATCGTCCGCATAAATCACATGGTAGACACCATGGCCAAGACCCTGGGCGATATCAATCACAAGCAAAAGGAAGAGCAAAGGACCCAGCACCGAGCCCTGAGGTACACCCTTGTTGAGGGGACAGAAAGAAGTAAAGCTGCCGTCCTCTGCTCTTACTGCCTGCGAGCGGTCAGTCAGATAAGAAGCAACCCATCTCAAGACTCCATGAGAAAAACCCAATTACCGAAGCTTCATAAGCAGTTTCACGTGCGAGACCGAATCAAAGGCCTTGCTGAAATCAAAAAGCAGTAGTGCGGTCATCTGTCTTTTCTCTATACCTACCATGTCGTCAGTTAGTTTCAACAGTGCTGTCTGTGTACTCTGCCCAGCCCTAAAACCCGCCTGATGATCATCCATCAGACCCTGTGATTCGACAAAAGCAGAAATCTGATCATGGACCAGTCTCTCAAGGATCTTCGACATAAAACTGAGCAGGGAGATGGGACGAAAATCGTTCAGGTAAGATGGAGTGGATGTTTTATTGAGTGCAATTACTATTGACTTATTCCACTGGTCAGGAAAGGTCGATGTGGATAAGGAAGTATTAAAGATTTTACAGAGGAAAGGACCAATGGATGGAAAAGCTGATTGAATGAAATTCTGATGAAGAAAATCAAAGCCCACTGCCTGGGATGTCGACTGACTGATAGCACGTGCTATGTCGTCCACTGTCACATCCACAAATGCAAAGCTCCCATGATCTTCCTCTTTTTCCAATTCATTCAGAAAGAGAGAAAGATCAGGCGCCATATCATCAAAGGAGACAGTGGCAAAGTGAGCATTGAGATCTTCCACAGAAAAGCTGCCCAGATCGGAGTCTGCTTTGGGAGAGATACCAAGATGCCTTAGTTCCTTCCAGAGCAGTTGGGGGTCAGTGATGTTTGCCTATGCCAATAGAATTCAAGTCTCGCTGATTCAATCTTTTCATGTGCAAAGTCTCGCGGTTGTGTCGCGCTCGCGAGAGAGAGAGAGAGAGAGAGAGAGAGAGAGAGAGCAAGTGAGTAATACAACAATGAGGGGGGTTAGAAAAAAAATCCGCAAGGGGTGCTACTGTCAACACCCTCCTCTTCGAAATTCAGTAAATATAAGAAAATGCGTTTGGTACCAGCATACCGTGGCTCCTGTATTTAATTTATTTAAAAATTAATAAAAAAATTATCTCCCAAGCTGTAAATTCACAAAACTCTTTACAGTTGAGTTTAAATAAATAAACGTATGTACTATGTTTTTTTTTTTTTTTTTTTTTTTTTTTTATATATACTAACAAATTGAAAAGATGCCACGGGTTGTGTGATCCCAGTATTGGAAAAATGATTTGTTTATATTTATTTGTTTTCCATAAATTGGACTCGGGGTCCGGATTGTCCTAGTTTTAGAGTTAAAGAGATAATTCGTTTAGTCATTTCTATAAATTAAACTCGGGTGGCGTGGCATGGGTATTGTGGTTTTATAGAAAAAAAGATAATTTTTTTATTGAATTTGCAATAATCTTAAGTCAGTTATCCAGAATTTTGTAAGATTAATTTTTTTTATTAATTTTATGAATTAATATTAACAAACTAATACTTTGAATTTGGGTAGTCAGAGTTTCATCGTTTCATAGCTAAAAGGACAGTTTTTTAATTTAGTTATTATTAAATTGAGCTCAAGCGGCCACGGTTTTGTAGTTTTACAATTTGTGGGATAGTTTTTTGCCGTTAATTTATAAACGGCAGCCACGGTGTGCTGAGTCCAAACGCACTTTCTTATTTTTACCGAATTTTGAAAGGAGGGTGTTGACAGTAGCGCCTGTTTCAGATTTTTTTTCTAACCCCCCTCATTACTAGTATGAAATCATTTAATACTTCAAAACTTTATTGGAAATGAAGCTGAATTTAAAACATTGTTTTGTTCATGCTATTTATAGTTATTTGTGTTTGTTAATAAAATTTAATTTGTAATTAACTAAGTAAAGTACAGCTCTAATTAAATATATAATAAAGTGGTTTGTAGCAAGGGGTTATGCACACAGTCCTCTTTAATTGAGAACTATAACAGTACTAGAGGACTTTTTAAAGAGGACTAAGTGCATAACCCTGTTGAAATAAACTAATAAAAGTTTATATATTCTGAATTACTATTGTAGTAATGCAGAATCGTGGATCTTGTGTTAGTTTGTAATTAATTACTCTGAGGTTTTTTGTATATAAATGAAGTTTATTAGAGTAATATTATTAATGAATATGATTAACAAGTTTGGTCTTACAGTTATTCTTATCTTGATAACAACAACTTTGTACTTTACGTAAATTTATGCTGACTACATATTACATGTGTCGCTAGCTCAGTTTATCTTACTGCGGCCACCACACCTAGTAGAGTGGACGAACGCAGACGAACGACTTGTCTCGCCTCGCGCGCGCTGCACGATCGAGCCTACACACACACTCTCACACGCTCGCTTACGTCATTCGCTATGAGCTGTATGTTTACATTTCAACAAACCCCTTGGCTTGTTGTTTATCTACTAAGTTTCAATCTTTAGATTAAATAATAGAAAAAAAAATTTATCAATCCACTAAAAATGAAAAGAAATCTACGTATACTTCAATCTTTAGTTAAAGATGTAAAAAAATTAGTTAAGAATAAGAACAATGCTTAAGCCATAATTTCAAATCAATAGCTCTACTGGTTTGAAAAATAAAAATACCTACCCAAAAAAAGAACAATACCTCAGTTTTCACAAATTTTACAGTTGCATCTTATTTGCTTAAATTTTTAGATAGAGCTTTGAAAAAAATTTCTCAATTTGTTAAAAATAAGGACAATGCTTAAGCCATAATTTCAAATCAATAGTTCTACTGGTTTGAAAAATAAAAATACCTACCAAAAAAAAGAACGATACTATGGACATGATTTTGATTGGGATAATCCAGTTTTGTTAGATAGAGAAAAGGATACTTTTAGACGTAGTGTTTCTGAAATGTTATATATTAACTCTAGTCATAATAATTTGAATAGGAAGGAGGAACTCAAAGATATGAGTATTTTTTTTTAGAATATTAGTAACCATTTAAAATAATTTACTACTGTTTTTTATTTTTAAGATTTTGGTTTATCTGAATTGCATATTATTTTGTTATTTTTGATATTATGTTGTTTTTTTCAAGAAAATTTAACGTTTATTGTGATGTTAATTTTTTATATTTCAGAATTTGAATTTTTTATAGGTTATTTTGTTTACGGTTTTGTTGAATAATTTTAATATCTTTTTTATTTTGAAATAATGATTAATTTTAAATTCTAATTTTCTTATTTATTTTTGAATTTTGAATTTTGTTTTTTTTTAATCCTTTGCAGAAACAAATGACTAGGCTTCTTTTATTTTTATAATTGATTATTACGCAACTTCGTTCTAAATACTTTACTTTCTGAGATTGTGATACTGTTACGTTCTTCTAATATTGAAAAACTAATTTTTTTGAAACTTGTGATTCTAGAAAATATTTTTGGAAGTAAGTTGATTTTTTGTTAATACTTTTGTAAATTTATATTGAACTTTAAATTTTCGATTGTAACCCGTATATTTTTTTTGAATAAAGTACCCCTGAGCAGGCTGACAAAACAAGTCAGCGAAACGTTGGGTTGGTTTGCTTCACAGATTAAATAATGCCTTCAAGTGATCCATTTAACAATGGATATTACATAACAAATGTAAACTAATGTAGGAAATATTTGTCAAAAAAGTTAAAGAACTGTGTGGGCAAAAGTGTATGAAGAAGGCTAGTATTCACAAAGATGAGAACAAATATTCAGTTAGAAATCAAAGCATGAAAAAAAGAAAAAACAACAGTAAACACCAAAATTGATGCAAGTAGATTCATGTGAAGGAGACTAGCTAAAAAAATGTTGTTTACAGTTGTCACAATTAGCATAGGAACAATATTAAGCAAAAGTGTACATATAAGCGTAGGTTCAAAGTTACAAATGTAATGACAAGTGTAGGTACGGGAGTAGGTACAATCTAGTTACAAGAGTAGTTATCAAGTTTGAAACAATGTTATGATCAAGGTTTCTTATAAGGGTATTTACAATAGTAAGCAGAAGAGGATAACAAAAGATTATGCTTAAGGCTAGATTCAGTGTTAAAAATTTAAATAAAAAAAATAAAGAGCTAGAGTTAGCATAAGAGTAGAAACAGATGTAGAAACAAATGCATGTGTAGAATGTTAAGCGTTGGAAGCTTCAATAAAAAAAAGGTAGTAAGCACAAGATTATTAACATATGTAGGAAGTAAAAAAAATCAACAGACGTAGTAAAGAGAGTCGGAAAAAAATACTCAACAGACGTGGATAGTAGCAAGGTTATGAACCAGGGAAGGTTAATAAATAAAAAAACGAAAATAACTCGGAAAAAGAATAGAAACAGATGTTTAACTAAGGATAGAAATGAAAGTATGCTCATCGATAAGAACAAAGCAGTCTTAGAGTTAGAAATAAAAACATGAAAAAAATTCAAACTACTGTTATCACCATGACAGAAACAGATATATAAACATGAGCATCCTTGGTAAGAGCCTAGTTATAAAAAGCAATAAGTGCAACGTTTAGAACATGGGTAGTTACAAGAGTTTTGAGTAAGATGAGTGGTAGGAACAAACGTAGGCATAAAATAAGGTGCTGGTGTAGTCACAAGCTATAAAAGTAGAATCAATGGTATGTATCAGATTAGGCACAGAGGTAGACACAAGGGTATGTGTATAAGTGTAGGTACAAGTGTAGATTCAAGCATAAAATTCTGGGGGTTTGGCGAGCGGAGCGAGCAGGGGGTACCCCCTAGTATATATATTGTAATAACCACGAAGGCTATTATTAAATAACAACACGATCAGTAACTTGAAAAACTAGATTCATACTTTACTTACATACTTTCATTCTTATAATTCAATCATTCAACAACATCGCGACCGAACCTCTAAACTTGCAGACGAACAACAACATAAACATTCGAATACATACATGACAACGCATGTGACATTCAGACGTTCCAAATTCGAACACGCAGCATTCATAACATTATTCCCTCCCTTCTTTAATTGTCGTCCTCGACAAAACAAAAATTTACGTACATACATTCAATTCAAACATCATACAAAAATTATTCACAATTAAAATACACTCACTCAAAAATACTATTTTATAATTATTTACAATATTTCATAATTCACACTTTACTATCATTTACTAAGCTTATTAATATTGACAAATTTCTACCACTATTCACAATTTCTCTAACATAAGTCATGTTAAATTTTAAGATATCTCTGGAAAACTGTTGAAGATCTTTGTTTTTTTTTTTTCTTGGGTAGATAAGGGAATGGACCATGGATCCGTACTCTATCCCTGCTCTGACAGGTTAAAAGATGTCCACAGCTCAAGGGAAAACCATGGTTCTGAAAACCTTGAGAAGAGCAGTCAGTTACAGAAGTCTTTCTTTCTGTATTATCTACCAATTCATAGACAGCAACAATCTTAACAAACTTCTTCCTTCTGATCATTCATGTGACGTGGTTCCCTAACAGGTTGTAGCTCTCCTTGCTGCACTTCAAGAAGGTGGACGAACCAAGGCCAAAAACCAGAAACCACAAATCAGAATCAGTCAGCTCAAAAATACCTGTAAATTAACGAAAATTGGTAGATCTAATGTCCAAATACTCTCGTTTTTCGTTCCACATCTCGTCATTGTCTGATGTTAAGTATATCTGTGTGTTCTGTGTTCCATTTTCAACGAGATGCATACCACCGTATAATCATTATACAACAAAGCATCAACAATTGTACAACTCAATCGCCGTATCAATGAACCGCCATTGTACACCATCTACACCATACAACGGGTTACCTCCTGTTGCACAATCCCAAGTACAACGGGTAACCTCCCATTGTATAATCTTGTCACTGCCGCACACGGCCAACCCAACTACACCGTACAACAGGACGCCCGATGTCATACAATAATCATAAAATGAATCACATCTCACTGTATTACCAACTAACCAAACTCAACCATCATAACCATAATCCTATTTGAAGTTACAACTCACGGTGTCATCCCCAAAGTTTAAATTCCCCGCATTTTTAATGTTAATGACTGTATGTGTAGGTAAGTCGTTAGTGTATAAACATTCAAACGACTTATCTGGGAACTTTAGGTCCATCGACGTGACGTGGTTTTTACGGTTTGCCCTGGACCTTCAGTTTCGTCGACTCCAAATCCTTCCTCTGCGAATCATTTGAATTTGACGAAATCTGCACCGTCGCACCATTTTCTTGATTTTAAAAATCTTCAGAGAGAAAAACCAACTTTTTTTCGAGTTGACCCTCATTTTTCTTCAGTTCTATCCCGGACGCAGCCCCCAAATGTAATAACCACGAAGTTTATTATTAAATAACAACACGGTCATTAACTTGAAAAACTATATTCATACTTTATTTACATACTTGCATTCTTATAATTCAATCATTCAACAACATCGCGATCGAACCTCTAAACTTGCAGACGAACAACAACATAAACATTCGAATACATACATGACAACGCATGCGACATTCAGACGTTCCAAATTCAAACATACAGCATTCATAACAATATATATCTACATCTACACTCTAGTCTACTGACTCAAAAGTCTACAGCAGCACATTATAAGCTCTGTTAATACGCATATTGTCTGATCATAGCGATTTTAGTGATTGTGTCATAATAATGTATTTAAGTATTTAAGAAGTTTTTATTCATATCTACTTTTGGTTATGAAGTTTTAGGTGGGTGCTGTAGTTTGACTGTTTTGCATCTGTTATTTTTAAAAAGACAACAGTTTGTTGTGTGATTATAAAGTACTTAGATCACTTAAAGCAAATAATTTCTTTTAAATTAATTTTTTCAATGTGATAACGAATAAAGCGCAGTGTTTTCATTTGATTCATTAATTTTTTCTTTCATTTTACATCTATTTGAAAAAAATTAAAAATTTTTGAAGAAAAAATTACAGTACAATCTGTATGGTTTTTGATTATTATTTCTTGATACAGTCATTTACATTTAACCTAAAAATTATTGTTTTATATTTTTAAATAAAGTTATAATTGTACCTAGTTTGAATTGATAGCCTTAAACAATGAATGCCTTTTTTGAGCGACAAAATTTTTTTTTCTGCATTTGGGTATTTAGATTACTTGATAGATGTATTTTAGATATAATGATATAACTTAATCATATATTATAAGTTGAAGTAAAAATGTATTGATTTTCAATTAGAATAAAATAAACCACTTATTGTAAAATGAAAATCAGTTAAATTTTTTGGATGTGTTAATGAAATTTGGTTTAACTCTATGTTCATATAATATAATCACTTTTCATAAATATTCAGTGTAAAGAGCAAATAAAAAATTATTTTTAAAGTAATTGTTTCAGTGAAATAGAAATGGGTAACTTCATTTTTTTTAAAATAAATTTTGATGAATTAAAACCTTAAATTCAAAAGTTTTTATTCAATTTTGAAAAAATCTTAAATGCGCTTGTATTAAAACACTTGATAGGTGCTTAAAAACTTTTCATTATGTTTAGTCTTCAAAAAAATATTAAATTCATTTCTGTTTGTTTAATAATCTACTTTTACAGTATATTTTAAAAATATTTGCTAATTCTAGGCATGATTCAACATCAGGTTGGATTTAAATAAAAACAAAAAGATCGAAAGTAATGTTTATGCGTCAAGACCTATCTTACATCTATATAATAAGTATTTAGTTTGGAATTGATTATTGAATATGAATCCAAGATCCGATTGATTATCAGTTTGTACAAGATGAATTTTTTCAAATAAACTTTCTTATCCAGTTTTATTTATAAAATTAGAATATTGAAACAAACTTTAAACAACCTGATAAACACAGTATTTCTAAAGAAAATATGAAAACTTTCATAGACATTTATCTACACTGGGAAAATAATGGGAGTCAGTGATCCCAAAAATAGGAGCGCTGCTGCTCGACAGTGTGGGGACGGTGGTGCCCACATACGGGTAAAACTAAGCAAAAGGCAGATCCAAAACAACGGTAGAGGGCGCTGGCGCGACAGTTTGGGGATTGCGTCGGGTACCACCGTACCCACCACGGTAACTCTGATGCCCAAAGCTGCCGGGCATAACATAACCCTACTAATGGGCTAGATGATACCCATTATTTTCCCAGTGTAATACTTTTAAAAAAAGATTAAAAATTTTATTGTTTTTTTTTTAATTGCTCATAAACAATAGAATAATTTTTTCGAAAAATGTATTTTTAAACTAAAAATCCCTCATTATACTGATGAAACCGGTTCCAATGTCTTCGTTAGAAAAATTTTTTTTTAACTTTTTTTTGGAACTAAAAGTAAAAATTATCGTTTATTTACATTCATGATTGAAAGTTTGATGGCGCATATTTAAAGTTGAGCGCGCTTCCACGCCGATTGAGTCTAGAAATTTAAAAATTAACGAACAAATTTTTATACCAAAAAATATTTTAGTATAAAATTTTAAACCTGTTCCAGAAAGAAAATCATCCTGTGAATTATGTAATTTTGGAGAACTCTTAGTACTTACAATTAGAATTTAACATAGAAATCTATCTAAATTTTTGAAACCATAAATTCGAAACTACATATAATTATAGAAACAATGAGTTAAACTTTCTATTTAAAAGTCCATCGAAAGAAATGAGATCTTTAAAAAACACACATTTAAAAATGTAATTTATAAACGGCGAGTTGGTTTTTGTTTGAATACTACTTGAAATATAGTTCCTATCATTTAAAAAAATGTGAACTCTTTGAAAGTTACATTAAAATTAATACAATTTTTGATTGAATACTACCCAAAATAAAGTTTTAACAAACAATTACATCGTCAATTTCTAAATAACCATAAAATGTGTACATCAACGACTGAACTCTATTAATGATCTGAATAAATTTTTTTTTAATTATTAAAATATTATTTTTGCCTTGATAAAATTTTTAACATTTAAGCGGTCGAATCTTTTATTTATATTCAAAAAAGTTTTATCCAATTTAATTTTAAGTGTCTGCCTAATTTATTCATTAAAAAAGGCATTTTCTATGTCGATAAAACCATTTTGATACTCGACGGACCCATTTCTTTACCGTCTTTAGGCAAGCAGTTTTATACAAAATATAATTTTTAAACGTACAGATCGACACTAGAAAGATTGATAATGTTTTCATTTTTTATTAGTCATCAAATTTAATATCAATCCAGTTGGAAAAATGATCAGACGAATTATCTATGAATTCAATATGTTGATGTAATTGTTTCGTTTACTTCAAAAATTGTGAAAAAAAAAAAAAAACAGAAGTTCATACTTGCAAAACACTGCCCATATTAACAATTTCAGTTTTGCGCTATAATAAAGGAAATTGTTATTTTTCTTTACATGCACGTTACAAATTTTAGTCTGAGACCGCCATAAACGGCAAAGAAATGGGTCCGTCGAGTATCAAAATTGTTTTATCGACCTAGAAAATGCCTTTTTTTTAATGAATGAATTAAGCAGATACTTAAAATTAAATTAAGTAAAACTTTTTTAAATATAAATAAGATAAATGTTAAAAATTTTATCAAGGCGAAAATAATATTTTAATAATTGAAAAAAAATTTATTCAGATCATTAATAGAGTTAAGTCGTTGATGAACAAATTTGATGGTTATTTAGAAATAGACCGATGTAATTGTCTGAAAGAGTTATAGTTCTTGAAAAGCGAATAAAAATGAATTAAGGGGGAGCGGAGGGGGGGGGGGGTTAGCCTGGATGGCAAAAAAAGCAATTTTTTGGGTATTTTTCATGTGCAAACGGTAAAAGTTAATTTATTTAATGATTATCTATTTAAAAATATTTGAAGTATCTTTAGTAATTTTTTGGTGTAGAAATATTAAAAAACAGGCCGATGCCAAGGCCTTTCCGGAGACGCCTCCGCTGGACACTTTCTTGCCGCGAGGAACGCTTTTTTTTCAGGATCATCTAAAATGAAAAAATAAAAAAAGATTTAGTTAAAAAATAAGTTTTTCCTGGTAATAACACGAGTTTTTTTTTTCATGATTTTATGGCTGTTTGAAGATAAAGGTCTTTTTTTTGTCTAAAAATTCCGCCATTTTGTAGCCGCCAAGTTCACAAAAATAAAAATTTTTATAAACCCTCGTGTTATTACCTTAAAAAATATGTAATAAAGAAGCAGTCAAATTTTTGAAACGATCGGTGCAACGGTTGTCGAGATATTTTCCTCACCGACTTGAAAAAGACTACTTTTGAGAGAAACGCGTTTAAAGTTTTTTAAGCTTTAAGGAGGCTTGGCAGCGTAGGGGTCGTACCTAGCGGGGGCCGTTGCGGGTGCATGAAATTGAAAATAAGAAAAAAAGTATTTTTTTTATTTATTTTTATTAGTAAGTGATTATTTATCATTTTTAGACATATTAGAACAAAAATTAAGATAAAAAATTTTTAAAAACGTTGAAAAATTGCATGTTTTGAAGGTTATGTACCGCAATTTTCTATTTTTCTTGTAAATTAGTCCGATAATCTCAAATTTTTATAATTTTAAAATAATCTTCAAATTTTCATCTTTAAAATGACACCTGACTCGTAGTAAACTTGTGGATTTTGATGATTTGCCAAATTTTTAAATGTTTTTTCCCATAAGAGCCCATGTTAAAAAAAAATTCTAAACTGATTTTTTTCTCGAAAATGAGTCCGACAACCATTGTTGTGTTAAATAGGAAAGTTGTTGTCTTACTTCAAGGAATCTACAGGAATTTTTTGGATTCTTACTTTTGGGTTTGAAAAAACTGCCAAGCCTCCTTAACCTTAGAATGAATCGTCGATTCCTGCACCATAAAGCCACTCTTCTGCTTCAGCTTCTTGATCTTGTGCATGCTTTTCTTCCCTTCTTCTTTGAATTCTAGCATCTTTGCTGTCTCTGGAAGCTTCTTTTTCAGCTTTCTGCCCAAGTGTGAGCAATGTAACCGCAGATCAACTCAAAATTACTTGAAATTTTGTCAAAACATTTCTAAGATGCTCTACTTTAAGAAAATGCAAAAAAAATCGATTTTTTTTTACCTCAAGGGTATACCCCCCCCCCTTCCCCAACAAATTATGCGTGCTTTGTATAAATATTTCATTTCATACAGGAACGCAGTAAAACTCGTCGTTATTATTTCCTAATTTTACTTCAGACAATAGTTTATATTACAAATAATAAAGACTTTAAATTGTAAAGAATAAATTATTATATTATAAAACTTGATGAATTGTATTAATATTAATAATTTAATGTAACTTTCAAAGAGTTCATATTTTTTTAAATGATAGGAACTTTATTTCGGATAGTATTGAACCAAAAATTGTATTAATTTTAATAAGTTAATGTAACTTTCAAAGAGTTTATATTTTTTTAAATGGTAGGAACTTTATTTCAGGCAGTATTCAACCAAAAACCAACTCGCCGTTTATAAATTACATTTTTAAATGTTGAATAATCTTTATAACAGAATTTTCAATCTGTAAAAAGATTATGTTATAATTTAAAAAAATACTCATTAAACAGAAGAAAAAAATTAGTTTCCCACTGTGTGCCGTACAGCGTGCATAATGAATAGTGCACTATCTACTGAACACAACAGAACTGGAAACAAGATCGTATACTGTTGATACGGCGAAGGTTGTTGTACCGTATTCACTAAACCACTTTGTGTGAATTCTGTAGCATGCACATATAAGAACTTGTAATAACTATTTCTTCGTGTACTGTACACTGTGTATTGTGTATTTGTACACGACACTGGTACCTTGTCTGAACCGTATCATTTGTTTTTAGAATTTATTCAATATCGAATCAAACTTGAGTCAGCAGCCAATAATGTGTGATCAAACTGAAGTAAATTATTCAGATGGAGATATCGTTTGGGTAAAATTAGGATTTTGCTGGTGGCCAGGACAAGTAGTGGACTTAAAAAAGCTACCTGAAGAAATTGAATATGAATTACGAAAAAAACCTCCAATCGCAGTAGTAAAATTTTTTCAAGAAGATTCTTTGTAAGTATCGAAACGTTCACCTAATTTTTTCACATAAAATAATTGAATGTTTTTAATATCTATATAAATATATTTGTGTATATATAAATATTTTTTCAGTGAATTTGTTAAGAATTACCATTTGATATATAAGTATAATTGCACCCGTAAAGAAGACTTTATCAAGAAAGGTTTGGGTATGTAAAGTTTTTTACGATACTATACAATTGATTGTCAATGTGAGAAAAAAAATGAGTAGTAATAATAATTCGATATTTTTGTATTATTATGCTGTCACGGAGAGAAGGTTTAACCTTAAAACATAGCTCCCCCATGCATTGGGAAAGAAACAGCGCGAACTCGGATTTGAGGTGCGTGCACCCGTAAATCTAGTGCACGCACCTCAAACCCGAGTCTACGCCGCAAGCGCGAGTTTTCTTTCTGCCACAGTGAGATAGTATAGTTTAAATTGATACGGATCAAGATTAATTAACCGGTCATAATTTCAATAGTGTTCAAGAATAAACAGTAGTGCAGTAAAAAATAAACCGGTCTTTTATAAAAAAAACACCCAAAATTATTTATTTATATGGCGTTCTAACCTATAAATTAGCAAATAGACAAATAATTTTTCCTACTGTTTTATATGTTTATATTTTAATTTCAAACTGTATTTTTTATAAGGTTTTCAAGAAAAGTTATATTCAATTGAATGAGGAGAAAGTGTAATGCATAAAAGTTCTTAAAATTTACAAAAACGCCTTTGTTATTGCATCAAACAACTAGATTTATATCTTACTATATTATATAGTTGTTTCTCCTCTCTCACGCCCCTCACAGGCCTCTCAAAAAAGTGCTTAACTAATCGTAAAAGTGTACCGAAATATGCTTATTTCTATGAGTTTTGAATTATCCTATGATTTTCCAATCATAGGATTAGCTCACTTCTCACTGACTCACTTCGCCCGCTTCGCGGGCTCGCTCGCCACAATAACCGTCTGCTGCTGAACTCTACTTCCACCTGTTTTTATGGAACCTTCATGAAAAATACTATTTCATGCAACTGACCGCTCAATGGCTCTTTTCACAGCTCGTCTAGTTGCAGGGTATAAGTCTCTTTATCTGCTAGTTCCACTAAAAATTATTTCGGAACTTCCACTAAATAGCGCCAATTTTTACTAGTAAATCTCATAAGCGGCGAGACTTGGAACTACTCGTTCAAGTAATAGACTTTGATAGCAGACACCGCAGCGATTCGAGACAGTGTGTTGTATACCTATATTTTAAATTTGTATACAATATATAGGTATACAACGCGCTGTTGGTATCTGCGCGTGCGCTTGTGATTTCTATGCGCACAGCGCACGTTTGCCGCTGCTGCTCGTGAGGTTAAGTGTGTGAATCACACTTGAGACTTTTAGAGATATTGTTGACGTAACTGTAAAAAGATCCTTTGAGCAGTTAGTTGCAAAAAAAATATTGTTCATGAAGGTTCCATTTAAAAACAGGTAGAAGCAGAGCTTAGAGCAGACTATTGTGACTCGCTTCCGCCCGCTTCGCGGGCGCGCTCGCCACAATAACCGTCTGCTGCTGAACTCTATTTCCACCTGTTTTTATGGAACCTTCATGAAAAATACTATTATTTTCAGAAAAATTAAATTTATAATGGAGTGATTTTTTCTTTTTAATAAATTGTAAAATTTTATTATAAAAATTCTTGTTAAATTTTAAATCCTTATTTATTTATTTTTTATTTTTTTTATTCTGTAATTATCATCCAAATATATTCATGTATGTATTCATGTATGTACGCGTGCGCGTACGCGGAAGAGTCTCCGCGTAGGCGCAAACTTACCCTTTCAAACAAAAATTTGCGCGTACGCGCAACTTAGGTGTTCCGCGTATGCGCAAACTAAATTATCCCGCGTGCGCGCAAACTTAGGTACTCCGCGTGCGCGCAAAAACTTCCGAATTCCGCGTGCGCGCAAAACTAATGATGTTCCGCGTGCGCGCAAAAACTTTGATTACGTTGCGATAAATGCATCAATTATAGTCCTTCTAAACATTAAAATTGTGATTAAAAAAACTTCCTAACTCTATAAAATTTATTTTTCACACACGGTGCAGAAAGTTCAAACTTTCTGATTTTTCCCAAACAGGAAGTTTGAACTCCTTGCTTTGAGTTGAAAAAAACATTACACTCGAGGCTGGAAAAGTATGAGCTAACCTTTAGCAAACCCTTGACACTCTCGCCTTTGGCTCAGGTTTTGAACACAAATTGTTTGAAAATTAGCTAAAAACCCAAAGAAGTGACCCAAATGTCTAGTCCTAGCGGGTCCTCCCCTCAGGGTTGGATAAGTTCTTTTGGATCATCGATTGCAGAAACTTTGGAAATCGCTTTCTGGTACCGAATGATGAGCAAAATCATCAATAATTTTTCAAATGGTTCTTTTTTTTGATTATCCACAAAAAATGTTTGAATTATTTTTGTTTTTTAAATAATTTTCAAACAATTTGTGTTCAAAGCCCATTGCACTCCTAGACATGTGTATCCTCGCATGTTTTTGTCTCTTTATGAACTTTCAAAGAAAAATATTTTCAAATCCTAACTCAAAAAGTGTAAATCTGAACAATTTATATTTCAAACCTCGGAAAATGCTAAAAAGTACTTCTAGTAACAAATTATTCCCGTTCAAATTTTTCGAGTTAAGACTTGAATTTAAATTGGTTGAGATCTTCTTTATATTGAATATTGAATCAATTGGGATGCGTCTTGACCGAACAAATTATAGTATAGATTTGTAAAAGTATCTTTGATGGATTTTTGGAAAAACCTCGGCCAGGATTATTTTGGTCAATGTCCTCATTACAGGCATCACGATTACTGTTACTGCTTCAATAAGCTATGTTCAACAACGAATATTAATGCACAACGATTCCCATATTTTCCTCATTGATCTAAATGTAGTACACAGTAAATTTTGTTTAAAATTTTTATCCTATTTTTTTTCAACAATCCACTTTGTTATAAGGTAGGGTCCCTGTACCTAATATGGGCTCCCCTGTTATTTTGAATATACTCAAGGTAAATTCACAATAAAATACCTCAAGTGATTTTGAACTTAGTCGTTTCGTAGACACTATTGTGTCAGCTTGAAAGTTAATTAAATTAACTTTTGAGCGTTTTTTAAATAAATTTTTTTTCAAAATACATATTATAAAATTAGCCAAAAATTACCTTTGCAGTTCACTAAACCTCATATTTTTTTAATTTTTCGTAAGTTTTAGCTACAATAAACTTCAAATTTCATGAATTTTAAATAAATATAAATGCCGATGAAAAGCATAATAAAGGTGTGGGTCTACATTGTATGGCCAAATGAGAAAAAAAATTGTGCTTTTTAAGGAAATTGTTAAATTTTAAATATTTGCGTGAATCAAGCGATTAAAAAACAAAAATTTACGCACACTAATAATAATAACCGATCACCGACCGACGCAGATAATTATGAAGTACTTTTCAATTTTTATAAATTTAAAAATGGCGTAAAACTTAAGTTTGTATTTAAATTTAATTTTTTAATCTAGTATTGATACTTTTAATTCACTGTTTGAGAAAGCTGAAGAGAAACTGAAATTCAGTACACCATGTTAAAAATTATTTTGGACGGTCTTTTTTGTCTGCTGAATGAAGCATTATAAAAAAAAATAGTTTGACCTAGTAATTCCGTACGTTCTTTTAACTTTTAGCTAATCAGTTTCGTTAGTATATACGAAAAATAAGCAAGGTAGATGTACCTAATATGGCTCTCTAAGCGAGAATCGACGTTCAATATAAAATCAATATTTTTTGACGTGTAAGGTTAATTCAAGGTCTTTAAAATAAGACCTTACGCGTTCGATTTTGATCAATGAGCTTGAAATGCCAGAGGATTTACCAAAACACGTTTTTTTAAGACACCAAAAATTTGTGTACCTAATATGGCCCCTTTGAAGTAATCTATTAATTGCGAATAAATTGTGCATACTTTAACAGCTTCTTTTAAAATTTTACACACTAAATTAAAACGATATTCCAAATACTACTTTATAAAATTTTTATACCACGCAAAATGAAAGCAAATCTATGAAATATCGGTATTTCTACTAATTCGTGGGGGGCCATATTAGGTACACTACAGAATAAAAAGTTATTTAAGAATAAAAGCCGTTAGAAAACGAGTTGAACAAAAACTAAAATCACGTTTTAAAGCTGAAACAATAACGAATCGAAACTACTTATGGAAATTTCGGTCAGGCGAGTCTAAATCTTTTGGCAGACCATTTAATTACAACGTAAAATAATAACGAAGGTATACGAAACTAGTTTTAGCTATAAGGCGTGCGCAAAAATAATTTTCAAATGTTCAAAACAACTCAAAACTTCATAAATCAGTGTTTTTGACTTCTTCCTACCTAATTGTAGAAATGCCGTATATCGAGCATATTCAAAATAACAGGGGGGGGGGGGGGCATATTAGGTACAGGGACCCTACCTAATAACAAAGTGGATTGTTGAAAAAAAATAAGATAAAAATTTTAAACGAAATTTACTGTGTACTACATTTAGATCAATGAGATAAATATTGACTACGTTGTGCATTAATATTCGTTGTTGAACATGCCTTATTGAAGCAGTAACAGTATCGTGATGCCTGTAAAAAGAACATTGACCAAAATAATCGTGGCCGCATAATTTATATATAATAATGTATATAAATTACTAGGGGGGGTACCCCCCTGCTCGCTTCGTTCGCCCACCCCCCCCCCCTCCCCAGAATTTTATGCTTGAATCTACACTTGTACCTACGCTTATACACATACTCTTTTGTCCACCTCTGTACCTACTCTGATACATACCATTGTTTCTTCTTTTATAGCTTGTGACTACACCTGCACCTTATTTCGTGCCTACCTTTGTTCTCACCTTTCATCTTACTCCAAACCCTTGTAACTACCCTTGTTCTTACCGTGGCACTTACTGCTTTTTATAACTAAGCTCTTACCCAGGAATATGCTCATGTTTATATATATATTTCTATCATGGTGATAGCTGTAGTTTGAATTTTTTTCATGCTTTTATTTCTAATTCCAAGACTACTTTTTTCTAATCTTTGATCATACTTTCATTTCAATCCTATGTTAAACATCTGTTTCTATGCTTTTACCGACTTATTTTCGTCTTTTTATTTATGAACCTTCCCTGCTTTATAACCTTGCTACTATCCACGTCTGTTGAGTATTTTTTTCCGACTCTCTTTACTACGTCTGTTGATTTTTTTTACTTCCTACATATGTTAATAATCTTGTTCTTACTACCTATTTTTTACTCAAGCTTCTAACGCCGAACCTTCTACACATGCATTTGTTTCTACATCTGTTTCTACTCCCATGCTAACTCTGGTTCTTTATTTTTTTTTTTTTTAATTTTCTTCACTGTATCTAGCCTTGTGTATAATCTTTTTTATCCTCTTGTACTTACTATTCTAAATAACCCTATAACAAACCTTGTCCATAACATTGTTTCAAACTTGATAACTACTGTGGTAACTTCATTGTACCTACTGCCGTACCTGGACTTGTCATTACGTTTGTAACTTTGAACCTACGCTTATATGTACATTTTTGCTTAATATTGTTTCTATCTCTTTCACATGAATCTACTTGCTTAAATTTTGGTGTTTGCTGTTGTTTTTTCTTTTTTTCATGCTTTGGTCTCTAACTTTGAATCTTTGTTCTCATCTTTGTGAAAACTATCTTTTCTATTGTTCTTTTCAAATTTTTTTGTAATTGCAATCGTGAAACTAATCATCTTCATACAATTTTGCCCACACAGCTCTTTAACTTTTTTGACAAATATTTCCTACATCCTTTTACATTTGTTATCAACGCTTTTTCTACGTAGGTCTGTCCCAATCAACCTATCTTGATTAATATCGAAGTTTATCTTACGACACCAGTTTTCAGCCATGTGTAGCCTCTTTCACTTTGTTATTATTTTCATACTTCAATTTGTAACTTTGAACGTATGTTGTACTTTTTTTTTTTTTTTTTTTTTCTCAACATCTAACCCTGAAACTAACATCTTTTATACTATAAGCACGGGAAAAAAATCAAACGCACGGGAAATTTTAGGTCAAATTCACGGGAAAGAAGACATTTGCACGAAAAAATAAGTGATTAAACGGGAAAGAAAATAAATGCACGGGAAAAAAATACTTGAGCGGAAGTTCAATGTATTAAACGGGAAAAAAAATATATTGAATGGGAGTAGAATTAACATAGCGTGAGAAAAAAATGTATTAAACGGCAATAGAATTGATCTCGCACGGGAAAACCTCATATATTTTCTAGTGAATGGATTATCCCACGATTCGATTCGATTTACTATTGCACCTGCCACACTTACCCAGTTAATGAATTTTGTTTCCTGCCCTATAAGTCACTTTGTTGTAAGCTAATTTATAGTAACCCTGGTCACTCTAACCACAAAATCAAATCTTTGATGCGTGTTTTCGGTGACTCGTACTATAAAATAGTATATAGTACGAGTGCAGTACGTCAACAGGGCTTATTAAGAACCTCGTGCTGAGCTGCGCTACGTACTTGGGTCCTTAAAACCGCCCCGGTGACGATCCTGCACCTGTACTCTAATATACTATTTTAAGTGCATTTATTATTCTACCTACGAGAACGTGCTATTATATATTATATCTTTGTTATTTACTTCGTTGTAATCTAATTTTAAGTGCATTTAATTATCTATTTATGCGAACGTGTTACCATATATTTGTATCACTCGATGTACTTGTCAAGCGACCAAATAGGGTTCTACCCCAAGGCCGAAATAAAAACCTTATACAGTCAGTCAGTCAGGGTTGGGTAAGTTTTTTTGGATCATCGATTTTCGATGTAAAGAAGATCTCAACCAACTTAAATTCAAATCCAAACTCAAAAAATTGAACAGGAATAATTTGTTACTAGAAGTACTTTTTAGCATTTTCGGAGGTTTGAAATATAAATTGTTCAGATTTATACTTTTTGAGTTAAGATTTGAAAATATTTTTCTCTTAAAGTTCATAAAGAGACAAAAACATGCGAGGATACATCTGTCTAGGAGTGCAATGGGCTTTGAACACAAATTGTTTGAAAATTATTTAAAAAACAAAAATAATTCAAACATTTTGTGTGGATAATCGAAAAAAGGACCATTTAGAAAAATTATTGATGATTTTGCTCATCATTCGGTACCAGAAAGCGATTTCCAAAGTTTCTGCAATCGATGATCCAAAAAAACTTATCCAACCCTGAGAGGAGGACTCGCTAGGACTAGACATTTGGGTCACTTCTTTGGGTTTTTAGCTAATTTTCAAACAATTTGTGTTCAAAACCTGAGCCAAAGGCGAGAGTGTCAAGGGTTTGCTAAGGGTTAGCTCATACTTTTCCAGCGTCGAGTGTAATGTTTTTTTCAACTCAAAGCAAGGAGTTCAAACTTCCTGTTCGGGAAAAATCAGAAAGTTTGAACTTTCTGCACCGTGTGTGAAAAATAAATTTTATAGAGTTAGGAAGTTTTTTTAATCACAATTTTAATGTTTAGAAGGACAATAATTGATGCATTTATCGCAAAGTAATCAAAGTTTTTGCGCGCACGCGGAACATCATTAGTTTTGCGCGCACGCGGAGATCTTAAGTTTTTGGGCACACGCGGAGTACCTAAGTTAGCGCGCACGCGGGATAATTTAGTTTTCGCGTACGCGGAACACCTAAGTGGCGCGTACGCGCAAATTTTTGTTTGAAAGGGTAAGTTTGCGCCTACGCGGAGACTCCTCCGCGTACGCGCACGCGTACATACATGAATACATACATGAATATATTTGGATGATAATTACAGAATAAAAAAAATAAAAAATAAATACATAAGGATTTAAAGTTTAACAAGAATTTTTTAAATAAAATTTTACAATTTATTAAAAAGAAAAAATTACTCCATTATAAATTTAATTTTTCTGAAAATAAAATCTTTTTTTCATTTTTTTTTAAATTAAAAACTTGGATTTTTCTAATTAATCTTATAATAAAATTTTTTAAAATTAATGAATTCAAATTTTAAAATTTTATATGGTTTGATGATACCATTAAAAAAGAATTATTAAATTAAGAAAATATACAAAACTTGTAACAAAACATTAAAAATGGGGGGCGGGGAAAAAAAGGGCGGGGGGGGGGAGGGCGGGCGGGGGGCGTGATTGGAAAATCATAGGATAATTCACAACTCATAGAAATAAGCATATTTCGGTACACTTTTACGGTTAGTTTAGCACTTTTTTGAGAGGCCTGTGGTTGGCGGGAGGGGGGGGGCGTGAGAGAGGAAAAACAACTATATAATATAATAAGATATATTGAATTTTTTTAAACCAAAGACTAATTTATTGTTTGATGCGTTATTGTTAATTCTTGAACACTTGTTAGTATGATAGTTAATATTATTTTGTAACAATTTACATTGTATTAGCTCAGTGTAGCAGAAGAAAAAGTTGCAGCTCGAACTGGGTTTTCATTTCAGGTGCGTGCACCCGAAAATCCAGTGCATGCACCTGAAATCCGAGTGCCGTTCTGTGAGGGCACGTTCTTTAAGGTTAAACCTAAAACTCTCCGTGAACAGACTTATCAAAACGATTCTTGTTGTTTTTATATTGCTGTGTTTTGCTTTTGGGTTTTTATGAAGATCATATTATTTCAGTAAAAAATGTGAAGAAATGTTTCTTCTAGAAGTTTTTATGAACTCCGATATACCATGATCGAACGAACCGGAATTGCAAGGCCCAGTGAGTGCAGCAGCGTGCGGCGCGCGCAACTCAGGAGCCGTGGGACGAGTCACTCGAGAGTGGAGCGCCAACACTCCCTCCTGTTATGGGTTTATGGGTATATGGGTTTCCTCATGTTTCACTACTTTGTAAGAGAGCATTCATTAATTACGTAATGTTTAAAGAAGAAGGGGGTCCACGAATTTGTTATGAATCGTTACGGGGGACGGCAGGGGAGGGTTGAGAATAATGTCACGTAACGATACCAATTCCGGTACTTTTCATAACTCTTCTATATCTCTTCATAAATAATGATTTTAATTCGCTATAAAATCAGTTATGAGGAGGTTGCGTTTGAGATTTTGAAGAAAAGTTTGATTATTTTGACTGTGCACGATCTACATTTCTAAAAAAACTTTTTAGCTTTATTTTAATCTGAAAGATCTGCATTAAATTTGGTCAAAATTATCAAACCATGAATAAATAATATTTTACTTTAAAATTTATACAAAAACGAAGAAAACGCGTGGTTTTAGTATTCTGTGAGATCAATAGGCTTCGAGCACAAATTTTTTTTAAATTGTCCGGAAATCCAAAATTTCTGGTCATTTCTTTACAAGTTTTTAGTTATCAGGACTTTTTTAACAGTCCATAACTTTGGTTCTAATCCTAGTTTTTACATAAAATTTTTTGATCATTTTATCGCCAACTTATTCACTTGTTTTACTTTCACTTGAGTAGAATAGCAAGAGTCGTTAAGGATAGGGATGGTTCCAGTTATGTAAATAGATCTAGATCATCACACTACCTCAACCATCCTTGCTATTCTACTACTCTTTTCCGAGCGGGATCACTTAGAAAGTGAGTAAGCAAATTTGAAAAAAGATGATGCTTATGTTAAATTATGGAGAAAGTGTTTCGGACATGTCTTGTATGTATTGTCTCACTGAATCGAGCCAGCCTTCCAAGGCATTCCATGATAATATTGCTCGAGCCATGTTTTTTCTTGTTAATATTTTTCGCTGAGTCTTCTCCATAGAAACGGTCGTTCAAATAAAAAAACGACGCATTTTTTTTCGCGGAACTATTGCTAATTATTTGACTCTGTAATCGTTGACGTGTTTTTTGAACCCTTGCACATCCAATAAATAATCCGTTTTGAATGTGTCGGGGTCAAGGTTTTAATGCAAATAAAAACACAGTTAAGTTCACTTGTAAGTAATTTATTAATATAAATACACGGTCGGTAAGATTTACTTTGCCTGCGAATACAGATAATTAGGCAAAGCGAGTTAGCGAGCGCGCGTGTTTCTCGTCCGGTGTCCTAAGACGAATTGATTAGGCTGCACGCGTAGTAGCAGCACAGGCGCCCCTGCACGGAGCCAGCCGCAGTGGAGTGAGGCGCACAACACCCTGATTTCCAACACTCCCTCCTGTTGAAGAGTCACTCCACGACAAAATAGAGATTCTCCACGAGACCCACGACGCTTACCATTCTTTCCGTCCTGTCGTCGGAGATTGACGCATCGAGTAGTGTCAAATGATCACCGACCTGATCCCATTTCACTTCTGCTGGTGATTGGCGGGTTTCGATGATTCTGTACCTGTAAACATTCAAAACAAAGATTAAAACACAACATTAAAATTAATTTTCATTGAATGCATGATTCAAGATTCGCCCTGTAAATTTTTCGTGAGAGGCGCGTGCCAGCGGTTTAGTAAAAATATCTGCTGTCTGCTCCCCTGAGTCGATATAGTTAATTTGAATCAACCCTCAACGCACGCATTCCTTAACATAATGCTCTCGAACTTCTGTCATATGACGCAGTTTCTTCGCACTGTCAGTTTTTGCACACGACCCAGCTGCAGTATTATCACACCAAACATGAATTGGTGCGAACGACCTGTTTAAAATAGTTTGCAAAGAATTATTAAGACCAATCGCGTCCTGACAAGCATCACTCATAGCAACATACTCTGTCTGACAAGTGGACAGTGCCACATAAGGTTGCTTATGAGTTCTTCAAGCAATTGAGTCACCGTAAAGTCTCACCACGAACCCGCAAGTCGTAAGTGATCCATTACAATCAGCAAAGCTTGCGTCTGAGAACACTTCCATGCCGTCCTGTTTGCCGTGAAAATTTAAACTCAGATTTTTAATCTATACCAGATAACCGAAAATTCTCTTAACCATTTGCCAATCCTGCTCAGTCGGATTCGACTGGTGCCTACTTATCACATTTACTGCATACGATAAGTCAGGCCTAGTCGCGTTAGATAAGTACAGCACACTCCTCGCAGCTTCGCGATACGGAAAGTTCAAGCGATTTTTGTTCGTCGCTGGCGACACGGTATCATCATCATCCTCCCGTAATTTTCTCGACCTGTTTAGTACCTGACCAGTCACCATTGGTGTAGACACTGGTCTCATTTCGGAAAATTCGAATCGTTTCAGCATTTTATCAATATACTCTACCTGACTTAGTTTCACAGTGCGATTTTTCTTGTCCCGCTCGATTTTGATACCTAAAAACACTTTAGGTTCACCCATGTCTGTCATTTCAAACTCGGCCTGTAAATATGACTTGAATTTTTGCAACACTGCAAGAAAATTACAAGCCATAATAATGTCATCCACGTACAGCAATAAAATTAGAAATTTTTCTCCCTCCCACCAAGTAAACAAACACGGTTCTCTCTCACTCGACACCAGACCGTACTTTTCCATCCTACTAGTAAAAGTTTCTTTCCAGCGTCTCGGACTGATTTTAAGACCTTAAATAGCTTTCAAGAGTTCACAAACTCTATCGCCTTCTTCTGACTCAGAATCTGCCACACCGTCCGGCAATTCCATGTAGATTTCCTCATCTAGCGCCCCGTTGAGAAAAGCAGTTCCCACGTCCAGTTGATTCATTTCAAGATCAAAATAATTAGCAATAGCAATTACTGATCGCACTAGGGGAAGTCCAGTGACAGGTGCATACGTCTCGGCCAGATCGTAAGAATTCCTATCCTTGAATTCCCTAATCCCAAGCCTGGCTTCGTACTTAGTCTGACCATCAGGAAGCACTTTCCTTTTCAACACCCATCGAGAATCGATGATGTTGGGTCTTCTGTCATTTCGAGCAATTTTAGGTCTGTCGACAATTTTCCACACCCTGTTTTTATTTATGGAATTCAATTCTTCGTCGATCGCCTATTGCCAGGGCACTCTATCGACGGATCTCATTGCCTCGGCATAAGTAGCAGGATCTCTGTTTACCTTGGCAAGCAATGCATAATACACTTCGTCCTGTAATTCAAAATTGGTCAACTGACCATTTTCGTCCTGCGAAAATACAACCTCGGCGTTGTTAACTACTGCTACCGGAATATCGGAAAAGTTTGTATCATTGATCGCTTTCGGGGGTTTATTGAGCGGTTCGTTCTCTTTATTCGGAACTGTTTTTCTCGGCCTGCCTCTTTTACTCGTTACTCCCTCCGTTCCTGACAACTCGGGCTGAATCTCGACACCTTCCTGATCAAAATTCACGAACCAGTTAGCTTAATCTATCTCGCCCACTGGTGCCGTCCATCCCTTTATGTCATTCTTACCGAAAAAATCACCGTAAACCAGTTTTTCATTAAATCGCACGTGCCTGCTCTCGTAAAGTTTACCATCCTTTGGATGTAATAAAACGTAGCGCGTAGGCTTGTACTCGACCAGTATAACGCGTCTTCCCTTCGGTTTAAATTGAAAAACCGACTTTACGCTGAACTTTCATAAACGCCACACAGCCAAGACGCTTGAGCTGACTTAAATCGATCTTAACTCCGGGTTTAAACCTCTGGAGTGGAATTTCCATTCCTATATCTCGATGAGGTGTTCGATTATAGCAATAAACCGCTGCACCGACCGCCAGATCCACATGTTCTCCGGCAACCCCGAAGCGAACATAAACGCTCTAATCTTTTTGCATAAAGTCGCGTTAATTCTCTCTGCCAGACCATTATGCTCCGGAGTATCCGGACACGCGACCTGAAGTTCAGCTCTCAGTTTATCTAAAACTTCAATCGTACCACCCTCAGTAAACTCAGTGCTCTTATCTGTTCGCAGATAACAAACCTTAGCATCTTCGCCCAGCAGATTTCGAGCAATTTTAACAAAATTCTCTACACACGCCCTGGTTTCACTTTTTGATTTTATGCAATAAGCCATGGCCAACCTTGAGTAGTCATCCATGCATATTACAATAAATTTACACCCCCTGGGAAAAGAGTGAGGATTAATCACGACCATAAAATCTGAAGTTATAACCTGTAGCTGTCTGTTTGCACGTGCCCTGATCGTGTAAAAAGGTAGTTTACTGAATTTGGTGATTTTACACAGCCCGCAATCATTAATCTCCTCAGTAAACTTAACCTTACTCAATTTATCCGGAAAAAGTTTCTGCAATTGTATTAAATATTTGAGAGACATGCAGCCCAGCCTGACATGCCACATCATTTGCTCACTCATTTGCTCAGTAACTTTATAATTTTCAGAAAAATCGCTGTCAAGGGGTACACCAGCCATGACATTTCATTCAGGTAAACTAAGCGATTTCCCACACTGCTATCGAAATCGGATATCTCCGATCGTTCACTCACTACGTCAACTGTGGTCTCAGTTATAACCTCCACCGAATTTTCATTAGCTACAGCAGTGTCCTGTAAATTTACAGCTTCCAGACTGTTTTCTCTCGCTGTATTTTTACTCAAACCGGAATTATTCAAATCTTTCTCACTCTCCGTTGTCACGTCCTGCAATGCGTTCCTAGTCGCGGTTACGCTTCGAGTTTGATATCGAGGAATTACTTCATTTCCTGAATTAGTTAGTAAAGCCCGTGAAACAGGTTCGCAGTCACCTGTCTCACCCCCGGTACCATTACACAACTCAAACTTGACCAGCCAGTACGGTTTTCCGTAAATCCCCGTAAATAAAATCTTGTCCGAGTCTGGATTGAAAATATCAATCTTACGATTGTCCAAGTAAATACTCAGGCCGAGATCAGCAAAACGACGAAGTGATAAAAGATTCTCGGACAAATCTTTAGCACAAGTCACACGGTCCAGAACGAAAGACTTGTCGCAGTTGACCTTGAAAACATCGATCGTCCCGACTCCCTCCGTTCTCAAGTCCGCATCGGAGTCGCTGTTAGCACATTTAATCACGCCCCGTTTTGAATTATCAAAGCTAGTAAAGCTTAATTTTGAATTAGTCATGTGCTCCGTTGCACCTGTATCGGCTATGAAAGGGTATAGCCGGGTAAGATAGTCGAATCGGCCCCCACGGCGAACCCTTACAATATATATATCATTCGAAAGAGCATAAAAAAAGAAAAATTTTGGCGCAAACCGCAGCTCCCTATTCCCAATCTAGGAACCCTAGGGTCTAAAATAGTGATTTTTCAACTTTAATTTTTATCTCAGAACCTATTAGGACTAGAGACATGCGGTTTGCGGCAAAAGTAAAAAAAAAAAAATGTAGTTCACCTATATTTTTTATATTATTTTTGGCGCCAAATTTAAACCGTTTGAGCCATTTTTCGAATTTTTTTACCTTAAATTTGCAATTAAAAAAATTGAAGACAAAAACCTCTCTAGAAAAAAAATATGTGATGTATTGTAATGTTATGTCTCTAGTCCTAATAGGTTCTGAGATAAAAATTAAAGTTGAAAAATCACTATTTTAGACCCTAGGGTCCCTAGATTGGGAATAGTTTGCGGTTTGCGCTAAAAAATTTCTTTCTTTATGCCCTTTCGAATGATATATATATTTTAAGGGTTCGCCGTGGGGGCCGATTCGACTATCTTACCCGGCTATACCCTTTAGCACGTTATCACGAAAATCAGAATTCCCGGTGATATTTTCAACAACATTATCCCCATTAGTGATAAAATAGGTCTTACCTGACGTGTTGTTGGTTGAATCACCGCCTTGTCCGCCTCACGGTTTTTGATTGCCTCTATAGTTATTACGACCACCACCACCACGTCCGCGATTACCTCTGGCGCCACCTCGCCCATGACCTGAATAACCACCTCTTCCCTTTTGAGGATTTTGGCCATTATCGAACTTGGCCTTTTTATTTTTGACAAACCCGCCCTGATTGTTTGTCTTTCTTTTCGCTTGATTACCTTGGGGATTAATAAAAACATACCTGTCCTGACACTCGAAGGGGACATTAGGATAAGGACAGTTGCTGCCCTGATGGCGATCAGTTGTCACCCCGCAGTTGTAACACCGATGACAAGGAACTGACTCATTTCCAGAGTTATACGGGCATTTATCACCATAATGGCCATAGTTGTCGCACTTCCTGAATTTTATTTTAGCCTTCTTGTGAGTCGACTCACTGATCCTTTTAGCCCAAAAGGCTTGAGCTGGCCCGACTGCTCGCAGTTGCCCATCTGCCTCGGCCTGTAACAAAAACGATTTTAGTTCCTCATATGAATCTAAGGAAGGCAACGTTGGTCCCCAAAGAAAATCGTAATGTATTTTTTCTCGGGCAAATATCAGTTTACAAATTTAAATTTTTGGGAATACCTTCAAAAAAGCGAAAAGATTAAGCGTAAATTTTATTGAATCCTGAAACTTCGGGAAACTACCCCTTTGTAAGGGTTGAATATTTCAAGTATTATTATCTCGGTGGAATATGAATTTACAAATCTAGTTTTTCGGAAAAATGATTTTAAAAGGTAAAAAAAGAATAGAGTAATTTTGTCGAGTCTCCAGAGTAAGGGAAACTACCCCTTCGCGGGGGAGGAAACACTTAATATTTTTTATCTCGGCTAAATATGAATTTACAAATCTAGTTTTTTGGAAAATTGATTTTAAAAGGTAAAAAAGAGTAGAGTATTTTTTTCGGGACTCCAAAGTAAGGGAAACTACCCCTTTGCGGGGGAGGAAACACTTAATATTTTTTATCTCGGCTAAATATGAATTTACAAATCTAGTTTTTTGGAGAATTGATTTTAAAAGGTAAAAAAAGAATAGAGTACTTTTTTCGAGTCTTTAGAGTAAGGGGAACTACCCCTTCGCGGGGGAGGAAACGCTTAGTATTTTTTATCCCGGCTCAATATGAATCCACAAAGCTGGTGTTTTCGAGAAAAATTTTGAAAACTTCAAAGAATAGAGCTGATTTATTTTCAAAGTCCTAGACTTAAGGAAACACTTGGTTAGGGCTTCACGACAGTCGAGAAAATATCGATATCGTCTCTAAATCGATATGATATCCGAGACGATACGTTTTAACAAATGTTGATATCGATACGATAAAAATTTTTCATAAATCCACCGATATTCTCGTGCCAGCGATATTCCAGGGACGATAATATCGAAAAATATCGTCTCGAAAAAAAATGTATATAGTAATTTTAAATCTTAGCGCGAATATCGTACACTGTTACTGAAGCCATGAGGGATGCCGAAAGTAGTTGGAACTCTACAGTAGTGCAGCGGCCTGCGGTCGCGCTGCAAATCAAAATCTGGTTCGACTGCGGGGTAATAAAAAAAAACGAACCGATGAGTTTCAAGCTCCAATAACACTGGGATCAGTGATCCATAATTTTTATAATAAATAAATAATTAACCAACAAGCTTTACACCCCAAACACGTCGAGCTCGTGAGTTTTTTTTTTTTTTTTTAATAAATAAATACAGAATCCCCCAAGCTGCTAAAACCCCATAACACCGAGCTCGCGAGAGGTTATAATAAATAAATAGATAAATACAGAATCCCCCAAGCTGCTAAAACCCCATAACACCGAGCTCGCGAGAGGTTATAATGAATAAATGAATAAATACACAATCCCCCAAGTTGCTACAGCCCCATAACACCGAGCTCCCGAGTTTTTTTTATAAATAAATAAATAAATACAAAACTCCCCAAGCTGCTACAACAACCCCATAACACCGAGCTCGCGAGTTTTTTTATAAATAAGTGAATACAAAATCCCCCAAGCTGCTACAACTCCATAACACCGAGCTCGCGAGATTATTTTATAAATATATAAATACAAAACTCCCCAAGCTGCTACAACCCCATAACACCGAGCTCGCGAGTTTTTTTTATAAATAAATAAAAGAATACAAGATCCCCCAAGCTGTTACAACCCCATAACGCCGAAATCGCAAGTTTTTTTTATGAATAAATGAACCGATACCTAATCCTCCAAGCTGGTACAACCCCATAACACCGAGCTCGCGAGATGTTATAATTAATAAATGAATAAATACACATTGCCCCAAGTTGCTACAACCCCATAATACCGAGCTCGCGAGTTTTTTTCATGAATAAATCAATATAAAATCCCCTAACCTGCTACAACCCCATAACACCGAGCTCGCGAGTTTTTTTTTATGAATAAACAAATACAAAATCCCCCAAGCTGCTCGCTCGGCGTTATGGGGTTGTAGCAGCTTGAGGGATATTGTTTTTAATTATTTATTCATATAAAAAAGTCGTGAGCTCGGCGTTATGGGGTTGTAGTAGCTTGGGGGATTTTGTATTTCTTTATTCATAAAATAAACTCGCGAGCTCGGTATTATGGGGTTGTCGCAACTTGGGGGAATGTGTATTTATTCATTTATTAATTATAACATCTCGCGAGCTCGGTGTTATGGGGTTGTAGCCACTTGGGGAATTTTGTATTTATTTATTTATTTATAAAAAAAATTGGCGAGCTCGGTGTTATAAGGTTGTAGCAGCTTGGGGGATTTTATATTTTTTTATTTATGCATTCATTCATAAAAAAAACTCGCGAGCTCGGCTTTATGGGGTTGCAGCAGCTTAGGGGATTTTATATTCATTTATTTATAAAAAAAACTTGCGAGCTTGGTGTTATGGGGTTGTAGCAACTTGGGGGATTTTGTATTTATTGATTTATTTATAAAAAAAACTCGCGAGCTCGGAGTTATGGGGTTGTAGCAATGTCAATGATAAGCATTTGTATATTTTGTCCACAATTGGTCATCGAAGATTATCTCCAGTGTAAGACATGCAACCGCATGTTGCATATTAACTGCTACGAATACTATTTAGAATTAGTGGAACAAAAAGATAATGAACGTAATAAAAGAAGAAAAGTTTCCAAAGTCTGTGAAAAAATACCAAAGATATTTCAATGTCACTTGTGTCGAATTTATGAAAGTAAATTTATTAATAAATAATAATAAAATATCTGTGGTATTTTGTAATTAACACTAAGATTTAAATTTAAATTGTTTTATAAAAGCTGTGATAAAAAAATGTACATTTTGATAAATTTTGATTAAATAATAAAAAAATTTTAAATTAAAATAAATAACTGTTTTATATCATTGAACTTAAAAGAAATTTGTAAAAATTTTATGGTTAAAAATCAAATCAATTCATTTTTCTCTTAGGTTACCAAAGTCTGACGCAGAAATCAGAATTATTCGGACGCTTCAATTTTAAATACCTAAAAAGCTAAATAAAATTTTGAAAAAGTTGTATTATTTTTTGCATACGAGAGGATTTTATTTGGCAAATAAATTAGAAAATTATTTGATGAATGAAGTTTCAAGTATTTTAATTAATTGAAATATAGCTTATTAAATACATCACCTAATATTTTTTTTAAATGACTATTTTTCAATACATAAGTCTTTTTGCTACAGCGAATATTATTTAATACAGATAATTGAAATCTGTCCTAACATCTGAATTAAAATAATCATGTGTGAAGTGGTTTTTTCAATCAATTTTTAAATGACCGAAGGCAATTTTATTAAATTGTAGTAAATTGCAAGTTCAAATGATAAGTGTTTGTAAGAATTTCTGAGGTAGTGAAGGTGGGGCTATTTGAAAAATCGACTCTGAAAAAACATTCAAATATTAAATAAATGAATTAGTTTTTCAAAAACTTAAATTTTTTCTGACTACAGAATAAATACAGTTATAAAACATTTTCATGGATAAGACCAAGACAAACAAATTAATCTAAGAAAATACTTTCGAAACGAACTGTCGGGTTTCGAAAAAAAATCTGCGTTGATCTTATATTTTTTGAAAATTTTTTCCGAAAAAACTAGCTTTGTAAATTCATATTTAGCCATGATAAAAAATATTAAGTGTTTCCTCCCCCGCGAAGGGGTAGTTTCCCTTACTGTGGAGACCCGAAAAAAATACTCTACTCTTTTTTTACCTTCTAAAATCAACTTTCCAAAAAACTAGATTTGTAAATTCATATTGACCCGGGATAAAAAATATTAAGTGTTTCCTCCCCCGCGAAGGGGTAGTTCCCCTTACTCTAAAGACTCGAAAAAAGTACTCTGCTCTTTTTTTACCTTTTAAAATCATTTTTCTGAAAAACTACATTTGTATATTCATATTGACCCGAGATAAAAAATATTAAGTGTTTCCTCCCCCACGAAAGGGCAGTTTCCATTACTCTGGAGACTCGAAAAAAATACTGTACTCTTTTTTTACCTGTTTAAATCATTTTTCCAAAAAACTTGATTTGTAAATTCATATTTAGCCGAGATAAAAAATATTAAGTGTTTCCTCCCCCGCGAAGGGGTAGTTTCCTTTACTCTGGAGACTCCAAAAAAATACTCTGCTCTTTTTTTACCTTTTAAAATCATTTTTCCGAAAAACTAGATTTGTAAATTCATATTTAGCCGAGATAAAAAATATTAAGTGTTTCCTCCCCCGCGAAGGGGTAGTTTCCCTTACTCTGGAGACTCGAAAAAAATACTCTACTCTTTTTTTACTTCTTAAAATCATTTTTCCAAAAAACTAGATTTGTAAATTCATATTTAGCCGAGATAAAAAATATTAAGTGTTTCCTCCCCTGCGAAGGGGTAGTTTCCCTTACTCTGGAGACTCGAAAAAAATAATCTACTCTTTTTTTACCTCTCAAAATCATTTTTCCAAAAAACTAGATTTGTAAATTCATATTTAGCCGAGATAAAAAATATTAAGTGTTTCCTCCCCCGCGAAGGGGTAGTTTCCCTTACTCTGGAGACTGGAAAAAAATACTCTACTCTTTTTTTACCTTTTAAAATCATTTTTCCGAAAAACTAGATTTGTAAATTCATATTCCACCGAGATAATAATATTTGAAATATTCAACCCTTACAAAGGGGTAGTTTCCCGAAGTTTAAGGATTCAATCAAATTTACACTTAATATTTTCGCTTTTTTGAAGGTATTCCCAAAAATTTAAATTTGTAAACTGATATTTGCCTGAGAAAAAATACATTACGATTTTCATTGGGGACCAACGTTGCGTTCCTTAGATTCATTTCCTCATAATCTATAGTTTTACCTTTCGAGGATTTAACAGCAAAATTAGTCACAGGTAAATTTGGCACGACCGGTAAAATACAACTGTAAAACATATCTCGTTTTTCATTCCCGTAACTCGCGTACCGTCCTCTGCCTTATCACATGACCTGACAAGTTTTTCGAATCCATCCCAAAACTGAGAAGCCGTCTCACGTGAAAGGTTGAACTTTAAAGCGTAAAGCTGTTTTCGTATTGAGAGCGAGGTTAAATTAATCTCACTAGATTTAATTTCCTTGATTTTATTAGAAAGCTCGACCAGATCTTTCAAATGAATCACTTGACTGTAGTAGCTCTCATCAATACGATTTATTAAAATATCAAGAACCCTGTATCTCATATCATTCCTGGCATTTTCACTAAACGGTATCGCGGGAGTGATTGACGAGTCAATAACATGCAGTAGTCCGCGAGCATGAAGTTCAGATTCAAAAACGTCCACAAAATGTTCTAACTTCGATCCTGTAGTAAGTTTATTTTACTTCTATCTGTGCATAATTACCTGCATTCGTTTCCTGGTTTCTCTCGATCCCGGTCTTACCCCCAAGTGTACGGTTCAAATTCAAGGAATCAGGTTTCCCACATACAAACAACAACTTTTACTTATTTATTCAAGCTTTTATTTTCATAGAAGCATTCCACGTTTCTTTCATAGTGCTTCGAGACAACGTCTTGATGATCTTCATTCCACTTGCAAAATGGAATCTTACTGCCAATTTTTACTGGATAGCATACTTTTTTTATCAGTGATAATTATTATAAATTATTCAATAAATTTGGACAAACTAGTCAAATGACAGACTATGAAGTACAAAACTAAACGGGCCTGGCGATATTACCGGCGGAGTGGTTCGCTTTCCACTGCCCTCCTCCGTTAGGCCCTCTAGCAGAGAGCGCACGCACCCTTCATACTCTCTCCCTCTCTCTCTCTCTCTCTCTCTCTCTCTCTATCTTTAATGCTTCCCTATCGACTTCGACTTTCCCTGAGCAGTGGAAGAAGTCGATGGTGATTGCACTGAATAAAATTCCCTCTCCGTCTTGCCTGAATGATTTTCGTCCCATCTCCCTGCTCAGTTTCATGTCGAAGATTCTTGAGAGGCTTGTCCATATCCAGATTTCTAGTTTTGTTGAATCGCAGGGTTTGATGGACGATTGTCAGGCAGGTTTCAGGGCGGGACATAGTACACAGACGGCACTGCTTAAACTCACGGACGACATTCGAATCGGTATGGACAGGAGACAAATGACTGCGCTACTACTTTTTGATTTTAGTAAAGCCTTCGATTCGGTATCGCACGTAACATTGCTCAGGAAGCTGCAATCTCTGGGTTTTTTGCATGGGGTTTTGAGGTGGGTTGCCTCTTATCTGACTGGCCGCTCGCAGGCGGTAAGAGCGGAGGATGGCACTTTTACTTCTTTCCGTCCCCTTAATAAGGGTGTGCCTCAAGGCTCGGTGCTGGGTCCTCTGCTCATCCTTCTGTTCATCGTTGATATTGCCCATGGCTTTGGCCCTGATGTCTGCTATGTGGTTTATGCGGATGATTTGCAGTTTTACGTGCGGGGCCGACTTGAGGACATGCATGCCATGCTGGGAAGACTGAGCCAGGGTGCTGAGCACGTCGCTGACTGGGCTGCCGCCAATCAGCTGGTACTGAATGCTAGTAAGACCAAGGCAATGGTTTTTGGGACTCCGTCGTATGTCAATAGCTTTAATGAATTGGGTATTCATGACCTGCAGTTTGGCGGCTGCACTGTCCCGTTTTTCCCCTCAGCGCGTAGTCTGAGGGTGGTGCTGGAGTCTAAGCTGAGCTGGAAGGACCATGTTCGTTATGTTTCTCGGAGAGCCATTTCTCTTTTGTACCGTCTTAACCACTTCAGACGCAGCACCACCTTTCAACTGCGCAAGCACCTTATACAGACTCTGCTCTTTCCTATGATTGCCTATTGTTCACTTGTGTACTGTAATATCTCGGGTGAGCAGGATCTCGTATTACAGCGCTTGCTCAATCGTGGGATCAGGTACATCTTTGGGATCAGGAAGAGCGATCATGTCACACCTTATAGACGTGAGCTCGGCTGGCTTCGGGTGGCAGGCCGCAGAGATTATTTTGCTGCCTGCTTGCTCTATAGAATCCTGCACACAGGTACTCCGTCTTATCTGGCGAATTTTTTTGTTGAAAAGCTCAGCTCACGTCCCTTGAGATTGGCTAATCCGCATGCACTTGATGCCATGATTGTCCCCTCTTTCCGCACTAGATCTCTGGAGCGATCCTTTCATGTATCAGCTACCTACTCCTGGAATACCATTCCCCCAAATATTCGCCAATCTACATCCTTCACTTCATTCAAACACCTCATCAAATCACACATCTTTAATACCGAGGGAGAAGATTAAGTTTTTTTCTACACTGTTGAACTTGAGATCTGTATGAAATGAAATGTTAGTTTGTGATTCTCGGAGTGAATACTGATGAGACTGATAATGTTACCCATGTTACTTTGATTGCTATTGTATACCATTATATTCATTTTATTACTTTCATTATTATTATTATTACTTATATTATTGTTATTTTATTCTATCTTATTTTATTATATTTTATTTTATTTTATATTGAAATTTTATCCTAATGTAGAACTTTGTTATAATCTTATGTATTTTGTACTACATAATGTACATTTGATAAACACATCAAAATCAAATCAAAAATCTCTCTGCTGCTACGAACTACAGCTACGCAAGTGCGTCAGAACTTTCATCGAAAATCAGTGTTTTTAACCTGTTCGTTACTTCGTTTTGCAGTGTGCCGTATCGGGTGAACTTTCTGCTATTGTTTTTGACTTTTGTGAATTGAGGGCCTGGATTCACAAACTCGCTTAGCGCTCGAGACGCTCGAGATCGGCCCAGGCAGCCCGATCCGCTGTTTCAA
This sequence comes from Encarsia formosa, assembly GCA_038277355.1. NCBI lineage: Eukaryota > Metazoa > Arthropoda > Insecta > Hymenoptera > Aphelinidae > Encarsia > Encarsia formosa. The sequence continues at coordinate 43,142,811 of CM076187.1, forward strand.
AAATACTGTCATTTTTTACCTATTCAATATATCGCTTTGAAACTTTCCAGAAATATTCATCGAAGCCTAATGAAAAACTTCTCCGCGGGATGTTTTTTCAAAAATAAGTTTTTGTACTCTTTTTTTTAATCCTAAGTTTTAGGTTAGAAACTATGAGTTTTTGATTTTTAATAGTTAATTACTCGGCTCTGATATACTTTAAAAATATTTAAACCGTCCTGTTGGCAGCAGAAAGAGTTCAACAATATGCTGCTAAAATTTCATTAAAAAATATTCAGTCGTTTACGAGTTCTGGCAAGTTGAACAAAAAAGTTAAAATTTTCTCGATACATGCATTTTTTGTTCAATTCGCCACGGTTGTGCTCGAGGTGCTTGCCCGCTCACAGAAGGGAGGGGATACGGTCCAGCCATATCTAGAACGAAGGTGTTGATGAAGTCCGGGACTGAGAAATGTGAATTTTCAGGAGCACGATGAGTACTTACGGAGACAGTGGAGAACGCAACTCTAGCCCGCAGACTTGGTCTAGGAATCACCGACGAGGCTCACCGGCAGAACCGAGGTCAGGCGAGATCGAGAACGTGCCGGTTATTGTCCTCCCACCGCCGCGAGATGATCGCAGACAAGTTCAACTTGATCAAACGACGATTCTGGACACCAGGATCAAGGAGCTCGAAGAACTTCGAAAAGTGACCAGGATACAGAAGTTGGAGTAACAACAGATCCGACAGCTACGGGGAGGAATCTTCGAACCATTGACCGCATCCCCACGACAGCAGCAGCGAGCCCTGGAGCAACCAACTCAAGCGACGGTGGGAGCTGTGGAGCCTGGCCACCATGGTAGCGGACTCCCGTTCGGCGACGAGATGGATGAGATCAAGGAGTTCACCGGGGAAGATGATATCCTTCCGGTGGCAATGTGGATCCGCCGAGTTGCTGAACTCGTGGAGATGTTCAACTGAACCCCAACCAAGACTCGGCTGGCCGCTCGCAGGGCCCTCCCAGGATAAGCGGGGGCATGGGTCCAGCTACAACCAGTTTCGCTCACCTGGTTGGTGCTCAAAGATGGCCTACTCAAAAAGTTTGGTGCAAGGACTGATGGGGTGAGTCCGCCCAAACGTGTGCAGTTCACATGCTGCAACTGACGGGCCGGACCGAAATTCCGGAAAAATGGACCATTGGGTTCTTCGCCCAGGGTCGGAGCCTGGACCTTGGATAGCTCAGATGGCCGGTTTTTAAAAATTGAAGCTGAAGCTTGAATCTGGGATGATTCAGGTGGCCGAATTTTTGAATTCATAGCCGAAGCCTGATCTAGAGATAGTTCAGGTGGCTGGGTTTCAAAAGACGGGACCGGCGCCCGGGCTTTGGCTGCTGCAAGTACCTGAGTTTTGAAAAGTGGGGCCGGAGCCTGAACTTGGATTAGTTCAGGTGGCTGGATTTCAGAAATAGTGGCCGCAGCCTGGACTAATGTCGTCGCAGGTGGCCGCAGGTTTCTAAGGAAGTTTGCCGTTGCCTGGACCTTGGGCGGTGCAGTCGGCTGAATTTTGAGAATGCCAGCTGATGTCTGAACCCGACATGGTTCAGCTGGCTTTTGTTCTCAAAGAGTGATGCCGAAGCCTGAACTGGAAGTAGTTTAGGCGGCTGGGGTTTAAGAATCTGAATGTACGAGTGGTACACGTCGTCAAAGGTCTCCTGCGTGTAGTAAAACAGGTCTTCAACGAAGTAATCGTGACCACGATGGACATCCTTGTAATATCTCAACATTTTGTCGTTGGTCTGGAAGTCTTGCCAAAGTAGCTTGAGACGCAGGATACGAATCTGTGCCAACTCGCGAGTCATCCTGGCTCCTTTGGCTTTAAATGCCTCGAAATGAGTGGTGATTCGAGATTGGATTATGTTTTGTAAGCTTAGGGTTTGTGCAAATGAATTTGGGGTATTCATATTGCAAGGTTCGGGATTGATATTTTATAGTAGGAAAAGTGACTTTGTATTGATGATCCAGGCACAATAATAACAAGATGTAGTTAGCTATCAATTCTTTATTGCACAACGTTTCAAGGGCAATGCCCTCCTTTTCAGGTGTCTAAATATTATTATAATAATTTTAAAAAACATAATACCCAAGTAGAATATTCATAACAGTAAAATGTACAAATAATAACATACCATACGATTAGAAAAACATCACAATGATTAAGATATACGTTAGAAGTAAATATATATAAGCGTAAAGGTGTGTACACAGAAATATGGTTGGCAATTAAAAGTCTAAACATAGTACAAAACAAATAAAGGTGTGATTAAGCTAAATTTAAATCTGAAGTTAGTTACTTGAGAGGTTTTCGCGATAGATTAAAAATAGAACTGTAAGAGTCATCTAGTTCATAAGTATTAGTCTTAATATTAATACTATCATTATTACAGTTTATAAAAAAGGCTTCAGAAATTAAACGCTTAAAATATACAGTTTCTCTATCAAAAATCTCAGGATTACAAAAGTCGAAAGTGTGTTTAAACTCGCGCATATGTATGGCGACTTCAGACTGTCTTTTATAACATTTAGAATGTTCATTCATACGTATGGAAAGGCTGCGACCAGTTTCGCCTGTATAATTACAATCTTTACATTTTATAAAATATACACAGCCCTTAGTATCGAGAATATCAATCTTGTCTTTGGCTAAGGTTATATATTTACTAAGAGAATGATTGAGTTTTGGAACGCACATTAGATTGTATTTGAAACACGTTTTTTAAATTCATTATAGATTTTATCATTCAAAAAAGGAAGAGCTATAGTTTCATTCGGTCATTCACACAATTAGTAGTCCTATCTTTGTTATTGTATTTCAGGTATCTGAGTCTGTGTTGTATATATTTGTTAATAAATTTAGCAGGGTAGTTGTTAGCAGTCAGTAATTGTGAAACAGTGTAGAGGTTTTGGGCATGAAATTTAGGTGATGAAAGTTTAATAGCTCTATCTGTAAATGTTCTACTGTGAATATTCTCCTTGGGTATTATGTTTTTTAAAATTATTATAATATTATTTAGACACCTGAAGAGGAGGGCATTGCCCTTGAAACCTTGTGCAACAAAGAATTGATAACTAACTACATCTTGTTATTATTGTGCCTGGATCATCAATACAAAGTCACTTTTCCTACTAATTTACTCCTAGGCAATACAAAGTTGATTTACGATATTGATATTTCATAGATAAATCAATGGTTAAAGTTATAAATAACTTTGTATTTGGGCAGCTGAAAAGCGAGAATTTAGCTGGGTGAAATTAGATTTGGTTCTGGCTAATTAGTCGAGAGGCGAGCGTTTGACTGGATTAGCGCAGACTTGAGGTAGGTAGTTGAAAAGCGAGCGTTCAACCTGATATAATATTTTTAAATGAATTCAATGGGGTAGAATTCTAGAGTGGATAATTCAGTGGGTGGCGAGAATAAGCTGGTAAAACTGGATATTTCCGCCCCTTTAATCGACTGCGGTCGATTAATAGTAAATAAGAATTATAGATGATAATCTTGAGATACATAGCTGTGCAATTGAAATCGATCGGGCAATTGGCTAAGCCAATACCTTTCACTAGAGTGTGAAAGGTAAATAAAAAAAGTAAAATAAAAGACTGTTTTGGGTTTAATGGTATTTCCAGGTCGAATTAGTTAAAAAGCGAGCGTTTAATCTAATTGACGCGTGGAGAACAAAGCTAAAGGCTGAGTTGGTGTAAGTAACTCGGTGAAGGTGAATAAAATTGTGTGAAGAGAGCTCCAGGAGTTGTTCGCTTGTGGTTTCTGATGCTTGGACCCAATCCGATGGTTGATTTCAAGGTGAGCAGGGTGCTCCATAAGGTATCTGATGGTTGGATGAAGCTCCAGGGCATTGGACAACCAGTGGCTGGCGAAGAAAGTCCAATTGGGTTATACGCTGAGGTTAGCTGGAGTCCAGAGCCAAGCCAAATAGTTGTAGTGTGAATTAGCAGGGTGTAAACCTATAAATTCAAATGATTTCAGTATTTTGTTTGAAAATTATAGTTTAATAAGGTATTGAAATTTGATATGAGTAAAATAAAAATACTTGAAAAAGGTAAACAAACTTCAAGGTTATCTTGTATGTGATAATAATGTAAACAATCTTGTTTACTTTAGTCTGCAGCATAAAGAGCCAAACAGAAATAAAAGGCAATTTGATTAGTTTTGTGGTAAAAAACTAAGAAAAACAAATATGGAACAAACACACCAGATTACTTGATCCATCGACGCCAGGGTGCGCACTTCACGAGCTCCTGTTTGTTGCAAATGATGCTGGTGCGTTGGGTGTCAAGCTGCTGCTTGGCTGCGAACACCTGACTGGTCTGACCGCTGCTTCCTCGGGCTGCGTTTCTCTCCTGTTGTTCCAGGCTGTCTCGCCGAGTGAAGGCGGTGTGGTCCTTGGGTGCAGGTGCCTTGGATGCACTGCACGTTGTAACCTGAAGGGGCTAGCAAGATGGTCGCTCTTGCCAGCTGGTGGATTGTTGTTGTGTGTTGCAGCGAGATGATGCGAGCGCTACTCTGAGTGTCGGTCGTCTGCTTGCTGCTGGTGTGTGGGCCGCGTTGTATGGCTGGCACCGTGTGGTTTGCATGGTTGTTGGGTGCGAAAAACCTCGTGGTGGCCTTGGAGCGGGTAAGTCCAGCTTTTTACGGTGTTGCTGAAAAGATGGTTGCTCTTGTCAAAACTTAGCTGGTGCTCGCTGCTGTTGCGTGGCGAGGCTAGTTGTGTGCGAACCGATGCGAGCGCTGCTCCGAGCGTCAATCAGCTGCTTGCGTTGGGGCCAGTTGTGTTCGCTGGACTTGGTGGGTAAAGGAGAGACGCGGAGCGGTCAGGTGGTCGTCCGTCTCTCTCGATCCTACAGCGACTGCTTGCTGGTGCGTGGTGGTGATGCGCACGCCACTTTTCGTTGCAGTCACTGGGTCTTCTTCGTTGGAAGAAAAAGATGGCCACTCCTCGTGTCGAGTTTTTAACTTTACTTTCCACTAACACTTAACTCGCGTTGCGGCCACCGGTAATATCCGGGTCGATTAGGACCAATGTTTGGAATTGGAGAGTAGTGGACTGTACAAAGAAAGGATATTTTAACCGCGATCGCGAGGGAGTGGAATGGAAAAGAGTAAGTGTTTAAAAGGACAACACTGTGTAGTTTATGCTGCACTTTAACTGATATTTATTTACACTATAAACAAACGAGGAGAGAGAGCTCGCCGTTTTGACCAGGAGTCTCTCTACCTCAGTAAAACGACGCGTATAAGCGGGCGATCTCGCGACGGTGGGTTCGAGTCCCGTGACGCGTGGTTGCGGCATCACGGTTGCAGCAAGACTGGTGTGGGCGGAAACTGGTCGCTCCGGGCAGCTCCGGCGTGGGTCACTCGGATGACCAATTCCGTGGTGAAAAAGAGGCGGTGAATTTTGAACAATGTTCTTTAATACTTAATTAATTTATACATATTTCATCAATAACAACTTTCTCATTCAAATTTCAAAAATTTTGATTTAATATCTTTTTTAAATAAACTAATATAATATAATTACAATTTCTTGTATTAAAAGATAAACTATTCCAACCTCTCTTCAATCTGTTTGTAACAGAATAACATAACCAATCTGTTTTACAATAAGATTCAACCAATTCTCTGGGATTTCTTTTAATGAATCGTATATTTCTAATCGAAAATAAATCAATAATATCACCCTGAGTAGAGTACAAGTTTCTAACAGCTTTGAAAGTAAAAATATGATCATTAAATTCATGAAATGATTTTATAGATGCAACTGAATACTTCTTAGCTATACTTTCATAATCGGGTGATCTTTTATTTATTGGATTTCCATCCTTAAAAGCCAAATACCTCAAAAATTTGTGATTCACCTTTTTAAGTTTATAAATACACAGAGCAACTAATAATTTTATCCAAATCTCTCTGTTATCTTGTATAATCTGTTACATTTAAAATCTTGAAGAATAGTATAATATCATCAGCAAATATTAGTATATTAACACAAGCAGTGGCCAAATGGGCTGCTGACAATGGGTTGGAACTCAACGCTGTTAAGACCACGCTGATGATAGTTGGCACCACAACCAACTCAAGAGTATCAACGTCCACCAGCTCCCTCAGCTCTACCTTAATGGCACTCACGTACCATACTCCCACTCAATCAAACTACTAGGAGTACACCTGGATGAGACCCTTGAGTGGGAGAGACAGGTGAATAATATCTCAAGGAAAGTGCATTACTCGCTGTATACACTAAGACATTTTTACAAATCGCTTGCTCGAGATCTCAGAGTCAGACTCACGAAAATCTTGGTGTTATCGATCTTTGACTACAGTGCCCCTCTCCTTACCACACTCACACAAAGACAAAAGGACAGACTGAAGGTACTACACAATGCTTGTGTTAGGCTTGCACACGGGGGCATCCCTAAGATGTCTCCAGTAACGCCCTACAGACTAGCATTAGTATGGCTTGCTCCAGAGACACGTAGGGAGTATCTTACCATTAACCTGGCTTCGAATGTCTTGAAGACCGAACTTCCAACCTATTTGAATCTAAAATTTACATTGGACCCTGGTGCTGAAATGCTCAGGCGTTAACCTAGGTTTCCAACACCACCCTTGGTCTGTCCTCCCTTCAGTAAGCCCATCTACGAGCATTCGTTCATTGTTCAGACCTCACAGGCTATATACAGATTTGTCCACCTTTTCTTGGAAAACAACACTCCAGATACGTTCAAATACGCTCTCAAAAATGCTCTCTTTTCGCGGGACTGCGACGCTAGAGCTTACATACAGGGCCTCGATCTCATGCCACCACTCACACGCGAAATTCTCAGCCAACTTCTTCATACTTAATCATCCCACGCCGAATACAACATGTTTTACTCTTCACTCATTGCACACCTCATGAAGTTGAGAATTAGCGTACTCAGAGAAGCACACATACTCGGTGACCCTGTTTAACTCAACCATTAGAAAACAACTGAACCATTAGAGAACTAGCCGTCAACAAATCTGAAGATACAGTCAAGAACACGATTAGCCAATATTATAACCTGCTACATCTAATAAGATCACTGTATATACTTGTTAATAATTATTATTAAATTTTTCAATACTATTGCAATATGTTAACTATTATATTTGTTATATATATTATTATCCACGTTGTAACTACTCTCTAACCTGACGAGTATGGTAGGGCTTGCCCTATACTCGATATTTATTAATAAACAAACAAACAATCTAGCTCAGTGGCTAAATCATTCATAAACAAAGTAAAAAGAACAGGGCCCAAATGGGACCCCTGAGGAACCCTGGATGATACATTATAACAATCACATAGATGACCTTTAACTTTAATTCTTTGACTTCTATTTGTTAAGTAGGAGGCAAACCATTTAATTAGTTTACCTCCAAAGGCATGAGATATTAATTTATGTAGTAGAAGTATTTTTCGATAATGCCTTAATTATAGAATCATTATATATATCCATGCTGCTCCGTAACTCTTTTAAGTGAACGTAAAGATGATAATTTATTAGTAACCCCAGCATCGAACGATTTAACAACAGAACCCATAAGAGAAATATAGGCCTATAATTTGCAACATCCCTGCTGTCGCCGTTTCTTGAATACAGGAGTCACAATTGATAATTTTCATCTATCAGGAAAAATACCGCTATTCAATGACTTCCTAAAAAGAATAAGCCGTGGCTTCACTAAGGAGTTTGCACATTTTTTCAAAAATACTATTGGTGGATTGTCCGAGGTTATGGTATGACTAGAATTCATACTCTCTAATGCTGACAATATATCACTATAATCAATATCGAAATCATTATATAATCTAAAATTATTATTAACCGAATTATAATCGTTTATATCACAATCTGAAGAATATATAGATTTGAAATTTTCCGCAAATAAATTACTTATTCCTATCGGATTATTGCGTTTACAATCTTCAAAGTACATTTTACCTGGGAATTCATTTGATTTATTCAAATCATTAACATAATTCCAAAATTTCTTTTTATTTCTATATGATTTTATCTCCATGTTTTCCATATATTAATCATGATGAATTCTAGACTGCAATACACTGAGCTTTCAATTTAAAAAAAATAATTTGATCATCTAAAATATCAGTTTGTAACCAAATTTTATGACTTTTTTTTTTGTTTATAATCAAACTAAAAAGTTTATCCAAGTACCATTTGGGATAAGTACAATTTATCTCAACAAAGAGAGGAGCAAATTTTTACAATTTTTATTTACATTTTCATAAAATAAATCAGTAGCCCTATCTATACACAAATTTTCAAAATTAGTATTCCAACCTATCAGATTAAATTTATGATTTAACTCAGAATAATTAGCTATATCATAATTAAAGGGTATAGCCGGGTAAGATAGTCGAATCGGCCCCCAGCGTGAACCCCTACAATATATACATCATTCGAAAGGGCATGAAAAAAGAAAATTTTTGGCGCCAACCAGAATTTTTTGTACCCACTACTGCGCATGCGCGGTCCAAAATAGTGATTTTTCAACTTTGATTTTTATCTCAAAATCTAAGAGGGCTAGAAAAACGCGGTTTGCGGCAAAATTTTGTTTACAAAAAATTTAGTTCAACCATATTTTTTAAAATAATTTTTTTCCCTAAAAAATGCGATTAAAAAAAAACGGTGATACATACCTCTCTAGAAAAAAATATGTCATGTATTTTAAGAAAAAATAGCTTTACACATTTTTTCAAATTTTTTGAAGTGGTGAAAGACACTTTTTACGCCAAATTGTTGAAATTTTTTATCTAAATTACCACCTAGCGGCTGCATACTGCATTAAAATATAACAACATTTATATTGCTGAACTAAAATTCGAAAAACAGCCTTAACAATTTGAATTTGGCGCCAAAAATTATTTTAAAAAATATGGTTGAACTACATTTTTTGTAAACAAAATTTTGCCGCAAACCGCGTTTTTCTAGCCCTCTTAGATTTCGAGATAAAAATCCAAGTTGAAAAATCACTATTTTGGACCGCGCATGCGCAGTAGCGGGTATAAAAAATTCTGGTTGACGCCAAAAATTTTTTTTTTTCATGCTCTTTCGAATGATATGTATATATATATAATTATATATATATATATATATTGTAGGGGTTCGAGCTGGGGGCCGATTCGACCATCTTACCCGGCTATACCCTTTACATTGTGGTAAAATATCAGTTACTTTATTATTTAATTTAAAAAATAAAGGATAATGATTACGCTTTTCAATTTTTACCAGATGATCCGTTGATTGTATAATTTCTATATCACCACCCTTTAATGAAGAAAATAGTAAATCCAGAGTATATCCTTTTTGCTCAAGTTCAGGATAATATTAAAAAAATTCCAGATTTATATAGCATTTCACAGTGATATCCAAATTTTCCAAAATAAATCGCATTTATATACACAATTCATCCAATTTGTTGTTGATGAATAAAAATATCCAGGAATTATAAAGTCGTGTTCAGGGTATTTTTTTTTTAGATATTTAATCTTTTTTTTTTGTGGTTTTTATATAACTTTATAAAATTCATTATACTTTGTGCGTAAGCCATTTACATTCTGACAATAAAAAATTACATCCGTAGATTGTAACAACTTCATTTTTCTTGATTTATATAATTTTTTTTTTTTTTTTTTTAACACAATAGTTGGAATACCATTTTGAAAAATAGCAGTTTTTTGGGCTTCTTCTGGATATATGTTTATATACTCTTCAACTTGTGTTTTACACCTTTTAAATTGATCTCTTTGAAGTTTAGTATGATCCTCGTTGACCTTGACATCACTGGTAGTTTTCTCCAATTTCTGAGTATTTTTGATCCATCAGATCTATTGTCAAGTATCAGCTTTCAACTCCTGTTTTTTTTTCAGGAATTGTAGTACCTAAGCTAAAAAAATTTAGCAGAATCTAATTTAGTTTCAATTTCAATGCTACTTAATACATTAACAATACTTTGCCTATCAGCTATAGTTTCATCAGGACCATCTGACTCTAGAATGTTATGAATAATTAAATTATTTTTGATAGGCTGTGTGAGTTTCAATCCTTAGTAAATTTGCTGAAAATCGTCAAGTTTTGATGTATTGAGTGTATCAGAATTATTAGCTGAAATTGTATAAGGTAGAGGGCCCAATTGTGGTCCCCATACCTCAATTAATGGTCCCGTTTAAAAAAAAATAATTTTTAAATAATTTTAAAGTTCAATTATTTAATTTAAAAAATTATTTATGTATATAAATAATATTAAGCTAAATGATAAGATTTTTTTTTTCTTTTTTTTTTTTTAAACCCGTTTTATCTCAGCAGTCTTAATTATGTGAGATGACCTTACAACTTAACGAGACGTGTTTAGTGCGAGTGCACTGCTGTGAGAAAGATACTTTTGAACTTCAATTTTTCTATCGAGTCTAAATAAACCTTAAATGTATTATATATAAATAGAAAGCTCGGACGTTAAAGATCATCATCGTCATTATTTAATAATTTTTAAATAATTTTTTTTTCGTAAATAATGCTATTCTCATAACTACGGACTAAATTTCAAATTTCGCTACACCAGTACTTTCACCTAGCCTAAGACGGTGTGGAGATTGCCCCATTTAATGAGAGTTTTTGCATGCACGCAATAAAATATCGGTTTCCTTTATTTCTAAATTTAAAAAAAAGTGTTTTTGCTGTCGACACAGAAGTTTAGATTAACATTTTTCACAAAAGTAAGTATTATTTCATTGTTATTTACTTGAACATGAATCATAACCTCAAAAGTGAATAACTTGAAAATATGATTATTCTTTACTTATTTTTTATTTATTTTTTTTTTATTTCACTGAATAAATTATTTAAAATTTGAATAAAAATTTACTTTAAATAGTAAAAAATTATAAATGAATCAGTTTTACTTTTAAATTGTCACTCATTATAACTTTAACATATTTTCGATTTTTTTTTTTTTTAATTTACAGACATATGGTTTCCAAAAAAAGCCATCTGTTCTTGTCAGTTGTAAAGAGGATAAAAAAAAAAGAAACCAAAAAGAAAAGTTATTCAGAAAATAATATTACTCATGCTATTCAAGCAATTAAATCTGGAGCTTCGGTTAAGAAAACTGCTGCTGTTTATGGGATCCCTGCCTCTACATTGTTTAGAAAAATAAAAAGCCCAAGTGCTAATAAGAAACCAGGACCAGTTTCAGTGTTACCGGTGACAGTAGAATTAGATATTGCTCAGTAGATTGTTTTAAGGGCTCAAACTTGTTCAGCGGTGTCAAAAGCAGAGCTTCTTGATGGAGTGGGTACCAATGTCAAACAACTAGGATTATAAACACCTTTTACTAATGGACTACCAAGTAAACATTGGTATCAAAGCTTCAGAAAAAGGCACTCTAAAGTTACCATCAGGAAACCTAAAAAATTGAGTCATACAAGAGCCAACATAACAAGAGAGGACTTGCAAGAGTGGTTTGACAGCATAAAATCTTATTTAAAAGAAAAAGATTTATTATAAGTAAGCGCTGACAGAATATTTAACTGTGACAAAACGTCTGTTCCTCTCAGCCCAGAAGCTAGTTCTGTGTTGGCTGAAAAAGGAGCCCGCTTAGTCTACCAAATTACTGATGATAATAAACAAAACATAACTGTTGTAAGTGTATATTCTGTAGCTGGTGTTCGTGCTCCTCCAATGATCATGTATTCTTACAAAGAATCTGTTCCTTTGAATATTGTAGAAAAACTTCCAAAAGATTGGGGAGTTGGAAATTTTGAGACGGGCTGGCAGACGTCAGAAACATTTTATGAGTATATAACCAATGTGTTTACACCCTGGCTCCAAAAACAAAACATCCAGCTACCTGTGATTTTTTACCTGGAAAATCACTCTTCCCACTTATCACCACAATTAATTTCATTTTGTAGGGAGAATCAAATAGAGCTCATAGGACTTCTCCCCAACTCAACCCACATAACCCAACCTCTTGATATTGCTTTTTTCCATCCATTCAAAGTTGAACGGAAAAAAACACTTCCTAAATGGAAAAATTTGAGAAATGTTACTCGACTTAAAAAGGAAGATATAGCAGTAGTGATCAAAGAGACATTGGACAATATGAAAAATGAAAAAAGCGCAGTGATAAATGGTTTTAGAGCAGCAGGGCTGTGCTCATTTAACCCTGAAGCAGTACGGACTATGACATTTTAAACAAAAGAAAAAAAAAAAATGAAGCTCCCATCGATAAGTCAAATGAAGAACATTTACTCCAGTTTGAGAACAACATTGATCCAGACTTATTGACTCAGTTTCAAATTGCTTCGCTCTCTGGTGTTTGAACAAGAGACGTACAAGAGTTTGGACTTTTTAAGTACTTCACGTTTTTAAAAAATGGTAAATGAGATATTTTATATATTCTTACTGTTATTGTTAATTTTATTTATTATTTTTTCAATTATTAATTTTTTTTACATTTTTACAAATCAATTTTTTTCAATCAATTTATTATAATACACATATATACATTAATTTTTTCCAGAGTTAGTTTAGTTGTTTATAGGCTAAGCTAATTTAAAAATTTATGATTTTTAATTATTTTATTTGTGTATTTACTTTAATTATTATATTGTTACTACAAATAGGGGATAAGTCAGTAAGTCTAAGTTGTGAAAGTGTTTGCTGTCAGGTTGAAAATATTGAAGAATCGGTGGTTTTATGTATTAATAGAAAAATACCCTCAGAGATCAACCATGAAAATAATAACGCTCACTGTAACAATTTAGATGAATTAGTTGCTAAAAGTACTGATACTAATACAGAAAAACCTGTAGAAATAAGTTATGAGACTGAATCTGTTGACTCTAATTATGTTAATATAAGCCTAGAAAACATCCCTGTTTTAAAAGAAGTTTCTTCGATAACTACTGATCAGATACATACTGATGAAATAATTTTTGACCGAGTATCTAATATGGACAGTGTAACAGTGCTCGTCCGGGGAAAAACAACGACGATCCGCGTTGTCGGACCAGCAACTGTACGCGTATAAAACTTCCGAATACTCGCTCCTGAGTACTCCTGCAGCCGTTGCTAGTACCTGCAAATAATTAAATAGACATGCTTGGGGAGACGCGTACGTGGGCTAGCTGTCAAATGCCGGCAGTGGGCGGGGCTATCCCCCAAGCTAAAATCAAAATAAAATAAACTAAATTTCTCAGAATTAATAAATTCTCTAAATGAGGAAAAGTCGAGCGGAGGAAAAAGATTCGGTTTCAATAAACACTCTGGAACAACAATTAATTTTAACTTACAATTTATTAACAAAACAATAATAAAAAAATAATAATACAAAAATTAATTGTCGCGATCCTAGAATTTAAAATCTAAAGTTCGGCCGATCGCGCTAGTGGCCGAACAAAGAGAGTCGAATGTAAACAAAACAATCTGCCGGGCGACTATGCGCGCCGGCTCGCAAGTTTCTACGTGTGAATTCTGACAAGAATTCACGCGTTGAACCTTTCGGAAATAAATCCAGATAGGGAGAGAAAAATCGACAAGTTCTCTCCCTTACCGCGACACACTCCTTCACTCTATCTGCACTCGAACGCGGTTACACAAACCTTTACAGGCGCGGGTGGAGATCTCCAAGCGAAGACGGGTGGTCTACGAAAACAGCACACACTCTTTTACAGCACTCATTCCTCGCGATGTCGTGCTTAACGAAAACCTCAACGCGACTCGCGATTACAGTACTTTTTCTCTCTGACATTGAAAGAAAAACGAGCATCCGTGCTAACGTTCTACACACGACTGGCGCGCTTCCGTCCCGTTCTACCCGGTCCGACCTCTAACGGTCGGTCCGTTCCGGAATGGTCCGCGAGCTGCTGAGCGTCAGCTGCTGGCCCACGTCCACACGGATAATCAATATCGATCGTGTGGACGGATGTTTTCACCGATCGTGACAACAGTTGTGTGGATCCTATAGCTAAAAACAATCTAGTCGATCGTTTTGAACAATAGCTAAAAACAATCTAGTCGATAGTTTTGAACAAGAAAATTTTTTATCACTTGATAACAATATTGTAATTGAAAAATCACTTTCATCTAACGTTGACTCTACTGAAGAAGTTGATGCTGGAGGTACTAGTACAGCACTTCATTTGCCACAAGCAGAGATTTTCAGTATTGATAGCCAAAGTAAGTTTTTTCAATTTATGATTTTCATTATTTAGTTAATCTTTAATTTCTTTTGTTGATTTGAAAACATTTTTCAGCTAAATCATCGCTTGATACTGATGAAAGCAACCAAAATATTTATTTCTTGAATTTTGACACTTCAGAGATCACCAATGAAAACGATGGATCAATTGCAAATACAGGTCAGTACCTACTCTCAGCTAGTTCGTCATTTTCATTATTTATAGAAAAAAAATTTCTAATACTTACTATTTTACTTTAGGTGACAAAGTTTTTTCTAAATGTTTTCCTGTGGACTACTTACCACCAAAAAAAAAAAAGAAAATTCTAAATTCTAAAGAGCCAAAGCCACCTGCAGCAGGAAATAAAAGTTTCTATTTTGAACATGTTTTAATAAAAGATGAAAAATTAAAAAATTAAACGAAAAAATAACGTTAAAACAAGATCTTAAATCAAAGAAAGATAATCTACAAAATGAAAAAAAAGACATTATGAACAAATTGAAAGAAATATCTGGAAAAATAAAAAGTGATCCTGAAAATGAAATACAGTATTTGAAAAATAAAAAAGATCTTCTTGATCAAAAATTCGAATTAGAATTAGCAATAAAAGATTTTCAAAAAAAGATGAATGATTGACAATCTGAAATTAAAGAAGAAAAAAAAGTAAAGCCACACTTGTCCAATTTAAGAAAAAAGATTTTTTTTACTGTATAATTATTATTATTATTATATTATTCAGTTTATATTAATATTTATATATTGATATATATATATATAATATGTAGTTAATTATAAGATTGATATAATATATTTTCAAGAGTTTATCAATAAATTATTAAATTGTCCATGAAAAACTTATTTCTATTTCTTTTTTTTAATTGTGAACGCAATTCATTTATAAATACTCATGCGGTCCATTAACTAGGGTAAGTAAAACCCAAAGGAGGTTATGCATGTAGAAAAGGTCCATTAATTGGGGTACTTTGACACGCGATCTCAAAAACACGGTCTAAAAGGCTAAAAGGCCTTTGTTTTAAACATTGTTTAATCAATAAATAAATGAAAAATTTGAGCAAAAATAATTTATTTTAATTCTTAAGACCTTCACAATTAAGTTTAAATAAAAAAATTCAATAAATCTCCTTTGTTTTTTTTTATAAATTCAAAATTTTGAAAATTGTCATTTTTGCGGACCACAATTGGGCCCTCTACCTTAGTTTACAGTTGAATTATCTGTTAATACATTAGAATTATTATGGGTGTGATTGTCACTGTAATCATCGAACGTTCTCCATTTATTCTCTTGACGTTCATAATCCTTGAGAAATTTTGGTGAGATAGAAGTTTGGCTTTTTGTCACTGCAGTGAAGTACTGGGTTGAGTTATCCGTTTCACGTTGAAGAATGGTTGTTTTCGAAGCCACCCACTGATAGGCCTTTGTCCATGCTCTCTTTTTATGACGGTATTTGTAGAATCTACTCCGTTATTCGAGTAAGGGAGACCAGCAGCAGCACCTTCATACCCATTAAGGTGTTTGTATTCTGGTACAGCTTTTTTTACTGATTGAAACATGAATGCAAAATTCTCCTGTGTTTCTTCTTTTGTTATTGCGACAGCGAAAGGATGAAAAGCATAATTCGCGTCACTTGTACCAACAAGAAGAACAGGATAGCCTTGCCGGATCAGTTTGTAGGTCGCATCTGTTTGCACTAATCTCATGAATTTCCTGGCCAATGCTAATAATCTACGCGTTGACAAAATTATTTTCAAATCCTGTTCTTCAAAATCAAAAGACTCTGCAAAAATGTGGAAATTAACCACGTATGGTTCATCTTCATCATCCGGAACTTGAGTGCGCTCATTGTACCAAGCTCTAAGATCTGTGGCCAATACGGAAAGGGTGCCTTTATCATTTTGGATTGTTCTAAGAAATGCAACAAGTTTTTCTTTCGCAGGTTCTATCATCTGATTTTTACGAATGAGATTTAGTAGTGCATTTGACTTTGTAATACTCTGCATATTTATCTTTTACAAAAGCATTAATTTCTGATGATAAGCCTCGTGTAGAATCAATATTTTTATGTTCGTGCTCCTCCTCTGTTTCGTACAATGACACGCAAATATCCGAAGAATGATATAGTATGTACAAGCCCGCTGGACACCCAGACCCTTTATAAATTCCCCTAGTGCAACGATATTCAACTCGTTTTCCTTCTGCCACCATTTTCGTTGAAGATATTTTCCAAACTTCTTGCAACTTTACAGCACTTTCTGCCTCTGTTGCTGATGGGTATTTGTGACGTAAAAGCCACACTCGTGTTGGTCGCTTGCATTTTTTTTTAGGCTGCTGGATCACTTCAGATGAATTTTCTTCTTCAGATGAGTTCTCAGAGGTTTCAAAATACGTTATCTCACCAGCCATCTTTTAGCTCTTTGCTTTACTCGTCGACTCAGACGATAATAAAATGGGTGTAGAGATACTTAGTGAAAGAGTCAGTATTAATTAGTCACGTGGTCTTTTGTTTCTAGGCTTGATAGGAAAACACGTTTTAATTAAACCGTGCAAAAGTATTTATTTTCCTGTGAGACCCACATCCCGTGCAAATGGTTTTATTTCCCTTGCATTTTAATACTTCCCAATTATTATTATTATTATTATTATTGTTGCATAAATTTTTAATTTTTGCATCTATGTCATCTTTCAAAAAATCAGAGCTAGCTTGCAATTCATCAATTTTTGTTTTAAAATCCTCCTAGAGTTTCACAATATTTTCTTTAAATTGATTTTGAAGATGAGATAACTTATCACACATTTCTCTCTTAACTTTTCGAACTTTAACCTTTGTAGAAAAAATTTCATTATCATTAGCATTTTGCTCAACAATTTCATTATTCAGTTCCACTTTCAATTTACTAATATTTTGTACAATAGTGTCTAGCTTGGAAACAGAATTATCTTCTGATATATTGTTAACTTTTTTTTTTAGATCAGTAATATCTGCAGCATTGTTATTCTTTAAACAAGTTTTACATTCAAGTGTCACTTTAAAGGCACATTAATTCTTTAATTACACTTTTGTAATGAAAAATAAAAAAAATCAAGTGAATAATAATTGTTAGTTCACAAAAGAATGATCAATATAGCCTAACAATAAGATAAAGTATCAAAGCTGAAGCCCAGCTACTGTTACTGCGTCCAGCAGACGTAACATGAAATATTCTAATTTTTTTTTTTAATTTTTTACCGCTTAGGGTTTTGGAATTGTATAATTAGCGTAATTGTTTATTTGTTCATTTATCAATTTATTTGTTTATTGCACTTGGATTCCAGGGTTATGAGTATTTGAGAGCTTAGGGTATATTTTAATTACATAATTTTTTACTATTTTTTGTAACGTCCAGGGTTATAGGATTGTAGGGTTATCGTAAATGTTTATTCTTTTAATCAAGAAGTAGTTTTTGGGTGAGATGCTTCAATGCGCAATAAGAAACTTGCGAGACACTTGCAGATGAACACTTCAGTCATGGTGTTGTTTATTAACTAATTTATAGATACAAATCTTGATGAGAAAATCATGGATTGCCAATAATTGAAAATATATATAAAAGCTACTTATTGCAAGATAATTATTGCGCTCGTAAACTTCAAAAACTAAAATTCTTCAAATTTAATTTAAAGACTTTAAACTAAATTTAAAATAAAAAATCTGTAATAGGAGCAAGCTACTTTATTCATTTTAAAATATACGTTTGACTATACTTTTAAGGTAGTACGTATGGTACTCGGATAAAAGATCGAAATTGCATGAAACTTGATATGATATTTTACTACACTGGTGCAAAGAAGCCCTAGAGACGTTTGAAATTGAAATATTTTTCTTAAATAAGCTAATTAACTTTTTAATTTTCAGAAAAATTAAGAACAAAAAATAAAACTGGACCTGGTTTCATGAAAAAATTTCCTGATGATATTCAGATGGCAGAAATTTTAACAGATGGAGATCCTAATATCTTAATGAGTACCAAATTTAATCCGCAAGAAAAACCTGACATTTCTGGATTATTTGGGGAAAAAAAAATTTCAAAAAAAAAGCGTTCAACTAATGAAATAGATAAAAAGCTTGTTCAGAGTGATAAAAAAACTACTGTGACTCATCCTAGATTTTTGCGAGAAAATGATCATGAAATCAGAATTAGGCAACAGCCTGTAAATCAAGTTTCCAAATCAAATAATCTTTCTCCAAATGGAACCTATTCTTGCCATTTATGTAATTTTTCAGCCTCTCGAGTAAATGTTATAATTTGCCATTTAAAAACCCACAGATTTAGCAAAGAATCATCTGTAGTACATAGTGTGAAAGTAAAAGACAAATGTTCTTCAACAATATCCAAAACAAAAAACCGTGATGACTTATTACTTAGAGAAAAAAAAATTAAAAAACTAAGCAGTAAACAAAAAAAAATTGATAATTTAATACTTATACAAGAGGACCTCTCAAAAGTAATCGAAAAACAAATTAAGAAAAATTCTGATGCAGAGTTGAGAGAAAAATTATTAGCTGATTGGAATGAAGATTCTGATGATAATGAAAGTTTAGAAAAAACCTTTGATGACGGTCAACTAGAAACATCGGTTACTTCCAACTGTGGATTTGAAATGAAAGAAGGAAGTAAGAAGGAATCTCAAAAAATAAGTGAAACCAGCTTTGATGCGACTGAGCTCTTATTAGAATCTAATAAAATACTTGAAGAAACAAACAGCTTTGCTAGACTTTCAAATTTTGATGTTAGCTCTGTGCAGTCGTCAGATAAATTAAAACTACAAAAAAATGAGAAAGATGAATTAATAAAAAAAAAAACTCAAAATTTGGAAAAATCTTTCGAAGTTAATGACAATGAGGCACGTCTATCATGCTTTGATTTTAACGAAGATGACATTCAAGAACCGAATGTATCGTCTAGTAAAAAAATTCCACGAAATTTAAAAAGTAAAAATATTTCAACTAAAAATGATGATAACCTTAATGCAGTTGATAGAATCGGACGAAAGATTTCTACTGAAAATAGCAAAATATTACAGGTATGCACTCTTGATAAAAAACGTTCAGAGTTAAGTGAAAATGATTCTTCCTTAGATGAACCTGACTTGAGTTTAAGAAATAATAAGGGACGAATATGTGAAAGTCTAAATGATTCTTTT
Organism: Encarsia formosa; assembly: GCA_038277355.1. Classification (NCBI taxonomy): domain Eukaryota; kingdom Metazoa; phylum Arthropoda; class Insecta; order Hymenoptera; family Aphelinidae; genus Encarsia; species Encarsia formosa. Next base: position 43,162,292 of record CM076187.1, read on the forward strand.
GCAAAATTTAATAACAAGAAGTCAGATTTTTTTCCCAATGAAGCATCTGCTTCATTTGAAATAGCAAAATATTTTGAATCAGATAAAAAGGCAAACGATATTTCTGATACTGAAAAATTTCAAAAAACCAAAAAAATGAAGAAACTGTCTCTAGTTGAAAATGAAAACAAAGATAGTATTGAAGAAGACAGTAAAATTGTAGCTGAAGAGATACTTGTGATTGAAAAACAATTTAAGCAAAACGATGATCCTAACCAAAATTTTTTTCCAAAAGATCAAGAATGTGAAAGAGATCAGACCAATTTTCAAAATTCACATTCACTCTCAGCTATCCAATCCAACAGTATGGTAGACTCGTTTTTTCAACAAGAAAGTTTTTCACAGAATTCACAGCGAAATAAAGATGGAAAAGTTTTCTGCATCACAAACACAGATATCAATCCGAGGAAACGCCAACTACAGTTAGAAACTAATCAAAGCATAGCTAAAGAATTGAATTCTCCAAGCAACGAAAACTGGCAAACACTTCAGCACAGTAAAATGAAAAATCAATGTTCTAGTCAAAAGTTTTCTGATTCTCAGTCAGAATATTGTAGGACTGCTAAAAAACAAAAATTAGATAATGAATCTGATCCTGGTTTAGATCTCCAGAGTTTAGACTTATTAAGATCTGATGAAAATTTTGAAGACATCAAACAATCTAAAGATAGTAACATGTCTCAAAAAGTCTACATAGAGCACGAAAATTCAAAAAATCAAAGTACCTCATCAAACTGTGCTAAAATTAATGAATCGAAAATATTAAATGATACAGAAGATTACAGTCTTAAAAACTCACCAAATCAAAGTAAATATATTTTTTAGTAATGAAATATTATAGTTGGGATCTTATTTATACTTTTATTGTTTATTTATTTTGCAGGTACCTGTCATAATTTCAAAGATCAGTTGATTATGGAGAGTAATGAAATTGGAAAGAATTATAATGATACTAGTAAATCAATGTTTACGAACAGTTTTTTACTTTCTCAAATTCAAAAAACAGAAAATATTTGTAATGAAAACTTAAAATCTAGTTCTTTAGTTAGAGAATCAGTTTTTATTGAAGAAATATTTTTAAACGCAGAGTCTAATTGTAGTATTGACAGTAAAAAAGCAGACATGAAAGCTTTAGTTTCTGAAACTCAAACTTTCAAGACATGTAATGATATACATACAAACAACGAAATAATCTCTCCAGAGAGAAACTGTATGAATTTAGAAGTCGAAAAAAGTTCACAAAAATTTGAAAAAATCGCTACTATGAAAAATTCTGAAAAAAAAAAGGGAGAAATTTTTGAAAAATGTAAGAATGAATCCATGTCTACTAACCAATTAAATATGACACCAGAAAAGTTATTTGAAAAAATTGAAAAAAATGTTACACATAGTGAGAAAAAAAATCTGATTGAAACTGAAATTTTTAATCCAATTATTAAAAATGTACCTGATGGGCTGAAACCTACTGACTCGCAAAGTGCTTTTGAGAAAAATTTTGTTGGACCAGGTTTTGAAAACTTCGTGAGAATCAATCCTGAAGGAAAAGCTATCGAACGTAGTAATAAATTTGAAATTAATTTTCCAAGTAGAAGTGATGAAATTTTTGAAAAAGAATGTATAGTGCCCGAGCGGTCTAATAAAACTGAAGAAATAGTATCAAAATCCAATATACTGAATGGCCCAAATGAAATTTTTTCCGGGTCTAACTGCACAAGCGTAATGAAAAAGAGAGAAAAACCAAGAATTATCAAAAACGTGACTTTAAAAGAACCTATGATTTTAAAAAAAAAAATGTCAAGTAAAGCTTGTCGAAAATTTAAACCAATCGCAGACAATAATTTTCGTTTTCAAAAATCCAAAAATTTTTTAAAAATAAAAAATATGAAAATAGATGAAGAAAAAGAAATTTACGAAAAATCATCAGCTATGGTTGATAAAAAAACTGTGGTTTTTGAAAAATCTTTGAGTGAAATAAGTAATGAAAAATCCGCAGTAGAAACTTCTACGAAAAGTTGTTTTAAAACAAAAAAAATAAGCAGTGCTGTTTGTGAAAACGATATTTTAACGAAAGGATATAGTTCAAGTGAAGATTTATTAAATCTTACTGATATGAAATTAGATATCAACTCAATGCCTTTGATTTTGAGTAAAGAATTACTTACACCAGAAAGTATAGAAAAAATGCCAGTTGTTATTTCATCAACTTTGCCTTTAACTGATATGCTCGATTCAAAAACGGGATTAACAACTTTAACGGCTAAAACTGCACATCAAATAAGCAGAAAAAATGAATCTAACTATATGACTGATAATAAAAAAAAGTTAACCGATCCTCCAACCATTTTAAAAAATAAAAGTAAGGGGAAACCAATGATTACAAGTATTAAAACTATTGTTCCACCCTTACACTCATCATTGTTTAAAGGTGCCTTTAAAATTAATCCACAAACTCTTAAAACATTGGATAAACGAAATAAAAATTTCGGTAATTATGTAATTGTACATGCTTCAGGTCCAAAGTCGCTTCATTCACGACATGAAATGAAAAATAAAATATCTACTAATACACCAATCACAAGTGATGCTCAAATTGTTCAACAAGATGGTAAAGTTGTAATAATAACTCCATCACAAAATTCATCACTTAAATCAGAAAATAAGCAGGGATTATTTCACACACATGTTGCGAAACCAGTATCTCCCATTGTAATGAATACATCTACCTCTCAAAAATTTCAACAATTCAACTTAACATCGACCATATCATCAATTAAAAATACGAAAAATAGTTTAAAAACTGTTCCATCAGATAAACTAGTGAAGTTTTATGAAAATGAGAGTTTATTTCATGATCCCATTTCGAAACCACATAGTTCAAATCAATTTAACAAAAAAAAGGAATTTAACTATCCAGTAACAGATTCTATACAATACCTTGTAACTTCTGAAAAACCGATCACTAACAGTGAAAATAACACACTCTGTCAAAGTCACACCAAAAATATTGTTAAAACAGGTATTTTATCACTGAAAAAAGCAGATCAAAGCATGTTGATCAAAGCTATGCCCAGATCTGTTTCCAAAACGATCATTTCATCTCAGGGCATCGTGACAAAAACTCCTGTCTTAACACCAATAACAGGATCACAAGTAAAAGCTCTTGCTGCTAAAAATATAAATGTTAAAAAAATGTCACTGCAAAATAAAACTTTAACCTGTAAAAAGGTTGAAGAAAGATTGTCAAAACAAAAAAATGAAAAAACAATAAATTTAACTCATGCTAATAATGAAGTAAAACAGGGTCCATCAAATCATATGAAAAGTATTCAAAATATTTCATTAGAAAAAGAAGAAGTTTCAAAATCATCTGTTAATCCGATCAAACAAACTAGTTTAACATCTGAACAAGTTACAGAGTCTCAAACCGATTCTTCAATAAAAAAAAACCAAGAAAAAGAATTTATAATTACAGAAGCTAAATTAAAATTTCAAAAGTCTTTACTAAACCCAAAACGAAAAAATTCTACTACTCTCATTAGTTACCCAAACAAGACTTCATCTGAGAAAAAAAAAATGGATTCGATCTCAGCAGATTCACATCTATTGAAAAAATTTTCAAACATAATGGAAACAGAGCATTATGAAGAATTTCTTAACGAAAAGCAGTCACCTAAAAAAGAAACAAAATTGTTCGAGAATCTTTGTAATAAAGAAAAGATCTTGAATTTAAGTACTACTTCCCTCGAATTCGATGAAACTCAAGATCAAACTTTAAAATCAGTTCCAAAAAGCTCTGCAGAAAGCCCATTACTGGCTCTCCCTACGACTCATTCTGATGGAAATTCTACATATATTTTGGTTTCAGTGGATGAAAAAGGGCTTCTTATTCCTTTAGATAATAGTACCTTAATTACTTGTGAAGGAATATCACAAAATATACATGAAGATAGAATATGTCACTCCAACTCTAGTACTGCAACTGATAAAAATAATGTAAAAAATGTTGTTTTAGAAGTCGGAAATGGTACACTTCATGATGTTCAATCTAAAATGGAAACCAATATTGTAATAACTCAAGACGATAAAATTTCGAATGATTTAGATTCAACTAAAGTTCAAATAAGAAAAAGTAATCCAGACATACTGGCTGTAGCTTTAGCTGATACAGACTTTCATCATGAATCAAGTACAATAGAAAATTCGGAAGTGAACTCGGTATCTAATTTTTCTCATACAAGTCTAATTAATCAAACTATTTTGCAGTCAACTATAATACCTACATCAGAACCAATAACTTCTGCATCAGTGCTTGAAACTTCATCAACTTTAAATCAGCCAATAATGACTCCACTTGAAGTACCCAGTACGTTAGCTTTACAGTCTAAGCTAATTTCTTCTTCTAGTAGAATTGCCGTAGCGAAACCTGAAGAGCTGCCAAACATTTTGAGTGAACCTCATTTTGAACTTATTACAGAATCAACTTCACGTCCACTGATTACATGCTCTACTTCTTCATCTGAAAATAAAAAAGAAGAGAAAGTTCAAATGACACTATCTATGCCGATTATAGATGATGGTTTTTACAGAAACATTGACTTGGACGCTTCAAAAGAATTATTTGATTGCACAAAAACTGAAGATACCAAACGTCATTCAATGAAGTTATTCGAAGAATCAGATTTTAATAATTGTTTACAGGTAAACTTGATTATTATCAATCGAATTATTTTTGTACTATTGCTTCATTGCGTGGTTCAATAATTTTATTTTATTCATTTTTTAATCTAATGTTTACACAGACCAAACCGTCCATTCAGCACGTTCATAATAATTAATTTTATCACTATATTATATCCTTAAGGTTTACAAACTTAAATTGAAACTAGAATTTTAGAAAAGTCGATGATGCATTGTTTAGCTAACGCAATTTGAACATAATCTGCATTTTTTAGATTTCTCCGTATACCACAGAAATAAAGACTCAAATCTTAAAATAAATAAATTAGTTCAAAAGTTGAGCAAATGATGAGCAATTAAAAAAAAAAAAAGTGTCCAAAAAGTTTGAAACTAGTCCGAGATGTAGCCATTTAAAAATTTAAATCCCTTTTTTACTAGAAAAAATCCTTTTTTTATCAAAAAATTCCGGAGACACATGTCTTCTTAAAAATCATAAAAAATCTAGAAAAAAATTTCAGGTGATTCGTAGAAATAGTTCTGAAAGCGCTGTTCGATTTGAAATGAAATGAGTCTTTATATTTTTCGAGTTTCGATGGATTATTGTAGTTTCGTGAATATAATTTCAATTTAAAAAATAATGGAAAGCTTTCTGCAAATTAGGGTATCATTAAAAATAAATTTTTTCACTAAGAAAACATTTTATAATATGTTTTAAATAGTTTTTCAATGAAATAATTTAATATCAAGGCTGGTTATGAACAGGAATAAACTGGAGCGAATTGTAAAAAATTATATTTTGAAATTTTGAAATGATTAATTTTATGAAATGAATCTAGTATGTTCGTGTAGCTATCTAAGGAAAGATTTGTGCAATAGGATTTTATTTTTATTAATTTTTTTACATTGAACGAGATCAATGTAATCTAAAAACTGAAGTTGGTACAGGTTACGAATAGACCTCGGGGTGTTTTTAGTACATTTCTATAAAATTAATAATCTAAACATTTTCGAATTCCACTGTTATGTAAAAGTAAACAGATCTGAGCTGAAAATAAGGATCAGCTATTTGCAACTGAGGTAATAAAAAAAAATTAGGTTTTTTGGTCATTTTCACCTTTTTTTTTGGGAATTTCACCTAAACCTGATACAAAACTTGCAAATTTTACTGTGGAGAAGTCCATTTTGTCTCTGTGTGGTTTGATGTTACTGGTGCTGCTCTCTCTGAGTACTTAGATAAACTAAGTAACAGAGACTAAACTAAGCACGAGCCTTTTTTATTCACGGAGGTTTCACTCGATGATATTGCAACGGCTATTAATCAATCGATCACGTAGGCTGTGGGTGTTGGTCGACTTCTGCAGAGTTTTATTAGCTCTGTCTTTCCTTTTATCAGTGATATGAGATGACGTGACTAGAAAAATTTCGTCACATGACATATGACGGACGGTCTTGTGACGTTTGGTACAGTGTCATGAAAATTTTCATGTCCTGCACCTCTTTCTCATCCACACGGAGAAAGGTATTTAATAACGGATACCCAAAATAGGTTATAATCCGTTCGCTTGAGCTGTTCGCGATCGGGCCTCAGATTGTGTGCAACCGGATTGCATGCAAAGTTAAGCTCGATTGCCACCGCGTAGTTTAACCTACAGCTTTTTGCGTGCAATTGGATTGCACTCAGAGTGAGGCCTGATTGCGAACAGCTCATGCGAACGTATTAGTACCTATTTTGGCTATCCGTTCTGAAATACTTCTCTCCGTGTGCATAGTTATAAGATGATATATCATGAAAATTATTGTCACATGACGTCATCACAAGACCGGAAGTTGTGGAATGACTCGTCACAAAAATTTGTGTCATGTGAGAATTTTTAAGACTGAGTCAAATATTTAAAAATGAAAAAAAAAAAATTAATAAAACTAAAATACAAGAAAGTATTTAAATCTGAATAGAAATAGGATGGGCACACAATTCGTATAGATATAGTTATCTGACAATAATTAATTTTATTAATATAGCCAATCATTGTTTAAATAATAATTTTGGAAGGTTATAATACAAAATTTATAAAAAACGATTTATTTTAAAAATTATTATCATAAGAACAATCTTTTTATTGAAAATATTAACGATTTGTGTCTTGCTTTAGAGCTTTTCACAAGGACTTTTAATATATGATTAAAAAAAATATTAAGTGTTCACAGAATGAAAGAGTCAGTCAAAAAACCGTGCTTTCAGTTGGCAGCAGAAAATAACTGAATTGAAACTACAATATTGATGCCATGCACTAAAACTCGGGTGCCTTGCTCGATTTTTCCCGTGCATGACACAAAAATTTTTAGATCTAGAGCGCTGCTATGATTTTTACTGACACGTCGGTATGGAAGTTTTGCTTATTGAGGTTAATTTTTTATTTCATAAAATACTTCCAAACCTGCGATTTTCTACTTAAATTCATATAATTTATATTTACAAATTGTTTTTTCAAAAACTAATAATACTGAAATTATTTTAATTTAAAAAAGTCTTTAAAAAACTTTAACCATTAAATCATAAATTAAGCTTTTTGAGGTAAGCAGACGTCACGTTTCCGATAGCCAGCATGCAGTGTGCAACTGATGCGTTGCGCTGATTTTTTACTGCTCGTTTACGGGTTTTTCAATGCATTGCATGATTTTTTGACTGATACCTTTGGTGTTCATACTTATATTTAGAACAAATGCTCCTTTAAGTATAAATATTATGTTCATATGTAATCAATAAAATAAAGTACATATTATAAATGTACATACATTTTTATCGAATGTATCAATTGTTGCTATACTTTCTTCAAACATCAAAGTTTTGAACATTTGTAATTTATTAGTATTAATTACTTTAAAATCAAGAATTCATTTTTAAACGCATAAGTGCTCGTACTTAGAACATATCATGAATACAAAATCTTATAGTAGTTGTCACTTTTACATTAGCTAATAACTCATCGGTATTTTATGCAATTTGTATTGTCTAAAAAAGTTGAACAGTAAAATTACATTTAAAAATTGTTTTTTAAACATCTGACCGTGTTGTTACCAACTAAACCGTATGTGTTACCAACTAAAGACTACAGATTTTAATATCATCTGCTTAAATCACAGTCTCATATAAAAACTTAAATACTTGTTATTAATAAAATAATAGTCAATTAAATGGATCACTTGAAGGCATTATTTCATCTGTGAAGCAAATCAACCCAACGTTTCGCTGACTTGTTTTGTCAGCCTCCTCAGGGGTACTTTATTCAAAAAAATATACAGGTTACAATCGAAAATTTAAAGTTCAATACTAATTTACAAAAGTATTAACAAATAATCAACTCACTTCCAAAAATATTTTCTTAAATCACAAGTTTCAAAAAAATTAACTTTTCAATATTAAAAAAAATTAAAATTAACTTTTCTAGTTATTATTATTTTAAATTTTAGATTATTGTAACAAGTCTTAGGTAAAAAATGAACTATTTTAAATTACTAGTTTTTAATTTTTATGGCTTAGAATATATGTATATAGTATTCATTATTAATTATTTTGGCAGAAGGACAAAATTATTTTATTCATCTACGTAATACAAGTTGGAAGGCTGTTCTGATTCGTTTTCTATAGAATTTTCAAAACTTTTTTCTCGTAAATTTTCCGTCTCAAAAAGTTCATATACATCAGTATTTTCAGTAACAAATGGCTCATCAGAATATATTCTTTCAAAACAGTTGTCTGACAATAGTCTTCTTCTTCTTCTTCTTCTTCTTGGTCTCTATCATCAGTTTTATCTGAACAGGAGACTTCATTTACTTTGTTTGTTCATTTACTTTGTTTAAAAGTTTCAAATTATGTAAAATGTACGTTATCTTCCCAGCCCGTATCGCCAACAGCCTATTCTTTTTGGCACTGTGGATCCAACCTTGAGTACTAAAACTACGTTCGGTGCTAGCTGAAGTGCAGGGAAGTTCAAGTATACCAACAGCAATTTTGCTAAGGCAAGAAAATCCACCCATATTTTTCCACCGAATGATCGGTTTTTCTAAAGTGGCTGACACTTTATCAAGTGGTCATTGCTCCAAAGACCCATAACAGCATTGTAATTCATAAAGCTTTTTAATACTTTTTCCTCGAACAAATCAATATTTGAAGCTATTTTGTGATAACTTTTAAGCCAGTCAAGTAAGAATTCGCGTCGTGATTTTTTCCTCTATTATTGGGATCCAAAATTAAGTTTATTTTTGAAAACACATTCTAGATTTTGAAACAACGATACCACGGCCGTTCTTTAGTAACGGAGGCGACAGGTGTAAAGTTTTAGACTTCATTTAATGCTATTCAAAATAATTACATTTGTTATATTTTACCACATAACTTCTTTTAGTAGCACAGAAAATTTGAACTTAAAATCCAAGTAGTTTTATTTTGACGAAACTTAAAAGGTATGTAACGGAGGCGACTCCTACGGTCATCGACTTTTTTTGGAGGAGAAAAAAAACTGCGAATTCCTGAAAGTTTAAAGGCCAATATTTTTTTTTACCGATTGACAAAAGTTATCTTTGTAGCTCCAATAATATTAAAAAAAAATGAATACAATTAAAATTAAAATTGTAAGCTTCAGTAACGGAGGTGACATCTACTATTAAGATACTGTTTATAATCATGCCAAACACAAGTATGCATATAAATTTGATGTGTTTAAAAAATTAATTAATAAACACTTGATATTTTGATAAAATAATTTTAATTAATGAACAATATTAACTTTTTTCTACAAAGTTTGAGATTTTTTTCAATATTAAAACTTAAAAAATTAGTAATAGTAATTGATTGATTGATTGATTATGGATTTATTTTCGAGCATAGGCACAAGCCCTGCCATGCCCGTAGGTCTTTACAATACTTCGAGTACATAATAAATAAGTTGTAACGGTCATTTAGTCCGCTACAGCCTCCCCAGAGGTTTTTCCCCTGTAGTTAGTAATAACTGTGTACCTGATAAATATCAGGCCCATTTATAGCCTGTAGGAGTAGATGCCGGGGCAGAAGAGCGAGTGATTCGCGCCCAGTGGAGCAACAAGCAAGGGAGCACCGTGCGGTGAGCACTACAGTGTCGCCACGGCAGAGACTGAGTTCGGACCTGCGTCTGCTTCATGCTCACGCCGGTCTAGCTGCCACAGTGATACGCCGCGCTTTTACCTATTTTATATTTGTGTACCCAATTGTACGTCGTGCGTTGCTGTTATCGTGAGTACCTCCATTACTTGTTGCTGGGCCAAGGGCTCTGCCTACTTCTAAAGCGAGTGAGTTTGTGTTTCTAAGAATAAAGAGTAATTGTTGCAAAGAGCAACTATTGTGTTGTCATTTCGACCTACCTGTAAGCTACCCCCCCTTTTTGATTATTGTTCTTTCTTATTTTTAAATAAGCGTAATCAACCCTTACAAATGGCATTCCTTGAGTTGGTGACAGAGTAAATCGGCTTGAATTAGAGCTGGGTGAATTTCTTTGTTCTGGGCCACTTTTCTCCATTCATGCTGAAGATTTATTTGTCAAAAGCTACAACAAAAGTGTGCTGAGTGTGTGCTAGTGGTAGCGCTGCACCGTAGCAGAATAACAAGAGAATTTTGTTATTAACGATCGTTGATCGATGCTTGTTTTCAATAATTCTCTTGTTATCCCACCCCACGCGGCAGCGGCCGAAAAAAGGGGCGGGGCTGACCACCGCATGAGTGTGCTGGCAGGTGGTGTAGAGCTTACGCTCGTGTAGTTTTTTCTATAATTTTTCTCTATTCCTATTTTCTTTCGCGAATCGATGAAATTTTGACACACCACTTGTGCGAAGCATACGTATAGTATGCAAGATTTTTGTTTAACGCTAGGAGTGTGCAAGTAAGAATGCTCGGGACCGCGAGAGTGTTGAATGCAAGAACGACAGACCGATTATGGTGGCCGCCAGATGCAGACTATGGAAATCCCTGTTTTGTACATGGGGCGATAAAGGACAAGGTCACGCTTTATAAGTGGTCCTTGATGATCAGCCCCAGGGATTTGGGTATTTTTTTTAACAATCTTGACCTGCTCGCAACGGGCGATGAATTTGAACAAAGGGGTCTGTTATTCAGGTGCCTCGGGGGAGATTATCGAACGCACGATTTTCTCCCGGACATACTTGCGGAGGACGAAATAGATGTCCTTCGGCACCGAATGATACTGCGCCACAAATTCTTAGTGCAGTTTTTCTCGTCGTCGGTAAATGAAGAAACCGAACTGCAAGAGCGGTCAGCGGACTTGTTGATAAATCCATATTACGGATTGTGTATGCCAGAGGTGCATACTGATAATCTGTCAGATTGTCGTACCTCCCTAAGCTTGGGGTGGACTGAATTTACGATAGATGGAGTTAAGTATGGCTTGCCAGATGATATTTTGCAAAGAGTAATCCTTGCAATCAATGGCTGTTAACTCGAATGCGTGGGTGGAACAAGCGTGCGTTAACACTGCACGAACCGACGCAGTGACAGAAAATGTCAGACCGATAGATCGGTGTCAGAGCTTTGATACCCGAGTTCAATAATCGAACGTGACGGTGAGAAGTCCGAATGTGACGATTGATGAAGTGACTACGCGGAATATGTGAGACGTAAGTAATATCACTTCGAGCTCAGGGGTCGGTCATCGACCGTTAATAGTACCTCACAGAGTAAGGTCACATGTTGGTACGATAATTAACCCTGAAGCTGAACCTTTTATACCGAATTCGACAACGAGAGAAAATTCACGTGTGGGGCCTCCAGTGCAAGATAATTACGTTGACACCGGGTGAGGGGGGCACGGCGTCCCTGATATAAGCACACAAACTATCGGGTGGGGCCAAGGACCCCTGGAAATTTTTTTTCCAAATACCGATGGTATCCAGCAGTTTGCTCCAAACTGCTCATATGCATCGGTTGTACACGTGAGTTTTGGTGTTGGAAAAATCGTAGGTGGATGGAAAATACAATTCTCCGGAACCCCTACTGACAACATTGACGATTTTCTGCAGAGGGTGGAGGAGTGTCGTCTGCTGAACCGACTCAGTGACCAGGATGTACTGGCCGCACTCTGTGAATTAATGACAGGGGTGGCTTTACATTGGACACGACAGCATCGACACGCGTGGCCTACCTATACGCACTTTGTCATGGCAGCGAGGAGACATTTTGGTGTGAACACAAATTTACAGGTGGCGCTGCGACATGAAGCTGAGCGACGGACACAAAGTGAGGGTGAGCCGGTTAATAACTTTGTGACGTGCATATGGGCGTTATTGGACAGGTTAATACTGCGCCTAACCCCCACGGCAGAGTTGGATTTGATTTTTCGAAATATATACCCTGATATTGGTAGAGTGTTACGTCGGAGTGCGATAGTAGACCTGAATTCATTAATTGAGCAGGCACAAATGGCCGAAAGCTCAATGATGGTCCACCGATACTATAAGCCTTCCCTGTTGCCAGATGAGTCGGTAATGCCGGAGTTGGCTTTTGATCGAACGATTGGACCTTTGAAGAAAAACCAGTCAGGTCGGCCCGAGATGCCAGCAAGTGCCGCTTCAGTGAGCGACTTAGGGCACACGTCGGGGCAAGAAACCGATTCTGAGGAGGATCAAAATTCGTCAGCTTATGATAGCGAAAATGAGGATAAATTATCCTGTGGTACTTGCGACTCACCGAGTTACGATGAACGAAACTGTTCGCAGGGTAACTTGGGAAACGGCAAGGGGGGCGAGAACTAAAAGGTCCGTTCCACCCCAGTATCGACAAATTGACCTCGGTTGTGGGGAGAAAGGCGGTAAACATCCCAGCTCAGATAAACGAGCGAACCGAGGTAGCCAGAGTCGAGGTACTCAAGATCTGTGTGTTAACTCCAATTGGATAGTCCGACTTGAGGTTGGAGGAACATGAGTTCCTGATGCACGAGGTGAAGAGAAAATCAACAGAAGCCCGGTCATCCGAAGAGATCGGTAAAGAAGCAACCTGGTTTGGTGATGCTACCCGCCACGGATGAAGATTGAGCATGATTGCCTGTGCGTGCATGTATGTAAATTAATTATAGTATGGATGGAATGCTGTGAATCTGAATGTGTGTTGAAATATTGTTAATGGAGTGTAAATTTAGCTTAGATTTTTTTTCTACTTTGATTTTTCTACGCTCGTTGAGAAAGTTTCTGTGAATGCACAAGTATTCTCCCTGTTAATTTTCCTTATAAAAAAAAAAAAAAAAAAATCCTTTTCTTTTAATTTTTTATCCTGGACGCGCTTGAATTGAGTGCGTGGATAAGAAAATTGAGCACTAAGTGTGCGTGGAAAATTTTCCTGGACGCACTAATACTTATGCTGATTCCATTTTCAAATGAATGTTAAAATCGAGCATAAAGCTCGGAGGTCAAATGCAGCGCATAGTGTCGTCTGCAGATGACCTGTAAGATCCGCATGCATCCGAAAGGATGCAGAGAAAGCGAAATTTCTCTGACACTTAGTAAGATGGTGAGGACAAGACTGTCGTTGAGCTCCTAACAAAAATTCCATCAGTACTAAGCTTAGATCCGCATGCATCGTAAAAAAATGCGGAGAAAGCGAAATTTCTCTGACACTTAGTCAGATGGTGAGGACTAAGGTTCTAACTAAATTCCATCGGTACTAAGCGTAAATCCGCATGCCTCGTAAAAAGATTCGGGGAAAGCGAAATTTCTCCGGGGTTGAGCCACAATTTAGCAAGACTCGTAGCAAGTCCTGGAGACGTTAACCAATGCGTTTGAATTGCTGGTTATTTGAAGGCAGAGAAATAGAGTACGGGCAAAAACAAATGTTCGACCTATGCCTTCGATAACGTCGAGTACGTTGTGTTTTTAGACTTAAATTTTTTTCCTTTTCTTATCTTTTCAAATATTTTCCTATCCTTACTCCTAAAGTGCACAATAGTTTAACAAACTATGGTGAAATTTTTTTTTAATTCTTATTCACAATTTTTTTTTATGATATTGTAAATTGAACTGAAAGTTGTGTGAGAAAAGTGTGAATGGTAATGGGATAAAAAGGAGTAAGCGGGGTAGGATTGATGTTTTTTTTTTGTATATGGGTCAAAATAATACTTTTTTAAAAAACCGTCCGCACGAGGTTCACCGATTTTATTGCAATTTTTTTTGGCAAAAGTAATATTCAATAGAAGACTTTTGCCGCAAACTAGAGGTCTCTATCTTATTTCTGCTTGGTGCTCGATTTTTTCAAAGATTGAAAAATGGCCTATTTTTAAGCTGTTTTAAGCAATTTTAAGGTATTTTTCGAAAAACTCTAACTTTTGATCAAAATGAGATAGAAACCTCTAGTTTGCGGCAAAATTTTGTTAAAAATAAGTTCTTTTTTGTAAAAATATTTTGACAACAAAGTTTGGTCATTTTTATACTAATACAGTCCTACACAGATATTGCTATTTTTGCTCATTTGCAGGTATCTTGAAACGACCGTAGCTTTTTCTAGGCTAAACTTTTGTGCATAATAAAAAATTGTTAAATTTTTTTTATGAAAAAACAAAAATTTTGCGACCAACCGGAACCCTGTACGATCTTCCGCTTCCAAGATACAGCTGTTTAAAGTTGTCATAAAACACAAAAAACGCGTTTTTTACGATTTTCACACGCATTTTTGAACGGTTTCGACCTTTTTTTTTCTCTCAAAAATATGTGGAATCTTCTCTTCATATGTTTCCAAACAAGCTCCCCTAGTAATTGTAGTGCGGATTTGGGGTTTTAGTTGATTCCAAAGCATACACTTTTGACACATTTTATGTGCTAAACTAGTGTTTTTTTAACAATATACACGCTACATTTAACTTTTTCGTTCATTATAAATGTTTTAAAATTATTTTTTGACTAAAAACTATTCAAATTCCAGCCAAAATTAGGTCACCTGCTATGAAAAAATTGATACTCAACGAAATATTGATCTCAATATCAAAATGATATACTACTTATATTCAGTTTTTTAGTTTTTTGATTCGTTAAAAATCTATGTTCAAATATTGTAAATAATATACCACTTGTTTATTTATTTTTTTCTATTTTTGAAATTACAAATAATTGATCATAGTTTATCAATTATTCTGATAAAACAATCATGGATTACTATTGCTTACTCTGAAAAAAATGAGTCCAAATTAAAAATGTTATTTTTTGAATGCTATGAAGCATGCAACAATCTACCAATCTACATTCTACTTATAATTATATCCACTTATGAAAAAGAGAATGAGAGATTCGATTAAAAAGTCGAGTCGATATATCGAATCGAAACTTGATCTTTGATTCTTGGAGCAAGAGCGTCGCCTTAAAGGCCTCTCAAAAGTGTGAACCAGCCAGACGCGTTGAATTTAAAATCTTCAGGCATGCTTGATTTGAATTTTTTATTTTTTTTTTAATTAATAAAGTGAGTAACGAAATTTAAATTTTTAATAGACAAATAAGCGGACAAGCTTACAACCCCATAACCCTAGGCCTAGTGAATAACAAATAATTAACTTTTGTAATAACCAAATAAGCCGATAAGCTACAACTCCAAAACTCTGGGCGTACTTAGTAAAAATAAGTAATTTTTTTTAATAAACAAATAAGCCGATAAGCTACAACACCACAACCTTGGGCATGGCTGAAAAAAATGTTAATATTTTTAATAAACAAATAAGCCGATACGCTACAACACAATAACCTTGGGCATGGCTGAAAAAAATGTTAATATTTTTAATAAACAAATAAGGCGATGAGCTACAACCTCATAACCTTGGGTATGGCTAAAAAAAATGTTAATATTTTTCATAAACAAATAAGCCGATTAGCTACAACCCCATAACATTGGGCATGGCTAAAAAATTTTTTTTATCTATGTCCAAGGTTATGGGGTGGTAAACTTGTTTGCTTAGTTGTTTATTTAAATATTCACATATTTTATATTCGCTGCGCCCAATGTTATGGGGTTGTAGCTCATGGGCTCATTTGTTTATTAAAAAAATTAATTATTTTTCATTCACTACGCCCAATGTTATGGGGTTGTCGCTCATCGGCTTATTAGTTTATTAAAAAAATTAAAATTTTTTTTAGCAATACCCCAGGTTATGGGGTTGTAGCTTATCGGCTTATTTGTTTATTAATAAAATTAATTATTTTTTCTAAGTACGCCCAGTGTTTTGGAGTAAAGCTCATCGGCTTATTTGTTTAATAAAAAAATTAATTTTTTTTTCATTTGCTACGCCCACCGTTATAGGGTTGTAGCTCATCGGCTTATTTGTTTATGAAAAAAATTAATTATTTTTCATTCGCTACACCAACCGTTATGGGATTGTAGCTCATCGGCTTATTTGTTTATTAAAAAATTTAAATATTTTTCATTCACTCTGCCCAGTGTTATGGGATTGTAGCTCATCGCCTTATTTGTTTATTAAAAATATTAACATTTTTGCCATGCCCAAGGTTAAGGTGTTGTAGCTTATCGGATTATTTGTTCATTAAAAATACTAACATTTTTTTCAGCCATGCCCAAGGTTATGGTGTTTTAGCTTATCGGCTTATTTGTTTATTAAAAAAAATTAATTATTTTTACTAAGTACGCCCAGAGTTTTGGAGTTGTAGCTTATCGGCTTATTTGTTTATTACAAAAGTTAATTATTTGTTATTCACTACGCCTAGGGTTATGGGGTTGTAGGCTTGTCCGCATATTTGGCTATTAAAAATTTAAATTTCGTTACTCACTTTATTTATTAAAAAAAAAAAAAAAAAAAAAAAAATTCAAATCAGGCATGCCTGAAGATTTCAAATTTGGCGCGTCCAGCTGGTTCACACTTTTGAGAGGCCTTTAAGGGGGGGGGGGGGGGGGGGGTACACCCTAAGAGGCTAAAAAAAAGGTAATTTTTGGGAATTTATATTGAAAAAACGGTTAATATTATTTAAGTCATTCATTAACCATATAATTATACAACATTTCAACTACCTTCCATAATTTTTTCAAGTAAAAATATTAATAAATAAGCCGATGCCAGTACTTTTTTGGCGACGCTTTCGCTTTTCGATTTTTTACGGTGAGGAACGCAATTTTGTTCAAGATCACCTAAAATCAATTTTGAAAAAAGATTCTGTTAGAAAACAAGTTTATCTTGGTAATAACACGAGGGTTTTTTTTTTTTTTTTCTTCATTTTTGACGATTTGGTGGTTGTTTAAAGTGAAAAACCGTTTTTTCGGCTAAAAAATCCGCCAATCTGGTGACGCCACAGCCGTAAAAATGAAAATTTTTTAAAATCCTCGTGTTAATACCTGGAAAAATATAAATTAAAGAAATCCTCAAAATTTCAGAACGATCGGTGCAGCGGTCGCCGAGATATTTTCCTCACCGACTTTAAAAAGACTAGTTTTGAGAAAAACGCGTTTAAAGTTTTGAACAAGATAAAAGTAATGAAATTTTTTTTTTTTACCTTAAAAGGAATCATCGATTCCTGCACCATAAAGCACTTCTTCTGCTGCTTCTGCTTCGTCTTCAGCTTGTTTTTCTTTCCTTTTACGCTTAACCCTGGCATCTTTACTCTCTTTGGTAGCTTCTTTCTCAGCTTTGTCTATACGGCTTTCATCCTCGATCATTGCACGAAAACTGCTGTAACTTTCTGAGATCGACTCAGAATGACTTGAAATTTTGACACAACATTCTTGAGATATTGTACTTTGAGAAAAAAAAAAAAAAAAAAATCGATTTTTTAAAGTTGCTTAGGGTAAACCCCCCCCCCCCCCCTTAAGGCGACGCTCTTGCTCCAAGAATCAAAGATCAAGTTTCGTTTCGATATATCGACTCGACTTTCTAATCGAATCTCTCATTCCCGTTTTCATAAGTGGATATAATTATAAGTAGAATGTAGATTGGTAGGTTGTTGCATGCTTCATAGCATTCAAAAAATAACATTTTTAATTTGGACTCATTTTTTTCAGAGTAAGCAATAGTAATCCATGATTGTTTTATCAGAATAATTGATAAACTATGATCAATTATTTGTGATTTCAAAAATATTAAAAAATAAATAAACAAGTGGTATATTATTTACAATATTTGAACATAGACTTTTAACGAATCAAAAAACTAAAAAACTGAATAAAAGTAGTATAGAGATCAATATTTCGTTGAGTATCAATTTTTTCATAGCAGGTGACCTAATTTTGGCTGGAATTTGAATAGTTTTTAGTCAAAAAATAATTTCAAAACATCTATAATGAACGAAAAAGTTAAATGTAGCGTGTATATTGTTAAAAGAACACTAGTTTAGCACATAAAATGTGTCAAAAGTGTATGCTTTGGAATCAACTAAAACCCCAAATCCGCACTACAATTACTAGGGGAGCTTGTTTGGAAACATATGAAGAGAAGATTCCACATATTTTTGAGAGAAAAAAAAAGGTCGAAACCGTTCAAAAATGCGTGTAAAAATCGTAAAAAACGCGTTTTTTGTGTTTTTTGACAACTTTAAACAGCTGTATCTTGGAAGTGGAAGATCGTACAGGGTTCCGGTTGGTCGCAAAATTTTTGTTTTTTCATAAAAAAATTTAACAATTTTTTAATATGCACAAAAATTTAGCCTAGAACAAGCTACGGTCGTTTGAAGATACCTGCAAATGAGCAAAAATAGCAATATCTGTGTAGGACTGTATTAGTATAAAAATAACCAAACTTTGTTGTCAAAATATTTTTACAAAAAAGAACTTATTTTGAACAAAATTTTGCCGCAAACTAGAGGTTTCTATCTCATTTTGATCAAAAGTTAGAATTTTTCAAAAAATACCTTAAAATTGCTTAAAACAGCTTAAGGTTGTTGGGTCGGTGCGAGAGAGAAAGAGATACTAGTGCGAGTCGAACGGAGAGATTCTCGGCGCTCTCTGTCTCTCTCGCACTCGTGGCACAACGTAGCACCTAACCTAAGATTTTAGTGTTTGATTATTTTTTTCTTAGCTCATAAGGTCCACTGGTAATTGCTTTTAATTGATAAGTGTTTCAAAAAAATTTTTCTTTTACCCTGAATTTTTTCATTAAAATATACTTGTCAGGTCCTATTAAACTTTCAAGAAAACTGTGATTCCCATAAGCTTACGTGTTAAACAAATTTGGCAATATCTTTTCTCCCAAGGTTCATTTTGCCCTAAAAATTTAGTAGCATCAATAAGAAGCAATTACCTACAAAATGAGTACTTTTTTGTTAGAATCTACTTGTCAGATCATGGACCGACCCAACAACCTTAAAAATAGGATATTTTTCAATCTTTGAAAGAATCTAGCACCAAGCAGAAATAAGATAGAGACCTCTAGTTTGCGGCAAAAGTCTTCTATTGAATATTACTTTTGCCAAAAAAAATTGCAATAAAATCGGTGAACCTCGTTTTTTAAAAAAGTATTATTTTGACCCATATATATTTGAACAATTGTTTTTCTCATTCTTAATATGCTTTGTAAGCATGTGTTCAAATTTTTTTTAAAATTATTTTTTTTTTCGGGAAAAAACCTTGGTCTAGAGGCATGGATCGAGCTGGTACACTCGTAAACTTGGATTACCAGCGTCTGGGGGAGGGGCGTTGTAACGGTCATTTAGTCCGCTACAGCCACCCCAGAGGTTTTTCCCCTGTAGTTAGTAATAACTGTGTACCTGATAAATATCAGGCCCATTTATAGCCTGTAGGAGTAGATGCCGGGGCAGAAGAGCGAGTGATTCGCGCCCAGTAGAGCAACAAGCAAGGGAACAAAGGGAGCAAACAACAAGCACCGTGCGGTGAGCGCTACAGAGTCGCCACGGCAGTGACTGAGTTCGAACCTGCGTCTGCTTCGTGCTCACGCTGGTCTAGCTGCCACAGCGATACGCCGCGCTTGTACCTGTTTTATATTTGTGTACCCAATTGTACGTCGTGCATTGCTGTTATCGTGAGTACCTCCATTGCTTGTTGCTGGGCCAAGGGCTCCGCCTACTCCTAAAGCGAGTGAGTTTGTGTTTCTAAGAATAAAGAGTAATTGTTGCAAGGAGCAACTATTGTGTTGTCATTTCGACCTACCTGTCAGCTACCCCTCCTTTTTGATTATTGTTCTTTCTTATTTTTAAATAAGGGTAATCAACCCTTAGTAAATATAAAAAATAAAAAGTTGTGTACAATTCAGTTACAATCAATTGATTTACAAGGTAATTAATAATGAGTGCTGGTAATAAAACGATGACTGGTGTAGTGCAACTGAATTGTGTGTGGTTGGGTTACATGTCTACATCGTTGTTGTTGGTATGTGAGGTAATGCGTAGCCTTAATCTTGGCGGGTCTCCACCTAGCTGATGTCGAAATGAAGGTAGCGGGAGAGGCGTAGCGTGTGAAGGTAGACCCGTGGTTGGTGTAGAGGCTTGATGTTCGTGATTCGATGACCTATGCTTGTTAGCTGGGGCTTAGGATACTGGGGAGTGAGGAGCGGAGTTTGGGAGTAGTTAAGACAAGTCCCTCGTTGGTAGCTCTTTTGACCCAGTTGTTACAGTCGGCATGGATCAGAGTCGCTTTCAGCCTACGCTTAAACCTGGTGATGGACGTGCTATTATCAATGAGAGTACGGTGCTCGTTTAAGAACCTATGTGAAGTAACTAGAAATGAGTTGTAGCTTGAGTCGGGCTTTGAGTTGATGACAAACGGTGATCGCAGCCTTCGAGCCGACCTTCTGAGAAGATCTGGGGATCCGCGATTCTTTAAAAACATCGAATCGCTAAAATCGATTTAAAAAAAGGATCGATCCACATAATCGATTACAATTGAGTAGCATCTAGTAGAATCGCTAATATTTTTTAAATAAATAAAAATTTAGATCTTTATTTATACTTTTTTATTTCTGGAGTAACTTAACAGTTTACTTAAATAACTACACGTAAGCAAGATAAGTTTACATTAATTTTTTAGCAGTAAACAACTTATACTCTCCTTGAATCTTTAATAATAAATAATTTTTTACGTTTAATCTCTGCTGAATCTCATCGGTAAAAAATTTTTTATAATTCTATGTAAAAACAAAGTGTTGACACTTCAAATAACATTTAAGACAGCATCATACCTTACTCTTAATATCAACACCTATTTCAAATTATTAATAAAAAAATTTTGATTAATAAAATCTGTAAGAAGTCATAAAATTTTATCAAATTAAAATTTTCGAACTACATATTTAAAAATAATTAAAATGTTGTTTAAAAATAATTTATTTATTCTTTTTAATTGAAATACTCCAATCTTCACTCGGCCGAGAGGCTAAAAAAACAAGCATATTGACATGTCGTGGATTATTATTGTTATTATTATTATTATTATTGCACTTTATCAATCCTACCAGTGACAACAATCTTCCGGAAGGAAGATTAGTTGCTAAAACCATGAGATGTCTCCAGGCGACACCTTTTAAATTTGGGATTGACTGATCCATCCTGAACCAGTATCCAATAGGATTTTCAAATCGTTCGATCGGGGGCAATGGTATTTTGTTTTACAAGTGCGCACGAGTGAAACAACATGGCTTTATTTCACGACGAACGGGCAATCTGAACTTTGCTCGTCTGTTTTCAGTCTCGATCGGGCAAAGTAAGATTTGCTCGCGCGTTTTAGCAGTACTTTGTTTGACTGAAAACAGACGGTCAAAGTGAGGATTGCACGCCGGAGTGAAGTAAAGATAATTAATTATCTAACTCTTCTTTGGCCAATGATCGATCTTGAAGCTTTGATTTTTGCATATTGTCATGCAGACTCCGAACGCTTGAAATTTAATAGTTCTCGGCTTCAGTTCTGGTTTTATTTCTGGGGCATGAGGGACCTTGTCGGTTTTTTTCCCTAAGATTTCTTTGATACTGTCACTACTAAAACTAACATGCTGCGGATACTTAAAGTAAGTTTTTTAAAATCTGGGGTCAAGTAACGTCGATATGGTAAACTTTTTTTCTCAAGACCATTGAATTGAGTTAACAAAGCTGTTGATACTTTAATCTTAAAAGTTTAACCTATTTCAGTTTGTGGACAAACATATTTTACGATTGTTGTTTCCAACAATCTGATAAACGTTATATCTAAACTAGCGGTTGGATATTCTTGACCACCGACTTTCTTGATTGTTTCTCTTACTGGAAGCATCACTAGCAACGAATTTATTATTAAAAAAGATTCTTCTCGAGTTAGCAAGTCAATGAGATTCGGACATTTGGACATAGCTGAGTATAAATGAGGCTCTAAGATTAAATACCTCTCAATCATATTGGCCAAAAAGTCCTACCGAGTAGAGACAGACTGAATCAACTTTAATGTTGAACCTTCAGTAATATCACTGGCTATTTGTGACTTCTTCAGATCATCTGTTGCAAGTACACCATGCCTTACTTTAATTTTCTCTTTCAGATAATCTGATGTGTGCCTTTCGTTAAATGGAGTGCACCCCAGAGTCCCGTTCAACAGTTTTTTTTCCTTTTAGGTAAAGCACCGTTATTTCAATATCAGAATTATTGTTATCAGTCAAATTAACACATATTATACACAGGTCGGTGGAATTCTCAATTTCATGAATAAATTTTGTTGCGGATTTACTGCTTCATTAATTTTATTTTTTATTTGCCGGATTAAAAGCTGGTAGAGCAGGGTTGTCAAATAAATGTTGAGACAGACACAATTTAATAAAACAGTGTTAATTTATTTATTAAAATACAGCATTTAACTACAAATGTGAAAATAGTCATAAATTATAAATTATGGAGAATCACTATTGAGCCAGGTCCAGTTGAAATGTAAAATGAGATAAAATAAATCAGTGTAGTATACTTAAGAGAACTATACAGAAGGTTAAGTTGAATTTCATGAATTAATGCAAATGAGCTGAGAATGAGCTTGAGAGAGAGAATAATAACTGATTAAAGAGAGAAACTGAGATATGAG
This sequence comes from Encarsia formosa, assembly GCA_038277355.1. Classification (NCBI taxonomy): domain Eukaryota; kingdom Metazoa; phylum Arthropoda; class Insecta; order Hymenoptera; family Aphelinidae; genus Encarsia; species Encarsia formosa. Next base: position 43,185,009 of record CM076187.1, read on the forward strand.
AATATGTTGAATTGAGAATTGCCAGCATTAATTTCCGTGTAAAGAAAATTAATTAATTTGAGAAATCGCCTAGTCAAAACTCTTGACGAATTTGATTATATTAATTCAAACCATAAATACGAGTTTTGCTTGAGTACAGTTGAGGTAAACAAAGCAACAGAGAATGGCCTTGAAAAGAGTAGAAAAGAAAATGGCTGCGTGTAAGACAGCACAAAGAAAAGAGAGAGAGAGCAAGAGAATGCACAGTAATTTTATTGATTTTCTAGCTGTGAGAAGGACAATGTAAAAGCACCGGTAAATTATTGTTACCGGTTCTGAGCGAAATACCTGAAGATGCCACGCCGTAAAAGCTCTCCTTGCTGAGCAATTAACCCAAGAATTGAATTGAGCCAAGCCGTTTGAGTTAATTGAAGATCAAATGTCTCCCGAGTTGAGCCAACACCAAGTAGATGATTCGTCGAGTTGACTGTACTGATGAGATGACTACGTTGAGGATGATGAGAAAGAGTCACGAGAAAGAACCAAGAGAAACCCGAGAAGTTTCACAAAATGGCGAGTGAAACCGTCTATTCACGAGCGTTGTCTTGAAGAGAGAGAGAGGCCCGAGCGTAACAGTCAAGTCATAAGTAAATGTAAACACCAATATTGATTTGAACTTAAATTATGAGAGTTTTCTTATTTACATTAAAAGGTGTAAGCGTTGGTCGAGTAGCAGCAGAGAGTGGCCTTGAAAATAGAGAGAGATAGCCCGATAGAGAGAGAGAGAGAGAGAGAGAAAATGGCCGAAATGGCTACGTGCTTGTGCACATTGAGATAGACGAAATCAGCACAGATTCGTGAATTCTGTGCTAGAGAAAATGAAAAGTGAGAAGGGGCAAGGAAATGACTGTTCCTTGCACCTGAATACCTGGAGATGTTCGATGAGTGAGGATTGTCCTTGAACCAGACAAATTCTCCGTGGACCACCGGTGAAGAGTAGCTGGTACACGTGGTAATGGCGCGGCTCCGAGGTTGTTGATGATCACAGAATTACTGTCTGTGATCGTCCGGATGAGCTGGTGCACGGTGAAAAGGCAGGTTCCTGGACTACCTGGTGAAAAAGGCGATGAGAAGAGCCGTTGAGAAGAACCGTGAAAAAGCCGGGAGAACTCTCTGCTGCACACACACACACTTGAGCACCAAAACCAGAAGCCAGCACGCGAGGCCTGCGGCAGCAGCAACGGCGACAGCGGTACTGCCCAGCACTACGGCGCGCGGGAGTGAGAATTGGGACTAAAGTCCCCGCCTAGACTCATAGATGGAGCCATGTAGTCTATCAATTTAAAGTTGAGCGAATGAGCCGAAATATTTACGAGCGAATAGTGGTCCACTCCGTAACAAATTTGTTTTTTAAAACCTCGTACCCTTCATTCTTGTGGTAATCATATGGACTGTATAAGGTGCGGGTTTTAATAATGAAAAGACAGTTCAATTATTAACAATATTTTTAATTAAATCTCAAAGTTTTTGCAATGGCACTAGGGCCGTTATTAAGCTAGTGTGCGGAACGAGGTTAGCTGCCGGTCGTGACGTGGCTGGCACAAGACTGAAGGCGGCGCCTAGCTATGCGTGGCTCGATTGTTTACGACGTCGGTGGACCCAGTGCTGATAGAAACTCGCCCCAACAGTCTCCGCCGTGATGTCCGATGGTGGAACTGCAATGGTCCACCTCGAGAACCTGTCAATCATCGTGAGGTAGTACCGCAGGTTGCCTACCTGCGGCATGATGATAATGTCCAGATGGACGTGCTTGAAGCAGTTGCTTGGCACGTGGAAGGTGTCAAGTGCGGCTCGGTTATAGTGACTGACCTTGGATCGTTGGCATGGTTCACAAGATCGAGCCCTATGGCCAACGTCTTTCCTGATGCAAGGCCAGACAAACATGGAGGTAACGATCCTTGTAGTCGTGCGTGGACTGGGGTGCGCCAGCGAATGCAGGACGTCGAAGGCACGACGACGCAGGTTGGCTGGAAGGTAAGGCCTGAAGATTCCATCCTCGATGTTGCAGGCGATTGAAGAGCCATCGACATAGAGTACTTGCAGGTTTAAAATGCCTTTGTCCAGCAAATGTTCCAGCTCGTCGTCCTCGAGCTGTGCTGCCTCAATGTCCCGAGCAAGCAGAGCGGATGGCATGGTGATTGCGTTGACTCTGGACAGAGTATCAGCCACTACATTGTCCTCACCCTTCACGTGCTCCAGGGTGACATTGAATTGGAGGATGTAGTCCAGCTGGCGCTGCTGCCTTGGGGAGGCGCTGCTGGGCCGCAAAAGTTAAAGGCTTAAGGTCGGTAAGCACTTTAAAGCTTCGCCCCTCTAAGTACCTCTGGAAAAACTTGATGGCCTCGAAAATGGCCAACAGCTCTCGGTCCTAGGTGCTGTACTTCTGTTGTATGGGTGACAGCTTGCTGGAGAAGAAACCGACCGGATGCCAGACGTCGTCGATTTGTTGCTCTAGGGCGGCGCCGATGCCCTTGTCGGATGCGTCTGTCGTCAGGCGCAGTGGCGTCGATGGTGACAGGAAGGTGTTGGTTGTGGCCCTTTTCAAGTCCTCCTTGCAACTCTGGAAATCTGCCTCCGCTTCAGGGGACCAGCTGACCTTGACTTAGCACTCTCCGGGAAGGCCGCAAAGCATGTCGTTCAGTGACGCCTGTCGTTTGGCCGCTCCAGGAAGACAGCGTCAGTAGTGGATTAGCACCCCCAGGAAGCTGCGGAGCTGCGTGGCCGTCTTAGGCTTCGGTATCTCCATGATAGCGTCCACCTTGCGTGCTGGTGGCCGGAAACCCTCGGGTGAGATGGTGTAGCCCAGGAACTGGACCTCGGTCTGACCCACCTGGCACTTTTGGAGATTGATGGTGAGTCCTGCCTCTCGCAGTCGCTGGAAGACGAGACGAAGATGTTCCAGGTGCTCTTTGTGGTTTCGGGACTTGATACGCACATCGTCGATGTAGGACCTAATGAAGGGCATGTCCCGGAACAGCGCGTCCATGAAGCACTGAAACGTTCGCGTGTTGCGTTAGGGTGTTGTGATGGACGTCTTACTGATGTGTTCCTCTGCCATCGGGATTTGGTAAAATCCCTTCTCCAGATCCAGGTTGGTGAAAACGTTGCAGCCATGACAGTCATAAAGAATATCCCCAATGACAGGAATCGGGTAGCGGTCCGGACGCGTGCAGGTGTTCACACGGTGGTAGTCGCCTGTCATCCTGTATCCACCAAACTTTTTAGGCACTATGTGTATTTGGCTCGCCCACTGGCTGGGCGAGGGCCTGATAATGCCCCTCTTTAAGAGTTCGTCGATCTCCTGCTTGGCCGCATGAAGACGTTCGCCATGGAGCCGCCGTGGGCGCTCGAAGACCGGAGGGCCCTTCGTGAAAATGTAGTGCACAACTGGAGTGCCGCTGAGGTTTGCCTTTCCCTGCCAGGTCTTGGTGATGTCAGCGAACTCCACCAATAGCTGATCGTAGGCCATGCGGTGATTGTCCTCAGTGGAGCAGCTCTGGATGCCAGCGCCAAAGACTTCTGCGGTGTAGAGCGTAGCTTCGACACTGAGGGTGGTGGTAGGATCAGCCAGGCGACGATGCTGGAGGTCCACCAGGAGGCTAGTGCTAGCCAGGAAGTCTGCGCCTAGAATCGGGTTGTGGACGTCGGCGATGATGAAGGGACAAGTGAAGTCCCGACGAAGCCTCAGGTTGAGGGTCACCATTCGTCGGTCGTACGTCTTAATGACGGTTTTGTTTGCTGCTGCCAGTTGCAAGTCCTAGACAGGAGGTTTTCCTTCCACCGCCGAGAGTGGCACTAAGGACACGACCGAACCAGAATCGACCAGGAAGCGTAGACCAGTGTTCCGGTCCATCATTAGGAGGCGATTTTCACGGAACTGATTTTTGCTGCCAGCAGCCGCCTCAGCAGGGTTGCTCTCATTTGCGAGCGTTGGCGCCAAATTGGTGGTGAAAATAGCAGAACCCACTTTGAGTAGCTGAGCGTGGCCTACGCTTGCTTTGGCGACGCGACTGATACGCACCCTCAGTTGGCCTTGGTTGAAACCCACGGACGGCGCTTAGTTTCAGTTCGCTGGATGCGTTGAGCTTTGCCAAAGCTGCTCCTGTGCCGGCGAGCTCATCCGTCAAACTGGACCTGTGAGAACCGGCATTTTGGGCGTCGCCACGATGATGAGGGGACGGGCTGCGCTGCCGGTTATTACTCACCGCCTGGAGTCCTGGAGGCACGTCGTGCTTCTCGTCTGCTGCCTCGGCCAACTTGTCCAAGGTGTTGTTACGCAGGACTCGCAGAGTGCGTGTGACGTGCACGGGCAGGAGGTTGAGCCATTTGACCTTGAGCGCGTCATCGGCCACCTGCGTGCCGGCGGCCAGGTTGCGCATGTGGCGCGAAGCGGCTGCGAGGGCGTGTGCTCGTCCAGCTCCGCCCTGGTTAGAAGTTTGATTAGCCGCTGGTCTGCTGAGTCCGAGAACCGGGACAACACTTGCGTTTTCAGATGCTCGTACTTTCCGTTTGCTGGAGCAGTGCGCACGACATCCAGGAGGTCCTGGATGAAGTCCTGGTCACGGGAGGCTACGACGAGGTTATACTTTGTCAAATCTTGATGTTTCTCGCGCCGAATAAAACCTTGACCTGCATGAAACACGCTTCGGGGGAATGCTTTCAGAAACCTGGCAGCTTACACTGCGTGACAGCCTCCACTGGGACGCCATTTTGTTGAATTGGCGGTAGTTGGCTATCGGTCCCTCCGGCGACATCCTCATTAACATTCACGGAATTTTCTTGCAGAAAGTTTCTCGCAAGATTTGTGGCAAGGGAGCGGGAGAGCTCAACCTACCTCGGCAATCTGGGCGTTTCCTCCGTTTTTCTTAACACGACGCGGAGACGCGACACTAAGGGTTACTTTAGTCGGGGTCACCACTATGGTCTGTATAAGGTGCGGGCTTTAGTAATGAAAAGACAGTCCAATTATTAACAATATTTTTAATTAAATCTCAAAGTTTTTACAATCGCACGAGGGCCGTTATTAAGATAGTATGCGGAACGAGGTTAGCTGCCGCTCGTGACGTGGCTGGCACAAGACTGAAGGCGGCGCCTGGCTATGCATGGCTCGATTGTTTACGACGTCGGTCCACAGTCGCGGTTGAAGTTGCTGCTTGCGCCTGTGTCCGCGCGGAACGTTCTGGGGAGCGATCCCCACAATCGTATTAGCATTTGGTATTTTGAATTGTGGACAGATAAATTTCATTAAAGCAGTAAAACCTTGACTTTCTACGAACGATTGGCATAGTTTATCTTTTCAAATCATGTAAAGTATTCTATTGATAATTTTTTTACTTTTCATTCCTCCATCTGTAAAAAAAAATGAAGTAATTGAAAATTATGATAAATATTTTAAAAAATTCATTAATACATCAAGAAAAAATAGGTTTCTAATCATATTGCTACTGGTGTTAGATTTTAATTTTAAATAATAATAATTATAATAATCAAAATAAAAAAAATGCTTTGATTCACCAATCAACATGAAAAAAAATTATAATTATGAATGAATGTAGTTTCATTAGTTAAAAGATAAATTTTTGAATCTTTTATTTCTAAATTTAATTTAACTTAAACAAAAACTATACTTTTTTTTTTATATACATATGTACTTTAAGAAATTAAAATAATAATGAAATTGATTTACAAATAAATTTTAAAATTTAATTGATCTTTTCTGTTAAGATATGCAATACGTTTAGTCATTTATTAATTACTCGAGTATACGAATATCCCATTACACTCAGAAAAAAAAGGAACAGATTTTGCTTGAGAGTCAAGTAGAAATTGCTTGAGACTCTGGCAATCATTGTTTGACAGCTCAAGCAAAGGGCTACTGGGTAAAGGGTCGAAAAAAGGGTTTTTTTACGAATTTTTAGTGCAGGGACCGTAAAAGATAATCAATTTATTGTTGTTGCACATGATAAAGTAACTTTTGAAATATCTTCTGAGAATTTTTAACTAAGAAATATCCATAATTGAAGCACTGACAGCAGATTGATGGAGGAGATTAGAAAAAAAAAGTTTTGCAGTGTTCCTTATCACTCATCGTAGAATCATTTGAAATACAGAAATAAGGGAGATTTCATTTGATAAGAAGTCAAGCCATGAAACTACGTTGTTCTTTTATTTTCAAATTTTGTTTTGCTGGTTTTACAGTAAAAAAACTGAAAAAGTCATATTTTTGTCAAAAAAATCCGCCATTTTGTAACCGGTTAAATAAAGATGTTAAAACAAATTTTAATCCCTAAAAGCAACAACATGGTTACCTTAAGAAATATATATTAAATACGTGTGTCCAGTCCGATAAAGATCGGTTCATTATTTTTCAAGTTATGACGGACACCGACTTGAAAAACTATAGTTTCGAGAAAAACGCGTTTAAAGTTTGAGATTTATACGCGCTTCCGCCGGCATGCGGAGTGACTATAGGAAAGGTGTCAGGCTGAAACATCTGTAGCTCAGGTATGAGTGCTCCAAATGACTTAAAATTTTAGGAGCACATTCTAGAAATGTTTAACTATCTAAAAATGCAAAAAAAAAAAAAAAAAAAAAAAATCGATTTTTCAAAACTTCCGAGCCAGTACCCCTCCCTCATGCAAATATTGTCGGAGTCGTCGACTGTTATCTAACGTTGTTCGACGAATAAGTTGCCGAAAAACTTAATTATATCTATTGAGATCAAAATCGATGTGATTTTTATTAACCATTAGCTGGCACCGTGGGGTTCTGTAGTACCCCACGCTCTTCTTACCTATTTTTGGTACCTAAATTTTCGAAAACCGGGTTTATAGCGTCATCCACCTATAGTTAAGGAATGGGGCTTCCTTTTTTCACCATGATTAGTGCTCAGTGACCGTTATTCTGCACGTGGCAGTTGTCGAAAGCGGTTTGGGGTACTGCAGAACCCCACGGTGCCATCAACGTTGATCCAAGTGAAATTGGAACGAATTTCTAAAATTTAGTATCAGATTTATTTTAAAAATATCTGAAATTGCAGTGCGCCCTATAACTCACGTAAACCTTGTGATTAAATAAAGATGTTCTATTTGCACTAGGGTACAAGACAAAAATCTGATAAAGCCTGTAAAATTTGTTCACGTCCGATTTGCCCGGCCCACAAATTTTTGATTTGCCAAGATTGCGCTGGCGCTTGAAAAAAATATTTTTTTACAGTTTTTAAGTTCTAGATATATATATATATATATATAATAAATTTATTTTTACTAGATATATATAATAAATTTAATTTACTAGATATATATAATAAATTTATTAAAATGTTTAAGCATTTTGTATATGAATAAATTTAAAAAATTGAGTAACAATGACTTTTCCAAAAATGCCTTATAGTTTTTTTTTCGTAAACTTTTTATGGTAATTTCTGAGAATAAATACCTTTTTCAAATGACCCATATAAACTATTATTTTTCCTTTATAGTTTACTACTTGAACATAACCCAGCTAAAATTTTAGACCTTTTTATGAAAAAACAAAAAATTTATGACTTTCTGAATAAAAACTGGTTTTTTATTTTCATTTTTTCGGCTTTTCTGATTTTTTTTTTTTTTTTTTATACCGATTTTAAGTTATCGTTATCTAAACTATTGCACTCGTAAAAAAGAACCTCTAAACATCACCTTAGAATTTTTTTAAGCTCAAATAATGCATATAACCTTGATATTCTCAACTTTTGTCCGTGGGGTACTATAGTACCCCATGGTGCCAGCTGTGTTACACCGCAAAATCATGCCAGCTAAAGGTTAATAAACTTGTTCTATCTCATTAAAAAACCTGCTTTCGTATAATAATATAAAATAAGTTATCAACAATATTCAAAACATAAAATTTGAGGTTATAACAGTAGAATTTAAAAACAAAATAATAAAAGTATTTGCCGTAAATTAATAAAAAGTACGTGAAAATAAATTGATTTACTTAAAGTCGCGCCTCAGAGGCGGAGCTGCGTCGTTAATTTGTAACATACAAATAACCTCAAACGCATTCGACGGCGCGTTGCCGGATTACCGCTAGCAGACCCAGATTTTGTAACCCCAGGCGATATTGACCTTATCATCGGAGCCGATTTGTGCGGCCATTTATTTTTGAGTGATAAACGTACCGGCTCTTTGAACGAGCCCGTCGCGTGTCGCACACCTTTCGGTTGGGTATTGATGGGTCCAAGTGGCCCTTAAAATTCCCACACAATACGATTCGTATTTGGTTCAACCTTGGTTACGGTAAATCGACCTCTTAACCCATTACCGCCCATGGAAAAATCAAAAGTGATATAAAAAAACTAACTGTTGGAAAACCTGTCTCATGAAAAAATAGTAGATACGTATTTTTTCTTTTTTCAATTTTCATTGTTTAAACATTATTTATTTAAACAAATTCCGAAAAAATTTTAAATTTTTATAAACTAATAACGGCATTCGATTCTTTGACTAAAAATAAGGCGAAAGTCATCAAATTAATTTTTTGATCAGACGCTTAGATCTTTTGCTACGAGCGCTCAAACATGTAAAAATATGGTTTTATAGTGGTGAGCTCTGACTCGTAAAAGTGTAACTTCGGTGCGGCGCCTCGGAGCTCACCACTATAAAACCATATTTTTACATGTTTGAGCGCTCGTAGCAAAAGATCTAAGCATCTGATCAAAAAATTACTTAGATGACTTTCGCCTTATTTTTGGTCAAAGAATCGAATGCCGTCATTAGTTTATAAAAATTTAAATTTTTTTACGAATTTGTTTAAATAAATAATGTTTAAACAATGAAAATTGAAAAAAGAAAAAACACGTATCTAATATTTTTTCATGAGACAGGTTTTCCATCAGTTAGTTTTTTTATATCACTTTTGATTTTTCCATGGGCGGTAATGGGTTAATAAACTTTCCTTCGAAAATTTTTGGGTCGACATCAATTTTGACCCCCCGCAAACAAGTTCGAAAAATATTTTGCATTCTATTAGCCAATATGATCTACAACACGATAGCTATTGTATATTGTTTGACTTACAACGCTTTTGGGAGATCGAAGAGTTGGCTGCAGAAAAACCCTTGTCGAAAGAGGACGAGGTGAGTGAAGAGTTATTCGTAAAAACTCATACTCGCGACAAATCAGGTCGATACATTGTACGCCTTCCTTTTTGGCTCGATCCTACTAAAAACTTAACCCTTAATAAACAAGCCGCGGCATCTTTGCTACTCTCCAACAAGAGCAAAGCTGCATCCAACTTAATCTTCAAAATGGAGTACAGAAAATTCATGCCCGATTATCTCACGATGGGACACATGAAAATGATTTCTTCTGACTTGAAGCTGGGCACGTTTTTACTTCATCATGGTATTTACTGCACATTGACGTCCTCAAAGTTTTGCGTAGTTTTCAACGCTTCGTTCAAGACACACTCAGGAAAGTAATTGAACAATTGTCTCATAGTTGTTCCAAAGTGCGGACGTCTCTTTCGGATACGACAGAGAAATCGAAGTAACAAGTTGGAGGTGGATGAATTGGTTGGTCAATGAGTCGGTGGACACCATCCTCGGTAAGTGACTCGTAAGAGCTGGAGATAAAGACATAGAACTGGTTGAGATCAGACGCGGTGAAATCAGAGAGTGGCGATGGGTTTCGTGGTGGTATGATACCAAATTTACGAATAGCACGCCACCTACCAGCCGGATCGCGTTCTTTCTCTACCGTTGACAGGATGAAGACTTCCTTGGTCTTTTTGTACGCGGCTGCTGTTGCATTGCGTTTTTACGCCACTGCTGGTAAAGGCCGAAAGAGCGAAGGCGAATTAGCCCGTCTTGTCGCACTCCTTTGATCTCTCCGTGAGGGCGGGTTTGATCCATGCCTCTTTGTGTGGCTTGACAGTGACTGCGCGGATCAGGGCAAGCTCTTTGAAGGCGTTTATGACTGCGGTAGTGATAACGTGTTGTTGAGCTGGGGAGCAGTAAGTGACGCGTGCATGGGCGTGCTAAAGTGGGGCAGTTACTTACTACGGAAGTTAAGGGGTAGTTTGCGTGGGGTAAGCTGAGATTCACAGGTACGGGGACAAGGGTGAAGTTTTGAGGAGGGGTTAGGTGTTTGTTGATGACTGCGGCTCCAGTGAGGATTACGTTGAGGTACGACGGTATGTGTGACACACACACACACACACACACACGCGCGCGCGCGCACGCACGCACGCACGCACGCACACGCACACGCACACACACACACACACAGGTAAGCTCACCTACTACTGTTGCCGTGTTGCAGGTATTGCACGTGGTGTACGACATGCTAGTCAAGTAAGTCCATAAGACATGCGTGGCGGGTTGGCGCATGTGTCGTGGAGATGTCGTCGGGCTTGAAGATCACCGTGTCCAGTGCTGGTGCTTTGAGATCAATATCAAATTTGCGCGCTGCTTGTTTGCGATACCAATTGCTGAGCATTAAATTGATGACAAAGCCTGGTGGTGCCGTCCTAACCTCGAATGCCAGTGCGCAGATTTTTCCAATTATTTAGCAAGGTTATAAATCAAAGTTTGATTAATTATCCGAAAAAAACGGAATATAATAAAAAACAAAATGAATTTTTAATTTCAGAACTCTTGCTGTCAATCGGTAGAGAGCAAATAATTATTGTTCAAACAGTGTTTTCTAACGTTTCGCTAGTTATGGTTTGTTAACCTCTTCAGGGATATAATATTAGATTTGAAAAATACAATGTGTTTTTTCTAATGGATAAAAAGTAATAACAATCATAGGTGAGAGTAATTTAAATATAAATTATCTCTGAGAGAGAAGAAGTTCTCGCTTCAAATTCAAAAAAGAAGCAAGCTTTTTTGAATTTGACTAGCGAACGTCGGAAAACACTTTTTGAACAATAATTATTTGCCCTCTACTGATCGGCAGAAAGAGTTCTGAAATTATAAATTATTAGACTTGAGGGTGACATGGAAATATTTATTCACTTATAAAATGAATTTAGTCCGAAATTTATTATAAATAATTAATTATATGTACATTTTAAATTATGGTAATTGATCGAAAATTTATAAATCAATAAAAAAAGAAAAAGATTTATATACTTGAGATCAAGTTGAATGTATAACTTGAAATAGTAATGTTCAAGCGCGAAAACCTTGAAATCCATAAAATTTCAAGAATTATCACATATTGTATATTAAATTCTACATTGATAGTAACGTCACGGTAAGGTATTCGTCATCCCTTTACTCAATAATATGCGTGACAAGCACCTCGAGTGCTCAATGGAGTGTCGGGAAAAAGCAAATATTAAGTTTAAATAAAAATTCAATTTTTTTTTAAATTTAACGAAATTTTGGTACCTTTTGTTCATTTATTACACGTGAATCCTTTAGTAAAATAATAAAATAACGATATACCCTATAAAATTTCACTTTGGGTACAAAGCTATACATCAATATTTTTTTATTCATATAAATAAAATTGTACGCATTCAAATCGCTTTTAGTCAAAATTAATACAGGAAATAAGTGAAAAAAGTTAACGATCAACGGATTCACGGTCATTTTCCCGAAAACAAATATCCGAGCGACCGCTATCCCGAATTAATTTTTCTTAAGTTTGCCAATGAAGTACTCGTCTTTAGCAGAAAAAAATAATTTGATTAAAAATATAAAGTGCTTTGAGCTTAACAGACTCGTTTGAATCAGTGCCGCGTTCACAATAAGTCTCTTTTGAATAAAAATAGACATTCTTTTTCTGATGACAGTGATCATGAAATAATTTTTTTTTACAACTGGTATGGATCGAAAATATTCAGGTTAACAATTAGCTAATTATAATGTTCATTGAAAACTGTATGATGCCAAAGAAATTAAGTTCGAAAATTTTTGTTGAAATTGCTGAGTATAACTTCAATTAACTCTATTGTTTTTTTTTCTAATTGTTTTTCTGTAATAACTTTTGTTGTTTTTTTTTTCTTATTGTTTTTCTGTAATAACTTTTTTGGAAATAAAATATTTAAAATCGACGACGATAATTTGTCTGAGAGACTATAAATTGCAATTTCTGAAATGATCTTAAAGGATGAATAACTATAATGAATTTCAAATTAATTATGAAAGCTAAATCATCGAAATTAAGACAATAATCTCGTGCATGACTAATATTTAAACTTAAAATTAAATTCAGTAATGAGTAAACTAAAATCATATTTATTGAAGACCGTGGACATAAAATAAAAACGAAATATCGTGATAAGAATAAATAAATAAATAAAATAAAATGGAGGGGAGAATCAATTGCTGTAGATTTAGTTGAAAATAAACATGAAATTATAATTGTTTTTGTGGACAAAATGAATTTGTTTGGTGTAATAGATTGGAAATCTTCAAATGATGTTAATTTAAAATTTTGAGTCATAAAGAAATAATCTGTTAAATTGTCATATTGCTGTTATTTTTTTTTCTTCATCCATCGCAAAACTTCCAAGGCGCGTCGGGTGGCCGTAGTGTTCGCGCGAGAGGATAGAAAGTATATTGCGTTTTATCGAATCAGAAAAACTTACGAAAAAGAAAAAAGACTATTTTTTAATTAATTATTTTGAAATTAATTTTATAAGTAACAGTAATAAAAAAAATTAGAATAATATAAAAGTATAAAATAATAATAATCAAGTGAATGAAAAAAGTGATTTTAGGCCAGGCTAGAAACGGTTTAGAAAGATCCAATTCTCAACAGGAAACCGACCACGTGAAAATTTAGTTAAAATCATGTAAAATGTGAAAGCTCGCTTACGCTCGGACTGTAACATGGCGGCCGGCTACGTATCAGCCGCTAGCGCATGGCAGCTCAATAACCGTTCTTTTGGCTTATATTGGAGGGAAATCAAGTTAAAACTAGTGATAAACGACGTTAGAAAAGTGTTTATATCACTTAGAACTCAAGTGTGCTGAGGAGGCCCACGTATATGAAGCCCTCGACTTCGTCTTAGCCTGCAATGACAGCGGGTCTCCACTGCACACTTGCTTCCCTCAGGAATAATATACTATTCAATGCATTTTTCACCATAACCTCAAAATTTACAAGATAAATACTAAAAACCGTTGTTTAGTACTAAAGGTTATTTTCGAAAGTACACTCGGTGAAGTACAAGTAGAACTAAATAGATTTGAGTTAAGCAAGGATTAACTCAATGCGTGGCAGTGCATAAAATGTTGTCTCTTATCTGAGAATTAAGAAGGTTGAATATGAGTTCCGCGTTGCGCAGCTAAGCACAGACGGCAACTGAGCAGGGTTGTAAGGCCTGCCGCGAATGTGAATTGGCGTCGAAAAGCCGCAACCTCGACTACGCAATTGTTAGCCGAGAGGACCTGACTAAAATGAAACCTTAGTTAAGCGAGGGTAAACTAAGTTGAGTCAAACTCGAATTGAATTTTAGTTAGAATGGTTAACTAAAATCGACCAAAGGAAGAAAATCCAGATTATTTGTAGTGAATAACTTGGTCATGATGTGAAGACGATTAGTAACAGATTCAGTGTGATTCTGTTTTCTTAGAATTGAATGGAAGTTTGCGATCTCGGCTACACAACTGTTAACCCAGGTGAAATTAAATGCAAACGTAACCTTTAGTTAGCAAGGGGTGAACCTTATCTGAAACAAAACCTTAGTTAAGCGAAGCTTAATGAATCAGACTTGGAACTGATTTTAGTTCCGCGAATGTTAACTAAAAACTTGAAATGGACTTTAATTACGCAAGTGTTAATTAAAGTGAGCATAGTGTAAGAATTATAATTCAAGCAAGACTTGAATTCTAAAGAGGTGCCAAGGGGGCGTAAGAACATGTTAAGGGCCACGGAAAGTCAGATTCTAAGTTACCAGGGCTCCTCACGTATTTTATTTATTAGAGAAAAAGTAAATTTAATTTGGCTAAACTGAGCTAAGGTGCACTAGATAACTATACAATATACTTGAAAAAAATTTCTTTAGCCTAAATTTTAAAGGCATTTTTTCATATTTTGGTTTGTAAAAATTTTTTTACCTAATAAATTTTATGCTAATATTTTTTAGATTAAAAAATTTTTGAATTCAAAGTATGAAAAAGTGCGACGAAAATGGAGGTTTAAAATTTTTTTTTTTCAATATATTGTATGTTTATCTAGTGCACCTTAGCTTAGTTTAGCCAAATTCAATTTACTTTTTTTTAAATAAATAAAATTAAAGTGCGGCTCCAAAGAATCTTAGAATCTGAGTATCCGTGGCCCTTAAATCAGGGTTTAACATACAAAAATGAAAATGTTCCAAGGTTCAGGGTGTTGAAGCAAGAGGTTGTAAATCTCTGTACTACAAGCTAAGGCCAGGTAGATGGCCTATTTGAATTCTACTAAAAGTAAGATTAGTTCAAGAATGACTTGAAATTCTAAATGTTATGGTATTGGGACTAATAAACGCTGCTTGTTGAAGGGTAATGTTGTGTACGGACTAGAAATTTGATGTGAAATTCTAATGAGGTGCAGTTGAGTAATCTTCAACAATATCCAAGGAGTGTACTTTAGCTGACTGAGCGTCAACCAAACCAAAACTGAGTATTTTTAGTTGAGCGAATGCCAACTAAACCAAAAGATGAGTTTTTAGCTGATCGTGTGTCGACTAAACCTAAAGTGTATGTATTTAAATCTATGTTAGTAATTTAAATTTATGAAATATGTGCTGAGCACAGTAGTTAATAAACAAAAACGAATAATGTGGGTGATTTCATGTCAAGAAGTCTGATTACTGACCTCCTAATTAGTGATAGTCTGCAAATGAGAATAATAACTGTATAAGGCTATACGATACAGCTAATCCGCAAAGGAAGTTCCATCGAAGACTTGGGTGGTCCTTCGAGTGAGCAAAACCACCAAATTAAGTGCTCGTATGACAACCAAGAATTAAAGCGAGCAGTTCAGAGTGCTCGCTGAGCAGATTTGTTGTTGGATGATCAACCAGACTTCAGCAAAGGAGCCAAAGAAGGGCTTAGGGCCCAATGTGAGTCTGCGAACAAGAATCCTGGGTCCAACAGCAAACCGAATGATCAAATGTGTACTGCACGGTGGTACCTATAGGTTGAATAATATCAGTATATGGTCACAACAATTTCAAAAATTACATCAGTTCTAGGTGATTCTGATGTTGAAATAAGTAAGAGTATGCAAATGAGTCTGATGCTAATTAAGCTTCAAAGTTCAGCTTTAAAGAGTAATAAAAAACTATTACATTATACACATCATACATAAACTTAAAGGTGAAAAATGTAAACAAACAATTGAGGTTAGAAAGCAAGTAAGAAAAACTTGTAACAATTGAGACTGATATTCAATTAAACAATGAGATATAAGCGTTATCAGGCTTTAAATCTAAGAAGTAAAGATTGGAGCGAACACACCAAAAACAAGGTCCAACGACGCCAACAGGTGCTGCAGACGAGCTTTGTTGTTGTTGTTGTTGTCGATGGCGAAAGGCAAAAATGGCCAGCGCGCGACTCGTTGCGTGCGCTATACAGATGTGTCGTCCGAGTAGTTGCGGCGATGCTGCCGCGATGAAAATTGTCCGAGGTTGGTCCAGAAGATATAGCTCCTTGGAGTTCCTCGATGCTCACCAAGAGCGACGATGAGAGCGCTGCTCCGCTCGTTGGTTCGTCGCGTCGCCCGGTTGCTGCTGTGAAGTCGGCTGTAGGTAGGAGAAGCACGCGGTCGAATTAATTTTGTACTAAACTCACTCATTATTACTTGCGACTATTTATTTATTGTAATTGAATCGGGTTTTTATTCATAAATTTTTTACTGTTTTAATCCAGGTGTGTTCTCTCAGTTTAATTAATCAACCCTCCCCTACCAGCTCAATTCGGCAATAAAAATAAAATTAATAGACCGGTCTTTCCGGAACATTTAACAAAAGGTTGGTCAAATTGAAAATTCAGGGGGTCGTTATATGCCTAAAGGCTTCAAAACCAAATTTTTTAAATTAAAAATTAAGTGGGGCGTCATACGCTGGAATGTACGGTAAATTATGAGATGGCTCATTTTATTTCAGATCGTACAACACTGTCAACTTTTTCTCCAAATCGTCTGAAAATTTTTTTCCAAGTTCTGTATAATATTTTAGTGGACACGTGTCTCGGGAATTTCTTTTCTGGCCCTTTCTTTCAATTTCCCGAGATATGGAAGTTTAAAAAAAAAAAATACTTTTTTCGAGTAAAAAAGACACTTTAGACGCTTTTTTATTTTTAAATTGTTCGAACTGCCATGAAATATTATAGAAGATTATAGGTCGTATACACGTGTATACATATAGCTGCGCTGGCGACGCACATGCAAACACAAAGTTCCATAAACAGCCTATTTGAACCGACTCAACGTAGATTTGCTTGTACCCACAGTGACAGCCCACTCCTCTTTTTATTTTCCATTAGGGGTAAATACAGGCTAAAGTGAACCTACGGCGCAAAGTGGGTTATCACGATATGTTTTTAAGATTTAAAAATTTCATATAATTAGTGGTAAATATTTTTTTACTTGGTTTAAATGTACTTAAAAGGTGTGCAAATGTCTCACCGGTCCCAATAGAATGACCCATAACGTCACGTAACGAAACCGAATTTATATTCAGTCAAAGACGCGGGTTACCACTATTAATTTAATAAATAGGAACATAATTTTCGAGATAATTTGAGTAAATACAAAAATAATGATGAAACCGCATGACTTTTAAATCGACCAATTCTTAAACAGCTTACGTGATTTCTAGAGAAAAAAAATCTGAAAAAATATGAATTTGTTCAAAAAATTTTTAAATTTAAAGAAAAAAAAAACTCATTTTTTCAAATCAATTTTTTCGAATTTTTTTAACTCCATAAAGTTTTTAATTACTCTAACGTATCGTACGTTATTTTTTATTAAAAAAAATAATAATGACGAATACTAGGTTTAACCTTAAGTGCAATAACCCATCAGTAATAACCCTTCTAGAGTTGTATGGATACTAGTTTTAACCTTAAAAGCAATAACCCATCTCAAAAAACCCTTCTTGGTTTGCACAGACACTTGTTTTTACCATAAATCTCATAGTCCATCCCATAACCATGCTAAATTTACGGGAACACTAGGTTCAATCTTGAATTGAATAACCCATCCCAAATAACCCTCCTAGATTAGACTCTGGGTTTAATTTAAAATCCAAAAACTCGTCCTGAATAGCCCTCCTAGCTTTAGGGAGACACAAGGCTTAACCTTAAGTCCAATAATCCGTTCCAAATAACCCTCCTAAATTTGTGTGGAAACTAGGTTTTACCTTAAATCCAATGACCCGTCCCAAAAAACATTTTTAAATTTGCGTTGATATTCGTTTTAACCATAAATCCAATAACCCATCCCAAATAATCCTTTTAGGCTTGAACAGACCATCAATCCAATAACCCATTCGTAATCACCCTTCTAGACTTGCATGGGTACTAGTTTTAACATTAAACCCAATAACCCATCCCGAGTAGTATTTTTAGATTTGCGTTAATACTCGTTTTAACTTTAAATCCGAAAACCTACCCCAAATAAACCTCCTGAGTTGACGTGGACACTAGGTTACCGTGTACCTGGTACGGTGTGGACTGTACCATCTATCGTTTACCATGTTTACCATGTACCAAGTACCGAAAACGATTTGCCTTGTAGTGTGTACCGAATGCCATGTACCATGTAAAGTAAGGGTTTTACCGTGTACAGTATGGCATGTACCATTTACTGTGTAGCATGTACGGTATATCGTGTACCGTCCCGAGTACGGTATGGCTTGCACCTTGTTGTGTACCGTGTACCGTACGTTCTTACTTATGAGGCTAAGGTTGATATATCTAAATAAATGATTTCACGTTCCAAATAAACATTTAAAATAATTTCACTCTATAATATCTAAAATAAAATCAGTTATTCTGATCTAGATTCAATAGCTAGAACCAAATGATAAATCAGAACACATAAAAGTCCTAGGTACACATCAATTTCATTAAATATATATATATATATATATATATATATATATTTCGATGAATAGATATCGGCTTATGGACATTATATCCATTCGAGGTAAATAAACTCACCCGCGAAACGTAAAAAACAGAATTTGAGAGAGAAAGAATTTTGCTTCTAAACTAGCATTTGACCTGCGGCTCCACGGATAGTTTATTTGGTAAAGCATCCGACCGACAATCGAAAGATTCCAGGTTCAAATATAGTCCTGGAGTCGAATTTTTTTCTTTCACAATTTGTGTTTTTAAATTCATCTTTAGTTATAAGATTATAATTTTTTAAGAGAAAAATTCTTTTTCTGCAGCCTTTCAAATTGAAAGACAGTTAAAGATACTTATAAAGTAACAATTTGATTACTTATGCTCTCCACATTCAAGTTGCGACCTTTACGATAATTTGAATTAGATAAACAAATTACTAATTTATTTCGATGAATAGATATCGGCTTATGGACATTATAGTCATTCGAGGTAAATAAACTCACCCCCGAAACGTAAAAACAGAATTTGAGAGAGAAAGAATTTCGCATTCAAACTAGCATTTGACCTGTGGCTCCACGGATAGCTTAGTTGGTAAAGATCCGACTGGCAATCGGGAGATCCCAGGTTCAAATCCTGGTCCGTGAGTTGAATTTTTTTCTTTCTCAATTTTTGTTTTTAAATTCATCCTTCGTTATAAGATGATAATTTTTTTAAGAGAAAAATCCTTTTTCAGTAGCCTTTCAAATTGAAAGACAGTTAAAGGTACTTACAAAGTAACAATTTGATTACTTATGCTCCCCACATCCAAATTACGACCTTTACGATAATTTGAATTAGATGAGCAAATTACTAATATATTTCGATGTATAACTTTAACTTGCTTAGAAAAAACAAAAAAAATGAAAATGTTCAATGATTGATTCATGCTAACTTAGATACATCTAGTTCTTTTGATTATAATTTCTTAGATACAATTTTATTATTAGATAGAACACATAAAACTCATTGATATATTGTATTGAAAAATATATAATCCACTTAGAAAATAATGGATCTAATGCTTATCCGTACTTTTAAAATCCATGCTAAATAGTATTCAAAATTTCTGGTCCATTGAATATCTAAACTTGTAACTATCTATATGTCTTCAGTATGTGAACTATAATTCTTTTCACAAAAAAAATTAACCAATTTTAAACCTTGAAATCACTTGACCTTATAACTCTAGCTTGCTTACAGAATTAACCAATTTTAAACCTTGAAATCACTCTGATCATATAACTCTAGCTTGCTTACAGAAAATAAAAAAGATAAGAATTTTCAAAATTGACTCATGCAGTCTTAAATGTATCTAGTTCTTCTGATTAAAATTTATTAAAAATTATCAATACCTTACAATCTCCATGATAACTGCAAATTAAAATATTTTCAAATTACCTTCAAAATGTGTGGGATTTAAGGTAAATGTACCGGTAACTAGCCACTTAGCAGATAGAATTCTGAATTTTTGAAATAATTTGATGTAAAAACCTGTTTTCGAACCTATAACTTATTAACATGGGAAAATAGGAGCCTAATAAATAGGTTTCTTTCAAAAAACCACTTAATTACATTGTAATTATGCTAAAAATAACTTAAAAAATAAAATTATCATCTAGTCAAAGTGTATTTTAAACTGGCCAAAGTTGTTTGGAGGTGCATCACTGACACCCGATCGAAGTGTGTCAGTACCTGGCCAGTGTTAAATTTTGAAATCAAACCTACTTACTTAGCAATTATAGAATTATTTATGTCTTACAAAACTATAACTCAAGAGTTAAATTATAGATTAATCAGTTAAAAATAAGATAAAATGAATAGTTTGATAAAGTAAGGACAATCCTAGTAGAATTTAAGTGCCTTTTCAATTATAAACAGTTTAATATGAAAAAAAAATATAAAACAGGTTTTTTTCTACAACTTTTTAAACAATTTTATTGATTTTGAGTGCATTCAAAAATAATTACATCATTAAAATTCAGTTCACTGAATTCAGGTTTACTTTCAGTACCTGGCCACAATTGATCAACTGGCCAACAATAGAAACAGGGTATGCTAAACTGTTTCTCTCCATAGCCACTAAAATTATGATGAATAATTGACTTAAACTAAAAAATTTTTCTGTCCTATATTGTTCAGTTTTTTCTACTGATTACAGGAAATCCTAATTTATGTAAAAAAACAATTTATAACGTTTTCTTTGTTCTTAAAAAAAATCACACGGTGCTTAGCTTATCGCTTTAGCCATCGTGTGGTGTCCGAATCAAGAGCACTGAATAAGATTTTGAGACGAAGTTTCACCTGTGCGAAATGTGCAAAAAAACAGTGTGAAAAAAATTGTTTTTGAAAGTTTAGAACCTAAATTATTCACTAGTACCAAGAAAATTGACTCTTTGACGCATATGATTTTAATAATAAAGAAATAAATGAAAGTGGCCTGGTACTACTACCTGATCGGTTGCCGGTACATTTACCTTTAGCGGATAACGGTAAAATTTTTTATGTTTAAAACTTTTCAAATATGCTTTTTTCTTACAATCAGATAAAATTTTGACTGAAAACATTAACTGCCAGATGCCTTTGACCTTTAACATTCTCTCCTAAGTTTGCACTTGCTGACAGGCTAGGCCGCTAGATAAGAGAATTGAGGATTAAAATAAATTTGTTTTATTTGAAATAATTATTTATTTATGGAATCAGTGCTTTTCGCCATAAGTGTGGTTGCTATGCCTTTTCCGCACTGGCATGAAGTTGTCGCCCTCAACGAAATGCCGGTGCGAAGAGGCCTAGCCGCCGCTCGAGTTACGAACACTATTTTGTAGCACACGAGTGGCAAAAATTCGTCACCACTAACAATAATTTCAACAATTTAGATAATTATAAAGATGATGAATTTTTAAAAATTATAAAACTTGAAGTTTAAAAAAATTAAATTTAAAGTAATTAGTTAAAAAATTATATCGTTTTAAAATTTACGAAAAAGATCTTTAGCTCAAAAACATTTCAAATGTAAACAAAAATTAGAGATTAAATAAATTTAAAAGTTTGAAAAAAAATTACATTGATTTTAAAAATCATAAAATTGTTTTTTAAATTGTCGATCGAATTAAATGTAACGAACTTCCCGAGTTTATAAAAATAAAACGTATTCTTAATAGTCGAAAAAGTATCTTGAATAAATAAATAAAATTTTAATAAGTTTAATGAAGGTTCATCTATTAGAAAAGATAAAATTTATAACTTTTACGTATAAAGTTTTGAAAAATTTAAGAATTTTCAAAGTAGTAAGAGAAAGTTTCAAGGATTTTTAGAATTTGATGAAAAAAAAACTTACAAATTAAAAACAAAATCAATTATTTAATCAAAATCAAATTTTAAAAAAAAATTTTAATTTAAGAATATTAATTTTGAAATTTTTAATACAGTTTTATATTTTATGATAAAAAAAAAATTGATTTCAAATTTATTAATACTTTTTTGGACGGGGGGGGGGGGGTATACCCTGGAGGGCAAAAAAAAAGTAATGTTATGGGTATTTTTCATATAAACGGTAAAAGCTAATTAATTTATTTAATGACTATCTATTTTAACAATATTTGAAGTATCTTTAGTAATTTTTTGGTGTAAAAATATTAAAAAATAGGCCGATGCCAAGGCTTTTCCGGAGACGCCTCCGCTGGAAACTTTTTTGCCGAGAGGAACGCCTTTTTTCAGGATCATCTAAAATGAAAAAAAAAGATTTAGTTAAAAGATAAGTTTTTCCTGGTAATAACGCGAGTTTTTTTTTTCATGATTTTACGGCTGTTTGAAGATAAAAGTCGTTTTTTTGTCCAAATTCACAAAAATAAAAAATTTTGTAAACCCTCGTGTTATTACCTCAAAAAATATGTCATAAAGAAGCAGTCAAATTTTTGAAACGATCGGTGCAGTGGTTGTCGAGATATTTTCCTCACCGACTTGAAAAAGACTAGTTTTGAGAAAAACGCGTTTAAAGTGTTTAAGGTTCAACCTTAGAATGAATCGTCGATTCCTGTTCCATAGGTAAAGCAACTCTCCTGCTTCAGCTTCTTAATCTTGTGCATGCTTTTCTTCCCTTCTTCTTTGAGTTCTAGCTGTATCTGCACGGAAAGGATTCGCCAGGAAGACACGGCTGGAAGTGAGTCGGGCTGTTTTGGAGCGGCGCCGTACGCCGCGAAAGGCGCTGAATGTAGTCGCCCGGAATTGTCGGGTAAAGTCCGAAAAATCGGCGGAAGGTGGCTGATTTTTTCCAGAGGCCCCGGCGGCGGTGGCTAGCCGTAAGCCGTGCGTTCTCGCTTGTTTTTATCTTATTTTGTTTATTTATTTGTACATTTCAACAATAAATAAACATATATACTTATGTACTTAATAATATAAGTTAATTTTGTTAGTTTATATAGACTCACGATACAATAAGGTTACATGCGCTCGAGTTTAATTCAGACAGCCTTAGCCGCTTTTTCAAAATGCTGTAATTTTTTAACTATTTAGACTATCATTTTAAAAGTTTACAGAAATGTTCTTTGAAACCTAATGAAAAACTTTCTCGCTCGAAGTTTCAGCAACTCTTAATATTTATGCATGTTTTTTTAATCCTAAGTTTGAGGTTAAAAAATTGATCTTTTATTTTTAATAGTTAATTGCTCGGCTTTGAAGCACTTTAAAAATATCTGAATCGTTCTATTAGCAGCAAAAAGAGTTATAAAATGTCCTGCTAAAATTTCATTAAAAAATATTCAGTAGTTTCCGCGGATTTCTTGCGAGTTGAACAAAACATGTTTATATCGAGAAAATTTTTACTTTTTTATTCAACTCGCAAGAAATCCGCGGAAACTACTGAATATTTTTTAATGAAATTTTAGCAGGACATTTTATAACTCTTTTTGCTGCTAATAGAACGATTCAGATATTTTTAAAGTGCTTCAAAGCCGAGCAATTAACTATTAAAAATAAAAAATCAATTTTTTAACCTCAAACTTAGGATTAAAAAATCATGCATAAATATTAAGAGTTGCTGAAACTTCGAGCGAGAAAGTTTTTCATTAGGTTTCAAAGAACATTTCTGTAAACTTTTAAAATGATAGTCTAAATAGTTAAAAAATTACAGCATTTTGAAAAAGCGGCTAAGGCTGTCTGAATTAAACTCGAGCGCATGTAACCTTATTGTATCGTGAGTCTATATAAACTAACAAAATTAACTTATATTATTAAGTACATAAGTATATATGTTTAAGTATATAGTTGTTTATCAGCCTTCTTGATGCGGTTATTATACTCGATTTCTGCCCAAGTGTCAGCATTGTAACCGCAGATCAACTCAAAATTACTTGAAATTTTGACAAAACATTTCTACCGCAAGCGAAAGGAAATTAACGTTTCCAAAAAATGAAACTTTCTCAACTTTTTAATGCGAGCGGTTATCGGGATAATTTTTTTTAATTACTCAGGAGGTCATATGATATATGTGACATTTATAATATGAAAGAACTAATCAACCTAATGTTGTTTTTCCTTTAAGAGTTCTAACCAGAACCAAAAATCGAAGTATGTAAAGCGCTACTCGTTTTCACGGCTATTGGCTTGAAAAAAAAAACCCCATCGCCGTTAAAGCCCGATTGGGCTTTAGGATTTTGTTTTCAATTCATAAGTTTTTTTTTTTTTTAATCAAATTCTAAAAATCCTTCAAACTTTACTACTCTTACTTCCTTGAAAATACTTGAATTTTTCGAAGCTCTATGAAAAAGTTATAAATCTTATCTTTTCTGAAAAATTAACCATCATTGAACTAATAAAAATTATATTTATTTAAGATACTTTTTTAAGTGAAAGTTTTGATTCATATTACATTTATATTATATTTATTATAATTTTTATTCATCTTCACTTGAATCATCGCTCTCTTTTTCAAAATCACTGCATTCTTCAACAGGTTCATTTGGCCCTTGCCAAAGTATGTAGCCATAAAATCGGAATAAAATTCTTTTAACTCATTTTTTATAGTATATTATAGTACGAGTGCGGCATCGTCACCAGGGCTTATTTAAAGGCCCGAGTGCGTCGCGAAGCGATGCACGAGGTACTTTAAGAGCCTTGGTGACGAGCTGCACCAGTGCTATGTACTATTTTATAGTACGAGTCACCGAAAACACCAATCAAAGTTTCGATTTTGAGGTTGGAGTGACCAGGAGTACTATAAACGGCTTTTTAACTCTGACATCTAATTGCTGTAGAATGCTTGTTAAACTACCAGGTATGATAGCTAGATCGGTTTTATTTTCATCTAACTGGGTTTTAGTGTTTTGAGTTAAATGGCCACGATATGAATCTAAAACTAATATTCATCGTTTTTGTAAGAGGGCTCCTGGTCTGCTATTCCACACTACTTTGATCCATTCTTCGACCAAATCGTGACTCATCCACCCTTTTGGCTGTGCACGAACAAAAACATTAGAAGAAAAATTCACATTTTTTGGAAGTGTTTTTTTTTTTTAAATAATAAGAGGAGGAAGCTTGTGCCCATCAGCAGTTGCAGAAAGCATTACTGTGCATCGTTGTTTTTCATCTCCACCAGTTAAAATAGAAATAGACTGGGCTCCTTTTTCATTTACAGTAGTATTTTCGGGCATCTCGAAGTAAACAGGTGTTTGATCTGCGTTCCCTATCTGATTGAGAGCGTTTTTATGTTTTTGTCGTAAACCAATAACAAACCGTTGAAACTGTATGATTTTTTCCTCGTAATCTTTTAGGAGTCGTTAACAAATCGTTGTACGTCTGCGAATAACAAGATTATTCCTATTCATAAATCTTTGCACCCAATTTCTGCTTGCTTTAAATTTTGAGTTTGGAATCATTCCTTTTTTTAACTTCATAGCCTCAGTCTACATCATCCTAGTTGAAACAGCGTAATTTCTATTATCTCGCAAATCTACCACCTACGCTTTTAATCTAATTTCTAATTCAGGATACGACGCAGCTTTTTTCCTAAACGATTTTCTAGATCTTGATAAACTTAACAATTTTTCTTTTGCATCACGCCACTTGCGTACGCACGCTTCAGAGACATCATTTATTCTTCGTGCTTCTCGGTTTCCAACAACTTCTGCTTGGCGAATAACCTTTAACTTAAAAACTACCGGATAAGAATTTCTTTTCACTTTATTTATTTTAATTAAAACTTACTGTTGTCAAGTCGAATGATCAATACAAACTGAGCTGATAACAAAGAGAAAATTTTCCAAGTTATTTCAATCAGCAATTATTGTGATTATCACATCTTTGTGATTATTATGATTACTCTAGTTAGCAAATTTTTGATTCGACGCATCAACTATAAGGCTTTTTCATAGCAGACGACACCTAGCAGAACATGAAATAGCCAAAACGATATTTTCTAGATTTATTTAATTTTATGAACTTTTTAATTTTTTGTATGTGTTATTTTCTAACCTTATCACAATTTTCTATGATTTTTTCAAGTTCATTAAGAAAAATCCATGTTGTTTTCAGCTTAGAGTCGATTGAAAAACTTTATCGACACCGAGCACTTTGACTAAAGTGCTTGGTGTCGATGAAGACTTTTAATCGCCTGTAAAAAGAAAACAACATAATTATTTCTTCAATGAAGTTGACAAAATCATTGAAAAATATGATTAGGTTAGAAAATAACAAATACAAAAAATTAAAAATTTCATAAAATTAAATAAATCTAGAAAATTTTGATTTGGCTAATCCATGTTCTGCTAGGTGTCGTCTGCTATGAAAAAGCCTTATAGATAAACACCTGTAGATAAGACGCACCCTGGTTTTTGACTTGAAAAAATTGATTTTTTTGTGCGTCTTATACATGGGTAAATACGGTATGTTTTAAAAACACGTGAAGATCGGCAAGGTCAGATTTAATTCGATCAACAATTTAAAATTTAGTATTAATATTTTTCAAGTATGATTTTAAATTCATATTTATTAAATTCGGAGGTTGTTCGTTATTAATTACAAACAATTTAATTTGTTATTTGATCTTAACGAAACATAAATTTATGCGTCGTTATCGAGACTTGTGCAAAAGGTTAGTGGATTGAATCCCGTCGAGGCAAGTTTTTTCTAGTTTTCAAAAATTTTAATCTTCGTATTGGCTTGATAGGTTAGGTTAGGTTTGGGTTGGGAGGGGTTAGCGGCCCCTGCCCGGGAACATGCGACCCCAGCACTCAGGTATATACCCGTTGTATTGAATTCCCTGCCTTACTCATTCCTTACCCAAACTCTTATCTATGGAGCTACCTACCGTCATGATTGCCGATTTTCTTCCCTTAAATCCTCTGGATCTATGATGGGTCTGCCCAGCCTCACATAGGAGGTGTCCCGACGTCTCGGCGGCTTCTCCGCACCACCTGCATTCCGAGACATCCCATATCCCTATCTTGGATAGATGGTGTCTCACTTTCCAGTGGCACGTAAGTTATAGTTATGATTTTGATTGAATATTATAAATTTACTATTGTAATAATCGAGTAAAGTATTAGAATTTTGAATGGGTGTGAATGTAAAATTTAGTTAAAAGTTTATTTTTCTAGTAAAATTTATCCAAAATGAGAAGTATTTAAATGGTGGGACTTGCTGATAATTTCGATTTGATAATGAAAATTTGTCTGTGATGTTGAAATATGTAGTTCTGCTACGATCGTCATGCCGTTGTGCAAATATATTATCTTGGGCATTTATAAAACCTCACGAGTGTTTTAAAGGTTCGAGGTTATACTGAGGCCTTGGAGATGATTTCCCCAGGAAGTTTGGACTCAAGAGGGTTCAGGCTGAACACCTGGTGATATTTACGCCTTGGAGATGATTTTCCCAGGAAGTTTCGACTCCGGAGGGGTCAGGGCGGACACCTGGTAAACCTGGTGATACTTACGCCTTGGAGATGATTTCCCTTAGAACTTTTGACTCCGGAGGGGCCAGGGCGGATACCTGGTGCACCTGGTAATACTTACGCCTTGGGGATAATTTCCCCAGGAAGTTTTGACTCCAGAGGGGCCAGGGCGGACACCTGGTGCACCTGGTGATACTTACGCCTTAGAGATGATTTTATCAAGAAATTTTGACCCTGGATGGGCCAGGGAAAATACTTGGTGTACCCAGTAATAACCACTCTCTGAAGATGCTATCCTAATAGTAAACTTGATAATGTGAACCCACTGGGATCAAAACTTTCTGAGAAAATCATCTCCAAGGCGTAAGTATCACCAGGTCCACCAGGTGTCCGCCCTGACCCCTCCGGAGTCCAAACTTCCTGAGGAAATCATCTCCAAGGCGAAAGTATCACCAGGTGCACCAGGTGTTCAGCCTGACCCCTCCGGAGTCCAAACTTCCTGGGGAAATCATCTCCAAGGCCTCAGTATAACCAGGTGCACCAGGTATCCGCCCTGACCCCTCCGGAGTCCAAACTTCCTGGGGAAATCATATCCAAGGCCTCAGTATAACCAGGTGCACTAGGTATCCGCCCTGGCCCCTCCGGAGTCCAAACTTCCTGAGGAAATAATCTCCAAGGCGTAAGTATCACCAGGTGCACCAGGTGTTCAGCCTGACCCCTCCGGAGTCCAAACTTCCTGGGGAAATCATCTCCAAGGCGTCAGTATCATCAGGTGCACCAGCTATCCGCCCTGGCCCCTCCGGAGTCAAAACTTCCTGGGGAAATCATCTCCAGATTGTAATAGCTATCCTATGCACTAGGTCTCCGCCCTGACTCCATAGGTGTTAAAATATTTAGCAAAAGAAAAAAAATTGGTTCAAGTCCATTGAACGTGTGGCACACGTATGCCACACGTGTGTCACATACGTGTAGTCCACACATGTGCCACACGTGTGGCTATACAGCAGGGCTGGTATTGTGTGAATAATATTTTAAAATTACATCAAAATGGATGAGAAAAATGTTCAACATAAGGAAAAAAAAAAAAGAAAAATTTCAGAGTCAAGTTATGATACTGAACATATTTTTGTTAGTAATAAATGTTACAATTTAAAATAAAAAGGTTTACGTTATAGCTCGCCAGAATCCCTATGCGTAAAGCATCAGCCTTCTGTCAAGAATCTGGCGATTAACCCTACTAAATTTCTGCCCAATTTCGCTAAATCTCCCCACTGTCTGGCAATATTCTGGCGGAAATTTCTCGCAGGGAATTCTTTCAAATGCAACATACCGCGTGAAAATCGGCCCATTCATTTCCAAATGCCAGCAGAATTAGTAAAAAACAGCGATACATTTTTTTTCAAATTAAATATTTCCGTAAAAGACTTTTTTATTCACAGAGGGCACAAAAAACTATTACGGAACTCAAAATTTTGGGAAACTTTCTCTTTTTATACCAGAAATCGATGAAAAAAATTTCAGAAGAATTTAAAAAAATCGGAGATCTTCCTGCATTCTTTACGTGGACGGCCTCATTTTTAACCCTTAAAGTACACACGGGGTGTAAAATACCCCACATAACTGTCAGTGTGGCAGTTCTGGATTTGGGTGTGTACTTTAAGGTCAGCGAATCAAAAAACTAAAAAACTGAATAAAAGTAGTATATTATTTTGATATTGAGATCAATATTTCGTTGAGTATCAATTTTTTCATAGCAGGCGACCTAATTTTGGCTGGAATTTAAATAGTTTTTAGTCAAAAAATCATTTCAAAACATCTATAATGAACGAAAAAGTTAAATGTAGCGTGTACATTGTTAAAAAAACACTAGTTTAGCACATAAAATGTGTCAAAAGTGTATGCTTTGGAATCAACTAGAACCCCAAATCCGCACTACAATTACTATGGGAGCTTGTTTGGAAACATATGAAGAGAAGTTTTCACATATTTTTGAGAGAAAAAAAAAGGTCGAAACCGTTCAAAAATGCGTGTGAAAATCGTAAAAAACGCGTTTTTTGTGTTTTTTGACAACTTTAAACAGCTGTATCTTGGAAGCGGAAGATCGTACAGGGTTCCGGTTGGTCGCAAAATTTTTGTTTTTTCATAAAAAAAATTTAATAATCTTTTAATATACACAAAAATTTAGCCTAGAAAAAGCTACGGTCGTTTGAAGATACCTGCAAATGAGCAAAAATAGCAATATCTGTGTAGAACTGTATTATTATAAAAATAACCAAACTATGTTGTCAAAATATTTTTACAAAAAAGAACTTATTTTGAATAAAATTTAGCCGCAAATTAGAGGTTTCTATCTCATTTTGATCAAAAGTTAGAATTTTTCGAAAAATACCTTAAAATTTCTTAAAATAGCTTAAAAATAGGTCATTTTTCAATCTTTGAAAAAATCTAGCACCAAGCAGAAATAAGATAGAGACCTCTTGTTTGCGGCAAAAGTCTTCTATTAAATACTACTTTTGCCAAAAAAAATTGCAATAAAATCTGTGAACCTCATGCGGGCTGATTTGCCGAAAAGTATTATTTTGACCCATATATATGTGTGTGTATATATTGTTTTTAATATTGATCTTGAAAATAAAATGATTTCATTTAAAAAATTGATAATATTTATTGTATATCAAAATGAAAAATTATATTTGTAGGATTCATTTAATAATTGTTAGTTTTCAGAATTAATTAGGAAAGTATCATTTCTGTTCGAAGTGCTATATATTTAATTTTAGAAGAGACTCAAGTATTCTAGGAATTAAAATAAAAATTTCTTCTGATGTATGGATTTTGTTACATAATATTTATCTTAATTAAGTAAAAAAGTTGACCTTATTGAGTTTAAAGTAAGGTTTTAAATTCAATCATTGATTAAATTTTGTCATTTTTTATAAATTTTGAGGAAGAAATTCAATTTTGATCGGACCTCGCAAGAGTTAGCGCAGCGGGGTATATAAGTCAGTTTAATAATTATTTTACTACTGAGTAAAAATAATTATTGGTAGAAAAAATTATCAAAGCACGCAAATAAATAAAATTTCCCCCAATCTTACCTCAAAATCGAAAGGGCGAAAAGTTGAATTCACCCCTTAGGCGAGAATGGTTCCTTTGGCCACTTCGTCGCAAACCTCTCGGGTGGCCAAATCAAACTCTCTTGCCTGTGGGAGAAAAATATTATCTTGAATTGATGCATTAATATTAATGAAATATTAATATCATATTTAAGATTGCCTGGTAAATGATTTAAAGTTTTACTTGTTCTGTCCCAAGATTCACTTGCCTTTTTTTTTTTTTTTTTTTAACATAAGATAGCATACAAAATTTTATCATTTTGTATTTGGAATACAGATAATAATAAGACTATTTTAAAAATCAACTTATTAATGTTAAATTAATTTTATTTATTTATTTTTTTTTTTTTTTAGGAGCAAGAAAAAATAGAAGTCACAAACAATGTTGCAGTTAAAGTGGAGCAAAAAAATTTAAATGAAATCGAAAATAGAACTTGCACTAAGAGTAAAGACAAAACTTCAATCGAAGAAAAAGAATCGCTTATCACAAATAAAAATAAAGAGAAATCATCAGAAAAAATTATTTATTCGTCAAAATTGGATTCTAAAATCTCAAATGAAAAAAAAGGCAGTAAAGAAATTGAATCCTTTGAAACATCTGATTCATCTCTAATTAATAAAGATTATTTAGACTCAAAGCCTGCAATCGAGTCCATTCAATTTAATTTGGAAGTGCCGTTTTTGGTTAAAAATCAGGAAAACGAAAAGTGTAAATCATTAATAAAAATTAATGAAAGCTCTTGCGATAAATTTATGAAAACTGAAAAATTTGATATTCAAAACAAGTCATCTAGCAATAATAGTCAAAATGTCTTGGAAAAATCATTTTGCTTTGTGATCGAAAAATCAAAAGAGTTTTCTGAAAGTTTGAAACCTAAAAATCCTGTAAGTTTACATGACATGACTTTAACTTCTCCTTTCGTAACAGAGTTAAAAACTGATTCCTTGAATGATAAAACCTCACAGTCTTTTGAAAAATTAAATTACAATGTGAATGCTGACAAAGATTTAACGGAAACTAATGCAGTTTCACAAATTTCTGAAACAAATGAACAAAAACTACTTCTTGCTAAATCCAGTATCAAAACTTCTGATCCAGATTTTTCTGATATTTCATGTGAGATGAAAGAAAGTGATTTTATTGATGAACCTAATTTCAATCTTTTAACAAAACATGAAAACAACGATCTCGCCGAATCAAATGATATTGAAATTGATAATATTTGTATGTCTAGCGTCTCCTTAAATCATTCAGTTTTTTGTGAAGATGAAACTGTTATTTCATCATATGTCCCAGAAACACCTGAAAATCAAGAACGAGATCAAGATCAAGAAAGTGCTATTAGCACCTCTTCTTACGAGATTCCTCCTTGTGAAGAATTAAATTTCAATAATTCAAGCCCCGTAGATAGAGTAATAGATTCAACTAGCTTGCACAACAACAGTATTCTTGAAATATCAACCCATTCTTTTGGTCTGAGCACAGAATGTAACTCTGTGTCAATGAATTTAGTCCAAACGTCATGTTACGAAAATCAAACATCTGATAATCATTCTGTTTCTCTGTCTCATGAAATTTTAAACTCAATTAAGAAATCTGACGTGATAGAATCACAGCGTGATTTGATAAAAACTACAAATTCAACTTTAGAAGCTAATCCTCAAAAATTTATCACCACATGCTGTAATTTTAATTCCACTGATCAGATTAATTTATATTCACAACAATCAGAAAATATAAGCAATTATTTCAAAAGTACAGCATCCCATAAAACTTCAACAGTACGAGGTCACGAAAAAAGAACCGAACAAGAAATTTCTGCTTTTTATAAACGAAATATAACTCCAGAAAACGATCAAAATTTTGTCCACGGATTTTCTAACTACGCAGAAGATGGTGAAACTTCTTCCGGCTACTATGATTCTTGCTTTAAAAAAGTAATCACGCAAACATCAGAACAAAATTGTTATATAGTTGGTGAGTTCATCGAATCTAAAGAATCAATTCAAGATATAAAAAATTCTGAACATTCCGAGTCAAACCCTGCAAACTTTGAAAATATGACTGAATCAGTTCCTCTCTCGATTGACTATGAAGAAAAAAGTTCAACATCTTTAATTACAGATGATACAAATTTAAATAAACCTCATTCAGATAACTACACAATTCCAACCAATTTCATGAATTGATAATTTGATAAAATATATACTTAATAAAAGTCATCTGGTCGACTTAAGTTTTATAATAATAATAATAATAATAGCAATAATTTCTTTCAACTTGTATATATAAAATTAAGCTCTTTAATTAGTTTGTACACTGCTTTATTTTAAAGCAACTAATTATTTACTAAAAATTAGTTCGTATTAGATAAAAATTCAAAAAAAATAAATAAAAATAAAAAAATAAGAATGTAATTCAAAATTAATCTATCTATAAGCTTATTTTAAATGTAAACTATAAGAGGTTCACACCTTATTAATAAATTTTTAAAGCATTAAAAAAATATTTTTTAGTTTATAGTTACTTTTTGCCTACTGTACTTGCATTTTTAACATGCTTTATGACCCTTACTTAACCCTCTTAATCTACCAGTATACTTCTGCCAAATCTGCAAACATAGTCTGAAGATTTAATTTTAGAAGATATATTATTTTAAGCCTAAGCCTTCGAGTAAATCTGGGACTATGAAGACTAGAGAGACACTGAAAGTATAATGGTTTCGCTAATATGATATAATTAAACTGCATTAAAAATTTATTAACTGTACTTCAATCAATAGCTAAAAATGATACAGAGCCATTCAGAATTTTTTTATAATATACCAAAATAAAAGACTCATTGAAGGACATCCCAGGGATTTTTGAGAATAGCTAACAAATTTTGTAACTTGGCATTCAGGTAAGTTTCCTGCCCTTTCTAATGTTTCAAAAAAATTATTGGAAGCGGGACTCGCTTTTAAGTTTATAACTTTTCCAAATCCGAACTTTTTACATGAAGCCGCATGTAAGCTACGAAACTTTTCCAACGTTTTCTGCGATTGTAAATTAGTTATTTGTTAAAAATTTCTGAAAAAAAAAAAATGTTTTAGCTGCGATGTCGAGAAACATTTGATTCTTTTAAAAAACTGGGCAACTGGACCTACTTTTAGAGTAATTTAACTGTACAGTTGATTTTTTAATCTTTGGGGTTATCCTATGCCACGAGAGCGAGACGGATGGAGCGAGCGGCGTATCAGCTGGTTCTCGTGCGTGAAATCCCAAAATCGAATACGAGCTACTTAAGCTGAAATGTCCTTAAAAATCTTCTTGAAAAAAAATATTTTATTGAGTGATTTTTTGCAAAACTTTTTAAAGGAGAGGTGTAATATGTTTCTTAAGAGAGATTCTAGTTCTACTAGAACGGAAAAATTCTGATCGGTATGTGAAGATCGGTCCGACATTTTGAGGCACTACGATAATGCAGCCGGTTTGGAAGGCAGCGTGTAAGCCCAAGACGGCTCAACCTGCACGATCTTAAAGATCCCCGCGCTCGCCGTCGGCTACTGCATTTCTGGGTCATTTATTTAGTGAGGGATCTTACCTCGTGAATTATTTATTATTAAACCTGAAATTTTGAGTTAATGTAAACATATAAAAACAAATAATAATAATAAAAAAATAAAATAAAAAAAACGGTGGGTTAGCAAAAAAATTAAAGTGCCTGCTGGCCACAAATCATGAATTTTTTTTCATAGCCTGGCCGAAAGTTCGATATACGTCCCTAAATTTCGAGGCGAAAGTTATAAATCGCCTCCCGCAATATGGCTGCCAGCAGCCGGGAGAAAAAAGCGATTTTGACTCCCCGCTCCCAATGCGCATGCCCCGCAGAGCCTTTTTATCAGCAGCGACTATGTTCAGTTTAGTTTACATCTGTTGGTTTGATTACTTACATATACTTACTGATGAAATGAGTACCGCATAGCAAAACATAATCTTAGTTTATTTTATTAATAAGTATTTTTGTTGGAATTAATTGTTAAGCAGTAAAAAAACTGATCATTTCAAAAGAAAAAAATATTTTTCGATATAAATGTATATAAGTTGTAAAGTGTTCTTCATGAGTTGCTTATGTAATTCTAACATTATTTCTCGTATCCACATGCATAAATAACCTCTGAAAGTTGAATATTATTTCTTGTATGAACAAAGACAGATGCGGCTCTTTTACTTTATACGTAAAGGTTATAGCTAACCTAAACAATGCGGCTTAAGATGCACCTAAAGCCTCCACCGAAAGATGGTATCAGTCAAAAAATCATGCAATGCATTGAAAAACCCGTGAACGAGCAGTAAAAAATCAGTGCGACGCATCAGTTTCACACTGCATGCTGGCTATCGGAAACGTGACGTCTGCTAACTTCAAAAAGCTTCATTTATAATTTAATGGTTAAAGTTTTTTAAAGACTTTTTTAAATTAAAATAATTTCAGTATTATTAGTTTTTGAATAAACAATTTGTAAAAAATATAAATTTAAGGTTGTTGGGTCGGTGCGAGAGAGAACGCTATACATTTGCGAGTAGTAACGGTACTCTCTGTCTCTCTCGCACTCGTGTAAAACATGGCGACTAAGCTAAGATTTTAGAAAATTTTAGCGTTCACTGATTTTTTATTATAACTTACTAATATGTCTATCAAGAATAATTAATGAAGGAAAACGTGTATTATTTTTTGTTCTATCACTTACATTTTTTTTTACAATCGTTCTTTTCGTTTTCATGAATTTTGATAAGAACCGTAAAATTCAGTGATTTTGCATTTGATTGCGTGTTAAGGGGACCTCAGGCGAGGGTCCAATGGTAGTTAGTTAAAATTAAAAAAAAAAAAAATCGAGGGGGTAAATTCAAAAAAAGGCTCTGTAGCAGGGTAGCGACATTGAAAAGCTACATTTAAAAAAAAAATGCATCAACATTCGTTGAAAATTGGCCGAGAAAAACGCAGAACGGTAATTTAGTATTTTTTTTCGTCGGCCGCATCAGCCGAAACAGCAGACGCCACTGCTGCTACAGTGCGTTGCTGTGCGTGAGACCGCGCGTACGTAATTCTAACCAACAAATTTCTAATCATGCAATCAAAAAGTAACAAATTTGTTGTAACCCACGTTTTTGTTGTATTTATGTTTTTATAAGTAATTTCAAACAGTTGCAAAGTGAGAGCCAAGAGCTTAGAATCTTCAAAGCTGGTAGGACAAGATTTCAATAATCCTTAGTCAGGTTTGAAATGTATGAACTAAGCCAGCCAATTACATACTTGAGGTGATAAACACTGATAAAGTTTTTTATTGACACAGTCTCTGAGGGTATATTAGAGTCAAGATCTTAGAAACTTCAAAGCAAGTAACAAGTTTTAAACAATTTTTAGTCATTTTAGAAATTCTAAATTTGATAAATAGTTTAAAAATATTTTTTTTCTACTTTTTCAATTGATTTATTTATCAAGAATTTTTTTTTAGTTTTAAAATTTTATAACTATTGAATACTTGTTTTACTTCAATACTTATAACTATTGAAAACTTGTCTTACTCGCTTGAAGATTTTAATCTTTTGACTCTTAGCACAGAGACTAAATTAAACAGATCTTGAAAGGTTTATAATTAAATTTATTTTTAAGAACTCCAATCGCACAAAGTTTATTATTGCCATAAAATCTTTAAAATTTACTCGGCTGACAGAAAAGGTAAAATATAATTTTTTTTTGTGTAAAGTGAACCATGCCTGTGAACATCATTTGCTCTTGCTGGGAGACCTAAGACTTACTTTATCCTACTTGATAACTAAAAATTGAAAAAGTAGCTGCAGCTCTCTTGAACTAATGAAATTTTATCAAATGAATTGACTTCAAACTTGGGAAAGTTCAGATGTCAATGACCATGGGCATAGTTTGGTTGGCATTATATTACACTTGCCTCCAAAGGTAATTGCATTGATAGTCAGCCAAGTAAATCTTAAAAAAGTTGTAAAAAACTTTGTAACTGTTAGTAGAGCTTAGGTAAATAAACCCAATCACATCTTATTCCAAATTTGTTTAATTTTTTCTCTGTGGTTATATGAGATTCAAGGACTTCAAAGCGAGAGGGACAAGTTGTCAATAATTTTTGGTAGTTTTTGAAATTTGTTGACCCTAAGCCGTTACATTAGAGGTGATAAAGTTTGTCATTAACATAGTCACTGAGGGTATGTTAAACTCAAGACCTTAAAATTTTTAAAGCAAGACAAGTTTTCAATAGCTTTTATACATTTTTGAAAATTTAAATCTTACAAATGATGAAAAAATATTAGCTTTATACTTTTTTTAGTTGATTAATCTTCAAGAATCTTTTATGGTTTTAAAAATGACTTATAACTATTGAAAACTTGTCTTACTCGCTTTGAAGATTCTAAACTTTTGATTCTTGCATAAGACTTATAGAGACAAAATTAAACAGATCTAGAAAAAATTTAATCTGGTTCATTTTTATGAGCTACATACAAAGTTTATTATTGTCATAAAATCTAAGATTTTCTTGGCTGACAATAAAGGTGTACTATGATTTTTTTTGTGCAAGGCAACCATGCCTGTGAGCATTGACATTTGCTCTTGCTGGGAGACCTACAACTTACTTTACATTTGAACTGTTCCAAAACGTCAAGTCAATTCATTTGATGAAATCTCATTAGTTAAGAAAGTTCTGATTGCATGAGTGATTGCAGCTACTGTTCCAATTTTTAGTTATCAAGTAGGCTAAAGTAAGTGGTCTCCCACCAAGAGCAAATGTCAATGTTCACAGGCATGGTTGACTTTACACAAAAACAATCATAGTTCAGCTTTATTGTCAGCCAAGTAAATCTTAAAGAATTTGTAGCAATAATAAACTTTGTGTGAGTGAAGCTTATAAAAATAAACCTGATTACAACTCTTTCAAGATTAGTTTAATTTTATGATTTTTTTTTATTTTATTTTTTTTTTTTATACAGATATTGATAAAATAACTATTTTATTGAAATATTACTTGTATTTGAAATTTTTATAATTCAAGAGACCTACTTTACATGAAGAAAATTATTGAAATTTTTACGTACTGAAGCAAATTAAGAGTAAATATTGAAGAAATAATTGAAGAAACATGAATTGTTTATAATGCAACTGAAGAGTTTTATTTAAGAAGAAAATTTTTTCATAAAATTAGTGATTTTGCTGTATGATTCTTTTTTTCAATGGACACATGTTCAGCCTTGTATTGAGTGTAATGAATAAGTAATTTTGAGTTTCAGCTTATTTCATTATTTAGATTTTTCATCACATATATATTTGATTTTGCAAGATAATTTTTACTACGAATTTGATTTATTGAGGAGAGGTAGCTGAGGAGTAAGCCGTAAGGCAGTCATAAAGTTTTACAAACTTATAGGTTAGACGCGCATAGCCACGCACAGCAACAGCGGCAGACGACGACATGGCTGCCGCGATTGACGAAAAAAAATCTTCAACTGCCGTTCTGCGTTTTACTCAGTGAATTTTTAATCAATTTTCATGATTTTTTTTTTAAATTACAGCTTTTTAATTTCTCTACCCTGCTACAGAGCCCTTTTTTAAAAATATTTTCTTAATTAAAATCTATTCATCAAAAAACTCGCCTGACTTCCCCTTAAACCTAATTTGTTTGTATCTTTTTTTCTATATGTCTCGATGGTCTATAAATTTAACTGAATTAATAACTAATGATTACCTACTTTTTGGCCAAGTCTCAAGCAAATCGTCTTTTTTATTCTAGTACCGACCCAACAATCTTAAGTAGGAAATCGCAGGTTTGGAAGTATTTTATGAAATAAAAAATTAACCTCAATAAACAAAACTTTCATACTGTCGGTAAAAATCTTAGCAGCGCTCTGGATCTGAAAATTTTTTTGTCATGCACGGGAAAAATCTTGCAAGGCACCCAAACTTTAGTGCATGGCATCAATATTGTAGTTTCAATTCAGTTATTTTCTGGTGCCAACTGAAAGCACGGTTTTTTGACTGACTCTTTCTTTCGGTGTCGGCTGCAATGTAATGAATGTATTTGAAAAAAACATATTGGCAAGATTTGCAATCATTAAGTGTATGATTTTTTTATGTTTTGATGGCAGCTCTCGGCCAGTGACCACTCGCTCCGCTCGTGTTCACAAATGCCAGAGCTGCCATCAAACAAAACGAATTTATGAATCACTGTTAATCAGTTACACAAGGCACACGCACTGTACAATCGAACCTTTGACTTTTAGTTTTAAATAACAATATTGTTTTTTTAGGTTTTGAACTTTCGGCTGGCTATGAAAAAAAATACAGTTCACAATTCGGGACGAACTGCGTGATAGCGGCTGCCACCCTCGCTTTGCTCGGGCGGCAACTTCACGCCACGGCAGCCAATATCACGCTTTCGTCCCACATGGTGTAATATACTATGAAATAAAAAGAAAGTATGTGGAAAAGAAAAAAAAAAAAATGGATTTTTGTTATTAATATTGCAATTTAAATCAATTCTCTTTCAAGTATTAAATTCCTGGTTATTGATTTATTTATTTATACAGCTGTAGTCAGCTGTAGGCTGTAACGCGTTTTATTTCAAGTGTTCCAAAGTTTCATCGCACAGTTTTTTTTTTCTTTTATAACTTCACTTTTTAATTAAAACAAAAACAAAAACAAAAGTGATAAAAAAGTGAGTATTAGAAATTAGAATTTATAATTGAATCGTAACAAAAAAAACCAAACAAAAGAAATTTAATAATTAGTTTATAAACTGCACTTAGCACAACACAAACTCTGGTGCGTCGAGATCTATCCAATCATTATCGTCTTCTACGTTATTTTGGTCCAGCCACATCTTGAGCTTGGTGGCCCTTCTCTGCATCTCCAGTTCAGGGCAGCCTTGGAATCTCGTGTAGGTTACTTACTTTCTGGTCCGAGGATAAGTGCGGCGCCTGCGTACCATGCATTTTTTACTACTCCTTTTCAAGTGCTCGTTCTCGTTTCGTGGCCTGGACAGTGAGAATCCCAGCTTCCTCGTAGGTTATTCCCATGATATCAGACCATTCCATCTGGAAAGCGGTTTTAGATAACAGCTCGGTAGAAAATGGAGCAGGCTTCCTCGACATTTCATGTGTAGCTTTTACCTTTATTCGGGCTCGATATTTTTTTCGAAAGTCTGGTATGTAGGCCTTATCTCTGACTTGTCTTTCGGTAGACGCTGGTTTGGTACCTGGTTGCAGACTTTCCTTCTCCTCCTTCTTACTCAGCATCTGAGACGAGGCGTAACTTCCAGTATTCGTGAATCTGCGAGGGTAATGCGCCCCTTCATCAGAGCTTCGAGTTCTGGTAGCCGTTGTTGGTACCGAGTCAACCTGCGTAGCATTCGTTGGTTCTTCTTGATTCCTCATTCGATGTTTATTTTGACGAGGGCATCTATTTTTTGTTTTAGCTGGTTGATGCACCTCCTCAGCCTTTTCTTCTCATTTATTAGGCGTGCTCGCCGAAGCTTCTTCGGTTCTGGGTCCATCCTCCGCTTTCATATGGTAATAGTACGCAACGATGAGGCATAGAATTACTCTTTTACAGACTCATCATGCAAACTAACGAGGCTGAAAGTACAATCACGCTACGTTCTTTTTATCTTAAAGGGACCGTTGTAAAGTGGCATGAACTTCGCGATTGTGTCATTGGGCGCGCTTGAAATATTATTGGCCCATAGAAGAACTTCATCCCCCACGTTGTAGGTAGTTAGCCGGTGGCTCGATTTGAACTTCTCGACGCATCCTATTTCGATTCGTGACACTCGTTCACTAGCGAGTTCCAACTTCTTTTCGTATGCAAGGGTTTTAACTTTTCTGCTAGGCACGGGCTGCCTGAACCAACTTTAGATAAAAAGTTCTCGGGCAAGGACCTGCTTTGTAAAATTTGTTAATTTAGTCCTCCCTGATTACTTTCCAATTGAAATTAAAATCATCGGCAAGGCCGTTTTCAAATGGGGGTCATTTTAAGGGTTTTTCTGACCGCGCACACGTAAACGGTAAGTCTACCGACATGGCGGCTTTATTTTATTTTATTTTTCGAATGATATATTGATTTGATCAATTTTTTAAACATAATTTTCGTGTTTTATAATATTTCAATAATTTTTCGACGAATAATTTATTAAAAAATATCATTTCATCACTTTTCAGGCCAGATTGAGCATTTAGGGGCAGAATTTTTTCTGAAATATTTTGAAAAGTTTATTTTTTATTCTTACCTTAGGTACACTTTTTTGTGGACTATTTCTACTTGACAAAGTTTTTATTGTACATATTAAAATAATAAAATATTTAAGATATGAATAAAGATATATTAAACATCAAATTTTTAATTGTTAAAATCATACGAAAAAGATAAAAGAAATTAGCTCGGAAAGTGAAAAATTCCTTACAAAATTGACAATTGTTTTCAATCGAATTTCCCGTGGATAAAATAACCTGTTTAGGTAGGTACTACCAACAATCTTCAAAAAAAGACGAGCTTCAGCTGTTGGAAAAGTGTGTGAAATAAAATGTGTCCTTAGCTAGAAAAAAATATTTAGAAATAATGTGTAACCTAAAAAAAGAGTCTTTTTGTATATTTGATAATATCTTTTTCTAAAGATCATTTGATTTGATTTGATTTAAGTTTATTATTTCAAGCAGAGGGTTGCACCCTGTCCTGCTCGTTCAGGTTTTACATTGGTGTACATTAGATGTGATTTATATATAATGTTTTGACATAAGATAAGGTACAGTAGATAAGACAAAAGTAATATAATTTTCACTCTTGCACTGTGTAATTTCCAGTAGGAGGTATGCGCTGGTGGGCTGTTTAACAGTGCACTAATGGAGGGGTGTTAGAGTCGGGCTAAAGGGGGATGCAGTATAGGTGTTAAGAGGCAGGAGAGGTGAGGGGGGATGATGGTGAGGTTTTCCACATTTGCTCTTTGGACCCAATCTGCACAGTCGATCATAAAAAGGGCGGTTTTGAGGGAGGTTTTGTAGGTTTGGAGCGAGTT
This sequence comes from Encarsia formosa, assembly GCA_038277355.1. NCBI lineage: Eukaryota > Metazoa > Arthropoda > Insecta > Hymenoptera > Aphelinidae > Encarsia > Encarsia formosa. The sequence goes on from CM076187.1 coordinate 43,226,211, forward strand.
GCTATTGTAGAAAATGGACCGGTGTTTGTTGATCGTGCATGAGGTTTGAATGGTGAAGGAGAAGTTGTATATGGATGTGCGGGGTGTGGAGTAGATTAGGGGTGGTCTTGGCCGTCGGTTTGAGCGTCTGATGAACTCCTCGCCAGGGTCCAGCCTGTAGTTTGCGTACAGGTGTGATGGTGTTTGGGAGGCTATAATGGAGTAGGCAAGGGAGGTATTTAGGTACTCGCGACGGGAGGCTGCAGAGAGCCAGTTGATGGAGAGGCGGTAGGGGGTAACATGCGCGGTGCGGGGGATGGATCCAAAAGCAAAACGAGCACAGGTATTGTGAAGGGTGTGGAGCTTTAGGTCTTGTTTGTGGGTGAGATGGGTTAAAAAGGGTGCGGAGAAGTCGAAAAGAGGGAGGATGAGTGAGTTTGCGAGAAGGATGCGTGTGGGGCGGGATAGTGCTTTGCGGAAGTGGCGGAGGGAATAGAGGGAATAATTTACGCGCTTGGAAGTTTCGTTTATCTGGTGGTTCCAATTTAGGGAGGAGGAGATGTGCGTACCGAGCAATTTTATGGATTTGGAGTAGGGAATGGTATGACCATTTATGATAAGGGGGGGGAGGGAGTTGAAGTCGATTTTCGATAGGTAGTGTTCACTGGCGATGATGATGAGGGTGGACTTGCTGGGGTTGAGGTGAAGATGATTTGCTGCAGCCCAGGCGGCAACAGACTGGGCGTCGGAGAAGATGAGGGAAAGAAAATGAAGAAGTTGGGAAAAAGGTGCACGTATGTAGAGGGTGGAGTCGTTGGCATAAAATACATGAAGGGAGTAGAGTATGAAGAGGCAGAGGTCATTTATGAAGAGGATGAAGAGGAGAGGGCCAAGGACGCTGCCTTGGGGTACGCCAGAGGTTGCAGGGAGCCATGGAGCGTGAAGACCGTCTTGCGACCGGACGGCTTGGGTTCTACCCGTAAGGTACGAGTAGAACCAGCGCACCACGGTGTCCGAGCAACCTAGTTGACGTAACTTGGAAAGGAGGATACGATGGGGGATGGTATCGAATGCTTTGGTAAAATCGAATGAGATTAGGATGGTGACTTCGCCTTGTTCTATGGCAGAACGTGCATCTTCAAGGATGCTGAGGAGGGCAGTTTGGGCGGAGTGATGTTTTTTGTAGGCGTGCTGGGAGGGGTCAAGGAGGTTGTGACGGGTTACAAAGGTGGTGAGTTGTGATGCGATGATTCTTTCTAGGAGTTTGGATAATTGCGGGAGTAGGGCTATGGGGAGTGTATCAGAGGGGGTGCGAGGGTGAGGGGTTTTGGCTAGGGGGATGATGGACGATTTTTTCCATGAGGTAGGGAAGTGACCGAGTGAGAGGGATGTATTTATGATGTTTGTAATGGATGGAAGAAGGGAGGGAAGGGCCAGCTTGAGCATTGAGGAGGTAATGTGGTCAGGACCCATACCCTTTGGTTTGTGCTGGCTGAACGTTTGCAAAACTATGGTTTCGTTCACCTGTGTGAATTCAAAAAGGGGGAGAGGGGGGGTAGGTAGCGGGATGGAAAGGATGTCTAAAAGGTCGCGTGGTGAAAGGGGGGGCGATGATTGTGATACTGCAGCGTAGTGTGTGTTGAGTGTGGGGCTGTCGAAGATTGTAAGGGGAGAGGGTCGGCTGGGCTCGAGTACTCCGGTTTTGCGGATGGCGCGCCACTTCGCGGCATGATCACTCTTTTCGTCTTCCACAATGGTCTTGATGTGGTCATTTTCCAACCTATCAAGGTCAGTTATGACCTGGTTCTGGAGGGCTTTGTATTCGGACAGGAGGCGGGCCGAGCGGGATCTTGTGGCTCGTCTGTAGAGGTTGTCGCGACGGCTCATCTTGTCTAGTATGGCGGGTGTGATGTAGGGTTTCACCAGGGGTTTTCTTTTTATGGTTTTCTGGGGCGCGAGGGAGTCAAAAACTTCGAGAGTGATATCAGTGATTTTTGAGATGTTGAGGTCAAGTAAATCAGGGTTTGCAGGGGGGGGGGTTGTACGAGCAATTCGCGAGGCGTGGGGCTGGGGGAAAGATGGTTGAGAGTTTTGCAATCAGTAGGTTATGAAGTGTGGGTGGGTCTATGGATTTTAGTTTACGGACAGTTATCGTTTCAGCGATGGGAGGTGGGGGGTTGATGTTGAGTTTTACTGAAATGAGATCGTGGCCAGGAGTGAAGGGGGTTGTTGATTGGGAGAAGGATTTAATCTTGTCTAACGAGCGAGTGATGAACAGGTCGAGGCATGAATGATAGGTAGAACCATCATGCCATAGTGAATGGTGGGTTGGCTTGTTGCTGACTAGGGTGAGGCAATGTTCAGTAATTAGGTTGAATAGGGAATGAGATGAGAAGGAGGGGATAGACATGTCAACATTGAAATCGCCAGTTAGAACGACGTTTTCATATTGTGGGAGAATAAAAGTGAGCGTGGAAAAAAAGTGAGGGGGGGGGCGGTGTTGGGTGGAGGGTAAATGACGGAAAGGAGTAATTTGGTGTGTTTAAGGTCGATATCTAGGGCCATGAATTCAGGGTGCGCCTGGTATGTTGGAGGTGTAGGTGATACGGAGACGATTGTGGGTGAGAAGTGGTTGCGGATGTAAATGGCAACGCCACCTCCTGGCTTTCCAACACGGTCGTGGTGGAGCAAAGTGTAGCCAGGTAGGTTGTACATATGGGTAGGGGTATTAGGCGGGATGAAGGTTTCAGTTAGTGCTATTATGTCATAGTTTTCGATGGAGTTTTTATGTCGTAATTCATGAAAGTGAGTTGAGAGGCGGTTGATATTGCTGTGAGCAATGTAAAAAGTGCGTGTAGTGGGAGGGGGAGGGGGTGGAGAAACTTCATGAGTGAGGGTTAGCTGAGATGTGCGGGCGATATTGGCGGGGGGGGGGGTGCATGGCGAATTGCTTGTATTTCAGGTTGAAGGAGGTGGAGCTGTGGGGATGCCGCTGATACGGATTTCGCAAGGGTCGGATTCCAGGAAGCGGTGCTTGAGGATCGCAACTTCCGCCCTGAGGTCCGCGACCTCGGATGCGGTGTTTGCGATGGTGGACTCAAGTGAAGCTAGCTTTTGGAAGGGGCGGGGGGGCGAAGAGGGATACGAGGTCTTTCATAGTTTGAGGGTTATTGGGATTATCCATGAAAGCTTTTACGTTTGAGGCGAAGCTGGTGTCATGAGAAGGACTTTGGTTTTGAGGACGGTGGACGGTGGGACGAGGGGTTTGGGGTTGGTGCTCTGGCGAGGATTCAGGAAGACGCTTACGGGGGTTTGAAGGGGTAGGTCGGGGGAATATGACATTGGAAAGAAGGGGGGGTATGGGGGTGGGGCCAGGGTGATGGGGGGTGAGAGAAGAGGAGTTGTTTTGGTGGGTGCTGGAGGGTGGACGGGAGGAGCTTTGGCGCTGTGCAGAGGGCTGAGAGTGGTAGTTGTACGCGGCCTGGTTGGGGTCAAAGTCGAGGGTATGAGTGTCGCAGTTTAAACAAAGGAATGGGATGTTATCAGGATAGGATAAGGGAATACAGGTTGAATGGGAGAGGGAGAAGCAGTTAGTGCACTGTTTAGTGGGCTTACCACGCTGAACAATGCGAGAGCAGGACGGGCAGATGGTGGAGTGGCCGACGAACATCTTATGGCTGTTTTGGCCCCTGATCGGTGATGACCAGTTGGCAGCGGTGTTGGCGTGGTGACCGGGTAGATGCGTGCAGGGGCGCCTGTGCTGCTGAGAGTCCGTGGCGGTGGGTAGTTGTAGGAGGGGCACAGTTCCGTGTGTGCGCTGCTGGGCAAGGCGCGCAACCGCGTGGTGCGTGGAATACCTTGGTGGGCACTGTAGCGGCGAGGTGGCTGGGCTGGTTGCGGTGCGCAGCCGCGTGGTGGTAAGAAGCTTTTAGCGGGCGGGTGGGCTGGCAACAGCGGAGCGATGAAGGTTCAATGCGGCAGGCGGTGCCAACTGCAGCTGTAGGTGCTATTGTTGTGGTACGCAGTCGCGCGGCGGTGTGGAAGTTCTGGCGGGTGATGCTAGAAACCAGCAGTTACCAAATGGAATTTGTAAAACTTGTTTAAACAAGTTAAATGCTTCGAAGGATAAAACAAAAAAGCTACTGGCAATTCCAAAAATTTCTTACAACTGTAAAACCATAACAACTAGATTATTTGGTGATAACTTAATTTGCGATTCTTTGATTTGCCAATCGGCTCGACAACGTCCTGGTATTCCGAAACAAAATACATCGAGAACTCTCGAAAAGATTAAAAATAAATTAGATGGCTAATATTCATTTTTACTGTTGCTACATATTTCTGTTAGTTTATATTCAATGAATATTATTCATCTTGTTATTTTCAAATTAGTATTTTAAACATATCTATTTTATCTTTACTTTTATACACCCTTATGGAAAAAATCGGTGTAAACACCGAAAAATAACACTGAAAATAACACCTAACTTCTACACCGCATTGGGTGTGATTTCGCACACCCAATGCCGTGTTACACCCAAATGGAGTGTTACACCCAATGGAGTGTAACACCCAAATGAGTGTTACACTAAACCGAAAAAAAAAAAAAATTAGCCTCATGGGGATTCGAACCATCGATCTTCAAGTTGACGAAAATTTACCGACCACCCGACAGGGAACTGTATCCTGGCAGCCTGGTCACGGGTCCTGGCCCCGTACGGGCAGCCAGATCACAGACCGTGCGGGGAGAAACGCGGCTAGAACTTGGGCCAGTGCGTTCCCCTGATCCAGCCAAGACTCGAATCTTAATCGAAAAAAATTTTTGCGGATAGACGCGAGCGCACGCTTAACCTAACTTTATTCTATGTCGAAGCTATACATACCCCCGCGGTACAAATTTGCTTTTGATTTTTATTTCTTAAGCTAATTAGTTGTAAATAAAATTATTGAACGTTTAAAAAAAATTATGAGTGTTTATAAACATCATGTGAGCATATAAAAGTGAGAATAAATGTACATTGACACTTAAATTAAATTTTCTGTGTTTGTTTATTGTATCCAAAATAAAATTTAAATTACAGATAAAGTAGGATAACTTCGTTTGGAAATTAAACAACTCATCAAAATGAGTGCTAAGACTGAAAAAGCGATTCAGCTGAGAAAAAGAAGAGGAGAACAGTTTCGTGAACGTCGAAAATCAAAGTCCATAAAAAAAGAGTTGATAACTAAAAACTCTGAAGAAAAAACAGACACGCCAATGCCACAGGTTGATGAAGCTGTTTCATTTGAGAATTTACATTTTGACCAAAAAATTCCAAATCAATGTATAGATGATAATGATCATGCTGAAGATTACATATCAGATTTAAAAATATCTTTTTTACCAGAAGAGAGTGATTGCAGTGTTAGTGATTGTGAATCTTCAGATGATGAGAGTGATGTAGACACTGTTATTTTTTTGAGTTTATTAGTAATGGAATTAAGAAAATGGGCCCTAGCTTGTAAAATTACTCGATCAGCTTTGGAGCTGTTAATTCAAGTATTAAAGCCTTATCATCCTGAACTACCATTGTCAGCCAAAACTTTATTGAAAAAAACATCAAAGTTTTGTGATTTAATTAAAAAATGTAATCCAGCAGATCCAACAGATACTTCAGAGATGATTTACTTTGGTATTGCTAAAAATTTGGAGAGGATAGTGAATGTTGCCTTACATTCTGTAAAAGTAATAAGACTGCAATTTAATTTGGACGGTTTGCCACTTTTTAAATCAAGCAGTGTAGAGTTTTGGCCAATTTTAGGAAAAATTTTCACTGGCAACAAGAAGTTTACTTATAAACCATTTATTATAGCCATTTATTCTGGTCTTGGCAAACCAAAATCTGTTGAAAAATATCTTTCTGACTTTATAGAAGAGCTAAATTTTTTATTGAAAAATGGTGTAATAATTAAAGGTCAACATTTTGCAGTTGAGGTGATGTGCTTCATCTGCGATCGGCCTGCAAGATCTTTTGTTAAATGTATTAAGGGCCATGGAGGATATTATGCTTGCGAAAGATGTAATGTTGAAGGTACAAATTTTAAAGGGCGTGTTGTTTATCCAGCAGCAGGTGAAAAAAGAAGTGACAAGTCATTTAGGAGTCAAGAGAATCCTGATCACCATAATGATGTTTCTACATTGGTCCATATTACACCTCACATTGACATGATTTACCATTTTGTACTGGACATTATGCATTTAGTTTTTTTAGGTGTTATGAAAAAATTATTAATTGACTGCTGGCTTGCAACAGCAACTCTCAGAGGAAACATGCTGCGTCTTTCAGCCAGATTGGTAAATCTAGCAAGACAAGTTCCATGTGAATTTCAGCGAACAACCAGATCATTGTCAGAGATAAGCAAATGGAAGGCAACCGAGTTTAGATTTTTTTTACTATATTCTGGTATTAAAAGGTTTGTTGCCTGAAGTAGTCTACAAACATTTTTTATTACTTTCTGTTTCACTTAGAATATTGTGCAGTGCTGATTTGTGTAAAAATTATACTGACCAAGCTGAAGAATACTTAATAAATTTTGTTAAATTAACTCCAAAATTGTATGGCTTGGAATCTGTAGTTATGAACATACATTCATTAATTCATGTCGTTGACGATGTCAAAAAAATGGGATGTACCTTAAGTCAGTTAACAGCTTTTCCATTTGAAAGTAAATTAGGATTAATAAAAAACTATGTAAGACATGGAAGAAAGCCGTTAGTTCAAGTGTGCAAAAGGATTGAAGAAGAATTGGAAGTTGGTGCTGATCCAATAGAAATATCAGAAATAAAAGTTTTGAAATCAATTAAACCGAAGAATGGTGTAAAAAATATACAACGTCTACAATTGTTTGATGCAGTTTTAACACATAAAGATCCAGATAATATTGTATTTTTAAATAACAAAACTATTGTACAAATTGATAAAATGACCTCTCTTTCTCAAAATTCAACTGAAAAGGATATTGTTTTTCATGGAAAAATTTTGAAGGTTTTGGGACCAGCACTTACTTACCCTTCTAGTTCAGTGCATTTAAATATGTTTCAAATTCAAGTTCCTGACATCAAAGACAAACCGGAAACTATAGTTTTTAAAATTACTGATATTAAAAATAAAATGATATTACTTAAGATCTATGAGCTTCAATCAGATCCTCAAGAATGGTATGTAGTACCTTTTTTACATAACTTTTAATAAGTGACAAGTGAATTTTTACTGAATTATTTGTAATTAAAATTTAAGACAGTGTTTAAAGTATTGTTATTCTCATACACATTGTATCAGAGATAATCATTTATATGATTCATTGTATAATGAATAAAAATTTTTAAATTTATGATCTGAATCTGTAGTTAAAAAAAAAAGTTTACAATTTTTTTAGCTTTTTTTTTTTTAAATTGAATTTTAATAGATTGTACAATACATTTATAGAATTAAAAATTGGATTTAAATAAATTGGTAAATACATTTACCTGATTAAAAATGTTGCTGATATGTAAAAAAATCCAATGCATGTGTACAAGTTTTTTTACTTTTGATTTTACACGGTTATCTCTTTGTTTTAAAAAAAATTCAGCATTTAGGCTAATAAAAACATTTTTAAACAATCAAAATTAATAGATACATCTCAAGTTAAATCTGCAAATAAAATATCAAAGACAATCAGAGTATCAAAACCCAAGTACTGGTTAAAATAATAAACAAGCAATTTTAATATTTTTATAAAGATTTATTCATTTTATGATAAATTATGTTGCTTTTTAATTAACATATTAAATCCTGTTTAGCTTATAATTTTTTAAATAAATTTAAATATAATTTTTAAATAAATCAGCATTTAGGCTAATAAAAACATTTTTAAACAATCAAAATTAATAGATACATCTCAAGTTAAATCTGCAAATAAAATATCAAAGACAATCAGAGTATCAAAACCCAAGTACTGGTTAAAATAATAAACAAGCAATTTTAATATTTTTATAAAGATTTATTCATTTTATGATAAATTATGTTGCTTTTTAATTAACATATTAAATCCTGTTTAGCTTATAATTTTTTAAATAAATTTAAATATAATTTTTAAATAAATCAGCATTTAGGCTAATAAAAACATTTTTAAACAATCAAAATTAATAGATACATCTCAAGTTAAATCTGCAAATAAAATATCAAAGACAATCAGAGTATCAAAACCCAAGTACTGGTTAAAATAATAAACAAGCAATTTTAATATTTTTATAAAGATTTTTTATTCATTTTATGATAAATTATGTTGCTTTTTAATTAACATATTAAATCCTGTTTAGCTTATAATTTTTTAAATAAATTTTTGACATAAATCAAGTCATTAATACTTGGGTAGTACATGCAATTTTTATATTTTTATAAAGATTTATTTATTATTTTATATTCTATTAAGCTTTTTAATAAACATCTTGTTTAATAAAATTTTTTTTAATGAATTTTTAATCTACACTAACAGTCAATAATCTCTGACTACTAAATGAATATTTTTATAAAATGCATAAATATTTTAATAAGTATAACTAAAAAAACGAATTAACATTGATTGGTTTCAAACATTCTCTTTGGGTCTTTCTTTTCTTTCCCAATCTTTTACATTGGCCAATGCAAATCCGAGGCATTTTAATATAGACGAACAATCTATATTTTTTTTAACAGTCAGCCATTTTTCTATTATAGATTCTGAAAAAGAATATAGTTTTTACATTTTTTTTCAAAAAAAAAATTTTAATTACAATTCTATAGCACCATACCTTCTAAGCTTTTATAAAATTCTGTTTTTTTGAAAATTTTTTTGTTTTTTGATGTTCCTGTAGCTCTTTGTGCAACAAACAGAACAAGAATATCTTTGCGGAAAAACTTTTTTAAAGTTTCTCTAAGAGAATCAACAAGATCTTTATCTGGATTGGTCGTTTGAATCAAGTGTTGCTTCTAAAAATATAAAATTATTTGAAATTTTGGATATAGCATAAGCTGCAATTGTTGTTAATAAAATTATAGTTTTTTAGAGAAATAAATCAAACTTACCAATAGATTTCTGCTGCTGTTAATGTTTTTTTCAATATGGTTATTAAAAACTTGAAAATCTTCCTCGGTTGACAAGGGAAATTCACATGGTAATATATCTTCTAAATCTCTGAAAGATATAAACTTGTCTTTTGAATTATTTTCAGAGCTAATCAAGTAATTGGACATATCAGACAACTGTGATATTTTTTCAGTGTTAGTTTTTATATCTGCCTGTATTTTTTGGGAATTTTGTTTAATTGCTGATGTTAATGAATCCAATTTAATATAAATGCTCTGCTTTAAATCTAAATTGCAAATTGAAATAATATTATAATTGATCATACGTATGAGAATAATATTGAACTTAATTTAAAAATCCTACTCACCATCTAAATCTGTTTTTGAAACTTCACTACTTGCAACAACATTCATGTCTACTTGTACACCAACAGAGACCATGTTTTTTCTTTTATTTTTTACTTCATACTCATTATCATTATCAGTCACTGAAATCATAAATCATACTTTCTTTAGCATACAATACAAGCACAGAATATATCATGAGAGCGAGAAATCAATAACTACTTACAATTATTATTATTACACATTTGTATACATTCTATATTTTCTTGAGATTCTTCATCATTAAATGAACTATTTGAACAATTCTGTTGTTCATTAACTAAAAATAAGCTATGTTGGTCTGTTTGCAAAGCTTGCATTTCGTCAAAACTTCTCTTTCTTATGTTCTCTTCTTTGTTTACTAGATAAGTTTTCTTTGACTCATCTGTTAATTCTGGTACAGTCAATAATTCCTCCAACTCACATAAGTTACTGTTTTCTTGTTCATCCAATGAATGAAATAATCTAGGTGCAGCTTTAGAACTCATAGTGTCTAGATGGTCAATCTCAGTGTTTATTGTAACTGAGTTAACAGTGGAAGGCGGCAAAGCTGCTGAAGGATGTATTGAAAATGCCAATGTTTCTGACGTAATTTCAGTTGATTTGGTCGCATTACTTTTTATAGCTTGATTCACATAATTGATGAAGGTAGTGTTTTTCTTTGGTCTTTGTACCTTTGTACCTTTCTTTTAAACTGCTTCAATAACTTTTCTTTCCCAGGATTGATAAGCTGCAGTGCTAACTCATAACTGTCTGTAAATACAATAAAACATAATTTTACTTTTCTCACTTAATAAAAAATACTACCAAAATTAATTCACCAATTACCTGAGTCTATTTTTTTTTCACATTTGAAAGAATCCCAAGAAACTGGAGGTTCAGCTTTTCTGACGACAAAATCAGTAATAGTATCTTTATCATCCTCAGTGTAAGGTGGGGGCAAATAGCGAACGAAACTAATTAACTGTGGGTTAGTTGTCACATAAGTCTTAGGCACAATCACTGCACAGTTCGACTTATCAAATTTTTTGTCTTTGATAATTACAATCTCATATTTCTTTTCATCTCCACTCATCTTCAGTAATAATTGACAAATAAAAAATTCTAACCTCAAACACACATAGACTTTGCTTAAAAGTACAGCCTTGATAAAATCTTATTATGATATATATAATCAATATAATATTATAGCAATTATATTCCAAATGAATGATAAAAAAAAGCTAATATGCAAAAATTGAAATAATTATTATTGTACATATTCCATAATAAAAAAGAATTTCTAGTGCTATAACTCTAATGATAAAACACAATCACCGAACTCGCTGTACTCGTATACCTATATATAGTGTCAAGCCGGGGAGCCCGTACTGGGCCACATCTCCGCCGCGTTTCTTTTTTGCGATTTTTAGGGGTTCAGCCCGGCCTTGCCCCGTATGGGCAAAACATCAGCCAGTACGGGCCCAGGCTCCAGCCCGCACAACAATTCCCTGTCGGGCACTTTATCCACTTAGCCACGCTCTTGATTGAAAATACTATGTTTAAAATAATATATAAACATTGAAACAAACTTTTTTTGATTATTTAGTTTGCATATGATTAAAAAACATTACTTTTAACTTGTTTATAAAAACTATATTAACAATTATTAAAATAAAAATTTCAGTGTTAACACCCAAAATTCGGGTGTTTTTCATAAAAATTCATTTTTTTATTTTTTTTTGGCAGAGATTAAAACAATTAAACCACCTTATTTCTTTTTTGATAAATTGATTTGAACTTTTTATTATTAATTATATTTATTCTCATGATTTCCTTTAATTCACAAAGTTTCGATCGCGTCATCAACGTCGTATGTCCTAATCTGCCAATAGCACTATAGTTTTGAGCCTACGAGACTTAGAGGTCTAAAATTTTATAGACGGTATAAGTTTGAATGTCGATACGTTAATGTGCAGTCTTGGCCATCCAGGTTACCGATGCCGGGGGTACCTGGGGGTCTTCTCCGAGCAATCGGGTCTTATTCTTTGGATGTGATTTTTGGATGTGAATTTTTAATAAGTACGTCAAAATATAGTACTTTTTAAATAAAAGCGTGTTAAAAAATTATTATTATTTTTGTCATAATTGCATTACTAATGATTGGTTTCAAAAAATCTCAAATATTTTCATTTTTTTGTCTGTTACTATTTTTTTCTAAAATAAACATTTTTACCGCTCCTTTGGCCGAATATATACTTTTAGTTCTTAACTTAAAGGTTCATGTATTTTTTACAAGGGTTTTTTCATTATTTCAGTTCGGACGTAATTTTCTAAATAAAAAAATGAATTTTGAACAAATTACTTTAAAAAAAAAAGTTAAATGTTTAACGATAAAAATTTAATGAGTTATTCGAATTCTGGAATAATTTTTAGTAATTAATTTCATTTTTTTGTATTTCAATTACTGTCTCAGACGTTTTGTACTTACTTTATAGTACACGACGAACTCACGATATATCTGTGCAATAATAAAGAATTTCCAGTTATGGTATTTATTTTTGATCCTAGTGATTAAGCATATCATCTATTGAATTCTTCATTAATTTTTTATTAAAAACGGATTGAGCGTCAAAATTCCATTTTGAGTGTAACATTCCAACTAACTTTAAACTTTGGTGTAAACACTAATTATTTTAGGTGTAATACCAATAATAATTATAACTTAACTTTGGTGTTAGCACTAAACCTCTTATGTATAAACTCGCAATAGTGTGGGTGTTGACACCCAAAACTTAAGTGTTAACACTTAACTTCGGTGTTAACGCTGAACATATTGGGTGTAAACTCCCATTGCGAGTGTCAACACCCAACAGTCGAGTGTCAACGCTTAACTTTGGTGTTAACACTGAACCTATTGGGTGTAAACTCCCAATTGTGGGTGTCAACACCCAACAGTTGAGTGTCAACACCGAACTTTCGGTGTTAACACTCAAAATCTAGTGTTTACACCGAAAAATCAGTGTTAACACTGAAAATTCGGTGTTTTCCATAAGTTAAAAATATGGTTTTTTCCATAAGGGCAGGTACAGCTAATACTGAAGATGACGGTAAAAAAACCCAAGGAAGTTTACGTTGTGATAAGTGTTTTAATGTTATATCTAAATGCAAATCAGATACATATAATGATACGGCACGTGTTAAAAATGTCGAAGAACTTATATCAAAGTCTTCGGTAGAAGTGAAAAATGAAATAATTTCTTCTACTTCAGAAAACGAAACATGTTTTAAAAATGAAAAAAAATTATCGATTAAACAGGTACGTGGCAAACCTATGAATCTTAGTATAAAATCAAATAGTTCTAGCACAAGATATGATAAACTTTCGATCGATGTACGGCCTCAGCCAAAAAGTAACACGTAATATGGCTACAGATAAACGCATTGCTACGAAAAATAAGAAATTTGTTGAATCAAAGTTAAAAAAAAGTCTTGTTGATAATAATCATTTATTAGACTTATTTTTTGCTGTAAAAATCTTACAAATTTAAGAAATCTGTGAAAGTGGAAAAAAAAAGAACCAGAAAATTCTTAAGTCAAAAAGATTGAAAATGTTTCTTCAAAGTTATCTCAATCAGAACTTGACGATACCAAGATCAAAAAACCAAGCACCATGAAAAAAACAATTTAAACAAAAACCAAAAAGAGTAGTGTTAAATCAAAAGTTGTAAGAAAAAAAAAAAATTAATTAATTTAATCAAACCAGAAATGAAAAAGCGTGCTAAAACATCAAAACTTACCAAAATATATAAAAAAATTAAGAAGAGTAGTTGTTTAGGAATCGCAAAAGATGCGCTCTAGGTTAAAGGAATAATTACCGCGTTCGTGAGGGAGTGGAAAAAGTAAAAAAGCGGAGGGTATTTGGAAGCACAACACTTGAAGTTTTTATGCTGCACTTAAACTATTTATTGAAACTATATACACTACTGAGGAGAGATAGCTCTCCGTTTTGGCCGGGAGTCTCTCAACCTCAGGCAAACTAGGTAGAATCGTCGTAGATAAGCGGGCGATCTACGATGACGGCGTTGAGTCCCGTGACGCGTGATAGCGGCATCACGGTTGAAGCAAGACTGGTGAGGGCGGAAACTGGTCACTCGGGGCAGCTCTGGCGTGGGTCGGTACCATGACCAATCCCGTGGCAATAAAAGGCGGTAAATCTCAAACAGTAGTGCTACATACAAAGTTGTAAAAAAAGAAAAACATTTAATTAAACAAGAAATTAAAGAGTGTGATGAAACATCAAAAGTTGCCAAATTAGACAAAAAAACTGAAAATTCTACTCAATCAAACAAGAAACAAAAGTATGAAATATATGAAGACGATCATACAGCTGTGATCTGCAAAGATTTGTCAGGTTTGATTGAAAGTATTAAAAAAAACGTAATGTTGTAGACGTGCGCTTAAAATTTGACTTCGATGGAGGAGGAGGATCATTGAAAATTTGTAAGTCTCTTCGGTCTATTGAAAGTGAGCTTAAGCCAAAAAAAAAGAAACGAAGAAAATATGTAGATGACACCTCTCCTTCCCAAGTCTTTCAAGATTCTGGCGTAAAAAAAACGATTCATAGTTGGTTTAGTTCAGAATGTCCAAGAAGGTCATGAGAATGTGAAACAACTATGGTCAGACATAGGAATCAATGAACAAAATGGAATGACTTCAGCTGATCTAAAGTTATGTAACATAATGCCCCGTGTTATGCCTTGTAGTAGCACTTATCCTTGCTATTACTGTGCAGTTAGTAAAGAAAATTTTGAAGGCTCTTCTAACTTGCAAACAATTAAAAATATTAAAAAAAATTTTACTCAATAGCTCAATGATGGAGCAGACAAAAAATCAGCCAAAAATTTCAAGTGCTGTGTGTCGGATCCAATAATCGCTTGCGATGAAAATAAGCCAGTTCTTGACATTTGCCGCCATCAGAATTGCATTTATTCTTGGGAGTGATCAATGGTCTATTTAATAATATGGAAAAAAAATTTAAAAATGTAGCTTTATCTTGGGTGCAAGCTTGCAATGTTGAGCGTCAAGTTACTTACGGTTTTCACGGGAACGATTGCAAGCAGTTGCTGAAAAAAGTAGATGTCTTAAGCCAAGCTTGCCCAAAAGAACATCAAAAATACGTCAGAGCTTTTAAGGATTTTCAATGAGTCGTTGATTCTTGTTTCAGAAAAGATTTGAATCCTGAGTTCATAAGTCACATAGATAACTTCAAAGCTAAATGGCTTTAGGAATCTCAATTACGCCTTAAGTACATTGTATTTTCGTGCATGTCAAAGAGTTTTGTTTCAAACATCGTGTGGGCTTAGGAATATTTAGTGAACAAGCATTTGAATCTGTTAACCACGAGGTAAAATTTATAAGGAACAAATACTTACTCAAAGAAAGTCATCCCAACTACGGTAAAAATTGTTACGAGCCGTCTGTGAGTTCAATAGTCTTCATGTATAACAATTTAAAACAAAAATAATTTTAAGTTTATTATTTTTACTGAAATTTATAATGATTAAGCTGAATAAATTGTTTAAATTAATCTAAATTTGGTTAAGGCATCAATCTAAAGTTGGTTAAGGCATTCCGTGTAGGAACTAATTTTGACCACGGTCGGCTAGGATCGTTATTGAAGTGCAGTTCGTTCGAAATAAAACCCGTAGTTTCTTGGGGTAGTTCGTTAAGAGTAGCCCACTCAGGATGCCCAATTTTTATGACGATCAGAAGTGAGCATGCCCAAACAACGCCCTAGTTCTTTGTTTATCCGTTCGGCTGTATTACTTTGAGGGTATCTAGCTGATGAGAAAATTACCTGGATTCCTTCTTTATTGAGTGGTTTCGTCCACATGGATGAGGTAAACTGGAATCCGTGATCCGATGAAATGTATTTCATTCTACCGTGGGTCGGTATGTAGTGGTGGAAAAATGTATTTATTACAATCTGAGTTGTAGCTCGATTTATGGGGTATAACTTGACCATTTTTGAGAAAGCATCACGTACTACAAGGGTGTATCTGACCCCTCCGATTGATGTGGGTAAGTTTCCCATGAAATCCAAGCTTGCAAGCTCATTAATAGTCTTTGGGAGGATGCGTCACGATTTAGCAGCCGTGCTTTGGGTGTGTGTTTTGTTGCGTTGGCACGAGTCGCAACTACGTACAAAATTCGTGATATACTTTCTTAAACTGGGGTAGTCAAAATCCGGACTTAATTTTAATCATTTTCTTCGTGCCTGGGTGGCAATAGGGGAACGGGGGGTATGGGTGGCCACCTAAGCTTATGGAATCATTATGAATTTTTCAGTAAATGTTCAAATAAAAGTAAAAATAGAAATAAGTAGTAAAAGCCCTTAGAAACTAATTTCAGTCGTCAGTTTTAGCTAAAACAATACTATTTTTTAATATAAAAGAAAACAAGTACGATATTTTTCGAGGAGCACCAGTAGCTGGGTGGGGGCATCAGGAGCTTCCATGTGAGGCACCAGTGGCCTCGTGTTTGGCGTGAAAAAAAAATTAAAATTTCATCGCTGTCGGTAAGGCAGAATTTTTTTGAGGTTATAATTTCGATCAGCTGTTGAAAAAATCGCCCGATTTTCGTGATTTCTAAGGCTACTGGTGCCCCCGACGCAAAGCTCCTGATGCCCCATTTGAGAACCTCTTTTTAAACTTGAATTAATTATTTAAAAACTTGAATCAAAGAAACACACTGAGCATTCAAAATATAATTAAAAAAAATACAGGTATCAATGCTTTTTTTCGAGATAATTTAGTTCAAAGAATATTAAATTTTTACAGGTCAAGTATAGCTATACATTGTGATTTAGTTGATTTCTAACTCAATTACAACATATTTTAATTTTTAATTTTAAAAAGTGTTTGAGTTGTGTGCAATTTGCATGTGTTTTCCCGTGTATGTGCTATAATTAAAAAATTGTTAACTTTACGTATATTGAAGGTGATTCAACATTATATGATCATCTTTAAGTAGAGAAAATTATTTTTAAATAATAAGTTTTTCGGCCTCAAGTCGTCCGTAATAAATTTTTTGATTTCACTACTTTCATTTATTCATTTTCAAAAAAAGATTATTATATCTAGCGTATAACTTTTTATTGAGACTCTTTTTAAAAAAACCAATCGCCGTAAATATTACTTTTTTAAAAGTATTTTTAAAGATCATACTTAGCGTATAATTTTTTATTTAGATTCCTTTTTAAAAAACCAATCGCCGTAAATATTACTTTTTTTAAAGTATTTTATAGTACTCCTGGTCACTCTAACCACAAAATCAAGTCTTTGATGCGTGTTTTCGGTGACTCGTACTATAAAATAGTATATAATACGAGTGGCGCACATCACCAGGGCGGTTTTAAGGACCCGAGTGCATAGCGAAGCGGAGCACGAGGTTCTTAAAACCACCCCGGTGACGATGCTGCACCCGTACTATAATATACTATTTTAAAGATTTTATTGCGTAAATTCGGTAAATATTTAAATGTATTTCCTTTTTGTACACAAGTTCAAAAAAACCAAACTCCATAAATAAATCATTAACATTGTTGAAATATGTCTTAATAATTGATTTCATGATCGTAACAAATTCTAAATAATTTAACAATACCTAAGATATATTCAATTATTCTAATGTAAAACCACGACATAAACCAGAACCTATAAAAGTCCTAGGTAAATCAATTTTGTATGTAAAAAAAAAAATTCAATTAAGTATTTACCTATTTTTTAAATGTACATTGCATAACTTTATTTTAACGTAAATTTACATTGAAATGTAGCAAATACTCATTTGTAACCTTAAAATGATTAAAAAAAAAATAAAAATTTTCAATGATTGGTTCATGTTAACTTAGATATATCTAGTTCCTCTGTTTAAAATTTCTTTCATATAATTTTATCACTAGCCAGAACACATAAAAATCATAGACATAATTTACTGTTATGAACTACTTTTGAATTCGTTTTGCATACATAATAGATGGACAAACTAAATCTACTTTAAAAATAATGGAGCAAATGCTCATCCGTACTTCGTACTCATCCACTGGATACCTAGACTCAAAACTATCTATTTCTTTTGTACTTTTTAATTCTTGTAAAAAATTAACCAATTTTATTATTTAAAATCACTTTAGCCGCATAACTTAAGCTTGCTTACAGAAAACAAAAAAGATAAAAATTTTTAATAATTGATTCATATTGACTTGGATATATCTAGTTCTTTAGGTTTAAATTTCTTTTATATGAATTTTATCATTAGCCAGAACACATAAAAATCATAGACATAATTTACTGTTATGAACTACTTTTGAATTCATTTTGCATACATAATAGATGGACAAACTAAATCTACTTTAAAAATAATGAAGCAAATGCTGATCCGTACTTTAAAAATCCATGCCAAATAGAATTCATAACTTCTGGTCCACTGGATACCTAGACCCAAAACTATCTATTTCTTTTGTACTTCTTAATTAACCAATTTTAATATGAAAAATCACTTTGGCCGCATAACTTAAGCTTGCATACAGAAAACAAAAAAGATAAAAATTTTTAATAATTGATTCATGTTGACTTAAATGTACTTATCATTAACGCTCTGAGTTAATGTAACAGTTACAATCAAAATTAAAATTCATTGTCAGACATCAAGTTTATTTTAGAAAAAAGGTGGGATTACAAAACTTTCAGACATCAAGTTTATTTTTGAAAAAGGGTGAGATTACAAAACTTTAACAGTTCAATTGAATTGGCTCAGAGCATATACATTTCTATGATGATTAAAATTAAGCGATAATGCGTATGACAATGACATTATGTGCTGCAATCGCACCGTTTGCAATTTGCAAGTTTGGTGGATTATAAAAAAGTAATTTGCAAGTTTAACCTGACACACACACACACACACACACACACACACACACACACATCTTACTATATTATATAGTTGTAATTTGCTCTTCGCTCCCACCCCGCTCCCACCCCGCTCCCACCCTTAATTTTTCATTTTAGACCGTAAAATAGGTCAAAAACTGCATTTTTATTCCGCTCCCACCCCGCTCCCACCCCGCTTCCACCCCGCTCCCACCCCGCTCCCACCCTTAATTCTTCATTTTATACCGTAAAATAGGTCAAAAACTGCACTTTTATTCCGCTCCCACCCCGCTCCCACCCTCTCTCTTTTTTACAACCTCCTCATTTGTAAAAATGTTATTTAAGGTAAACGACCCAATTAAAGATCAGTTAAGGATTTCGTTAGGTTAGGAAGATCCATAAAAGTTAATATTTTAAATTTTAAATATTTTAAATTAAATCCATAAAATAAATTTAGCTATAAATACAAACTGAAAATAATTTTTTCTGGACTAATAATCTTCATCGGATTCATATTATAAATTACAAATTAAAAAATAAATTTCAAGCGTTCTTCCTATCTTTCTCGAATTAAATCTATTACTACATTAATATTCAACAAACAATATTAAAATAAACAATATTCAATTGACAATATTTAAATAAAAAATTTAACATCTTCATCGATCTGTTCTTTTTTTTAAATTTTTTTAAATATTCTTTATAACTTATACTTTAGTATAGTTCTTAACAACTAAATCTTGCGCCTATGGTGAGATGGTTTAAAATTTTTTTATGTTTCATTTTTCAGGTTTTTAAAGTTATATCTTTTTTAGTTTATTACTTTCTTAATGCTGAATGATCAAACATCGATAACGTTCGATCTTTTCAAGTTCAACGTGAATCTCACCACTCGCCGGTAATTTTCACTTCAATAACCTGAACTTAGCCATCCGCCGGGCCATAAAAATATATTCAACAAACAATATTAAAATAAACAATATTCAATTGACAATATTTAAATAAAAAATTTAACATCTTCATCGATCTGTTCTTTTTTTTAAATTTTTTTAAATATTCTTTATAACTTATACTTCAGTATAGTTCTTAACAACTAAATCTTGCGCCTATGGTGCGATGGTTTAAAATTTTTTTATGTTTCATTTTTCAGGTTTTTAAAGTTATATCTTTTTTAGTTTATTACTTTCTTAATGCTGAATGATCAAACATCGATAACGTTCGATCTTTTCAAGTTCAACGTGAATCTCACCACTCGCCGGTAATTTTCACTTCAATAACCTGAACTTAGCCATCCGCCGGGCCATAAAAATAATCGCTTTCGACACTGGTTCTTTATTTTATCTTTGAAAATTATTTCAATAACCTATCTATACAAAATTGTATTATTAACTTTATATTGAAGTGTTAAAAAGTAAAAATGAGTTGCAGATTTTGTGTTGAAGATTTTTTTAAAAAAGTTTGTCCTGATTGCGGAAAACTAATTGAGTAATTTATTTTTTACATTAAAGTTTTTTTTTTATTTTTATTTTTTTTTAATTTCTCATTATTTAATTTTTTTTAACAGCACTGACATGTGTGGTTTTGGCAAAATTTGTTCTCAACATTTAAACTCAATTTTTGAAGTTGGAACTCAAAATTTTTTGTTAAAATACTGCAAATGGTAAAAATTTCAAATTTTATTTTCATACTTAAATAAATATTATAAAAATTTCATCCTTAAATTAATATTATTAAAATAGTTAAAATCAATTTTTAGTGCTTTGCATGCTTTAGTGTAAATAATTAAAATCAATTTTTAGTGCTTCCGATAATCAATCATCTAATTTAAATTCCTCCGGCCATACATCGAAATTGTATCTGCAACAAATTTAGAATTGATCTTATGGGGTCGGTTAAGGTAGTTACAACCCATGTATATATAGGTAACATAGAATATAGTTATTAGAATCTAGCAGGAGGGAAAATTGAAAGCTGTTGCTGAAGAAGATCTGTTTTTTTTAAATATTTTAAGAAAATTGAATTTGCAATCCAAGAATAACCTCTAAATTTGATCCATTTTACGCGCTTAGCATAGGAATCACACGTGAAAAGTTGAAACTTCTGAGCTTAATATCTCAAAATTTATCTCCGCTTGGAATTATTTGCAAAATACTAACATGTTGCGGACGCAAAGAAACTAACTCTGTGCAAAGTTATAGAGATTTTTTAAGAAACTCAATTTTTGCGGTAATTACCTTAACATAATGAATAAAATGCAAATAAATAGTTTTTACAGACGGTAGTCAAAATCAAAGTTAATCAATGTATACAGTATATGCCTTTATTTTGCAATCAGCATGTCTCTGGCTGTTATAGGTTATGAAATATGAATTAAAGTTTAAAAATAACTATTTTAAGCGCTATAGTCGCTAAGAAAGAAATAAGTAGCTTAGGTTAATGCCAATATCTTCTTTTTTATTTTATATAAAGTAATATGAAGGCGAGGATTTCAACAACGAATTTATTACTGATTTCATCGAGGATACTTAGAATGAGTTATATAAAAATTTATTCATAAATAAAATTTTAATTTGTATTTCAGAAATTACATATTACATTAAAATTAAGACATTAGATGATATAAAACAAATAAATCAAAACGAACTTATGGAATTAGAAGATTTAATGAAAGGATATAGATTAATAAAAAAAAAAAAAAGTAATATAGTAATATAGTAACATAGTAATTAATTTATATTTGTCTTAAAATTAAATTGTTAATAACTCTCACATGAGATAAATAATTTTTTTTAATATAATGTTATAATAAATAACATTAATTTTTAATTTAATAATACAATCATAAAATTATCATTAAAAAATAATTTTATTAATATATTATAATTATAGTCAGGATAGTGACCACTTTTTGGATTTTTTGTCACGATAGTGACCGCTTAATCTATTTATATAATATATGAAAAATAATTGAATTATTAAAACGGAAGATTTTTTGATATTACAGATATTTTTTTCAAGAAAATAGATTTAAAAATTATTAAATCAAAAAATTAAAAATTTTAACGGAAGAATATAATTATAAATATTTATTTTTTTTCTTAAATATAGAATTGAAAATTATTAAAGAGAAAAGTTTTTTAAAATGAATTATATGTGGTTTGTACGGCTACTGGCAAAGGGTTCCACATATAGTTTCTTTTTGTTCTTAATTAAATATGAAAAAATTTTCAAAATTGTTGAAAAAAAAACCCAACGCGCCTTGCAAGTGCCTCCTGGGTGGTGTGGAAAACTGCATTAAGTAATTTAAAATTAATAAGTTGAAAATAAATTCATTTGTAATTCAAGTATACTTATTACTATTTTATTAGAAAAGATATATAGTGTAGATTCAAGCATTTAATTCTGGGGGGGTTGGCGAGCGAAGCGAGCAGGGGGGGACCCCCCCTAGTATATATATATATATATACGCATACACACACACGCGCGCGCACGCACACACGCACACACACACACACACTCATTCAGAAAAAACTTTATTTTTAATTTTGCCAATATGCACCACCAGCCATCAGGTCCGCAACACAACCACAGCACAATTATTAACAACTCACAGGGCACATCACAATAATTGAAAAATCTTTGATGATGATGATCATAGAAAGACTGTAGAGATTATTTATTTCATACTCTTTTATTGAAACTAAACAAATTAATAATTATGAATTCTACCACTTATTTGATATATAACGAAAATAAGGGTCTTCAGTACTGTTTTTTCTATGACAATCAATTATTTATAAAAAAATTATTGCTCATAACACATTACAAGCTGCTCTGCTCAGCAGCTCCGACTACAGGTGCGTTCACACTGGCCAGTACAAGCCGAGATTTGTAAAATTTGTCGAAGCAAGAGATAGCCAACCGTATTGCCTAAAAAATTTCACGAAAGGACTCGAACACCTTGTGGATAGAGCTTAGAATTAAATGAGTGCTTAATAGTCTTGTCGTGTATCAACCTTTAACACAAATAATAATACTAATAATAATCATAACCAATACCCATCACCCTCCTAAGTTGCGCTAACGACTTTTCAAATATTCTTAATTACTCCCGCCGAAAGAGTGAGGAAGGGGGCCCGTCGCGAGCCGAGCTAAAAGCTCGAGCTAATTGGATGCAGCTCCGATCCTTAAGTCCTAGGTGGGGATAATCGGCGACCTCCCGGCTCGCGCGAACCTCAAACGCTCTCTCTCGTTCCCGACACCAAGCGACCCGGAGGCCAGCGCAAGCCGAAGGTCGCAGAGGCACACCTGGACGGAAGGAGCCGGAGTTCCACGGGCTTCGACAGGCCACTGTATTCGACAGCCCTGACACGTGGGTCAACCATAGGGATCACCGGGCTAGAAACCCGGACCCCTCTCCGTCTAGCCTAGGTTCGCACCTAGTTACAAGTAAGATTTTTTTTATTGTTAATTTATAACTTCGTCGAAGGACGATAAACTTGATTCGTAAAAATTTCTATTTTATAATTATTAATAATAAAATTTACATTAACTTTAAAAATTACATTTATTTTTCCCCAAATAAATCCCACCCAAGACAAGCGAAAAGGGTGACGAGCAGATTACTGCGTAATCTGCTCATATCGGGTAAGTTCCCACTTAAATTAAATTAAACTCAAATATAATTAAATAATTATTGTCACGTTAGCACGCGACATAAATGGCATCCCTTGTGGGGAACCATACCTGCCTTTTCGCTTAAGCTCTTTGGTTGGATCTTGTTTTGGGAATTTAAATTTATTAAAATTAAAAATAAATTACTTAATTTAAAATCTGGTTTAATTAGTTCGTGAAAATCAGAGCTGAAATTTTATTTCATCATATTTTTCGTGTTCGAGAATTTCAAGGAGAAAGTTTAGCGACTTATTGCTGACGCGCACATTCTTTGTTTCTTTCATTCTTTCAATCGCCGTTCATTTCTTTCAATTCGCTTTTACGAAGACTCCGAATAAAATTTGTTTCTTTTGTTTGACGTGTAAATTTTATTGTTCGATTCGAAAACTTTTGTTTGAAAATTTGCTACCCACTTTGTTTAGCTCATCGCCCCGAACAGTAAACTTTTCTTTCAACCTCCTCTCGGACTCTTGTCGTTCATTGATAAAACTTTATTAGGCCCTATTCGAAGATGGCAGGTGCAAATTTGACACTAGATGAAATAGAAGCCCTCACGGACGAAACCCTGAAAACCCGGGCTCGACTCGAGCACGGCCGCCGCATGGCTGAGAATATGTCGGTCATGGCCGCGACCCTGAACGAGTCTCGTGCCGCGTTCGCGAACTTGCAAGCTTCCGCCCTGATGCAAAGCGCCCTCGCATCCATCCCTTTTTATTCAGGTAATTCTCCCCTGCGAGTTTGGCTCCAGGATGTCGAGAATTATGATAATCGGTTAGCAGACCCAGAACTTAAAGGAGTGTTTTTGCAGGGAGTGATTTCACGCCTGACCGGCAAGGCGAAATCAAGCATTGAAGGCAAGACCTTTAATACCCTAGCGGACCTCCGCACACACCTCACAGATAGATTTAGCCAAAAGCGTTCTCTTTCGTACTACCTTAATTTAATATCGGAGTCGTATATGAAACAAGGCGAATCCGTGCTAAACTTCTTTGATCGCCTTTCATCCATAGTTCGCGCCGCCACAAAGTTGAAAAACGAAGGTGCGGCCAACGATCAAATTAAGGAACACAACAAGACCCTGTTTGAAGATTTGGCTAAAGAATACTTCATACGTGGTCTGCCCTCGGCTATTCGTAACCAAATGGCTACACACACCCCGGCAACGTTCAACGATGCCCTGGACGCCGCTGTTAGCGCGGAGGAGTGGGTAAACATTGGGACGACTAACCGTGCGGACATCGAGTACTCGCCCTCGCCACGACCACCCCGGTCGCGATCTCCGAGTCCGTACCAACGCCCTCAGACTCCGGATCGAGAAACTTCTTCGAGAAATAACGTACGTTTCTCAGATTTTGACGACCCCCGGAATTACCATCGCACCATCCCTTATTCTTATGACAGAGATGATACCCGAATGCCCAAAACTGTTATGTACACATCGGATGGTAAGCTAGACGCCCACCCGTCTCTTCGCTATGACCAGCCGACTGGCATACTTAAACCCCCCGAAAGGACTAGCAGACCCGGTCGCCCAGGTTCGCCGAACGATCGACCCAGACCCGAAAGTCCTGGGAACCGATATCAAAATTATGATAGACCGAAAGAACCTTCACCCTACCGAAGTCAAAACCCTTATTTCGCTCCGCCCTCGATGCATTACTACCCACCGCCACTACCTTATTACTATCCCCCAATGTCTATGCCACCGTATCAAATGCCCTACGCAAACCCTTATGCTTATGGGTACCCGCACGACTCGCGCGGTCCAAACCCATCACCCAGACATGCATCCCCTGGTCCATCAACATCTGCGAACAACCCGAATATCCCTCGCCCGGTTACGCCTACAAAGCCTGCGACTGTAGACTCTCCTGATAATTTAAACTGGGGAGCAGCTCGCCAGAACGGCGCCCAGGCGAGCTACCAACACCCGGAGCGCCGGTCAGTGAAAACATACAAGTCCGGGAAGTACGACGAATCGTCGGAACAAGGGGCGCACCATCAGTCAAATTAAACCACCCCTGGTTCAATAAGGGCAATATCACCTGCTCTGCAGCGCTTTCTAACGAGGTAAATTTGATAAAAACCTCAGTCCTTAAAGACTCCGCATACTATCTTGAAAATCCCCCTCTCACGATACAGAGTGAAGACGGAGATAAAACAGAGTCCACTGGCCGAGTACCCTTAAAATTTTACAAACAAAAACTTTTATTTTACCTTGTTGGTGACGACGCCCCTTTTTCTCAAGACGCCGTCATTAGCAGAAGATCTTTAAAAAAACTCCGAAAAGCAAGTTTATTAAAAACAAAATTAGCTGAAAAGATGCGGAAAGACTTCCCAGATTCCCTTTTTGAAAATCTCTCTTCCGAATCAGACTCCTGCTCCGATTCTGGATCAGAATCCGAAAACTCTACCCAAAAATCTTGTGACACCTCTGAGACTCCCTCCGACTTCAGCCCAAACTCTGAGTATCAATCCCCTCAAATATTAGATCCCAAAAACCCAGGAAATTTGTTTAAAAAGGGGAGGAAACGATCTTACGGTACCCCTAAAATGACTATCACAAACGAGATATTTCGAACCGGAAAAGGTAGAGTCCTTATCGACACGGGCGCAGACGTGAGCGTGATAAAAATTCAATCTCTAAACCCTACGTACCCTATTGACAGGTCACGAGTGTTGCAACTCACCGGGATCGGAACCCAGCCCGTCTACACACTCGGTACCGTCCTCTTTTGCGAAAGCGGGAGAACCCATCGAATGCACGTCCTCCCCGAACAATCCTCGTTAAAGGATGATGCCATTCTAGGATCCCGCTACTTGCATAATGAGAAAGGCCGCATCGATCTGGCTAATAATACTTTGATCACACAAGATAAAACCCGAACTATCTCTTTCTCAAGTGCATCAGATAGTAGCGACTCGGAATCCCAGAATTCTGACGACAGGCAGAGTACCCAAAATCATACACCTTCTACTACCTGTGATGCTCACCCCACATCTAGTAAAATTCCACCTACAGTTTTTCATTATAGGGCTCGTCGACTGAGAGGTAAAGCCCTTCGTACTAGATACGTCTTGCCAGCTCGCGCTAGAGTCGCGATCGAAGTCCCCGTTACGCAGAAATCTCCAAAAGGGGAGGCGTACCTACCCCGAATTCAGACCCCTACGGGAATTTTTATCGGAGAAGCCGCGGTGACTAACGAAAATGGCTCTTGTTACGTCTTAGCCGTGAACACTAAAGAAGAACCCCAAGAAGTTGAAATCCCAGTTCAGGATCTGTACCCTTTCGAATTTGATGACTCTGAAGACTTCTTCGAATCTGAAGGTGAAGGAACCCCTTGTCTTCCTGAAGAAAGAGTCCCCAAAATCATTGAACTTCTAAAAAGAGAACACCATGATTCCGAATCTTTGGCTCAACTTCAACGAGTAGTAGAGAAGTTCCCCTACCTCTTCATGCTACCTGGCGATGATCCACCTCGCACACACCTAGTGCAGCATAGTATCCCTTTAAAAAACGACACACCCATTTATACCCGTCAATACCGCTATCCTCCTATGCTACAAGAGGAAGTTAAGAAACAAATTAACGAGATGTTGGAGAAAGGAGTCATCCAACCATCTTCGAGCCCTTGGAATTCTCCCCTCTGGATAGTCCCTAAACGCCCTGGCCCAGACGGTCGAAAACAACATCGCCTTGTGATTGATTATCGTAGAATCAACTCTTTAACGATCCCAGATTCCTATCCACTCCCTAACATTCAGGAGATCTTGGAATCTCTGGGAAAATTAAAATACTTTTCAGTCTTCGATTTGGTAAACGGGTTTCATCAAATTCCCATGAACCCTGACGACAGAGCTAAAACTGCTTTTTCTACCCCTTACGGCCACTACGAATTCACAGCAATGCCCTTTGGGTTGTGCTGCGCTCCACCTACTTTCCAACGACTCATGGATACAATTATGACAGGGCTTCAAGGAGTCGAACTATTCGTCTACTTGGACGACCTAATTATCTTTGCCGATTCCCTGGAGACTCACGAGCGCAAGGTTAATGAAGCTTTTCAAAGGCTGTTCAACGCCGGACTGAAGCTAAAAATAGAAAAATGCGAGTTTCTTACCCCTGAAGTCAAATACCTCGGTCACCACATCGACCAATTTGGAGTCAGACCCGACCCCGGAAAAATCGAGGACGTCAAAAACGCCGCTCCTTTAAAGAGCGCACATGACGTCAGATCTTTCCTTGGGCTCTGTAGCTATTACCGGCGATTCATCCATCACTTCGCTGATATTGCTAAGCCCCTTAACGACCTCCTTAAAAAGAACGTTAAATTTTATTGGGAGTCTGAACAACAAAACAGTTTTGAACGGCTCAAAGAAGCTCTATGCTCCGCACCCGTTCTAATTTGCCCCGATTTCTCCCAACCTTTCATTCTTACAACAGACGCAAGCGCTTACGCCATAGGCGCAGTTTTAAGCCAGGGAGAACCCAACAACGACCGCCCCATTGCGTATATGTCTCGAACTTTAAACAAACACCAGCAGAATTACTCTGCTACAGAACGAGAGTGCTTGGCCGTAGTCCTTGCCATAATGCACTTCAGACACTACCTTTACGGTCGAGTCTTTTACGTATACGGCGACCATGAGCCCTTAGAGTGGATTGACTCCATTAAAGACCCTATGTCTAGACTAAATCGCTGGCGAGCCAGACTCCGTGGTTACAGGTATATTTTTCGATACAAACCTGGTAAACAGAATACCAATGCGGACTGGCTGTCCCGAAATCCAATCGATAAAGAACATCCACCCGGAAAGGCCTCCACAATCACCCCCGGAACCAATCCACCCGCGAGCAAAATAAAATCCAAAACGATGCTGCCGATTCGGCACCCTAAACCCACCAAAACCTCTTTAGCTCGCGAAGCCCAGAACAAAAGCATGAGCGAAAAATCACCCACTAAGGCTGGTCCTCCAAGGAGAGGCAGACCAAAGGGGTCTAAAAACAAGTCACCGATACCTTTGAACGCTTCTGGTCAAGGCACCCTTCAAGGTGAAACCATAGCCTCCCGTCTAAAACTCAGACGCAACCAACGACTCACAGAGACCAGGGAAAAGGCACGCTACACAGAGCTTGAAACAGAGAGCACGACTTCAGAAGCAGAAAACTCCGAAAGTACCGAGTCAGACGTCCCCGACGTGCCCGTTCCCTTACGTCATAGATCTCTGCTTCCCAGTCTAGTAGACCCTTCGCCCACACCGACAACATCTTCTGCCACCGAATTCGAAAATAACACCCCTGAGCAAGCCGCGCCAACCCTTGACGTGGACGAACTCGATGAGACAATGATACCGTCCGACGAATTCGAAGAGGTCGTCGCCCAATTTGATAAATCGCCCCAGAGAAAGGCTTTCTTCGACACTCCTTCAAAAAGAGTAAAACCCTCGGTTGACGACGACTCTTCGTCATCGGATGAAGAAGACCTCAGTCCACCAGAAACGCAAAGTCGGAAGCCGAAAACTCCATCGCCCTTGAAACCCACAAACTTTACCCCGGAACAAAGGAACGAATTCATCGAAGGGTTCAATTCCCTTTGGTGGGATTCAGGAAAATGGGAAGAACTTCTAAAAACCACCGAACTAGGACCAAATTATTTCGAAGCAGACCACTCCGTCGCTCACAGTGACCCTGGTTATTTAGAAAATGATCTAATCGACCCCCATGATCAGCCTACTCTTAACAAAACCCAATCTCTGCTTGATTTGTCAAAATGGCAGCTGGCCGACGAGTCTGAATTAAGAACACCCTTGCTCTCGTCCACCATGATAACACCAAGAATACCACCTATGAATCCAGATCTGCTTTCTCAATCTAACGCTTTGCCTTTAGACGACACAAAGATCATGTCGAGCGAGGAATCCGATTCATCTGCGAGTTCCACGTCTACTATCCTATCTAAACACGATACCAGAGAACCTCGTAAATCTATCATCACCACCAAAAACGTAATTCCTACGCCGGTAACCGTCCCCCAGAGAACTCATGCGTCTGCCGATCAACTGGAAATTACCGAAACGAGAACAACACTTGATAACCTTGAAAACTCGATTCACTCGCACCACGACTCAAATGGTTCTGTTGATAATTTGAACTCGTTTAATTTAAAACCCCATAGCAATCTTTTCGTAAAACCCGACAGCATTCCACCGATAATACTACCTGACTCCAGTATTTCTGGAATTCACCCTGATCCCAGGAAAACCATGGTGATCAGACCTGTCAGAGAGTCCCTGACCGATCACAAAGATAATATAATTCATTTCATACCTGCAAATTTAAATCTGAACACACCCAACAATCAATTGCTAAACGAGTTGAAATTAATCTCAAAAATCGACCTCAGTGACGCGAACCCGACGGTGGGTGACGTGCTCGTCTCCACAAACAGGGGGAGAACCATCTTTTCGTTAGTCGTAACCGAAACGGAGAAAACACCGATTAGACAAAGCCCTTTGAGAGAATGTTTTTATAACCTTTATCATTTGCTACTTGAAAGAGAAATAACTTCAGCCAGGATAGCACGAAAAGGCGAGCTCACAGACGCATTGCCCCGCGGTACCCTTTATCGGAAAATTCGAGAACATTTGAAAAATGTTCCCATGACCCTTACAATCTGTCTAGGATCCTGCGTGATACCGCCGCCCGAGTTGCGTGATACCATCTTAAAAGAGCGTCACGACAGCTTGTTCGGAGGACATCGCGGAGTTGAAAAAACTTATCGTAGAGTTAGGGAAAATTTTACTTGGCCCGGTTTACGCAAAGACGTAGTCGACTACATACATCGCTGTCGAATATGCCAAGAGTTTAAACTCATCGGTTATCGCACCAAAGAACCTATGGTAATCAGCGATTCTCCTGCAGAACCCTTTTTCAAGGTTGCAATCGATGCCGTTGGACCTATGCCCAGAACAGTTAAGGGTAACGCCTACATCCTAACCATGCAATGTTTATTTTCAAAATTCTGTATCGCAGTCCCTATACCAAATTTAAAAGCCCTCACCGTAGCACAGACCTTAGCGATTCACCTCATAGCCACCCACGGAGTCCCAAAAATTATTCTAACCGATCAAGCAAAAAGCTTCAGAAACAGACTGCTCAAACACCTCGAAAGCATGTTTGACTGCAAGTTAAAAACCATGACATCCTGGCACCCGCAGTCCAATGCCTCGTTAGAACGAAGTCACTCTGTATTGAAAGACTATCTTCGAACTAACGCCCCCAAGTTTCAAGATTGGGATGAACTCGTCCCTTTCGCCATGATGGAATACAATTCATCCGTCCATTCTTCTACGGGATTCACTCCTTACGAGATCGCGATGGGTCGCAACCCCCGCACCCCTTCTGCATGCTTGGATGACTTCGAAAACGACACTTATAACGGCTATATTTACGACCTAGCTTCAAGAATAGCCGAAATTAGGGAAATCGCTCTGAAAAACTTAGAATCTTCAAAAATCCACAATAAAATGTATTATGACAAGTCCGCTAAGCCCCTTAAAATACAACCTGGAGAAAAGGTTTACGTAAATAAATTACCACGGAAGAACAAGCTTGACAAGTTTTACAACGGAGTCTTCGACGTTCTTGAAGTTCGAGATAATAACACAGCTTTATTGCGCAGTCAAAACGGCAAAACCATTTTAGTACACAAAGATCGTTTAAAAAAATTTTATTAAAACACATAATCATCATCTCGACCTATCTTCGACGTTTACTATTTCTACCTATCTATAGCTTTCCTATCATCAACAATTACAGTAACAAGCCGTGCTGAACCTGTTCGAACGCCCGATCCGAGAAAATGCTTTGGTTTGTCTTGTTGTTTTTGAGCTCGACCTTAGTTGACGTTGAGTGCAAAGACGAAAACCCATTATTTGAATTGAAAGATATCCACAACAACCCTGGGATTTATTTTGAGCACGTGGCAAAGGTGAAATTAATTAGAACAAAAGTGCATTTTGATATTTTCATGAATTGTCCGCCAATAGAGAGAGATTTCGACGTGGAGTACAGAGATTTCAAAATTTTTATTGATAAAATAGTAGAAACCTTCCCCAAAGAAGTCGTCCCAAACTCCGTTAGAGAATTAAACTTAAGACGGAAACTAGGCGATATTAAAGACCTACATCAATCCATACGTACTTACTTTATCCTACCAAAACCGAATCGCGAACCATCGAGCTGACACGCACGCGGAGCACCCATCGAAATAGGTGGTTGGGCCGCTAAATGGGTTTTCGGGATCATGGACGCCAAAGATAGAGAAATCATGACTGCAAATATAGACCAACTGTATTACAATCAGAAAAATCTAACAAAATTAGCCCTCGACACAACCCATTATATGAAATCCAAACTTGAAAACTTACACAAAGTTGGTGAAAGCAATGCAAAAGAGATGAAATACCTACTCGCTGTAATTAAAGAAATCTCCAAAAATTATTCGCTCAAAGAATACAACATTGATTACCTGAATATTTCCACCTGGTGGAATAAGTACGAAATCGAAATTGACGAATTGAAACACAGCTATGAAACGCTGTTAGAAGTGCAACAAACAACAGCCCGCGGTCACCTGCACCCCTTGATTTTATCCCACTCACAAATTACAGATTTGCTTACTAAAATTAACCACTTGAGCAATATTTATAAACTCCCGAATGCGACTGAAATCACTACTGCATCATATCTGTTCGAAATAGCAAAAACAAGTGTATTCATAACCGATGGAAAACTCCACGTCTCTCTAAAATTACCGCTTTTAAACAATGAAAATTTAGATCTTTACAAAATTCATAGCTTTCCGAACCCCATAGATCTGCCCCTTAATAATTCCGGCTATGTGGCAATTCAACCAAGATCGAAAAATATTATTATTTCGGAAAATTTGAAAATGTATGTCCTCGTGAATAATGAGTTTTTACGATCGTGTCTAGACCACGGAGATTCAAAATTATGTGATGAATCTCTGCCCCTAAGAGACGCAGGTCCAGACGCCCCCTGCGAGTATTCAATGTTCAAAAAGGCAACACCAACCTCAATCAAAACATGCCAGACAATTATAATTCCAAAAACCGACATTATTTTTACCCCATTACTTGCTTCCAACATATGGTTATACACCACCATAAAACCGACCACCCTCGCTATAACCTGCCACGGTCAACCCCGTAAGGAACTCGATATAAACGGCACAGGCTCCCTTTACCTATCCGGGAGTTGTACCGCACACGCCCTCAGTGTCACACTTCATGGCTTGCAAAAGATTTCTTTCCAATCTGAATATAAGTATGAACCCAACTTAACCGCAGAACTGAAAATCGTCAACCCGACTATCCACGAACTAGCAAAACAATACCCTTTAGAAGCAAAGCAAGAATTTACGGAATCACTCCAAAAATTTGACCCCACCCCGCTCAATGAAATAGAAAACAAACTCAAATTAATACATACAAAACGCATAGAACAGAGTGAATCGCATTCAATCCTAGCATTCGGCCTAGGATCGTCGATAATTATTACATTGATAATAAAATACGTTCTTGATAACTTCAATTTTCTGGAAAAGCTTTGGCCCATTCTCTTCTTCGCCTGCAAAAAAGAAAAACGTAATCAGAATCAAATAGAATCCTTTCAATTATTAAATCATAATATATGTGCAAACTGCCACCAGACCAATACTAATCCTGGTAGTCAAACCCAAAAATCCGAGAGTATAGATCCAACGGTGCCAAACGAACTGCCCAAAATCGAAAATCCCACAATGCAAAAATCAAGCACAAGCAACCAACCGTCTGTACCCACCAAAGGTAACGAATCAGCGACCACGCCGCCCCGTGACGGATACAACGTCAACGAACACTGAAATATATATATATATATATAAATAAGAAAAAAAAATAAATAAATAAAAAAAAATATAATAATAATAAATATATATATATATATACACTTTTGATCGAATAAATACAAGCAAAACACTATACATAATTATCCTTCTTTCCTGCCCTTTCGGAATATTTTTTTTCTGGTTCATCCAGCAAGTTCACACAGCCGCCAACCGTACTGTAGTTCTGCACTGCTGCACGATGGCCCCTGCAAAATGCGCACCCGCCACACACCACCCTAACTGCGTACTGCACGACTTGAACTGCAAATAATTCAAAGATCAGTGAAACTGAACGTCAATTATTTATTACATACCTTTAACTTTAACGAAATTATTGTCTTCCAATCACGTCAGCAAACTCTTTAAACTACTTCAAAACCATCACCGAACAATTAATTCGTCTTAACAACAAATTACTTTTCACAATTTATTATTTATAATCACCTCATGTTAATTTCACCCGATTTCACGTATTTGTTTATTCGAAACTCTGATTACACGAAAATAACTTTAACAAATAATTCTAATTATTTTAACTATTTACTACTTGCTTAATTTTACTTTACCTTATATTACACGTTTTTTAAAAAAATAAAATAAAAAAAAAAAAAAAAAAAAAAAAAATTTAAATGAAATCTAAATCTGGGAATAATTTTAATATACGAATTATAGTTTGTTAATCCCTCGTCTAAGTTTGAATTACAATAACTGTCCTTGTAAACTAACCACGTGCCAAGCCAAAGCCTACTGCACTACTAAAGCAACGTCAACTAAAGTATAGCTTAATTACGACATGATAACTAAGCACTGCGTTGCCAGCCGCGACGCACACACCATGAAAGCAGCAGCCACACACACGTACGAGATAGCCGCCCGATACTGTTACACCTTCGTGCGATAATCACAATATTATCGCTACACGAGATTCTTCAACCGCAAGGAAATTAAAAGTGAACAGTGAATATATAGACTTTACAGACTACAGACTTTTATTTTAAATTTATTTTATTACATGACCTAAAATTTTTATGATTATTTAAGAATTATTTTTACTGCGAACGATTTTCACAACATGAAAATACCTATCATTATTATTTAACTTATTCTAATCAAATTTTAAAAATTGACCTTTCAATTAAAAATTATACTTGTTAATAATCATCTTTCTTTTCTTTATGCGTATATTCGAAAATTTCATAACTATGTCTACATTTTTTTTTTCCTCGTTAAATAGCTAATAATCAAATAATTGAATAATTAAAATCGATTAATTTTTTTTTTATTTTTGCAATAATGTACTTACTCTGTTTTTTTTTCTCTTTACGGCAACCTATTGATTGATAAAAATCTAAAGACTTGGGACCTGTCTACGTGATAATTGTGAACCTTTCTCACTCTTAGCATTTTATAATATCTGATATATTTTTTTTTATCAAAGCGCGAACGCAACAATTCCAACTCCAACTCCAACCCAAAAAAAAAAAAAAAAAAAAAAAAAAAAAAAATCAATTTATTCAGTCTTCAAAATGAAAACCGTCATTACCAGAATTCACCGCTGATGATTATTATATTGTTAACAATAACAACCATGATTTTTCAACAATAATTGATAAATCTAGCCGATCAAATCAAGACCAATTATCGACCTTCTTGGTCATAAACCGATTTATTAATCGGTAGCACCACAAACAGTGCTCTGATTGATCATAGTGCAACACGAGCTGAATGTACCGCCGCTAACGCATAGGTCATTCAAACGCGTCATGCACACCCTCTAACACTAGCCGCTTCGCTATTGTTTAAAATCACACTTTCAAAATAAGGTCGATACACCTTTCTATCTTCGATAAAGGACTACACTTCCTTTATTGCGCAGCCCTGCATTGTTGAGGACAACAATGGACTAAGAGGGGAGGCATGTCGTGTATCAACCTTTAACACAAATAATAATACTAATAATAATCATAACCAATACCCATCACCCTCCTAAGTTGCGCTAACGACTTTTCAAATATTCTTAATTACTCCCGCCGAAAGAGTGAGGAAGGGGGCCCGTCGCGAGCCGAGCTAAAAGCTCGAGCTAATTGGATGCAGCTCCGATCCTTAAGTCCTAGGTGGGGATAATCGGCGACCTCCCGGCTCGCGCGAACCTCAAACGCTCTCTCTCGTTCCCGACACCAAGCGACCCGGAGGCCAGCGCAAGCCGAAGGTCGCAGAGGCACACCTGGACGGAAGGAGCCGGAGTTCCACGGGCTTCGACAGGCCACTGTATTCGACAGCCCTGACACGTGGGTCAACCATAGGGATCACCGGGCTAGAAACCCGGACCCCTCTCCGTCTAGCCTAGGTTCGCACCTAGTTACAAGTAAGATTTTTTTTATTGTTAATTTATAACTTCGTCGAAGGACGATAAACTTGATTCGTAAAAATTTCTATTTTATAATTATTAATAATAAAATTTACATTAACTTTAAAAATTACATTTATTTTTCCCCAAATAAATCCCACCCAAGACAAGCGAAAAGGGTGACGAGCAGATTACTGCGTAATCTGCTCATATCGGGTAAGTTCCCACTTAAATTAAATTAAACTCAAAGGGCCGTAACGAAGCTCGATGTCAGGTGATGGGACGAACCCCAATCAGCGGGCTTGACCGTGTGCTGACAGGGGCAGAAAAGCTTCTAGAACATTCGAGTAGAGCGACGTGGCAACCCCTACCAAGGGCGCCCGGCTGACGAAAATCCGCGTGACCGCGGATATAAAAACTACGGACACGAGGCCTCGGCAGTGCATAATTACGGTAAAACTCACCACACCCACACTCTTCCTCTCTCGGGAGATAGTTCAGTGAGGAGTAAAGAACGAGATAATCATCAATACGGAGTTATAAATTTCTCTCCCGGTGTACGACCCAAATCCCTTTTGGTAGTGTTTAGCTTGCCTAAACGACCAAAAGCTACCTACTCTCAGGAGATATAGACGTCAGGGACGTCACATAAAGTTGGGCCGCCGCCTACAGGACCAACGCCTTACAACTTGCCCTTACAACCGGCTTTTCCTCCAATCGTGGTGTCAGAAGAGGGATTGGCTTGAAAAGGATTGGGACCCGGATCCCCAGGAGAATTTTTTTGGACCCGCACGCGGACAAACGTGAGCAGTGCTAACGAGTTCCTGAAGGACCACACGACCAGAACCCACGAAGGACCGTGCGAGGGCCTACAACCAAGTTCTAGCAGTAGCCGAGGAGGACAAATGCACGGACTGAACCTTTACATCATCCTGGGAGCCGTGTGGTGAGTAAAATATTTTATAAGGGAGGAGAGATTTTATCCCCAAATCTCTTCTATATAGATCCGTGACTTATTTTTTGAGAAAGAAAACATACATTTTTATAGAGGCGCTCTCTTTCTCTGTCGTTCTAAGCATTTTAAAGCCACAGTCGTGGTCAAGTTACGGGTGCACGTTTCTTTTCGTAGTAGATTTTATTTCATCAGATTTAAAGGGGAAACCGTTAGAAATCCGAGTATACTTAGACTTGAGATTTTTTTGTAATTCACTTGATAGAGAAAGATTATTAGAAAGATGGTCGATACTCAAACAAAAACTTTAGAAGACGGAAAGATAGGAGCAAACCAAATTCAGACCATGCAGAGGGCTGGCGTGGTCGATGCCGAAATGCAGCAAAAAGCTATAGATCGGGAAACGAAATTTTTAAGTGACGTAACCTTTGGGTTGAATTGGGCGGAATACGCGATTAAGTACACGGAACAAATGGCGTTACAACGCAGTATAAATGTGTTTTTAAATTTAGCCCTAAATTACCCAGACTATAGGGAGCATCCCCAAATGAAAACGGCGTTGACAACGCGAATACACATGGAGTCCCTGTTGAATACGATAGTGAAAAACGAAAATTCAAAGGCGGTAACTATAACAGGAAATTCGACGGGAACGATGCCGAAGCCGATAAAAGTGAAAAACGCATGGTGGTTTAGACGCGAAAGGAGTAGAAAGCGAAAAGAAGCGCAATGCACGCCAGAAAATTCGACCGAGGAGGAAATCGCACAAGGTCACGAGCCAGGGTTCGAGTTCCCGAAATATGTGATTGATTCAACGCCGCAGGTGGAAACGAATATCCACCAGTCAACCAGGCCCAACCCTTTAACCGAAGTGGTAAACCAATTAATTAACGAGAGGAAACTCCAACAGATTGAGATAGAAGAATTAAGAGACGCGATACAAATGGCCCCACGTTCATCAACGCTTACGCCCCTGAATGCGAACGACATTGGGACGGAAATAAAAGATTCCTTCGGAAATATGAGAAGACCAATAGTTAATTTTAATAGCACCTTCGAGCCAAGCACGATACGTAGAACGCGAATGGGACCAGCAAAGATTCCGTTGAGCCAAGCGATTTGTACAATCCCGACATTCGATGGATATACTCCTATTATTTTGTAAAAATGTGCACACAACATTGCAGGCCTTAGGGGGAGAATATGAAGCGTGAATTTTAAACTCGTTGGCGTCCAAATTCACTGGACGTGCCGCAGCTGCTTACGCGGCACAATTACCGCAATACAACCACTCCGTGGATCAGTTGCTGGAAGACTTGACGTTGCATTATGGACACAACGGCGGAGCTGACGCGATGTTACTTGAACTTAAATTAATAATGCAACTACCGGGAGAGGATGCAGGCGCGTTCGGGTTGAGAGTGCAAATTTTATATAATAGACTTCGGAATATTTATGACACAGACACCTCCCTATCCGGCCCAATGTGGCGAATGTATAAAGAAACCGCTGAAAAAGAGGCGTTAGAACAATTTATGCTAGGGCTGAGCGGTGAACTCCAACACCAAGTAAGAAGTGAAAAGCCGGCAACACTGGATGCCGCTATCACCAGCGCGATACATTTCGAACAAAAATTTGGACCTCGGAAGAGTATGTTAGGAAATTATAAGGAGCAGGGGGCGCAAGTAGATGCAACGAGGCAACTTGTAGAAAAGCTGCTGACCGAGACGGCCTCACCTTCCCCACAAAAGGCCGCAATAATGCGTACACCAATCAAAGAAGAAACCGGGGATATGCGTAATAATTTGAAAGGTGAGCAAGGTGCGTCGGTCACATGCATGTATTGTAAAACAGTGGGGCATAATTACAAGGACTGTTACTGGCTAAAAGCGGCCCTTGAGAATGGGATGATAGTAACTAACCGGACACAGCCTAAGCCTCAAACGGAGAGTAGGCCGGAAAGCACGCCTGTAGGGGTGGCGCCGATGTACGCACCAGTCCCTGTCCCCATTGTAAATTACCCCACAGATAACCGGGGAGGTGCCCAGGTCAGCCAGGGAAATAACCCACGATACAACAATAACCAAAACAACCAGGGGAGATACAATTATAATAGAAATAATGGAAATTGGGGAAGGAATGGAAGCAACAATGGAGGTTGGAATAATAACAATAATAATAATGGGAATGGCCGTGTCCAAGGTTACAACGGTAATAATTGTAGATACGATAACAGAGGTAATAGGGGCGGAAATTACGATAATCGAAATAATGGTTACGGAAATCGGAATAACGGGGGAAATTATAACAATAATAACAATCATAACAATTATAACAATGATGATAGAAATTGTGGGAATTTTAATAGAAATAACTATAATGGCAAAAATCGTGACAATAGTAACAATAGTAACTGGGGGAATAATCAGGCGGGCTATCAGCCGGAGCGCAATGCGGCAAATGCCGGTCAGGTAGATAATCGAACAGACGGATCTTTAAACTTATAAGGTGCTCGGCACCCGAACGACGGGGAGCCGAGCGAACGATACAAGCTAAAACTGAGCCTACACTAGAAGAGCCGAGTAGGGTCCAAGTAAAACTAACGAAGGTAGGACACAGGCCACCAGTAGTAGAATTACAGAGCCCACATCTAAGAGCAAAAGCTTGCCGGTTTTATGCAGATTCAGGGGCCGACGTATCAATAATTAAGAAGAGCTGCGTTTCGGAGGGCGTAGCCATAAATATCCATGATAAGATACTCTAAAGCGACAAATCGCAGCGCAAACTTAGGTTATTACCCATTACAGAGTTTGGGTCCCGATATTGTTTTCGGAAATTTTTTGGGGGAAGTGAAGAAAGGGAGAGTATACGCGATGTGCCACAATAATAGTGATGAAACGATTGAGTTCAGACCACATAATGTCACGTTGCTGTCACGCGACATAACGCCTAGAAGCGAGGGAATAACCCAGGGGAAACTATAAAAAAGGTGCAGATAAAAAGAATAGTTATTAATGAAGAGAATAGGCCAGATAAAATATTCGGGCAGTTAAAGCCAGATACACAGAAGGATTTAAGCGAGGAAGAAATTAAACACGTGAAAGAGTTAATCAGCGAACGTCAGCAACTATTCGCATTACCGGGTGAGCCGTTGAAGGCCACACGCTTAGTAAAGCATAGAGTTATCACGACGACAGACGAGCCGGTGCGAACTAAGCGTTTTCGCCACCCGCCAGGAAACGCGGAGGAGATGCAAAAGCAAATTTATAAATGTTTAGAACAGGGGATAATACAACCATCAGAAAGCCCTTACTCATCGATGTGCTGGATAGTGCCGAAAAAATCTGGCTAGTCTAATAAGAAGAACTGGCGTCTTGTTACAGATTTTAGGGCCTTGAACGAAATTTCAGTCGGAAATAGCTATCCCTTGCCCTTGACATCTGCAATTATAGATGCCGTGGCAAATGCTAGATACATCACGGCAATCGATTTGAAGTCAGGATTTTATCAAACCCTGTCACAACTAGAAAAAAAAAATATACAAAAAAAGCCTTGACAGGAAAACAATACCCGATTTGTGAAAAAATCCCGGTAGAAGAGGCAGGTGAAAGAATTATTAGTCAAGCAGGGGTAGGAGAGGGTTTAGCAAGCATGCGGCAACAGAAGAACATGCAGCAAGGAGTAAGGGCAATGAGCACACCTAGGAAGTCTCAAGAGTATACGTTAAGGGATTACATGAGGGATACCAAAGGAATAGGAGAGTATTAGACCAGAGGGCAAGATTTTATGGAGCAATTTCCAAGTCAGAGGACGAACAGGACCCAGGGAGGCTCTCGCAAGTGGAAAGCGTAGAGGAAAAAGAAAAGGAACCTACGCAAGGATCGAATAATGAGGCTCAAAGCCAGGAGCAAGAGCGGCCAGGGAAAAACCCTGAGGGAGGATCGAAAGAGTTACGATTTAATAAAGGGGGAGTTCCTTGCAGTTCGAAGTGAGGAAAACGGATTTTAGTTATGCCAGCTAGCAAGGAAAGCAAAGGACTGATGGAAGAAAGGTAAGAGTACGATGGCTAACGAAAGAAGGTGTGAGTGACAAGTTATAGTACCTCGATTACTTGGGCGATGTTCCCTTTTAAAGCATCTTGACGAGCGTAACTTTAGAGAAGGTGACGGAAGGTACTTATAGGTTGGATGGTAAGGAAAGGGCACGCATAGAGGAGGTCATACGGGAGTCGCTAGATAAAGTAATTGGCAGCGAAGGAGAGGGCTACAAGATTTCAAAGGACAGGGAGCCTAGGGATTGTGAAATAGGTCAGCAAATGTTGGAACTCAGTAGGGTGGAGATGAAAGACGGCATAGCAGCGAGCTTGAATGAGGACGAAGGACTAAGGAATACGTGTACTCCAGGGGACAGTGAGGAACATATGGAGTTAGCAAATGATGGTAGCTTTATGTCCAGGTCACTAAGTTATCGGCTCTGAGGAAGAATTAGAAGCCCTACGGAGGCTCCAGGAGGCAGCAAATTATACAGAAAATGAAGAGTGCGCAGAGCCGGAGAAAATTTTATATATTGATGTGAATATACCAACGGTGCCACCAGGTAACTGCTTATTCCATACTTTTAATAGGGCATGTGGCTTGGATATTCCGGTCCAGGAATTAAGAAGGAAACTGCGAGACAGCTCTCAGAGACTTTTATGTATGTCACCGGACGAGGTGTATTCAGTGCTATCGTCAAACACGGAGTGGGGCACTTACGATTGTGTATTCCTATTATCTCAAGTATTTAGGCAAAATATATGCATACACTTCCACTACGGGGGAAGGATAAAGTACGGTTGGTTCAGGGTAGACGACCAGTCCGAGTTCATTCACTTCAAACTCGAAGGAAATCACTACTTGCCATATGTCTTGGATAAGCCGACGGATACGCTGCAAGAGATGTTGGAAGGGTCAGATCAGGATTCGGACCCTGAACAAGGGCGAGTGGGGCCAAGACATCGGATAGAGGCTATGCACAGGTATTTAGTAGGGGACGCCCGGCCACCCCATCTGTCACCACGAGTGACGGCAGCGAAGGGGCAGGTAGGACCATTCGTGGCGGTCCAAATGTTAGACGATCACCCGTTTTCAAGTAACATCAATTTGATAGTCATGCTCACAGCAGACGGGTACTGTGAGACTG
Organism: Encarsia formosa; assembly: GCA_038277355.1. Taxonomy (NCBI): domain Eukaryota; kingdom Metazoa; phylum Arthropoda; class Insecta; order Hymenoptera; family Aphelinidae; genus Encarsia; species Encarsia formosa. The sequence continues at coordinate 43,267,679 of CM076187.1, forward strand.
AGGTCCTTAGAGGACTAATCGAGAGGAAGTATATGTCAGAGGAGGAAATTACATGCATGCCAAGGCAGGTAGGGGAGGTAATGTTAGCAAGAACTAGGGGAATCGCGATAGTTAGTGTAATAATTATGGCACATATAGACAGTAAGCCCTTAAGGCTGGACATAAGACAGTGCTTGAAGACTCTGAAGGCGCTTTTAGCAAAAAACGAGGTCAAAACGGCCGGGATCGTTAAGGACCTCGCAATGCTGTTAGAACTAGACTGGGGGTACCTAATTGACCAGATGAACAGAACCTCCAAGAGTATGACAATTTCGATAGTATTCTTTAAAAATAAACTGCTCATCCCGAAAGTAGCGGACCGTTACAGACTAATAAAAGAATATCATGAGTCAGCAATATCAGGGCATAAGAGCACAACAAAGACGTATAGCAGACTGGCCCGAGATTATTATTGGCGTAACATGAAGGCGGACGTTATTCAGTATGTTAGGGGCTGCCCGCACTGTCAGTGTCAGAAACTAACAAGGGTTAAAACAAAACTCCCGATGCTCATAACAACAACTCCGTCAAAACCTTTCAAAGTCATATCGATCGACTTTGTGGGTCCAAAAGAGAGATTGGAGTCGGGAAACAGATGGATCCTATCTATACAGGACAATTTCAGCAAATTTTGCTTTTTGGCAGCAACCAAAGATGCAGAGGCCCAAGAAGTGGCGCGGGCCTTTACAGAAAAGGTGATTTGCGTGGTAGGCCCACTGGCGGTCATTATATCCGATCAGGGAACGAATTTTATGTCAAAACTCTTTGAGGAGTTTGCTAGGATTATTAAGATTGATAAGTTCGCCACGACGGCATACCACACGCAATCACATGGTGGGGTGGAAAGAATGAACTTTACGCTTCATGAGTACCTGAAATCATATCAGGATAACTGCAATAACTGAGATGAACTTCTCCCATTGGCTCAGCATGCTTACAACACAGCCAAACACGAAAGGTTAAATTATTCACCGCACGAAGTAGTATTTCTGGTTAAAGTATGGACACCCTCAAGTTTACCACCTAGGGAATATCTACTTACCTACAGCGATTATATAGCGGACATGACGGCAAGCCTAGGACTGTTGCGCACGTTAGCAGCCATGAATTTGACGCAGTCTAAGCATAGGTGGAAGATATTTTATGACAGAAGGCATAACACCCAGCATTTTGGAGTAGGCCAAATGATTTATCTCTTAAAAAAGCCCTCCAAGAGAAAAACAGACAGGCAATATGTGGGCCCTTGTGAAATTACGGAGATAAGGGCTAATACACACACGGCGGTAGTGTTGCTTAACGGCGTAGAGAAGGTGGTACACATGGACCATATGAAACATGCGCATGATTTGCCTACGCCGCCTGTGCCCAGGTTGATTAACAATCATATGAAGTATATTCAATTGAGCATAGTATATTTAATTATAAGTGGTGACAATTTAAATTTAACTGATTACGGTGCTAGCGCCATAGATGCGCGCGTTTCAAGTGGCCGTGAATTGAGCGTCTCGATCCTGGGGAGGAACATCGATGACACGCCAAAACTAAAACGGAAGAAAAAAATAAAGAATAATGTGTAGAGATAAGTATATATAGGCTAGCCTCTTCCGTATTACAGATATCATGAGTCATATTATTAATTATTATCGATTATGTAATTGGGTAGAAGAATATTTGTAAAGGAAGAAAGATTGCATTGAAAGATTGAGTTATAAAATAATTGTTGCAACTGAGCTAATTTGAAACACTTGCACGGAATTTTTTCAAATAAATCAATTTTGAGCGAATGAAGCTTTAATTGTTACTTTCGTAAAGCACGTTAAAATTATCATTTTTAAATTTTAATTACTATAATTTTATTTTGGCCTGTAAACAAATTGTCACCCTAATTTCAATTACATAAAGTACATTTTGGCTATTAGATAAATATAATTTTCAAATTAATTAATTAATCAAAACACAAATAAATCTCGCATCTAAGTCATTAAGCGTAAAAGACAGCAACTAAGACACATAAATGCGCGAACGCCAGCAACTAATACACTTACATTCGGCACCCGGCACACGGACGCACAAACGCCAGCAACCTATACACTAAAGTCCGGCACCCGGGCTAAGCGTGCGTGTGAGCTGCGAGAGAAGCTGCAGCGGCGGCAGGTACTATAGCATGCATACAATGCAATAGTCGCGCTCTCTCCGCTAGTAAGGCATAACGTGCAGTTGCGAATTGTAAGAAGTATGAGATGATAATAACGTAAAAGTAGGTGGGCAACGTTGCCACGCTGATTGTTGTAGCCTAGTAATTTGAATTTTGAGACGATACATCGCGGCTCTCTCTCTGCCAGAAAAAGGGAAAAATAGCCTGTGCGCGGTTTTTTGCGTTATTTGCTTTGAATACTTTTATAAATCTAATATAATAATTTTAAATAATAATAAAAAGTCCACGATGGGACAAATAAGTTTATTATTATATGAAATTTAATAAATAATTTTAAGATTGAAAAATAATAGCATAAAACGCGTGGCTTGCAATGTAGCCAGTGCGCGGTTTTTGCGTTATTTGCTTTGAATACTTTTATAAAACTAAAATGATAATTTTAAATAATAATAAAAAAAAAAGTCCACGATGTGACAAATAAGTTTATGATTATACGAAATTTAATGAATAATTCTAAGATTAATAAATAATAGTATACAACGCACGACTTGCAATGTAGCCAATGCGTACTATTGCACAACATAAACTTTTAAATATTTCTATCAACCATGTAACCAAGCAATTTTAAATTTAAGTAATTATTTTAAATTGATATGAAATGTGCTAATTGCATAAAAAGTAAAATGGCAAATGTTTCTTTCTAAAATGATGCAACAAGTTCCTCTGAAATTTCTTGAATTAATCCATACAGATTCGAATCGACCCCATAAAACTTTAGGTTATAATGGGGAGAAATATTTTTTAACATCTGTTGATGATTTCAGTAAATGTACCTAAATTTTTTGCATAAAGAGTAAGTCAGAAACTATTCATTGCTTTATAGAATATGTCAATCTTGTTGAGAATCAGCTGAATAAAAAAATTAAAAAATTTAAATGTGATTATGACAAAGAATATTTAAATAAAGAAATTTTTAATTTTATTAAATATAAAGGGATTAAATTAATAACTTGTCCACCCTACGTCCACGAATTGAATGGAGTAGCGGAAAGGTAGAATAGATCTGCAATAGATATTGGTAGATGTTTAATGAGAGAAGCTAAAATAAATTTGAGATATTGGCCAGTAATTATTAATACAGTTGCTATTTTAAAGAATCGAACATTGGCCAACACTATTGAAAATAAATCACCTTATCAGATATTTTTTGTGAAAAAGCCTAATGTTAAACATTTGAAAATTAATGGGAGTAGAGTATTTGTGAGAACACCAGAAGTTTTAAGAAAAAATAAGTGGCAAGATAAAAGCCAATTAGGAGTTTTAGTGGGGTATAATGATAATTGTTATAGAGTTTTGATTAAAGGCAGAATTATAAATGCCAGACATGTACAAGTTATTGAAGATAGGACAGAATTAATCTGTTTAGAAAGGAAGGATGATGAAGTTGATGAAAATTTAAATTCTGGAGGAAATTTTATAAATTTTGATTTAGAGAGTGAAAATAATGATAATGAAAGTAATGATAGTGAGATTGAAATTGAAAGTGGTAACGGGAATGAAATTAATAATGAGAATAGAATTGAAATTGATGAAAACAGTAAAATAAGTCAGAACGAAGTTCGGCAAAGTCCAAATGAAATTAAGAATAAACAAAATAAAAATTTAATGCCAGTTAGGAAATCAAATCGTAAAAAGAATCCTATTGAAAGATATGGAAATCCTGTAACTAACTTTATATATGTAAATTATGTAGATGCAAAAATGTACCTAGTACAGTTGAGGAGGCGTTGAACTCCATAGAATCTTTAGAATGGCAAAAAGCTATGGAAAATGAAATAAAAAGTTTGAATACAAATGAAACTTGGACTGTTGTAAAAAAGCCGAAAGATAAGAAAATTATTGATGTGAAATGGATTTTTACGAAGAAAAATAATAATATATATAAAACGCGTTTAGTTGCTAGAGACTTTCAACAAAAGGATTATATTGAGAATGTTTATTCGCCAGTAGGAAAAATGAAAACCTTGAAACTTTTGTTAAGTTATTAGTAGGTAAACAGAGTGGGTCCGAACTCATTTTTCTGCGCAGGCGCAAGTTTAAAATAGTGCTTTTTTGAGTTGGGGGGGGGGGGGGTTTGGCGCGCAGCCAAATTCATCTACGTGGATGCTGGCGCGCAGCCAAAATGCATCCACGTGGACCCTAAATATAGTAGCTGCGACGAACACGCAGTCATCACGTGGACACTGATTATTGCGCATTAGCGTGAGTCACGTTTGGACAAGGCCGCTAAGCATTTCGCGCGAGTTTTCACATTATTTTGAGGTTAAGAAAAACAAAAGACGGGAAGACGACCGATCGCGACGACGGTCGAAGCCTGAATCCGAGTTGGGGCAACGCCGCTGAGCATCTCGCGCACGAGAATTGCGCAGTTAGTCCGCGCGCTTTTTTCTAAATTTGAACTGATGCCAAAGCTCTAATTATAATATCTTCAAGGTCAATAGTTTTATGTAATTGTCAAGAAACAAAAATTAAATATTTTTATGTAACCTCTGATTTATTAATCCAGCTATTGTGTGATTTATCAAATCCTAACCATTTAACGTACACTTGATTCCCTCGCTTACTAATAACTTTTTCCACAAGAAAGACATCAGGGTATTTAGACTTTAAAATTTCTTGCTCATAGAAACCACCTGAAATTGGCTCTTTTTTATAATCGATAAGATGGTAAGTAACAGGATTAGTCTTTGACACTTTGTTCACAGTAAAGATTTCAGTTGTCCAGTTGGGAGTACAGCCTTTTTCGAATGTATGCTTGGTTTTACTTACGCGTACTTTGTCACCAACCTTGAATTTTGGTTTTTTTTTATAAATATTAGTGGTGTATACAATTTGATCTTTATTGGTTACATCTTTTGGCTTCATGCCTATAGTTCGATGTCTTTTATTATTATAAGTAGCAATTAATTCGGGTAAAATATTTATCCATTTGTAATTTCCATTCAAACTAAATTGTTTCCACATCATACTTTTTAGTGTTCGATTAAAACGTTCAACTATAGATGCTTTAAGATTGCTATACGTAGAATATAAATGTATTTTATACTTTTTCATTAGTTCATCGAACTTTGAATTATAAAATTCTTTTCCATTATCAGTTTGAAGATTTTTTGGCACTCGACCTTGCTCGAGTATTGATTTCATGGCTGCAGTAACATTCTCACCAGATTTACTTTTGATTTGAACAGCCCATGCATACTTTGAGTAGACATCAATGACTGTGAGCATATACCGGAAACCTTTATTTTCTTTAGCATAAGGTTGCATTTCTACGAGATCAACTTGCCAAGTTTCATCAACATCTCGATAATCGAATGTTCTACGAGGATAATTTCTCCTTGCAGACTTATGAAGTTCTTCTACTATTTTTTTACGTTCCATTTATCCTGTTTAGGTTTTTGTTTTCACTGGAGCTTTTGTACTAACAGGTTTTGTTTTCGCTGGAGCTTTTGTACTATCAGCTACTTTTTCTAATAATTCTTGATGTTTGACATCAAACCTTTTAACTAACTCATCTACATTCCATTTTATATAACCTCTCAGACGATTCCAATCTGTATCATCAATTTTTTTCGTGAATTCCACGTAATTATTTAAATATTCAAGGTTGACCGCATCTTTTTGACTCACAGGATGAGCAACGTTACATAAACGTTTATTTTCTATATCTATATGGTAATTGGGAGTTAATTTAAATGCCTTGTAGCTTTGAAAATCTTTTTTAATTTCATTTATACTCGCTTCGTATAATTTTTCTGCAGTTTTCAATTTTTATGTTAAAAAGTCAAGATTAACTGCATCTTTCGAGTCTTTGGGAGGAGCAACGTTACATAAACGTTTATCATTAACGTCATACTGCTTTTCTGCTGTTAATTTATAATTGGTTTCTCCTCGGGATTTTAGCTTATGACCAAACACATCGATACTCATGATGAAACTGGAAAATTTAAAGCAAGTGCAATTCAATATATATACCCCGGTTCTCGAAGCTCCTCAATAATTGCTAAAATTTTATTATTATGTGCGAGGTTTCCAGCTGTACGTTCAGCTATGAGTAACCGTAATCGTTCAACTAATTCATTGGGATCATCCCAGTATTTGTAATCAACACTTGAATTTATTCTCGCAATCTTCAAATCAGGTAAAATACCACCACCACGTTTTTGCATCTCATGAAACAAAGGAGCGATGAATTCGACGAACTTTTTACTTTTATGCACTTTCAATGAACCGTCTTTATTTAAATGAGCCTCAGATAACTCTAAGATTTTTTTATAATCTGCTTTTTCAGAACTTCGAGGTTCTCCTGGTGCTTTTAGTAGTAATAAATCCATCAAACCATTTGTTTTGTTGAATTTCACTCCATCAACTATGATATAATCAGAGTTAAAAGAAATTTTTGATTTTCCAAGAGTATATGTACCATCTTCTTTTCGTTTTACACCATAAATTCTATCTAAGACTGAATCATTTGACTTGAGAAGTTGAATATACTCATCATCATCATTATTATCATTATACATTACGGTTTCATTATCACCAGTGAAGGTTGAATTAAAATCTCCGATTTTTGGTATGTTTAAAGGTTCATTCAAATTATCAATGAAAAAATTAATTCCACTTGTATTTTCATCTTTTTTCCGTAAACTATTTATGAGAGCATTTTTACTTCTATTTGGAGTACTTTGTTCAGTAGGAGTTCCAAAGTTCACACGAGATTGAAATTTTCTAACACCAGATGGAGTTTTCAAATCAAACTGAGACGGAGAATTATCAGTTTTAATGTTGGTAGCTATTTTTTCTAGAGGATCTATAATCGGCTTAAACGTGTCACTCAGCAGCTGTTCAGTGCTAACTTTGTTGAATTTTATCAGTTTGTATTTACGTTTTATAGCATCTCGAGGTTTAATAAGCTTTCGAAGAACATCTTTTTCTCGTTGCACTTTATCCATCTTTATGAGTAATGATGAACTAAAAAAAATTACGCTATATTTATAGCAAAGCAATCGAAACCTCTTCGATATCTCCCATCATTTATACTTCTCTCTTTATCTATTACGAGAAAACAGTGCTTACCCTCTTTCCAACACGCGGAACACAAATTTTTAAATTTTTCATAAGACATATCTGTGTTTACATGATTATTGTAAATATGCTTTAAATTAGTGTCATCTTGTTGAAATATTACTAAGAAATTAACATTGTCTCGAACTAAATGTTTTGGTATACTTGCATAAGATTGACAAAGGTAAAAACAATCAACTTTTTTATGCCTACCCATACAATAGTAAGCTCTTACCTTATCTTGATTTTCGCTAGAAATATTATCGAATATAATAATCGAGTTAGGTAACACTTTATCCGTAGTTATTACATCATCGTGTTCGCTAAAGGGAAAATACTGAATCTCCTTTATAGAGTCTAGTAGTTCTTTGAGAAATTTATACTTCGGTTGATTAAGTGACTTCGAATAGACATAAACATTTTCAAATCTTACACCGTTTAAGTGCGTAATGAGACCGAGTAAGCTGTTAGTTTTTCCAGATCCAGAAGGTCCGCAGAATACAGCACGTACATCGCTGGGTAAGAGGTCACCATGATGATTGCATGTTTTGTCTTCTGCAATATCAAAATTGTCAACGGGGAGTTTAACCGTCTGCTCTGTGAAATCCATTTTCATGTAATGAAACATATAAATACATCGCCACCTATTTATACTTTCAGTTGATTTTCAACAACCATGAAGTAATGATTAAGTATAAGAAACGAGGTCGCGGTCTAATTAATAAATTAATCAACAACTTGCCGTTCGAGCTACACGTTCCCAGTTACCATTACTGCGGCCCTGGTACTAAATTATCTCAGCGTTTAGAAAGAGGTGACTCTGGTATAAATTTATTAGACTCAGCTTGCAAGGAGCACGATATAGCTTATTCACAAAATCGTGAAAATATCACAGCTAGACACGCTGCAGACAAGATCTTGGAAAATAAAGCTTGGCAACGAGTTTCGGCTAAAGACGCTAAATTTGGAGAAAAAGCCGCAGCTTACGCAGTAACGAATGCAATGAAAATAAAAAGGAAGTTGGGTATGGGTTTGAAAAAGAAAAAGGTTAATTTTACAAAAGTAATAAAAGCTGCTGCATCAAAAAAACATGATGAAAAAAAACTAGCGAAAGATGCGATAAAATCAGCTCTGCATAAAGCTCGAGAGTATATTAAAAATGCTGGAGGTAAAAGTAAAGTTGCTGTACCACGCATTTTACCTGAACAACCAAAATTGGAGGATACTTACCGTTTCTCATACCTCTGTTTGCCGGATTAAGTGCAACCGGAGCATTGGCCGGAGGTGCTGCTGGTGTAGCTAAAGCTGTTAATGACTACAGATCGGCTCAAAAACAACTAGATGAGTCTCAACGACATAATAAAACGATGGAGGCTATAGCACTAGGTAAAGGATTATATCTTAGCCCACATAAAAAAGGTTATGGACTACATTTGAGACCGTATGGAAAAGGATTAAAAAAAAGCTCGAAGAAATACCGAAAAGGGCTTTAAACAACATTGATTTACTGAAGTTTGCACAAACATTAAAAATACCTAATTTTCGAGGTGTTTTTATGAGAAATACTTTACCATCACATTCTCATGACAATGAGTGTGCAATTGTAAATTTAGATGATTTTAGTGGACCTGGAACACACTGGGTCGCATATCGTAAACAAGGTGATGACGTTACATATTTTGATAGCTTTGGAGATCTTCCCCCTCCTATAGATCTAATGATATATCTCGGCGTGCAATCAGTGAAATATAATTATAAAAGATTTCAAAAATTTAATAGTTCTAATTGCGGAGAGCTTTGTTTGAAATTTCTCAGTGAAGCTATATAAAGAGAGTAGATTTAAATTATGATTTCATTTTATCAATAATGGAGGAGTCATTAACACTTACTTTATCCGGAAAATCATCAATTCTGAAAGCAGAATATTTTCCACCAATCGAGCTATCGCCTGATAAAAATTATTCTCTCGGTTTAATTCAATTTTTAACTTTTCTTTCAATTCCTAATATCGATGAAGGTCACAACAAGTTTTATGTCGGTAAAGAAGTAATCACTATACCGACTGGTGATTATGAGCTTGAAGATATTATAAACTTCATAGAAGATGAGCTTCAAAATAAAAATAAAAAAATAGCAATTAGTATCACGACTAACAATAATACTCTTCATTGTGAAATTAAGAGTAACGAAGATATTGATTTTACACAATCTGATTCAATTGGGCAAATTTTAGGTTTTAGTAACCGAATTATTAAAAAAAATTTAAAACACATTTCAGATATACCTGTAAAAATCATTCAGATTAATGCTTTAAGAGTGGAGTGTAATCTCACCGCTGGAGCATATATAAATGAACGACTTTCTCATTGTATACACGAGTTCTTTCCAGCAGTTCCTCCTGGTTATAAGATTATCGAAGTACCTAATCAAGTCATATATCTACCCATCACAGTGCAAAGCATTACTCATTTAGAAGTACGTATCCTTGATCAGAATGATAATTTAATTAATTTTCGAGGTGAAGAAATTACAATCAGACTTCATATTAAAGCATCATAATGGGAATCGTATTCAATAGTAAAAGGTATATAAGTACAACTCCAGTATGGAAACCAATCATCAGTCGTCAGCGTTCCATCAAGGCGTTAACACGAGAAAGCAAAAAGTTCCTTCAAAGTATTGGTTTAAGAGTGCGTGGATAAAAATAATTTGTTTCTGCTGCAATCATGGACGAGATACTAAATTTTCAAGAACCAACCGTTTTTGATGAATCAATAATTCATTATGAGATTCATCCATATCAACCTTATAATTCAAAGAGTTATAATAACAATGATGAGATTAGAATTATGATACAATCTCAAGATCTTATCCTTCTACCATCACAAAGCTCCCTACATATTTGTGGTGAAATAAAGAAGAAAGCAAACAATGAAAATGTCACTAATACTTTAGTTGTTAATAATGGGCTTTGTCATTTATTTGATGAAATTCGTTACGAAATAAATTCAGTTGAAATTGATAGATGTAAAAATTTTGCTATTACTACATTGTTAAAAGCTTTTATTTCAAAAACACCTTCTCAGTTCAATGTTATGCAAAATGCAGGATGGGTAGATTTACCTCAAAGAACGATTAAAGTTACTGATGAGAATGGTCAATTTGATGTAACCATTCCTCTGAGTATGATTTTAGGGTTTGCTGAAGATTATCGAAAAGTAATTATGCATGCGAAACATGAATTAATACTTATTAGATCGAGAAGTGATAAAAATGCAGTTGTACAAACTAATATGGCAGCAGCAACTGAACCTCAAAAATTTGAAGAATTCAAGATTACCATAAATAAAATAGAATGGCTTTTACCTCACCTCCTTGTGTCAAATAAAATGAAATTAGACCTATTAAATCAATTGAATAACAATGTTATAATGAGTTTTTGCACGTGGGAAATGCATGAATACCCTCTACTACCAACTACTAAGTCTCATGTTTTGACTGTTAAGACCTCTACACAGTTAGAAAAACCTCGCTTTGTAATACTAGCATTCCAAACGTATCGTAATAATATTGAGAACAATAGTACAAGTAACTTCGATCACTGCGAGATTCGCGATGTAAAACTCCATCTAGGTTCACAATCTTATCCGTATAGCAATTTAAATCTTGATATATTAGCTAATCAATATTCTAAGTTATATGGAATGTACTTCAACTTTCAATATGCTTACGATAAGCCCCCTGAACCTTTTCTTAGTAAAGCAGATTTTATAACATATGCACTCATCGTAGTTATAGACTGTTCAAAACTAAATGACTCATTAAATAATGCTCCAGTGGATATAATTTTAGAATTTGAAACAGTAAATAATATTAAAGATTATACCAAAGTGTTATATGTCCCCGTGGACATATAACCGGCTCCTAATTTGGCAGACCCGGGAAGGAGTCGCGGGGAAAACCGGGGGTGAACGGCACCCCTTGTGTGACGACAGGAACGCGCGAATTATTAATTAAATAAGGTGAAATTTTTATATTAAACTCATTACCTTGGTTCGGGGTCCAAACTCGCTGGTAATTGGTCGATGTGATGTGGTCTGCTTAATCTCCCAGACGTAGGTAAAATAATAGGTTTAATTACTTAATTCACTCACGGGCAAGTTACTTTTAAAATAGGTTTTATTAGATCCAAATCAATACACTGGGGCTACAATTATCGAAACTGATAGGTCCAAATGGCAAATATAGTATTAGGTAATTTAGTAAGTAATAGCTTAGGTTTAACAAGGCTCGCGATCTTTTCACTCTTTAATTATATTTCATACTAACTCGACGTCCGGCGCTCTTCCTCCCTGCTGCATCTAAATCCTTCCCCCGCCACCTTGATTTTTTCCCATCAAAAGTGCGGGAGCAGCATTCAGCTGCAGCTGAAATCCGAAGTGCTGACCGGACCCCTCATCCACATGCACGCACACTCGCGCGAGAATGCTCGTTCGCGGATTTTTATTTAATTGTCACATAACAGCCCCCCCTTCTTAAACTGTTCACCGTCCCTGGTGAATGTAGTTATAGGGCTGGAACTAGGTGTAGGTTAGGGGTTTTTTTTTTTTTTTTTTTTTTTTTTTTTTTTGAACTTAGGTATAGGGCTAGAAGTAGGTATCGGTTTGGTAAGGAGTTTTTTTTTTTTTTATTCCCAAGGTCTGAAAACGCGAGGCTTTTGGTCTGCCTCCTTCCTCTTCTTGCACGGTGGGTCCTCTTTGGGGGGTTTCTCGTCCTTCAAGCTCAGCCGCTGCAATTCTTTTTCCAATCGGAGAGTGGCCGCACAATCGTTGTTTCTCCTTTCGTCTGGTTCCTCCTTCTTTTCGTCCCATATTCGTTCCTGGGTGTGGAGTTGTCGGTGGTCCTTAATATCCAGCCGAGACACTTGTACATTGCAATATTCACAATGGATTATCGGGAAAGGTTCCCGGAGCTCGCGCAAGTCGCACTTCCATTGACGAGGTTTCCCTAGTCTTGCTCCGTATTCCTTTTCCATGCGTTCCCTTGCTATTAACGCACTTGTGGGATGCCTATATTTGGCAAAAGCCAAATACAGGGGGTCTAGGTGTGCGTCTCGCTCTGGCGTACGCATTTTCCAAAAGCGCAGCCACAAGAGGGGTCCGTAGGTTTTTAGGTCGTGGTAGACTCTTTGATGACTTCGGGCTACGGGTACACGCACGTCTAGCAACTGGGTTCCCTCGTCTACCAATCGCTGGTCGTCTTCTAAATTCTTTATTAGGGCGATGCCTTGCTGCTTTAGCTCAGGCGTTCGGAATCGGAACTTTACAAAAATGAGGGGGTCTTCTTGGTCATCCTCATTTTCGTGCTCCTCCAATAAAGTAGGGTTGACCCCTTTCAGGTATTTTCCGAGTTCTCGGACGTCGAAGGGCCGATTGATGACTATTCCAACCTCATTTTCCCCCACCATTTCCGTTCCCAGGGCTCGTAACACAAATCGGTGCCCCTGTAGATCTTTTAACGGTCTTCGTGGTTCACTGGGTTCGAGTTGCTCTCTTAGTCTTGAGGAGGCCATGTTTGCTGCAAGAAGGCGTTATGAATTGATTACTCTAGATGAATTGGGCTTTCCGCTTGGGGAGGGGCTGGTTATGGGTAGGAACTTGAGAGGAGGTAGGTCACGAGGTGGATAGTGGTTTCGATTATATCAAGGATGGTTAATAGAAGACTGAAGGGTTTAGGGCTGTGACACATGCATTCCTACTCGCCGCTTTTCTTCTTTAACCCCTATATCGACCGCATATCTACGCACATTTTATCAAATTTTTTATTTTTATTTTATTTTTTTTTATCGTATATACATGTATATATGTGCACACACACATACATGCAGACATTCATACATACATACATATCATACATATACATATTCTTTCCTTCATATTATTATTGTTATATTTTATTATTATTATTATTATTATTATGATTTTTTTTTTTTTTTTTTATGATTTTTAAGATCGAACATTATTGACTTAGGGTCATTCTAACTTATGCCTCTTAGACAGTTACTCATACAAACATTCCGTTTCGCGGCCATATGCATTCATACACACTTTTATCGCGCACTAGCACGGTCTTGTCTTTAGTCACTCTATTTTGGGTCTTACAGTCTCTAACTACACAAGTGTTTCCATCTGCATTTCCATCCTTTCTTCGGTGTTCCGCGCATTTGGGTCGGTTTGCTTCTTTGGTCGGTTTGCTGTTCGGCGCAGTCCTCGAATGACCTCCCATAATTCCACATCTCGAGGGTGTTTCACTCGGATCATGCAGGGGTCTTGGCCGGGGCTTTCTTTCAACACTTGGTGATCCATTTTTTTTTTTTTTGTTGACTCGGTGATGCTGTAATCATATTTATTAGTTAATTTGGGTCTCGGTTAACCGTTGGTCGTCATTCAGATGATGGGTGATAGGTGGGGGGGGGGGCTTCTAGAAATTAGGAATCAATCCAAGGTTCTTGCCTCGTAGTTTTCCTTGGAGGAGTGGATAGAACATCGTGGGGTTCTCGATCCCTCGCCGCATTTGGGGCTTCGTTACTCGTGCTTGGGAGCTCGGTTGAGTTCTCGGTGAGCGCCCTAGTCCGTGGCCTTACCACCCGGATATACACGACTAACCCGATCATCACGGTCGTTACCATAATAAACCCGCTCAGGCTCAGTCCGGTAGTTACTATCTTATCGCCTTGCCGTTGCTCCAAACGTTTGAGCTTGTCTAATAATTCTCGCAAGGGCAACCCACGCCGGGTTTGCCACCCGTCATCTTTGATCCCTTCATTGTTCCAATCGGCTTGCGGTAGGTTTTGGACGCCTTTGGATAATTCGGGGTATAGTTGCGAAAGGGTTAAATTGATCTCCGGATGGTAGAAAAATTCTCCCTTTTGTCGGTGAATTTCGGGGTTTGGCAGGGTAATTTTATCTGTTTTTCCTACACATTCCTGGGCTAGTTGCAAAAGTCCTAGGCCTTTCACCGAGATTATAGTTGTGTTACTGGGACAAAGAATTCGTATTTGCTCCTCCTTTGCCATGGAGAAAAGCCAGGACCCCGTCGCTTTCAGATAGCGCCATTGGTCCAAGGCTTGCGGGTGGAACCGCAAATCGCACAGCTTGAGCGCCTCTGCCGAAGGTTGTAAGTACAGCGTTATCTCACAGTTTAGGGCATGGGAACTTTTCCAGATTCCCAATTTGCTGTTGCACAGATACCCGTAAACTAGGTCCAGGCACTCTTCAAAGTTGATTTGGTTGAATTTAAAGTATTGGAGCTGGTCTTCACTCACTCCCAAATATTCGTGAGAGGGTTCGATGTATGCGGTTCCATTGATTTCAGTACCAAGGGATTGTGGTGCCCCTAAGGAGTGCATTCGATGTAGTTCGTAGGCCGTATGGTCTACTAGAGGTATATGCACATACACTAGTAGGCGGTTTCGGTTGTGCACTATCTCTACCTTCGAAATCTTGGCCACTTCATCGAGGTACCAGCGTTTCTCCGGGATGGGCAGGACAAGGTTCTTAGTAGTTTGTCCAATCTCATGTCGGATCTGGGTTAGGAACTTGTTTGATATTAGTCCACCGGCAAGGTCGCCTTTCCGACCCAGGGTGATTATTTGTAAGAGTTTTGTTCGTAATTCCATTAATTGATTAAGCTGGCGACCCAGGTTTTGACCCTGCACGTACAGATCCTTGAGCACTGGGGATGTTTGCAGCTTGGTTAAGGCGGTCTCCATTCTGTCAATTTTTTGCTTTTGCATTAGGGTCTCGTTATGGAGTTCCGATAGGGCTCCGGTTACGACGTGGACCTGTTCCTTTTGTAGACTGATCAATTGTCTCTGGTCTTGTTGCATCCGGTCGATTTCTCGATGAGCTTTCTCCACGTCGTCCGCCGTAGCTAGTCCAAATAAGCTTTCGCCAAGGGATCCAATGATGCCAAATGGAGCTAGTCGCCTGATGCGTTTGGTCGATGGGTTTTCTTTTTCGGTCGTTTCTTCGGTAGTTAGGTCATTTATTTGGTCGGTGATTTCTTGGTCCAATCTTTGGAGGGTTCGATAGGTATTGGTCAATGAGTTTAGGTCAACCAATTCTTCGCAAGGGGGGTCGTCCACATGATTATGGCATCTTAGAGAGAGAGCAGCTATTCGGTCACCCACGTCGTGATTTTGAAGTAGTTGTCCACTCTCTACTGCTATTATCACCTTCCAATCTGCTTTTCGAAGATGTACCACTCCCACCTTTTCATAATATAACCCTGGGTTATTTTGGAATTGAGTTATATTGTAGGTCGCCTCCCCCATAACTAAACGAATTCCCCACATCACAAACGTTAGATAGTTTAGCATCTGTAATCATACAAGAACCTGTTAATTATTTAGGTCGGATTCTTCGGAACCGGATGGGACGCCTATGAGCTTATCCACGTGTTTTCGAATTTTTTTCCCATTGGGCAATTCGAGAATCACGTTGTTCTTTCCCACGACCTCGACAATTTTCAGCGGCTTTTTATAGTAGCTGTCAAACTTCGAGATGCGGGGTTCGACTAGCACCCAGGCGTACCCACCGGGCTTGCCGCAGAACTTTTTTCTTTTTCGGTCGTATCGGTCCTTGGTCTTAATTTTCTCGGCTATCTCTCTTTCTCCCGCGGTTAGTCTCATTTCGTCCAACCGGACTATTAGGTCGCGTAGGTAGAGGTTATAGGTCCGTAATTTTTCTTCGTTTGGTATCCTGATGGGGAACCTGGCCACCCGGCCATACACTAGTTCAAAAGGCGTGAAATTCGTGGCGGAGTGGACACTGGTATTGTACGTGAACGCCGCGAAGGCCACAAGACGATCCCAGTCATTATACTTCTCCGAATAACACCAGATAAAGTCCATGAGTGGCGCATGGCTTCTTTCCAGGCTTCCGTTCGTCTGAGGTCTATACCCTGAGGTAGTATGACGATGTACCTTGAATAACCTCAAGAGCTCATCAACCAGGGCCGAAAGGAAACTTTTACCTCGATCAGACAAGAGCGCTCGTGGAGCTCCAAATTGGCATATGAGATGCCTCACCAACGTGTCAGCGATGGTGGTGGCGCGTAGATCGGGGATAGGGATCGCAACAATGTACTTTGTAAGGTTACATTGCATCGTGACCACATGTTAGTTTCCCGAGGGGGTCGTCCGTAATTTGCCAACGGTGTCTATGGTCACTTTGTCGAAGGCCTCGATGGGTGTATCAGTAAGTATCATCGCCTCTCTGGTCTTGCATCGGTTTATCTTCATTTCCCGGCAGGTACTGCATCGCCGGATATAGTCGAGCACATCGTTTCGCATGCCCTTCCAGTAATATCTCTCCCGTATTTTCTGGTAGGTCTGGTTTATTCCTTTGTGCCCCCCGGAAAGGCTATCGTGCAGCTGCTTGATGATCCCCGGGCGCTGGGCGATCTCGGGCATAGCTACTGTACCAAAGCAGAGGGTGATATCAAACGGACTTTTTTCGAACACGTCTCGTAAGAGCTCTTCCAATAGTCCTGGTTCCAGTTGGCTGGCCAGGTCGCCCTTCCGGGCAATTCTGAACCCGCTGAGGTTACGTTTGGACAATACGCTCTTTAGATTCTCTAAGCACCTTCTCACCGTGCTGATGTCCAATGGGTCATAGTGATGATTTTTCACAATCAATGACAGGATGTTGTGGTTCTTGTAAGGGGTGATCATAATCTGTCCCCTCCGGGGTCGCTTTCGCCTGAGTGCGTTCGGGTCGATTGCATCAAGGTCTACAAGCAGCCGACTGACAGGTCCCACCGGAACACAATCTTTTAAGAGGAAGTGAACAAGGTTGCTTCGTTTATAAGTCAAACAGTTCCTGCTTCGCACGATTTTACCTAGCGGCCGGTTAGGCTGCTTCCTCACACGGTCAGACGGGTCATCTTCTCTTGGGGTTTTCGGGTTATCGGGATCCCAGCATTTACTATAGTCTGGAGGATCAGCTAGTGCCCAAGTTATTTCGGGGAGGAAAAAGGGTAGGTCCTCCTGTGCTGGCTTACTAAATTCGAGGTTCACGGGGGAGGCCGGGGCTGTTTCCTGTACAGTTTCCAGTTCGGGTATCTTGGACCATCTCACCCTTGACGCCCCAGATTGGGGGGTGCTACTCCCCTTGGGGGTGTCAGGCTTATATCTTGGGTCAACTGAAACTCCGGTCTTCGCCGGCCATTTCCCGGAAGACTCGTCTCTCCGTTCCTCTTCTCTAGCACTTTCATCTGCCTCGTCGTCAGAGTCAGGGTCCGATGCGGCCGAGATGCACCGGTTCACTTCCCGATCCGTGCGGGCTTGAGCGCTGGTTACCAGTCTCTGCACTCGTTCACTCATCACGCTGTCATCCAAAGTCTCAGCATCGTAAGGGTCGGCCTGGTTGAGCAGATCCTGCAGCTCCTCGTCGACCTCTTCCCCTTCTGAGAATCGGTCCTTGTCTCCCTGCACGGGGGTTCTCACATCTCCATCACCGTCTGAAAAATGTGCGGGCCACTTATCTTCCTCGAGGTTCGGTAACCCATACCAATTGTTGGTACGCTCGTAGTGGTCCAATAAGCTTTGGTTTAGTTTATCGCTGCTCTCTTGCAAGTCTTGCAGGTTAATGGAGTGTGATGGACCCTCGAAAATTTGCTCGCTCTCGTCCCCCACAGTCTCTGTCTCGCTAGGCGTCACTGCGCTAACTTCCGTGGCGGCGACATCGGGGTCGGTTTCTCGATTCTCTGGATGGTCATCTTTTTCCGAAGAAACTTCGTCGGTTGTCTCATCTCGCAGTCCGCTATCCTTCAGATCAACCACGGGGGGTCTTGAGTCTGACGTGTCCCAGTCACTCATGGGGTCCACCGTCAGAACGCCCCGAGTTTCTTCGTCTTCTTCCGGATCGAAAGCGTCACCGTTGGCACGATCTCCGGGTTCGGCTTCGTCCCTTATTTCTTTCACGCGTGAGGGTAGTGGACTCAGTCCTGGGGCTGGGGGTAAGGAACTGCCCCTCTTTGGTGGGAGTCCTCAAGACTAATGGATCGCATCCTGCTGGGCCTGCAAAATGTGGAGATGTTGGTGTATCTAGATGATATCATCATATACGCCAGTAGCCTTAGCGAGCATCTGCGAAAGGTAAGACTGTTGTTTGACCGATTAAGGCATGCGAAACTGGTGTTACAACCCGACAAAGTACTCTTCCTCCGACGAGAGGTAGGATTCCTGGGACACATCGTGTCCGAGAAGGGGTTGTGAACCAAACCCTGACAAAATCATGTCCATGAAAAGTTTCCCCCTACCCTTCCTAGACTCCGAGGGTTATGAAATGGTTGACCAAGAGCGGGGTTTAAACCCACGAGACCCCATGCCAGAGGGAATTCACAAGGTTGAGTTAGCCGAGCCCTCCCCTGTATGTACGGGCTCGGCTGAGTCCCCGGCTGAGGAGAAAGGACCTAAGGAAACCCAGCTGGAAGCCCCTTTGAACCCCAAAGAAGGGAGTACCACGTGGACAATTAAAAAACGGTGCCGCCAAGTTATCAGCGTTAATTTGATAAACGCCCATACGGGAGTAGGATACCTCCCGGCCCTTAGCAGAACCCCAGGAGTGTTCATCGGAAATGCACCCGTCACCAGTGAAAATGGGAGTTGCAAGGTTTTGGCAGTGAATACAACCGAGGAAGATGTGACCATTGAGGTTCACCCCCATGAATTAATTCCCTGCGAGTACGACGCACCCCCGTTCGATCCCGATTCAGAGACCGAGCCTGAGGGCGAAAAAATCACAGATGAGGGAGAGAGAGTGAGGCGCGTGTTAGAGCTGCTCGACGCGGAGCAGTTAAACTCCGAGGAGAGGGACCAAGTGCGGCGTGTCGTGGAAGAATATCACGACGTTTTCTTACTACCCGGGGATAAATTGTCCTGCACCGATCTAGTGGAACACGAGATACCTACCGAAGACAACATCCCTGTGCATACTAAACAATACCGCCACCCACCCATTCACTGGGAGGTGATGCGAGAGGACATCGAGAAGAAGCTCCATGATGACATCATAGAACCCTCAACCTCACCGTACCAGTCTCCTGTGTGGATTTTGCCCAAGAAAAGGGATAGCCAAGGGCGTCCAAGATGGCGTATGGTGGTGGACTTCAGAGCTCTCAATTCCAAAACAATTGGGGACGCATACCCGCTGCCGTGCATCGCGGACATCCTGGACCAATTGGGCGACTCGGTATACTTTTCTACCTTTGACCTAGCCAGTGGGTTTCATCAAATCCCCATGAAACCCAGTGACAGACCTAAGACGGCGTTCTCCACAATAACGGGACACTGGCAGTTTAAGAAGATGCCTATGGGACTCAAAAACGCGCCCGCGACCTTCCAACGACTAATGGATCGCATCCTGCTGGGCCTGCAAAATGTGGAGATGTTGGTGTATCTAGATGATATCATCATATACGCCAGTAGCCTTAGCGAGCATCTGCGAAAGGTGAGACTGTTGTTTGACCGATTAAGGCATGCGAAACTGGTGTTACAACCCGACAAAGTACTCTTCCTCCGACGAGAGGTAGGATTCCTGGGACACATCGTGTCCGAGAAGGGGTGTGAACCAAACCCTGACAAAATCATGTCCATGAAAAATTTCCCCCGACCTCGCAATGTAACCGGTATCCGGTCGTTCACGGCTTTGGCCGGATACTATCGGAGATTCATAAAAGACTTTAGCAAAATAGCGAAGCCTCTGTATGACCTCACGAAGAAAGATACCAAGTTCGTCTGGACCGATGCCCAAGAGCAAAGCTTTAATCTACTAAAGCAAAAACTTTGCGAGGCTCCTATTTTGCAGTTTCCCGATTTTAATAAAAAATTTACCCTAACAACCGATGCTTGCGACTATGCTGTGGGAGCAGTACTTAGCCAGGAGAAAGATGGCTTCGACCATCCTGTCGCCTATTTGTCACGAAGCTTGACGGGACCGGAACTTAACTATACCACCACCGAAAAAGAATGCGTCGCGGTGTTGTACGCCTTCCGCAAATTCCGAACTTATTTGCTGGGGAGGCGATTCTTGCTCGTGAGTGATCACGAACCCTTAAGCTGGATGCATAACCAAAAAGACCCCGGCAAAAGGATGCTACGATGGATGCTGAAGTTTACAGACTATGAGTACGACTTCAAGTACAAGCCAGGAAAACTTAACATCAATGCCGACGCCCTCTCACGAAACCCGGAATCGGCCAATACCGGAAGATGAGATAAATACCACCCTGCCCACGATCAAGGTCCTGGTCCTGGAAGATAAGAACCAGAGAGACCAAGATAAGGCTCAGAGAATCGAGAGGCCTGTTCGAAAGCCTTCGGGACGAATGGTTGGCAATTCACGCCCTAGTACCTCGGGGACAGGCCCAAGACAACCAACCCTAAATAAAGCAAAGGGAGTCACGAAAACGACCTCTTTGACCCCTACTCCGTTGCGCCGGGAGCGGGCGAAATCGGTGGACGAGGGAATAAAGCCTCATCGAGGTCGACCGGTAGGATCTAAAACAAACAAGAACCCGCCTCCGCTGGACCATAGTACCATAGCCCAACGTACGAGATCCAGACAACCGTTAGGACTCCCACCAAAGAGGGGCAGTTCCTTACCCCCAGCCCCAGGACTGAGTCCACTACCCTCACGCGTGAAAGAAATAAGGGACGAAGCCGAACCCGGAGATCGTGCCGACGGTGACGCTTTCGATCCGGATGAAGACGAAGAAACTCGGGGCGTTCTGACGGTGGACCCCATGAGTGACTGGGACACGTCAGACTCAAGACCCCCCGTGGTTGATCTGAAGGATAGCGGACTGCGAGATGAGACAACCGACGAAGTTTCTTCGGAAAAAGATGACCATCCAGAGAATCGAGAAACCGACCCCGATGTCGCCGCCACGGAAGTTAGCGCAGTGACGCCTAGCGAGACAGAGACTGTGGGGGACGAGAGCGAGCAAATTTTCGAGGGTCCATCACACTCCATTAACCTGCAAGACTTGCAAGAGAGCAGCGATAAACTAAACCAAAGCTTATTGGACCACTACGAGCGTACCAACAATTGGTATGGGTTACCGAACCTCGAGGAAGATAAGTGGCCCGCACATTTTTCAGACGGTGATGGAGATGTGAGAACCCCCGTGCAGGGAGACAAGGACCGATTCTCAGAAGGGGAAGAGGTCGACGAGGAGCTGCAGGATCTGCTCAACCAGGCCGACCCTTACGATGCTGAGACTTTGGATGACAGCGTGATGAGTGAACGAGTGCAGAGACTGGTAACCAGCGCTCAAGCCCGCACGGATCGGGAAGTGAACCGGTGCATCTCGGCCGCATCGGACCCTGACTCTGACGACGAGGCAGATGAAAGTGCTAGAGAAGAGGAACGGAGAGACGAGTCTTCCGGGAAATGGCCGGCGAAGACCGGAGTTTCAGTTAACCCAAGATATAAGCCTGACACCCCCAAGGGGAGTAGCACCCCCCAATCTGGGGCGTCAAGGGTGAGATGGTCCAAGATACCCGAACTGGAAACTGTACAGGAAACAGCCCCGGCCTGCCCCGTGAACCTCGAATTTAGTAAGCCAGCACAGGAGGACCTACCCTTTTTCCTCCCCGAAATAACTTGGGCACTAGCTGATCCTCCAGACTATAGTAAATGCTGGGATCCCGATAACCCGAAAACCCCAAGAGAAGATGACCCGTCTGACCGTGTGAGGAAGCAGCCTAACCGGCCGCTAGGTAAAATCGTGCGAAGCAGGAACTGTTTGACTTATAAACGAAGCAACCTTGTTCACTTCCTCTCAAAAGATTGTGTTCCGGTGGGACCTGTCAGTCGGCTGCTTGTAGACCTTGATGCAATCGACCCGAACGCACTCAGGCGAAAGCGACCCCGGAGGGGACAGATTATGATCACCCCTTACAAGAACCACAACATCCTGTCATTGATTGTGAAAAATCATCACTATGACCCATTGGACATCAGCACGGTGAGAAGGTGCTTAGAGAATCTAAAGAGCGTATTGTCCAAACGTAACCTCAGCGGGTTCAGAATTGCCCGGAAGGGCGACCTGGCCAGCCAACTGGAACCAGGACTATTGGAAGAGCTCTTACGAGACGTGTTCGAAAAAAGTCCGTTTGATATCACCCTCTGCTTTGGTACTGTTACGTGACAAGGTCCGTAAAATAATAATTAATCATTATTAATTTTATTAATGTTATTTCAATCGTAATTAAGAATTTTTACCAAGAAAGTTCTTCTGAGTCAGCACTCGTTCCCACAAGTCGAGCTGATCGTCATCACCTGAGGAAAAGGTGGGGGACGCAAGCTCGGCTTCGCGAGGAGCGCGTGCAGCAAAAGAGAGCAGTACCGAATTAACTGTAATTAGCATTGTATCGCGCCTTAAAATATTTTTCTTTGTATAACTAAAACTCTTCTATTCCGAATATTTCTTTATTATATTAATTAAATTTCCACGACTAAAAAGCCTTGTTAAAGTATAAAAAAGAATATAATTTATAGTGACCGCATTGTAGTGACCAAATAAGTTTAATTAGTGTTGCGCGAACAATATTCTTAAAAGAAGTGAAATAGTGACCGCGAGAAATAAACAATTGTGTATTACGACCAAATCCTTAATAAATCATTACTAGTGAAAATCTGTGTCTTCTGAATTCCTTCTTTACCTAGCCTTGCAGCTGCCAGTCGAGACCGAGTCGTCCAGTTACCAGTAAGCAGAACAAGGTAAATTCTCATATTACTAGACCTAATTTTTTATATTCGCGTGCCTAACGTCATCATACGAGGGTGGATCGTCTACCCCGGGTTTAATTAAATTTCCCTTTCCCCGGGCTGCTAGAAGTAAAGGGAGGAAGTCGTGTGTCCCGTGACACAGAACTTCACAAATGGTAGCTGGAGCGTAGTTCAGACCACCCGCGAGTAGGACTAGTCTAATTTAGTTAAAATTTTAATTTAAAAAAAAAAAAAATATCATAGTTTTAATTTAGCATTGTTTAACTTTAGTTTTTTAGAAAAAATAAAATTCGCCAAGACTCGTCGCGCACGCAACAGTCTTGTAAGTTAAGGTTGTTAAAAATAAGTAATTCATCAATTATTTTTTTTTCTTAAATTTAAATTTAATTATTAAATCCCGATAGAAGTTAGCTTTAACGAAAAAGAAAAGATTTTTTTTTTTCTTTTCGAAAATTTTTTCCTTTCTTCATAATTTTTTACTAGCTTAAATCGAGAATAGTTTAGGATTAGTGCAAAAAAAAAAATTTTTTATTAATCAGCGTGAAAGAAAATTTTTGCGTCAGAAAAATTCCATTCGAAAAAAAAAAATATCGAATTACAACCGGTAACGAGGAATTTATTTATCGCTGACACAGAGCATACGCTCTTTGTGTAGGGAAATCGTCGAGTTAAAATAACGACAGTGTAAGAAAAAAAAATAAAAGAAGAAGAACGTGCTTATTGCAGCGTCACACTTCAAAATTTTTTTTTTTGTTGTTAGTCCGCCACCACACCTTACAATTTCGGTTGCTCGGTCGCAGAGCAACAGAAATAGTTCGACAAAGTGACTGACCGGCATCCCGGCAGCACTTGTCGGGTAAAGTAATTTCACCGGCTGGCGCGGCTCTTATTGGACGCGGCGCGAAACAGAGGTGCGGCCTCTGCACCAAGAGTAGGCGGAGCCCCGCCCACCACCTTCTCCCATTGGCTACCGCTAACCAATCGACCAAGCGTGAGCTGCAGCATAAATTAGCGTATTCATGGCCGACTAATT
Source organism: Encarsia formosa (assembly GCA_038277355.1). Taxonomy (NCBI): domain Eukaryota; kingdom Metazoa; phylum Arthropoda; class Insecta; order Hymenoptera; family Aphelinidae; genus Encarsia; species Encarsia formosa. The sequence continues at coordinate 43,291,830 of CM076187.1, forward strand.
AACGCCTAAGCTAATTTTGACCTAACATTTATTGTTCAAGACAATAATTACCAAATAAAAAAAGTTTCTTTTTGTGACTTAGGGATATTATTAATCCATAGATTCATATTTTAATCCGATAGTTGAGCGGAAAAATTTTTTTTTACACCTAAATTTGATTTTTTAGAGGCAATTTAATATAACGAATTAAATACATGTTGAATATTTTTTCGAGAATAATAGAAGAAAATAGAAAAGTATAAATAAAAATAATAATTTTTTTTTTATATACATTTTTTTTGGAGGAACAATTTTTACTTAAAGTATAAATAATTATTAAATTTAAACCTTACATAATTGCTTACAGGCATACAAAATTTTTTTTTGTTATTAATTGCATTAATTAAAATTAATTAAATATTTGAGTAACATTAAATGAGCACATTGGGCAAATCAAAGAAAATTTTTTTACAGTGTGTTTATTCGCAGTTAAAGTACAATCGATAATAATCAGTGAATTTTTTTTTCTTTTTTTGCATTTTTTTTTTCCTTTTCAATTTTTCCAAGTCAATATTTATTAGCAGTGAACACATTTTGAAAAAAAAAAAAAAAAAAATTTCTTCCACCCAAGTTTAGAAAAAGAAGATTTTTTTTTGGAAATTTATTAACGTAAATAATCCCTACCGGAAAAATAGACCGTACAAGCAACTGACAATATCTTGTATAAGTAGAAAAGAAAGGAAACAGAAATTTTTATTTATACTGATAACCTAGTGAAATTGCACATGTCGAGCATAAAATCCAGCACTATAGTAATTTACGGGCAAGTTCATTCGTCTTTGTCGATAACTTTAAAAAGGTTGTTTCAAAAACATCCAATTAAAGTAGTGTCCGATTTTTATTACTTAGACGATTTGCTAGTTTGGGTGCGTTAAATATTAACGGTCATCGTGCGCTAAGGTTCCTCGAACCGAATAACGATAGACCTCTCGGCGACTGCCCTCGTGAGAAGACTGGGAACATTTATAAAATATTGCATGCCATAGTTTATTAATATTATTCAAAATAATTATTCCTAAGACCAAAATTTCCCTGACCAAAGTCCACCGTGGCTGACCAATTCCTCCGCCTCTGACCTAATTACGACCAAAAGAGAGAACCCTCGTATTCGTGGACCTAATAGCCTATCGCAAGATAAGCTTGACCAAAAATTGCGATCGACCAATAAAATTTTTCTGAAAGAGAAAAAAAAAAAAAAATAATAATACCCTCTCTCCAGACGCCCCATTTAATTTGATCAAACAAGACCACGCTGATTCCCGGTGAATCCTGCAAACAAACCCATTGACAGTGGATTGGCAGTTAGGCTGGTGCCAGTTAAACTCCGGCGAAATGGTGAATGAAGCCAATACAAACGTGCCTGTGCAGGGCAATTTAACGCAAGCGATGAGCACTACACTCAGTGCACTCGCGAACAGCCTATGCCTACAGAATGCCATCGCGGGTCTGAGCACTTACGATGGAAACAACATACCACTTAAGGACTTTTTGCAAAATGTTAGAAATGGAGAAGAAAGTGTCTCCGCTGAACAAAAGGATGGCTACAAACGGGCAGTACTGAGCAAGTTGAGGGGTGCAGCTAAAGATTGCACGTGGGGCCAAAACTTCGATAACCTAGAAGCCCTATGTAGTCATCTTAAGAAGAGGTTTGCCCCAGGGAAAGGATTTGCTTACTACAACAATAAGCTTCATACCTTGCAGATGAGACAAGGTGACACAGTGGGAGGATTTAAAGATCAAATTAATATCCTCATTAGATGTGCACGCACCGCCTTAAAAGAAGAAAAAGCCGGGGAATTTCATGAGAAAATGATGGTTCCCCTACTTGAAGCAGCCGTAGACGTTTTTATCAAAGGCCTTCCAGCAAGTCTTAGTCAGTGGGTAGATGCTACTAAACCAGACTCCCTGGAAAAGGCATATGAGGAAGCGGTAAGGCTTGAATCCCGAATGGATGCGCGCATCATTCCGGATGCCCGCCAACGCTCGAATTATCGTCTCCCTGATAACAGGAAACCTGACGACCGAGCAGCCTACGTAGGTTGGATTCAAGAGGGGGATGAATCGAACGAATAGTATCCATGGCCTGGAACGGGTGAACAAATGGACCAAGGGGAGCAGTGGCAAGAACTGGTCCCTTACATGGGCGAACAACCTAGCGAGGTATACTATCAACAGGTACCCCAGACCTACCAAAACCAGCAATCAGGGTATGCGAATACAAAACCCACGCAACCCCAAATGCAGATGCCAACACCCCCGCAGCGACCACCCTATCCTAGAGCGCCAAACCCAAACATGGCTCCACAAGGATATTGGGCACCTCCACAAGGTTATTGGCCGCCACCACCACAGGGCTACAACCCTTATTATGGAGTTCCCAGACCAACCTTCCGACCAGTGGCACCACCAAGGCCTAGAACTTGGGATCCAGACAGAAGTCAGACCAATAAGGCACCAAATTATCAGTACCCGAGATACGGACCACCACAAGGACCACGGATGAATATGCCAGCAAACCCTCCCAGAGCAGTAGGACCACCGCAAATGGCCACCAATCCGGCCATGCCCCCGGCGCAATGCCAGCATATAGCTATGGAGGATATGAATTTACGGCCCACTCCGCAGTACCAACATCCTTTAAACTGGATGGAGGCCCGCCCAGTCATGGTGGCGGGCCAGCCTCAAGGGACACCCGTACCAATGATAAACCAACCCGTAACGAGCCAAGCAGCTCAAACGATGCAGATTCAGACGGCAGGAACGCCGCGATCAACTTTGCTGTCTGCGCGTACTCTGCAGAACTCGCAATAGACCCAGACCCAGGTACACACATCAGGGTGTATCTCCCGCACGAGCAACGACACCTTGTGCTTATGTTAGACACTGGCTCAGCAGTCAACCTAATCAAACTTCAAGCCTTGCACCCAGATGCCCAAGTGGAGACCGCAGTCGTGATACCCCTTGTAGGGATCGCGGCACAAGAAGTAATGACCCTGGGCATTACTTGGGTACCCATAGGGGACCAAAGTGTACTTTTCCACGTGGTTCCCGACCAATTCCCAATACGTTATGACGGAATACTAGGGCGAGTATTTCTGAAGCAGAATGAAGCTGTCATATCATATTATAAGAATAAAATTATGATCAGTGGAGACCTAATGAACCCCATTCCCTTTTTGGATTCTGAAGGGTATGAAGTAGTTGACCAAGAGCATTATTATTATTTCCTGTCAAAAGATTGCATTCCAAATGGACCTGTCAGCAGATTGCTAATAGACCTAGAAGCCATAAATCAAACGGCTCTCAGACAAAAACGCCCCCGAAAGGGACAGATTATGATCACACCGTACAAAAATCATAATGTTTTGTCCCTAATAGTGAAGAACCACTATTACGATCCAATAGAAGTGAACACCGTCAAGAAGTGTTTAGAAGGTCTTGAAAGCGTCCTAGGTAAACGAAACCTCAACCATTTTCGCATAGCCCGTAAGGGTGACCTAGCGGACCAGCTGGAACCAGGTTTGTTGGAAGAGCTTCTGCAAGAAATTTTTGGGAAAAGTCCTGTGGATGTAACCCTTTGCTTCGGCACGGTGGTAATGCCTGACCCCGATCAACGCGCCGAAATTACCAAATTGTTACATAACAGCCTTTCCGGAGGACATAAAGGAATTAACCAAACGTACCAGAAAATTCGTGAAAGGTACTATTGGAAAGGCATGCGAAATGACGTACTCGATTATATCCGTCGATGTGGGACTTGTCGGGAAATGAAGATCAATCGATGTAAAACCAGAGAAGAATTAATACTCACTGACACTCCAATAGAAGCATTCGACAAAGTATCTATCGACACCGTCGGAAAATTAAGAACAACCCCGTCAGGTAACCAGCATGTTCTTACGATGCAGTGCAATCTTACAAAATATGTGATTGCGATACCTATTCCTGACTTAAGAGCTAGCACGATAGCAGATGCTTTAGTGAAGAACCTAATATGTCAGTTCGGAGCCCCGAGAGCTCTCCTGTCAGACCGAGGGAAAAGTTTCCTCTCCACACTCATTGATGAACTTCTAAAGCTATTTAAAGTCCATCGACTCACTACTTCCGGTTATAGGCCGCAAACAAACGGAAGCCTGGAAAGATCACATGCCCCACTCATGGATTTTGTTCGATCATATTCAGAAAAATACAACGATTGGGACCGACTCATTCCCTTCGCAACTTTCACCTACAACACGAGTGTGCACTCTGCCACAAACTTCACACCTTTCGAATTGGTGTACGGAAAGGTTGCCCGATTCCCAATTAAGATTCCGAATGAGGAGAAATTGCGGACCTATAACCTCTATCTACGCGATCTGATCGTCCGACTAGACGAAATGAAAGTGATCGCTGGAGAGAGAGAGATCACGACAAAGAAAAAGACCAAAGCTCGCTATGACCAAAATACCAAAAAGTTCTGTGGCAGACCAGAAGGGTACGCCTGGGTTTTGTCCGAACCACGTATCTCGAAGTTCGACAGTTATTATAAAAAACCATTGAAAATTGTCGAGATCGTGGGAAAGAACAATGTGATTCTCGAACTCCCGAATGGGAAAAGAATTCGGAAACACATGGATAAACTCATAGGAGTCCCATCTGGCCCCGAAAGACCTGACCAAAGCAACTAATTTTTTTTATATGATTACAGATGCTAACCTATCTCTTGCTTATCTTTGTGGGAATATCCTTAAGTACGGGAGAAATGACCTATAACCTTACAACATTCCAAAGCAACCCAGGCCTCTACTACGAGAAAGTAGGGGTAGTCCATCTTAGAAGAGCAGACTGGAAGGTAATCGTCTCCGTAGAGACCGACCAAATACTTCTAACTCATGAAGTGAAAGACCGAATAGACGCACTCTCCATAAGGTGTCGAAAAAACGACGAACTTTGTGAAGAGTTCGTAGACCTAAATTTTCTGACCGATACCTACAAAACTCTACAAGAGTTAGACCGAGAAATCAAAGACCGAATAGAAGATTTAAAAATTGAAGAAACGACCAAATCAGGAAACCAATCAAGAAAAAGACGTGTCCCGCGAATGGCCCCGTTTGGGATTGTGGGCTCCGTAGGCGAGAGCTGGTTTGGATTAATACCGTAGACGGAGTAGAAAGAGCCCATCGCGAAATCGACCGAATGCAACAGAACCAAAAACAATTGCTCAGTCTACAGAAAGAACAAGTCCATATTGTAACTGGTGCTCTGGCAGAACTCCACAATGAGACCATGATGCAAAAGCAGAAAATCGACAAAATGGAAACAATGTTATCGCAATTGCAGTCATCACCAAACCTCCAGAAGCTGTACGTGCTATATCAAAATTTATGCCGTCAACTAAATCAATTAATAGAAATGCGCAAAGGACTGTTAAGAATCATTGCCATGGGACAGAAAAACGAACTCGCCCCTGGACTAATATCCAATGACTTCCTAATCCAAATTCGGAATGAAATAGGACAAGCCACCAAAAACCTTGTCCTCCCAATCCCAGAAAAACATTGGCGGATAGACGAAGTAGCAAAGATATCAAAGGTAGATTTAGTTCATCACCGAAACCGGCTGCTAGTGTATATCCACTTACCATTAGTAGACCATACCAACTATGAACTGCATCAAATGCACTCGCTTGGAGTTCCCCAATCCCTCAGCACGGGAGTCAATGGAACCGCCTACGTCGAGCCCTCTCATGAGTTCATTGGGGTAAGCGAAGATCAACTCCAATACTTTAAATTTGGCCAAACGGACTTCAAGGAATGTCTAAACTTAGCCTACGGGTACCTATGCGATGCAAAATTGGGAATTTGGAAAAGTTCTTACGCACCAAACTGTGAAATAACCCTATTTCTAAGGCCATCATTGGAAGCGCTTAAATTATGCGATTTAAGGTTCCATCCACAAGTTCTAGATCAATGGAGTTACCTAAAGGCTACCGGATCGTGGCTGTTCTCGTTAGCCCATGAAGAAACCCTGCAAATTCTATGCCCCCATAACACAACGATGCTCAACGTTAAAGGGCTGGGAATCCTACGAATGGCACACCAATGTGTGGGAACCTCAATAGGGATCACATTACCAAACCCGGAAATTCACGTGCAAAAAGGGGAATATCTCTACAGACCCAAAATAAACCTCACCTTATTACAACTGTACCCTGAACTGTCTGATAAGGCTCAAAATCTTCCAAGAGTCAACTGGAACAAAGGGGGTGCCCTAAGCGATAACTGGCAAACTCGACATGGGTTGCCCTTGCAAGAATTATTAACCCAACTTAAAACGTTGGAACAGAGACAAAATGACCAAACCGTCAACACAGGACTAAACCTAGGTGGATTGCTAGTACAAATGTTAGTAATCCTAGTAATCGGGTTGATTATATATATACGAGTATTAAAACCACGGATGACACCTCCGACGAGCCCTGGACCGTCACAACCCCAGGTTGGAGGAAATCTCGAGAGCACAGGGGAAGAGCGGATACCCTGTATCACACCACCCAAGGCAAACAGTACAATCCAAGAGCCCGTGACCGATTCCTAGATCCTACAACCTCATCCCAACCTTAAATGTGATAGAATGTATACTACCAATGACCAAAGTCCAAATCTAACCCTATCCTTATTTATTACAGAACGATGGATAGAAAGAATGAAGATTCCGTCCACCAATTGTTGAAGGAGAAACCGGGCCAAGACCCATCCACCATACGAGTAAAACATCCACGAGAAGTACAATTGTGGGAGGTACTACGGGGATTAGGTCGTTATGGACCAATCATAGGTGGATATTTAGAAACCACCAATTCCACGGGAAACGTAAGTCGAATAACATTTCAAAAAGTGCGTGATGCAGACCGAATTCGACACAACCATAAAAGACATAATGAAAACAAAGCTAAGAGGCAGCATAACGATACGGCCTCCCCACCAAAACAGCCCACGAGATCAGTTCAATCAGTCATACGAAAGGCCCAAGCCACCGGTCAAAAGGAAGGGCGGCAAGAAAGACCGAAGACACCTAACGTCGACCACTACGGAAAACCACTCTATAAAAGACCGCAAGAAGTGCCCCACCTCTGGAGCGAACAGCTCCCAGAACCAGAAATAACCACCATAAATAATACCGGTGCGAAAGATAACATCGATTACAATAGGCTCTTCTGTATGTTGCCGGAAGAAATACCGATTGAATATCGAGACGAGTTATTTTTCAAGGAATTCGCGCAATTCGGACCATTGGAGTACTACCAAACAATCCACGACCGTCAAGGGCGACTGAAATGGGGATACGTACGTTACCTAGATCAGATCGACGCAGAACGGGCCGTTCACCAAAGTCAAAAACAGTATAAAGCGAGATACGCGACATTTCACTTTAAGTCAAGTAGAAACACGAAAATGATACAACACAGCTGCGGGCGTTGGATCGGATCCCGCACTCATAAATATCACGACCAAATATGTACAAGTTAAAATGCATATCTGTCTCAAATTATCCGTGGGCAAAACTACCCACCACCAATGATGGAAGAGACGAGAGACCTACTTGACCTCGACTTCGAAGAAGACGTGGCATACATAACATACCCGCCTACCGGAGTAAATCCGAGGACAACCGACCAAATAGCCAATAATGGGCTGAAAATCCTTACACCAAGATTGGGTCAGCGAATCAATGACAACGCTAATGACCCGCAAAAAACAATAACCGAAAGCGATGCCGCTTTACCAAATATGACCGAGACCAAATACCCCCAGGAACCTGGAACATCCTGCTCAGGGGTCAATACCGAATCCAGCATCGACGACCGAAGAATAATACCAATGGAGATAGAACCCTTAGAGACTCTAGTGTAAAAGTGATAACCGAGCAGACTGTAAAATCTTGTATGAAATGTTAATGGAATGAATAAATGTATGCAAGAATGAATGTGCGAGTAATGGAGAGACATACTATTAAATTCAAGTAAAAATGAATGTGATACGAATTGATAAGTTTAATTACGTATGAATGAAACCACATGTAGGAATGTTTGCATGCGAATGAAAGAATGCGACGCGACCGATTATAAATAAACCCCGCGAACCCCATTTAACCTCACTAATAACCGTTAATGACCAAAACACGAACGAGAGCAGAATTTCAACGAAGAGCATTAACATAAATAACTTTGAAACAAAAACACTGGAACCATCATTACTAAAACTTGACTTCAACAAAGAGACCCGATTGAATGGACAAGACTAAAACAGCTACAATCAAAGAAACTCCAATGTAAAGCAGAATCTTCAAACACGGGTAACTCTGTCGAACCTACGCCAACCATAAGTAAACCTACATAAATACGCTGCTCAACCTCGACCCAATACAGATGAATCAATTGGCCGAACACATCTTACAAATGTTGAATCAACAACCTACTGAACAACCCCTAATAAAAGGGAACGAAACAGAAGATGTGATGCCAAACGTAGTGACCTTACCCATATTGACCGAGACCGAATATTCTACAAAATCTGAAGAAAAAATTACAAGGGTTAAAAGACAACGCGGAAGAACTGGAAGAAGGCGAAATTCAGGCGGAAATGGAAACCCTAGGGACTTTAGTGTAACTGAAATGAAAAGAAAAATATAATGAAGTGTAGAGTGAAAAAATGTTGACATAGTGTGCTAATCTAGTATGTTTGAATGAATGAACAGGGAACGAATAAAAGCAGAATGAATGAAGTTAAAATGGCGCTACCTAATATTTATATTTTTTATTTTACTATTGGTAATAAGGCTACCTAAGTATATTGTTCATTGACCCTAAATCCTACCAAAACCATTTCACTGCCTAAATCTTCTGTTGACTACTAACCAATGCAAAGAGCAGGGAACGTCTATTTTTTCCTCTCTTTCTTTATGTCGGCGAGAATAAGAAAATTTTTTGTCTAAAGACCACTGAACGGTCATTTTGAAAAAAAAATCATTAGCAAATTATATTTGTCATATATCAAATTCTCAATGGAACAACTTGACAATAGGCACTCAAAACCGCAACTTGCGACTCATCGTAGCCCTAATCACTGGTAAACATTACCGGTGGTTAAGGTGCGAGTGGATTGCATGGAACTCATCGTAGCCCTAGTCACTGGTATACATTACCGGCGGGTAAGGTGCGAGTGAGTTGCATGGGGACTTGAAGTAGCCATATCCATTGAATGATTCCAAAAAAAAAAAAAAAAAAAAAAAAAAAAAAAAAAAAAAAAAAAGAATACCGATTATGAAAAGAAGGAAAAAAGGACGAACCCTAAGAACATCTCTTATAGAACAAAAGAAAATCCAACCTGATCCGTATATCAACCGTTATACCTACCTTATACCTAAGTCCACCAGGGACGGTGAACAATTTAAGAGGGGGATCCTGTTACGTGACAAGGTCCGTAAAATAATAATTAATCATTATTAATTTTATTAATGTTATTTCAATCGTAATTAAGAATTTTTACCAAGAAAGTTCTTCTGAGTCAGCACTCGTTCCCACGAGTCGAGCTGATCGTCATCACCTGAGGAAAAGGTGGGGGACGCAAGCTCGGCTTCGCGAGGAGCGCGTGCAGCAAAAGAGAGCAGTACCGAATTAACTGTAATTAGCATTGTATCGCGCCTTAAAATATTTTTCTTTGTATAACTAAAACTCTTCTATTCCGAATATTTCTTTATTATATTAATTAAATTTCCACGACTAAAAAGCCTTGTTAAAGTATAAAAAAGAATATAATTTATAGTGACCGCATTGTAGTGACCAAATAAGTTTAATTAGTGTTGCGCGAACAATATTCTTAAAAGAAGTGAAATAGCGACCGCGAGAAATAAACAATTGTGTATTACGACCAAATCCTTAATAAATCATTACTAGTGAAAATCTGTGTCTTCTGAATTCCTTCTTCACCTAGCCTTGCAGCTGCCAGTCGAGACCGAGTCGTCCAGTTACCAGTAAGCAGAACAAGGTAAATTCTCATATTACTAGACCTAATTTTTTATATTCGCGTGCCTAACGTCATCATACGAGGGTGGATCGTCTACCCCGGGTTTAATTAAATTTCCCTTTCCCCGGGCTGCTAGAAGTAAAGGGAGGAAGTCGTGTGTCCCGTGACACAGAACTTCACAGGTACAGTAGCTATGCCCGAGATCGCCCAGCGCCCGGGGATCATCAAGCAGCTGCACGATAGCCTTTCCGGGGGGCACAAAGGAATAAACCAGACCTACCAGAAAATACGGGAGAGATATTACTGGAAGGGCATGCGAAACGATGTGCTCGACTATATCCGGCGATGCAGTACCTGCCGGGAAATGAAGATAAACCGATGCAAGACCAGAGAGGCGCTGATACTTACTGATACACCCATCGAGGCCTTCGACAAAGTGACCATAGACACCGTTGGCAAATTACGGACGACCCCCTCGGGAAACTAACATGTGGTCACGATGCAATGTAACCTTACAAAGTACATTGTTGCGATCCCTATCCCCGATCTACGCGCCACCACCATCGCTGACACGTTGGTGAGGCATCTCATATGCCAATTTGGAGCTCCACGAGCGCTCTTGTCTGATCGAGGTAAAAGTTTCCTTTCGGCCCTGGTTGATGAACTCTTGAGGTTATTCAAGGTACATCGTCTTACTACCTCAGGGTATAGACCTCAGACGAACGGAAGCCTGGAAAGAAGCCATGCGCCACTCATGGACTTTATCCGGTGTTATTCGGAGAAGTATAACGACTGGGATCGTCTTGTGGCCTTCGCGGCGTTCACGTACAATACCAGTGTCCACTCCGCCACGAATTTCACGCCTTTTGAACTAGTGTATGGCCGGGTGGCCAGGTTCCCCATCAGGATACCAAACGAAGAAAAATTACGGACCTATAACCTCTACCTACGCGACCTAATAGTCCGGTTGGACGAAATGAGACTAACCGCGGGAGAAAGAGAGATGGCCGAGAAAATTAAGACCAAGGACCGATACGACCGAAAAAGAAAAAAGTTCTGCGGCAAGCCGGGTGGGTACGCCTGGGTGCTAGTCGAACCCCGCATCTCGAAGTTTGACAGCTACTATAAAAAGCCGCTGAAAATTGTCGAGGTCGTGGGAAAGAACAACGTGATTCTCGAATTGCCCAATGGGAAAAAAATTCGAAAACACGTGGATAAGCTCATAGGCGTCCCATCCGGTTCCGAAGAATCCGACCTAAATAATTAACAGGTTCTTGTATGATTACAGATGCTAAACTATCTAACGTTTGTAATGTGGGGAATTCGTTTAGTTATGGGGGAGGCGACCTACAATATAACTCAATTCCAAAATAACCCAGGGTTATATTATGAATAGGTGGGAGTGGTACATCTTCGAAAAGCAGATTGGAAGGTGATAATAGCAGTAGAGAGTGGACAACTACTTCAAAATCACGACGTGGGTGACCGAATAGCTGCTCTCTCTCTAAGATGCCATAATCATGTGGACGACCCCCCTTGCGAAGAATTGGTTGACCTAAACTCATTGACCAATACCTATCGAACCCTCCAAAGATTGGACCAAGAAATCACCGACCAAATAAATGACCTAACTACCGAAGAAACGACCGAAAAAGAAAACCCATCGACCAAACGCATCAGGCGACTAGCTCCATTTGGCATCATTGGATCCCTTGGCGAAAGCTTATTTGGACTAGCTACGGCGGACGACGTGGAGAAAGCTCATCGAGAAATCGACCGGATGCAACAAGACCAGAGACAATTGATCAGTCTACAAAAGGAACAGGTCCACGTCGTAACCGGAGCCCTATCGGAACTCCATAACGAGACCCTAATGCAAAAGCAAAAAATTGACAGAATGGAGACCGCCTTAACCAAGCTGCAAACATCCCCAGTGCTCAAGGATCTGTACGTGCAGGGTCAAAACCTGGGTCGCCAGTTTAATCAATTAATGGAATTACGAACAAGACTCTTACAAATAATCACCCTGGGTCGGAAAGGCGACCTTGCCGGTGGACTAATATCAAACAAGTTCCTAACCCAGATCCGACATGAGATTGGACAAACTACTAAGAATACGAAAAGAACAAGGCCCGAAAGCCGTCCAAGACTACACCCTCACCACCGGAGGAGCCTTCCAGACCCGTCAGATCAGTAATCGTCAAACCGCCACCGAAACCCAAAAGGGAGGAAGGTCGAAAGAAGCAAAAAACTCAACCAGGGAACCTAAAGGAAAGACAACCAAAGAAGATATCTACCGAGACGCCACGCCTATGGAGCGAGCAAGCCCCCGATCCGGAGCTACCTAAAGCACCCACGGACCCACAGGAAGGAGTGGATCACCATCGCCTCTTTTGTATTCTCCCCAAGGAAATACCCATCGAATACCGAGATGAGCTCTTCTTCAAGGAGTTCGCCCAATTCGGACCTTTAGAATATTACCAAACCGTGCGCAATAAGCAAAATCGGCTAGTATGGGGTTATGTGCGCTACCTCGACCCACTAGATGCGGAACGCGCCCTACGACAAAGCCAAAAACCCTACCGTGCAAAATATGCAGCGTTTCACCGTAAATCGAGTGAAAACAAGGAGGTTATTCAACATAGCTGTGGGCGATGGATTGGAGCCGGCACGTATCAACATCACGACCGAATTTGTGAAAGACAAGCCAACTACGTTAACCAACTAATACAAGGACTGACCCGCCCACCACCGATCATCAATCAGTCCCCGAACCTAATGGACCTTGACTTCTGGGAAGAAACAACACAACCTTCAAATACCACGTTAGAATTAGCCCCGAGCCAAATGCATGTGTTGGCGGAACACATCGTCAAGCTTTGGGACCAGCGTCACCACCAAGTGTCGCCAACGACAAAAACCACGCTCTGCTACCAATTTTGTTATATGTCCCCGTGGACATATAACCGGCTCCTAATTTGGCAGACCCGGGAAGGAGTCGCGGGGAAAACCGGGGGTAAACGGCACCCCTTGTGTGACGACAGGAACGCGCGAATTATTAATTAAATAAGGTGAAATTTTTATATTAAACTCATTACCTTGGTTCGGGGTCCAAACTCGCTGGTAATTGGTCGATGTGATGTGGTCTGCTTAATCTCCCAGACGTAGGTAAAATAATAGGTTTAATTACTTAATTCACTCACGGGAAAGTTACTTTTAAAATAGGTTTTATTAGATCCAAATCAATACACTGGGGCTACAATTATCGAAACTGATAGGTCCAAATGGCAAATATAGTATTAGGTAATTTAGTAAGTAATAGCTTAGGTTTAACAAGGCTCGCGATCTTTTCACTCTTTAATTATATTTCATACTAACTCGACGTCCGGCGCTCTTCCTCCCTGCTGCATCTAAATCCTTCCCCCGCCACCTTGATTTTTTCCCATCAAAAGTGCGGGAGCAGCATTCAGCTGCAGCTGAAATCCGAAGTGCTGACCGGACCCCTCATCCACATGCACGCACACTCGCGCGAGAATGCTCGTTCGCGGATTTTTATTTAATTGTCACATAACACAAAGCATACTGTCTTATTTTACACGATCGAGTCATCGAATACAATGCTGTTTCGGGAATAGTTAAAAAACATTATTAATATAAATAAGAGTTACTTTAATGGAATTAGTTAGTTTTATACAGCATGGAGTACATAATAGACCTACAAGGTTTTAAAAAATTTCCTAATGAATTTATTTTCAAAGAAGTAGCAATTTATACGCTAGAAGAAGATTCTTTGCCATTGGTGTATTTATTTGCATCTCCTTACAACTGGTCAAATCAAACTAAAGAAGAGATGAGTGTAAATATTTGGTTAACATCAAATTACCATGGACTTTTTTGGCGTCAAGGGGATATTTCGTACGATGATTTATATAAAACTCTCCATAATACTCTTCACAATGCTAAAGTTATATATATCAAAGGTCTTGAAAAAAAAAATGGTTAGATGAAATTGGAATAAAAAATTTTTTCAATTTAGAAGATATACAATGTCCTTCATTAAAAAAACTTCGATCGCAATCAATTAAGTATGCTTGTCATCATCACAACAAAATGAAACGTAGTAGCATCCATCCTCGCTGTGCAGTCCATAATGGATTTTTATTAAAAAACTGGTTAATAAATTCATACCAAAAAAGTTTTTTTATCAACAACTGAAAAGACTAAAAGTTTTTTTTATCGACAACTGAGAAGACTAAAAGTTTTTTTATTAGTGGAATAGGCCTACAGGGGACACCACTTTAAAAAAAAAAAAAAAAAACGCACCAATCACATCTACCTCTAAGGTGGTGGGGAAATGATGTATAAAGCACTACATTTTGATAATTATAGTTCAGTCATCATGGATCTCATTGTAGACGCAAAATGTTTCTATGATAGCAAACGAGATTTTATTATAAAAGAATTGGCTATAGTTGCAGTAAATGAAGATTACATTAAGCATTGGATTGCACAGCCTCCATGTCCCTGGTCAGAGCTACCATATCCGATTCGATTACTCAATAACTTATACACCGAAATTCAGCATGGTCTTAAGTGGTCTGATGGTGACGTTCCTCTTTCGGAAATTTATGACGATCTTCGATCAATAACACAAGCATCGAGATGTATTTTTGTAAATAGGAATGAGATGATTAAATTATTGTTTAAAATAATAGAAAAACCCATCATCAAAATGAAACATTACAACATTGATGATTCAGGGATAAGAGATTATAAAATTTCTGCTTTTTGTTTTCATCATGGTGAGAAATTTGGTGAAAATATTCTTGTTCTTTGAATGATGCTTTGAATATGAAATATTTGTTGAAAGGTGGAGGGGGAATATCAAACTAGATTATAAAATGTTGGTTATGGAACGAATTTTGCTTAGTACGGTTCAAACATGGCTAGCTCTCAAAAAGATTATATAATTAAGATTCAGTGGTATCAGAGTGGTGAATTAAAATTAACACCAAAGGAGGTATCCGTCCTATCGCTGCAAAGTAATTCCATCGGACATTGGATTATTAGACCATCTATTTCATATTCATCTTTATCGAATCAAGTAAAAGTGAACAACGATCATTATAGACAGTATAAACATGATTTAGAATGGTATGAGGGAGATATACTTGAGGATCAATTAAAACGACGTTTGCTTGATATTGCTCGAAGTGCAAGAGCAATTTTCGTTCATGGTAAAAAAGATTTGAAGTATTTGGAAACCTTAGTCTGTCGTTCTATTATTAATATTAAAAAGTATCATTGTCCAAGTTATGATAATATTAAAACTCATCATTCAAGTATTGTACTTTGTATAAAGCATGCTTACTCAGAACATGGCTTCTAAGCCTGAATGAACACTATCCACTACAAAATAATGTCATTGGAGATTATCCCATTTACTTGGATGTTCTTCAAGCGCATAAGAGAAAATTGATCTGGATGAATTTTATAAAGAAGCTATAGATGAAAATTATTTTTCTCAACTTTTAAATAAGTTTTCAAGAGTACTAAAATAAAATCATCACGAGTTCCTTCAAGTTAAAACTTCAAAGACTTCCTCGTGTGGATTGTGAAAATTATTGTTTACCTTATTATGATGGTAGTGATGATGAAGAATTAAATATAAATAAAAAAAATATTACATGCTTAATTAATCCATCAATTATAAGAATCCCTACTGGACCACGAAAAATTCCCACAACAACCAGAAAGTGTATAAAATCTCATCAATTTTCCATTTTTGCTCATTCTAATAATAACACTTGCTCAGTCAACAACATGGAAGATTACAATAAGCAAAGGTAAGTTTTAAGCATAAACACTATGACCAATTATAAAATTAATACTTTGTTTTGTTTACAAATCGAGTCAGGTTGAAAAGACCTTAAAACCTGAATCTCGAGTTAAAGAACATTTTGAGAGAAGCTCAAAATCTAGGATTTCAAAATTATATGAGACCGTTGACTGGTTAGAAGTGAAATTATCTGATTTGAAAGCTATTGAAGATCAAAGAGCAGCTGAATTCCGAGAAGAAATTGATAATTTGAAGTTTATTCAAGATAATAGAGCATTCGAATTTCAAAATCATATTAGTCGTAGTGCTGAATTAAAAGAATTTCAAGATCTAAGAGACTTTAAATTTCGTAATGATATTGAAGATATTTGTACTCGTTTAGAACGATTAGAACTTAAGTGAATGTAACTAACCTATTAAATAAGTTTCAAGTGTGTGAATTGAAATGAATAAATAAATAAATACTCATATAGAAGATAAATGATTTTTTTTTTTTATTTCAACCTTAACCTTGTTACTTTTTATTATAGAATACAATTACATAATTTGGTTTTTAACAAATTAACGTGAACAATAAAATAATTTGGCTTTTTAGTTTTTTTTCAACAAACAAACAAACACATAATTATATAATTTGTTAGTTTTTTATGAAAATTATAAATACCGACAAACTAAATTTTTTTTTATTTATTCAATGAATAATGTCCCCACGGTAGAGTATCTGTTTGACCTTCAAAAATAACTCTTTTATCATCATAAGGACTCAGAGTTATTTTTGAAAATTTTTCTGTGTAAACTTTATGACTATGTGAACGTATGACAAATTGATCTGCTTTTTGAAAAGCTTTATGACTAAACAAACATTTTTCATAATCTTCAATAGTAATTTTTCGCATAACAGAGTTTTTTATTCCTTTCGCTCGCTTTTCTACATAGTTATTTGTACTTTTTACTCTTTTATTAACAGGTTCATAGTCGCTATCATCATCATCATCATCATCATTTAGAATTTTTTCTACCTCATAAGCATACATCTTTGATCTCAATCCCACAAACTTAGTCATTATTAAACCATTATTTACATCTTTGAATTTGCCTACTACCCTGTCATTTAAAGGAACTATTCCATATTGATTTCCATCAACGTAAGCTGATGTATCAAATTTGTCAGAATCTTTTTTCATCAGTTCATATATGTTAAAATTACGAAACTCATAAAGAAATGAATCAGTATCTGTATAAAGCAAAGAGATCGAATTATCATCAACTTTTTCTTTTATATAACCGTAATGAAAGTCGTACATATACTGTTTAGACAGTTCTAATATACAAAATCCTATGTAAATAGGTTTATTCAAGTATACTTCTAATTTATCCATTTGAACTAGTAATAATTCATCATCTAGAATCAAACAACTATGACAGTTAGGTGCTGCTAATCGAGCCGCTGCTCCGTACCGTTCTTCCCATTGATCAATTATTTTAATAGACTTACGGGTCCTTGTCGATTCTAAAAATTTACCAAAGATGCTATTGTTCATTAGCTTGAAGAAATATTTATCAAATGCATTTGTTGCTTTTTTTCTTAAACTACTATTTAAATCTATATAGGATTTTAACCACGGTTTTTGAAAAAAATTTTAAAACTCGATGAATTTTTTTTAAAATCAAACCATTTACTAACGCCTGCTTTAAATTTCTATAGTGTATAATATATTTTTGTTTATCCATTAATGTTGTCATTAATTTCGTGGAAGAAGAACCATTTGGCTTCCAATGTTCAGAGCAAAACGGTAAGTCTTTATGCTTATCGTGATATTCTTTGGGATACTCAAGATCTACTTCCCAAATAGTACCAACATCACCATCGTCTTTTAGCATGTGTATCAGCTTTTCAGTATCTTTCAAA
Source organism: Encarsia formosa (assembly GCA_038277355.1). Taxonomy (NCBI): domain Eukaryota; kingdom Metazoa; phylum Arthropoda; class Insecta; order Hymenoptera; family Aphelinidae; genus Encarsia; species Encarsia formosa. The sequence continues at coordinate 43,309,624 of CM076187.1, forward strand.
TCTTTATTACCCTTCTCGATTTCTTGTTCGGTGACCCAAGTGAAGCCATTATAGGGTAAGTGTTTCTCCATGCTCCAACCTGTAAATAAACATTTTTTTTTTTTTATTATTTCATCTACTCTTTTTTTATCAACAATTATTTATTTAAACTTAACATAAAGATTATTAGCATCTAGGTACAACAAATACTTGATATCTTCGTTAGGATAAAAATTTTTCATGTACTTGTTATTAGCCTTAGAAAATCTATTGCTGCATTGAGATATTCCTCCTCTGATACCTGTAATCAAAATAGCAAATAGTATTTATAATGATTAACTCAATTATAAAAAGATAAGTAAAGTTTTAAAAAAGTACCTTTTTCAATGAATAGATGCATATCTATATCTTTAAGTAGTTGAATTTCAATTTTAGTGTACTTAAACATTGAGTCCCACGAGAGACCGGGAGCTGTATAGTATGCTGCAGGGTCGAGTTGATACACTTTTAAACAAGTCGTTCGAAAATTTTCAAAAACTTGAGTGAGAAGCAGAACATCGGTTTTCAAATAAAGCTCACTATATTGACCTAGATTTTTTATGCCAAATGTTTTCCAAACATTCTTTGCATATTCGTAATCTTTTTTTGTGATTTGACTACCCGTCAAACAACTCTTGAATTCTTTTCTGTTTGGTAGTTTCGAGTCATTTAACTTATCCGTAGAATCTAAATATTCATATGGGAACACACCCTTTTTTTTTAACAAATCAAGTTGTTATCTAGATAAATTAGGAAAATCTTTTTTAAATTCTTCATCAAGAATCTTAAAATCTGTTAAATTTGATGATAATTTATCCAATGATTCAGCTAAAAAATGATAACTATCAATGAATTTGTAGGTTATATCATATCCTTCGACATGTTTTTTCAATCCAATAAAATTTTCCTTATTATGAGGTATTATTTCAATTCTTCCTTTAAAACCTCTCGCAATGTCTCTTATTAAAATGTGTGAATCATACCTATAAGATGAAAAAAAGAAAATTAATATTACGATTTTTAACAATACAAACAATATGGACTATACCCTGAGAAATTATGCATTATTTATGATAATTACAACTAATTAGTGGTAAACAATGTAAAAAGACCTAATTAAATTTTTTAATGGTTCTATATGTTAAGTGCCAACGAAGTCACTTAACAACTCCCTAATTAAGCAGCCCGGGAAGGGAGTACGGACCGGGGCTCGCGGTCCCCGCACGTGTGTCGACGGGAGGAAAAACAGGGTCTTAATTTAATATAACTAAAATTCTTCACTTTACCTTAACTCTGGAGAACGGCGTGTCTGGTACGTCAGCTACAGGTGAGGTAAATGAGAAGCACAATCTTGGTCACTGGGTCCTTTATTTTAAAGCACCTAACTACACGAGCTATTTATAATTATTTTAATACAAAACTAATAACGAATATTACACACAAGAATACTTAGTAACTAATCGCGAAAATTCGTCCGCGCGCAATTATAACTTATATCGAACTGCTGCACGCGCTGCAGCTCTCTCGCCGGCCGGCCGGTAGCTTCCCCCGCCAGCACGACTTTTTCTCACCAAGGCGTTGGGCGGGTGAGGCTATCAGCGCGTGTTTCTAAAACAATTCACTTAACTAATAATTTAACTTATGTCTATTATGTGACAATACAAATATGTCACATAACAGCATCCCCTTCCCAAAGTGTTCACCGTCCTCGGTGAACTTAGGTATATGGTAGGTTCAAAGTATTTGGGAGAGAGATGGTGGGGTTTTTTTTTTTTTTTTTTTTTTAGGTTAAAGTCATTATTAGTTAGGTTTAAGTTAGTATTAGGGTCATTATTAATTGGTTAGAAGTTGCTTGTTTAATGTCTTAGGTGTAGGCTTCATTAAAATCGGGTTGGTTTCAGGTGTTCGTACATGTGTATAGTAAAGTTATAGTTAGGTTTAGTCTCAAGCATTATTAGGTCATTTAGTGCAAGATATGCTTTTAACACCAATATTATTCATCGTATTCTGACCCTTTTTGTATCTAGCAGAGAACGTTTGTTATCTCGACCAATGTACCGGAGGTAGAGCTACTTTCTTTCCGTCAGATCGGGCGCTACGCTTTACCCATTTAATTTCGGACTAATGAGTAAGGCTACTGCAAGGTCCCATGCTAACTCACTCGCACCTTAACCGCCGGACAACTTGGTCCAATGATTAGGGCTACGATGAATCGCAAGTCACGGTCTTGAGTGCATTTTGACTGAACTGTCCCAATGAGGGTAAGCTCTACTACCAAAACAGATCGAGTTTCAAAATGATAGTTCAACTGGTTTACTCTTGGATCTCTCTCTTTTTTTTTTTTTTTTTTTTTTTAGGCGTAATATTGTGGTTGATTAGTAGGACAATAGAAGGAAGTAAAATATTTAGCAAGTTATCTTTAGGTAGGATCTGGCTAGGAACCAGGGTTGGTGAACACTTTTCATCTAGATACCTTTATTCTCTGGCCTCGCGAGTAATGGTTGCATAGAAAAATTAATTAACGCATCATTTTACATTTCTCTTTTTTTTTTTTTTTTTTAATGGTCTTCTTATAGAATAAAACACAAAACCAAGCACACCTACATGCATTCGGCTTAAAGTTTACAGTCTCTCTCACAATCACTCTGATTTTCCTCTTTAGTTATCGCTTAAGATTACACTCTGACATTCGTTCACACCGTATATTATATAAATTGATTTAAACTTTTCGATGATTTTCACTCTTTTCACTACTCAGGACACTTTTTATTATTATTATTATTATTATTATCATATTCTCTCATTCATTCTTTTCACACACACTTTTAGGTTGTCCATGTACATTGTCTTAAGGTCTCTATCAATGTTTATCAATTTCGTCCGCTGTTGTTCTTGCCTTCTCCTTTGGTAACGGTTTAGGTCAAACTATATATTATTATTATATATATTTTTCATAGATATATTTCATACCCAGATTTCTTATATTTTCTTTATCTTTTGTATGACTTTCAATTGGGTGGGAGATGAATTTGGTCCGTTGGCTTCCAAGGAGAGATCCTGTTGATTCGGTTTATCGATACCTGCGTTTACTGTCGTCGGTTGATGTTTTAATTCTACTGACGCTGGCGGTTTTGGTTTTGGTCTGTCCAAATTTTCTTCGAAATCTAAGTCAAGTAGATTGACTTCCTCGCTTGTGTTGCCTTTTTCTATGAACACAATATTTTCTTGGTTTAGATACTGGAGTTGCCTTGCGCAGATTTGGTCATGATACCGGAATGTCTTGATGTTAATTAAAGAACCGCACACATGTCTCTTGGTTTCTTCACAGCTCCGTGACTTTTTGTGGAACGCGGCATATTGTGGTCTATATTCCGGGTTACTATATTTCAATGCTTTTGCTGCATCCTCGTGATTAATGTACCGCACATATCCCCATCCTAATTGCCCGTGACGGTCCACCAGGGTGTGGTAATATTCTAAACGACCAAATTTCGCGAATTCTTTAAAAAATAGTTCGTCTCGATATTCCGTGGGGATGCTTTTGGGTAGCAAGCAAAATAGTCGATGCTGATCTCGATCTCCATTGGTTGTTGACGTGCCTGTTTTCATTTTACTGTTGGTCCATACGGTTTGACGTGGCCTTACGTCGTTCAGTTTAGCGCTTTCCTGCGTTGGTTGTATTTCTTCTCCATTGTCTAAAATCAAGCATGCGTTAATTCCGATTTTACTGGTTAATTCTCTTGTTGCTCGTGGAGTTCGCAGCTCATACGGCGTTTGCATTGGTCTTTTTAAATTAGGAGTCTTTCTCATCGGGGATTTAAGTTTGTTCAACTCAGGAGACTCTGTGTTAGTTGCGACATCTCTTTTAGGGTTTGCTTTTGTCTTAGTTCGCACATGGCAGTCTCGAACTTTATCGGCATCCACCAGACGAGAGAATGCAACCAAGGACACACTGTCTGTTGATCCTATTGATTCCACTCTGCCCGCTTGGATAGGCCCAAATCTTTCGAAACCCCGCAGAACTTCCCACAGTCGTACGTTATTAGAATGTTTTACCCGCACTATTCTCTGATCCTGCCCAGGTACTTCATCTAGGATTTCTTTAACTGGTTCTAGTACTTCTCTTGGATTCATGTTGTTGCTTTGGTCTGGTGTTCTGAAACAGTTTATTTTCATTGGTCATATATATAGTTCAAAAAAATACTTTTTTTTTTTTTTTTTTTGGTCTTATAGGGGTTAATTATCAACTTCAGGATGTTGGTAAGGGTTTTTGGCGCTTCTAGTTTCCTTCAACTGATGGGTACTTGACTCTCCTTCCTTTAGCTGGCTCTGTCTTTTCTTACATGCTTCAAGGGGAATGTTTTCTTGATTTTCTGATTGGTCTGGGGAACCAGGTTTTCTTGAACGGGTGGTACGTATATATAATGCCAGCCCGATCACAATAGTTACCAATGCAGAGCAAAGCTGCTTAGTCCAAGTCCGGTATGCCAGTGAATCGTCTTCTGGTGCTCCTCTAATGCGTCTTATTGTGTAATGATTTCTCGTAAAGGTTGTCCGGGAAGGGATTGCCAATCACCCACCGGTACAGGTTTCTTAGCCCAAGGTAATTGTTCCATTTTCGTGGCGTGATCAGCCAACTTTGGGTATAACTTAGTAAGAGTAAGGTTGATTTTAGGTCTATAAAAATATTGTTCCTTTCGTGCATAATGTTCTGGATTTGGTAGTGTAATTCCCTCGGCTTTCCCCACGCATTGAGATGCCATTTGAAGGATTCCCAATCCTCTCAGTCCGATAGTGAAGGCCCCTTGTGGACAAAGCAGACGTATAGATTCTTCTTTGGTTAATGAAAATAACCAAGATCCTTCCGATGCCAAGTAACTCCATTGGTTTTGCACATAAGGGTGAAATCTCACATCACACAATTTAAGAGCTTCTGCAGTAGGTCGGACATACAGTGTTGCCTCGCAACTGGGAGCCTGGGAGGTTTCCCAAATCCCCATATCCGTATTACACAAATATCCTTGTTGTAACTTTTGACAGCTGTCAAAATTGCGTTGGTCGAATTGAAAGTATTGCAGCAGGTCTTCGCTGGTTCCTAAATATTGATGACTGGGCTGTACATAGGCAGAGCCATTAAAAGTCGGACTGATTGCTTGCGGTGCTGCCAATGGATGTACCCTATGCAGATTATACGTTAGATGATCCGTCAGTGGCACGTATAGTGCTACTAATAGACGTTGTTGATCCTTCACTAGCTCTACTCGTGAAAGTCGAGAGATTTCATCTAGACGCCAGTGGTTTTCGTCTATGGGTAATTCGAGATTTTTAGTAGTTTGCTGAATTTCATTTCGCATTTGGCTCAAAAATTCTGGCGGTATCAACCCAGGGGCAAGTTCTCCCTTTTGTCCTAGCATCATGATGGTTAGCAACTTCTGATGCATTTCGGTGAGTTTGTTCAAATGGCGCATGATCCGTTGGGCTTGTAAGTGTAAAACCCATTCCAATCGAGTTTCGTGCGTTCTTAGTACCATTTGTTGCATTTCCTCGATTTTTTGTTTCTCTTCTAACGTGTCATTTCGAAGTTTAGCTAGTGTTCCAATAACAATGTGTGCTTGTTGTTTTTGCAATTTGATCAATTGGTTTTGGTCATGTTGCACTTGGTCAATTTGTTGTCGCGCCAACTCTACACCCTCTACCGTAGCGAGTCCGAACAGGCTTTGGCCTAAGGTGCCTATTATTCCAAACGGTGCCATTCGTTTATTGCGTTTTGATGTACTTATTTCGGTCACATTAGGTCGGTCAAATTCTAGGTCGTTCATTCGGTCTAGTATTTCTTTCCTTAAGTTTCTTAAGGCTTGATAGGTTACATCTAGACTGCTCTCATCCACCACGCCTCCACAAGGGGGTTCTCCTCCTAGTTGCTGGCATCTATGGATGAGGGCGTCTATGTGGTCCTGTACTTCATGGTTGTGCAACAACTTTTCCACTTCCACTGATATGATTATTTTCCAATCAGCACGCCGGAGATGTACCACCCCCACTTTTTCATAGTATAGGCCTGGGTTGGTTTGGAGGGAGGTGAGGTTGTAGGTCTTTTCCCCCAAAACCCTTGTGAAGCTTGATAGTATCAGTAGTAGTTTCCACATTTCCTATAATCATAATATCAAATATTAGTTAGTCTCATGGGTTCTTTCGTGGTCTGACGGGACACTCATGAGCTTGTCGGCATGTTTTCTTATCTTCTTGCCGTTAGGCAGTTCTAAGACAACATTATTCCGTCCCAGTATTTCGACGATTTTCAGCGGTTTCTTATAACAACTATCAAATTTCGAAATACGGGGCTCTGACAGAACCCATGCGTACCCGCCAGGCTTCCCACAGAATTGTCTGGTCTTTTTGTCATATCGGGTTTTGGTCTTGATTTTCGTTGCAATCTCCCTCTCGCCCGCCTGTACTTGCATCTCGTCCAGGCGGCGTATTAGGTCTTGTAGATACAAATTATAGGTCCTCAATTTCTCCTCCGTAGGAATTTTGATTAGAAATCTGGCTACTTTTCCATAAACCAATTCGAACGGTGTGAAATTTGTTGCTGCATGTACGCTGGTATTATAGGTAAATGTTGCAAAAGGGATTAGCCGGTCCCAATCATTGTACTTCTCGGAGTATACTCGGACGAAGTCCATTAACGGAGCATGGCTCCGCTCAAGCGATCCATTAGTCTGAGGCCTGTATCCAGAGGTACTCAATCTATGGACCTTAAACAGCCTTAATAACTCGTCTATGAGTTCCGCTAGAAAACTTTTTCCGCGGTCTGACAATAAAGCTTTCGGCGCTCCGAATTGACATATCAAATGTCTTACCAATGCATCTGCAATGGTGCTGTTGCACTGCATGGTCAGCACATGTTGGTTCCCCGATGGCGTAGTACGCAGTTTCCCGACTGTGTCAACGGAAATTTTGTCGAACGCTTCGATCGGTGTGTCCGTGAGAATCAACTCTTGTCTCGTCTTGCAACGGTTGATTTTCTTTTCCCTACAGCTCGTACAACGCCGAACGTAGTCCAGGACATCGTTTCTCATGCCTTTCCAATAATATCTCTCACGGATTTTCTGATAAGTTTGATTGATTCCTTTGTGTCCACCAGCCAAACTGTTGTGCAGCAACTCTATGATTTTTGGTCTTTCCGATTCCTCAGGCAGCACAGCAGTGCCGAAGCATATCGTGATTTGATAAGGAGTTTTGTCAAAAACATCTCGAAGGAGTTCTTCGAGAAGACCGGGTTCCAGTTGGCTTGACATGTCCCCTTTTCGGGCTATTCGAAAACCTTTAAGATTTCGTCGCCCCAGGAGATGTTTTAGGCTTTGCATCGTCTTGCGCACCACTGCTGGGTCAATGGAGTCATAATAATGGTCCTTTATTATTAAGGAGAGTACATTATGATTTTTGTAAGGTGTGATCAGAATTTGTCCCTTTTGAGGGCGTTTTCGCTTCAATTCAGCTGGGTCAATGGCGTTCAGATCTGCCAACAATCGGCTTATGGAACCATCGGGTATACAATCTCGTGCCATAAAGTGTACAAGGTTGTCTCGTTTATAGGTCAGGCAATTCCGGCTTCGCAAGATTTTACCCTTTACACGTGCTTCTTCAGCTTTGGGTGTCTCCTCTTGGCTTGAGGCGCTTTGTCTGTTAGGATCCCAACATTGACTATAGTCCGGGGGATCATTTTGTTGCCAAGTGATTTCTGGTAAGAAGAAGGGTAAGTCCTCTTGGGCAGGCTGACTAAATTCCAACACAACTGGTGCGTTGATTTTACTCTCATCAATCGTCTCCAGGTTAGGTGGTTTGGATAGCCTCTGCCGGTTGGTTCGAATGTCTGGAGTGCTACTTGCCAAATTCTTTTCCAATGTCACTCGGGGATCTATTGAAATTTCCGTTCGTTTTGGCCAACTGACAACGGATTGTTCGGGCTCCTGTTCATTGTCCGCTTCCTCGTTTCTTTCATCATCAGTTTCTGCCTGTTCGGAAGAGCGACGATCTATCTCCTGCTCCGTACTGACGTTGGCCCTTCTTACTAATTCTTGGATCCGTTGAGTCATAATACTGTCGTCCTGATTTTCTCCATCATAGGGGTCTGCCTCTTGCAGCATTTCCCTGATTTCTGGATCGACTTCCTCGCCTTCAGAATAGAGTCCTCGGTCTTCCGTTTCCTTTGAGACATATTTTGCATCACCATCTGAAAAGTGAGAAGGGGCCTCGCCCGGGTCTACTTCCGGTAAGCCGCACCATTCATGGGTGCGATCGAAATGCTCCTGTAAGCTTTGATTTAGCTTATCTTTTCCTTCTTGCAAGGTCTGCTTCAGTGATTCCATTTGAGAAATTTCTTCTTGATCATCGTCCTCATTGACTGTTTCTGTTTCAGTAGGGGTAACGGCACTAACTTCAACTTCGGACGAAGCGATCATCGAGTCGTAATGGCCGCTGATTTCTTCTTCACTAAGAGACTCGTCCACCGTGGTCTCATCTCGCAACCCACTTTCCTTAGCGTCAGGGATAGGTACCCCTCTTTCTAGGTCGCTTGTCTCATCTGAGCCGCTATTTTCAGATGGGTTTTCTGAAGATTCGGTTTCCGGTGTCGGTTTTGAAGTCGTGCTATTGTCCGACTTCGTGTCATCGATCAGTTTCTTTTTATGGGGACTGACCAATTCTCGTAGATGGGGAGGTATAGTTAGTAAGCCGGGACGTGAGGTTGTTGGTAGGGTTTTCTTAGCCCTAGTGCGTTGGGCTATTACACTGTGATCTAATTCAGGTGGTTGCTTATTAGTTTTGGATCCCGGTGGCCTTCCCCGCCGGGGAGGATTTTCTTCCTTTTCCGGTTGACCTCGACGCTTCGGGGCGGAGGTTTCCCCACTCGTTGATGCTTTCGGTTGTCCCTGTTCTGACACTTTAGGTGTAGTCTTAGATGTTCCTGGATTTGAAGATTGCTTTTTTCCTTTCTTCTGAGGAGGAATTTTGTTCCGTTCGTGCTGGCTCTTTTCTAAGACGAGCACCTTGATCATGGGTAGGGTGAGGTTAATTTCCTCCTCGGGGATAGGTTGATCTGTCGGGTTCCGAGACAAAACATCCGCATTGATGTTTAGTCTTCCGGGTTTATATTTAAAATCATATTCAAAATCAATAAATCTCAGCATCCACCTGAGCATTTTCTTCCCAGGGTCTCGTTGGTTATGCATCCAACTGAGAGGCTCATGATCGCTGATTAAGGTAAATCTTCGTCCCAGAAGGTAGGTACGGAACTTCCGCAGCGCGTGCAACACCGCGACACATTCTTTCTCCGTCGTGCTATAGTTTAGTTCGTTTTTTCTCAAGCTTTGTGACAAGTAGGCTATTGGATGGTCGAACCCATCTTTTTCCTGACTCAGCACTGCACCTATTGCATATTCACTAGCGTCGGTAGTCAGGGTGAATTTCTTGTTGAAATCCGGGAACTGGAGGATAGGAGCCTCACAGAGCTTCTGTTTCAGCGCTTCAAAACTCTCCTCCTGAGCAGGGCCCCACTCAAACTTGACGTCTTTCCGGGTCAAATCGAATAAGGGTTTAGCTATCTTGCTGAAGTCTTTTATAAATCTTCGGTAGTATCCCACAAGTGCAGTAAAGGATCGGATGTGGGTAACTGTGCGAGGTCTTCGAAAATTCCTGATTGCCTCTATCTTATCTGGATTCGGTTCACATCCTCTTTCTGACACAATGTGCCCCAAGAACGGAACTTCCCTTCTGAGGAATTGTACTTTATCTGGTTGGAGCACAAGCTTCGCTTCTCTGAGTCGGTCAAAAAGTAACTGCACTTTACGCAGATGGTCCATCAGATTTTTTGCGTATATGATGATGTCGTCCAAATAGACCAACATTTCGACATTTTGCAGTCCCATGAGGATCAAATCCATCATCCTCTGAAACGTGGCGGGCGCATTTTTGAGCCCCATGGGCATTTTCTTGAATTGCCAATGCCCATTTAGCGTTGAAAACGCTGTTTTAGGTCTATCTTTCCTTTTCAACGGTATCTGGTGAAACCCGGAGGCTAGGTCAAACGTGGAGAAGTAGGTAGCATCTCCTAATTGGTCCAGAATGTCTGCTATGTTGGGTAGTGGATAGAAGTCTCCGATTGTCTTCTTATTGACTTCTCTGAAGTCTACGACCATCCGCCATCTTGGACGGCCTTGACTGTCTCTCTTTTTTGGTAAAATCCAGACGGAAGACTGATAGGGAGACGTGGAAGGCTCGATAATATCATCTTTCAGCTTTTTCTCTATGTCCTCTCGCATCACCTCTCGATGTACGGGAGGGTGGCGATATTGTTTCACATGTACAGGGATGTTGTCCTCGGTTATAATCTCGTGCTCCACCTTGTCCGTACAGGAAAGCTTATCTCCAGGCAGCAAAAAGACATCATGATATTTTTCAGCAATCAATTGCACTTGGTCTCGCTCTTCGTCACTCAGTAAGCTCGTATCCAAGAGCTCCATTACTTCTTTTACTCGCTGTTCGGGGTTGACCACTGGCTCGCATTCTTCACTCGAACTCGATTCGGTGTCGAACCCATTTGCCTGGTACTCACAAGGTATAAGTTCACTAGGATTCACTGTAATGGTAATATCTTCCTCAGTGGTGTTAACGGCAAAAACCTTACAGCTACCTCCCTCGTTGGTGACCAAGGCATTCCCAATGAATACCCCTGGGGTATCACTCAACGCCGGAAGATAACCCGTACGTACGGCACTGTTAATCAGATTCACACTGATCACTTGGCGGTTTCGCTTTTTTATGATCCATTCTACAGGTGATGCTTTCACTGCAGCATCTCCTGATGTTGGTCTATCTGATGGCCCGGGTTTTACTTCCGGGTCACTCGCCTTTTTGTTGAGGTCAGGACTTACGTCCGTCTTCGCGTCTGATGTCAGCTTTGCCGGGGCACTTGTAGAAGGTTGTTTTATCACCGGCCTATCCGCTCCTCGGTCACATTTTGGTTCCACCGGATTGGGGCATACTCCGCCCGAGTTAGTTTGGTATATCTCTTCACTGTTTTGATGACGAGGTGCCAGTCCTCTTTGTTGGTCCAATTCTGCGTATCCTTCTTCATCAATAAAGGATATTGGGTTCATAACATCTTGGCTAAGCATAACCTTGTTTTTGTAGTACGAGATCACGGCCTCATTTTCTTTCAGAAACGAACGTCCCAAAATTCCGTCATAACGGATAGGAAAATTTTCGGACACTACGTGGAATAGCACTTTTTGGTTACCTATATCCATCCAGGTTATTCCAAGGGTCGAGACTTCCTGCGCAGCTATTCCTATCAATGGTATGGCGGCTGCCGTTTCAATCTCCGCATCTAGGTCTAGGGCTGACAGTTTGATCAAATTCACGGCAGACCCTGTGTCGAGCATCAGCACCACATGCCGCTGCTCGTTTGAGAGGTATATCCTCACATGCGTTCCCGGATCTGGGTCTATTCCGAGTTTAGTAAGTCCCTGACTGTCCGCAAGGTGGATGGCCGAAGGGACCCAACTTGGATCTTCATGGTTTGTGCTGCTGGAGGGGCAGTCCCCTGATGCATCATTAAGTTTGGCGTTCCCTGCTGCTGGCTCGCCACCTGATTGGGGCGAGCCATCTGGTAGTTTAAAGGCTGTTGATATGGTGGGGTCGGGCGTAACTCGTGCTCCTCCATGGTGACTGCATGGCACTGCGCTGGCAACATTGGCAATGGTCCCGGCATGCGGGACTGCATGGGGGGACCGTTGGGTCGTGGTCCCGGTGTCGAGCCAGGAGGTTGTGCCCAACCTTGATTAGGTCCCACAGGGGGTCCTGAGTATCGAGGCCAGGTTTGTTGAGGCATCTGCGGAGGCCCCATGAATTTTGGCCAATTATAATTGGGTGCGGCCCCTCGAACTGGGGGAATACGGTCCGGGTCGAAGGTACGGGTCCTGGGTGCCGGTCCCGACCGTTGGCTTGGTCGGGGGGTCCCATAATTATAAAAATTATTCCCGGCCGGAATCTGGCCATTTGGGTTCGACATTCGGGGATTGTAAGGGTTAACGAATGGGGGTGCCCCAGTATGCCGCCTGCGATGGTTGAGCTCTTGCCCAATTGTGTGTTTGTTGAGGAGCACCGTATCCATTGGTAGGATATTGGTAATAGACTTCGCAGGCCTGTACTTCGGGAGTCTCAGGTTCGAACTTCTCCTCATAAGTTGGCCATTCTTCCTGATTTTCATTTTCCTCTGTCCACTCCTCCATGATAGGTCCTTCCTGGACCCAGCCGATGTACGTGAGTCTTTCGGCCTGGCCGGTGCGAGGATCTTGTCGATAGCTGCCACCTCGAACCCGTCCATCGGGTATGATGTTGGCCTCTATACGAGACACAATTCGCACAGCCTCTTTATAGGCTGCCTCCAGGGTCGCAGGCTGTGTAGCGTCAACTGACCTCCCTAAATCACCGGGTAACCCCCTGATAAAAACGTCTACCGCGGCTTCGGTCAGAGGCGTCATCATGGCTTCTTCGAACTGCGGTCCTTTTTCCTCCTGAAGGGCTGATCGAGCGCAATTCAACAGGATATTAGTTTGGTCTTGAAAACTGCCGATAGTGTCACCCTGCCTCATCCTCAGTGAGTGTAAGCGAGAATTATAGTAAGCAAACCCCTTGCCTGGGGCGAACCTTTGCTTGAGGTGGGTGCAAAGATCTTTAATGGAGGTAAAGGCCTTCCCATAGGTACAATCCTTCGCCTGTCCTCTCAATCGGCCTAAAACAGCCCTCAAGTAGTTTTTCTTCTGATCCTCCCCAACGCTGGCCTCGCCATTCTTGACGTCTTGAAGAAAATCTTTGAGGGGGATATTGCTCCCATCATACGTGCTTAAACCTGCGATAGAATTCTGTAAGCTGAGATTACTAGCGAGGCTGAGCAAAGTACTACCCATGGCTGCTGACATCGTGGCCACTTCCACTTCGGGGGCAGTAATTCCACCGCCATTGGTTGGTTCTGTAAACTGGGCGTTGGTTTTACCCGTCATTTCGTGTCTTTTGAGCCCGACTCACACACACTCTCAAGGATAGGGTGTTTCGGTCTTAGGTCGGATTGGTCAAAAGGCTAGGTCAAGACAATTGGGTCCAATTCAACTTGGGTTTTAGGTCAAGATTTATATGTATTCTGATATCTATATATATATGGGTATTCAAGCTTAAAGTCTAATAAGGGGTTGAATTCATAACTCAATTAAAATTACAAATTAAAACAAAGCAAGAGATTCGGTCCTACAACTCCTCCGGGCTGCTAATATTTCTCCTCGCCCTCACTAAACCGATTAATCGATGCTGATTCTCACTTTTCTTCTTCTTTTTTTTTTTTTTTTTGATTACAATTAATATTTTAAAATTAATCGATTTAATTATTTATTCATTCAGGGGTCTATATCCTGCCTTAAATAAAATTATTCAATACAAAACTAAATTAGTCCTCCGTTGCACGCGCTTTACACGCCGGCCGACCGGCACAGCGGACGGATAGAGAATGAAGTGAAACGGCGATAAGCGGACAACGGCACAAAGAAGAACAGCGCTTAATGCTATATATTCGCTCCACACTCTCCCACCTGATCGACACGGCGGACGGATAGAGAATGAAGTGAAACGGTGATAAGCGGACAACGGCACAAAGAAGAACAGCGCTTAATGCTATATATTCACTCCACACTCTCCCACCCGATCGACACGGCGGACGGATAGAGAATGAAGTGAAACGGCGATAAGCGGACAACGGCACAAAGAAGAACAGCGCTTAATGCTACTCTCGCACGCGCTACTGTTGTACCAGTGCTCGTTGGTCCCTACTTTTCCTATCCTAGTCTTAATCTACGCTATCTCACTTATGCCCCTGATAAATAAAAACAAACAAAATTTGAAAATTAAATTCTAACTTCGAAAATAATCCTAAATATCTCCAAAAAGTCAATAGTATAAAATTTAACTTAAATTTTAAAACACGCGAGAAAAATATTATTTTTAATAATAAATTATTAATAATTATGAATTTTGAAACAGCAGCAATTGAGTCTACAATTTCCAACTCAATTCTCACCGTTTATCGCTGACAATGTTGCACGTGCAACTTTGTCAGCGAGAACCCGGCACCGGATGTAACCCGATACTTTTACTAAATTATAATTATAATCTAAAATTAACTAATAATTCTATTTCAAATTATAAATTTTTTTTCTTTTAATCTTATTTAAAATTTACTTACGAAATTTAAATCTAAATTCTAATTTAAATATTCTACAGTTCTTACTATACTACAAGACTATTAAGCCGATTAATAGTCTTGGCAAAATTTTCTATTTTACCTAAACTTAATGTTTTCCCCCGGGGGACCTAACTACGCTATCTGCTACCAGTTTGTTAAGTGCCAACGAAGTCACTTAACAACTCCCTAATTTAGCAGCCCGGGAAGGGAGTACGGACCGGGGCTCGCGGTCCCCGCACGTGTGTCGACGGGAGGAAAAACAGGGTCTTAATTTAATATAACTAAAATTCTTCACTTTACCTTAACTCTGGAGAACGGCGTGTCTGGTACGTCAGCTACAGGTGAGGTAAATGAGAAGCACAATCTTGGTCACTGGGTCCTTTATTTTAAAGCACCTAACTACACGAGCTATTTATAATTATTTTAATATAAAACTAATAACGAATATTACACACAAGAATACTTAGTAACTAATCGTGAAAATTCGTCCGCGCGCAATTATAACTTATATCGAACTGCTGCATGCGCTGCAGCTCTCTCGCCGGCCGGCCGGTAGCTTCCCCCGCCAGCACGACTTTTTCTCACCAAGGCGTTGGGCGAGTGAGGCTATCAGCGCGTGTTTCTAAAACAATTCACTTAACTAATAATTTAACTTATGTCTATTATGTGACAATACAAATATGTCACATAACACTATAATTTTTAAAAATTGCAGTTTAATAGATTTTTATGTTTAAAAGAACGTATATATTATTTTTACATCAAAAAATCTCAGTAATAGATGCTTTTGGTGAAGCGTACCTTTATTATGTCCTGTAATTCCGCAGGGAAAAAAGTATATATCTTTGTTTTTCATTAAAATAAACCCCACAAACGTATTCCTGAGACTTGAAAATTAAATCTTTTGTAATTTAGAAATCATTTTAGTCTTTAAACACCGAATAAACAAACAATTTGAAAAAAAAATTGTGAAGACTTTTGTCCTGTGATTCCGCAGCTCAATAAAGCGAATTGGACGTCGTCTGCTATATGTGATTTTACGTACGAGATTTTTCCCGACGCATTTACTCTGTTGAATTTGTTCGTTTTAATGTGGTTATCTATCAGTGACAAATTTTTCTTTGTACCTGTTTTTATTTTTTAATAAACAATGAGCAAAAAAAAGAATGAAGAAATAGAGTAACTACTGCAACTTATACGTGTTCATTTTTTAACTTCTTTTAGCTAATATGAACAATATAAATGTTTATTTTGCATGGCCAAATAAATTTTTAGTAACCTTATTATTAGTATCAACAAAATAAATTGTGATTTATGAATTTAGAGAACTTTTTTTTTATTAATATTATCCTAGAAGTGGCCGACTTTTTTACTTTTGCCCATATACAAAACAAAAAATTTACTTTAAACGGAAAATTTAAACTTAACATCAACTAAACTAGTTCTCATTTCAATCTTAAAGGTTAAAATAATTAGTGTTACCGTTGTTGTTATCATCTGCATCTTCATTTGTCAAATGATTTGTGACTTGAAGATTTGCAGGGTTCAAACCATAATTTCTTTGGCAGGTCATACCCATTTTCAAACCCAACATTTCAAACCCGTTCGTACGTACCACTACTATTTCCTTCAAAATAAGCAATACAGCCTCATAACGCTGGGCGTTCGAATTTTTTTAAATAAATAAATAAATTATCTAACCACTAAGCAATAACATGCTTGTCTTTAAAAAGTTTTGAGAAATTATAAAAAAAAAATGTACTAAAAAGTAGAAAATAAAATTTTAATACTGCTAAATTCTTTCAAAGTACTATTAAAGATTTAATATAAATAGAACAAACAAAATTTCGTGATGACTCTAAACAAAAGCAAACAAAAGGGGCTCTAAAGATGACTTAAATTTAAGGCGTACGGCTGTGTTTCATCAAGTGCCCCATGCTTTCGTTTAGAGTCATCATGAAATTTTGTTTGTTCTATTTATATTAAATCTTTTAAAGTACTTTGAAAGAATTTAACAGTATTAAAATTTTATTATTATATATAATTTGGTTATTATTGAAATTTTTATAATCCTTTTTACAATTATAATATTTGAAAACATTTTTTTTATTCAAATATATTGATAACTACCAAATTAGAACCCTTGCAGAACTCATCAAGTCATCCTTGCAAAATCTGGCCCAAACTCTCGAAGATGACCTCCAGGTTCTCCAGGTACACCCGTCATCGGCGACCTGGCTGTCCAGGTTCAAACTTCTTTCTCATATGCTCTAAAACACCCCCGAACTCTATCCAAAGTCATACTCCGAGAATTCGACCGAACTCTCGGAGATGACCCCCAGGTACCCCGGACACCTCCATCATCGGTGACGTGGGTACCTAAGTTCAAATTGCTTCGATAAATATTTCAGAACTTCTCTCAAAGTCATCCCTGAAGAATTTAGCCCAAATTCTCGGATATGACCCCCCAGGTACCCCCGTCATCGGCAACCTGGAGGTCCAGGTCGAGAAGTGACTACGGATTAGTGTAATGTAATCCAAAACTAGACCCTCCGCAAAATTTCAGAATTCTAGCTCTTACAGGCTCCAAGTTATAGAGCTTGGCAGTTTTGAACATACGACGACGACGACGACGACGAAAAACCACAGTGAGTTAAAGAAAAGCATGTAATAATAATAGTAATAATAATAATAATAAAATGAAGTAACTGCTTTTTGGGACGAGAAAGTTTTATTGTGGTAAGATTTTTGCTTAATGATTTGATGTTTAACGATAGCTCAAAATTTTAACGAATAACGCAATCGTTCGTAAAACTGATCGTTTCGAATTCGTTAAATCTCAGAATAAGGCCCCAGGCGTACGATGGGCCTTCAGGGCCGTAACGAAGCTTTAGCCACGCGAGCTACAAGCGCAAAGCTACGCGTCAGCAGATCGGTGGCCTCGAGCGGTGGCCTTGATTGCGCGCTAGTATAGTGCATAAGAAACGTCCGGAGCGCTCGATGTCAGGTGATGGGACGAACCCCAATCAGCGGGCTTGACCGTGTGCTGACAGGGGCAGAAAAGCTTCTAGAACATTCGAGTAGAGCGACGTGGCAACCCCTACCAAGGGGGCCCGGCTGACGAAAATCCGCATGACCGCGGATATAAAAACTACGGACACGAGGCCTCGGCAGCGCATAATTACGGTAAAACTCACTACACCCTCTCACTTCCTCTCTCGGGAGATAGTTCAGTGAGGAATAAAGAACGATTTAATCATCAATACGGAGTAATAAATTTCTCTCCCGGTGTACGACCTAAATCCCTTTTGGTATCGTTTAGCTTGCCTAAACGACCAAAAGCCACCTATCCTCAGGAGATATGGACGTCAAGGACGTCACAAGAGTAATAATTTGAAAAAATGTAAAAAATATTTGCAGCTTGAAATAACTTGGTCAAATGATTAAAAAATGCAGATCGGCGGACATTCGAGCGGCACCCATAAGAGCTAATGACAAAAAAAATATTATAACTTGAAAGAAAGAAACTTTGTCCTGCGCATGATACACTAACGCACATAGATCTCGACTCGTACGAAAAACATTTATAGTTCAAAACAGTAGGATCGACTTAGCTTATTTTTGGATCGAACTCTTGGATATTTTTTTTATATAGAACGAGAAAAATTTTTATCGTTCTAATTTTAGTTTTTTTCGTTCTTATCTTCTTTAATTTTTAGACCTGAGTGACTAAATGAATTATTAAACGCACCAAACTAAAACCTCGGACCATAACTAGACTGTTTTTCTAGCGACAAAAAAAAAAAAAAAAAAAAAAAAAAAAAAAAAAAAAAAAGATGGATAAAAAAGCAACGATTTTTTTTGGACAGTCCCAGATCAAAAATTACATCGTGCTCAGTGATCCTCAGTTGCGCTAAATTGAGCAATCTTAACCCATTAAGTCCGAGGATTTTTTAAATTTTTGATGGTTTTCGAGCTGGGAAATCTTGGGGAAAATTTTGAAAAATTTATATCTAAATACCCTACCCCCCCTATTTTCAAGTATGCCCTACACGATGGTATAGTTTATAAAACTCAAAAATTCGATTTTCATTTGTTTATTTACAAAATAAAAAAAAAAATGTTTTTTTAGCTTTTTTTTTTTTTTTAATCGAAAAATTGAGTGGTAAAAAAAATTTTTACACACTTAAAAATATGATCACAGGTGATCATGGATTTCAAAGTTTCCAAATCTTCTTTAAAATTGCAGCTGTGATTTTTCTAAACAAAAATGCACCCGAAAAACTGCGACGAAAAAAATCGTGTACAGCAATACAGCAGTCGAAGGCGAAAAAAAAAAATGAGAAATCAAAAAATAAAAAATACCACCATTTTTTACGCTAAATTTCAAGAGTAAAATATACTTAGCTTTTTTTTTCATTGCGGCCACCGTTTTTTCATAAAAATTCGTTGAAGTTGGGATTATCATGATATAACCACTGCAATTCTTTTTCCTGCACCTGTAGCGAATTTATCTAGCAATTAGATGGAAAAAAATATCGAAATAGAGGTTTGGGTTCCACTGATTACGAATTTGAGGTTTAATGTGCGATATTAGAATAATTGGGCCTTATATTATGGGACCCAGAAACAAAAATCGAGTAATGAAAAAATAAAAAATAACTTCTTTTTCTCCGTAAAAATTTAAAATCAAAATGAACTTGTTGTTTTTTAATAGGATCTTGGTATCCTGGCGGATTCTCCTAATAATTGAAATTTGCTAAAATTATTAGCCAAAGTCTTTGAGCAGCGGCCCTGGTGGAACTTATCATCTGCCAGGGTAAAAATGTCATTTGACCAACTGTTCTTTATTCACTTTTGTCACCTTATTTATTTGTATATTGTTTAAACGGTACGCCACCTAGCGGATTCTAAAGTATTAGGAGAATCCGCCAGGATACCAAGATCCTAATAAAAAACAACAAGTTCATTTTGATTTTAAAATTTTACGTAGAAAAAGAAGGTATTTTTTATTTTTTCATTACTCGATTTTTGTTTTTGGGTCCCATAATATAAGGCCCAATTATTCTAATATCGCACATTGGACCTCAAATTCGTAATCAGTGGAACCAAAACCTCTATTTCGATATTTTTTTCCATCTAATTGCTAGATAAATTCGCTACAGGTGCAGGAAAAAGAATTGCAGTGGTTATATCATGATAATCCCAACTTCAACGAATTTTTATGAAAAAACGGTGGCCCCAATGAAAAAAAAGACAAGTATATTTTATTCTTAAAATTTAACGTAGAAAATGGTGATATTTTTTATTTTTTTGATTACTCATTTTTTTTTTCGCCTTCGAGTGCTGTATTGCTGTACACGATTTTTTTCGTCGCAGTTTTTTGGCTGCCATTTTGTTTAGAAAAATCGCAGCTGCAATTTTAAAGAAGATTTAGAAACTTTGAAATCCATGATCACCTGTGATCATATTTTTAAGTGTGTAAAAATTTTTTTACCACTCAATTTTTCGATTAAAAAAAAAAAAAAAAGCTAAAAAAACATTGTTTTTTTTATTTATTTTGTAAATAAACAAATGAAAATCGAGTTTTGAGTTTTATAAACTATACCATCGTGTAGGGCATACTTGAAAAGAGGGGGGTAGGGTATTAAGATATAAATTTTTCAAAATTTTCCCCAAGATTTCCCAGCTCGAAAACCACCAAAAATTTAAAAAATCCTCGGACTTAATGGGTTAAGTCATACCACGCTCGGTTCGGCTCACCCCAGGTCGACCAGCCACGGCGGCGATCGGGTCGGCTTAGCCTAGCTCGATCTGCCTTATGAGTTCTAGGCCAGCCAAAGCAGGCCGCAAACGGCTCGGTTGAGCTCTGCACATCTCGATCAGTCAAGGAAACGATCCGTGGCCGCGCTCGACTTGGTTTAGCTCGCTCCAGCTCTGCTTTTATGACAATACACTCAATGTTACTACCAACACAATGAAATTAAAAAATGATTATAAGAAATGCATCGAGAATATTAAGACTTATATTTAACAACTCGCAAATTTATATTCTACACACAGTGAGCATTTCGTTCTCGTCGCTATTAGGAGCACATGAATACCTAAGAGCTAATCACAGTAGGCCTAAGTGGCCACACCCACTAGCCTAAATTGTCTAGCCGTACTTCCCCAAACTTCTTACCATACACGCCCCCTTCCACATTTATACTTTCCGCTTACCTACACCTCGCCTCCAGACCTAATACGCACCGCTTACCCTTTCTTTTCCTCTCTCTTTCCCCACCTCCGCTCATCCTAATACAATAAAACGACGCTCGAGTTCTAAAAGCTGACAACTCAAAATTTTTTTTAATAGCATGACAATTCAAATTTTTTTTTTAAAAAATGACATCGCAGAGATTTCCTTTAGAAACATGACATCTCAGATATTGTTTTTAAAAAGTGACAATCGGTCGGGAAAATTCTTTTTCAAAAATTTTTTTTAGCCGGGATGATGAACGAATATTCTTGAAATTAGTTATCAAATTAACTGTATACCATAGACCTTAAACCCCAAAAACTCTGGGCTCCGAAATTCAACTAATTCATAAAAAAATAAATTAAAAATCTCCCAAGCTTCAAAACCACAAAACGCTGGGCATCCGAGTTTAATTTTTTGAATAAAATAATATAAATATACTGATCATCCCCCAAGCTTCAAACCCACAAAATGCTGGGCATCCGAGTTCAACGAAAAAACTGATTGGCTACCTCCCAAGCTCTTAGCCCCCAAAACCCTGGGCGCCCGAGTTCAACAACAAAACTGATTGGCTACCCCGAAAGGTATAAGTCCCCAAAACCCTGGGCAGACGAGTTCAACTAAAAAACTAATCGGCTCTGCCATAAGGGGCCATCCATTACTGATGTCACGCTTTTATGGTATATTCTGCTAATAGTGCAGCGCTATGAAACTATACCAAAAAACGTGAAATCATTAATGAACGGCTCCTAAGCTTTAAGCCCCCAAAACCCTGGGCGGCCGAGTTAAAAAAAATGCTGATTGGCTATCAGCTTTTTTGATGAACTCGGGCGCCTAGGATTTTGGGGGGTAGCGAATCAGTTTTTTTGTAGAATTCAGGCGCCAAGGGTTTTGGGGGCTTAGAACTTGGGGGGGAAGCCAATCAACTATTTTGTTGCCCGCGTAAAAATGGGAACCATGGGGAAAATGTTGGCAATGTATTGGCAATATCTGTTGGAAAAATATTGCCAAAACATGGGAAGTATGTGGGCCACATATGGGAAGGAATCATAGCAATCATATTAGCAATACTGCACTCAGAAACACTGGCCAACACTTCGCCAACATTTTGGTAAATTTTTTCACCTGAATTTTTCCAATATGTTTCCAATATTTTGCCAAAATTTTGGGTAAAGGTTTATACATTTTTTTTTTTTTATAAAATTTTTTTTTTTTTTTATTAATAGAGAAATAATAAGAACTGATAATTAAATATAAAAAGTTTTTTTTTCCAGAATCTTTAAAATATATGTACATGTTCATGCAATTCTTTTAAACCTTGTAATTTTTACAATTCCAACATTAAACCAATTAAATACTTAAATTTTCGTTTCGAGGCTGGTTGAAATGATTAAAAATTTTTTCGTAATTTTGAATGCATCAACTATATGAATGTAGCTTAAAGTTTTAGCAAAAAATTTCTTTAGATTTTTCATCCCAGCTCGCAAATTGAAGTAACACAAGTTTCATTTTTATGGACACAATAAATTTTGATCAGATTTTATGGGTAGAAGTTTTAAAGTAAAGATTTAACAGAACTAAAGAAAATTATTGATTAAATAAATAAAACATCCAAAGAGTCGATGCATGATCTATAAAAAAAAAAAAGAAATCGGCAGGAGCTTTTGATTTTTGAGTTGACGCAGCTCGCCAAACCCTTGGCGCCCGAGTTCTACGAAAAAACTGATTGGCTGCCCCCCAACGTCTAAGCCCCCAAAATCCAGGGCACCCGAGTTCAACGAAAAAGCTGATTGGCTACCCCCTTAGCTCTAAGCTCTCAAAACCCTGGGAACCGGAGTTTAACACAGAAGCTGATAGCCAATCAGCATTTTTTTTTAACTCGGCCACCCAGGGTTTTGGGGGTTTAAAGCTTAGGAGCCGTTCATTAATGATTTCACGTTTTTTGGTATAGTTTCATAGCGCTGCACTATTAGCAGAATATACCATAAAAGCGTGACATCAGTAATAAATGGCCCCTTATGGCATAGCCGATTAGTTTTTTAGTTGAACTCGTCTGCCCAGGGTTTTGGGGACTTATAGCTTTCGGGGTAGCCAATCAGTTATGTTGTTGAACTCGGGCGCCCAGGGTTTTGGGGGCTTAGAGCTTGGGAGGTAGCCAATCAGTTTTTTCGTTGAACTCGGCCGCCCAGGGACAGTCAGAGGCAGCTTACCCGCCCCGCTAACCACGCTACAGCGTGGGGCGGCAGCTTCGTAAGGGGGCGGCAAAACCAAAAAACAATTTTTTTTTTTTTAGTAAGCGAAAAAAGATTAAGTTTTTTTAATTTATACTTTGAATTTAATAAACAACTGATCAATTATACCTTAAATTTTAAACCCCAAAATACCCTGGGCGCCCGAGTTCAACAAAAAAACTTATCGGCTATCCCCTAAGCTCTAAACCCCCAAATACCCTGGGCGCCCGCGTTCAACAAAAAAACTTATCGGCTATCCCCTAAGCTGTAAACCCCCAAAACCCTGGGCGCCCGAGTTCCACAAAAAAAACTTATCGGCTATCCCCTAAGCTCTAAACCCCCAAATACCCTCGGCCCCCGAGTTCAACAAAAAAACTTATCGGCTATCCCCTAAGCTGTAAACCCCCAAAACCCTGGACGCCCGAGTTTAACAAAAAAAACTTATCGTCCAACCCCCAAGCTGTAAACCTCCAAAACCCTGG
Organism: Encarsia formosa; assembly: GCA_038277355.1. Classification (NCBI taxonomy): domain Eukaryota; kingdom Metazoa; phylum Arthropoda; class Insecta; order Hymenoptera; family Aphelinidae; genus Encarsia; species Encarsia formosa. The sequence continues at coordinate 43,332,886 of CM076187.1, forward strand.
TTTCCGAGTGGAATAATTTTACAGGTTCAGCGTATTTGAATATCAAGTCCATAAAAAAATTTTTTTTTTTTTTTTTTGTTCCACAAAAACGTTGTGGTGTACTTTTATTTACATCACTTGAAAGTACTACAAAATAATAAAAAATCAATATAAAATAATATAATAAATAACCAATAAACAAGCGAAAATTTTTACGCTTTTCACGAATGTCTCTTTCATAGAAGCATTTATTCATAGTTAAAAAAAAAAAAATTTGTTGATAATGTGGCAAACAAAGAGCTTAACCACAAGTAAAAACTTATAGTGTTTTCCTAGTCAACCACGCCATTTTGAGGTTAAAAATTTCAGACTTACAACTTTATGGTATAATTGCACCAGTGCAGCCTAATTAGGTATTGTAACAAATTATTTATTTTATGTTCAAGTTAACTAAAATGCATCATATTTTGGATGATTGGAACTCGGGCTCCCAAAGTTTTTGGGGGTTTACAGCTTGGGGGATAGCTGATCAGTTTTTTTGTTGAACTCGAATACCCAGCATTTTGTGGGTTTGAAGCTTAAAAGATTATTAGTTTATTTAAAAATTGAACTCGGACGCCCAGCGTTTTGTGGGTTTACAACTTGGGGGATTACTGAATTTATTTATATTTTTTTATTCAAAAAATTAAACTCTGACGCCCAGCGTTTTGTGGGTTCGAAGCTTGGGAGGTTACAGAATGTATTTATATTTTTTCATTCAAAAAATTGAGCACGGATGCCCAGCGTTTTGTGGGTTCGAAGCTTAGGGGATTATTCGTTTATTTAAAAATTGAACTTGGACGGCCAGCGTTATGTGGCTTTGAAGCTTGGAAGAGTACAGAATTTATTTATATTTTTTTATTCAAAAAATTGAGCATGGACGCCCAGCGTTTTGAGGGTTTAAAACTTGGGAGATGGCTGAATTTATTTATATTTTTTTATTCAAAAAATTGAACTGAGACGCCCAGCGTTTTGTGGGTTTGGAGCTTAGGGGACTATTAGTTTATTTAAAAATTGAACTCTGTCGCCCAGGGTTTTGGGGGTTTAAAGCTTAGGAGTCGTTCATTAATGATTTCACGTTTTTTGGTATAGTTTCATAGCGCTGGACTATTAGCAAAATATACCATAAAAGCGTGACATCAGTAATGGATGGCCCCTTATGGCATAGATGATTATTATTTTAGTTGAACTCGTCTGCCCGGGGTTTTGGGGGCTTATAGCTTTCGGGGTAGCCAATCAGTTTTGTTGTTGAACTCCGGTGCTCAGGGTTTTGGGGGCTTAGAGCTTGGAAGGTAGCCAATCAGTTTTTTCGTTGAACTCGGCCGCCCAGGGTTTTGAGGGCTTAGAGCTGGGGGGGTAGCCAATCAGTTTTTTCGTTGAACTCGGCCGCCCAGGGTTTTGGGGGCTTAGAGTTTGGGGGATAGCTGATCAGTTTTTTTGTTGAACTTGGATGCCCAGCTTTTTGTGGGTTTGAAGCTTAAGAGATTATTAGTTTATTTAAAAATTGAACTTGGACGCCCAGCGTTTTGTGGGTTTAAAACTTGGGGGATTACTGAATTTATTTATATTTTTTTATTCAAAAAATTAAACTCCGATGCCCAGCGTTTTGTGGATTTGAAGCTTGGGAGGTTACAGAATGTATTTATATTTTTTCATTCAAAAAATTGAGCACGGATGCCCAGCGTTTTGTGGGTTCGAAGCTTGGGGGATGATCAGTATATTTATATTATTTTATTCAAAAAATTAAACTCGGATGCCCAGCGTTTTGTAAGTTTGAAGCTTAGGAGATTATTAGTTTATTTAAAATTTGAACTCGGACGCCCAGCGTTTTGTGGGTTCAAAGCTTGGGGGATTATTAGTTTATTTATATTTTCTTATTCAAAATATTAAACTCGGATGCCCAGCGTTTTGTGGGTTTGAAGCTTGGGGGATTTTTAGTTTATTTTTTTATGAATTAGTTGAATTTCGGAGCCCAGAGTTTTTGGGGTTTAAGGTCTATGGTATACAGTTAATTTGATAATTAATTTCAAGAATATTCTTTCATCATCCCGACTAAAAAAAATTTTCGAAAAAGAATTTTCCCGACTGATTGTCACTTTTTAAAAACAATCTCTGAGATGTCATGTTTCTAAAGGGAATCTCTGAGATGTCATATTTCTAAAGAAAATCTCTGAGATGTCATATTTCTAAAGAAAATCTCTGAGATGTCATGTTTTAAAAAAAAAAATTTGAATTGTCATGTTATTAAAAAAAATTTTGAGTTGTCAGCTTTTAGAACTCGAGCATCGATTAAAGGACACTCTACTCCTGATAGAACTCACTCAATGTAATGTCATCATTAAAACTGTCCATGTACTTGACCAACTCCTTATTTTGGAAGTTAATTGTAAGTTTATCATCGTTATATATCTACTAGACATAATTATTAACTATGATATAATTTTAAACATGTCATATATATAATTATTACTTAGATAGTTTTACATTTTAACTTATAATATTTAAATATTGTATCTTTATTATCTGCCAATTATGTACCTTATTTATTTATAAAAAAATTGTATTGCTATTTAACTAGCTGTCCTGATGATGGACGCTTAGTCGCTCAAAACGTCGGCATAAAGGCACCAAATAAATACTGCTTGTAATTAAGGATAACTGCGTGGTTCTTTACAATTACTTCCTTCACAAGCAACTGAGAGAAAATATAAACTTATTAAAAAAATAGAATTATTTGATTTGAAAAATTTCATCATTTATTCCATAGAAAAAAGTTTACGCGAATTTCATGTAAATTTTATATGAATTATTGCATGTATTTAACATAGATTTTTGTATGATATGGTTAAATTTGATGTGAATTTTAAATATTTTTTTTACTTTTTTGATGGGCAAAATGGTGTGGCACACGTGTGCAGTACGTGTGGCTTATATGTGTGGTCCACGCGTGTGGCGTTACAGCAGCGTACGTACAAACTTTTGAACTTAATTTTTATCCATCATATTATTGCAGTATTGAAAAAAAAAATTTTCATACCCAGCTGGGTTCCTTTTTGGGATCACATACCTGACCCCAAATAGGTTCAAAGCTGGGGATGAAATTTTTTTTTTTTTTTTAATACTAAAACAGTATGAAGGCTAAAAAGTTTGTACGTATTAACAGATAGAATTTTACTTTAAAAATCAAGAATTTGTGGTGAATTATAAAGCAAATAGAGATGTTCTACAATTATTGTATAAATGAATTCAATCACTATAAACAGTTTATTTAATAATTAGAATATTTTAGTAAAAAATGGACAACCTAACCTAGAGGTTGACTGGTGTTGCTTTTTTTTATTGATTAGTTTCAATCTTTTTTGTTAATAATTTAATAAAATGCACATTTATTTTTTAAGTTCAAAGTTTTTATTGGATTCTTTGTTAGTTTATTAAGTAAAAATAGAAAATTGATAAGTGATCCCAATGATCCCTTTTTAGGGCTATGCAAATTTTCAGTGATCCCAATTGGGGTCAAAAATTTTTTTTTTCAATTTGTAAACAATAAATGTTTTCTCAGCATTTTGGATTAAGTATGATTTTTCATGGTTAGTTTAGGGTTTGAAGTAGACAATGACATTGATTTTTAATTTTTTTATAATAAAAATGAATGAAATTTACGTGAGTTTTCTATAAATTTTGATTTAAAATATTGTGAAAATATTATTTAAATTTTATGTTCAATTTTGGTATATTTTAATTATTAAATAAATATACTTACAAGCAAATTTCATTCATTTTTATCAAAAATAAATTAAAAATCTTATTAAAAAAATTATATGGTGTTTTTTTCACATATATTTTAAGTAAATGATGTGCAAATATGTAGTGAAAAAGTGATAAAAAAGATAAGCCTAAACTCATCAAAAAAATTTAAAAAAAATTTTAAAATTCACATCAAATTTAACCATATCTTACATAATATCTATGTTAAATACATGCAATAATTCATATAAAATTTACATGAAATTTGCATAAACTTTTTTGTAAGGAGTAAATAATGAAATTTTTCAAATCAAATAATTCTTTTTTTTTAGATTAACATGAAACAACTTTTAAAATGACTTTTCGTTACTTGTAAAGTAACTTTTTTTTCTTTTAAGCAAAGTAACAATTTTTATTTGCCAAAACAGTCCCTAAAATAAAAAAATTGCTGAAATTTGCTGTTTTTCAAAAAATAAATTTTTAATAAAAATATGAGTAAGCATTCATCTTTACATTAAATATAAGGCTAATGAAATTTTTTCGTTTAAATTAATGTATTCCTTGAGTGAAAAAAAATTTAAGACCTTGACGCAACGATTTGAGCTGTCACGGTTATGCGCAAACTCAAATTTTTTAGATGTATAATATGAAATTAGGGGGTGCGCTTAACTTTTGAGCAGTACTGCACAGCTAGGATGGTGTAGAAGTATTTATTCTTAGAATATGATCGCAAGTTCCATGACCTGGACAACCAGGTCGTCGATGGCGAGATATAACTAGGGCATCATCTCTGAGAAATGAAGTAAAACTTTCTAGAAATATCTTCGGTGACTCTGTACATAGTTAAGAATGACTTCCATAACCTGGCTATCCAGGTCGCCCTGGTATACCAGAAGCATTATCTCCGAGGAATCGAGTGAAGTTTTTAGGAAATTTTTTCGGTGACTATGTACCTAGTTGAGGACGATGATACATAGTCATCGATTATCTGGCTAACCAGGTCCCCGATGACGATGTATACCTGGAATGATCTTCAAGGAATTTGGTATATTTATAAATTTTTTTTAGTAAACTGATTTATAGATGGTATTTTATTAAATTTTTCGAAGATAATGCTTTAGGTACACCACGGTGACATGATTAACCAGGTCACAAAAGTCACCCTCAACTATCTACATAGTCATCGAAGACAATCCTAGAAAGTTTTACTCGATTCCTCGGAAATGACGCCTCAGGTATATCTCGTCATCGGCGACCTGGTTGTTCAGTCACGGAACTTGCGATCAGTCCTACGATAAGTACTCCCAGATCCTCACCTCGTCCCTACCTGTAAGCTTCGAGCGTCCTTTGAGACAGAAGCTTTCTTGCTGGCGCTCACCACCCGAATTCGAGGTGGCCACCACCTAAAATCAGAGTGGCAAAGCCACGCGCATGAAAGTGGCGAGCGCCAGCCTCATAGCAATGAGTACTGCTTTTAGTGTAAGTAGATCCGCCACAACGTTCTTGCGACCCTTTATATATTCAACCTGTGGAACAAAGGCACTTATCGCCAGCGCCCACCAATAAAGTCGACGGGTCAAGTGCTGGCAGGAAAACAAGAATTTGAGACAGTTACGATCGCATTTAATCAGAATTCTCCCTCTAGAATGTACGTAGGGTACTTCATCAACGCCCATTTTATCGCGTTTAGCTCTTTTTTCTGTCCCAAAATATGACTACTTCGCCCCCGTAAAAGTTTTGCTCGCGCTCGCGACTATGCGTTGTTTCCCGTTTTCATCGCACCATCAGAGAACCTCTCCCATGCAGTAATCTGAGCCATTAATAAATAACACGCCATTAATAAGAACACGCAGTTTTGGATTGGATAATACAGGCACGCCTCTTTACAAAAAAAGTCCTTTACTCGATCGAGTGCATTTTGTTGCACCTCACCCAACTCTAATTTCTTACCCGCTTTCAGGAGCTCTTATAACGGTCGCGCCTTCCTCGCGATTTGGTCGGTAAACTTGGTTGTAAAATTCATAAGATCCAAAAAAGCACAAGTTTGTGTCGCATTGCGCGGTTTAATAAAGGATTCCCTTAACCTTTAAAGGGTCAATCTTAACTCCCGCTGGCGTCAGAATGTGCCCGAGAAAAGGCATTTTTTTTCGGAAAAATTTAACTTTCAAAAATTATATTGTCACGCCCGCGTCCCGAATAGGTCTCAGAAGCTTTTCCAAGTACATGAAATGCTCCTCGATTGTACGAGCAATGAGGAGAAGATCATCTACAAAATCAAGCACATGATCTTCAAGACGGGCAATCATCCTTTGAACTGCCTTGAATATCGCTGCCATCGAACATGTTGTTCCAAATGAGGTTACAGTAAATCTGTAAACTCGCCCATTAAATATAAAAGCGGTTATGTCCCTTGAATCGGGGTGTAACTCTACCTGCCAAAAGCTACTCGTGAGAATGATACTAGTCATGTATGACGTCCCCTCACACTTACTCAGTACGATTTCAATACCCTTGGGATCATTGTAATCAGGACAATTCGCTGATTTAATTCCCAAGTATCAACACAGACCCTCACCGACTTATCACGCTTAATTACCGGAACAAGTGGGTTCACGAACAGATTTTTACAGGGCTCAACAACGCCCAGCTGGAGCATACGGTTTATCTCATCAGTCACCAGCTGCCGTAGGTGGGGATGAGGAAAACTTTTTCAAAATTCGCGACGCGGATTTTTTCAGGTAAGGAGTCGCGTCGCGAATTTTGAATTCGTATTCGTAGTCTTTAAACTTACCCGGAGGGTTGCTAAAAACTTCGTGGTACTCAGACAAAAGATTAAATAATCTGAGTTTATTTGCGTCGTCCAACTCTTCGATGGGGTTGACTTTATCCCCGATCTCAGACTCCGCGGGGTGATTATGTTTTGGCTCAGTATACACATCTTGTAAAAACCTCACTACCGAATCACCCTCGGATTTTTTTCACACTTAAAAAATCAAAACTAGAATTATCAAACAAATTTGAACAATTATTACTAATATTAATATTAAAATTTAACGAACGAATAATTTCGTGCCCAATAATATAGGGACGCATTAGTTTCTGCATTACAATCAATGTGCCTTCGCACCGCGATTAACCTAAGCTTAGCGGTGCAAAAAACTGTTTTTTCAGACGTACAGAATTCTCCCCGACAAATTCTGTAGCTTGCAAGCCGATGATCGGAAGAGTCGATAAATCTTTCCACGCTTCCCGATTTTTGTTACACAGAGATTACGAGATGCTACTTCCAGATTCGATAAAAGCTTTTATCTCAATGTTATTTATTAAAATTTTAACCACGGACTCGACGTCGGCCCTACTCCAATCCGGACTAGTCTCCTCACTCAACAATAAATTCCGAAGACAATCAAAAATAAATATGACGTCCGCATCCGCCTTTTGGATACGACCGTCTGACTTCAAATTTACTTGTACTATTGGCTCGTTATCACCATAGTTCTGGTCGCGAAATTGATTTTTCATGGACAGGGAGTCGGTTGTGGCCAACGCTGGCGTATTATTTTTGACCACACCCACCTCAGAGTGTTTTACCCCAACGATGATTAGTTTCCCTGGACCTCATGAGCCTCCGCATTCGGTTCGAGATCCGGTTTCTCCTCGATCTCGATGTCGTTGAATTGGGGGTTCCATGGGGGATAAAGCCCCTGGTTACCACCTTGATTATTCTGAGTTAGTGGGTGCGTTCGAATTGTTAAAATTTCGCGCGGGTGTTGAGGTGTGGAAATTAGACGAGTTGTTAGGATTTGCCAAAATCCGGTTAGGAGTTTCTCGGTTAAACAAGGTGTTGTTAAAATTCTCTCGCCGCGTATTTTCGAATGTTGAATTTAACGGGCACGCGTTCTCAAGTTTATCAAGGAGTTTTAAAAATTTGACTGATCCATCAAAATAAAGGGATAAACTCTGTACCATACTCTCCTCAATAGCTGAGTTATTCAGTGCTTTCAGGTCGTTGATCAACCGGATAGCATGCTCCGATCCGCTTTAGGGGCGTCCATAAATCACGTGAGGCCTTAGGAGGTAGGGGGGATCCAACAAAATATCATGCTTCGTCATTGAGGAGGGGGGGGGGTGAATTTCTCAAGTGACATTTCAATTTTACCAATTTAAACAAATTTTAAATAAAAATTTTGAAAAATATATTATTTTTTCAAATCGCGTGCGTTGCAACTACAGCGCAAGTTGTAGCGGACATACGCAGTCGATAAATTACTATAGGCAACTGTATACTATTGGGAGGCTCCTGGCGACCTCGTACACGTAGTTGATCAGGTTGCCAGAGTTTCCCCTGCACGTCTTCTTGAGCGACGGCCCGATATTAATTGATGAGAGCGAGAAAAAAAAATTATGATTAAATCCAGTCAATATTTATGGATTTTTAAGCTTCCACGTGCAGAATGAAATTTACTGTGGCTGTTTGCCATGAATCATTCAAATACAAGAGAAGAAAAGAAAAAAAACAAGTTTAGATTATTATTTTTTTTTTGAAAAAAAGAAAAAAAAAAGAACAAATGAATCAAATATCAAAAAAATGAAGTTAATATAGCTCAGGTCGGTATTTTTTTCTGAAAAATAAAGAATTAATAAGGGCTAGGAATGTATAAATGAATGTGTTTGATATATAACGATTAAATTCCTTGCCTATTTATTCTATACGTAATCTCATTTCGTCATTGCAGCTACAATGGTTCGTATTCTCTAAATAATAGGCATACATTCGATTTTTATTAAGCGCAGGTAATAAGACGTCGTGCAGTGAGCGTCATCGTATGAGAGAAAAAAAAAAGAAAAAAAAAACGAGAGTGAATTAAGAGGAAAAAAAAGAAAGTAGTTTAAATTTAAGCGGCGTTAACTCGGTTACGCAATACGCTCTGCGTTTCAAATATGAAGGATTTATCGATACGGTTTCAGGGGTGAGAGTGTACCAGGTTAGTAGATTTGGAGTCGTTTATATCCCTGGGAGATGCAAGCATCTCCCACTCAGTTGAAACTGACGTGCGACCTGCACCGTTTATAACGTGAGTTGGGATACAGGTGACGAGAAAACAAAAAGAAAACGTTAATTCTCGCCAATTTGAGTACACGAACTTAAACGGCCAATCCTTCCCTAACTTCTAAATTCAAAGTATTAGAATTTAGTTGATTTTGAAGGGTAGAGTAGTAGAAATTTTGTGTCTCTCGTCGCGCGCTGAGGTAAGCAGGATACCTCGGTACTGACTACGATTGTAAGTGGGGGTGCGCGAGTATTGAGTTAAGTACGCGTAAAATTAAGTTCCGCGTCGCGAGGATAAACCGGACGCTTATCTATCCCTACTCGTCGTCGTAGTACGCAGAGTAGGATTGTGGTGTCGCTAAAACATAGATTCACGTGCCACTCACTGCTCAATTCTAAACTTTAAGTTACAAACTATTCAATATGATTCAATTTAGCTTACTAACAAAAGGTATATAAATGTACAAGAAAATTATACAATATAATACGGCACAAGTTTGATACCCTGCAAACGGGAACGTTGCACTATAGGTATGCAGTTCCGTCATTCAACTGTTTACAAACAAGTTTGCTCTTGTTAAAAAAGTCAACTTAACATGTAATACTTATTAATTTGGTGTCAAATTATCGTGTGTTTTTACTAGAGTCATTAATTATTTACTCTGTTGTGAGTGACAAACCTAGTCAATATGAAGTCAAACTAGGGCACTGTATACAAAGAACTTTATCGAGAGTACAAAATCATGCATAGTAACAAAACAGGAGACGAAGTTGAAAAAAGTTTTTTAGAACTCTGGTCAAAAGCTAAACAAGAACATAAAAGCAAAGAGGATTTGTTAAATTATTCTTCAAATCTTTTGAAAGAGATACGTCAAAAAAACAGATTGAAAATATCTGAAAATTTATTATTTTATTTTTCGTCAAAAGAAAACAAACCATTAAATGCAGCGGCTAACTCAGTAGTTACCGAAAGTGATAGTCCTAGTATATCTCAGCCGTCTCAGCCAGAATTGACACAGAATTTTGATCAAATCCAAAAAAGTAGAGATCTTAATTCATGCGCCGGAACATCAAATCTTGATGTTCATGAGAATGAACAAGGTAATATATTTATAATTTAAGCCTCCGAATAAATTAGTATTTCTATAAAAATACATATTTTTTAGTTTAAATTGTTCATAATCTAAATTTTTACTATTTAAATACCTCAAATCAACTTAGAGAGCACCGATAACTCTTTGTTGTTGATTGAAATACTCAACCATATGAGTATTTGTTTATAAATTATCACCGTGTCAAGCATAGATTTTTGTATTAGTTTTTAAGTTAATTTTTTGTTATTAAATATTCAAAATTAACTTTCTGAGTAACAATTATTTTTCTGACCGGTGTTCCCCGCGCTCGAATCCTCTAGTCCGCGTCCACCTACCGAAATCAACGAGCTGTCGCGCCCTCCCCGATTAATAAACCGTTTAGGGATATATAATCGCAGACGGAATTTTCTCCTTTTGCAGGAAACTCGTCGACGTGTAGTCGACTGCGGCAGAGCTTATAGAGGCTGTATGATAAACTCGGCAGATCTACGTGGGTTGTACTCCTTAGTCTGCTCGTTTAAATAACGCCCTATAACAGTAGTGATTCGATTTACTCCCTTCAATTTAATTATGTAAAAAGCAATTTTAATTGATGAAAAAAAAAGATTAAACATAAAAATGATTTCTTTTTACAATTAAAATATTGAACAAAGGTCTGCACCATACGATGATGATTCTAGCATGGAGTATGCTGAAGCTACTTTGATTGAAATACAAAAAGTTAAACATAAGTACTTTTAATTCGAATTTTTCCATTTCATAAAGTTACAAAAGCTTTAAAAATTTGTACCATTTTCTTAAATAAGAACTGTTTTAAACATTAATTTAATTCAAAATAATTTTTGGTCAAGCATAGATTTTCATTGAAATGAAGTTTATTTTTTAAATAAAGTTTTTTTGATAACTAAGTTTAATTCGGCGTAAAACCAATAATTATTTCTATTGTTTTTTGTAAATACTCCAGGTAATTGAGAAACTAATAAAGAAGCTGAGATTGATTTAAGTCCACAAGTTTCAACACTTAAAAGGAAATATTCAACTCCCATACAGGATGAATTGAAAAGACAAGTAGAAACCTTAAAAAGTTAACTAGTTTTACTGTACCAGATCAAAGATTCTTCCCATGCAAGCGGAAATGAAAAACAAAAAATAGTAACCCTTACGAAAGAACTAGAGTCAGCATAAAAGAAATTAAACTCTAAAATTTAAAAAAAACTAGAAATAATATGAAACAAAATAAAATAGTTGAACCAGCAACAGAAATAATTCCATTATCTCCATATACAGCTACTAAAAAAGGACCAAGTCGACCAAATTTAGAGACAGATCAACCTGAATTATTGAAGAGTATTACAGAAATCGCTATGTTCGGCGCGTCTGCACATGAACGTCGTCGATGTGAAATTACACGTACATGTCGAACTCTCAACGATCTTCACGAAAAATTGATTCAGTTGGGTTACGAAATATCTAGAAATGCACTTTATCTTCGAATCATACCTAGAAAATCAAATTCAATTGAAGGTCAAAAACACGTTACAACGGCTCTGGTAAAATTAAGGCGCCCGGAGGCCGATCACCATAAAGCTCATCCGGATCAGTTTTTTTGTCGCGCTTCTACTAGAAATTTGGAAACTGTAATTTCAATTTTAGGACCTAAAGAAGAATGTTTTATGTCGCAGGATGACAAATCTCGCGTATCTATCGGTATGACAGCTGCAAACAAGCAGAGCCCGCTGTTCATGTATGTAGAGTACAAAGTCTCTTTACCGGACCATGATTTCGTCATAGCTAACCAACACAAGTTGATTCCCAGTGTGTATGCTGGTTGCAATATAAAAAATGACTCAATGGGTAATCCAGAAGCTGTGTCATTTTCTGGGCTCACTTATATTAGTATAAGAAGTGGCAAACATTCTTCCTCAACCGCATCTTCACACGCAACAGATTTTGAACGACTGGCTAATTTAGATTGTTTCAAAAATATAATGTATAATGATTCCAATTGCATGAAGCCTGTTGTAAAAATTTCTGCAGATGGTGGACCAGATGAGAATTCTCGCTACCCTGGTCATCAACAACGCTATGAAACATTTCTGTGATTAAGATCTTGATGTTTTCATTATTGTGACTAATGCACCTGGTAGAAGCACTTACAACAGAGTCGAGAGACGAATGGCTCCACTCAGCTTACATTTGGCAGGCGTTGCCTCACGACTTTTACGGAACTCATCTCGATTAAAGTGGACGTACAATCAATAATGAATTGGAAAAAGAAAATTTTCAAAAAGCTGGTCAAGCTTTAGCTGAAATATGGAGCAATGTAACAATTGATCAAGAAACTGTTGTAGCTGAATACATTGATCCAAAGCCGGTAAAAGAAAAATTTGTACTATCGGCTCCTTCACAAAAATGGTATTCACAACACGTAAGAGAAAGCCAATAAATGCTACTGGTTTGTAAAAATACTTTTAATTGGTATCAAATCATAATTAAAAATTTACTGTGTTGATTTTTTACAATTATATTAGTATTTAGTATGAAAAAAAATTATTTCTTCTTTTTTTTTAGATTGTGAAGTGCGATAAAAACGATTACTGCAAAACCATGAAAAGTTCTTAGTTGGCTGTTGTTTGAACACGTTTTCTTTGCCCTCCAATTCAACTTGTACAACAAGAATTCAGAAATTCACTTAGCACAATATCTACGAATCAAGTTTTCTCTAGACATAAATAATTTACCCTATGACTTATAATACCCAACTGTAAAGTCTGAAGTTTGAGACAGAACTTGCAAAGATTGTAATATCTATTTTTGTTCTAAAAGAGCTGTTACAGATCACAGACTGCACAAGAGAATTAAAAAAAATGGTAAAAATAAAATTTTTTTTTCAAGCTGCTTAAAAAAAAAATTGGCGACGCGATAGTCGAAATCGTTTTTTTTAAAATTAAGCAATTATTATACTTAATTTGAAGCAAAAATATATTTTTACTAAATCTGAATCCCTTTATAAAAGAGAGCTATCGCCATCTTGCGTAAGCAATTTATTCGTGAGCTGATTGGTGAAGACGAAGTTTTTAAAATATTCGAAAAGTGCATTTGAGGTTACTATATCTGTTTTTTCCTATGCGCGCTTGCGCGTTTAAAAACTGATGAAGTTAAAATTTTTTATTTTATCTAACAAAAATTTCTTTTGCAAAAGCAATAAATAAGGGTCCGTGCGCGCTTGCACGCTGAGTAATTTCTAGTTTATGTAAAATTCAAATACGATCTCTTGGTTCAAATAAAAAAATTACATTTTATCAAATCTTAAAAAATTGTTTGTATTTTTTTCTGCAATTCGCGCACTGCTGATTCGAACAGTGATGCTGCTGGCCCCTAGCGGTAGACAAGTCTTTATGCTTGCGTGGCGCCTTTATTTATGTGAAAATTTAGTTACTGTTTAAAATTTTTCATTATGTCGCATAATCTAAGAAAAAAAATACCTAAATAATAATCCAGTGGATAATTTAACTTTCATACTATGTAAGAATTAAAATACCATGTAAAAAAAAAAAAAAAAAGAAAAAAGTAAGTGTTATTTGATTAATAAATTTTGAAATTTTGCTAGAATTTGAATAAAGAATTCTTTAGTTTATATATTTATTTAATTTATTATTTTAACGCTTCATCAACAAGTATAAACTACATTGTTTCAATAAAGACAAAATATTATTCAACTCGGTTTTTCACAACCTCTTTTAAACCTCTTTTTGCATGCAAATCCTATGGGAAAGTTTAGGTGCTTTTCGGCCATGAAAAAATGATCCGATCTCGTTTTTTTAAAATTTGCGCACTAATATCAAAATATGTAGAAGTGATTTTTGCCCGGCACTCATGAAAAAAAAATTAAAAAAGTGCTAAGCCCCATCCTAGTATATATAGATGAAATTATTGGTCAAAATACATTTATTGAAAAAAGTGATGAAAAAGAGTTTAAAATATTCAAATTCATTGTAAACAATAATAGTGGAACAAAAATACAATGCAATATTGATAATATAAAACTTTTTAAAGATAAAATTGTTTTAAATAAAGTAAATTTCATAATAAAAATAAAATAAAAAAACTAATTTTAGAAAACGTCATTGCCGTCCGAGTTGGATCCTGCTTCACTGCTTCTTGGCTTGATCAATATCAATGAGTACCCACCGATTGATCTCTTTAGGCTAAAACGCCATGCATATGAAATGTCAAAAGAACCAAACTCTTTTCTGGCTTTTTTTACGTATGTGCGAAGCGGTAGGATATACGTCAGAAGAAAGAAAGGTGATGCTGGTACACTCATCTCAACGAAAGAAGATCTTGATCGTTTTTTAAAGACTTAGGTATGATTGTTTATCTGCTCTCCTATTATCATAACTTTCATCTCTCATCGGCATTTGCTTCATCCCTCACATTTTCATCATCATCACCATCTAATTCACCGCTGCTTGATCCTGTTGACTCACACTGTCAGCCGTCCCCAACCCAATCATTCAACCCACCAACTCGTTCCGCATCAACCACCCCTCGGACTTCTGTACGTAATGCTGGAAGTGAGCTAAGGGATTGTTTGATAAATGCTAACTCTCTGAGAAGTCAATTGGAACTAGTCAAGCCTTACCTGTCAACTCATCCATTGATTCATATTTTTGCGATCGAGGAGACATGGTTAAGTCCTGTAGTTAAAGACTCGCTCGTGAAGCTGGAAGATTACACCATTCTGAGGAAGGATCGCAACACCCTAGGGGGAGAAGTTGCACTTTATGTTCACAAACTCCTTAAAGCAACCCATCTTTGCTCGTCCTTTACCGAGTGGACTGGTAAGCCTGGCCACCCTGAATACTTGTTTGCTGAGGTTACGCCGAAAGGGGGCGACCCTATATTTGCTGGAGTAATTTACAGGCCTCCCAAAGCTCCTTTTGTATTAAGGACTGATTTCATTCCAAAACTATGCGATCTGATGCACAATTACAGCACGAAGGTTCTACTCGGGGACTTTAATGCAGACCAGCTCGACTTTACAGATCCAGATACGAAATTCATTAGTTCATTCATAGCAGAAAATTCACTATTCTCAGTCCCGTTCGGCGCTACGCATCACACCACTCACTCTGACACTTTCCTCGATCTCTGCCTCGTTGACGTTTTAGATACCGTCATTGATTACACCAAGACCAATACTCCGTTCATAGCAGGACATGACCTACTGACTGCTACTCTAGACATACATACTCCACAGCTAGCACCTATAGAATTTACATACAGAGACATCAGATCCATCAACGTAACTACACTGAACGACTATCTCAGAGACTGTGATTGGTCGGTAATTATGGGTGGAAAGGATTTTGCTGTGGATGTGCGTCTGGATTGTCTCTGCAATAATTTGAATGCAACCCTTCATGCCTTGGCCCCAGTTAAGACCTTGAATTGTAAGAGACATTACCACTCGTGCTTCACGCCCTATTACAGATCGCTCATTACTGAAAGAGACCGACTCTACAGACGCTACAAACGATCCAAACTTGATACAGAACTCTTTGAATACAGACTGACGCGAGACACTGCTCATGAACAGATTGAAATTGCTAGACTTGACTTTTACTGGAATAGACTTCGCGATCTGACTGACCCTCAACAAATTTGGAAAGAACTCCGACATCTGGGCATCTCATCTGAACTTGGTATTAACTGAGCAGACTTCTCTCCAGACGACCTCAATGATTATTTCGCATCGGTCGCATTTGATATAGCAGCCCCTGCTCTTTCAGATTTCCTGGCAGCATTGGTAGTACCGAAGATGAGGAGAATTTTGATTTTGATTTTAGATTCGTAACTCTTGATGAAGTTGCTAAAGCAATGAATGCCTGAGTAATCTGAGTGATTTTCGTCCCATCTCCCTATTGTGCTTTTTGTCGAAGGTCGTTGAGAGACTGGTTTTTGACCAGATCCTTGCGTTTGTGAAATCTAGAGGATTGATAGATGAAAATCAAGCAGGTCACAGGGCAGGGCATAGTACTCAGACGGCACTGCTTAAGCTCACGGATGATATATGTCGAGGCAAGGATCGCAAACTTCTGACGGCAGTGGTCATGTTCGATATGAGCAAGGCCTTTGATACAATCTGTCATGTTACTCTACTAAACTTCAATCTCTTGGATTTTCACAACGTGTGTTAAGCTGGTTAGGATCGTATCTCGATAACCGTTCGCAATCTGTCAAAATGAGTAACTCGCAGTCATCTTTTCGGCCCTTAAACAAGGGAGTACCGCAAGGTTCAGTGATTGGTCCTCTACTTTTTCTGCATTTTGGCATGTATATAGCTCAGTATCTGGATACAGGAGTCTTCCATATCATGTTTGCTGATGATCTGCAGATATAACTTCAAGGTCGTGTTGAAGACATTCATAAGATGTTGGAGAAACTGAGTAGAAATGCAATTCTCATAGCAGATTGGGCTGATGCGAATGGATTGAAACTGAACGTCAAAAAGACCAAGGCTATGGTGTTAGGTGGCTTATATTTTGTTGCCAACTTTAAAGAACTGAGTATAGGTACTCTGCAACTACGTGACTCTCTCATCCCCTTCGTTTCCTCAGCTCGTAGTCTTGGGGTCATTTTAGATCCAGAACTAGATTGGAAAGAGCACGTTAACTATATTTCCAAAAGAGCGAACTCATTGATGTACAGGCTCTACTACTTAAGAAGAAGTACCACCTTTGAGCTGAGAAAGCACCTTATACAATCCCTTTTATTTCCCATTGTCGATTATTGCTCTCTGGTTTATTAAACGGGTGAACAAAACCTCACCATACAAAGAATCCTCAACACAGGTAATAGGTGCATCTGCAGTATCAGGAAGAGCGCGCACATCACACCCTATAGAAGAGAGCTAGGTCGGTTACGAGCCCAGGGTCGTAGGGACTATTATGCATCTTGCCTCCTTTCCAAGATCTTTCAGGACAGAACCCCTGCTTATCTGGCAGACTTCTTCTTGGCAAGACTTAGAAATTTTCCTAGAGGAAATGCCACGGCCGCTCTGCAAGTTCCTGGATTTCGTACAGAAGCTTTGAGATGCTCATTGCATGTCTCTACTTCAGTCCTTTGGAATTCCATCCCTATCAATATCCGTAATGTTCACACCATAGCATCATTTAAACATCTATGAATTCATTTATTTTTCAGTTGGAAGGAGAGCCATGAGCAGTTACCAATATTTAATTTAATGTGCTGTGATGATAACGATAATCAAATAGATTACCTGGTGATGTATGACATTTAAACTCAGGACTTTATCATATTGTGATACTCTGGCATATGTAGATGTATGATACACATGTCTCATTGATCTTATTTTCTCGCGGTAAAATTGTCCGTTTATTCTGTATGTTAATTAATTATTTGATATTGTGACAGCATCATTGTATATAAACTGTTTCGATTTTACTTACCTTAGTTGATTAATTTAGTTAACTTGATTTTAATTTGATTATTCATTTTTATTTTTGTTTATTTCACTTATAATTATTATTGAAATTTTCCGTGTAAAACTGGAATATTTAGTATCACATAATGTATATTTAATTAAACTTCTCTATCTATTTATCTATCTATCTATCTTGCCTTCTTACTGTGTTCTCTGATTCTAAACAGTGCCGGCTGCCCTGAAGCTAAGACGTATTTGTACAGATTAAAATTATAATAAGAGTATTTGATAACAAAATGTAATAAATAAATAAGTGTATTGTGTTAAACACTTTGTAATGTTTTATCACTCTGAAGTTTTTTAAAAAATTTCAATTTCGCTTAACTTTATTTTAAAAAAAATCAGCATAACAATTGCAACTATAGTTTAAATTTTCTTTCTACACTAAACGAATGAAGGTACGCTTCTATCGGCCGACCCGTGACGGGTGCGTTTTTTTTATAATAGTTTAGTTTCAATCAGGCCAATCTGTCTACGGATAAAGTTGAACTGAGTTGCAGGTAATGGTTTCGTAAAACCACCCGCCAGTTGTTTACCTGCAGGAATATAATGAAGGATTACTTCTTTTTGTACAATCTTTTCTCTTGAAAAATTATATTTTATATCGATGTGTTTAGTATTTTTGTGGTCAGTGAGATTTTTGGCTATGGCTATACAACCGATAGTATCTTCAAAAATAATAACTGGTTCTTCCATATTAATTTTCATTTCAGTAATTAATTGTTTTAGCCAGTAGACCTCTCTAAATCCTTCATACAGCACCACGTACTCGGTTTCTGTAGATGAAGTTTCAACAGAGTTTTGTTTCTTACTGTTCCAACTAATTGTACAATTATCAAATGATTTAAACAAATAATCAGTTGTACTTTTACGATCAAATTCATCATTTGCCCAATCAGAATCCACAAAACAAACTAGTACATATAGATTAAAGATTGCTTTTGCAAATCAATATGAATCCATCAGATGGATGTAAAAACAGCCTTTTTGAATGGTGAATTGAAAAACGAAACTTATATGAAATTACCGGAAGGGTTTGAAGCAAAAGCAAATTCTGTTTGTAAATTATATAAGGCTATTTATGAATAAAGCAATCCACTAGACTTTGGTTTGAACGTTTTTATGCTGTAATGAAAAAAGGGTATGATTTATTGCACGGGAAAGCGAAAGGTTATATACGGAAAATTTTAATACGAATTCAAGGCAAAAAAATTTTTTAGCAGGAAAAAAAGTTATTGAGCGGGAAAAAAGTTATTGAACGGGAATTAAATTAAAAAAAAAACATTAAACGACTAAAAAATATATTTTAAATGGAAAAAGTTAAAAAACGGCACATAAATATTTTTTGAGCGGGAAAACTTTGATACCGTAAATTTTTTATTGTGTACTTATTCTAACATTTTTATAAGAGCAGTAATAGTTTTTTAAACATATAAATGATACACTATAATTTATAATTAAATATTGAACTTATAAGTTAGATCATTAATGCTTTTGACATTAGGCTTAAGCTCTTCGTCCTGAGGAATTTCAATTCGCTCATCACATCACGTTAGGATAGTCTATACTTTTCTTCTGTGCATCGGAACTCTACTCGTTTTCCGGTTACTGACGATTTTACCGAAGTTCTTTTCCATATTTTTATAATAATTTTATAATTATAATACCTTCCATACTTCGACTGCTTCTTCAGCTTCTGATGCAGATGAAAATGTTCGATATTCGCGCCATTTTAGTGTTTTTTCAAATGGGAACCCCCATTTTTGTCCCTGGATTCGAAAAGAACGGAAAATTGTACAATTTTAAGGTATTTTTTGAAAATTTTTTTTACCTTTATTAGGGCCCTGCAGGGCTCCCTCCCTTTAGTCCCTATTATCTCCGTAAATACGCAATTTTCGTATAGCACATGTAATGTAAAAGTTTCCTGAAATAAAATTTACGATTCAGTGGGCCCTATGAAAAAGGGCCCGGGTCAAAACGGGCTATACGAAAATTGTGCATTTTCGGAGATAATAGGGGCTTAAGGGAAAGTGCCCTGATGAGGGCTAAAAATTTTACAAAAAATACCTAAAAATCGTGAAATTTTCCGTTCTTTTCGAATCTGGGGTCAAAATGAGGGTTCCCATTTAAAAAAACGAAGTTGGGGTGCGTAGGGCCTAAGATAACGACCCGGACCCTTTTTCATAGGGCCCACTAAATCGTAAATTTTATTTCAGGAAACTTTTACATTACATGTGCTATACGAAAATTGCGTATTTTCGAAGATAATAGGGACTAAAGGGAAGCCGCCCTGCAGGGCCCTAATAAGGGCAAAAATTTTTTTCAAAAAATACCTTTGAATTGTAAAATTTTCCGTTCTTTTCGAATCCGGGGACAAAAATGGGGGTTCCTATTTGAAAAAACGAAGTTTGGGTCCGTAGGGCCCAAGATAAGGGCTCGGGCCCACGTAATACTACCCAGGTAATTTTCCACAGGATCAGTCCTGCACAGAAATTAAAAAAGATTTCGATAAATGATGAGTTTTTTTAGGCCTCAAGCCACCAACGTGGCACAGTCGTATGTATATAGGTCCTCTATACTTTTATTATCAACGACCCCAAGCTGAGTCGTGAAAATCAACCCAAACAAGCCAAAGAAATTCAAAACACATAACCTAAAATTAAAGTTCTCCACTTTAATTAAGTTGAACGCCCACTTTTCAACTACTTGTCGTAAAATTACTCTCTATGTAATTTTACATCACTGAATTTGTTTTTTCACATATCTACTCAGTTGAACATTCGCTTTTTCAACTGCCTACCAAAACTACACACAGTTGAATATTCGTCTTTTAACTAATTTCAAAGCTGGACTAATCAAGTTAAACACACGCTCTAATTAGTCAAAATCTTCTATCAAACATGTGAACACTCGCTCCTCAGCTACCCAATCTAAAATTACATCGACTAAGTTGAGCGATTGCATTTCAACTGGCCTTTCAAAATTGGACTAATGCTTTTCAACTAATAAGTCAGAACCAAACTTGACCCTGCTGAACACTCCCTTTTCAGCAACCTACCTCGAATTTGCCCTGATCCAGTTAAACACTTGCCTTTTAACTGCCTAGTCACAATCCGCATCTGAACTCTGGCGTTTCAAACAATTCTGGCAAGAGTTTGCCAAAAATCACCAAACTCTAAAAAATTGCAAGGATGTCGATCGTGGTCACGATTATTTCGTCCAAGACCTGTTTTGTTACACGCTGGACACCTTCGACAACGTGCACGATTCGTACATCCAATTTCTTAAAACTAAGCAACCTGTGACACTCTTAGCCCAGGTTTCGGCATCATCTTTTAAGAACCAGCCAGCTAAACCATGTAGAATTCAGACATCAGCTAGCACTCTCAAAACTCGGCCAACTGAACCGTTCAAGGTCCAGGCATCGGCGAACTCTCTCAGAAACCTGCAGCCACCTGCGACGACCTTAGTCCAGGCTGCGGTTAAAACTTTCGAAATTCAGCCACCTGCGACACCTTTAGTCCAGGCTCCGGCTACACTTTTTAAAACTCAGTCACCTGCGGCAGCAAAAGCCCAGCCGCCACCTATGTTTTTTGAAAACCAGCCATCTGAACTATCTCTAGTTCAGGCTACCTCATTTTTATACAGTCCGCTACACTAATTCCAAACATTGGTCCTAATCGACCTTTATAACATCGGTGCCCGTAATTTATTTATTTATTTATTTATTTATTGTACCAACGGGCTAGATTGCCCTTTTTTACAAGAATTATGTACATATATATCTCTGCAGAGAAAAGAAACAAACATAAAATTTTTTAATCAAATTTACAAACTTCCTCAAACAACAAATTTTTAAATTCACACATTCTTTCACTAGATTTAACAATAGAATTCAAACAATTTCAGTGGCGTCTTAGTCTAAACAAGGTAGAGTGGTATACATAATCCTTACTTGAATTGATTTCAACCAACTCCCTGTGCTTTCTCGTATTAAATCTATTTTTCCTTACAAAGAAAAGTTCAATGAAAATACAATTATGTAACGGGTATTTCAATATTTTATTTATAAGTAGTAAATCATAATAATTATGCAAAGATTTAGCAGTGTGAAGTTGCACATCTTTATAGAAAACACAATAATCGTGATCATCATAATTGAAAGGTTTACCAGGTTTAAATGCTAAGCATCTAAAGAACTTGTGTTGTACAGACTCAAGTAATTTCAAATGCGAGTGTTTTGTAAGAAGTGTGAAGTTAAAAACTCGCCTCGAGGAGTGGCCATTTTTTTCTTTGAACGAAAAAGACTCCAGTGACGGCCAACCAGCAGCGCTGCGCACATCTCCACCGTGCACTGCCTAGCAGTCATCGTGGGAGCAAGAAATACACACGACGCAGTATCTCTCTCTCCGCCTTAAACCCTTTTTAATTTTTATTTATGATTTAATTTTTATTTTTAAAAAATTTCATTTTAATTTTTATATTACCCGTTCTCTAAAATGCGTATTTTACGCATTCAAAAGAGCTAATTGAGTGTGTAAAATCGCACATTATGATTGTGCTCATGTTGATAGAGCTGCCATCTATTGATTTAAATTCAAAGCTGAGCAGCAGGCACATTTGGTTTTAGCTGCTTTTGCTTGTTGCAAGTGTCTTGCTGCGGCCTGCGGCTCATATCATTAATCGTCCATGTATTTTACAAAGTAATACTTTTTTATAAAAATTAAACGTCAAGTATAGGTAGTTATTAAAAGTTTTATTTTTTTCTTTTTATAAAAAGTCTACTTAGTTAAAAAGAAAACGTACATAACCTCGGCCATCAAGTTGTGTTGCGTGCAGCGGTTAATCATATTTTACAAAATAATAATCAGCAGTTGAAATATATTTACTTGAATAAAAATCTGCTTATAGTTAAAAGTGTAATAATAATAGTATCAAATGTTATAAAAAGTGTTTAAACTGTAAGTTGAAGTTAACTTAGGAAGAACAGTGTGTTTTATTTCAAAAATATATTTTATTTTAAAACACATTAGACTATATTACGAAGGATCAAATGTTTTTAAACACGAGTAACTACCTCAGTTTTTGGCTTGAGCACCGGCGGAGACCGCGACTTCAAAAATTAACGTCGGGAAAAATTAGGTGTAAGTAGGTAAACACCGAGACAGCGGCCGGCGGCGGCAGCGTGGAGAAAGCAGACGACACTGGCAGCAGCTGTGTTTTGATGATCGAGCTTATACTTATATGAATGATTATTTCGGGATCATTTTTGAGCATCAGTTTCAACGTTAGCATTCCTAAGTAAACAAATCAAGCGACGCTAAATCGTGGAATCTTTTCTCCTTACAAGTTTACAACGCGCTGTTGTGAGTTCAAGTTCGAGGCCGCAGTATGAAACGTACACTATAGCAAACCCATGTATATTATATAGTGTACAGTTAAAACCAAAGTACCCATGCTAGCAAGAACAACTATGACGGTCTGCTAGCAGGATCTAACCTATCAATCTAAAAATTTTAAAGTTTAGCCAAGTTCTGTCAATAAATTCACACTTTTGACGCATTTTCGAGTACTCGCAATATAAAATAGTATACATAATGCGTGCGCAAACTGCATTGTTCACACACTTGTGCTATTAGCGTCGGCAAAGCCGACGCCAGCACGCGTACGTGAATGATGCATTTTACGCACTTATTATATATTATACTATTTTTTTAGATCTTTAATTCACCTTTATTTACCTATTTTCTCATACAGCCCGCTACGCTAATTCCAAACAGTGATTGAAATTTATTTTTTTAAAGAAAAAATCAACTCTTCAATGTGACCGAGATTATTTAAACCAGAAGTTAAAAAACATCCCAAAAGTTTTGAAGGTTGCGTCTTTGTAAACAATCAGCTTTTTTCGTATTTTTCATCATAATTATTTGCGTTAGCGGTCAGCTTAAAACTCACCGTATTGCAAGCCAACTGACAGATTGCGGTGGATGTGACAGACAATACGGCACTCCCAATACTAAGTTTCAAAAAATACACAATGATAAAAGACTTAGGCAGCGATAAACTTATTACCATTAGGCCTCACAAAATGAGAGATTTCTATTTTTATAAATACATACGTAAAAATAAATCGTATTTTTAAGTAATCTTGAATTTATTGCGCTGCCCCAAAAGTAACTAGGTAAAGTTAATAGGCGAATTTATGGTATTTTCGTTTATTGATCATAATTAATTATTTATTGGGAAAATCGATTAGAAAAAAATACTGGCGATTCTCGCAGAATGGGAGAAATCCAATGACTACTTCAAAAGTGTATTTACGGTACTTTTTGACAGTTTAAAAAATAAAATTAGACCTACCGCCCAAGGATTTTGTTTATTGAATAACTATCATAATAAGGTCTTGCAGAATGTGATTTTTGCGGAGAATATTCTCGCAGAATAGGAGAAATCGAGTGGTCTCAAAAAAATTAACCTTCTAAAATATTAAGTTTTCGAGGGCGTTGGCTTCACAAGTCTTTCCTACGCTCCTACGCTTTACAGAATGTCGCCCCTGAGCAAAACGTTTAAAAAGCACGTGAAAAATATAAAAGAAACATGGCAAAAGTCTGGGCCAGTCTGGTCTCCCCATTTATAGATTTATATATAGATATACGACATGTATGCGTGGTAGTGTAAATTATCAGTGTCATCTACTCGGTCGTATGTATAATCAGCTTAAGTTTACAGTTTAACTAAATAGTTTTACAAATTTGTGGATATGAATCTTTTTATAAATATTTTTAAACAAGAAAAGTAGAAATTATTATTAATACGTATATTATAGGTTTTCAATGTGATTATTCGAATTTATATAAATAATGTTTTCGTAAATTTTAAATTTGAGGTTAGGATTTTTTATTTCTGTTTGTTTCTTTTTTTTTAATTCAGAGGAAATCTGATTCATATGAAAGATAACAAATTTTACAAGTTAAGGTTAGAAATCAAACATAAAGTTCAATACACACATTTGCTTAAAGTATTTATGCGTATCTCTTGCATTTATTACTGTTTATTTATTAGTATTTTTTTTAATTTTAGTTGTGTTTTTTTTTCAACTACTAACAATCATAAAAAACTTTAAAAGATTATCATAACATTACTCTAAAATCCGAATGATCGGGATTGCATGTCTGCGCATGTGCAATCGGGCTCCCAAGCTCTACTTACGTTTCACCCCGTAAGGCTGCGTACGGGCTGACAATACAGGGCCAGGGCAAATATGCGTGCGGCCAGACATGAATTGTCGGTCGGGAATGTGTGATAAAATTAAGAGAAAATTCCCATATAAATTGCGAATGAAAACTGTAAAAAAAAAGTTGTACTGAATGAATGGGTATAATACAGTGAAAACATTGAGAAAAACTTAATCTAGAAAACTAAAAAAAAAAATAGTACTCGAGTATTTTTTTTTAAAATGCTTCTTATTGAATATGTTGATTTTTTTAATTTGCAGTTTAAATTAATATTGTATCATGATTGAAAAAATGTAATTTTTAGTTAACATCAGTTATAGCTCCAAAACTTTCAATTTGATCGCTAATTTTGTGTACATATTTTACAACTTCTATTACTAATATAATTGTTATAAATGTTTATTTTGCGTGGCAGTAAAAGTTTTTAATAATTTTATGATAATTATTAACAAAATAAAAAGTTAATTTTGAATTTAGGATATATTATATTTTTAGCAAAATTTCCGTAAATCTGTCAGGCTTTTTGAAGTTTCACCCAAAAACATCAAACAATATTGACCACGTACGTCGGACGATTCACTCTGAAGTTGTTACCCAGCTGAAAAAATTCATATGGAAATCCGTAAGGAAACCCGTACGGGAACCCATAAAGGTTCCCGTAAAGGACCCCATACGGGATCCCGATACTGATATTTGGTCAGGGTTTCCGTACGGGTTTCGATACGGGTTTCCATACAGATTTTTTTTTTTTTTTTAATTTATTTAATATCATAATTACTTACCAATATTGTATTCTTCAATAGATTTATTACGATAGTAAAATTATTTAGAATAAAATTATCAAAGAAAAAAATTTGGTTTGACTGGGATTCGAACCCACGACCCCAGGCATGACAGGCAGACACTGTACCACCTGAGCCATTGAGCTAGCATGCACCAAGACTTTAATTATACTTTTTTAATATACAACTTAGTCGGTTAAGCCCTTTAATTTAGATGAAGCTTTGACAAAATTTGTTTTAGATTTAGATAATGTAATACAATTGCTAGCGCTTGCGCACGGAGATAGACTAGTTAAAAATCAAATATAAAACAGTTGTTAAAGTAGTTTAATTAAAGTCTTGGTGCAAGCTAGCTCAATGGCTCAGGAGGTAGAGTGTCTGCCTGCCATGCCTGGGGTTGTGGGTTCGAATCTCAGTCGAACAAAATTTTTTTCTTCTATAATTTTATTATTAATAATTATTAATAATTAAATCTAATAAAGAATAGTATATCAATATCTAATAATAATATTAAATAAATTAAAAAATAGTGTGAAAATAATATGAAAAGAAAAAAAAAACCCGTATGAAAACCCGTACGGAAACCCTGACCAAATATCAGTATCGGAAACCCGTATGGGCTCCTTTACGGAAACTCTTATGGGTCCCCATACGGGTTTCCTTACGGATTTTCATATGGATTTTTTCAGCTGGGTAAACATTCCATTTTAAATGCTAAAAGTTTTAATAGCTATCTAGATAATGCTCAAAACCGTGTGAATCTTTACCTATCGCAACCCAATATGTATCAGGCTGAGTGTGATTATAAGTGTTAAATACAAATTTCGTTTCATCCACACCCATGAAATCTGATCCGCAGGGAATACACCGATAGTTTGCGTTGGCAGCAGCAATAGCTTGTTTATAACCTGCAGCGTGTTCATTGTAAAATATTATAGGTGAACTCAAAAGAAAATTGTAATTCTAGCTTAAGATTTAGAAAGCAAACATGCTTTAATTCGGTAGACGTTATTTAAAGCACAAGCGAATTTTTAATAATTATTTTTTACAGCATGATTTATACAGTACTTGTTGCTCCATGGTAGATAATTAAATGACGGACAGTATCGTACTCTAAATTAATAACTTCTCTAGTAGTCATTTTATAAAACATTTACCACTTTTTTTTTTACCACCTAAGTTTTATCAACACTTTTAATAATATTGCTGTCGTGTTGATTTTTTGTCAGCAAATTATTTTCTTTACGAACTTCACTGGGTAGAGAATCTACTCGATGCAAAGCACTATAAATCCAATGCGTGAGAAATTCATTTTTTAAAGATACTAAAGCCATTTCTTTTGGGACTAACTTGTCGTTTTTATCTTTGAAAAATTGATCATCTGCAATGATTTCCATTGTAGAGCTCTTTTTTGTCAACAAACTCATTTTTTTATCAATGCTCACTTTATATACTTAAAAAGCGACGTCCAGTGATTCAACCGCAAAAGTCTACAATCTGGTACAGTACCGCTAACGGTAAAAATTAGAAAAACGACAAAAATTACAGTTTGAATGTCAGAAAAGGTAGTACATATGATGCAGAATGTAGAAAAAAGTTTTCACCAAAATCCGAGTTGCGCTTGTTACACCCTACCGTCAGCCGCCGCGTGGCTCGTATAGACCAACTCCCAAACCTGCATCGACTGATCCAGGTTTTGGAACCTGGATCTAGAGTATATCGGCAGGTCCAGCTAGCACCGCACCAATCGCAACCGGGCATACCTATCCCCGGGCTCCCCCCACCCTTCGGACTCAACCGAGCGGAAGGGAATAAAGGAAGGGGACCTACACCCACGCACTCACTCGGCCTTCGCACACTGTTTTGAGAAAAGGTACCAACTCTCAAAAATGTGCGATAGCACATAGTTGATCGATGAGTTACCACTTTGGTCTATTTTTCTTCCTTAGGTCGAGAATAATCGAGATCTGTTTCCCCCGAGTATCAGATTAACGATTGTAGGGTAGTTCCACGGGGTTTTAGGGGGCTTAATTTTTCAAAAATTTTTAATGACTGCAAGTGATTAGTTATAAAATTAACCCTTTTGCCACCCACAAAATCACTTTTTAGGGGTAGTTTTTAGAAAATAATGTAAAATTACACTAGAACAATTAATTAAAAAAAAAAAAAAAAGTAACAAATAATGATTTTTTCCATCTAATAATTCATGAAAATCATCGTAAAACCATGAATTTACGGTTTTTTACCATTTCAGCCCCCTAAAACCCTCTGGAACTACCCTACAATCGTTCATCTGATACACGGGGGAAACGGATCTCGATTCTTCTCGACCTAAGGAAGAAAAATCGATCAAAGTGGTAACTCATCGATCAACTATGTGCAATCGCACATTTTTGAGAGTTGGTACCTTTTCTCAGAACAGTGTGCTTCGGCCTCCGACCCCGTCACCTCTCCTCTCCCCCTGCTGCTAGCCCGAAGTAGCTCCCCGACGTCTGCGCGCGGGAGTACACGGTACGGCCACAGCCCCTCATTTCTCCTTCCCGCCACGGCGGCTCGTCGCCCAGACGAGTTCACCGAGGTTGCCGAACGCGCGCGCCTCGTTGTCGTGACCAGTGATCGGCGCTGAAGTTCAGGCTGAAGTTCAGTCAACATCAGTGAACTTCACTGAAGTTAAGTTGAGCCATATTTATATTTTTGGAGTCATATAGACATGGTGCCCCCCAGACATGGTAAATAAAAACCTTTTTATAAACAATTAAATAAACCGACAAGCTCTAAGCCCCCATAACGCTGGGGAGAGCAATAAATCAATAATTTTTTATAAGCAATTAAATAAACCGACAAGCTCTAAGCCCCCATAACGCTGGGGAGAGCGATAAATAAATAATTTTTTATAAACTATTAAATAAACCGACAAGCTCTAAGCCCCCATAACGCTGGGGAGAGCAATAAATCAATAATTTTTTAAAAGCAATTAAATAAACTGACAAGCTCTAAACCCCCATAACGCTGGAGAGAGCGATAAAAGAATGGTTTTTTATAAACAATTAAATAAACTGACGAGATTTAAGATCCCATAACGCTGGGCACACAAGTTCAATAAAAAACTAATTTGCTATGCCCCAAGCTTAAAGCCCCCAAAACCCGGAGCACCCAAGTTCAACAAAAAAGCTGATTGACTACCCCCCAAGCCCTAAGCCCCCCAAAACCCTGGGCGCGCGAGTTCAACAAAACAGCTGATTGGTTACTTCTCAAGCTCTAAGCCCCCAAGACCCTGGGTGCCTGAGTTCAATAAAACAAACTGATCAGTTGGGGGTTTAGAGCTTCGGGGATAGCCGATCAGTACATTTCTTGAACTCGGGCGCCCTGGGTCTTGGGAGGCCAGAGCTTGGGGGGTAGCCAATCAGCTTTTTTGGCGAACTCACGCGCCCAGGGTTTAGGGGGCTTAGAGCTTGGGGGGTAGCCAATCAGCTTTTTTGTTGAACTCACGTGCCCAGGGTTTATAGGGCTTAGAGTTTGGGAGGTAGCCAATCAGCTTTTTTGTTGGACTTGGGTGTTCCGTGTTTTGAGAATGTAAAGATTGGGGTATAGCCGATTAGTTTTTTTGTTGAACTCGGGTGCCCAGCGTTATGGAAGCTTAGAGCTCGGCTGTTTATTTAATTGTTTGTAAAAAATTATTTATTTATCACTCTCCCCAGTGTTATGGGGGCTTAGAGCTTGTCATTTAATTCAATTGTTTATGAAAAATAATTTATTTATCGCTCTCCCCAGCGTTATAAGGGCTTGGAGCTTGTCAGTTTATTTAATTAATTGTAAAAAATGATTTTTTTATTGCTCTCCCCAGCGTTATAAGGGTTTAGAGCTTGTTGGTTTATTTAATTGTTTATTAGAAATTATTTATATATCGCTCTCCCCAACGCTATGGGGGCTAAGAGCTTGTCGGTTTATTTAATTGTTTATAAGAAATTATTTATTTATCGCTCTCCCCAGCGCTATGGCAGTTTAGAGCTTGGTGGTTTATTTAATTGTTTATAAAAAATTATTTATTTATCGATCTCCCCAGCGTAATGGGGGCCTAGAGCTGGCTGTTCATTTAGTTGTTTATAATAAATCATTTATATATCGCTCTCCCCAGCGTTATGGGGGTTTAGAGCTTGTCGGTTTATTTAAATGTTTATAAAAAACTATTCTTTTATCGCTCTCTCCAGCGTTATGGGCATTTAGAGCTTGGTGGTTTATTTAATTGTTTGTAAAAAATAATTCATTTATCGCTCTCCCCAGTGTTATGGGGGTTTAGAGCTTGGTGGTTTATTTAATTGTTTATAAAAAATAATTCATTTATCGCTCTCCCCAGCGTTATGGGGGTTTAGAGCTTGTCAGTTTATTTAATTGCTTATAAAAAATTATTGATTTATTGCTCTCTCCAGCGTTATGGGGGCTTAGAGCTTGTCGGTTTATTTAATTGTTTATAAAAAGGTTTTTATTTACCATGTCTGGGGGGCACCATGTCTATATGACTCCAAAAATATAAATATGGCTCAACTTAACTTCAGTGAAGTTCACTGATGTTGACTGAACTTCAGCCTGAACTTCAGCGCCGATCACTGGTCGTGACCCCTCACCCAGCCAGTTTCTTTTTAATCGTGTCTCGTGACACTATTTTTTGTCAATCTTTTTTTTTAAGTAATAAACTTTTGGAACTTTATTGATTCGCCTCTCTCTTTAAACCCAAGCCCTTGTCAGGGCTACTTGACACGTGAGAAAACAAACGGTCCTTATCAGGATCACAACCCCACACCCCGCTCCTTTCAACACGCTTAAAAAATCGGGTGAGTTTTTAGGGGTGAAAAATGGTTTTTAACGTTTACTGAAAAAACTACGCATCCTATCAAAAAAGTTTTAAAGTAAAAGTTGTAGATAATAAAAAAATCTACAACTTTTGTTCCAATAATTGTTTCACATAACCTCAAAATTTCCGAGAAAAATGCAAAAAACGTTTTTTTTTCGTTTTTTATTTTTCGTGACCACGAAAATTGGTTAAATTTGAAAATATTTGGTGAAAGTTGAGAATTTTATGTGACAAATATGTCATATTTTTTTTGTTAAAAAATATTGAATGTAGTCTGAGTAATTCTTGAAAAAAGACGAAAAAAAAATTTTCAAATGCTTGGCTATCCTAGAGAAATGGGTTTAGACATCTCTGGTTAAGCTCATTCTTTTCGTTGAGTCATATTTAAAAAAAATATATATTATTACATTACTAAAGAAAAAAAATGGAAAAAACCCGAAAAACTGAAAATAATGATGTTTTTTTTATTAAACTTATCTTATTTGTTATAAATAATGTATTGCTTATCAATATTTCGTTAAATAATGATAATTTAAATGTTTTTTTCAATAAAGTTGGAACTGCAACAGTTGAAGAAGCATTTTTTGGATCAGATAGTTTTAAACATGATTGTGATATTGTTGCATTTATACATGCCTTCAGTGGGTGCGACATTACATCAGCATTTTCAGGTAAAGGGAAAAAAACTGCTGTTAAATTATTAGTATCAAACCCAAACTTATTAACTTTAGCCAAAATATTTTATCCGTCTGAAGAAGAAGAAGAAGAAGAAGAAGATCGTTTACAGATAGTTAGAAATGGATGCGAGCTGATAGCTTGGATGTATTCTGATGAAAAAAAACAGCAAGAAAAAAACTTTACCACTGAACGAAGTCAGATATTTAAATTATGCAAAAAAAAACATTTAAATCAGGTTTCACACTCGATAAATTACCACCCACCGAAGGAGTTGCTAAACAATACAGTTTTAGAGTTTATTTTCAAATTCAAAAGTGGTGTGGCATTCAGAAATCTGCAGCAGAGTGGGGCTGGAAATACGATTCAGATAACACTTAAAGACCAAAATTTACTTAAAAAAAATTAATTCCAGATCTTAAAAAAAATCAGCTGTAGCTGTAAAACTGGTTGCAGAGGAGAAAGATGTGGTTGTCGTAAACATGGTCTAAAATGTACTAGTTTATGTACAAAGTGTTATAATGAATCCTGTAAAAACTTTGAAGAAGAACAAGAGATGATCCCTGATTTCAACGATCTTGATGAGGATATGCACAATCTCTTCGATTTGGTTAGTTGTGTTTATGGAGATCTTGATGAAGAGCAAGAAGAAGAAGAAGAAGCCGAAGGAAAAGAAGAGGATTATGAGGAAGATGAAAATGATTTTGATACAGGTCCCCTACTCCAGCAAAGAAAAGTAAAAAATAATTTAACTCGTACATATGTTTATTTTTGTAAATATGTTGTGAATTACCAGTTTTCAATTATGAATTAATGTT
This sequence comes from Encarsia formosa, assembly GCA_038277355.1. Classification (NCBI taxonomy): domain Eukaryota; kingdom Metazoa; phylum Arthropoda; class Insecta; order Hymenoptera; family Aphelinidae; genus Encarsia; species Encarsia formosa. The sequence goes on from CM076187.1 coordinate 43,364,661, forward strand.
TTTTTTTCTGTTAATAATTAGTGTATTATTGTATATGGTTCGCGTTCAACAAATTTACCACTTCGAGAGTTAATTTGGAAAAAAAAAACTATTGATATCAAGTTTTTATAAGCATAGTTTGATAAAGTATGTTGTAATAGAAGTGAAAAAAATTGTGGGCGCGAAAAATGTTCACTTTTTTATTATAAATAACAACAAAAGCGGAGTGATCCAAACCGAGCGTTGCTGCTGCTTTTTAGTACTCAATTGCTCCAAAAATATTTTTTAATAAACATTAAAATTTAATATATTCATGGATTAAAATATCTTCCTGTAAAATACAACTTTTCGAAGATAAAAAAATGTATATGGAGCATTCTATGTTGAATAATAATCAAAACGTAAGACTTTACGTGACGAAAATTCAATCTCTAGAGTGTTTAAAAATTTTTTTTTTACATCAATTGAATACAACTTAAACTTTTATTGAAACGTTTTTTTTTTTTAATTATCAAAGCTTTACAAAAAAGAGCATCTGATTTTACTGTTTTTTTTTTATTTTTACATACTTTTCCAGCCTTAACTTTTCTAACAATGTTTTTAGCACGAACATTTTTATCTTTGATTACTTTTACAGTCTCAACTTTTCTTACAACTTTTTTTGCACTATCATTCTTTTTTTTAAATTCTAAATATAAAAATCCTTTACCTGCTGAAAAATGTTCGCAAGATTTTTCACAGAAACAACTTAAAAACTTTGTGTAAATTTTTTCGGGATCTTTTTTTTCCCATTTAATCTGATGCAGCTGAGTGATATTAGGAACTGCTGCTGCTGATTTAATACTTACTGACTTCATTTCGTCAATATTTTCTTTTGAAATTTTTATCAATAAAACTGAAGGACATTTTTCGGTTAGTACCTCAACAAAATCATCGCAAGAAACGATATCATTTTCATGTAAAACATGCGTGTCCGCAGTTCTTTTCAAAACTCTCCCGACTCCGTCCATAGGACCTTTTCCGTGTCCTGCTTCCGTAAAATTCCAAGTAAAATTTATAATATTTGGGCTTATTTTAAGTAAAATCTTTGGAATTAAATACATCGTAAATCGATTTCTGTATTGACCAGATCGACCGTCAGATATTACGTGAACGGTATCAATCGCAGGATTTTCGTTTATTTTAATCAATATGGGTCTTAAATGCGCCCAAATTGCAAAAGAAGCATGATCCAGACAATCAGAAACCGACGTAAATGATTGCGATGAAACTTTATCATTTTTTACTTCGTATTGAACACCTGTGCAAGGATAACTGTACTTTGGAAGCTCCAAAGTGCATTGCCTGAATTTTGGTACTGCACTTACACACGTAGTTTTCAGAAAAGTCTATCCTTAAAACTACTCCATTTTTTTTAAATGTTTTAATTCTTCCCGATAGAACTTTTTGCTGGTAGTACATAATGAAACTATGACGTAAGAAAGGTTGAAGTTGGACCATGAATTCTTAAACAGCTTCTATGATTGAGGCTTTAATTTTTTTTTTTACTACCAATTGCACTTTTTTTCGTTATTTTTGATTATTATATTTTCAGTTACTTTTGTCAATTGATAGAAGTTAATTGAATCTCTTTCCGTGTTTTCTTCAATCAAAATATTCAACTTATGAATACATTTATCACAGTTCCGGTATATACAGTCTTGTTCGTTTATGTCACAACATGCTAATTTACAAACTTAAGTTTCTTTGTAGGAATTAAATTTTTATGATAGAGAGCATTAACAATAAATTCCATATTTGAATACTTTGCACATGAACAGGTTTCCTGGTCTGATTTTTTCGGAAAAGTTATCCAGGAAGGCCTCAATCGTTTAAAAGTAGAGTAAGATATCTTTGATAAATACTTTTTTTCATATTTTTTGTGCAAATCTTTCATGTGAAATAAAAGTAATCTTTTTTGCGAATCATCTTTTTTATCTCTTTTACCAGGACACATTCTACTATTTTCGTCTTCTTGTAAAAATTCCAGTACATTTTTTTCTTCTTTTTTTCTTAAACTTAAAACTTCTTTTTTTTTTAATATTATAGATCCACTCTCTTCAAATTGTTTCATGTACTTGTAATTGACAAAATTTTTAAATTTTTATAGTCTGTATTTTCTCAGGAAATCATTACTACAGACAATACTAGCTTAAGTACGTTTAAATTCGTGAGAGTTATTTGTAGTTATTTCTGATTCGAATTGACAAATCAATACCTCACCCAAAATCAATTGTTTTTTCACAGCACTCGTAATTTTTCCTTCAGATTCAATAATTAATTTGTCAACTTTTGAAGATGGAGATAGCAGTTCTTTCATATCTGTACAGGTTCTTTTGGTATCAGTGCATTTTTTTCACGATATTCTTTTTTTTTTAATTGTTCATATTTAGTGGTAATTACTTGTAACTCACTTTTTGTTGCTCCCAACTCTCTATAAACTTTTGAACGACCTTTTTTTACTTTTTTACGGCCTACTTGTTTTTTAGTGCACGATTTTAGGTTACTTGAGTCAGTTTCAGAACTTTCTCGTACCTTTTTTTGATTTTGTTTCTTATTATTCCACCTTTTACCAATTGTGATTTTTTTTTCACTTGCATTTTTCACGGTTTCTTTATAGCGTTTGCGATCATTTTTTCTTCTTTTTGATAATTCTTCTTCAGTTAATTTAACTCTATGCAGACGCTGAGCTTCTCTGTTTTGTCTTCTTCTTTCTTCTATATTAATAACTTATATAATTCCTTTTTTTATTGTCATTTTGTAATAAATATCCCATTGGATCGTAAAAAATGATAAAGTCAATTTTTAAAGTCAAGAATTATGTTGAACAGCAATGTTAAGCAAGAAAGCAAGAAGTAAACAAAGCTTGCGACTGGACAAAAAGAGAATAGCTGAACGCTGCTGTCTGCTGCTCGCCTTACTGAAGGCATCACGCCATGCAGAGAGCCAAAAATGATGACAGGGAGAAAATTTTCGTTTGATAAAAAGTTTTGTATGCATGTTTTAAACCGTTATAACATCTTTTTTGATACAACAAACTACATAACTTTTCTCAGGACTAAGTATACTTGATATTTCAATAAGTTTTTTATGCATAAATAATCGTTTTCATTGTTAAAAAGTAGTATGACAGGGGAAAAATAGAAAATTCTCGCGTGCAAATCTATTACAAATTTGAAGTTAGAGAAGAAATAACAAATATATTTCATAGTAAAATGGTTTTGCTGTATAAAGTAATCAATTATGAAGATAAGTTGAGTATTATATTAAATGAAAAGCATTATTTTTGGTGTGAAAAGTAATGATTTATAACCTATGTCACGTGGACCGGAAATTTCGAGGTTAACTTTAAATTGATTTTTTAATAATAAATAGCTAGTTTTTGATTTTTTTGATGCTCTAGATCGTTTCTCCAGTTCCATATCTTTAGAAATTATGTACAACATATCATATTTAACCTTATTTTACGCATTTAATTTCAATGTGAAAAAAATTTATCTGCTAGGGGACAAAAATGTGGTAAATTTGTTGAGCGCGACCAATATATTAATTTTTTCTCTTTAAAAACTTGCGAGGGAGTGAATCCCTCGTAAATTTATTTTCCTACCTGGCAGTGTCGAGTCACCGCGGAAACAACAAATTAATTGAATTGTTTGTTTACTTCTCCCAGGTGATAACCATGCTGCGTCCATTCGCAGCTGAGGCCGACCACGTGGTGACGGCCGCCGTCGGCTGAATGCTGCTGCAGCAGTGCGGACACACGGCGCGCGCACGGAACACACACACATACACACACACACACACACACACACGATCAACACCTGGGAGCGCTCTCCCGGCCAAGGACGCACACGAACGGTACACACACACACGCACGGGTCACGACTCTCCGTTCGGGAGACTCCTGCGACGGAGGAGAGGCGCGTCGTTTTTTTTTTCCGGCAGACGACGCGAGACTGGACGGCGTCTGCAGGCACGTGCACGCACCACACGCGAGAGACATAGACGCGAGTGTAAGTGTAACTATTGAGTGTGCGTGAGCTGGTTGTGCGTATAGGACAGATTGTATGTTGAGCGCGCTTCTAAGGTGACGTGCCGATCGCCGCCGGAAATATTTTCGAAGCGAGTGTGATTGGATAGTGTGGCGTGAATGAATGTGATTGGTGGACATTTTACTGTTCCGCCAGTGTGGATGAAACTTGCTTATATAGAATTGTGTTGATTGGCTGAGAGTGTTGGGGAAGAATGGTGAGGAAGGAAGTTGAGTTAGCGAGACGCGGGGAGTGTCACTCTGTTCTCAGTAGCCGTAGAGCAAGGTTGTGTTTGAGAGTGTGAATTTTTCTTTCTAAGTTTCTTTCCAGTTTGTCCTTTACTTACAGCTAGATGATCGAGAAAATAAGAAAAAACTTGGGTTATTTTGCCAACACTAGCGAGTTGGAAAGCCAAATTCAAAAAAAAAAAAAAAGAGTGTTCAATAAGTGGCCATTTTGGGATTAGGTCTAAGCCAATAACTTATAGGTATAAATCTGATAAACCGTATGATTTTTATTTAATAAATTTTTGCAAAGCATGTTCTTTATTTCTTTTGGTGTATGGTGCGTGAGGAATAAAAATTCGTTTGCGTACGTTTAAAACTTTTGTTGTATAAAATAGACTAGGATTTTCTTTGCGCGGCGTCGTTACCCGTCATTTTGTAGACTTACTTTATAGTTTTTTTTTCTTTGTTCTCAGGATAAAATTTCTTGTAAATGTAGACCTAATTTATTTTTGGTTCTTTAGTAGACAAGAATAAAACTTAATTAAACTAAAATTTTGCAATAACTTTATTTCTTCTCTCTAGCTCACCAACCCGTCCTGGAGGTTTTCTTTCCGTGGAAACCCTAACCCCCAGAATTAAGGAGTTTCCCCCGATTTTTCTTGTGTGGATTTTATTGTAATGGGAGGGCCCGGGAAACTCCTTTGAATAATTAAGGGAGGCCCTTTTCTTACGGAAATACCCCATTACAAATGGTGCCCGAATATTTAATTTTTTTTTGTTAATTTTTTTTTATAAAAATTAACCTACGGAAAGGTGGTGAAGAGAGAAGGAGTATTTTTAATCTTGGATTATTGCATTTTGGATTTTGGTTTTAATTAAAGGTATTTTTTATTGTTTTTCTTCTTTCTTTTGGAACTTAGAAAAATTTCGGAAAGTGGGACTTAGACAATTTTTAGTAGACAGGTTGGGAACTTGAAATAATTTCGGAAGAGTTAGATTTGAGAAAATTTTTCGCCGATAGAACTTAGAATTTTTTTTTTTCTTTCGTGAAAGTTGGACTTAGTAGAATTTTTCAAAGGTGGAACATTGAAAAATTTCGAAATGTTGGACTTGGAAAATTTTTTGGGGAAGAACTTAGAATGAATTTTGAAATCGGGACTTAGGAAAATTTTCGAGTTAGGAATTGAAAATTTATGATTTTTTTTTGTTATCTCTCTTGCGGTTGGGATGGAGGAAATTACGGAAAGACGGATGAGTGAGAATTTATGGATTAACATTTGATGATGGATATTTGGGAATATTTGAGTGATTTTTATGATTTTATTGTTGGCTAGTGCCCGACAAAATATCATAATTTAATTGTTGGCTAGTGTCCAACTGAATTTTTATTATTTTTTTTTTTTGTTTTGGATTTTAATAGGTTTCAGGAAGATTTATTTGTAGTATCAAAAAAAAAATAAATAAATAAAAATAACAGCTACTGAAAAGCGAAGAATCAAGACTTATTGTAGACAGTGATAATTTCCTTTTCAGATCAAGAGTATTGTAGACAGTGATTATTTATTATTTTTTTTTTTTTCTTTCAGTGTTCAAGAGTATTGTAGACAGTGATAATTTTATTTTCAGGTTCAAGAGTATTGTAGACAGTGATAATTTTATTTTCAGGTTCAAGAGTATTGTAGACAGTGAATATTTTTTTTTTTCTTTTTAGTTGTTGAAGAAAACTGTAGACAGTGATAAATTTCTTTCAGGTTCAAGAATATTGTAGACAGAAATTTTCTTTTCAGGTTCAAGATGAAGTGTAGACAGTGAAATTTTTTTTTTTGTTTTTTCAGATTCAAGATTAAGTGTAGACGGTGAAATTTTTTTTTTATTTCTCTTTAGGTTAGAAATTAAATACAAAGTGAATTTTTTTTTCTTTCTTGTTTGTGTTCTCGTGAGAAATGGCAGAGAAGATGGAATACCGAACATATGTAGACAGTATGAGAAGATTATTAACAAATTCACGTGACATTAGGAAAAGGTTGAATGAATTAAGATCAATGAGCGAAAATCAAGTGAAGGAAGAACTGGCAAAGAGAAAAGCAAGTACAACAGGCTCTTGAGGTCTTAATTTTTAATGTGAGATCAAAAAAGTTAATGTTTTTAAACTTTTGTCGCAGAGTTTTGTAAATTGAAAATTAGATTATGTTTTCATGATTTTTCCTAATTTTTCAAAATATTATTAAAACATAAAACTAATACTAAATTAAACTATAGACTATCAACTATGCTGTGTAAAATTTTCAAAATGATTCATTCATTAGGGTCAGAGTACTGATGAAATGAAAATAAAATCGTCTCGTCGGGCGCTGCGACGGTCGTCCCCTCCCCTCTTTTCCCCTCACGAAAGTACCAAACATCCTTAAGGAGTTTTCCACCGATTTTTCTTGTGTGAATTTTATTATAATGGGAGGGCCCGGGAAACTCCTTTAAATAATTAAGGAAGGCCCTTTTTACGAAACTACACCATTACAAACTTAAAAAATAAACTATCGAATCATTTAAGTGAATTTTTCATATTGAGATATTGTGTTATTTACAAAATGTTTAAAAAATTGTTTTAATATATTAATGAAAAAATTTTTTTCCAGTCAACACTTTAATTTTAAGATAATCATTTATGTATATTTGCTGTTTTAATGATTATTGTGCACTTTTTGTTAATGAATGAAACTGATAATAAAAACATTTATCAAAGCAATGTAAACCTCGATAAATAATACATTATTTATAACAAATAAGATAAGTTTAATAAAAAAAACATCATTGTTTTCAGTTTTTCGGGTTTTTTCCTGTATTTTTCTCTTCTAATGTAATTTTTTTTTTTTTTTTTCAAAAATATAAGATGTAACGAAAAAAATGAGCCCAACAAGAGATACCTAAACCCATTTCTCTAGGATAGCCAAGCATTTGAAATTTTTTTTTTCGACTTTTTTCAAGAATTACTCGGACTACATTCAATATTTTTTAACAAAAAAAATATGACATATTTGTCACATGAAATTCTCAACTTTCACTAAATATTTTCAAATTTAACCAATTTTTGTGGTCACGAAAAATAAAAAAACAAAAAAAAAGTTTTTTGCATTTTTCTTGGAAATTTTGAGGTTATGTGAAAAAATTATTAGAACAAAAGTTGTAGATTTTTTTATTATCTACAACTTTTACATTCAAACTTTTTTGATAGGATGCGCAGTTTTTTCAGTAAACGTTAAAAACCATTTTTCACCCCTAAAAACCCACCCCATTTTTTTTGCGCAACTCGGATTTTGGTGAAAACTTTTTTCTGCATTCTGCATCACATGTAACTACCCTTTCTGACAGTCAAACTGCATATTGCAATTTTTTCATGCAGAAATGTTGGCGGTACTGTACTAATCCCCTGCCTCGATGCGTCGATTTCTAAAATATTTTCATACTCCGAAAAAATTATACAATTTACTGTTTCAGTCACCGGATTGTCAATTCAAACATCTATTCTAACACTGCCGTGTTAAATTCAATTCCAACGAGTACACTCGCTTGCAGATAAGTCAGGTGTTAAAACAAAAGCAAGAAGGCAGAAGCCATTCGGGTAAGACTCGCAGGGTATGTTATTTACTTCCTTAAGAAAATAAACTCCGGTACCCGAAAATAGAGAGAGATAACAATCTATATACACGCCGTTTGTTTTGAAATCAAGCTGCAAAGGTTTCGACGGTACCTACACGCTGTCAACATACAAGCATAGCAAATTTATGTTAACATTTCAGAGTTAAAGTGTTTTAATGCCGACTACGAGGTCTGTCCCAAAAGTATCCAACTTACATTTATATCTTCGCGCCTGAGAGGGAATGGACCCAGACTGGTGAGGCGAAATGAACCAGGTGTAAAATGAGAAACCTGAATAAAGTTAATCGGAGTTTATTAGTAAAAGACTTGACAATATTCTCACGCCATTGCGTGAATATGCTATCCGTTTGAGTATACGGAAGCGACTGGATCGGCCGTCACTGCAGCCAGTTGTCGCGGTGTAGTACACTCTATACTCCATAACCTCTCGGTTGGATCTTCTCTCTCACTCGTTCACACTATATTATAGGTATATGCAGTATACACTCAATATATACATATAGTACGCGCTTACACAGGGCTTGTTCTCACTCGCCAAAGTGTTCTAACGATCTCTACTGGGCGAGATCGTCAAGAGTAAAGCCTCACGAATCTTTTGGTTACTTACTGATACCTGTCGGACGTACAGTTCATGCGCAGTGTGTTTTTGTTTATAGTGCCTTTATTACGTTCGTCGGATTTTGTCATTGTTAAAAATGACCGAAAAAGTTGAGCAACGAATTTGCATCAAGTTTTTCTTTAATCTTGAAAAAACTATGTTTCAAAAGGCCTTGCAAATGTTGCAAAAGGCCTTTGGAGACGATTGTATGGGGAAAACTCAAATAAAAGAGTGATTTCGGCGGTTTAAAAATGGCCGCACGTATGTTGACAATGATCCTCGTTCTGGTCGACCTTCAACGGGAAAAACATCGGATAATGTTGAGTGTGTGCGAGCGGCAACTGAACGAAATCGTCATTTGACTACTAGGGAACTAAAAGATGAACTTGGGATACCAAAAAGTACTGTTTACCGAATTTTAACCGAGAATTTAGGCATGATGCGTGATGAAATTAGAAGAAAATGACCACAGTTTTGGCAAAGTGGTGATTGGCTTCTTCATCACGACAATGCTCCAGCGCATTCATCTAACCTTGTACAGCATTATTTGTCAAAGCATGGAGTTGCGCAGTTTTGTCAGCTTCCATACAGTCTCGACACAGCTTCTTACGACTTTCGGCTGTTCCCCCGATTGAAAATACCGCTTAAAGGACACCGATTCGATTACTAGAGGACTCTTGAAACCAATGCGACAAATGCACTAAAAGCGATTCCGAAAACTGACTTTAAAGAGTGCTTGAAGAAGTGGAAGCATCAATATGAGCGTGTTGTTCAATCAAATGGGGACTATTTCGAAGGATGCCACCAACTGGATGGTGAAGAATAAGCCAACCACCAAAAAATAAGGTTAGGTCGGATACTTTTGGAACAGACCTCGTAACTAATTATTAAAAATCGAAAAATAAAGTTTTTAACCTCAAATTTTGGATTAAAAAAGCAGGCATAAAAATTAAGAACTGAAAAAACTTTCCGCATGGAAGTTTTTCATTACGCTTTGATGAAGGTTTTAGGAAAGTGACAATGCGATATTCCAAATAGGTAAAAAAAGACAGCACTTTTGAAGTAGCATATGAGCCTGCCTGAGCCAATTTTTGAGCGTCTCGAGCGCAAAGGCAGTTTGTGAATGCAGGCCCTCAAGTAGTGTATTTAGAAGCATTAATACCACCAGATATAGTATCTACGGGGTTTTTCTTTGATTTCACCTAATGCCAATTAGCTTTGGGCAATAAAGTTAAAATACTTGAGCATTTATGGGCCAGAAAGGTTTTCCAGCGGGCTGGTTGGTCTTTTAGCCAGTACAACACATTCATCGAATCGGACCATAAATGAGTAGAATCGATCTTAATTCTCAAAACAGAGATGAGATGATTTACGAATTTTGAAAGCAATTTAGCTGCTAAAAGTACAAGACATGGATTGCTGAGTATTTTTAAGGCAGCTACTCTAGACTTAGCCAACTAGAGAGATGGAAGCTCTATTACTACCGACAATTCTGAGATAAACAACTGATCCATAAGAGAATTTTGAAACGTCAGCAAACTCATGAATTTCTACAAATCTAGTGTGACTAGAGAATTTATTCCAACGTGGAATTTTGAGATCCTTGAAGTGGTTTAATTGTCGTTGCCAATTTAACCAAAGATTTACCATGTCATGTGTCAATGGACTATACCAGTCAATTTTTAGCAACCAAAGTGATTGCATCAATATTTCAGCAGTTCTAATACGAGGTCTACCCATCCCATAGGATCGAATAGTTTCGCCTTGTTAGATAAAATATATCTCTTTGTGATTAACCTAGTAGGGGTGAGGGTTTCGAAATTAAAATGAAAAGCATCTTTCACGGGATGCCATCAAATGCCTAAAATATTAACCCATTGCCCCACTTCACTAAAGGTCTTCGGATCAAGTTCGAGCAGTTCAGGATCCAACCCCTCTAAGAGAGCTGAATGGTTCGACATCCATTTATGAAGGGAAAAACCGCCCAGTTTGCGCAACTTAATTGTTTAATTTCTTTTGATTATTGCTCCCTCTATGGTTTTATCACCAGAAAAAGTATTGTACATGTGAATTTCCTCAGTCAAAACTTCGGCGCCTAACGGAAAGTCACTTTGATGATCAGTAGCCAATTGCTTGACTTTGCATGAAGTTAAGAAAGGAGATGATCTAATGCCGAAGACAACAGTGCAGATACTATAAACTTTCTTTGGTAAATTAGGATCTACTCTCCACAGGAGGTATTGGAAAGACCAATCCTTGGAATCAAACTTAATCTGACGGAACATTTGTTTGGCATTGGCAGCAAAAACAAACTCATATTCATGCCAACGACAAATCACATCGATCAAATTAGGTAAGAGATTTTTACCAGTGTATAGAACGTCATTCAAGGAAATACCCAGATCTGTTTCAGCAGCTCCTTTGGCGACAGTTCTAAGTTTTGTCGTTGTACTGGATTTTTTTAGCATGCCATGATGTGGAAGAAGGAAACTTTTATCCTGATCAAAATAGGGATTTTCAATCAGAATCACGTGACCTGAGTCGATTTAATCTTGCATATATGCGAACGAATCATGATATGCGAACTTAATCTTTCATTCCTTTTAAACTTAAACTAAATATGATTAAGCATGCGTAGTACTGGAGTATAAGAGTTTCCTAACTTCAAGGCCTCGACACTTTCGAATGGGAATCTTACAGTACACCGTTTTACATTAACTGTTGACCAGCTAAAAAAATATTCCCATAAAATATTGTTAGATTCATTTAATTTTTCGTTGATCATAATTACTATAATAGTATATTTTATTTTTAATTCGTTTTTTTTAAGTGAGCGATTGAAAATATGAAAATAATTTAAAAGTAAGGTTCGTAAAGAAAGAATGACGCGACCTCCAAAAAAAAAAAAACTATCTGCATGTATCACATACATAACCATTAAAAGTGCGGTGTACACGTGTGATCCATATTCAAAATTCGAGTTCGATAAGACACTATGTTTTTGTTGTTGTTGTTGTTTTTTTACGTCAAAATTTGTACATTAGGTTAGATGCCACCTGGGCACTCCCGTGGGCCAGGTGACGTCAACTCTGACGTTTGCTTGCGAAGGGAGAAAGGGGAGTGGGGACGGGGGTGATCATAATAATATAAATAATTACATAATTTCAATGTAATAATTGCATTTCTGATAAGCACAGTAAAAAGTTGTATTATAAATAGAAGATACTCTATAAAATTAAAAAACATTAATTATGTAACGACCCATAGCGAAAAAAAAAGATTTATAATAGGAATCTGATTAACCCTTTTTCAGGCCGAAGGTTTTGGGAAGTCAGGAGAAGAAACGGATTGCATTTTTGGTGTTTCCGATAATTTCTGAACATGGAACTACTATTAGTTTAAAAAAATTCATGTTGACAGCCGAGATATGACAGCTGTCAACAGTTGAATGTCAAAATTTCGAACCAAAGAAAATTCGACCATCATCTACGTTCAATTTCATGATGAAAGCATAGAAATGGTTTTTTTGCTAAAACCCTCCCTTTTTGAGTAAAGTATCAATAAAGATTGAAACTTTGGATCCTACTCAAGTAAAACTTCGTACTCCAGGCCGATGAAGAGGAATGACTTTTTTAAAATTGTAATGAGGTTTTTTGAAATTTTTTTGATCGCTGATCATGAATCTGTCATTTGTTTTGAAAAATACTCATTGACAGCCGAGATATGACAGCTGTCAACACTTGAATGTCAAAATTTCGAACCAAAAAAAATACTACCATCATCTACGTTTAATTTCATGATGAAAGTATAGAAATGGTTTTTTTGCTAAAACCCTCCCTTTTTGAGTAAATCATCAACAAAGATTGAAACTTTGGATCCTACTGAAGTAAAACTTCGTACTCCAGGCCGATGAATTTTCAGTTCTAATCATTTATTGTTCACTAAGTATCCAATCTCTTCCGTTTTCTTCCATTGTAATTTCCTATCAATTGCTTAGCCAACTCCAATCGGAATCACAGTCAATCTCCACCATAGTTTTCGTTGTGTACTTTCATGTGGATAAACGCGTTCATGATTGCCACATCAATTTCATAGTACATTATTGAAAAGCCACCATTTTTACGATAAATATTCGAAGATTTACTTGAACGTCAATTGGTTCTGATGATGTAAAAATTATGAATTTTTTTGGTTCGAAATTTTGACATTCAAGTGTTGACAGCTGTCATATCTCGGCTGTCAATGAGTATTTTTCAAAACTAATAACAGATTCATGATCAGCGAGCAAAAAAACTTCAAAAAACCCCGTTACAATGATAAAAAAGTCATCCCTCTTCATCGGCCTGGAGTACGAAGTTTTACTTGAGTAGGATCCAAAGTTTCAATCTTTGTTGATGATTTACTCAAAAAGGGAGGGTTTTAGCAAAAAAAACCATTTCTATACTTTCATCATGAAATTGAACGTAGATGATGGTAGTATTTTTTTTGGTTCGAAATTTTGACATTCAAGTGTTGACAGCTGTCATATCTCGGCTGTCAACATGAATTTTTTTAAACTAATAGTAGTTCCATGTTCAGAAATTATCGGAAACACCAAAAAAATGCAATCCGTTTCTTCTCCTGACTTCCCAAAACCTTCGACCTGTGAAAGGTTCTTAAAAATTTTATTTATTTATTTTTTTCATTTAATTTCACGTTTCTTATCAGCCTGCGACTGTCGAGATTTGGTTTAAGCCCGAAATACATAACCTATATCAAGCATCAATTTTCATAATATTCTTTTGTAGTTAAAAATTAATTGACAAATGATATTTACGGGGTAAGAACTTCAAAATTGATTAAAAAATATTCACAAATTATCAAGATCTTGCTTGAGCCCGGAATACATAACCTATGTGCAGTATCAATTTTTAAAAATGCTCTTACAGTTGAGAAACGGTTGACTAAGGACTTTTTACAGCAAATACTTAGAAAATACGTCAGAACCTAGAAAGTTTAAGTGAAATAAGGTTATCACCTGGGATACATAACCTATCTCAAGTATGAGTTTTCAATGAAAGCTCTGAAAGTTGAAAATAAACTGACATACGATATTTTTCCGGCAAAAACTTAAAAATTTCTCACAAAACAGTGAGAAATCATCAAGAGTTAGTTTGAGCCCGCAATACATAAGCTATGTGCAGTATCATTTTGAGAAACAAACCTGTTTAGTTAGGAATCAATTGATCTAATGAATAACAAACAATTAGAAATGAAGTGTGAACCTATAAGGGAGTAGTCAGACATGGTTTTCACATGAGATACATAACCTAGCTCAGGTATGAGTTTTCAACGAACACTAAAAGTCGAAAATCTAATATCAAATGATTTTTTCACGGAAAAAACTTTAAAATCAATTGAAAAATAATCAAAAATTATTAAGATCTAATTTGAGCCCGGAATACCTAACCTATGTGCAGTATCAATTTTCATTAAATTATCTTGTAGTTAAAAATCTACTGACAAATGATTTTTTCATGGCAAAAAATTCAAAATGAATTGAAAAATCATCAAAAATTATCAAGATTTAGTTTGAGCCCGGAAAACCTAACCTGTGTGCAAGATCAATTTGAAAAACAAACCTGTTTAGTTGGGAATCAATTGACAATCGTCTAATGTACTACGAACGCTTAGAAATGAAGTCTGAACCTATAAAGGAGCAGTGAGACATGGTTTTAACCTCATATACAAAACCTAGATCAGGTATGAGTTTTCAATGAACGCCCTAAGAGTTGAAAATCTATTGGCAAATGAATTCTTTATTGGCAAAAAGTTTAAAAACAATTGAAAATTAATCAACAAATTATTAAGATCTAGTTTGAGCCCGGAATCCCCAATTTATGTGCAGTATCAATTTTCATTCAATTATCTTGTAGTTAAAAATATTTTGGAAAATGATTTTTTCACGGCAAAAACCTTGAAATTGATTGTCAAATAGTGAAAAATCAAAAAACATTATTTTTAATAAGTTTCTCTAATAAGTGTGAGTTTTTAGGGTTATGTTGCTCTTAACAAAACACATCGGCGGAAAAAAAAATAATGTAATCGTCTCAAACTTAACTTAAAACCAGTTATGAATAAAATATTCCGCTTATTTATCAGTTTTTATTAGATTAAATCAAATAGTTAAGCTACAAATAACACTTTTTTACTCTGCGGAATTATATAGTTTGAGAGACACAATACATTTGACCGATGATAAATGTACCATATTTTTTACGGCAAAAAGTTTTACTTCGACTGTAAAATAGTGAGAAATCCTTTAGAGCTAGTTCGAGCCCGGAATACCTAACCTATTAGCAGTATCAATTTTAATCGAATTATCTTGCAGTTAAAAATCTATAGGCAAATGATTTTTTCACGGAAAAAACTTTAAAATTTATTGAAAAATAATCACAAATTATTAAGATCTGGTTTGAGCCTGGAATCCCTAACCTGTGTGCAAGATCAATTTGAGAAACAAACCTGTTTAGTTGGGAATCAATTGACATTCGTCTAATGACTTACAAACACTTAGAAATGAAGTGTGAACCTATAAAGGAGGAGTGAAACATAGTTTTCACCTGAGATACATAACCTAGCTCAGGTATGAGTTTTCAATGAACACCCTAAGAATTAAAAATCTATTGGCAAATGATTTTTTCGCGGCAAAAACTTTAAATACAATTGAAAAATAATCAACAAATGTTAAGATCTAGTTTGAGCCCGGATTCCCTTACCTATGTGCAGTATCAATTTTCAATCAATTCTGTTGTATCTAAGAATCAACTGGCAAATGATTTTTTCACGGCAAAAACTTTGCAATTGATTGTTAAATAGTGAAAAATCATCAAGACCTAGTTTGAGCCTGAAATACCTAACCTATGTGCCGTATCAGTTTTCATTAATTTCTCTTGTAGTTGAGAATTAATTGACAAATGATTTTTTTACGGCAAAAACTTGATTGATTCTCAACTACAAGGGCGTTATTTTAAAATTAATACTGCTCATATGTTAGGTATTCCGGGAACGAACTAGGTCATGATAATTTCTCACCATTTTACAGTCAATTTTAAAGTTTTTGCCGTAAAAAAATCATTGATCAGTTTATTTTCAACTTTTGAAGCTTTCATTGAAAACTCATACCTGAGCTCGGTTATGTATCCCAGGTGAAAACCTCATCTCACTGATAGTTTATAGGTTAAGACTTATTCTTTAAGCGTTTGCAGTAAAAAGTCCTTAGTGGAACGATTTTTAACTACAAGAGCATTTCAAAAATAGGATACTGCACATAGTTTATGTATTCCGGGCTCAAACTCACTCTTGATGATTTGTGATTATTTTTTAAACGTAAAAAAGTCGTTTGTCAAATGATTTTTAACTACCAGAGAATTTAATGAAAATTGATACTGCACATAGGTTAGGGATTCCGGGCTCAAACTAGATCTTAATAATTTGTGATTATTTTTCAATTGATTTTAAAGTTTTTTCCGTGAAAAAATCATTTGCCATTAAATTTTCGACTTTTAGAGCGTTCGTTGAAAACTCATACCTGAGCTAGGTTATGTATCTCATGCGAAAACCATGTCTGACTGCTCCCTTATAGGTTCACACATCATTTCTAAGTGTTTGTAGTTCATTAGATCAATTGATTCCTAACTAAACAGGTTTGTTTCTCAAAATGATACGGCACATAGCTTATGTATTGCGGGCTCAAACTAACTCTTGATGATTTCTCACTGTTTTGTGGTAAATTTTTAAGTTTTTGTCGGAAAAATATCGTTTGTCAGTTTATTTTCAACTTTCAGAGCTTTCATTGAAAACTCATACTTGAGATAGGTTATGTATCCGAGGTGATAACCTTATTTCACTTAAACTTTCTAGGTTCTGACGTATTTTCTAAGTATTTGCAGTAAAAAGTCCTTAGTCGACCGTTTCTCAACTACAAGAGCATTTTTAAAAATTGATACTGCACAAAGGTTATGTATTCCGGGCTCAAGCAAGATCTTGATAATTTGTGAATATTTTTTAATCAATTTTTAAGTTCTTACCCCGAAAATATCATTTGTCAATTAATTTTCAACTACAAAAGAATATTATGAAAATTGATACTTGATATATGTTATGTATTTTGGGCTTAAACCAAATCTCGACTGTAGCAGGCTGATAAGAAACGTGAAATTAAATAAAAAAATAAAAAATAAAATTTTTATCAATCAGATTCCTATTATAAGATCTTTTTTTTTCGCTAACATATCTGCCCGTGGAATCTCTATAGTGAGTTTCAAGAAAGTATCTCTCGCATAACTCATCCTTTCTTGACTGAATTTTCTGAGATGGTACTTCCTCCCACCTCAAAAAATTCTGTAAAGTATCATCAAAGTATTCTTCATCCATAATCATGTAATTAATGGATGCAGGTATAGAGGTGGACTGAAAGTTTTGTGGACAGGTGCTTGAAAGCAGCCAATTTTGTGGATGTAGTTAAGGGTTCATCACTCCGACCTCTTCTAATACCTTTGCTTATTATTGCTGAGTGGACAAAAGCACCTAGCAATAGATCTATTAGAGAATCTGTGTCATAATGTGGATCAGCCGGAAGAAGGTTCTTGAGTATTCAAGATTCAATTTAACTTTCGATCTAAAAGGCTTATGAGATGAAGTTTTTGGCAAGACTGCAGCAGTGAAAACGGTGATTCATACCTAGTATTGATAGTAAATTGAGTAACCGCTCTGGAACTCGAAAGTTCATTCAATTTAAATGCCCTCGGCATAGCTTAAAAAATTTCTTGAGCCCAATCTTAAGGATAATGAATTTTTTTCGAAGTTACTACTTTGCGAAATTAAACTACAAACAATAAAAAATTTTTAAACTACTTATAAGGAGATTTACTGTGTGGTAATTCTAATAATCTATTTGAAGAAGTAAGCGCAACAGTTTTTTGTTTATTTTGCATTCGTAAAAATTTTCTTCAGATACAGTTGATTGCAAGTTTCAAAACTAGACGCAAGCCTGGATTAAACATTTATAGCTTCCTTATCTTGTTTGATAACTTCGACTTTTTCAAATTTCAAAATAAATCTTTCTTTATTTTCTTCGGTCTTGCACTCGGGAAAATAACCTAAAGCTTGCGTTTTTTGAGTAAAAAAGTATATATCTTTGTTGTCACGACACATGAGACACTCTTAATTATGCAGACCCGGTTAAGAGTGCAGCGGGAAAACCGGGGGCAGACGGCACCCCTCGTAAAGTGACGGGAAATTCAACTATTCTTATATTAATCTTAAGAGGTTCTCCTTACCTTGCTTCCTGTAGCTGCTAGGGAGGGAAGAAAAGACGTTTGATGTTGATCGAAATAACAAGAGTCACTACTCAAGGTATTTCCTCTAGTTTGATTTATTGTTTTTTTTCACACTTAATGAGCGTCGCTTTACTCGGTCAATTTGTCATTTGATAACTTAATTTATTGGTCACAAATATTTCAATTTAATAAATTCACAATTAATTAGCGTTGCTCTGCTCGGTCAATTTATAACTCGATAACTTAATTTATTGGTCACAAATATTTCAATTCAATTATAACTCAATAACTTAATTTATTGGTCACAAATATTTCAATTATAACTCGATAACTTAATTTATTGGTCACAAATATTTCAATTTAATAAATTCACAATTAATTAGCATTGCTCTGCTCGGTCAATTTATAACTCGACAATAGGGAATTTAAGGTACTTAAATTAGACAATAAAAGAAATTAGCACACTGTGCTCTAAATTAAATTCAAAATCTTACTAACTGCTCGCTCCTGCACTCGTTCCTCACGGAGGCCCGCTGTCCCTCCCCACCTTGACTTTTCAAGTCAAGACGCTGATTAGACAGCTAGGCTCCGTAGAAACGGATGCTGAGCTTGCACTTTTATACATTCATCCACACATTTTACTTAATTTAACTATCCTAACTTAGTAATGTGTATTTGTCACATAACAAAATCCACCTCTTAGCGTTTGCCGTCCCGGGAAATGCTAGGTTGGTACGGGCGGGTCGGGGTCGGGATCTTTGGTCAGTTTGGCGGGTTTCTTTTTTTTTAGGTTTGAAAAATTTAAATAGTTGGTACAGGCGGGTCAGGATAGGAGTTTATTGGGTCGGTTCGACATTATCTCGGTAGAGGATGACGCTACACCTTATTTCGGGGATGTACATCCCACAAATAAGGTTACTCAAGGTCCCATGCGAAACCACTCACACCTTAACCACCGGACACTGAGTGCCAATGATTAGGGCTATGATGGGCTGCAAGTCGCGGTCTTGAGTGCTTAGATCCTCCCCCCCCTTTTTTTTTTTGTTACTCCTTAGTCGGTACTTACTTGTACGGCCTTTCGAAATTTTCCACAGAGACTTGTATAAGTCGCTGTGGAAACGCGCTTTCAGCGTCCGACTGGTCCTCTTGGTCTATCAAAGAAAGATCTCCGAATCGGTCCCTGTGTTCGGCTTGGGGACTCTCCCTATTTGTGGGAGCCCAAATTCGTTGCCACTGGTGGAATCTTTTGTGATCTTTCCGGTCAAGTCGGTGCACTCGGGCTTGGCATTCTTTGCAGCTGTCAGTAGGTAATGGTTCCCTCAGTTGGCTTAGAGAACAACTAAGCGTACTGGGTTTTCCCAGTCGGGCTCCATATTCTTCTCCTATCACGTTTTGCGCAAATAGCCCACCAGTCGGATCTTGGTACTTGGCAAAAGCCAAATACAGGGAGCAAGATTTCATACCTGTAGTAGTTGGTTGCTTCCAAAAATGATGCGTCAGCAGTTGCCCGCAGGTGGTGAGGTCGTGATATACTCTTTTGAACGAGCGTCCCCGAAGCACTCTGATATCCAGGAATTGCCCACCTTCGTCCATTAAAGATTGTTGGCCCCTTAATTTTCGGAGCGTTTCAATGCCTCTTTCCTCTGTTGCCTGGTCGGGGAAAGTAATTTTTGCAACAGTTAACGGGTGTTCAGGGTCGTCGTACACTTCTTTTTCGACTATGATGTCGGGCTCCGCTTCCTTTGGTTGAGTCCGGAGGGTTTGGAGGTCGAATGGCCGGTTAATTATGATTATAACTGTGTTTGGTGTGAATAGGTCTTTTGTCATCGTACGCAGGACGAATCACTGACCGTGCGAGTCCATTAAGGGCTTTAATACCTGGTTACGCTCTGACATCTTTGGTCTCTGGGTTTCTATAAAGAGAATTAAATATAAGGAAAAAAAATCTTTTGTTAGGTTCGTTTGTGAAATTATAAAGATTGTGAGGGAAGTGGTCAGCTTGAATGCTCACCGGTAAAGGAGATTATTTATGTAACACCTACGGGGAAGGGGGGGGGTTGTAAGATCTTAAGGTTGTGGGACGACCATCGCTTGAAAATTGGTAGAATGATAGTCAAGATTCGAGGGGTACCCTATAGCTATATGTGCTAGTTTCGGTCAACATACACAAAAAAATTCACATTTCAAACATACACTTTACATTCACTTTCGCTCAACATACTCTTTATATGTTTTACATATTATTTATATATTTTACTTTATATGTTTTACATAATCTTTATATGTTTTACATATTATTTCATTCCTAGCATATATATATATATATATACTAGGGGGGGTACCCCCCTGCTCGCTTCTCTCGCCAACCCCCCCCCCCCCCCAGAATTTTATGCTTGAATCTACACTTGTACCTACGCTTATACACATAGCCTTGTGTCTACCTCTGTACCTACTCTGATACATACCATTGTTTCTACTCTTATAGCTTGTGACTACACCTGCACCTTATTTCATGCCTACCTTCGTTCCTACCTTTCATCTTACTCCAAACCCTTGTAACTACCCTTGTTCT
This sequence comes from Encarsia formosa, assembly GCA_038277355.1. NCBI lineage: Eukaryota > Metazoa > Arthropoda > Insecta > Hymenoptera > Aphelinidae > Encarsia > Encarsia formosa. The sequence goes on from CM076187.1 coordinate 43,385,081, forward strand.
TACCGTTGCACTTACTGCTTTTTATAACTAAGCTCTTACCCAGGAATATGCTCATGATTATATATCTGTTTCTATCATGGTGATAACTGTAGTTCGAATTTTTTTCATGCTTTTATTTCTAACTCTAAGACTACTTTGTTCTTATCTTTGATCATACTTTCATTTCTATCCTTAGTTAAACATCTGTGTCTATGCTTTTACCGACTTATTTTCGTCTTTTTATTTATTAACCTTCCCTGCTTTATAATCTTGCTACCATCCACGTCTCTTAAGTATTTTTTTCCAACTTTCTTTACTACGCCTGTTGACTTTTTCTTCTTCCTACATATGTTAATAATCTTGTGCTTACTACCTATTTTTTACTCAAGCTTCTAACGCTGAACCTTCTACACATGCATTTGTTTCTACATCTGTTTCTACTCCTATGCTAACTCTGGTTCTTCATTTTTTTTATTTAAATTTTCAACACTGAATCTGGCCTTGTGCATAATATTTTTTTATCCTCTTGTGCTTACTACTGTAAATAACCTTATAACAAACCTTGTTAATAGCATTGTTTTAAACTTGATAACTACTCTGGTAACTACATTGTACCTACTTCCGTACCTGGACTCGTCATTACGTTTGTAACTTTGAACCTGCGATTATATGTACATTTTTGCTTAATATTGTTCCTATCTCTTTCACATAAATTAATTAATTTTGGTGTTTGCTGTTCTTTTTTCTTTTTTTCATGCTTTGGTCTTTAACTCTGAATCTTTGTTCTCATTTTTGTGAAAACTATCTTTTCTATTGTTCTTCTCAAATTTTTTTGTAATTACAATCGTGAAACTAATCATCTTCATACACTTTTGCCAACACAGTTCTTTAACTTTTTTGACAAATATTTCCTACATCCTTTTATATTTGTTATCAACGCTTTTTCTACCTAGGTTTCTCCCAATTAACCTATCCTGATTAATATCGAAGTTTACCTCACGACACCAGTTTCCAGCCATATGCAGCCTCTTTTACTTTGTTATTATTTTCATACTTCAATTTGTAACTTTGAACGTATGTTGTTCTTTTTTTTTTTTCTCAACATCTAACCCTGAAACTATCATCTTTTATGCTATTGTTTTCGATCTTGTGCAGACCTTTGTAGGTAAACACTTACCCACTTTTGAATCTACCCATGTACCTACCCTCTTGACAAACCTTGAAGCTCTCTTAGCGAAGCGCACGTGCAATTGTATTATATTATCTAAAACAAATTTTGTCGATGCTTCATCTAAATTAATCTACAATAAGTTATATATACCCTTTACCTTTGCGCTACGTTCAGAGTTCATATGCATTTAAACTTTTGTAGTTATAGATTCATTGGTCTTGTTTCAGTTTGTATACTAATAATTATTATTTTCATGATTTCAATCGGATAATTTCGAACACTTGATTACATAATTATTTTTTTATCAAATCTATTCTCTAGATGTTTGAATTGAATTGTAATGTAAAAAGTTAAAAATGAAAAATCAAATTTTCAATTTTGTTCTTCAACCAATCACATCACGAATAAAATGCTGACATTCTTTTTGGGTTCTCTCCTTTATGTTAGGATATGAGTTAATTTTTTTAATGTTTTGTAGTTACCTTTTCAATTTCTATAGTTACATGGCTGATAACTTGTATCAAAAATTGGTGGAGTGGGTAGAAACTGATAACATATATCAAAAATGGGGGGCGTGGGGGGAGGCTGATTAAAAAAGGGTGTGATTTATTAGCACGGGAAAAAAAGGAAACGCACGGGAAATTTTGGGTCAAATTCACGGGAAAAAAGACATTTGCACGGAAAAATAAGTGATTAAACGGGAAAGAAAATAAATGCACGGTAACTTGAGCGGAAGTTAGTATTAAACGGGAAAAAAAATATATTGAACGGGAGTAGAATTAACATTGCGCGGGAAAAAAATGGATTAAACGGCAATAGAATTGATCTCGCACCGTAAAGAGTATTGAGAGCAAAACTCAACAAAAATCAAGCAAAAAATTTGTTTATAGAACATTATATAACTGTAATTGAAATTAACGATATTTATTATAAAAGATTAATGCATTAGTAAATTTTTTTATTTTGTAGATCAGGTTGTAGGTCGCATCTGTTGTGCACTAATCTCATGAATTTCCTGTCCAATGCTAACAATCTAAGCATTGATAAAATTATTTTCGAATCCTGTTCTTCTAAATCAAAAGATTCTGCAAAAATGTGGAAATCAACCATGTATGTTACATCTTCATTATCCGGAACTTGAGTGCGCTCATCGCACCAAGCTCTAACATCTGTGGCCAATACGGAAGGAGTCCCTTTATCATTTCGGATTGTTCTAAGAAATGCAACAAGTTTTTCTTTCGCAGGTTCTATCATCTGATTTTTACGAATGAGATTTAGTAGTGCATTTGGCTTTGTAATACCATCTGCATATATATCTTTTACAAAAGCCTTAATTTCTGATGATATGCCTCGTTTAGAATCAATATTTTTATGTTCGTGCTCCTCTTCTGTTTTGTACAATGACACGCAAGTATCCGAAGAATAATATAGTAGGTACAAGCACGCTGGACACTCAGACACTCTATAAATTTCTTTTGTGCATCGATATTCAACTCGTTTTCCTTCTGCCACCATTTTCGTTAAAGATATTTTCCAAACTTCTTTTAACTTTACAGCACTTTCTGCCTCAGTTGCTGATGGGTATTTGTGACTTAAAAGCGACACTCGTGTTGGTCGCCTGCATATTTTTTCAGGGTACCTCCAGTCCCGCTGTATAAAACGGACAGAGTTCCCCAATAGAAATTGGTTGCCTTGTTGGCGGAGAGGGCGCGCTGTAGTAGAAATTATAGCAGAGGTGGGGAGCGCCTATAGAGACTTTTGAAATGAATAAAAAAATAATCCCCCAAGCTTTATACCCACGATGCCCTGGGTGTCCGAGATTGATTTTTAAATAAATCAAATATATAAATAAATGAATAATCCCCCAAGCTTTAAACCCACTATTCTATTTTTATATAAATAAATAAAAAATATCTTTTAAATCTCTAAGCTTCAAACTTACTAAGCCCTAGAAATTCGAGATTTTTTTATGATGAACTTTAAATAATAAGAATAAATTAAGTATAGTAGTTAATGTACAAGGACTCACAATTTTGAATAACTCATCACTTTTTTAGTGTCTAGCAGCCGGCGCGTATGTTGTGACGAGCCCGCGCGATTCTTCGAATTTTCGAATAGAAGCAGAAACTCAAACATCGTCAAGCAAATAAAATTTGAAGATCGCAAATTTTTTTGGAGGCAAATCATTGTTTGTGTCTTTATTAAGATTGACATTTTTTAAATTATTTATTGATTAAGTTTGATTTTTCGTATTTGTTCTTTCTTTAATAATAGTAAATCATTTTTTATGATATAATAGTATTAAGTTTTAGTTTTAAGTTAGATTATAATCTTATGTTCAAGATAGTTGATGCAAAAGTTATTTAAGAAGAAACAATATTCAAATATAATTAATAACAACTAATTTTCAAGAATCTTTGCATTGAGTTTAAAGAAATGCAGTTTTCAGGTAAGAAATTTTTGAAGACTTTCAAAAATCATGGCTCAAAGTAACTTTTGTGGCTATGAAAGTATCATAAACTGATTTATAATGTGTATCTAAAGATGTAAATAAATCAATATATTTTTGAGAATAATTTTTTGGATTTGTAAGTATCAAGTAGCAAGTACTAATTTGTACTAGTTACTTTTCAAAAATGTATGAGTGGCTAATCATGATTAGTAGTAAACTTGATTTTCACATGAATTATTGAGTTTTTTGCATGGTTTTTTCCAATTGAATTAATTATCAAATTACAACATAGGGTCTTACACATTTTAAAATATAGCATGCATAGCTTCAACTAAACTGCTTTGCTATTTAAAATACAACAGCAATTTTAAATATTCAGGCTAAAGAAAAAATCTTTTTTAATATTTGCACTACATTGAAGCTGTTACTGTAAACTAAACTAAAAAAAAAATTCATTTCACTGGCAAAGTTGTATTAAATATTTTAAATCTTTAGCATGATAAACTAGAATAATATTAACTTTCATTGGGGAATAGATTGAAAAATAAATATCTTCTTGAAGTAGAACCAGTTGTTATTGTCTTTGTGCGAGTCAGCACCATGTTTCAACAGCAATTAAATTATTGCATGATGTTGACTTCTGACTGTCCAATTTAATGATGTTGCTGTTGTTATTGTCTAAATGCGAGCCAGCACCAGCAATTTTAAATATTCAGGCTAAAGAAAAAATCTTTTTTAATATTTGCACTACATTCATCTGTTACTGTTAACTAAACTAAAAAAGAGAAATAAAATTTTCACATGATAAGCTAGAATAATATTAATAGATCGAAAAATAAATATCTTTCACCATGTTTCAACAGCAATTACACTATTGCATGATGTTTACTTCTGACTGCCAAATTGCCAGCACCATGTTCCAACAGCAACTAAATTATTGCATGATCTTGGCTTCTGACTGCCCAATCTAATGTTTTTTTTTTACTTTGCATGATGACTGTATTTCATGAATTTTTTCATTTTGCATCAAGATTTACTTCTGTTTGATAACGCTTACACCTGAAAGGATTAAATAATTTTTAACAAAGAAAGTAGCCCTATTGCACTGTATTGCACTTTATTTGTAGAGCAGCTGATATGTTTACTTATCTGAGATAATTTATTGTTCTTGGTTGCTGCTGAACTCTGTCTCAGCTCACCTTTGCAGCTGTGAACAGCTGTGAAGAGTCACTCGGGGTCACTTGGATCAGCTATGGCTAGATTCAATCAGCTGTTGCAGAAATAGAAACATCATATTACGTCGAAATACGACGTAATATGACGCTATTTCAAAAAAGTTTTGGAAAATTTTTTTGAGCTTTAAATCTGCTCACGACAAATCACACAAAAAAAATTTTTGTACAATAATAGGAGGTTGGATAAACTGAATGGTAATTAAATTTTTCTTCCGTATTTAAATTTTGATTATTTAAATTGAAGCTTCAAATTACGCCAATAGAGCAGTAATCATTGATATTTCAAGTTTATCGATCGCCTGATATTGTTAAAAATTAACAGCAAAGCTAAAGAGAAAAAAATAGTTAAGAACTTTTAATAAATTTTTGTTATTCATACTGTAGTCTAATTGCATAGTATTCAATTTGATCGGCTAAAAAGTTCACGAAAAAATGTTAAATAATTCTTTGCAACAAGTAAGCAAAAAATTTTTTAAAGCGATTGCAAGTGGAATGAAATGATAGTTTGAAAAAAATTTGAACGATTTAAAAAATTAATTTGTGTTAAATGGAATACGAAAAAAAAATTGAAAACACGCATTTGATTAATCTTTAACTTAATTTATTAACTAAATAATTATGAATTCATATCGATATTTCGATATGTCTATTTGACTGTTATACTTATCAGTCAGTCGTAAAAATCGTTTTTAATGTATGAAAAAAACTTATTTTGTTATGAAATTTACATTAAATCGAATAAATTATTAAAAAATCCAATATTAATAAATGTACTTGTTTGCTATGTAGCATCACTGGACTGTGTCGTGCCCAGGTGTCTATCGCCTCGCGGGCAAGTTAAACTTTATCATTTCCCGAAAAATCGGATTCTCGGATTACAATGGGTAACAGCAGTAGCATCGACAAGACTTGATGGTTTAGATTATGAAGTCGTGCATAATCGTCGGTATTCCGTTTGTTCGATTCATTTCGAAAGAAAATTCTTTTGTGAATCCCATGGCTCAAAACAAGAAATACGTCTACTAGGAAACGCTGTTCCGACACAGAACTTAAAAAATCTAGATGCACCTGTGCCCGATCCCACTGCAGTCACTCTTGATTTAAATAATATATTCGGTTATATTTTCTTAAAAATATTTTCGGTTATGACCAAGATCCAGAGATTGATATTTGTATTAGTTCCTCTTCGGAGGATAACAGTTTAAGATCTCCACATAAAAAAAAAACGCAGACAAGAAGTTATCACAGGTACATAATGTTGTAATTTTTAAATTTTAACAAAATTATAATTACTTTTTATTTAGCCAATAACTATTTTTAATTGTACTTTTTGGTAGTAAATAGTTTTTTATTAATTTGCTCGTTAATTTTTTTCTCTATGCAAGAGCCGAAGATACCGTTATCATCGTCGGAGGTATACCAGCCTGGATCAGAGCCTACTAATCCACTTTTGTTTCAAGTGGAACCTTCAGTTGAACCTGATATTTTAGTGGAAGATAATCACCCAAAGGACATTCATTCCACAAACGAACAAAAGTTAACTGAAAAATTGGTTAAAAAAACATCTTCACGCATGACTTCAAAAAAAACGAAAAGGTCTAACGAAAACTTAGCAACTTTATTAAATAAAACAAAGAAGAAACTTCAGCGGTAAGACATTTTTTGTTCCTACACAAACTCAAAATATTTTTAATAAATATTAATAATTTGGAAATTTTTTTTCGATACATCCAATCTGTGTAACTTCCAAATTCATTTTCTATTTTTAAAAAACCTGCTCTAATAGAAGCTGATTTACTAGCTCGTATACTTGTTAGTAAATAACTCGGTAAATAAGATAATTTAGTAGGTGCTGTAATATTCCAAAAAATTTTTTTTTCTTTGTACCTTAACTAACAGATAAAAAAGTTTTTCTTTTATCAACTGGTAATCTGGCTAGTATCTCATTTTCGGAGCTAGTTTTTCAGTTAAATTATCATCTAATCTTAAAAGGCCAGGTCAAAATATTTTAAAATTGTAATTTTTTATTTTAGAGTTCTTACTGCGAAAAAATCAATCAAGGAGAATTTAAAAAAGTGCAAGAGTATGCAGCAGCAATATGATAAATTAGACAATACGCGAAAAATTATAATTGATTTAATACTAAAAAGTACCAAGAAGGCCAGAGGGCGTCGCTACACTCTCCACGAAAAAGCTTTTGCTGTGATAATAAATAAACACTCTCCAAAGTGCTATCGCTTTCTTCAGCAACCGCTAGGATTACCTGGAGAAACGACTTTAAAAATGTTCCAGAATGAACTTGCCATGGAAACTGGTTTGTACTTTGTACAAAGTTTAATAATTTATTTTATGAGTTCTACATTCACAACATATACAAATTTTTTCAACTTCTTCTTTTACAACTTAAAAAATTGTAATTAAAAAATTTAATTAACTTAAAAAACTATTTATACAATTTTTCTTTTTTCTCTTTGTTTAAAAAAATAAGAAAAAAAAATTAAAGATTTATCTTTTTTTTAATTAAATAAAGAACTGGTTGGGTCGAAGTTACTAGATTATGAGGTGACAATGTGCACCGGACTTGTAGTATAATTTTTTCTTGTACGTGACTGAGTACAACTCAAAAGGTATTCTCGCACCGATTCCGGAAATCAACATCGCGGTCGTTCCTTTTCTCGCTGGGCACGAGCGCGGGACAGAAGTTCCACCCGTTATGACGGTTTACAATGGGGAGTCGTTTATTTTGAGATTAGAAAAATGTTCGCGGGAGTCAGGAAACCGAGGCGAGCTGAGTAGAGATGCCGCGAAGCGAGGAGAGATTTTGGACTGCCTCGCCTCGAGTCTTATCATCATCAACCTTACCTCGTCTCGCTTCGAATTACTCGTAAACCTTTAATTGTTGGGTTTTATATAGTTAATTTGTTCTTAATATTACTGTTTTCTTTCTCATTTTGGCTGAAATATGAAAATACAAAAATTAAAAATTGTATATTAGCTGTAGAAAATGGATTTTTTTGTAAATCATTATATTTTTAATAAGTTTTTGGATTGCCGTTATTACAAAAAATCAACAATTTTATCCCCTAAAATATAGAAAAATAGAATTAAAAAGAAACAAAAACTTTATGGACAGCCTCGACGGCATCCCTATCTGAAATTTCGCCGGCGAAATTTTTCGTGTATTTGATAATATCGCTTCGAGTTAATTGTTAAGTATTTTGTCACATTTCATAGAGTTTCTTATTTTAATATGCTGTTACAGCAGTCCACATTTGCATAAAATTATTTTATTATAAAATTTTGTTTCCGAAGTAACCGTACAAATCTTTTTATTTGTAGGAATAAATAAAAAATTCTTTGATGCTTTAAAAGACCTTGTCAAGAAAATGCCTGATGCAGAGAAATTCATTGTTTTAATTTGAGACGAGATGAGTGTAGACCCACACTTGGATTTCGATCCTCGCGAAGATCGCGTGAAAGGCTTCAGAGAATGGGGAAAGCAACAACGCAGTGAAGAAATTGCAGATCATGCACTCGCTTTTATGATCAAAGGACTAAAGTCAGGCTGGAAGTTTCACATTTCGCACGGTTTTTGCTCTGCAACAATGCCGACGCATGCTTTGAAGCAAGCTATCCGGGACAATGTTAAAGCTCTCAAAGAAGTTGGTCTTCAAACTGTTGCATCAACAAAAGATCAGGGTGGCACAAATCAGGCAGCGATTCGAGAATTTATTCAAGAAACTCATAGTGACCTTAGAACCAGATATAATTTGGAACGTCGTGAGTCTTCTTGTTGATCTATTGTTTTTTATTGTTTCAAAAATTTTTTTACATATTTTCATACAATTAACGCTTGATAAAAATATTCAAAGTTACATTTAGTTTAAAAAGAAAAAATCAAGTGTCTAAAAATAAATTTATTCAAATGTTTCAAAAAACAATTAAAACTATTACGTAAATTTTAGCCCGTTTTGGTTTTAGAACAAGTCTAAAGCATACTTTAAAAATTTTTTATGATAAAAATCGTTAGTTCTAATACGTTAATCAATTTTTTTTTATTTACTCGTCAATGATAAGTTTACTGCTTTATATTTAAAAAAATTGTTGTAAATTTTATCACAAACTTATTTTTTGTACATACAATTGAATGTCACTACAAAGTAATTTAAATAAAATACCTCGCTCAGCTATATACAAATAGTTGCAATAGTATATTTCACACCGGGTGCTGGAAAGAATTAGTAAGCTCTACCTAGCCCAAATTGACGCCCGAGTCGAAGGCGAGGGTGTTAAGAGTTGGCTAATTCTTTTCCAGTGTCGTGTGAAATGTTTTTTCCGTACGGCGGGCCCGAGAAGTGCTACTCGGTGCTACTGCCTGTCGCGCTGCCCGACCAGAGTACGAAAAAATATTTATGCTTTCAGATGGGACTTACTACATTGAAGGTGTCGAAATTATTCTAATTTTTGACGTGGCGCATATGCAAAAAAGAATAAGAAATAACCTACTAAAAAAATATCTTGAAGAGGATTATTCCACAAAAAAATGTGAAACTGAAAGAAAGTTTGGATCCTGGCAATTCATACAGCTTGCATACGAGATGGATGCTTACGAGCTATCAGGAAATAGAGAACGGAGACTTCTGAAGTTAACAGACAGACATATTTACGAAAGCTCCATGAAACAAATGAGTGTCAAACACTGCATTCAGGCTTTGAATAGGAGCACAGGAGAAGAAATCAATCGATTGATTGATACACAAGGTTTGTAATCGTCTAGGCCGAGAGAAATCATGAATTTCGTGAAATCCTTGGTACACCTACAGGGTAATAAGCTCAAAATTATGAAGCCAGAACTTTCTTGGTTATTTCAAAAAATTTTTTCGCTTTGACCATAACGAAATCATATTGCGCAGCCAATAATTTTTTTGTTTATGGGCTTCGATTCGCATTCAAATGTCCTTTCGAAACTAATTTTCATGTATGTTTTACGCTCATATGAACATTTTTATCCTCAATAAATGTACACTGCACCAAAAGTGGTCCCCCTCCCTCTTTTCAAACTTTTTTTCATAATTTTGGATCATAAGTCGATCTAAAATGATCTAGTAGCTTAAAGAAATCTAAATCACATAATATGCTACTTTTATTGAATTAATAAATAAACGATTTAAACTTTGCCTTAAAGGTTCGTTTTAAAGTTTTTTTTAATACATTTAACGAATAAATTCAAAAATAATTTTAGTATTGCTAAAATTTAAAAATGTGTTTCTTGTTTTTTCTCACTTATTTATTGAAAATTCATTGTAGAGTCTTTTGAATATTTTTAAGTCAATACAAACCAGTTTTAACTAGAATACAGAGAGGGGGGGGCGCAATAGACAATTACCATACTCAATGTTTTTTTTTTTTTTTTCCAGAAATTTTAAGAACACGTATGGGAGACAAGGTCATGCCAGTGGAAGCTCGACAAACGGCTAGCACCGTCTTGTTTTTGAATGATCTTTTTGACGTTTTAAATGGTGCATCCATACAAGAGCAGAAGGTAAAGCCTCATCCGAAACGTACTCCAATCACAGGAACGAGTTACCATCTGGATTTTATAAAAGAATCAAAAGCAAAAGTTCGCAATATGAAATTTATTAACAAATCAACGCTTAAGGCCGAGTATATCCCGACAATGAAGAACCTCGAATCAACCCTGGATAGTTTCTTACAGCTGCAGAAAGTTTTAGAAAGAAATGGAATTTCAACTTTACAGCAGCGGTTTCTATCTCAAGATCCTATCGAAAATCTCTTTTCTCTTTTTCGAAGTTTTTGTGGCCAGAACACAAATTCATCACCGACTCTTTTTTCAAGCATTTTTCGAGCGTTGATCATCACTGTGATGTCATCGCCAAAGTCACTGGGCTCGAACTGTATCGTGGACGATGGGACCGTGCTGGACATTTTACTTCAATTCTTCAATCAACATTCCACTCAAGAAGAAGGAGAAGAAGAAGAAGAGCCGGAAGTATTCATACCTGAACGAGATAACGAAGTTATCCTATTTCCAGATGACATTGTCGCTCGAATAAAACCGGATGAATTTTTACGGCGAGTATTAAAACAATTAAAAGTATTCAATAAATGTAACATCTGCAGCCACATTTTTAAAACTTTAAACTCTGATCATACTTGGTTATTAAACTTACATAAAAATTTAGTTCCATGTATAACCGAAGTTTTGTCTCAATTTTTACACTTAAATAATTCAACGCGCGTCTGTCTTCATTTTGTAAAGGACAAAGTTCATTTTGATATGATTCATTGCTCTGTTCATCGTGAATTAATTATTTTTAAAATAGTACAGGTAGCTTTAAACGATGTTATTTTTCCAATTACTCGTCGCATTAATGATGTATTAGAAGGAAAGTTTGATGGGCTCAGAGAAGTAGAGAACAAGTTTCTTGTGGCTGCGTTGGAACTCCATAAAAAGAAAAAACATAAAAAAAATCGGGTCAATCCACTGTTTGTATCTGAAACTCAAAATTAATATTGTTTTGACTTCAAATTTGTTGCCTTGATCTTTCTAATTTTTTTTTTTTTTTTTTTTTTTTTGTAACAGTTTTCGATTTTTAATGAATTTTAAGAATTTTTTGATAATTTTTCTATTAATAATACCGGATATATAATATTTTGAAAATTTGTTCTTGTGATGCCATCATTACCATTTAACATTGTAAGTATTTCTATTTATATGATAATTTTTCCAAAGTCCATAACTTCGTAAGGTTTTTTTTTTTTAAACAGGAAGTGACTAGATTTTTTTATATGTAACTTTTAAATAACTTACTTATAATAGGACTATCAATACACATGAATGTTTTTTTTTGTGTTAACAGTAAATGATACGTGGCATAGAGGACCCAAATAAATAAGGAAAAATTTCTTCGCTGAAGAATCCCACCACTACTGTCCTTAACAGTACTGAGCAAGGGCCACCAACCTCAAAGCCTTACTACCTACTTTTACTTCTATCTATACTTCTTTCCCCACCTTATTCTCTACTCTCCGAAGCTTCTTTCACCCACTATCCTAATTTTCCTTTCGCATGTTTTGAATCCACGGATTAATCGGCTGAGGAGGGTTTTAGTCGGTAGGCGCATCCTGCACTCCTCGCAGGCTCTGCGAATCCGACACTACCCGCATTGCGCGGGTGCCTTTTGAAGATTTCCCTCCTCGACAATTGTCAAAAAAAAAAAAAAAAAAAAAAAAAACGGGTGTGGGCTTGTTGTCGAGGATTGCCAGCAAGGCTGCCTTGCCTTCAACCTCAGCTGCATTAATATCAGCGCACTTAGCAATGAAAAGTGGTTCAATAAAATAAACAAAAAAAAAAAGATAATCGTTATTTTATATTTTTATTACATAAGGACGTTTAACTCTGCAAGTCAAAAGCGCTATTTTTTTTTATATAGATAAAGCCTTGCACTTCGAGTCAAATTTAACCCCAAAAACTTCAATTTTTTTCTAAAAATATTTCTATTAATACTGTTTATTATCCTCATCAACTCGTTTGATATCTTAAAATAATCCTCTTAAAATAATACCTTAATTTTCATTATTTTTTCACCATAAAAAATTTTTTGAATTGAACATCTTTAATGTTAATAGAAAAAAGTTCTCAAAAAAATCCTTATGTCTTATAATTAATCATGTTCTCAGATAGTTTCCGTCCTTTGCCGCCTTTTTCATAAAGTGTTCTGCTATTTCAGTGCTCGTGCTCCACCAGCAAACAATTCGCACGCATCGTAAGTTTTAATTAGTTTAAATTATTAATATTCTCACTATTAAGGGTTGATTAGACTTATTTTGTTTTTTTTTAATTTAAACAGATGGAAAACCTTGCTGACTATTTGGCTGAGCTGCGTCTCATGCTGAACAGCATGATTAATCAGTGGCACGTTGTTGTTGCTGGAGGAGCTAGCACAACCGACATTGTTGCAAGAAACCTCCACGTTCTTGAATTAGCACGAGAAAACCTCCGAGCATTACAAAAGCCAGAAAACCTAGCAAACATTTTGCTAATAAACGAGAATCTCCTACTTGTGCAGGAGCTTTTCTCATTGTTTGGTTTTCCAGAAGGAATACACGAAGGGTCTGGATCGTCGACACAGGTTTATGTTTCTTCAGGAGATATTGAACAAGAGGAAAAAGAAGATATAGCCAACCATGCAGACTTCGAGGAATCTCTTCCAGAGACTCCGGAAAGCTCTGAAGATGAACAATGACTGTGAAGTGAAAACATGTAAAATGATCTGTTGTAGTTTAGGGGTTAGGTTTTGTTTATTAAATATGTGCTTTGTTTGAGTAAAAATAGAAACGACAGACTTTTTTTCATGCATTGTTAATCATCTTTAACTTTTTAAACCCCAGAAACCCCTTTTTAAACGCTAGAATTATAAAAAAAAAGATTTTCTTCATATTGTATAGGAGTGGTTCGATTCGATAACGTTAAGCTTATATCAGCGCCTCAGTAGAGGTCGAGGTATGACGTTCAAATCATATTAAAGAATATTAATAAAATTACTAAAAACTAGACTAAATCATCCAAGCTATTGTAGGACTACTCCTTGAAAAAATATTTATGTATTTATTTACTATGAACCCTCGCTGGGGGCCACATGACCTTGCCGCGGTGGCAGGAAGGGAAGCGGGCTAGTACTGCGTCCACTGACTCCGTCTTTGTATCGACACCCAGCATGGCTAAGAGGATGGCCTCCTCCAGCCTGGAAATACCCGAGAAGCAGGGGCTGCTGAAGCGACCTAAAGTGGACCGCAGATATGCTGCAGCTGTGTCTAACTCTCCCAGAGTGGCCCTCACTTGTGGGGACTACCTAGGAAGGGAGATGCCTGCCGATGTCTGCACGAAACTGCAGGAAGCAGTTGTCAGCAAGGTACTTGCTATGGAGGAGGAGGGGGCCTTTGTACCCCGGTTTCTGGACTCGTTCCCCAGAAAGGGCACGTTTGTCTTCGTCTGTGCAGACGAAGCCAGCAAGACCTGGCTGGAGAGCGAGGCCACGCTACTCGACCTAGGGCAACCAAACCTAAAGGCGAGGATAGTTTCACCAGAGGAGACTAGGATCACTAAGGTGATCACCTGGCTCCCTCCGGGGGTTAAGACTGCCGAGGACCTCATCAAAGTGGTCTAAAGGCAGAACGGGTCGATCGACACGACTAGGTGGGCGATCCTGAGTAGGGCTCCTGATGGATGCCTAATTCTGGGTCTAGACGAACCATCGGTCGCGGTACTCCAGAGCCAAAACTTCCAGCTTTGGGCAGGGGTCGGCAAAGCAACCTTCAGGCTGCTTAACCGTCCCTCAAACAAGGCGGGAAGTAGCGGCTCTACGGAGAAAGCATAAATGGAGTAGCCCTCATGGCTACTTCCATACTGCGATTCTCCCAAATAAACTTGCACCATTGCAGAAGCGCCTCTGCTCTTCTAGCAAGGCGCATGGCAATGGCGCATACACACATAGCCCTTATACAGGAACCCTGGTTGTACAGGGGCAAAGTGAAGGGCTTGAACAGCTGTGGGGAACTGCTCGTGGGCTCCAGCAATGGAGACGCCCGGGCTTGCATCTCCATGAAGGGTGTTAACGGTATTTTGTTACAGGAGCTGAGTTCCCGGGACTGCACGACCGTAAGGATAGAGATCGCGGATAAGGAGGGCCTAACGAGGAAGGCAGTCATCTCGTCCATTTACCTCCCCCACGACGAGGAAGCTCCCACAAGGAGCATGATGAAGGTGATCGAATACTGCAGCCGTAATAACCTTGATCTGATTATTGGTTGCGACGCCAACGCCCACCATGTGGCGTGGGGAAGCACCGATATTAATGATAGAGGGTCTGAGTTGCTTGAATTCATCACGGGCACACAGATGGACATTGCCAACAGAGGAAACACGCCAACCTTCGTTACTGCCAACAGAAGCGAGGTCCTGGACCTCACGCTTGCTTCAATGAACATCAAGAACTGCATACGTGGATGGAGGGTCGACAGCGAACCATCCATGTCGGACCATAGGACTATAACTTTCGGGATCGAGATAACGAGACCGTGGATCGAGCCTAAGAGGCGACCCAAAGACACCAACTGGGGCGCATACAGCAAGGAGTTGGAGGAAGCCTTGGCCCAGGTCAAAGGGAGATACGGCAATGATCTTGAGCTTGACTGGACCCTTTTCCAGGTCTATAAGGCTATGATCAGGGCCTACGAGAACAACTTCCCACTAAAGCCTGGCAAACCACTCAATGGCACTCCCTGGTGGAATAAGACACTGGAGGAGCTAAGAGTGGGAGTTAGACGGGCGTTTAACAGGGCAAAGAAGAGGAAATCCACTGAAGGCTGGAAAGCGTACAAAGACACGCTGAAGGCCTTCAAGAGGGAAATTGCGAAGGCAAAGAGAGAAAAATGGCGGGAATTCTGCACAGGCATGGAAAACCTGGCAGCCACTGCGAGGCTCGCTCGAATCCTGACCAGAGATAACAGTGCCCGTCTCCAATGTCTGAGAGACAGATCGGGCGCCTACACTGAATCGGAGGAGGACATATTGGAACTTCTCCTCAGCAGCAACTACCCCGACTTCGTCAGGGTAGATAATGATACCCCGCCCAACATATCTGGAAGGAGGGGGACAGAGAATAAAGATTGGGACATGGCTGCCAAAGTCGTGACCATGGAAAAGCTTAAATGGGCGATTGACTCCTTTGAACCGTATAAATCTGCGGGCCCTGACGGTATCTTTCCTAAGATGCTACAGGAAGGAGCTGACAAGACCCTTAGGCTACTGTTAGGTATTCTGAGGGGCTGCATCGCCACAGGGCATACGCCAGCTTGCTGGAAGGAAACGCGGGTCTCATTTATACCGAAACCTGGTAGGAGAAGCTACAACTCGTTGAAGGACTTCAGACCTATCAGTCTGACCTCTTTCCTAATGAAGACCTTGGAAAGACTGCTGGACAACTATATCAGGCAGAATATACTGATAAACAGTCCCCTTCACCGAGCGCAGCATGCATATACCTGTGGAAAATCCACGGAATCTGCACTGCACTCAGTGGTCAATTACATTGAGGAGGCTTTTGATGCGAAGGAAACCGAAATCGGGGCCTTCGTTGACATCGAGGGTGCCTTTAACAGCACCAACAGAGCAACTATAGACAAAGCCTTGACTAAGCATGGTTTACCTTATACCATCAGAAGATGGATCAGGGGAATGCTTAGTGATAGGTGCATCTTTAGTGAGTGGAATGGCAAGACGGTTAGGGGAACCATCAGCGAGGGATGCCCGCAGGGTGGGGTCCTCTCACCACTCCTGTGGATCCTGGTCGCGGACGAACTACTGCGCTTGCTAGACGAACTCGGATTTTTCACCATCGCTTATGCGGACGACTTCGCTATACTTGTCAGGGGCAAGTTCGAAGAAGTCCTACCCGATCTTATTCGGAGGGCGTTGGAGAGGATCTGCGAATGGTGCGAGGCTAAATCTCTGGCTGTCAACACTGATAAGACGGAGATAGTCACGTTCACGAGGAAATACAAATGTAAGGTCAGTAAGAAAGTCTCCGTCAACGGGAAACTAATACCGTACGCGGAGGGTGTGAAATATCTGGGGGTATTCCTAGATAAGAAATTAAAGTGGGGACAACACCTGCAGACTCAATGCAGCAAAGTCCTAAACATATTCATGCAGTGTAGGTCAGCAACCGGGACTTCCTGGGGGCTAGAACCCCAGGTCGCCTTGTGGTTACACGAGGCGATTCCGAAACCGAAGCTTACCTATGCCGCGGTGGTATGGTGGAAAGTGACCAAAAATAAGACCTCGAGGCGTGTACTGGACCATGTTCAGGCTGTCATCTTGAGGGGAATTTACGGGCTTAAACGAAGCACACCCACAGCCACCATCAGGATGTTGCTGGATGTCCAAAGCCTAGATCTGGACATCAAACTGGTTGCGGCCAGGACAGCCTACAGACTGAAGTGCAGCGGGGAGTGGGTTGGAAATAGTGATGGGCATGCAACCATCCGAGGGAGAATGTTGAAGGGCGAGGCCTTTAACTCGACCCAAGACAGAATGGATAAGACTCTACTGTTTGGGCAACGTTACAAAACGAGGATACCAAACAGGGAGGAATGGAGCAACAACCAAGTGCTTGGGCATGGAGACATCTGGTTTACCGACGGATCCAAGACCAATGAAGGCACTGGCTATGGAATTTACGGACCTAGCCTTAGGGAATCCTACGGGCTCAGGGAATATAACACGGTGGTCCAGGCCGAGATGGCTGCGATAAACACGTGCGCTAACAACCTCTCTCTGGGGAACGTCAGTAAGAGACGCATCTGCATCTGCACTGACAGCCAAGCCTCCATAGAGGCCTTGGAAAACCCAGTAACAACCTCACGGTTGGTTAGGGAGGCTAAGAATACCCTTCACGCGCTGGCAAGATCTAACCAAGTAGTTATTACCTGGATACCCAGACACTCCGGGTTCAAGGGAAACGAAAGGGCAGATGAGCTTGCAAGGAGAGGGGCCTCAACAGATACACGGCCGGAGCATGGGGTGGGTGTACCGTTCTCAGAAGGCTACAGTATCCTGGAGAAGTACTCGAAGAGGCAAAGATGGGAACTCTGGGAAGAGTCCCAGAGCTACAGGTGGATCAAGGAACTGCTGGGAAGATATATTACCGGTTGGGCCAAACTGATCACCAGGCTAGACAAACGAAGGGCTAGAGAGGTCATGGGCATTATGACCGGACACTGCAACCTTCGGTGCTACACACACAAAACGCAGGGGCATAGTAACCTGTGTAGATGGTGTGAATCAGAGGAAGAGACCCCGTGCCACTTCCTATGCAAATGCCCTAACCTGACAGGCCACCGCCTGAAATGGTTGGGAACCGGGATCCTGGATCCTGAGAGCTTTTACTGAGTGAGTGTGGACAACATACTCGCATATTGCAGGGTGTTAGGACTCACAAACACTCCAGAGGTATAGCAAGGGGGACAGGGATACAATGGTGAAAACTAAGTGTCCCTAAGCTTAGCACCCGTATGCTGTGATTTAATAATAATAATAATAATAATAATAATTTACTATGAAATTAATCTAAAAAAACTCGGATGCACTGTGGGATAATTTATTAATAAAAAAAATTTGGACGCCCAGGGCATCGTGAGTTTAAAGCTTGGGGGATTCTTTATTAATTTAACAACTCATCTTGGACGCCTAGGGCATCTTGGGTTTAAGGCTTCGAATAATTTATTCATAAATAAAATAGACTCGGACGCCCAGGGCATCGTGGGCTTTGAGCTTGGTGTATTATTTATTGATGAAAAAAAATAGACTCGGACGCCCAGGGCATCTAGGGTTTAAAGCTTGGGGGATTATTTATTTATTTAAAAATTAAACTCGGACGCCCAGGGTATCGTGGGTTTAAAGCTTGGGGGCTTATTTGTTTATTTATATAATTCATTTTTCTACTAATTAAACTCAGTCGCCCAGGGCATCGTAGGTTTAAAACTTTGGGAATTATTCATTTATTTAAAAATTAAACTCGGACGCCCAGGGCATCGTGGGTATAAAGCTTGGGGGATTATTTGTTTATTCATATATTTCATTTTTTTATTAATTAAACTCGGATGCCCAGGGCATCGTGGGTATTAAGCTTGGGGGATTATTTGTTTATTCATATATTTCATTTTTCTATTAATTAAACTCGGACGCCCAGCGCATCGTAGGTTTGAAGCTTGGGGGATTATTTATTTATTTAAAAATTAAACTCAGTCGCCCAGGGCATCGTAGGTTTAAAACTTTGGGAATTATTCATTTATTTAAAAATTCAACTCGGACGCCCAGGGCATCGTGGGTATAAAGCTTGGGGGATTATTTGTTTATTCATATATTTCATTTTTTTATTAATTAAACTCGGATGCCCAGGGCATCGTGGGTATAAAGCTTGGAGGATTATTTATTTATTTAAAAATTAAACTCGGACGCCCAGGGCATCTAGAGTTTAAAGCTTGGGGGATTATTTATTTATTTAAAAATTAAACTCGGACGCGCAGGGCATCTAGGGTTTAAAGCTTGGGGGATTATTTATTTATTTAAAAATCAAACTCGGACGCCCAGGGTATCGTGGGTTTAAAGCTTGGGGGCTTATTTGTTTATTTATATAATTCATTTTTCAACTAATTAAACTCAGTCGCCCAGGGCATCGTAGGTTTAAAACTTTGGGAATTATTCATTTATTTAAAAATGAAACTCGGACGCCCAGGGCATCGTGGGTATAAAGCTTGGGGGATTATTTGTTTATTCATATATTTCATTTTTTTATTAATTAAACTCGGACGCCCAGGGCATCTATAGAATTTAGAGCTTGGGGGATTATTTATTTATTTAAGGTGAAGACGTAACCGCGTTTTCATAAAATTTGTCGATTGCAATTTAAAAAAAAATAAAAGAGAAAATGTAAAAAAACGCTCTGTAGTGCGCTAGATAATATTTTTATCTATTTTTTGAGCCTTATTTGATAAAAATCGGTTAACAAATAACTTCAGGAAACTTGGAAAAACGGTTTTCTTCTTATTCAGCAAAATTGTAGTAGTGCATGTCGTCTGCTAGTTGCTGCTAGTGAGCGAAGGATGCAGTACTGCCAAATATAACCAATAATTTTATATGCATCAAGCAACAATTATTAGTGAAAACTAAAAACAAAAACTACTTTTTAATATAAAGTGTTAATTCATGACAATAGGATAAATAAAAATAGTAAAAAAATCAATCATTTTCTTGTGAGCTATCTAGTGTTCATAACTATAGTAGATATAAATAAACTAATGCTTTTAAATAAATTTATCTTAAATATGTTTTTGTTGACTCCTCCATCCAATTTGACTGTTGCTGCGTTCTCTTTAATACTTGGGGTGCAATAAGAGAAATCAAACTAAATTTTAACAACCATTACAGTTTATCAAAACTAAAATTGTTCACTCACTTTTATTTAGTAAAAGATTTTTAATCAAACATTACTTTTAAATAAAAAGTGGAAGTTCATAACTACCAGATATCTAAAAAAGAAAAAAACTCTCTTGTGTTCATGAATCATAGGTGTAAATGTATAACGGCTGTTTTTAAATAAATTTTGCTAATATAAATTTTTGTTGTTTTCTCAAATTTGAGTGTGGCTTTTTGAATTTGATGAAGATTTGTGGAAACCAACGCTTAGATAAAATAATTGTGTACTTAAGGGCACAATAAGTATAATAAAATTAAATTTTAGTTGCCCACAACTTATAAACACTACAATTTTTTACTCTCTTTTCTCTAGTCAAAGGATTTTCTATTAATTAGAGTCCAGAGTTTCAAGTCAATAGGTCCATTGGTTTTTTTATAAAAATTATACCCTCAAAAAAACAACAATACTTGGTTTTATCAGATTTTAAGTTTTGACCTTATCTGCTTTAGTAATTGATTAGAAGTGTAAAAAAAAATTTCTAAATTTATTTAAAATAACAAGAAAGCAGGGTCCAAAGTTTCAAGTCAATAGGTCCATGAGTTTTTTCATAAAAATTATACCCTCAAAAAAACAACGATACTTGGTTTTATCAGATTTTAAGTTTTGACCTTATCTGCTTTAGTAATTGATTAGAAGTGTAAAAAAAATTTTCTAAATTTATTTAAAATACAAGAAAGCAAGTTCCAGAGTTTCAAGTCAATAGGTCCATTGGTTTTTTCATAAAAATTATACCCTCAAAAAAACAACAATACTTGGTTTTATCAGATTTTAAGTTTTGACCTTATCTGCTTTAGTAATTAATTAGAAGTGTAAAAAAAAATTTCTAAATTTATTTAAAATAACAAGAAAGCAGGGTCCAGAGTTTCAAGTCAATAGGTCCATGAGTTTTTTCATAAAAATTATACCCTCAAAAAAACAACGATACTTGGTTTTATCAGATTTTAAGTTTTGACCTTATCTGCTTTAGTAATTGATTAGAAGTGTAAAAAAAATTTTCTAAATTTATTTAAAATACAAGAAAGCAAGTTCCAGAGTTTCAAGTCAATAGGTCCATTGGTTTTTTCATAAAAATTATACCCTCAAAAAAACAACAATACTTGGTTTTATCAGATTTTAAGTTTTGACCTTATCTGCTTTAGTAATTGATTAGAAGTGTAAAAAAAAATTTCTAAATTTATTTAAAATAACTAGAAAGCAGGGTCCAGAGTTTCAAGTCAATAGGTCCATTGGTTTTTTAATAAAAATTATACCCTCAAAAAAAGAACGATACTTGGTTTTATCAGATTTTAAGTTTCGACCTTATCTGGGCGTCCTGGTTTTTTTATCAATAAAAAAAACCAATGAAAAAATTATCTCCCAAACTATACAACCCAATAACGCTAGGCATCCGAGTTTTTTATAAGCAAAAAAATTTATAAACAAATTATCCCCCAAGCTTTACAACCCAATAACGCTGGGCGTCCTGGTTTTTCTATCAATAAAAAAACTAATAAACAAATTATCTTCCAAGCTGTACAACCCAAAAATGCTAGGCGTCCGAGTTTTTTGTAAATAAAAAATTATTAAACAAGTTACTCCTTATCTGTAAAACTCAATAACGCTGGGCATCCTAACTTTTTTATCTAGATAACAAAACTAACAAACAAATCATCCCCTAAACTATACAACCCAATAACGTTAGGCGTCCTAGTTATTTTATGAATAAAAATACTAAATAACAAATTATCCCTCAAGCTTTACAAGCCAATAATTTTGGGAGTACGGGACTTTTTAAAATTAATTTAACAATTCAATAAATGAACAGGCTTAATCGTTAAACCTAGTGAAAAATTTGGGGCTCTTAATAAACAAATAAATGATTTAATAGACTATCACGAGGCACTTATCTTTGATATTCAGAAAAACTGCAGTTGATATGTCCAGGATTAAATTACTTTTGACAACAACAAAAAAACAGACGCCCAGCGTTATGGTTGTATAGCTTGGATATAATTTGTTTATTAGATTTTTTTATTGTTTAAATAACTAAGATGCCCAGCATTATTGGGTTGTTTAACTTATGGGTCAATAGTTAGTTAATTTTTTTTTTCATAAAAAATTCGGACGCCCACCGATATTGGGTTGTTTAACTTGGGGGATAATTTGTTTATTAGTTTTTTTATTCATAAAAAACCAGGACGCCTAGCGTTATTGGGTTGTATTACTGGGGGAATAATTTGTTTATTAATTTTTTTAATTATAAAAAACTCGGACGCCCAGCGTTATTGGGTTGTATAGCTTGGGGGTTAATTTGTTTATTATTTTTTTTACTTATTAAAAACTCGTACCCCCAGCGTTATTGGGCTGTAAAATTAGGGGGTATTTTATTTATTGAATTATTAGTTCATAAAAAAAGCTGGGCGCCCAGCGTTATTGAGTTTTTTGTTTGCCTGATCTGTGCCGGAAGATTTTCAAATTTCGCGGTACCACCTGGGCCGGGATCGGTCACTCTGGTGCAGACGGGTGCACTGCACACAGGTGTAAACCAAGTTTAAACTGTAAGTTCTGTGATTACTTTGGTTCATTTAGTTTTGATATATTCTTCTGCTTTTTATTAATACTTGACTAAAATGCATGAAAACTACTATTTTTTAAAATATATTCATCAGTCTAAGCATGTAATTTTTCTTTTATTGATAATTTATTATCTTACTGGGTGACGGCAAGAGAGAAGCTTTCAGTGTTGGTAAAAAAAGGAAAATGATTATAAGAAGAAAAGTAATCGACACGGTTGCTACAAGAACAGGATCTATTAAAGTACCCATATCAAGATAATTATTCAAGAAATTTCAGACAGTTGGGGAAATAATTTATTAATATTGAAGAAAGAAGAATTATTTATCACTGCCTGCTGCTTGTATGATTGCTTACTAAAAATTTTTTTTTCTTTGCATGTGCTGCATGAAATAAATAATTTAAAAAATTTAGAATTTCATTGAGGGAAATAAATTTTAAAGGTTATGAGAACGGGTGCATGTGGCATGTGCGGTTCGTGCATTTACTACGCGTGCGGTAGCAGACGACGCAAGGATCTGCTACACATGGTTAACGGGAGGAAAACGATTTTCCAAGTATCCTGAAGTTATTTTTTAACCGATTTTCATCAAACAAGGCTTAAAAAATAGCTAAAATTATTATCTAGCGCGCTACAGAGCGTTTTTTTACATTTTCCCTTTTATTTTTTTTTTATAGCCACTTTTTACTTCCAGCGCTGGTTACGTCTTCACCTTAAAAATTAAACTCGGACGCCCAGGGTATCGTGGGTTTAAAGCTTGGGGGCTTATTTGTTTATTTATATAATTTATTTTTCTACTAATTAAACTCAGTCACCCAGGGCATCGTAGGTTTAAAACTTTGGGAATTATTCATTTATTTAAAAATTCAACTCGGACGCCCAGGGCATCGTGGGTATAAAGCTTGGGGGATTATTTGTTTATTCATATATTTCATTTTTTTATTAATTAAACTCGGACGCCCAGGGCATCTATAGGATTTAAAGCTTGGGGGATTATTTATTTATTTAAAAATTAAACTCGGACGCCCAGGGTATCGTGGGTCTAAAGCTTGGGGGCTTATTTGTTTATTTATATAATTCATTTTTCTACTAATTAAACTCAGTCGCCCAGGGCATCGTAGGTTTAAAACTTTGGGAATTATTCGTTTATTTAAAAATTCAACTCGGACGCCCAGGGCATCGTGGGTATAAAGCTTGGGGGATTATTTGTTTATTCATATATTTCATTTTTTTATTAATTAAACTCGGATGCCTAGGGCATCGTGGGTATTAAGCTTGGGGGATTATTTGTTTATTCATATATTTCATTTTTCTATTAATTAAACTCGGACGCCCAGCGCATCGTAGGTTTGAAGCTTAGGGGATTATTTGTTTATTTATATATATTATTTTTTATTAATTAAACTCGTTCGCCCAGGGCATCGTGGGTTTAAAGCTTGGGGGATTATTTATTGATTTAAAAATATAACTCGGACGCCCAGGGCATCGTGGGTTTAAAGCTTGGGGGATTATTCATTTATTTATATATTCGATTTATTTAAAAATCAATCTCGGACACCCAGGGCATCGTGGGTAAAAAGCTTGGGGGATTATTTGTTTATTCATTTATTTCATTTTTTTATCAATTAAACTCGCATGCCCAGGGCATCGTAGACTTAAAGCTTAGGGGATTATTTGTTTATTTATATATATTATTTTTTATTTATTAAACTTGGTCGCCCAGGGTTTTGTGGGTTTAGAGCTTGGGGGATTATTTTTTTATTCATTTCAAAAGTCTCTATAGGCGCTCCCCACCTCTGCTATAATTTATACTGCAGCGCGCCCTCTCCGCCAACAAGGCAACCAATTTTTATTGGGGAACTCTGTCCGTTTTATACAGTGGGAGTGGAGGTACCCTGTATTTTTTTAGTCTGCTGGATCACTTCAGATGAATTTTCTTCTTCAGATGAGTCCTCAGAGGTTTCAAAATACACTAACTCACCAGCTATCTTTTGGCTCTTGGCTTTACTCGTTGACTGCGGCGACACGCTGAGTTGAACTGATATTAAATTGGGTGGAGAGATGCTTAGCGAAAGAGCACGTCGTCTTTTGTTTCTAGGCTTGATAGGTAAACACGTTTTAATTAAACCATGCAAAAGTATTTATTTTTGTGTTCGACCCACATCCCGTGCAAATGATTTTATTTCCCGTGCATTTTATTACTTCCCATTAGAAAATTATAGGAACAATTATAACACATAGAAATAAGCATATTTCGGTACACTTTTACGGTTAGTTAAGCACTTTTTTAGGGGCGTGGGGAGAGCGTGGGAGAAGAGTAGGGGGGGTACCCCCTTGCTCGCTCCGCTCGCCAACGCCTCCCCCCCAGATTTTTATGCTAGTGCTTACCATTGTGTCTCCCATTGTGGCTACCCTCGTAGGTACTATTGTTTTGTGCTTTTGTAGTTATACTTGTATTTACTCTTGTGCAAATCTTCGTTTTTATGTTTGTTCAACTTGTGTACATATCCTCGTAACTCTATGACTACCACTGTACCTACTCACGTGCATACAATTACTCATATCCTTGTACTTAGCCTAGTAGTACAAAACCCTTTTCGGCAGATTTTCAGCAATTTTTTGCGAATTTCGTCAAGAGGTTGGCGTTAAAACTAATGCACCGATTTTTATAAAACTTTGAATGGGAGAATGAGAGAACAGAGATGTTCAAATTCT
This sequence comes from Encarsia formosa, assembly GCA_038277355.1. Lineage (NCBI taxonomy): Eukaryota > Metazoa > Arthropoda > Insecta > Hymenoptera > Aphelinidae > Encarsia > Encarsia formosa. Next base: position 43,410,246 of record CM076187.1, read on the forward strand.
AGTACTATAACTATTGTTCTTATACTTGTGCCTACCTTATACTTGTTCATACTGTTGAACCTTCTATAGATGCACTGGTTTTTTTCCTTATAACTTCCCTTTTTTCTACTTAATTTTCTACTGATTCATTTTTTATTGTTCTTATATTTTTTTGTACTACTGTGCTTACTCTTTTCTTAACTTTTTTTCTACTTAAAGTTTTAATCCTGAACCTACCAACATGCTTAATTTTATGTCTACTCCTGCGCATACCCTTGTACCTACTCTCTTCCTCGCCCATGTGTATATCCGTGTACCTAAGCTTATTTCTATTGCTGTGCCTATTTTTGTAAGTACTATCTCTACCTCTCTTGTTCCAAATCCGTACCTACTCTCGCCACTCCACTCCTGTGCTTACCCTCTTGCCTAAACTTGTATCAACCCGTGTGCGTATCCGTGTACTTACATTAGTGCATACCTTTGTACGTATCATTGTGCCTACTGAAGGAGTGAAGAAAAGCCACTAAATAAGATCGTACCAAATCCGTACCTACTCTCATGTCCACTCCTGTGCTTACCCTCTTGCCTAAACTTGTATCAACCCGTGTGCGTATCCGTGTACTTATATTAGTTCATACCTTTGTACGTATCATTGTGCCTACTGCAGGAGTGACGTATTGAGTGCCCTTTTTAAGTATTGTGCAATAATAGTGAATTCATACTGACTTGAAAAAATTATAAAAATATTTTTTTTTAACTGTTTTATATATTTTGATTACTGCTATTATTTTGTTATTTTTATTTTATGAAATATAAGTTTTTTTTAGTATTTCAATAGTTACTTTTTAAATTTCTATAATTACATAAGTAATAACATATATAAAAAAAAGTAGGAGGTATAGGTAAAAGTGATAACATATATCAAAAATGGGGGGCGTGGGTAAAAAAAGGGTGTGTGGGGGCGTGGGGGGGCGTGATTAGATAATTATAGGAAAATTTAAAACACATAGAAATAAGCATATTTCGATACACTTTTACGGTTAGTTAAGCACTTTTTTGAGGGGCCTGTGGGGGGGGGGGGCGTGGGAGAGCAAAAACAACTATATAATATAGTAAGATATTACCGCGTAATAAATAAAAGAAAAAAAAAAGAGTCCACTTAGAAGTAGAAATGGTTACTTTATGGGTCACTTTCACACTAGGGTCTCTAAGCGTTCGTTAAACTTTTGCCGGAGCTCTCTTCTGGTTGCTGATGAAGGGCTTCCTTCTGCGTCGAAGCTTTTGGTCGGATTTTGGTCTTGCTTCGGGCTGGTTTGGACTCCCTTTGTCGATTTTTTTTGACTCTGGATGTACAGCTCCTGCAGAGCGGGTGATGCCTGCAGGTTGGCTAACTTTTTTTTTCATTTCTTCGATTTTGCGTTTTGCGTCAGAGTCTCGTTATAGAGCTCGAACAAGGCACCGGTGACGATATGGACTTGTTCCTTTTGTAATTCAATCAATTGTTTCTGACTTTGCAGCACTTGGTTTATCTTCTGATGGGCTCGTTCTATTCCATCCACGGTGGCTAACCCGAACAAGCTTTCACTCAAGGTGCCAATAATTCCAAGCAGAGCCATTCGTCTATTGCGTTTAGTTGCAGTGTTTTCACCATCGGTCTTTTCTTCGATCTTTAGGTCATTTATTCGGTCGGTAAATTTTTTTTTATTTTTTTTATTTTTTTTTATTTTTTTTTTTTTCTAACCCATGTAGGGCTTTATAAGTATTGGTCAAAAGTTCTAGGTCAACGATCTCCTTACAAGGATCCTCCACGTGATTGTGGCGCCTTTGGGTGAGGGTGGTTATTTGGTCCCCTACTTCATGAGTATGAAGCAGGTTTTTCGGTCTCTGCGATCACCTTCCAATCGGTTCTTCTAAGGGGACTACCCCTACTTTTTCATAGCGGAGGCCAGGGTTGGTTTGGAATTGGGCAAGGTTATAGATCCGATTCCCGGTAATGAGAGGAATTCCCCATGTTATAAGGACTAGATAGGCTAACATCTGTAATCATACAAAAGAAATATTTATCATTCATGTCGACATTTCGGGACCGGACAGCACGCTCATAAGTTTGTCCATGTGTTTCCGTACCCTTTTACCGTTGGGTAATTCCAGAATCACATTGTTCTTTCCCGCAATCTCAACAATTTTCAACGGCTTTTCATAGTAGCTATCGAACTTTGAGATGCGGGGTTCGGACAAAACCCTGGCGTAGCCGTTTGGTTTCCCGCAGGAATTTTTTTTTTTTTTTTTTTGTCTTTTGGTCACATTGTTCTCTGGCTGCTACTTTAATAGCAGTTTCCTCCACGGGGGTCTGGCATAACTTAAAAACTCATGGAGTTTCTGTGTCCGTCTATCTTTCTTGCTTCCGACGATATTTAAACCTTCGGTACTTAATCTTCAATTCGTCCAAGCTCTTCCTGGCGCCAGATTCTTTCCCATCAGTTTAAACGGATTTTGCTCTGGGTGAGTCTGATCCCGTCTTCGTGCCGTTCTTGACTTTGTTGATTTCCAAGTTTCATTCTCAATTTCTATCGAGTTCGGCAATATTTTTAGGACTCTGAAATCGGTGCTGTCCATATTGCGCCTTGGTTGAGTCACTCTGACGAGGTCAATCAGGGGTTCAGGCACGTTTTCGGCCAACACATCCTCCTGAGGGCTCGTTGTCTGCAACGTTTTCATCTTACCGAGACTGGCCTCACATACATCGATTTTTGTAGGTAAGGTTTGTTCTTCCAAAATTGATTCGTCGTCGCTTGTATGCTCTAGCGGATTTTCGGTTGACAACTCTCGTAGATTGTCCGTTTTTACATTCGGAGTCTCTATTGATGCCGGTGGTTTGACTGTTTTTCTTGTCAATCTCCTTACCTTACATATGTGTACCAGGAAACGAATCTTTCTAACTGTCTTGGGCTCTTTTGCTGGACCCATCTTGGTGGTTTTTTTCTTTTCCATAATCTTCTCGCTTAGCAAGGGCTTGAGCGATGACAGATCAGGTTGTTTAAAGGTATCTTGCAGTGATATTTTATCTTCAGTAATGCATGGAGATGCCTTTCTAGAAGTAATAATCTCGCTCTCTTGGACGAACGTTCGATCAACTTGTTCGTCTATAAAAGTATTTACTTCGGGAGGGGCTGTGTATTCCAAATATTTGGTCAGCCCTGGAGAAGGGATCAAGCTTGCATTCTCTGGTTGCAGCTTTTTTCTCTCAGGACATTCTTCCACTTTTTCTTGGTCAAGTACTCGTCCATCGTCACTTGCATCTGCCTCCTGAAATCTTGGAATAATTTCCGGGTTGAAAGGGCTCGCAGGGGTCATTTGTTGCTCCAAATCACCTGATCCCAGTTTAAAGTGGGTGAAGTATGTGTTAACTTCGAAATGATTACCCAGCAGATATAGTAATTCTCTATGGGAGTTTAAATAGCATCCCTGTATCACTTCCTGCGCCTCGCCATACAGATTACATTGAGCTTGCTGGAGAAAATGAACATAGTTTTGGGCCGAAATAGTTCTTGCGATACCGTCCAAAACTTCGGCATACTCTTGAAAAGTCATATTATATCCATCATACCATGGTATTTCTGCTGTACACTCGAATGTTCTATGGTCCGGGCTATCATATCGGTAACACTCTCGAGGTGGCCAGTAATGTAATGCAGAGTAAGCTCTCCAAGGGTATACGTTGGAAGGTGAAGAACCTTGACCATATGTGGTAGATTCATCATCTCGGTCTGGGTCATAAGTCGAATTATTGATGCGTGTGGGTCCATAGTCTTTGACTGTATCTACATAGTTATAGCCCCAGCAGGATCTGACAACTCCGACGATGGGTTTCGGCTCGGGGATCTGATCTGATTGCCTTAATGGTGGTTTCATGTCGCTTTTCTTTAAGGGCTGTGTTGTTTTGGTCAGAGGATTTTCTCCACCCTCTACTCTATGAATCCCTTCTTGCGGGGATTCACGAGGTTCCAGTCCTCGCTCTTGATCAATAACTCCATATCCCTCAGCGTCCAGGAAAGGTATAGGGTTCATAAGGTCTCTGCTGATCATTATTTTATTTTTATAATAAGATATAACCGCTTCATTCTGCTTAAGGAATACCCGGTCCACTATACCGTCATATCTTATGGGGAGCTTGTCTGGCACGACATGGAACAGGGTATTTTGGTCTCCGATGGGTATCCAGGTTATACCTAGGGTCATTACCTCTTGGGCTGCGATCCCTACCAAAGGAATCGCAGCTGCGGTTATTACTAGGGAATCGCGGTGTAATGTTTGATGAGATTGACTGCAGAGCCGGTGTCCAACATAAGTACTAGGTGGCGTCGCTTGTTAGGGAGGTACACCCTGATATGTGTTCCGGGATCTGGGTCTATTGCAAGTTCCGTAGGGTACGGGTAGACAGCAAGGTGGAGTGTGGGGTTGCTTTGGTTTGTATTTTCAACGTCTGGGCTGCCTGAGTGGGGACTGGCGGGTTCGTCTGCGGTCCTTGACTTCCGTGAGGCTGGCTCGCCACTCCCATCGGGCGAGCCTGCTCCCAGTTTAAAGTCTGCTGGTACTGAGTGGTAGGTCGGAGATTGATGTTCTTAATGGTTACGGGTTGATACTGCACTGGAGGCATGGTTGGATTACTTGCTACCGGTGGAGGTAACATTCTCTCGACCTGACTTACCGGAGAATTCATACGGGGCCCTTGAGGGGTCCTGCATATCGAGAGTATTGATAAGTAGGGGATTTATACGGTGCACTTCTATCGGGGTCGTACGTTCTAGGCCGGGGTGGCTTGTTATTCGGCCTAGGGGCATTATAATGCTGGTTATATCCCTGTTGCGGTTGCCAGTATCCCTGCTGCGCTTGCATGTTAGGCACTGGGCCCAAAAGCTAGCGATGATAGCTTATTAGGTCATCTATATACAGAGTCAATTCGACCTTGATAATTGGTAATTGCTCGGCCCTGTGTAGGGATATCAAAAAGGCAATTTCCAAACTCTCTTGGCTATAACTCAGCAGCGTTCTTGACTGCATCAGTCTTTCTTTCTTTTTTTTCTTCCTTCAGGGTCTCTTTCGGTCAAGAGGGCGGATAAAAGATGTTTTCTTTCTCCATCGGTCTTAAGCTAGCTACAATTCGGTGAAAAGGTGGGGGGGGGGAGTAATAATAATAATGATAAAAGGTATATAAAGGAAAAAAGGTACCTGGGGCTAGGCAATTAAATTTAAATTTCGGTCGAGCCAGGTAAGCAGGTGGTTTAAATCAGAATTTTGGTCAGCCGTGGAAAGTAGGGGAGAAGGGGAAAATTAGAATGAATTTTAAAAGTAATAAAAATGATCCTCGGTCGTACGTCTTGTGCTTATTCAGTCAGCTCGGCGCTCGGAAGGAGAGAATGAAGTGCAACGCCGATAAGCGGACAGTGGCACAAAGAAGAGACGGCTTAGAGCTGCTGCGGCTCCGCACGGCGGGGGAATACGAACGAGGAGAGAATGAAGTGAAACGACGATTATTTGCGCGTACTCCTTCTCTCGGCTGCTCTCCTACTCTACACCGACTCTACCTTCTACGGGTTTATTCGCAATTATTTATTTATCTCCATAAAAATTTTATAAAAAACTGGAAAAATTGAAAAATTTGAAAAAAAAAACTTTCAATGTTGAAAACTCAGAGAAAAAAATTTTGAATCAAAATTTGGGAAATTTAGTACCTTAGAAATTTTATGATCTTGAAAAAATACTGCTGTCAGCTCAGCAAGAGAAAGAAAAGAAAAAAAAAATATGTTGATGAAATTTGATCTAAATAACAGCTAAGATTTGTGAAATGATAAATTGTCTCTATTATTAGGGAATATTTAAATGTTTGGGCGTTTTATTTTCATTCAAAAAAAGGAAAAATATTTTATCCACGGCGTCGTGAATAAAAATTACTAAGTCTCTAAAAACTGCACAAAAACCGCATGTGCTACACTGTCCGCAGATAAGAAAATACTTTCAGTCACCGGATGGTAATCCGAGACTTTTCGTGCTTTGGAAGATTTACGTCCCTTTTTTTTTTCTTGCGTATAGTCCGCGCACTAAATTATTTACCCTATTTTATTCTTAACTACAAAATTGTCTCATTTTTACCTAGTTACTAAAACTTATACTACAAAACAGTAGCCTACGCACTGTCCTGGCAAAAGAAAATTTTAAAACTAATTCAAAGTTCAAAATTTTAATTCTAAAACTACTGTAAATTTTTCCAGGGGGCCTGAACTACGCTTTCTGCTACCATTTTCTTAAGTGTTGTCGCGACACTTAAGACACTCTTAACTATGCAGACCCGGATAAGAGTGTAGCGGGAAAACTAGGGGCAGACGGCACCCCTCGTACGGTGACGGGAAATTAAACTATTCTTATATTAATCTTATATTAAGCGGTTCTCCTTGCCTTGCTTCCTGTAGCCGCTGGGGAGGAAAGGAAAGACGTTCGATGTTAATCGAAATAACAAGAGTCACTACTGAAGGTATTTTCTCTAGGTCTACTTATTGTTTTTTTTCACACTTAATGAGCGTCGCTTTACTCGGTCAATTTGTCATTTGATAACTTAATTTATTGGTCACAAATATTTCAATTTAATAAATTCACAATTAATTAGCGTTGCTCTGCTCGGTCAATTTATAACTCGACAATAGGAAATTTAAGGTACCTAAATTAGACAATAAAAGAAATTAGCACACTGTGCTCTAAATTAAATTCAAAATCTTACTAACTGCTCGCTCCTGCACTCGTTCCTCACGGAGGCCCGCTGTCCCTCCCCACCTTGACTTTTCAAGTCAAGACCCTGATAAGACAGCTAGGCTCCGTGGAAACGAATGCTGAGCGTGCACTTTTCTACATTCATCCACACATTTTACTTAATTTAACTATCCTAACTTAGTTATGTGTATGTGTCACATAATACTATGTATTCGGCAAATATTCCTCCTTTTTTTATCACAGTATCAGACTGCGTCATATTGTACTAAGTGACCTAGTTCTACGGTTTTTTTTATTTTCCAGATACCCACGTACATTTAAAATATCTATATTCCCGATTTTCATGAATACATTCTCGTTGTTTTATTTGCTCAGAACATGCATGACACATTGGTAAGAGCAATTTATGGTTCATTTCCACCAGTAGTACAGGATGGTATAAATTTCTAGGAGGTAACAATTAGCTTTTTACTAAGCCGTTAACATTTGAAAAGGCTCTCTTATCGCGCACGAGTAGGCTACACTCCTCTTCGCCTACGTACAATTCACGGAGTCCTACGATATACTTCTTTTTTATAAAATAGCGGATACAAACTCTTGAAATTAACGTACTTTATTTTTTCGTCCTGTTTACAAAAGTACTTTTTAACGGTATTATCCGTGCGCCCAACAAACAAAGCATCGCGAGAATTCAAGGGGTTTCGATAAATCGAACCTATTGTTTCCCTCAAGTATCGTTTCAAATCTTCTTTTGTGTCTCTAAATTTGTCAAATTCTTGTTTCCAGATCTCAATTAATTTGTACTGCTAACTCCTTATCTTTCCTGATCGGACTTAAGTTCTTTCAAACTTCTCATCCATTGATTGACTATTTGACAGCTCTTTGTCTCCATTAAAGCAGTAACAGCTTAGGCAACCATGCCAATATCAGCTAAAACGAGAAAATAAAAAATTTAAGAGTCATCGTTGTTTGTGAAAAAAAATGTATATTCAAGTTACCCTTGAAACTAAAAAACCAATCCTCTATGACTTTCTAGGTGTCTTGAAGCACTATAACCATCGACTAAAATCCCTTCCAATAATCTTTTTTCTTGGCAGCGACCTGCGTGCTCGATAGGGTTATTCAATGATTCCTTCATCTAAAACAACCATTGAATAGCTGTCAAAGATTTTTTGTTACGGCCTCCGTAGGGGGGGTACCAAAATCCCGAATAATTAAAATCCCGAATGGTAAAAAATCCGACTCAGCAGGAAATCCGAATGGTAAAAATCCGACTCAGTAGAAAATCCGAAAAAAAAAATTCCGATTCAGTAAAAGATCCGATAGGTAAAAATTCAGACCAGTTGAAAATTCCGACTGGTTAAAATTCCGAAAAAAAAATTCTGACTGTTGAAAATTTCGACTGGTTATAATTCCGAAAAAAATATTCTGACTGTTGAAAATTCCGACTGGTTAAAATTCCGATTGGTGAAAATTCTGAAAAAAAAAATTCCGACTGTTGAAAATTCCGAATCGGTTATTATAAAAAATAAATTTTAATTTGTAAAAAATATAAATAATATTAGTCATAAACAAAGATTTAAAGATTAATGCGATGATTTAAACAACGTGAGTAAAGCAATTAACTGTAAGCAAAAAAAAAAAAAACAACAAACAAGGTAGGTAAAATGTGCACATTAATTTCGACGATCCCAGCGAAAAAAAAAAGTTAGCCGAAAGTCGGCAGTTTTAAAATTATCAATGTGAGGCTGAAATGAACTAAAAAATCAGAAAAAAAAAAAATTTGCTTCACCAGGTGCTGACTCTTTGATAATTTTAAATGCTGATTTTCGGCAAAGGTTTTTCTTCGCTCGGACCGTCGATTTGGAAAAAAGATGATAGAATTGATTGTTATAATTTAATAAACATAAATGAAAAAAAAAGAATAATGGTCAATATTCGCTATATCTGCTGTGCCTCGATTCTGCTAAGTAAGTAGTGCAGAGAAGTACGGAAGGATACTGGAGTAGCCGGAACTCCGACGAGGTAGGTCTAATGCAGAGATAATCTCTTATTATTAACTTGACATATTATATGACTAATGATTATCAAGCATCAATAAACCTCCTTTTTTTCATTGACTTTATTTCAAATTTTAATCCTATTTAATTGTTTTCACCCCTATATTATGTACTAAACTATGTAAACACACATTTTTCTGGTTCGAAAAAACTTAAATTCAAAGAAATTTTTTAATTATAACAGTGGTTGGCTTGAAGCGACTTTTTTCGTGCCAAAATACTTGTTAGCGGCTATGCTTTATTTACAGGTGCTGGAGCAAGCTAGCTTGCTAGTAATCTAGCATGTCCATTATTTCCCAAAATGTGCAGATTCAATCTCTAACTCCACAAAATTTTTATTAACGATACAAAGGAATTTTAGTAAACAAAAAAAATATTTTTATACATTTTTTACGGTGTTGTCAGAACTTTAGAGTATTACTAAAAGTATGTAAAAAAATCATATTATTACAGACTAAAAGTAATGAAGGATTGAGCACTTCATTAAGAAAGGAAGGGTTCAGTCGGTACCCTTACATAATTCATATCATCTGAAATATATTTAAAAAAAAAAACTCTTCGTCGAATTTGAGATCTCCTTCACCAAATCTTTGGCCATGACATTAGAAAAACATTGAGAATAACTATTTCTTAATCCTTTTTTTTTTGGTTTCTATGCATTTTTCGTTAATTTATTATTTTAAATAATATTCTTTTAATTTTATTCAATTTTTGAGCTCGGCAAAGCTCAATTAAACACATTTCCAAAACATTTGTAAATAAGATGGAATAGTAAATTACCACCCTGGTCGGTCAAGGGTTTATTTGTTCCGAAGAAAAAACGAGGAGCCAAAAAAAACCCTTCCTGACCAAATTTAGTATTTTATTTTTCTGTTCAAGAATCCTAAATGAAGGGGTGAATGTGTTAAATGTATTACTATTGAAATACCGAGAAAATCTAGTTTTTGGATTCAAAAGAAATTTTTTTTTTCAATTATTCAAAAATTATTTTTAATGAAAAAAAATGTGTGTTCATTACAAAACAATAAATATAATAATGAATCTAATTTTGGAGGTGGCAAGTACAAAAAAATATTTGAAAATGCATTATTACTACTCAACGATTGTTCATAACTTTTATATTATGTTAAACTTTAACACAATATTAAAGAAAAAATTAGTTGAATTATGACGATTACTGGTTAACAAATATTTTAATGCAGCTACAGTTCTTTCAATTTTTTAAATAAAACTGACTTTAAACAAAACATAATTTGCATTTTACGATTCAAAACTAAACATAAAATAAACCCGTATTATCCCTACTAAAACATCAATAATTTTTTTTTACCATATGTGGTACAATTATTTCATATAAAAAAAAAAATTTAAATTAGTTACATTTTATAAAATTAACAAGTATGAATTTACGTATTAAAAATATTTTTACAATATTTACATTTTCTAAAATATACTTTCTGCATTATTATTAATAGCATCTCTTGAAACCTGTAAATATCACCTGTAAAAAAAAAAAAAACAACTTTGTTATGTGTCCTAGGAGTACTAAAAATGAAAAAGGTTAAAAATTACAATAAAAATAAGTTGCAAGATATCTATTGCATAACCAACTACACTCAGAGAAGCACGGTATGACAGTAAAGGCAGCGTACATTAACTGTTTTTTTTTTTTTTTTTTTTTTTATACTTATTTATATTCGCGACTTTTTATGCTCCGTATGGGCTTATTGACGACTTTGTCCCTACACTGCTTCGCATTAGCCCATGGTCAATATGGACCATGTGGAGTACGGGAAAGCCAGGGTATGTGCCTCATTCGAGTTAATCGTAAGACCAGCGCTGAACCGGCAGGCTCATTGAGACTTTTGATCCCACATATCGCCCCCAATCAGATAGTCTTGGATTAGACCAGTGCCGAAGCGGGTAAGGCTCATTGGGAAGGTATGCCCCAAATATTGCCCCCGGTCGAGATAAACTTACGACCAGCGCTGAAATGATGGCCCCCGGTAAAACCGACTCCAAAGCAGTCGGGGTGAACGTAGGGATCGACATAACCGACGCAACGAACGAAGAAAATAATTCCAAGTTAGTTGCGCGGAGAATCGAACCCAAGACCCCAAAGAACGACGTTGTTTCAGAAGCGAGCACGCTAACCACTGACCCAACGACCGCTATTACATTAACTGTTAAGTCGTAGATGCAAACTTTAACAGTTAAGTTAACAGGACGCATTAACTGTTAAGTATCAAGTCGACTTGATTTTCACGTTATATTCGGGGTTATGTTCATCATATTAACTAGACCAAATTTAAATATTTATTGATGATTATTATACTTGCATTCAAAATGTAGAGTATTAATGTTATTATTAAATTCAAAATGTTTGAAAATATTGTAGCATTTACTTACAAATAATATTATTTTTCATAAAAATTTGATGAATAGATTTAATTTAAAATTAATTTAGTAATTAATTTTTGAAAACTTCTATAATGAATTCAAAATAATTTGGAATAAAATTAGTAATTTTCAAAGTTATTAATTGTTATTTAAATTTTGTAAGTACGATAGTTTTTAAAAAATAACTTGAAGAAGGAAAAAATAAAAACAGGATAATTGCAGTAAAATAATTTTATTCTTGCATGTCTCTCAAATTTTAACAGTTAATGTGGGACGTACAACAGTATAATAATCATCAGTAAATTTTTAAATTCGACCTAGTTAATATGATGAACAAAACCCCAAACATACGTAAAATCAAGTCGACTTGATACTTAACAGTTAATGCGGGACGCATTAACTTTTAAGACGCATGCATTAACTGTTAAAGTTTGCATCTACGACTTAATAGTTGATGCACGCTGCCTTTACTGTCATGCCAGGCTTCTCTGAGTGTAAAAGTTTAAAATAACACGATAAAAAGTGGTAAACTGATTCTATTATTTAAAAAACGAAACATTTTTGTGAAAACTAATAATTTAAACATTGATTAGAAGAATATTCTTTACTATAGATGTTAACATTATTTTAACTTTAGGGTCATTCCACACTATTTGAACTAAAAACGATAAAAGATTTTTGTGAGTATTTTGAAGAATATTTATTGTTTGTAGACCTGGATACAGAAAGTACAATGACATCGAATGGATTAATTCCAAACCATGCTCAACACAAGTTAAGCACGAGCCGGAACGCGGACTCAACATGACCAGCTGACCAGCATACTAGATTTTTTTATCAAAACCAAGAGACCCGGTTACGACCAGTACAATGAAATCACAAGGATGAATAGCAAGGCACGCTGAACACGAGTTGAGCCCGAGCTGGAACCCGGACTCAACATGACCAGCAGACCTGCATATTCGATTTATTCATCAAAACCAAGAGACCCGGTTACAACCTGTATAAAGAAGTCACAAGGATGAATAGCAAGCCACGCTGAACACGAGTTGAGCACGAGCCGGAACCCGGACTCAACATGACCAGCGGACCAGCATATTCGATTTATTTATCAAAACCAAGAGACCCAATTTCAACCAGTACAATGAAATCACAAGGATGAATAGCAAGCCACGCTGAACACGAGTTGAGCACGAGCCGGAACCCGGACTCAACATGACCAGCAGACCAGCATATTCGATTTATTTATCAAAACCAAGAGACCCAATTTCAACCAGTACAATGAAATCACAAGGATGAATAGCAAGCCACGCTGAACACGAGTTGAGCACAAGCCGGAACCCGGACTCAACATGACCAGCAGACCAGCATATTCAATTTATTCATCAAAACCAAGAGACCCGGTTACAACCTGTATAATGAAATCACAAGGATGATTAGCAAGCCACGCTGAACACGAGTTGAGCACGAGCCGGAACCCGGACTCAACATGACCAGCAGACCAGCATATTCGATTTATTTATCAAAACCAAGAGACCCAATTTCAACCAGTACAATGAAATCACAAGGATGAATAGCAAGCCACGCTGAACACGAGTTGAGCACAAGCCGGAACCCGGACTCAACATGACCAGCAGACCAGCATATTCGATTTATTTATCAAAACCAAGAGACCCGGTTTCAAACAGTACAATGAAATCACAAGGATGAATAGCAAGCCACGCTGAACACGAGTTGAGCACGAGCCGGAACCCGGACTCAACATGACCAGCAGACCTGCATATTCGATTTATTCATCAGAACCAAGAGACCTGGTTACAACCTGTATAATGAAATCACAAGGATGATTAGCAAGCCACGCTGAACACGAGTTGAGCACGAGCCGGAACCCGGACTCAACATGACCAGCAGACCAGCATATTCGATTTATTTATCAAAACCAAGAGACCCAATTTCAACCAGTACAATGAAATCACAAGGATGAATAGCAAGCCACGCTGAACACGAGTTGAGCACAAGCCGGAACCCGGACTCAACATGACCAGCAGACCAGCATATTCGATTTATTTATCAAAACCAAGAGACCCGGTTTCAACCAGTACAATGAAATCACAAGGATGAATAGCAAGCCACGCTGAACACGAGTTGAGCACGAGCCGGAACCCGGACTCAACATGACCAGCTGACCAGCATAATCGATTTATTTATCAGAACCAAGAGACCTGGTTACAACCAGTACAATGAAATCACAAGGATTAATAGCAAACCACGCTGAACACGAGTTGAGCCCGAGCTGGAACCCGGACTCAACATGACCAGCAGACCTGCATATTCGATTTATTCATCAAAACCAAGAGACCCGGTTACAACCTGTATAATGAAATCACAAAGATGAATAGCAAGCCACGCTGAACACGAGTTGAGCACGAGCCGTAACCCGTACTCAACATGACCAGCTGACCTGCATATTCAATTTATTCATCAAAACCAAGAGACCCGGTTACAACCTGTATAATGAAATCACAAGGATGATTAGCAAGCCACGCTGAACACGAGTTGAGCACGAGCCGGAACCCGGACTCAACATGACCAGCAGACCAGCATATTCGATTTATTTATCAAAACCAAGAGACCCAATTTCAACCAGTACAATGAAATCACAAGGATGAATAGCAAGCCACGCTGAACACGAGTTGAGCACAAGCCGGAACCCGGACTCAACATGACCAGCAGACCAGCATATTCGATTTATTTATCAAAACCAAGAGACCCGGTTTCAAACAGTACAATGAAATCACAAGGATGAATAGCAAGCCACGCTGAACACGAGTTGAGCACGAGCCGGAACCCGGACTCAACATGACCAGCAGACCTGCATATTCGATTTATTCATCAAAACCAAGAGACCCGGTTACAACCTGTATAATGAAATCACAAGGATAATTAGCAAGCCACGCTGAACACGAGTTGAGCACGAGCTGGAACCCGTACTCAACATGACCAGCTGACCAGCATATTCGATATATGTATCAAAACCAAGACACAAGGTTACGACCAGTACAATGAAATCACAAGGATGAATAGCAAGCCACGCTGAACACGAGTTGAGCACAAGCCGGAGCCCGGACTCAACATGACCAGCAGACCAGCATATTCGATTTATTTATCAAAACCAAGAGACCCGGTTTCAAACAGTACAATGAAATCGCAAGGATGAATAGCAAGCCACGCTGAACACGAGTTGAGCACGAGCCGGAACCCGGACTCAACATGACCAGCAGACCAGCACATTCGATTTATTTATCAAAACCAAGAGACCCGATTTCAACCAGTACAATAAAATCACAAGGATGAACAGCAAGCCACGCTGAACACGAGTTGAGCACGAGCCGGAACCCGGACTCAACATGACCAGCTGACCAGCATAATCGATTTATTTATCAAAACCAAGAGACCCGGTTACAATCAGTATAATGAAATCACAAGGATGAATAGCAAGCCACGCTGAACACGAGTTGAGCACGAGCCGGAACCCGGACTCAACATGACCAGCTGACCAGCATAATCGATTTATTTATCAGAACCAAGAGACCTGGTTACAACCAGTACAATGAAATCACAAGGATTAATAGCAAACCACGCTGAACACGAGTTGAGCCCGAGCTGGAACCCGGACTCAACATGACCAGCAGACCTGCATATTCGATTTATTCATCAAAACCAAGAGACCCGGTTACAACCTGTATAATGAAATCACAAGGATGAATAGCAAGCCACGCTGAACACGAGTTGAGCACGAGCCGTAACCCGTACTCAACATGACCAGCTGACCTGCATATTCGATTTATTCATCAAAACCAAGAGACCCGGTTACAACCTGTATAATGAAATCACAAGGATGAATAGCAAGCCACGCTGAACACGAGTTGAGCACAAGCCGGAACCCGGACTCAACATGACCAGCAGACCAGCATATTCGATTTATTTATCAAAACCAAGAGACCCAATTTCAACCAGTACAATGAAATCACAAGGATGAATAGCAAGCCACGCTGAACACGAGTTGAGCACAAGCCGGAACCCGGACTCAACATGACCAGCAGACCAGCATATTCGATTTATTTATCAAAACCAAGAGACCCGGTTTCAAACAGTACAATGAAATCACTAGGATGAATAGCAAGCCACGCTGAACACGAGTTGAGCACGAGCCGGAACCCGGACTCAACATGACCAGCAGACCTGCATATTCGATTTATTCATCAAAACCAAGAGACCCGGTTACAACCTGTATAATGAAATCACAAGGATGATTAGCAAGCCACGCTGAACACGAGTTGAGCACGAGCTGGAACCCGTACTCAACACGACCAGCTGACCAGCATATTCGATATATGTATCAAAGACAAGACACAAGGTTACGACCAGTACAATGAAATCACAAGGATGAATAGCAAGCCACGCTGAACACGAGTTGAGCACAAGCCGGAGCCCGGACTCAACATGACCAGCAGACCAGCATATTCGATTTATTTATCAAAACCAAGAGACCCGGTTTCAAACAGTACAATGAAATCACAAGGATGAATAGCAAGCCACGCTGAACACGAGTTGAGCACGAGCCGGAACCCGGACTCAACATGACCAGCAGACCAGCACATTCGATTTATTTATCAAAACCAAGAGACCCGATTTCAACCAGTACAATAAAATCACAAGGATGAACAGCAAGCCACGCTGAACACGAGTTGAGCACGAGCCGGAACCCGGACTCAACATGACCAGCTGACCAGCATAATCGATTTATTTATCAAAACCAAGAGACCCGGTTACAATCAGTATAATGAAATCACAAGGATGAATAGCAAGTCACGCTGAACACGAGTTGAGCACGAGCCGGAACCCAGACTCAACATGACCAGCTGACCAGCACATTCGATTTATTTATCAAAACCAAGAGACCCGGTTACAACCAGTTTAATGAAATCACAAGGACGAATAGCAAGCCACGCTGAACACGAGTTGAGCACGAGCCGGAACCCGTACTCAACATGACCAGCTGACCAGCATATTCGATATATTTATCAAAACCAAGAGACCCGGTTACAACCAGTTTAATGAAATCACAAGGACGAATAGCAAGCCACGCTGAACACGAGTTGAGCACGAGCCGGAACCCGGACTCAACATGACCAGCAGACCTGCATATTCGATTTATTCATCAAAACCAAGAGACCCGGTTACAACCTGTATAATGAAATCACAAGGATGATTAGCAAGCCACGCTGAACACGAGTTGAGCACGAGCTGGAACCCGTACTCAACATGACCAGCTGACCAGCATATTCGATATATGTATCAAAACCAAGACACTAGGTTACGACCAGTACAATGAAATCACAAGGATGAATAGCAAGCCACGCTGAACACGAGTTGAGCACAAGCCGGAACCCGGACTCAACATGACCAGCAGACCAGCATATTCGATTTATTTATCAAAACCAAGAGACCCGGTTTCAAACAGTACAATGAAATCACAAGGATGAATAGCAAGCCACGCTGAACACGAGTTGAGCACGAGCCGGAACCCGGACTCAACATGACCAGCAGACCAGCATATTCGATATATTTATCAAAACCAAGAGACCCGATTTCAACCAGTACAATAAAATCACAAGGATGAACAGCAAGCCACGCTGAACACGAGTTGAGCACGAGCCGGAACCCGGACTCAACATGACCAGCTGACCAGCATAATCGATTTATTTATCAAAACCAAGAGAC
The DNA here is from genome assembly GCA_038277355.1 of Encarsia formosa. Taxonomy (NCBI): domain Eukaryota; kingdom Metazoa; phylum Arthropoda; class Insecta; order Hymenoptera; family Aphelinidae; genus Encarsia; species Encarsia formosa. The sequence continues at coordinate 43,427,231 of CM076187.1, forward strand.
CCGGTTACAATCAGTATAATGAAATCACAAGGATGAATAGCAAGTCACGCTGAACACGAGTTGAGCACGAGCTGGAACCCAGACTCAACATGACCAGCTGACCAGCACATTCGATTTATTTATCAAAACCAAGAGACCCGGTTACAACCAGTTTAATGAAATCACAAGGACGAATAGCAAGCCACGCTGAACACGAGTTGAGCACGAGCCGGAACCCGTACTCAACATGACCAGCTGACCTGCATATTCGATATATTTATCAAAACCAAGAGACCCGGTTACAACCAGTTTAATGAAATCACAAGGACGAATAGCAAGCCACGCTGAACACGAGTTGAGCACCAGCCTGAACCCGTACTCAACATGACCAGCTGACCAGCATATTCGATATATTTATCAAAACCAAGACACTAGGTTACGACCAGTACAATGAAATCACAAGGATTATTAGCAAGCCACGCTGAACACGAGTTGAGCACGAGCCGGAACCCGGACTCAACATGACCAGCTGACCAGCACATTCGATTTATTTATCAAAACAAAGAGACCCGGTTACAATCAGTATAATGAAATCACAAGGATGAATAGCAAGTCACGCTGAACACGAGTTGAGCACGAGCCGGAACCCAGACTCAACATGACCAGCTGACCAGCACATTCGATTTATTTATCAAAACCAAGAGACCTGGTTACAAGCCGTACAATGAAATCACAAGGACGAATAGCAAGCCACGCTGAACACGAGTTGAGCACGAGCCGGAACCCGTACTCAACATGACCAGCTGACCAGCATATTCGATATATTTATCAAAACCAAGACACTAGGTTACGACCAGTACAATGAAATCACAAGGGTGAATAGCAAGTCACGCTGAACACGAGTTGAGCACGAGCCTGAACCCGTACTCAACATGACCAGCTGACCAGCATATTCGATATATTTATCAAAACCAAGACACTAGGTTACGACCAGTACAATGAAATCACGAGGATGATTAGCAAGCCACGCTGCACACGAGTTGAGCACGAGCCGGAACCCGTACTCAACATGACTAGCTGACAAATTGTGAAAAAATCTTCAACTATAAAAAAATGTTCAACTTTTTACCTAAGATATTGCAACATGTGAGAATTTTTTTTTTTTTTTTTTTAATGTTTAGTAACTGTAAAGAAATATTCATGAAACAAAGAAAGTTATCAAAATTAAAAGGTTTAGACATTTTTACTTTTTTTAAGTTTTTAGCTGTCTTAGATAAAAAAAAAATTTTTTTAGTGGACCTGATTTGGGATCACGTACCTATTTGGGATCACTCCGTACAAACTGCACGGGAGATGTAACTATATAGTCATACAAATCCATGACTATGATTCCAAATAGGTACGTGATCCCAAATGAGGTCTACCACTTTAAGGGGTTTTTTTAAACTTTTGTACTTATTAAACTAGTCCACATAACAGTAATAATTAATTTATTACCTGTAATTGCTCAATCTTCTAAATTATTTTTTTTCTGCTTCTCCTGAAATAATTTTATTGTTAGATTAGTATGTTTATTTATCCTAGGTAGTTTTAATATATTTTTTGAATCAGTAAAAATCGCAAAAATTTTTTTTGTTTTTAACAGAAAATTTGAGCAAAATATTTTATATATACTGTGCTCACTTGCAAAAGGTTAAAGGGAAGTAGCATTTAATAAAAAGCTTTTCTTACTTTTGAGTTGCTTAAACTTCGTGCGTTGACGTCTGTTCATTTTTTTTTTTATCTTCTGAAATCCAATTCGAACTGTAAAATTTTATTGATGTCATTAAATATAAAATTTTATTGCTTACGTAAATTATAATCATTAGAACAAAGCCGTTACCTGGGTTTTTGTCTTGACTTTTTTCAGATGAAAAATCCAACTCATTTTCCAGACTTTTCAATTGTTTTTTTTGCTGGTATAAACCTATTAAATATATTGTTTTCTTATTTCTCATTATAATAAAGATATTTTAACCATTATTTTATAAAATTTTATTAAATAATTACTTTATACCTTTGTAAAAATTTACAGCTTCCTTTTTTGCACTCGGGTCTAATTTATTTTTTATAGCTTCACCTGCAACATTTTATAATATTTACTCTTAAAAATCTAATAATAAAATCAAAAAGATGTTTATACGTTTATTCGTTAATGAACCTGGGTGGTCCAACCCAAGAGTCACTTTGAGTAATGATTTTAATTTCGAGAAAACAACCAAAACATCGAAAGGGGTAGGTAGTTTAATCAATGCAAATGCATAAATAGCTTCGTTTGTTAAAAGCATTTGAATAAGTACTATTTAAGGTGGCTTGTAAGTGCTGCCCCGTATCTAGCAGAGGCCCTTGCGGGTACATAAGTTTACAAAAATTTTAAACAAGAAAAAAAAGCAATTTTTCCTATTTTTAATGATTATTACTATTTATTATGATCGTTATTATTCATTTTAAAACAAAACTTGAGATAAAAAACATAAAAAACAGTGAAAAATTTCATGTTTTAGAGGTTATGTACCGCAATTTCTTATTTTTCTTAAAAATTAGTCCGATAACCCCATATTGTTATAATTTTAAAATGATCTTTAACTTTTTACCTTTAAAATGATACCTGACTCGTAGCAAACTAGTGTATTTAGACAATTTGGGGAATTTTTATATGTTTTTTCCCATAAGAGTCAATGTTAAATAAAAAAAATTTTTAATGTTTTTTTTCTCGAAAATAAGTCCGATGACCTTCCTAGTGTCCTCTAGGAAAGTTGTTGGTCTCACTTCAAGGAATCTACCTGATTTTTTTCGAAACTTATTAGTGTTTTTTTAAAATACTTACAAGCCACCTTAAGGAAATACTCTACTTGAGGAAGAGATTAGATCCGGATGAGGTACCGATGATATCCGGATATACAGATGTAGACCAGGTATCCAGTTACCCGACAATAACCGGTTACTTATTTATTTTTCTTATTAATAAATAACAAAGTGTAATAAAAATAATTAAAAATATTAGGATGCCTGGATTTGTTTTAAAAAGGCTTGATAGTATTTTCAAAATCCATAATTAAAAATTTTAACCGTACAAATTTTAAAAAATTTCCGTAGAATCCTTGCAGTAAGACACTCAACTCATGTATTTGTAACAATGGTTGTCGGACTCGTATTCGAGAAAAATATCAATTTTGAATTTTATCTTTTTTTACATGTAATCTTATGGGAAAAAGCATTTAAAAATTCCGCAAATTATCAAAATCCATAAGTTTAGTAAGAGTCAGGTGTCTTTTTAAAACTAAATATTTGAAGATTATTTTAAATTTATAAAAATATTGGACTATCGGACGAATTTTCTAGAAAAACTAAAAATTGTGGTGCACAACCTCCAAAACATGCAGGTGTTCTACGTTTTTTATATTTTTATAGAGTTTCGTTTTACTGTGTTTAAAAATGATTAATAATCGTTCAGTAATTATAATAAATAAAAACAATATTTTTTTTCTTATTGTAAATTTTATACACCCGCAAGGACACCTCCTAGTTACGACCCTTACACTGCCAAGAGTCCTTAATAAACTCATGTTTGATAATATAGAAATACAGTTTTAAACCTTTGAGAGCGTTTTTATCGCGGTTGATTTGAATCGCGATTTTTTTGACATAAACTACCCATTTACCCAAATTAGAAAATAATTTAATTTATGCAAAGTGTATCTATTTCGGGACTCAACTCTCATCCAACATGTACGTATGTTTGTATGTATGTATGTATGTTTCGAACCTGTCTGTGAAAATATTGTCTGGATTTTGTCATTTTTGTGATGTTGTGGCTCTGTCAATAGCATATTAAGTGAATTATAAAAAGAGGTACTGGAAGTACCTGCATTAAAAAAAAAATAAATGTAGGTATATAAACCATTATGACAACGTAAACGATAACTAACGTTAATTACCTTCAAATTTTTGTAAATTTTCGGCGTAACCGTCATTACTGCTTTTTTCATAAAATAAAATATTATGATTTTCAAGAAAAGCCTTTAGAACATGTAGTGTGCATTTTATATCAAACTCTTCTAGCTTCGATAAAAACGTTAATAATGGTATTGCTTCATAATTAACAATTTTATAATATAAATCATCATTACTTTTCAAAAATTCATTCAACATATCTGATGTAATGACTTCAGTCTCTGACTCATGCTTTGGTTCATCATTTTTTGTTTCTTTTTTTTCTGTTTCATCGTAGTTCTGAGAACTTTCTCCTAAAAGTATTTGAGCAGCTTCATAGTCTTTTCCTTGCAAAGTAGAACTTTCGACAATACTTTGGCTTGCATTGCAGGCAACTGTAATTAATTCATAAAAATGGTATTTTAATTCAAAAGACTTATTCACGATGTACATTTCAATTCTATTATTTTACTGAGCTTGCAATTTCAATCAGACAGGTTTTTTCATTTGTTTGACGCAAAAAACAAATACAATAATTTAATCTAAATTATTTATAAGATAAAATTTAAAAGTTTTATAAATTCTTACGTACAATTTCGAAAGCAAGATTCCCTTTGGTGCCACCTGGTGAAGACAGAATGATCGAAGTAGAAATTCAAATTACCATTAAAAAGCTGAACGGAACACCCCTTTAAACATATATTTTTTTATGTTGCTTTTATAGACCCCGATATTTGGCATTACGTCATTTGTGGATGTTCCCAATAGTTAATAGTTGAAAACAATTATCAATAAATGTTGGCATATTTAATCAAGAATCTTCGAGTAAAGAAATCATGTAAAACTGTATAAATATATTGCCCGTGCAAAGAATAACCTTAGCAGACAATATGCCATCTTAAAAATATCAATAATTTTCTGTGAAAAAAAAAAAAAAAAATTGAAAACATCAAGAATATTAGTACAGTCAAGCCTCGAAATAAGCTCGCAAAATGTTCTTATGGGAGCAATAGACAGTTGGAGAAAATTCCTAGAAGTCCCCCAGCACTGTCAGAAAGACCGAGCCTATTGCGAGGTTCGACTGTAAGTTGGAACTCACTCAATCGGATTTTTTTGAATTGAATTTATTTCTTCGTTCATTTCAGCCACACGTGTGTGATTTCAAATCAGCTGAATTTTGTTTGAGGTTTTTATTCGCACGGACAAAATAATTCGTGTTAAATCTTCACTAAAATGCACATTCTGCTTAAAAATCCTCTCGAAAAGCACTGCTTCTTCTATTAGACGAAGAAATGATTTAATAAAAAAGTTGAAGAAATTTTATTGAGATGGATTTGGATAACCGCTGTAAACCCGGTGGCATTGCGGTTGACGTAACGTCCTTGAGATCCAAAAAAATGGAAGTTCGAATCTATTTTAAGCAAATTGCTTCTACTTTTTTCGAAACTTTTTTATTAAATTTTTTTTATGGAGGAAGCAGTCCTTTCCAAGACTATTTTTCAGCACAATATGCGTTTTACTGAAGATTTAGCGCGAATAAAATTATTTACAGTGTTTTACATTATTGATTGATACTTGAAAAGGTTAAGAGGTTAAATTTTTATTTGTATGGTTCGAATTTCCATTGAATTCTTTTTTTCTACACCAGCTGCCGTCAAAGGAATTTTATAGAAATTCCACGTTAAAACCAAGAAAACCCGTATATTTTAAAAATGTACCTTAAAATTAATTTAATTTAATTTAATTTAATTTTTATTTTATTTTATTTTTTTTCATATTATTCTTGCGACTTGCGTCAAACAATCTAAAAAAATATTGTAGATTTAAAGGTTAAGCTCCCTCAAATAATACAATCAAATTTCATACCGTATTTTTCGGTATTACTATAAAATTTCATGAAATCACATTAGAATCAGGATCATTTTAATAAGTTAAAACACCCAATAACAAAACCAATGATAGAACTTGACCCAATAGCAGTACGATCAATTTATAAATTTCTAGTCGTAAATAATTATATTAAGATAAATAGAAAAATATTAAAAAAAACTTTAGAGTACCTGAGCTTACAAACAGAAAAAATTTGTATTTAAACGAACAAGAATATAAAATATTATAAATGAACTTTATAAAGTCGCGACTTTTATGCTCCAAATGTACTAATTGAAGACTTATTCCGTACACTGCTTCGCATTAGCCCATGGTCCAAATAGACCATGTGGAGTACGGAAAACCGAGTATATATGCTCCATTCGAGTTAATCAAAAGACCAGCGCTGAACCGGCAGGCTCATTTAATTTGGGAAATTATGCCCCAAATATTGCCCCCGGTCGAGATAATCTTCCGACTAGCGCTGAAATGAAAGCCCCCTGGTAAAACCGACTCCAAAGCCATCGGGGTCAACGTAGGGATCGATGTTGCCGAGAATCGAACCCAAGACCCCAAAGAACGACGTTGTTACAGAAGCGAGCACGCTAACCATACTGACCGAACTGACGTTCTCGATAAATGAACTTATTCAGTGTTACTTTTGATAATGTTTGGATATTGGTAATGCTTTCTATAATTTTTCTGTTCAAACTTGATCCAATATTTGAATATTTAAATTTTCCTCAAAGGAGGGTAAAAGCCATGAATTCTATTACTGTTTAAACTTACGTAAAATTTTGACAATTTGATTGTCAGTTGCAGTTTATACAAAGTTCATTGAAAATTCGTAGTTAATTCTATGTTCTATGTCAAAATAATCATTAGCTTTTTTCAAAGGATTTTTGAATGCTCCAATTGTGTTAATAAATACTAATCAAAAATTTATGTGTTATTCAGAATCGTTCGGATATTGGGTTAAATAATTTTTTACCTGACTGAAAAACATGTTCGGTTATTAGTCCCATATTGCAAGAAAATTCTGTCGCGTAACCTTTGTTCCGATGCTGGGAATTTCAACTTTTTTTATACAAAAGTATATCATTTACTTATTTTACTATTAATCAACAAATATTTTTATGCAAACTGGTAATTGAATAACCAGGAATCAAAAATAGTATTTTACACACCTGAGGGAGTCCAAAATTAACTAGCCCTTAGAAAACTTGATGCCTGAGCCGAAGGCGAGGGTACCAAAGGTTTGCTAAGGGTTGGCTCCCTGCTTGGGACAAGTAGAAAAGTTTGCACTTTATACGCCGTGTGTTGAAAATATACTTCTCATTATAAAATCTATTATTTTAGAGTTAATCAGAAACAACTGTACTGTTATTGGGTGTTTTACCTTAATGCTGACTATTTTTTACTGCGTAAAATTTTGTTTGACAAACCTTTCTGATGCTCATGTTCTTCTAAGTCACTGTTCGAGTGAAAGCCAAGTAAAGATGAGTTACTTTGATTTGATATTTTTTCCGAGAAAACTTCTTTTGGTGGATATTTAGTTGACATAATTTTATCAGAATTATTTATATTATCCACATCCATTTCTCGGGGCGCACTTTGCAGCTCTACGTCGCTGAATGAACCTGATTCCAATTCAGGTAAGTATGATGGTTCTGAAGGTTCATCTGGAAGAATTTTACTTTTTTTTCATATCTTCATTATTTATTACTTATTTTATTACTATCATTATGTATACTTGATAATTGTAACAGAATTTTTTATATAATTTACTAACCTTCGGTATAACTTCTACAGGTTTCATCAGCAACTCCTGAATGTATTACAATAAATACAATATAATTATTTATGATGATGGTGGTGGTATTGTTAATAATAATAATAATAATTTATAAAAATAATACCATTGTTTTGTTCTTCTGCGAAGGTTTCGAAGGAGTTTACAATTACTTGATTGTCAAATTTTAGCTGCGTGCTCTCGTGAACAGGATCAGAGTGCTTAGCCTTTTTTGCAGATCCTAATAAAAAATATTTGTGTTGCACTATTAATGTAATATTTACAATTAGATATTGACCATACAACTATAATCTTACATTTTAAACTAAGATAGACTTTTTAAAACAAATAGTTATGAATACGAGCATGTTCGGTAGAAACAAGAATTTTGGTAAAATTAATTACTTGGCTGCTATTTTGTGAAAATAAATAATTGATTCTTAAGAATTAATACTGAAAAAATTTTGATGATGAATTAATTTTTAATATTTTTTTCTCGATAAAAACTCCGTTTACTTAAAAAATGTCGGAAAAAAGTCGAAAAAAGATGTGAAATTCTATTTTTCTATACAAGTGCAGCCTCGTTACCAGGACGATTTAAACACCCAAGGGCGAAGCGAGGCTGCACCTGTATCGAACTCTATTTTTCCGCACAGTATGCGGAAAAGAAAAAAAAAAAATTCATGGAAACAATATATTGAGTATGATATACATTTTAAAGTAAATAAATAACATGTTTAAAGTTTTTTTTCGATAAAGCAATATTTTAAAGCGTTAAAGTGTTATGTCCGTCATAAACGAACACGCTCATATAAAAACTTATGATTGACTTTGTTTTTTAATTACATTATAATAAATCGGTTTCTTGAAAAAAAATTTATTAAGATAGAACTTACGATAAAATGCAGGTACGCTGTTAGAAACTTTTTCAACACTTAATATTTTTATTTTTGGATCCGACGTATTTGAAGAGGGCCGTTTACGTTTTTTTGATTTCAAACTGTCATTTTCTTTGAGATTAACGTTAGACACATTTTTGGACTCATCCATTGTATCCTGAGAATCTGTAACAATAGTCTCCATAAAAAAGTGCTTGTACTTAAGTTTCAATACAAGTTTTAAAGATCTTATAACCTTGAGGTAAAAATACTGATAAAATATTTCAAATTTTCAAGTTTAATTAAGTTTAACCACAGATATTTATAGGGGTGCAATAGAACTTTGCAACTTGGAAAAAATTGAAAAAATTTAATTTGGAAAAAGGTCATGCTTAATAATGTATATTATACAAAGTACAAACTAATTATTCTTCATAAAATGTGCAGATTCTATGTTTGTAGTCATAAGTAGATAAGCATAAAGTAGTACACATGATAAAATTTTGATTTCAGGTTTGCATCGCTTTAACAGCATTAACAAGCATTATTTAAATCGAACTTACCTTTTGGTTCATTCAAATCATTAATTCTCTCCTCAATAATTCCTGGCTGGTTATTCAACTCAATAATCGCATAATTCTCTTCTGCTTCATTCGGCTCAACGCCTTCAGATACAAAATTGTCTATCGAAACCAGTCTTTCGTTAGCATACGCTTTGATGTTTCTATTTATTTTTCCCTTTAAACACAGCGTCATATCTAGCAGTTGTCTAGCTGAAATCTCCCTCTCTTCATATAATTTCCAAGCTGAAAATTAAATGTTAATTATGTGAAATATTTTTTATAATAAGTAGGACTACACGAAGTATGGAAAATTAAATTTTCAGCTCGAAAAACTCCCTTTTAATGGCCGAAATAGTACATTACGATACAGGTCGGAAAGGGATGACTTGCTTAACCGAGAGGTTTGCGGGCCGAGCCGAAGGCGAGGTTTGGTATCAACCCTCTATGACCGCATTTCGATATGTTTTTTTCCGCACGATACACCGAAAACAAAGAGTGAAGGTCCGATTTTGAGGTTAAAATGCGTAAAAATATAATTTGTTGCCATTAGTATGAAATTTACTAAGGAAGGTTTACCCAAGTGGCCATCACTGATATTTTGAATGTGATCTATCCGCAACATCTGTACTGGGTACGAAGAAGTAATAAATAATTTAAACTAAAAAGTTTTGAGTTATTTTGAACATTTAAACATGACTTTTTCATTCACCCCATGGCAAAAAGTGGTTTTTAACACCTTTTCTCTTATTTTTATCGATGCGAAAATCAATATTATTAATTCTTTACCAATGAAACAGGGTGCATTAGATCCAAATAACAATTTATAGGGTCGATTCCCTTCGATCTTTCAAACTCGTTTTTATTTTTTGACCAATGCATTTTCTACCTTTAGCAGTATAATAAAAAATTTACTTTACATCTACTTTTGGGTACTCAATATGGCCACCTCCTTCATTTTGGACCATATACTTGACTATATTGGTACTAAATAATCAAAACCAATCATGAGAAAGCATTATGTAACAGAAGTTTTGTCCTTTCTCAATCATTTTTAAAGAAAATGAATTCAGGGGCTGAAATATTCCATATGAACAAATAAATCTAAATAAAAGTCATAGAGAAGGAGGTGACAGCACAAGGTACAAAAAGTTTTTGACTCAAAAAACTGCGTTTTAGTTAAGAAACTGACATTTTAAACCTGTTCATCGTAATTGGACTTGTATACGGTCTTGTTTTGAAGCTCAAGGATCAAGCGCTAGGATCAAGCTTTGAAATAAAACTTTACTTGTTAAAAAATATTCATTTGGTGGACATTTTACAGCATTCATTAGCGCTTATCATGGCCACGTTCGGTACACCTACCCTATGATATTTGATTAATTTCACAGTTTAATTTTACTAGAAATTACTCTGCGCGCAAGCGCGCACAGACCCTCATTTATTGCTTTTGCAAAAGAAATTTTTCTTACATAAAATAAAACATTCTAATTTCATCAGTTTTCAAATTGTTTTACTTTATATAGCCCCTATAAGCGCGCTGCAAGCGCGCATACACGGAGAAAGAGGTACATCATGAAACTTGGTGTACAGCGCCATCGATTTACATGATGCGTGGTGCAGCGTGATTCCAAGTCACAGTCGTATTTTCAAGTGTACGCACCGTGTTTTCCAGTGCAAAATTTTTAGAGAGACAGTTTCGATAGAGCAGACGACGGCGCTCGGAACACCCACGTTACCAGTTTTTTAAAGTTTTACACTAAAAATTGTGTACGATTCTTACTTTGAAATGTTCTTGCTGTCTTTCCTAACAAATTTATAAACTTCAATTATGATTTCGAACTTGATATTTATATTTATACGATTTTAAAGTTTCGAGGTTAGAGATTCAGCAGAACTTGAGTAACCGAGAAAAAAGCATGCGTCAAATGCGTACACTGGAAAACACCGTGCACACATTGTGTTTCATAGTGTATCTCCTTCTCCGTGTAAGAAAAAAACAAAAATAGTAACCTCAAATGCACTTTTCAAATATTTTAAAAACTTCTTTACCAATGAGCTCACGAATAAAAAGTTTACGCAAGATGGCGATAACTCTCTTTTGTAAAGGACTTTTAAAGAGTGTTAATAATAAAAACACGTTACATACCTTCTTTGAGCCCACGCTGTTTAATTTTTGTGTCCCCTCTAGGTGGTCTCTTGACTTGTCTCAGATTTAATTTCGAATCTATTTTCATTAAAACAGACTCGTAACATTTGACAAGTTTAACTGAAAAATTGTATTTAATTAAAAATTAACAGGATACTTTTTAAATGATAATAGCTACATAGATTATGTTATAGTCACATACTTATGAAGTTAGGGTACGTTGGTTCAACTCCAATTTTATCCCGGAACTGGGAGTGTAAATTTTCAATCGGATTGCTAGTCCTGTGTAGCAAATTATAGACTGAAATGTGTTCAGGCTTAACTTGCCGAAGCCAAAATTTTTCGTAATAATCAGTGAACTTTGACATTTTTTTTCTACAATCAGAACTCAAATCCTTTTTTAAACTATTATATAATGGTTGTATCTCAAAATCTGGTGTATATACAAGACATAAAATATTTTTGACAAATTCTTTTGCTTCTTGGCACTCATCCAAGTAAGAGCTAAGTCCTAGGGTATGAATTTTTTTGAAAATTGCCTCAAAAACATAAAAAATGTTGAAAAATTATTATGTGAAAATTGTAAATAATTATGTATTGTTAAATAAGGGCAAATTTTGACATGGCCATCTCGAGCGAAGTTTGCCACACTAGGCAAAGCCGAGTGTGTCAATTCACTCGAGAAGGCTATGGAAGACTTTGTCCTCATGTTGAAAAAACAATTTTATTCCGTTCGGCCATGTAATTAAGTAGCACATTGAGATAACCAAATCAATTTTTATATTTATATGAAAAAATTTTAATACTGTGTAAATAAAATATTTTATTATTCAAAAACACTTTATTTAGAGTATATGAACTTTTTTGAATGAAGGTAGAAAGTATTTTTACAACAAAAAATATTATTACATCCTTATAGATTTAAAAATATTGAAAAATTCAATAAATCATGGTTGACTCAGCTGTTATCAGATATCAGCTTCAAATCAGTCTCAAGAAACGTTAAGAATAAAATAATATAATAAAAAAATTTTTAGAAACAAGAAAAATTAAGAACTTATCGTTGTTGCCTCCAAGTGTCAGTTTCTCTGAATGGGCCTTTTAAAGTCATGCTCCCTGTACAGCCCATGTTAAAAAATCAGCATTTTATCAGCATTTTTCAATAAAAAGCTGTTTTTGACCTGATTTTCAAAAAAATATTGATCAGACCCTATTACACTTACAGAATTCCGGAACCTCGAATTTTTTTCGTCTTTCCAAGTACTTTCTGGAAAAAAATTATTTGAGATTTTTTTTTTTATGAATAAGACCATTTACAATTAAGATTTTTTTGGTCATTTTTTCATTTTAAATATCTAAATTTTACATGGTCTACTACATAAAAAAAAGGATCTCAAATAATTTTTTCCAGAAAGTACTTGGAAAGACGAAAAAAATTCGAGGTTCCGGAATTCTGTAAGTGTAATAGGGTCTGATCAATATTTTTTTGAAAATCAGGTTAAAAACAGCTTTTTATTGAAAAATGCTGATAAAATGCTGATTTTTTAACATGGGCTGTACAGGGAGCATGACTTTAAAAGGCCCATTCAGAGAAACTGACACTTGGAGGTTTCTTTTTGGCATATTTGGAGCCCATACATATACCAAGTTTGAGCCAAATCCATGACCCAAATGTCTGATCCTCTCCTTGTTAGTGGAATTTTCACATTTTCATCCTAAATTTTAAACGCAGTAGGAATGTAAAACTTTGTCCACAGAACTAGCACATCAAAAAATGCCAATTATATGGCTGAGTGGAATAAAAATAAATTAAATGTGCAACTTACTCGATCGTAGTGCACGCTGCACCCGGTACAGCGTGCCTCTTTGAAAATTTTTTTTGCGCTATTGCGAAGCGCGGCTTCATAATCAGTCATTACGAAATTTACATCATTTGTTTCGATTAATGTACTGATAAAGCCGAGGACTGCATCATATGCCACTTCTGATTTCGATGTCATCAAAGCATTACAAAACATCAAGTACTAAAAAAATTTCATCGTGAGATGTTAGTAAAATTCGGTCAACTTAAATATTTACAATTTTACTTTTTATGAATACTCACTTCCCCGTACGCTTTTCCCATAATATTCAGAAGTTGAACATAATCATCTGTGAAGTTTGGACAACACTGAAAAGTATTGTCGAGAACGACGTCTCGGAAGCCTTTTATTTTTTCAATAACTTTTTTGTCGTACAAAACCATGTGACTGAATCCATCGCTATCAACAACGGTTTCAACTGACAACTCTGTCAGAGTACCTTTTTTAAGTGGCTGTGCTTTCACATCTGTTTGTAAAATATGTGAAAATTCTTCTACGCACAAATCATTGAAGCTTGGAAAAGCTTTGCTCCTGTGATATCTTAACGAGTTCCTGTGCTGATAATAAGGTCGTCTTGCAGCTGCTTCTGGGTGCCTGTAATTTTTTTTTTTTTTTTTTTTTCATTAAATTCATGTATGGAAAACCATTAGTATAGGAACTTATTATAGAGAAAAGCAGTTTTTAAATTTCAAAATAATACTTTTGACAAGATTAAAAAATTCTATTTTATTCGATATTGAAGATCCCGAGTTTAGAGAATACGGAAATAGTATTTTACACACCTGAGGCAGCCCAAAACTAGCTAGCTCTTAGCGAACCGAAATTGACGCCCGAGCAAGGCGAGGGTGCCAAAGGTTTTTCAAGGGTTATCTCATTTTTGCACTCCCTCGTGTGTAATATATTTTTCAGCACACGGAGAAAAAAAATATGGCTTTTTACCATGCTACGTTATGTTAAGCAATGATAATAAGCCATGCGCACCAAAGTGAAAAACCATGAGGCTTCAGACAAAACGTCATAGAGCCATGGTTTTTTTGCCACGCCTGTTACCAATGGGATTATACCATGAACATCCAAAATATGGTAAAAAACCATCTTTTTTCCTTCTGTGTAGGAGACAAGGAAAGTGCAAGCTCCCCGCTTGAGTCAAGGAAGAAAGTTTGCACTTTCTGGGCCGTGTTATGAAAAAACGTTTTTGTATGATCTTTTTTGTATTAATAATAAATAGTTTAACGTTTTAAATTTTAATTTAGACCATCATTTAGTATTTAATGTTTTAATCTTGCGATTATATACAAAATTACAATTCTTTATTAATTCTGATAAAAAAATAAAAAATAATGAAATAGATAAAAATATTGTTTTGGTATTGTCGTTTCTATTAGATGTTGTTGAATTATTATATATTTTATCGAATCTTTTGAAGTAAAGACAGCTTTTTCAAAAATGGAATTGTAAATGAATTGTGATAAAAAAAATTGTATTTAAAAAAAACAAAATTTCTAAAACTTAAATATGATTAAGCTCTTCAATTGATCTCTTATTGGACCCTGCCGCGGTCTCTTTTAAGAGCTGCATAAAGTCAATTGATAAATAAAAAAAGTAATATACAGTTTAAGATTTGTAACTTATACTCGTTGGCTTTTAAGATTTTCGATACTGTAACTAATTTATTTACTATGTACTAATTTACATGATACTTACATTGTACCTACACTTTCATGTGTATTCTTCAAAGAATCCCAGTTGTCTTTCAAATGCTCTACGCACTGTTCATGAAAAATTGCATTTTCCATGGTCTTCTTACTAGGAAAGCAAAACTTGTCGTGACTTTTTATTAGTCGCAATGTCCATTGGTTAGATTCTACATCGAAATTCATGACACCAGTAGCCTTACAATACTCTGAACTAACACAGAGAACCCTCCTGTGAATTTTTAATTAAGAAAATAAAATAACTCATCAAATACTTAGTGTAATAATAATAAGGCTAGGATACTAAGTTTAATATTTCAAAAATTTGACATCAAGTAATAACAAAAAATGGTTATTAAAATTGTTTTTTAAGGTAATCAGAATTCAAAATTAAATTGTTTATTTAATTACTGTAACAATTGTTACTGTTAAATAAACGAAATTTTCTAAATAATTTTATAAATATAGATACAAATTTATAAATATGACTAAACTAATAATTTTTAATTTTAATTTTTAATTTAAATGAGATATCCGCATGAGAGGTATACCACGGGAAAGAGCAGAAAAAATTGAACTAGGATTGACTAAAAATATTTGTCTGAGATAGTTAATTAGCCAGTAATTAAACAATTAAGTGAACCAATCAGAAAAAATCAGAGGCAAATGAGGACGGGTACTACTTCTTATACGATTCATAGTTATGGAGGTGGGGGCAGGGTAAGGTGAGAAAATAAGTCCAAACATGTGTTAAACATGTGTTTTTGACCAAAACAAAAATTTTTCGAAACATCAGTAATCATTTCATTTTTATAATAAATTTTATTCTCCATGTCAGGAAAATTCATGCAAACTTCGAGTCGCAATTCTAGCATGAAAATTGACCAAGTTATGATATCAAACTGATCAAACTGATTCTTTTAATGCTACCTCTAACTCGGTCAATTTTCATGTTACGACTGCGTTTTAAATTTCTTTGGAATTGTAATATTGCGAGGAGTACGATTAGCTTAATCAAAGTTCAAGTTTCTTGATAATAAACAAATCAATTTTTTGTATTGAAATTTTTCGTCTTAAAATTGTCCTGCTAAGTGTTTAAAGCAATTATAGTATACATCTTCAACTGTAATAATGATAAAACTGTGAAAAAATGAGTTTGGGGCGCAGTCCTAACAGTTCAGTGCAAGGATTGCGCCCCAAAATCGGTTTATCCCCGAAAAAGCGGCAACGCTGCACAAAATTTGGGCGCAATCCTAGTATTTTTTTTGGGGCGCAATCCCGGCGAAATTCTTGTTTATTTTAGGGATTTGGGCGCAATCCTAGATCAGCCGAAGTTCTCAAAGGGGGTCCCTTTGTTTTAAGAATTTTGAGTACAAAAAATTGATTTGTTTAATATCAAGAAACTTGAACTTTTATTACGCTAATCGTACTCCTCGCCATATTACAATTCCAAAGAAATTTGAGCGCAGTCGTAACATAAAAATTGACCGAGTTAGAGGTAGCATTAAAAGAATCAGTTTGATCAGTTTGATACCATAACTTGGTGAATTTTCATGCTATGATTGCGATTCAAAGTTTACATGAATTGTACTGACATGGAGAATAAAATTTATTATAAAAATTAAATGATTACTGATGTTTCGAAAAATTTTTGTTTTGGTCAAAAACACATGTTTAACACATGTTTGGACTTGTTTTCTCACCTGACCCTGCCCCCACCTCCATAACTATGTATCGTACGTTCATAAGAAGTAGTACCCGCCCTCGTTTGCCTCTGAATTTGTTCTGATTGGTTCACTTAAATGTTTGATTACTGGCTAATTAATTATCTCAGACAAATATTTTTAGTAAATCCTGGTTCAATTTTTTCTGCTCTTTCCCGTGGTATACCTCTCATGCGGTAGTTGAAATACACCCTGTGTATATATATATACTTTGTATTACCGAGCAGCTGAAACGGACGTGGCTGGTATTTAGAGAACGGGCACTAGTAATTATCAGAAAATTTTAACAGTTTATACCGCTCTATTCCAGTTCATCCCGAATACTATTCATTTATTTTTCTGGTAAATTTGTAACAAAAAGCAAATTATACTTATTTAGGAGATAAACTGTAATGAATGCAGGTTATTTACAGATAATTCAATGACAAACCTTTCGTTTTAGAAAAATTTATTTACGTTTACCCTCAATTGATTTCAAAATTATCTTATTTAATATTAGTTAATACAAATTTTTCCTGGTTTATCCAATTTATCCCGTAAATTTTTAGAATTGCCCGACCCCTTTTATTGTAGTTATTTCAAATTTCAATTTTATATCAATTTTTTTTTTAAATTCATTTTTAATCATTTCGACGGCCGATACGAAAAAGGGCACTTTGATGAAATTAGCGAAGTAAAAAGTAACAGCAAGGGGGTGCCGCGAATAAAATAAGCTGAAACGGCTGTTTTTAACGATTTTGGCCAAAATTATCATGCCGCGTTAACAATAACAACAAAATAACAGGACGAGCTCCTCAAATGATGAGTTTACTCGTTAGCGGCGTAAAAAAAAATCCGAAAAAATTCGTAATCCAGCAGCGGAGTAAAAGATAACACGCTATCTTCTAGCGACGTAAAGAATAACACGAAATTTATACTGGCCACGTAAACTGTAACACAGAGCATGACCAACTGTGTGCAATAATAGAATTATTCGTGTTATTTTTTACGCGGCTGGTACAATTTTTGTTAGTTTCACACAGCTGGTGTTATTTTTATCGTCGCTGACCTCGTAGTTGTCAGAATTTTTTTTACGCGGCTGAAGCGATAAATAATAAGCACCACACAGCCGGTCATGCTCCGTGTTACAGTTTACGTGGCCAGTATAAATTTCGTGTTATTCTTTACGTCGCTAGAAGATAGCGTGTTATCTTTTACTCCGCTACTGGATTACGAATTTTTTCGGATTTTTTTTTACGCCGCTAACGAGTAAACTCATCATTTGAGGAGCTCGTCCTGTTATTTTGTTGTTATTGTTAACGCGGCATGATAATTTTGGCCAAAATCGTTAAAAACAGCCGTTTCAGCTTATTTTATTCGCGGCACCCCCTTGCTGTTACTTTTTACTTCGCTAATTTCATCAAAGTGCCCTTTTTCGTATCGGCCGTCGATTTAATGTTACTACTTATGCATCTAACACGACCACGCTAGTATTTCAATTGAGGAGCCCGGTGCAAGAACCGGCTTAGCGCTCGGCCGGCTGCTGCCTAGTCCAGCCGAAGATTGCCGAAGCTCGATTTTGAGTGAATTTTTTAATTATCTCAAACTCAAAATTAAAAAATAGCACTCGATGTAGAATTTGATCGCGCACCTTTTTTACATTTAAAGCCATAAGAGATTTTTTTTCCTTTTTAAGTTAAAAATCAAAAACCACGTTTTTTTGCTAACCTCAAAAATGAAAAAAATTTATCTTTACCTCACGATATCTTGGGAACCGGTGAATATTTTTGAACGGGGTTTGGACGAAACTTTTCTTCAACTCTTTCCGCTTCTGATAGACCAATTCAAAAGTCTTAAAAATAATTTCAGTCCATCACACGATTTTTTGAAAAAAAAAAGTTGGCTATTCGTAATGACCAACTTTGGATTAAAAAAGTGTGCGAGGAACTTTCAAGCTGGTAAAACTTGACCAGAACATATTGTTCCTCAATTATCGAAGAAGTTTTTTGGAAAGTTTCATCCCAAAATATGCATTAGGAAAGAAATGACAATGGTTTTTTTATTTATGTACGCTCGCAAGGCCGGCCGGATGCGTGCAGCCGCGCGGGGGATACACAGCAGCAGCGGGCGTCTTCTGCTACGTCTTTGCGACGCTTTTTTCGTATTCTCAATCCTCAATGTAATAAAGATTAATAATTTTAGTAATTGTAGTAAGCATATAAATAAATGAAACAGTTTTTGTTTAAGTACTTGTTAGTGCTTGTGGTAAAAATAAATAAAGAATTCATAATTTATTCATAAAATTTTTTAGTTATTCTTCAAAGATAACAAAAATAAAATCATTATGTACATTTTATGACAAATTAAATTAAAAACTTTTTATGCATAAAATATTTTATCAGCTTATACTAATTTTATCTAAAATAATAAGTGTCTAGAATAATATTTTATAGAAGCTTAACTTAAATTTTTTTTTTATCAACCAAAGCTAGGACCGAGGCGTAGCAGAAGACGCCCGCTGCTGCTGTGTATCCCCCGCGCGGCTGCACGCATCCGGCCGGCCTTGCGAGCGTACATAAATAAAAAAACCATTGTCATTTCTTTCCTAATGCATATTTTGGTCTGAAACTTTCCAAAAAACTTCTTCGATAATTGAGGAACAATATGCTAGGGTCAAGTTTTACCAGCTTGAAAGTTCCTCGCACACTTTTTTAATCCGAAGTTGGTCATTACGAATAGCTAACTTTTTTTTTTCAAAAAATCTTGTGTCGGACCCAAATTATTTTTAAGACTTTTGAATTGGTCTATCAGAAGCGGAAAGAGTTGAAGAAAAGTTTCGTCCAAACCCCGTTCAAAAATATTCACCGGTTCCCAAGATATCGTGAGGTAAATATAAATTTTTTTCATTTTTGAGGTTAGCAAAAAAACGTGGTTTTTGATTTTTAATTTAAAAAGGAAAAAAAATCTCTTATGACTTTAAATGTAAAAAAGGTGCGCGATCAAATTCTACATCGAGTGCTATTTTTTAATTTTGAGTTTGAGATAATTAAAAAATTTACTCAAAATCGAGCTTCGGCAATCTTCGGCTGGACTAGGCAGCAGCCGGCCGAGCACTAAGGCGGTTCTTGCACCGGGCTCCTCAATTATTGAAAATTTTGCCTTTGAAAAATAATTTTTTTTTTTTAGTTTGATCTGTGCACTCGGTAAACGGTTGAGTAATAGTTTTATTACTTGAAATTAATAAAATAAGCTTGAGAGCACCATTGCAGCTGTGCTCAGAACAGTCTAGTAGATACAATAAATTTTTTATCGTTTTTTACTTGAATTTATTGAAGTAAGTTCAAAATTTTTTCAAAAATCTCCAAAAAAATTACAGTTTTATGCATTTTAATTTTTATATTTTTAATAAAAATTACTACGTTACAAAAATACATGTTAACCCTGGTAAGAATCTTCACTGAATATAAGCTAAGGAATAGTTAAAAATTTAATTGAATTAGCCAAAATTATTGTGAAGATTTAGCTAATTATGAAACGCTTTTTCACTGCTTAATTCGGTGAATATTCAGCTAATATTTTAACCAAATATTAACTGAATATCATTTCATTTTTTTACATGAACCTCAGCTTGAATTCGGTTGATTGTAATAAAAAAAAAAGTGGACTAGGTTAGGATTCTTGGAGATGATTCTCGTGATGATATATACACAATTAAAAACATTTTTCATAACCCGGGTTAACAGATCGCAGATGGTATAGGTACACCTGGAGAGCATACCCAGAATCACGTCGCCGACGATGAGTACACTGTTGGTTAAATTAATGAAAGTTTGTTCAAAAACCATTGTCATAAAACTAATGTCTTAAGCGGTAAAATTAACTTCAACGTAATTTCTATGCACTGGGTAGAAGTTAGGTTAAGTCAATTTTACACTTGACTATTTTCGTACATTAAATTTAGTCGGGGGATCTGCAATTTTTGGAGTTTTCATTTCATTTTATGAAAAATTGTGAATCTTTTAGGATTTTCTGAGATTAATATAATAATTGTATCTCCTAATAATAACGAAGAAAATATATCGTCTCTTAAGAACGCGTGTTAGGTTGCTGGCTTGAATAAAAATAACGATTTGCATTAGACTTGGTAAAAACAGTTCTAATCGTTAGTTATTAACTTAGTAGAATTTTTAGAGCGTAGGGATCTATGGGAAAAAAGATATGATAAAATTTAATTTAACATGTAATCATATGAAGAATCGCTGCTTTTTGAGGTTGATTCAGAAATTTATACAGACTAGAAATTATTCTGCACGCACGGACCCTCATTTATTGCTTTAGCAAAAGAAATTTTTCTTACATAAAATAAAACATTCTAATTTCATCAGTTTTTAAATTCTTTTACTTTATATAGCCCATATAAGCACGCATAAGAAAAAAACAAAAATGGTAACCTCAAATGCACTTTTCGAATATTTTCAAAACATCTTCACCAATCAGCTCACGAATAAAAAGTTTACGCAAGATAGCGATAGCTATCTTTTATAAAGGGATCTAAAAAAAGACGATTTTTGTGAAACAAATCTGAGATATAAAAAGAGTGGTGGTAACGAGCGTCTGTAACTATATTTTAGTAGTATAGTAGCTACCTTAAGGAAGTTAGGTACTTTCGTGAGGACAAAAGAGAGAAGAGGAAGGGTAACGCTGCGCCCGGATCGAGAATTTTATTTTTAACTCATCAGTACTGTAGCCATAATAAATGAATCAATTTGAAAATTTAACACAGCATACTTCAAAGTCACTAATTTCATTTAATATTAGTTTTATATTTGAAAAATAATGAAAAATCACGAAAACATTTTTCAATTGACAAAATTTTGCTATAAAAGTTTAGAAACGTAAACTTTTTAAATCTCACATTAAAAATTGAAGCCTCAAGATATTGTGAACAAATTTTCAGATCAAAACATGCAGTAGAAAAAGAGCATATATTCTCTATATGCACGTTCGTAACGCCACTTCGAATTTACAGCGCGGATTTCTAAGAATTTCAGCGCTGTACGCTTGTTTTTCTTAGTTATCTTTTCAAAATGGTCGGAAAGGTATTATAAAAAAAATCTTAAAATCTCTTTCAAACTGATCTCTATAATTATTGTTTTACCGATCTCTGCAGTTTTAAAATAAAGGCACACGAAAAAAAAATTGCTTGATTTTCATAAGACTCTGAGTTAATTTATTTCAACAAATACTTCAAATTTCAAAAAACTAACTAAATCTAACAAAAAAAGGCAAAAAATTCTACGATTACTTAAATATTAATCATAAATCGATCAGATCAAAATTAACAAAACGGCTGCATCTTTTCGTAAGTAACAAACATCCTTAAGGTAGTAGATACTGTGCGAGAGAAAACGCTTTACTTGTGCGAGTAAGACAGAGGGTCACAGAGCTCTTCATTTTTCTCGCGTGTAAAACATGGCGGCTAACCAAATATTTTAGTGTTTGATGAATTTTTTAACTAACTTACACGGTCTACTAAAAGTTCATTCAGGCTAGAGAACGTGTATTGAATATTTTTTTATCCCTCAAATTTTTTTTTTTAATTCCGATCTTTCTTTCAAGTTGAATTTCGAGGTTGTAAATGAAAAGTTATGATTTTTCCATAAGAGCACATGTTAATTCGTGCAAAATTAAAATTGGTCAGATCTTTTGTGTTTGGCTCTATCATGCTGTAAAAATTCAAGGGCATCAGTAGTACATTACTAGCAAAATTTTCACCAACTATCGTGCAATTTTGATCTTTCATTCGAGGACCATACCTACTAAATACGGCAAACTGCGCGTAATAAACGGATAAAAAAAAAACACTGTACTTACTTTTCATATTCCGATTCACTTTTTTGTACTTGGTAAAGTCGACCTTCAAAGATTTTCTGGCTTTTCTTTAATTGAGTCCTTTGCTTGTTGAGCTCAATTTCTTCACCAGAAGAGTCATCATCCTCTTCGCCGTGATCCATGTTGAATTTCACACACAAAAAAAGTAACTCACAGATTCATAAACAAAAAAAAATTGATCTTCGTAAAACTATCAATGCAGTGTTAAAAAAAAAAGTTGATGAAAATTATAAATATTAGCGCATAAGAACAGTTAACAAGATGTGAAAAAATGTTGACGGCACGATTTTACTTCTTCAAAAGACGAGCGAAGACTGACAGCACGGCGGCAGTCTGTATGCGCGCTTGACGAAAAATTGAAAAACAACTAGAAAAACAAAACACTTTTGCGACTCAGGTAGTGCAAAACAAGATTAACTCGCCTATCGGAACGCAGCAGCGGACAGACTCTAGTTTCTCATTGGTCGATGCGGTCTGGCGCGTGGGGGATGGTGGAGTATCACAAATATTCGTGGAGTTGTTTTTCAATGTAGATTACAAAAATAAAGCAAAAGTGAAAGCTTGAAAATTTTAAACTTCATGTACGTTAGAGAAAAGACATTGTTGTCAAAATCGAGATTTATTTAATACAGCTCGATTTTTGACAACAATGTTTATTAATTATACTTTATAGTTACGCCTTGGAGATGATTTCTTCAGGAAGTTTTGACTCCGGAAGGGTCAGAGTGGGCACCTGGTGCACTTGGTGATAGGTACGCCTTGGAGATGATTTCCCCAGGAAGTTTTGACTCCGGAAGGGTCAGGGTGGACCTCCATAACGTAACTATCACCAAGTGCATCAGGTGTCAAAAAATATATATGCAAATACTAATTCTGGGATGTAAATTATACCAGGCGCCAAATTCTAGGACGCGCCGAACGCGTGATATAGCGTATATGTATATATATATACATCAGAATTTACTTAATTATAGTAGAATTTTGTAAATTTTTTTTGCATAACGGATCAGTGCAATTTTTTTTCAAACGATTAGTACTTTTCTTAAACTTCTAATTCACGATTATAAGTTAAAACAATGAAAAAACGTGATTTTCGCTAAGCCAAATTTAATTATTTTTTACGAGTAGAGAAAACGAGTCCGACAACTATTGTTGTGTTAAATAAGAAAGTTGTTTGTCTTACTTCAAGGAATCTACAGGAATTTTTTGGGTTCTTACTTTTGGATTTTGAAAAAACTGCCAAGCCTCCTTAAGAAAATTGAATTTGCAATCCGAGAATAACCTCTAAATCTTACCGATTTTACATGCTCAGCATAGGAATCACGCGTAAAAAGTTGAAACTTCTGAGCTTAATATCTCAAAATTTAGCCCCGCTTGGGGGTATTTGATAAACACTAACATGTAGAGGACGCAAAAAACTAACTCTGTGCAAAGTTATAGTGATTTTTTAAGAAACTCAATTTTTGCGGTAACTACCTTATAAATAATGATTTTTAAAAGTATTTTCGATCTGCTGCAGCATGATTGATCAAATTGACGTCGAGACTTTGCCCATCACAATTTTTTAAGTGAAAACATTGTCTTTACATCAAAGTTACTGGAGAAGTCGTCTGGAATGAATTTTTTAGGCCTGCACATCAAAAAAAGCACGAAGCACAGGCGCCTGTGCGTGTGCGTGTGTTTTCGTGCTTTTGTTGCTCCAAAGATTAAAATCAGGTTAGGGGTTTCATTCGTTGGTTAAAAATCGGTCCATGAACTTACATTTTTCCACTAAATTATTATTTTAAAAAATAATGCTTTGTCAAGTTGCTAAAATCAAAATAAATTTCATTTTTGAATTAGACTCTGTTTTTATCAAGCAGAATTTTTAGGTTTTTTTAGATTTTTAGTTTTTTTGACCGTTACGAAATTTATTATTTTTAATTACGTAAATTCAACAACAATATATTTAACTCCGTGAAATAAATCTTTTAGCAAATATAATTTCTATTGAGTAAAAATATTTTTTTTCTAGCACATCACATAAAGCTTATGTGTAATTTTTAAAATCTTTAATTTTCATATTTTTATAGATTTATTACTACAGAGAATCAAACAAATCTATTCATTTATTTTTAACTTTATTTAAATCATCATCCAACAGTAAAATTTGAATTAAGTAATATAATTAAAAGCTTATTAAGTAACCTCTAGTTTAACTATTTTAAACTAGTCTTTCAAATTTTTTTTTCAAGGGAAAATGTCAACTTTTAGCTGAGCAAGAAATCTCTCGTTTTGAAAAAATTTTTAAGTAACTGTAGTATTAGTAATTTTAAATAATTGTGGCAACCCTTCAGAAAGATCCATCTGACGTGGTCATAAAAATAATCCTTGATACAATTCCAAAAATCTCCACAATCCTCCAAAAATGATGCTTCGGATTGTCTAAAAATTCTTTTTGATACTTATAAAATCCATTATAACAATAAGATTCAATGTAATAAGAAAAACTTTTTGCAGTAGAGTACCTTATTAAAGCGTATTAATTGCTGTGATTGAGTATACTGAAGCTAGAAATCATTTTTATCGAGTATTTAGTGGTTTTTCTTACTTATTTATTGAATTTTTTACAACTCATTACTATTTGATGCAACCAGGCCAATAATAAAGTAAAAGTCTTGCTAGATTTTTTAGGTAAAAATTAAGCTTTAAAACTATTATTATATGTGAGTCAAAAATTTTCAACATCTTTCGCAAGATATCGACAATCAGAAACTAAAAATTTAAGTAAAGTCTGAATTTAAGTTGAGTATTTTTATTTAGTTAGAAACTAAAAATCTAAATTAAGTCTGAATTTAAGTTGAGTTTTTTTTTTTATAATTAGTAAAAAATAATACACCGATTTATTTTTTCGTATAATGAACACAGATAAAATTTTGCTTGTTAAAAAAGAGTATTATTCAAAAATGAATTTAATTTTGATTTTAGCAATTTAAAAAAACATCGTACATAAATTTGAAATGAGTAACAATTTTTAATCTCTTCACAAGAGTATATATTATTTATTTTTCACTAAACAATTAAATTTTTTATAATCATTTGATTTTTTACTAAACTATATACATCCTTTAAAAATTAATTTAGTGAAAAAATGCAAGTTCATGAATCGATTTTTAACCAACGAATGATACCCCTAACCTGATTTTAATCTTTGGAGCAACAAAAGCACGCACGCACACGCACAAGCACAGGCGCCTGTGCTTCGTGCTTTTTTTGATGTGCAGGCCTTTTGTGTGCATCAGTAGTCAAAATTCGAGTGTGTAAATTAGTTGCTATGGTCGTAGAGGCGGTTATCCTGTTTTCAAAGATAAGCTAAAAAAAATGTTTTGTAGCTTCACTAATACACTAACAAATCCTTCTTACTCCTATTTCATGTACGGTAATTATATATTTTTAAACCTTTTATTTAATTTTTGAAAATTAGGATTAAAAAACCTCTTTTATTGACGACATAGTTGGTTGTTAGAAGAATAAATTATAAATATATATTTTATATTTAAAACTCTATTGATATTTTATTGAGAATCAATTGATTCTCAATGAGCTTCGTCAGCAGTGTAGTCAAAGTGCCTCGATCAAATAAGACAATTATCAATAGTTTAGTACTCTCTTTCAGCGCAGTGGCCATTCGCGTAATAAAAAAAATTCAATCTTTAACTCGCTGCAACTTTTAAACTGTATGGTCAATTTTGACCAGATTTCGTAGAAATGTTTATTAACATCTAATAAACACTTCCAGAATATTTGAGCTGATTCTTTATTGTCATGCATTTGGTAGAAAACCACCTTAATACTAAGGGTAAAAATTTCTCAAGTGGGCACACCTTTTTTTGTGTAGTCATGAAAATAAAATATTGTTGCTTATTTTGTAGTACTCATGCATACAAAAATATTTCATGATTTTAAAAAACATTTAATTGTTTATATTTTATTTGTGCTTAATAGGATTTTAAAATAAAATTGATTCATAAAATAGTGCATATCGTAACAAGGGCGGCTGCTAGGCCTCTCCGAACGGCGTTACGTCCTCGCTCCGCTCGGGCGATAACTTCAGGCCTAGCAGCCGGCCGAGTTACGATCACTATTTTGTAGTACGAGTGACCAAAATTCGTCACCACTAAGAGTTGTTTATCATTGAACAATTAATATTTATATTTATAAAGAGCTGATGAATTTTTGAAACTTATTAGAGTTTAAAATAATAGTCAAAACTTGACAACACTAACAGTATTAAAAACAATTGAAGAATTAATATTTATAAAGAGACGATAAATTTTTAAAAATTAAAGTTTGATTTATAAAATAAGGTTTGAAGTTTGAAAAAAATGACGTTTTTGGGGTTGGATTGGACTCGTGCAAGTGTATATCTATATTTAAAAAAAATCATGATTTGACTGACGTTGTAGAGTTGAACGTCTTTAATCAAAGAAAATAATTAGTCTGAATGAATAAAAAACTTGAAAATAACTTAAACTGAGCTTAATCTTAAATTTTGTAGTTTCAAAACCAATAATAAGTTAAATTTTAAATTTTTCTTACAGTTTTAAATTCATACTTTCAGTTTTCATTTAATTAAGTTCCCTTTTTCAAATGTACAAAATTAATTACTGTTGAATTATATTTTGCCATATGATATTTTTGTAAATTCACGCCAAGTTCACCACCATTGCGCTGATATTCATACGCGTGACAAACTTCAAGTCAGTCAGTTCACGGCGTCAGATGTAGTGCGGAGTAACTTTTAAAAGCATGAATTTCATTACTTTTAGTTAGTTTTTAAGTGTTTATTAGTCCATATTTACGGCTCAAACTTCCTTTATATGTGTATTTACTATTGTTTTCTTGCTTAATGCAAGCCCGTGCGAAAAAAAAATCACGTCTGCTCTGTTACAAAAAACCGACACAGCAGCCCAGCTAGCCGTGCTGCTGCTACAAATTTTGGTCACAGAGTGCTTCAAAAATTGAATAAAATACAAAGTCACTTTTTTACACACGCTAAAAAAAGTATTAATAAAAAAAAAAAAATTTTTTTTAAAAGTGCATATAAACTTATTAATTAATAATATATTACTATAGTAGGCAGCGAGGTAAGATTTTTGTGTTTTTAATATAGCTTTCAGAGATTTTTCGTTGTTTCAAGGATAGTTATAAGCCCAACGAGAGGTCAACATCTTTATTAAAAAAAAATTATGCCCAAAAAACTTTAAATATAATTTTTGTTTGTAATTTTTACCAAAACTGTGTACGCGTATGTTAACGCATCACTTCGAAATTTTTTTATCAATTTATTTAAAACTTTAAGCGACTATTAATTACTAAATTGTTAAGATTTGAAGTTAAACTGAAGGTATGTTCACCTAATTAGAAATAAAGTTATATAGACTGAAAACTAGTGACTACATTTTATGTTTTTTTGATTTTTTTATGACTATAGCTACCGTGTTTCCCCGAAAATAAGACCGGTCTTATTTTCTTTTTTTTCTCCGGAAAGGGGAGGAGGCCTTATTTTCGGGGGAGGGCTTATTTTTTCAGGTAATAAATTAGAAACACCTGTTGCAAAAAAATGTATTTATTCAAGACAAATTTATAACATTTATTATTTTTTACAGTATCAATTTAAAAATTTACTCATTTATAAGAGCTATTTCATCATCTTCTGGAACGTCTTCAAAAATATTCAAGTCATCATTTACATTTGAAGCGCTTAATTTTATGTTACTGGCCTTATTTTCGGGGGCGGGCTTATTTTCATGGAACTTCGGAAAATTTGACTTGGCCTCATTTTCGGAGCCGGTCTTATTTTCGGGGAAACACGGTAACTACACGTATGCTTGCGCGTAACTCTAAAAGTTTTTAAACAATTTATTTTAAACTTTGCGAAATTATTAGGTATCTTTTAAGGATGGTTTTAAGCCTAACTGAAGGTCTATAACTTTATTTAAAAAAAGTTATGACCAGAAACCGTAAAATCTGATTTTCTTGAAAATATTACCTTAACCATGTTTGAGCATAACTAAAGATTTTCAGCAAATGTACTTTAAATGGTAAGAAATTATTATTACGGTTAAAGGAAGATTTCAAACTTGACCAGAGGTTTGTAACTTTTTTAGAACAAGAGTTATGAACTGAAAATGCAACAGTTGATTTTGCGTATTTTTCACTTTTATAATGACGGTAGAATACGCGTTGTTTGAAAAAAGTCAATAAATATATAATTTTATATTTTAACAATACGTTTGTGCATTTTTATTTTTTTCCTTCATTTTTCTAAAATTTGTTATATAATATGTGCAATCTGGTCCCGTAGCATCCCAGTACCGAAGTTCTGTAATCAAAATATTGCAAATGAGCGATCAATTTTTTTATAAGTACATATTATTTTTATTTTATTAACTTTTACGCATGCGAAGTTGCAGACGGCATGGTAAAGCTAATGTTTTTTTATATTCAGTATAAGTGTTGAATGAAGTTACAATTGAATAAACTTCAATCTGAAATTTGCTTTAGTTGTGTTTTTATTATTGGTTTTTGATAATTTCAGTATCCGTTTTAATAAAATTTTTTAGTATAGGATTTGAATTTTTGTAGGTATTTTTGAGCATATCATAATTTGTAATGAAGTATAATTTGTAAAATATACTAATACAGCAATATATAGTTTATTTATTCGTGAGGTACCTTGCATCTCTATTCAACGCACTCAAACCTTACGGTGACGATGTTTCGACCGTACAATAATATATTACTATTAGAGAATGTTCAAATCAGGTAAAATTATTATTTGAAATAAAGAAGTTAGTAAATTTATTAAAATATTTACGTCTTATTATCGTTTTTAAAACAAAACTTAAAATCGTGAGTAAACCAATAGTTACTCGCTTCGCTCGTGCGATAACTTCGCGCCGTGTGAAAAAACTTTGCCTTGTTTTGAGCACTAGTGTCGATATGTGCTTTATCGAATTGAGTGGCTAAAATACGACAACTTCAAGTCGTGCGTAGAAAAGTGTTTTAGCCACGAATGCGATAAATAAAACTTATTTAAATTTACATTGTCTCAATTTAAATTACAGCTAATTTATTATAATAATGAATCTTCATAATTTCGAATTTGAGTATTTTCGAACCAGAAAAATGTGTGTTTACATAGTTTCATACAATATAGGGGAAAAAACAATTGAATAGGATTAAAATTTGAAATAAAGTCAATGAAAAAAAGGAGGTTTATTGATGCTTGATAATCATTAGTCATATAATATGCAGGGATGTTAAAGTAGGTTAGGAGTTAGGTTAGGTACCTAACTCGGCCTAACACCTAACTCAAATTATTCGGAAAAAAAATTTCTTCTGCTAGGTGTTCTCGCCGCTTCGGCAATAAATAAATTATTTTTGTTAAACAATTAATTAAACCGACAAGCTCTAAGCCCACATAACGCTGGGGAGAGCAATAAATAAGTAATTTTTTCTAAACAATTAATTAAACCGCCAAGCTCCAAACCCCCATAACGCTGGGAAAAGCGATAAATAAATTATTATTTATAAACAATTAATTAAACCACCAAGCTCCAAACCCCCATAACGCTGGGGAGCGCGATAAATTAATTATTTCTTATAAACAATTAAATAAACCATCTAGCTCGAAACCCCCATAACGCTGGGATGAGTGATAAATAAGTAATTTTTTATAAACAATTAATTAAACCGCCAAGCTCCAAACCCCCATAACGCTGGGGGGAGTGATAAATAAATTATTTTTTATAAACAATTAAAGAAACCGACAAGCTCTGAACCCCCATAACGCTGAGGAGAGCGACAAATAAATTATTTTTTATAGACAATCAAACTAACCGACAAGCTCTAAACCCCCATAACGCTGGGGAGAGCGATAAATAAATTATTTTTTATAAACAATTAAAGAAACCGACAAGCTTTAAACTCCCATAACGCTGAGAAGAGCGATAAAATAAATTATTTTTTATAAAGAATTAAATAAACCGACTTAGAGCTCGGCTGTTGATTCAATTGTTTATGAAAAAATAATTTATTTATCGCTCTCCCCAGCGTTATGGGTGTTTAGAGCTTGTCTATTTATTTAATTATTTATAAAAAATAATTTATTTATTCTCTCCCCCTAGCGTTATGGGGGCTTAGAGCTCGGCTGTTTATTTAATTGTTTATAAAAAATAATTTAGTTATCGCTCTCCCCAGCGTTATGGGGGTTTCGAGCTAGGTGGTTTATTTAGTTGTTTAAAAAAAATATTTTATTTGTCGCTCTCCTCAGCGTTATGGAAGTTCAGAGCTTGTCGGTTTATTTAATTGTTTATAAAAAATAATTTATTTATCGCTCCCCTCAGCGTTATGGGGGTTTGGAGCTTGGTGGTTTAACTAATTGTTTATAAAAAATTACTTATTTATCGCTCTTCCCAGCGTTATGGGGGTTTGGAGTTTGGCGGTTTACTTAATTGTTTATAAAAAATAATTTATTTATCGCTCCCCCCAGCGTTATGGGGGTTTGGAGCTTGGCGGTTTAATTAATTGTTTATAAAAAATAATTTATTTATTGCTCCCCCCAGCGTTATGGGGGTTTGGAGCTTGACGGTTTAATTAATTGTTTATAAAAAATAATTTATTTATCGCTCCCCCCAGCGTTATGGGGGTTTGGAGCTTGGCGGTCTAATTAATTGTTTATAAAATAGTATATTATTCCCAGAGGGACTAAAGTTTGCAGTGGAGGCCCGCTGTCATTGCAGCCCGAGACGAAGTCGAGGGCTGCAAATACGTGGGCCTCCTCAGCAAACTTTAGTCTTGAGGGATATATTCACTTTTTTAAAGTCCGTTGATCACAAAAAATAACTTGATTTCCTCCGATTAAAGCCAAAAGAACGAAATGTACTCCCGAAGCGCCAGCGGTCGACACGCAGCCGGCCGCCATATTGCGGCCCGAGCGCTAGCGAGGGCATGCAGTAGGCCGGGTGCGCGTTGGTCGATGGCGCAGGGAGTACATTTCGTTCTTTTGGCTTGCGTCGGAGGGAGACAAGTTATTACTTGTGATCAACGAGGTTAAAAAATTACTTATTTATTGCTCTCCCCAGCGTTATGTGGGTTTAGAGCTTGTCGGTTTAATTTATTGTTTATCAAAAATAATTTATTTATTGCCGAAGCGGCGAGAACACCGAACAGAAGAAATTTTTTTTCCGAATAATCTGAGTTAGGTGTTAGGCCGAGTTAGGTACCTAACCTAACTCCTAACCTACTTTAACATCCCTGATAATATGTCAAGTTAATAATAAGAGATTATCTCTGCATTAGACCTACCTCGTCGGAGTTCCGGCTACTCCAGTATCCTTCCGTACTTCTCTGCACTACTTACTTAGCAGAATCGAGACACAGCAGATATAGCGAATATTGACCATTATTCTTTTTTTTTCATTTATGTTTATTAAATTATAACAATCAATTCTATCATCTTTTTTCCAAATCGACGGTCCGAGCGAAGAAAAACCTTTGCCGAAAATCAGCATTTAAAATTATCAAAGAGTCAGCACCTGGTGAAGCAAATTTTTTTTTTTTCTGATTTTTTAGTTCATTTCAGCCTCACATTGATAATTTTAAAACTGCCGACTTTCGGCTAACTTTTTTTTTTCGCTGGGATCGTCGAAATTAATGTGCACATTTTACCTACCTTGTTTGTTGTTTTTTTTTTTTTTGCTTACAGTTAATTGCTTTACTCACGTTGTTTAAATCATCGCATTAATCTTTAAATCTTTGTTTATGACTAATATTATTTATATTTTTTACAAATTAAAATTTATTTTTTATAATAACCGATTCGGAATTTTCAACAGTCGGAATTTTTTTTTTCAGAATTTTCACCAATCGGAATTTTTTTTTTCGGAATTTTAACCAGTCGGAATTTTCAACAGTCAGAATTTTTTTTTCGGAATTATAACCAGTCGAAATTTTCAACAGTCAGAATTTTTTTTTCGGAATTTTAACCAGTCGGAATTTTCAACTGGTCTGAATTTTTACCTATCGGATCTTTTACTGAATCGGAATTTTTTTTTTCGGATTTTCTACTGAGTCGGATTTTTACCATTCGGATTTCCTGCTGAGTCGGATTTTTTACCATTCGGGATTTTAATTATTCGGGATTTTGGTACCCCCCCGCCTCCGTAAACTCCTGCTGGTATTATACTAATTTGATTTTTTTTCAAAGTTTTTTTCTTGAACACTCTCATAAATGTGGAGCAATAGTGCACTGAGAAAAGGATGCGTAAGAGAAAACGATGCAGAGAGCGTTGCGAACAATTTCATTGTCTGTTATGATAAACAGCATACATTGCACAAAAAAAAATTGTGCAAAAAAAATGTTTTAGAAACTATCAAGTTTTTTGATGTTTCAAAAAATTATCGCTATTTTGTTAATTTTCAAAAATTCAAACGAAATTTTAAAGAGCAACAAATTTACCATCAAATTCACAAAATAGTTAAAAATAATAATTTTCGACAAAATGGTGGTGGTTAAAAAAAAAAATTTTTATTTTTCTGAAAATTGATCATTTTACCCTTAAGCTTTGAATTGCATATTTCGTAAAAAAATTTTTTTTTTGGAAAAACTGTAATGTAGGTTTTTTTTTTATACATCATAAGAAGCAATATATTTCATTTTGAGACAAATCTAAGACCCAAACTGGGGTTACTGGTATCGAATGATGAGCCAAAATACAAATGTTTTCTTTGAATCAGCCTTTCTGCCAGTTTACCATGAAAAATGTAATTTTTAGCACTTTCTCATTTTTTAGCTCATTTATGAAAAATTTCTCTACAAAGCTATCGCATTTACAGAGATGTAGGACCTCCTGTTTTTTTTTTTTTTTTTTTGAATTTATATGAATTTTAAGGGAAAAATATTTTCCCCTAAAATTCATCAATGGACTAAAAATGCGATGTCCCGCTCTCTTTAACTGCAAAAGGCTTTAAACATGAAATTGTTAAAAACTAGTTAACAAACCACAAAAGTGACCCAAATGGAGTTGGATAATTTATTTGAATCACCGATTTCAACGAGAATTGTATTTTAGTACCGAATGGTGAGAAAACTATCAATATTTCTTCTGAATGTTCCTTTTTACCGATGAGCCATGCAAATATATAGAACTGCGAGAATTTTTTTAGTTTATTAATTAATTTAAAAAAAACTCGTGTTTAAAGCCTATTCCATTTACAGATAGGGGGGAGCCTGCATTCTTAGGCCTCTTTATAAACTTTAAGGGAAAAATATTCTCAAATCTTAACTTAAAATGTTTAAACGTTGATAATTTATATTTCAAAACTCATAAAATGCGAAAAGTATTTCCAGTCACATAAATTATTTACGGGTTAATACTTTAGGTTGAGATTTAGGAGTTTGCCTTTGAACACAAAATGTTTAAATTTGGCTAAAAAATAAAAAAAATTCTTAAAATTACAGTATATTCCACGGCAAACTGATAGAAAAGCTCATTCAGAAATATTGATGGTTTATGTCTGGTCCTGTCGTTATCAGTAGAACAATGTTTTGACTTAACAAATGTAAGTTAAAACTATTAATTTATGAAAGCGTATGTTGGAAATAAAAGAAATAAGTTTATCGTTGACTGATCAGTTCTCAAAAACGACACACTGTCTGGCATTAGTGGTAAAGATAAGAACAAGATACCATCGTTATTGCTTATTATCTATTCGGAGAATTTTGGGTATTTCGGATGTTATTTTATAACCTGAGTCTAAATTTTTTTTTTTTTTTTTTGAACAGACATCAGCAGAAAAAATTATTTATCATATATTTTCATTACTTAAATTATATTTTCTGTTTAATATTTTTGAGGTGAATAACTACAAAATTCTCAAACCCATAAGAATCGTTTGAAAATTATTGCAATCTTTAAGTTTAGGTGTAAGAATTAACGTGTCCAAATTTCAGAAGGATTCACATCACGGTTTCTGAGATATTTTAATTCAAAGTTGGGCTAAAATCGCACCAAATCGGGTGGTTTAACATAGGCTCTTATGGGAGAAGCATGCTGTTTTCATTTCGCTGTAGTTTTTGAACCAGGATGTGAATCATCTTGAAATTTGGATATGAGTAGGTACTCTATGGGGGGGGGGGGAGGAGTCCCATGGATTTTCGAGGTACACGGGTCCCATGGATTTTCAAGTTGCACGGGTCCCATAGATTTTGAAGGAGCCTAGCCGGGGTCCCACGGATTTTGAAGAAAAAATAGACGGAGTTCTGGGGTCCCATACTTTTTCGACGGATCTTACAAAAGCCGAATTTTCAAGAATTTTCTCAGCCAAATGAGTCCGCTTATTTTTCCAACACCCCGCTGCTCTTGGTGATTAGTCTTCGCTACAGAAATTACCGTAAAATAAGCAAATGCGAAATACGAAATGTGCATGAGTCCCATAGATTTTCAAGAAGCCGTGGGAACTCTAGCTTTTCAAAGGCGCAGCTCTGGGTGCCATACTTTTTCGATGGATCTCACAAAAGCCAAAGAATTTTCAAGAATTTTCTCTGCTGAGTGAGTCTGCTTATTCTCCAATACCCCGCTGCTCTTAGTCATCAACTATCTTCGCTAGAGAAATTATCGTGAAATAAGCAAATGCGAAATACGTTACTTAAGACTTTTCGAAAATCCTTGAACGCGGGGGATTTTCTTACTAGCGTGGTCGACCCATCGAAGAGAAACTATCGTAAATAAGCAAATGCAAAATTTTGCGAGTCATCGTATTTGGGAAATCTCCAACTGTTTATCTTTCCGCCAAGCACCACCCCGGTGCTCTTAGTCATTTAGCTACCTGCGGTGTCGACCCATCAAAGAGACATTTTCTTAAGAAACAGTAAATGCGAAATACGTTACTTAAGACTTTTCGAAAATCCTTGAACGTGGGGGATTTTCTTACTAGCGCTGTTGACCTATCGAAGAGAAACTATCGTAAATAAGCAAATGCGAAATTTTGCGAGTCATCGTATTTGGGAAATCTCCAACTGTTTATCTTTCCGCCAAGCGCCACCCCAGTGCTCTTAGTCATTTAGCTACCTGCGGTGTCGACCCATCAAAGAGACATTTTCTTGAGAAACAGCAAATGCGAAATACGTTACTTAAGACTTTTCGAAAATCCTTGAACGTGGGAGATTTTCTTACTAGTCATTTAGCTACCTGCGCTGTTGACTCACAGCATGAAGATGACGTCTTCCGCTTGCAAATGATGGACAGTACAGAGTTGTCTTAGCCGCCCTTTTGTTCACAGATTTCTCCCATGGAATGTTGCAGATGATTATCTTATCGTCTACCGTTCAGCATAGTTAGAATATGCTTTCTCACGAAAACCCGCTTTATTCATTTGGAAATCTCCCAAAAGGTGGTCCTTCCAGAGTAAGGCGGTCTTTAGCAGTTCTCGAAAATTTGTTTGGGTCAGTGGAGGGGCTGTTACAAGATGGTTTGGAGGTTGCTAGAGGACTATCAGAGTGGGAGTTGTGAGAGGGTGGTCTTTAGCATTGCCTGAAAATTTGTTTGGGTCAGTGGAGGGGTTGTTGGAGGAAGATTTGGAGGTTACTAGAGAATTTTCAGAGTGGGAGTTGAAAGGGCGGTCTTGAGCACTGCTCGAAAATTTGTTAGGTACAGTGGAGGGCAGTTGGGTGCTAGAGGACTATTGGAGTGGGAGTTGTGAGAGGGTGGTCTTGAAAAAAAGTTGGAGAGGAATGAATCGTAGAGTATAAAACCCCAGGCTCGTAGGTTTCAGTTCATTAGACTTCTATCGCCGAAAAGTTCTAATAGTTCAAACAACTTTTAAATTATTTTGTTACAGAACAGTTTGAATCGTTCACAAAACTTTTTTAATTATTTGTTGTTGAACAGTTTGAATAGTTCAAGTAACTTTTCAAATTATAATCCTTGCCAAAAGTTTACATTATTCACTTAACTTTCAAATTTTACTCGTTTTTTAAATTATATTTGCTGTCGAACAGTTTGAATAGTTCACGTAACTTTTCAAATTATAATCTTTGCGAAAAGTTTATTCACTTATTTTTCAAATTTCACTCGTGAGTTAGTGAGCAAAAAATAAAGATGTGCAAAATAGTGTTTGAAATGATCGACATCACCGGAGAGGGAGCCCCGATGTTCTACAAGCCGAAGAAAGACTTCGAGACTGAGTTGGATCTTGAAGGTAAGTTCGAAATGAATTTTCAAATGTTTAAAAAATTTTATTTTTGCAAACAAATTTTTTTATTTGATAAATATTTTTAATTTCCTTAAATTATCAATGGAATGAGCAAACGTCGAGAAAAAAAATACTTTATATAGTTTACAAAATTTTTTTATTTTCAAAATAAATTCAAAATTTTCAAATTTTCTAAAATCTTTATTTTGTAAATAAATTTTATTTTCCTTAATTTTTTAATTTTTAAATTAATAATGAAATGAGTAGACGGGTAGCAAACAAATATACTATGTATGGTTTGAAAAATTTGATTAAATTCAAAATAAATACCGAAATAAATTTTCAACTTTTTGAAAAATTTTATTTTTGTAAGATTTTTTCATTTTATAAAATTTTTTAATCTTTCCTTAAACTATCAATTAAATGAGCAAATGTCGAGCAAAAATATACTTTATATAGTCTACAAAATTTTTTTAAATTTAATAGTTAATTTTTTTATTTCAACAACCATGATTTTTGTTCGTCAATAATTTGTTTATTTAAAAGCCGATTTAAATTTTTTACCGATTTTTAAAATTAGCAAACGCGGAGAAAACGATCTATTTTTTTTTTTTTTAGGAGCTAGTTTTTTTTTGAAAATTGTGAAAATTCGAGTAAAATTCTGGGAAAACCGTGAAAATTCGAGTAAAATGCGTGAAACGGTTCCTGACAAATTTATAATGAAATTGGACCTCTTTTTCGTCTGGTTTATTTTTGTTTTAACAATAACTTGTTTATTTATCATTCGATTTTAATTTTTAAACTGGTTTTGAAAGGAGCAAGCGCGGAGCAAACGCATTATATTAAGTTTTCAGCATAATTTTTATTGTTAACAATAAATTTTTTAGTTCAAAAATTTTCAATTTTTGTTTCGTCAATAGTTTGTTTATTTATAAACTGATTTAACTTTTTCACCGATTTTTAAAATCAGCAAACGCGGAGAAAACGAACGTACCGTCGATTTATAATAAAAATGAATGTCTTTTTCAGCGGCAGGATATAGATGCGGCGATTTTGAATACTGCTGCTCTTCGCGTGACATAGATCATCGGGGGCTTTATTCAGGACTGACTGATCTGTGTTTGGCCATGGCTGATTTTCCTGATTTCTTATGCCTTTGCCCCCCTTTGTTACCCTCCTTCTCGGAAGTGACAATCATTCCAAACGGGAATAGTAGATGTCAATCACCAATGTCTCCGCCTGCAACTCCACCATCCATAACAGAGTTGACTCCGGTGGCCATCGAAGCGGCCGATTTGGGGACTGCGCCAGCATCCCCAACTACGGCAAGACTCTTCGGTGCTTGCGATGTAGTAGGTAAGTCTACTATTTATTTTTACTAATCAAAGTATTTACATTCAACATATTTGATTTCTTTTCTTTTTCAGGCTGGACGAAATTTCTTTTCAATTCAGAGTTAAAGGACGACTTGTGGATGCCGCTCGAGCGTTCATCAACATCAACAAGTTTGCTTGAAGAACAGATGTCTTATTACTCGTGGACATATTTGAGAACTTTCGATCAACCTGTCTGGAAGCTTACTCATTAGATCCTGCTCATTATTATACCAGCCCTGGCTTGAGCTTTGACGCAATGTTAAAAAGAACACAAGTGGAATTAGACTTAATCACAGACATAGATATGTTACTTTTCGTCGAAAGAGGAATTAGAGGAGGTATTAGCCAGTGTTCGAATCGATATGCAGAAGCTAATAATTAATATATGAATGAAGGTTATGATCCGAATAAAGAAGATAATTACATAATTTATTTAGATGCCAATAATTTATATGGGTAACTAATTGTTTATAAACATTTATTATAAAAAATTTTTCAAAAATTGAAATTTTTTTTTTTTTTTTCTAGCTAGGCCATGGTGCAACATCTACCTTATGGAGGGCTAAAGTGGGTTGAAGACGTAACTGTACCAGACTTTTATGATGTTCCAGATGATAGTCCTATTGGGTTTTTTTTAGAAGTGGATATCGAGTATGATCAATCCCTTCACGAAGAACATCAAGACTTACCATTTTGTCCTGAAACTAAAGCACCCCCAAACTTCAAACACAAAAAGTTACTCACAACCCTTGAAAATAAAGAAAAATATATAATTCACTATAGAACATTAAAACAAGCAAAAGCACATGGTCTTAAAGTAAAAAAAAATCATCGAGCCCTTCAATTCAATCCATCCGCATGGCTGGCATCATACGTTGAGTATAATACTAGAAAAAGAGCAGAAGCAACGAATGATTTTGAGAGAAATTTCTTTTAATTATTTATTAATAGCATTTATGGAAAATGTCTCCAAAAGCAGCGAAAACAGGTTGATGTAAGACCTATTAATGAGTGGCCTGGGAGAAATGGAGCAGAAGCTTGTATCGCAAGTCCAAATTTGCACAGAATAGAAAGGATAGATGATAATGAAGCCTACTAAACTCACAATATCCAAACCTATTTACATTGGTCTTGCCATACTGGATATATAAAAAGTAAAAATGTATGACTTCCATTTTATTCTAAAATGAAAAAAATGGGTAGGAAAGTCATTAAAGCTTTTATACATGGATACAGACAGCTTTATATATGAGATCCGGGGCGTAAACATCTACAATGTTATGAGGGAACACTCGGAATACTTTGACACATCAGCGTATAAAAAAGATAATAAATTTAACATTGAACCTAAAAATGGGAAGAAACTAGGCCTGTTTAAGGATGAGACCAGCTGTGACATCATGACTAAGTACATAGGTTTGAGACCCAAGATGTACAAATTATTAATACAAAACAAAGATCCTGTAATGAAAATAAAAGGGGTTAAAGCATCAGCACTCAGAGAAATAAAGTTTGAACATTATGAAAAGTGTCTTTTCGAAAAATCTATAGTTAAAGTTGAACAGCGAACTATTAGAGCAAGACTTCACAATCTACGCACTAAAAAACAAGTAAAGATTGGTCTAAGTTTTGCAGACGACAAACGATATCTTCTCAAAAAAGAATGTATTCAGATTCCATGGATAAAAAATACGACCGATACTTCAGCTTAGGGAGACTATAGAATAGCACAAATTGAAGAATTTCTTAATAAAACAAGAAATGACGCAGAGAAGGTTCTAGAAGGTAATGACATCACTGATCAGAAGGTTCTAGAAGGTAATGACGTCATTGATCAGAAGGTTCTAGAAGATTCAGAACATGGATTTACTCACCAGAGAAATCTAGAAGATTCTCAAGATGAACTTTCTCTAGGATATAACGTCAATAAAAAGAAGCTTCCAGAAAAAAATATTGTGAGTGGGGGTAAAATTTCACAAGCTGATGCAATAAGTGTTGGAAATTACATCACTTTCAAGAAATTTCTAGAACAAAAAACAATGGTTTTGGATGATGTGCCAAAGCCTCCAGCAGATGTCGACAGTACGGTATATAAGGCTCGCAGTTCAAGAAGGGCTCTCACTTGCTGCTCAAAACTTTTAGACGACGGACCACTCAAAAAAGTAGCCAGACTCTCATTTGAAAAGGAATATTGATTTAAACAAAGTAAGCATACAATTTTTAGTTTTAAATGTTCAAGATTTAATTAATTTTTCATCTAAAATTAGCTTATACATTATGTTACAGAATGGATTTCACTAGGGTCAATGATATTGCCAAAAAAGATGAGTACCTTCCGAAGAAACGTCTAATGGAGCTTGCTAGTGGAGAAAGTTTTAGAGTTACAACTATATATCAGTGTGACACCAAATTTGAAAAAAAAAACTGTAATTATTATCAACAAAGAATTTCAAGTGTTTTTGCCTAACCTATATAATAAATTCTTCATTGAAAATCCAGACGATTTCAAATCTTTAAAAGAAGAAGTGAAAAAAGATCAAGTGTATATAAAACATTTAGGAAACAATAAACTAAAATTTTCTAATAAAAAGTAGATAGTTCACAAGTTAAAATGAAGCGTGTTACGTTCAACGACAGTGTCAACGTTAGGGTTATGGTTGTTTATGACTTTACAAGTCGTAAGGCAAGAATTGGACCTTGGATTCAAGCCGCATGTGACAGAGAACGCTTCAATCTAAGAATTGAAAGAACCAGTATCGTACTTAACCCGATTATCTTTAAAATGCGAATTAAGTATATGGAAAATGTATTAGGTCCTATTCTGAATAAAAAAGCAAAAAATTAAATGTTTGTTCTAATAACTACGTGACCTTATCTCCACTATAACTGCATTTTCAAATGCAATATAAGAAGCTGAATTAGAAAAAAAAAACATCATAAGCTGCTACGACATTGTAGAAGACAGATGGATCTCACCAATCTGAACAAAATTGCCAATGGCTCCTTAATGGAATCGGATTATGATAGACTTTATAAAGTAACATCAATAAGAATAGCTGATATCATGGATGGTCCAAAAGTCGTGATAACGCTGGATGCAGAGTTTCAAGTCTTTCTACCTGACCGATTCAAT
Organism: Encarsia formosa; assembly: GCA_038277355.1. Classification (NCBI taxonomy): domain Eukaryota; kingdom Metazoa; phylum Arthropoda; class Insecta; order Hymenoptera; family Aphelinidae; genus Encarsia; species Encarsia formosa. The sequence goes on from CM076187.1 coordinate 43,468,328, forward strand.
TTTTACTTTTTTGCCAACGATGATGAGTTGAATAATTTACAAAAAGAAGTGAAAAATAATAACTTAAGCGTGAAATATGTAGAAGATAAAATGAAATTTTTTTTAAATTGTAAAAAGGAAGGACAATAAATAAATATAAAACTCAACTGTTTGTCTTTTTATTTAATTTTTATTTATTACTCAACTTTTTGAATACACATAGTTATCTAGATTATTACTATTAATCCAACTATTATGATCTCTTGAAAAACCTAACTATTTGACATATAATCCACGTCGTCTGATAACTTTTTCTATTGAATATGTATCTGGACACTTGGTTTTTTGTAATTCTTGTTCATAAAAGCCTCCGACCACAGGTTGATCTTGATAATCTTTTAAGTGATAAGTAATTGGTTGCGTATTTTTGATACTAGGTTGTAACGGGTAACTTCGGTACATCTCCCCTGGGCCTCACATAAATAAAATTGTAGTTAGCATTAACGCTAACCCCTTGTCAACACCGGCAAGCAGCAGCTCGAGCGAGTGCGGAGCACAAGAGTGAGAGAGACAGAGAGGGGAAGCTACGCGCGGGCTGACTGGCAGCAGGCTCGGGAGTTAAGTAGCAGCAGCGCCCACGTGGAGATCGCGACCGCCAAATATTGTACGCGTCATTAATTAGTGCATGGTTCACGTAGAAATATTGCGACATTTTGCTGCCTCAACCTCCGACTCTGCGCCAGGGTGCCGACAACGTCGTCGAGCATCATTGTACACCCGGAACCGCCGCTAAGAACTTCAGGAGCCGACGTGTAAGTCTTCGAACTCTCTCTCTCTCGCTCACTGGGTTAAACCCCTGCTCTCTTGCACGGTCCTTTCACCGTTTATAATTAACTAATAAATAACAAGTGTTACAAAAGGTAACTACTCCAGTGGTTTTTCTTCACAACTTCCTTACGAACCCGTTCATTATTATTGTATTAATTGTTTTATTAATTATCCGGTCCTTCCGACCGCAGTGTAACAAAAGGTTACAAATTGGCATCTCTTGGGGTTTGGAAATTAGGAAGAAAAATCACAATAAATAACTAGAAAAAAGAGAGTTTTCTTAAAGTGGAAAAAAAAAGAAAGAAAATAAAAATTTGAGAGTGATGAAAAATAAAAATTTGAGAGTGATAAAAATTGAATTTTGAGAGTGAATAAAATAAAATCGGAGTGTGTTAGTTCGTCACGCGCCAACAAAGAAAGAGCGGGCGCGGACTTCGGTGAAACGGCGAGGTAAACAACGAGTGCGGTTGACAGTGCGTGTTTTGGTCGGCTTATCGTGAAGCCGACAACGAGTGACCTCGAATAATAAGAGTGAGAAAGAAGATAAAAATTTTGAGTTAGCTTTCATTTTCTGATTTCTTTGTTGTGAGAAATTCTAGAATTTTTTTTTTGTCGTCCACGGAGTGCCGTGAGAGGGCGCAAATAGCGCACTACAATCTTCCCTCTCTCTCTAAGTCAAGAATGATGAAAACACGTATGCCGTAGAATAAATGTATCGCGCAAGTAAACTATCGTGATTTGTGTTTCAGCTTTTGCGTTTTCTCCCAGTGAAATTTTGTCACTCGCTTCAAAATATAGACTCATCTCGAGTTAATCGATTTGACGACAGTCATTAATCACGATAGGTTTCTTGAATTAAACGAGTGTGATTGTAAGAGTGTGGTGAGTAGGTGCTGCAGCAGCGGCGACAAAACAGCTGCAGTACAAGCAGCGGAGAGAGGCGCCGACGGCGCAAGCACGAGGAACGTACAGTATTCTCCTCTGCTTCTTCTTGCCCGACAGCGCGTGCAACAATATCCTGGGGCTGAAGGCCACGGGCGAGGATGTAGAGTGCAGGGGGTGCATCTACATGTGCTTGTCGGGCGACTACCAGCCGGAAGACTTTGTACCGAGAGAATTATCGAAAGATAAAAATTCTCTGTTGCACCACAGACTAATTCTGCGCAAACACTTCCTCGATGTCTTTTTGCAAAGAAAAGAGCCCTTGACCGAGCACTCGCTAGAGCACATAAAGCGGGATGGCCCGAATGCTAAATTTAACGCTATATGCCTAGAAAAAAGTGCGGAGGGAGTGGACTGCGGAGGCAATCGAGTGCGCGCGTGATATAAGATGAATGCGTGTACTTGCATACCTTAAAATAACTCAATTTTATTATTATTATTATTTAAATAAACCAAATTACCCATTTCTATTTTACTTTTGAACTTTCTTTTTATTGCTTAAAAAACCAAATAACCCATGTCCCTTTTTTTTATTTAAATAAACCAAATAACTATATTTTTATTTGTAACTCTCTTATTATAATTAAAAAACGAAATAACCCATTTCTATTTCACTTTTAAACTTTCTTTTTATTGCTTTAAAAACAAAATAACCCATTTCTCTTTTTATTATTTAAATAAACCAAATAACCCAATTCCATTTATAATTTTAACTCTCTTTATATTATTTAAAATAAAAAAAAGGCTGAATAATTATGAGATATTTTTTTAAAAATCTATCTAATACATGTAAAATAACGAAAAAAAAAAAAAAAAAATTTTGAATCTGAGGATCGAACCATGACCCTTGGCATGGGAGTCCTATACCTTGACCACTAAGCCATTAAGCTTGTTGTTTTCTTGAAACTATAGAGCACAAAGATTAAAATTAAAGAGTTGACACATACGCCATCTATATACAATCGTCATCACTGCATTCATTCTGCTCCCTCCGTACTTTTTTCTAGGCATATAGCGGTTAGTGAATGCTAATAGCTCGTGGGCGGAGGAATCTACGGAAAATGCCGGGATCCGACCGACGTCCTTGTACAGCAGTGATGAGCACGGTAACGCTCGAAGGGAGCCACTAGCTCAGCTGTACGCAAATCCATACGGGCAAACACAACCCCGTGACAAATTCCAGGCTGAGAGGGAGCCTTCGGCTATGATGCCATCGGGCAGACAGCCGAATTGGCTCGATTTTAAAATCAACGGTAACGACTACACGGTGTCAGCTGACGTGCTGGAGGTCGTATTTCAGTCGTTACGCGTAACTCCAAACGCATCCACAGCGCGGGCAAGTGAAAACATGCCCGTAGAAAATTCCGATATGGAATTAACAGACGGTGCACCGGTCTCGACTACGACCAGAGCACCAAGTCCCCGGACGACGACAAAGCCTCCGCAGAGGGTTACGTTTAGTGAAACCATAACCCAGCGGATGTGGGAGTCTACGGGCTCCACTGCACGGACAGGGTTTAGTCAGCGAGCGGCTGACGTACCACAAAGCACAAAATTGGATGCTACAACGTTAAACCCTGTCGCGGCACCGTTCATCCCGGATGATCGAAATTTTGACACGGCAAATACGTTCTCCCAAGGTCCACACTGGTGCACGGATGCTGGGGGAGGGGGGCGCGAGTCCCGAGAACCACGCGGGTACTCAAACGCGTGGCATGAAGCACCAACCAGAATGGGGGAACGGGCTCAACCACCGTCCCACCAGCAAGGTGCGCCTACGTCATCGGAAAATATCACCGATGTAGGCCGTAAAGTGCGGAGCTGGAAATTAAAATTTTCGGGAGCTCCGGCGGAAAACATCAACGAATTCCTGCAACGAGTGGAGGAATGTCGTCAACTGGATCGACTCCACGAAGATGACGTGTTCATGGCCTTGAGCGAGTTGATGTCGGGGGTGGCCCTACATTGGACTCGACAACACCGCAAAAACTGGGTCAGCTACGACCATTTTAGATGGGCAGCGAGTCGTCATTTCGGTTTTGACACAGGGATCCAGGTCCGGCTTAGGCAAGAAGCTGAGCAACGGACGCAAGGGGAGGGTGAAACGGTGGTCCATTACGTGACGTGTCAGCGGGCGATTTTGGACCGGTTGACTCCCCCCATGAGCAGCAGGGAAGCGCTCGACCTGATTTTTCGGAATTTGCATCCCGAGATCGGTAAATTTCTACACCGTGGTACCATACGCGACATAGATTCGCTGATTGACCAGGCACAGGTTGTAGAGGGTACGATAGTGGCACGAAGCTGCTACCGGCCACCCCCTCCGCCCGAAGAGTCGTTAATGCCGGACGTTGCATACGACGGGCGGAAGAAACAAAACACGAATGTGACGACGATTGCAGCCGTGCAAGAACCAGTCATGGCCAAAATCGATATCAAGAAACTGGTGGCCCAGGCAATGAATGAGTGCTATGAGGGGCTACGAAAAGCTCGCGCTAAGGGGGAGTCGGACAAGAAACCAGCCGGTCCTTCCAAAAAACCTGAGACACCACCGAAGAAAAGCCAGTAAGACACACCACAATCCCCGAAGCCACAACGAAGTCAAGGGGAGAAGAGGACAACTTCCGGGTCCAACGATGAAGATTCGGATTCTGACCTGGGTGAGAAAGAAAGGCTGAACTGTTGGGATTGTAACCTTCCGGATTACACGCGTTGGACATGTGCTCGGTGCAATTCGGAAAACCCCAACGGGAGCGGGAAATGGAGGGTCCGTCCCACTCCGAAATCGAGAAGAGGACCTCGGATGTGGGAGGCGCAAACACCGTAGAAGTTGGAGCTCAGGTAGAGGTGACAGAATGCCCGTCGGCGGACGAAATTCCCATAGCTAGCTCACAAGTAAACAGCGACCAGTGTCGCTGGTGGCTGCCAGTGAATATAGGGGAGTTTCGGTTGAGAGCACTCTACGATCCTGGCGCTACAAGGACGATTGTCGGCAAAGTGGGCGCCACTATTGCGACATTCCTCCGAGCCAAGGTCGAGCCTACGTACGGGCCGGGGGTGAAGATGGCTAATAACACCACAGCGTCCGTAACTGGCAAGGTAGTGCTACCGTTCAGTTTTGCCGGGGTCACGAGGGAATTAACCGAATGGATAATGCCTGACCTGGACGGCGATTGCTACCTCGGAACAGACTTCATCCGGATGTTCGATGCGGTACTCCTCCCACGGAGAAACGTCTTACAAATAGAGGGCGTGTTGGAACCGATACCGCTCGAGGTCGCTTCACTCGATATCCTCAAAGTGGGTTCGCTCGCTTCGATAGGTTTGGCAGACCTGAGCTCTAGTGAACGTGAGTTCGTAGAGTAGGAAGATGCTACTTACATCTCTTGATCGGATGCCTTGGGGCAGTACGATCGAAGTTTTTTTTTAAAAAAAAACGATGCGCTTACATCCAAATCGGATGTGGAGAAAGCGAAATTTCTCCGATATTGGTAAGATGGTGAGGATGAAGATTGTGATGGCGTGGCAGAGTTAGATGCGAGTGGTTAATTGTTAGTTTTCTCGCGTAGCTATCTGTGGCCCGAGTGACCGCATCTGTATAATCCTAATGAAAATTCCATCTTAATCAAACAAAGATCCGCGAGCATCCCTTTAGGATGCGGAGAAAGCGATATTTTTCCGGGCGTCAACCCACCGGTGCCATGGCACGGATTTCAGCCGAACGTCGTGAGGATTGCAGCTGTTTCAACTTTGGTGGCAGACCCGACATCTATCAAGATCCTGAAGGACATAGGACAAGCAACTTTGCGCTCCGATATTGTATGCTGTAACTCTAGTGAGTGTATACGTGAGTCTATCGTTTCGCCGTAATTTTTTTTCCGCGAGCGTTTCGAGATTTTTCTTTTGGAGTCGACTGGTCCTTCAAGATTTTAGTTTTGTAGAAATTATGTTAAGCTTTAGTGAGCATTCATTTCAAATATGTATAAGAGTGATCGAGTTGTGAATGATATTTTATCTAAATTTAAAGAGTTAAATTTTGTAATAATCAAAACAAGCAAGCAGGGTAGTAGTTCCTATTTGATTATATTTTCCTTTAATATATATGAAAATAATTTTTTTTCTTTATAAAAGCCCCGGTAGAGTTGAGGCAGGTCGAGTTGGTAGACCTCGGTTACCAACGTCTGGGGGAGGGGGGTTGTAACGGGTAACTCCGGTACATCTCCCCTGGGCCTCACATAAATAAAATTGTGGTTAGCATTAACGCTAACCCCTTGTCAACACCGGTAAGCAGCAGCTCGAGCGAGTGCGGAGCACGAGAGTGAGAGAGACAGAGAGGGGAAGCTACGCGCCGGCTGACTGGCAGCAGGCTCGGGAGTTGAGTAGCAGCAGCGTCCACGTGGAGATCGTGACTGCCAAATATTGTACGCGTCGTTAATTAGTGCATGGTTCACGTGGAAATATTGCGACATTTTGCTGCCTCAACCTCTGACTCTGCGCCAGGGTGCCGACAACGTCGTCGAGTAACATTGTACACCCGGAACCGCCGCTAAGAACTTCAGGAGCCGACGTGTAAATTTTCGAACTCTCTCTCTCTCGCTCACTGGGTTAAACCCCTGCTCGCTTGCACGGTCCTTTCACCGTTTACAATTAATTAATAAATTACAAGTGTTACAAAAGGTAACTACTCCAGTGGTTTTTCTTCACAACTTCCTTACGAACCCGTTCATTATTATTGTATTAATTGTTTTATTAATTATCCGGTCCTTCCGACCTTGTAACAAAAGGTTACAAGTTATAGTAAATATTTCAGTGGACCAATTAGGGGTATAGCTTTTTTCAAATACATTTTTAATTTTGCTCACTTGAACTTTATCTCCAACTTTAATTTTTGGTGACTTTTTAAAATTTTTATTTTTATTTAATTTTGTTAGAATTTCAGTAGTATGGTTTGCAGTGACATCTTTTGGTTTCATACCAATGCTTCGATGTTTTCTATTATTGTATAATGTAATTAAATCCGATAAAATATCTATCCACTTGTAACTGCCTCGTAAAGAAAATTGTTTCCACATGAAATTTTTTAAAGTACGATTGAATCTTTCGCATATAGAAGCTTTTAATCCACTGTATGTTGAGTACATATTAACTTTATACTTGTTCATTAATTTTTGAAAATCTTTATTGTAAAACTCTTTACCCATATCAACATGAAGATTTCGTGGAGATTGAGTGCTTTTAAAGACTGTTTCCATTGCAGCTGCAACCTCTTTACCAGTTTTTGTCTTTAAAGGAATCGCGTGAGCATATTTTGAAAACACATCGATGATTGAAAAGCATGTATCTATGACCTTTATTTTCTCTAGCATATGGTTGCATTTCTATCAAGTCAGCTTGCCAGGTATCGTGTAAACTCCGTATTTCAACTTTTCTACGAGGGTAATTTCTGCGTGCAGGTTTGAGTATTTCTTCAACCACTTTTTCCATGTTTTATTTAGGTAAATCTTTCTAAAATTGTTCTCTAGCATGAATTTTCGAGTCTACAAGATCTTCGATCTCTTTTTTATGTTGAAATAAAAGTTTTAAGACTTGTTGTTTCCACACAGTCAAAATATCTAAATATATCTTTTCTTGTTCAAAATCGTTGATAAATTCGCTAACTGCTTTATATATTGCGTTCGTACTCTCTATGTCTTTGAGTAAATGTCTTTTAAATTCAATATTACTTTTTTTAATTACGTCTTGTAGAGTACGCATGTTTATAGCGTCTGCTGATTCGATCGGAGGTGCTAAGTTACACAGTCTTTTCGATTCAATATCGAAATCACCGTTGGGAGTAAGTTTATATCCAACTCCTGGTGGTCCTCGGGTGCTCTCTTTTTTCTCAACCTTACGTCCAAATATGTCAACAGGCATTTTGATACTGATGGGTAAGTAATTATGTTCTCAGTATATATACTCTCCCTCCCGCAACTCTTCAATAATTGAATGAATTTCATTTGTGTGACTTGTATTTCCAGCTGACTGCTCAGCTATTAACAACCTGAGACGATCAACGAGTTCATTGGGATTATCCCAGTATACGTAATCAGTTCTGATGTTGAGTTGGGCATTTTTGAATTTAAGTATAGAACCACCTAATTTTGTTGGAGTAGATACAGCTAACGGAGATTGTCTGTTGAGTTGCATTTTTTTTATTGTTCTTCTTGGAGACAGTTTTGTTTTTGGTCGACTTAAATTGAAAAGAGGTATAATAACATTATGATATTTTTTACTAGTAACATGATATTTTATGTCTTCAGTAGATTTGCTTCCTTTTCTGTGAGCGTTAGTTTGCTCAAGAATTTCTTTATATCGACTTAAGTTAGTCAAATTATCAGTTGTAGAATCTTTGCGAACAATGAGATTAAATAGTTCTTGAGTTCTAGGATATGTCTTATGGCCAACTACGATAGAATCTTTTAAAAATTTAATAGGTTTATTTCCAAGAGTGTAGTCTCCTTGAAGAGTTTTTTTGACTCCATACAGATTATCTCGCTCATCAGGCTCTATTTGATTAAATATGTCTTCTCCTCGGTCAATACTTGTTTCTTCCAATTCATTATACGTATCACTCTCATGAAGCGTAGATTCATCCTCAACTACAGTCGATGCGTTTGGAGGTATGACAAGATCATTGTGTTGTATCCCAGATTCGTTGAATAAACTATTGAATGAATTTTCTTTTTTTAATTCAGATTTTTTAACTATTTCAAGAGGTGAGCTTTCATTGAGCTATGGACGTTTTGCTGCAAGCTTTTCCAGAGGATTTAGAATAGGTTTAAACGTTTCAGTCAAAATACGTTCAGCATCATCTTTTTGACTTTTTATAATATTGAATTTCCGTTTTACAATTTCGCGAGTTTTCACAAGCTCTTCAAGGATTCTTTTCTCCTTAGCAATGTTTTCCATGTTTATACAGCATAGGTTGACTCAAGACTAAATATTTTTCACTAGGTTCTACTATATTTATAGCGAAACAATCGAATCCTTTTGTATATCTACCATCATTAATATTTCTATCTTTATCTATAACTATAAAACTATGTTTACCTTCTACCCAACTCTTTGAGCACAAGTTTTTAAATTGATTGTAAGGCATGTCAGTATTAACGTGATCGTCATAAATATGTTTCAGATTCACTTCATCTTGACGAAATAAAATCAACAAGTCGACATTATCTCTTACTAAATGTTTAGGACTGCGGCATACGACTGACATAGATAAAAACAATCTACGTTCTTATGTCTCCCCATACAATAAAAGGCTTTAACATTATCTTGCTTCTCACATGCAATGTCATCGAAGACAAAAATAGAATTAGGTAAAGCATCAGCTGGAGACAATACCTCATCATGGTCACTAAATGCAAAATACTACGTCCCCTCGATTGGTTCCAAGAGTTGTTCGAGAAACTTATACTTTGGTTAGTTCAAAGATTTAGAGTAGACGTAATTGTTTTCAAATCTTAAACCTTTTGATGGTGTTAAAAGAGCTAGTAAGCTGTTAGTTTTCCCACAATTCGATGGTCCTGAAATAACTGCTCGAATGCTACATGAGAGTAAGTCACCGTGACGTTTTTCTTTCTTTTCCTGTTCGGCAATAACATCAAAGTTTGGTACTGGCAGTTTCAAAGTGTTTTGTGAAAATTCCATGTTGATCATTCGGAATCTAAATGTTAAATACTAAAGAAACCTATAAATATATCGTTTTTATATCCACAAGCTCAGTCGTTAGTTGGCTGTCGTAATGAAATGATCATTCACAAAAAGAAGAAGAAAGGTGGTGGTTTATTAAATAACATCATCAATAAGCTTCCAATTGAATTGCACTTACCTGGTTACAACTATTGAGGACCTGGTACTAAGTTATCCAAGCGACTTGCACGTAGTGATCTAGGAATCAATCCATTAGACGCAGCTTGTAAAGAGCACGATATTGCTTATTCACAGAATCCCGAAAATTTAGAGGCTAGACACGCAGCAGACAAAGTCCTTGCTAATAAAGCGTGGGAAAGAGTAAAAGATAAAAACGCTAAGTTTGGAGAAAAAGCAGCAGCTTATTTTATTACCAACGCTATGAAATTGAAAAGTAAATTAGGGATGGGTCTCAAAGTAAAATCTAAGAAAATAACGCCACTGAGTTCTATTATAAAAGTTGCATCAAAATCAGTAGCTCCTAATAATACCCCAAAAAGTATTATAAATGCAGCTCTTTAAGCATCTAAATTAGCAGTTAAAAAAGCTGGTGGAAAAAGTAAAATAAAAGTTCCTCGAGTATTACCGATGACATCGAAAATTGGGGGATTTCTACCTTTAGTTCTCCTATTTGCCGGCTTAAGCGCTACAGGTGCATTGACAGGGAGTGCAGCTAGAATTTATAAGGCTATTAACGATGTAAAGTCAGCTAAACAAGATTTGGAAGAGAAAAAAAAACATAATAAATCCATTGAAGCTATAGCTGCAGGTAAAGGACTATACTTAAACTTATTTGGTCAATACTTAAAAAAAAAAGGTAAAGGAGCCTACTTAAGAAAAGGTTGTGTCTAGGTACCATCGCCGTGTACCGTACACGGTACACGGTACACGGTAGCTTTTTACTTTAGATCCTATAATTTATTCCAAATAACCCACTTAAGTTTAAAAAACTACTAGTTTTTACTTTAAATCTAATTACCCATCCTAAATAACCCACTTAAATTCACAGAGTGTCTAAAGTAACTCTTATTTGGTACCGTGTACCGTGCACCGTGCACCGAATACGGTACACGGCGATGGTACCTTGACACTTTCTTAAGAAAAAGAGGAAAGGGGGTGCACTTGAGAAAAAGAGGCAAGGGAGTGTATTTGAGAAAAAGAGGCAGGGTCTAAAAAAGCTCGAAATAGCTTTACCAAATCCTCAGCAGACAAACTTTGACTTATTAAAGTATGCGCAAAAGCTTAAAATTTCACGTTTTAGAGGAGTTTTTAAGAAAAATATATTACCAAATTCTGGGCCTTATTATCGAGAATCCACTATCATATACCTAGATGATGAAAGTGGGCCCGGAACTCATTGGGTTGCTTATCGAAAAAATGGTAACGATGTAGTTTACTTTGATAGTTTTGGTGATCTCAAACCTCCGCTTGAATTAATGCTTTAGTTGAATGTCAACAGCGTGAAATACAATACAGAAAAATTTCAAGACTACAATTCTTATAACTGTGGTCATCTGTGTTTACAATTCCTTAATGGAAGCTTAGATATATATAAGGGTCATTCCGGAGATTTTTTAAAATTCCTTGCGGAGGGGGGTCGGCAAATCTTTTTGGGAATATTTTTCCTCGAAAGTTCTACATAAAACAAGAAGTTTACCGCTTGAGAAAAATTTTTTTTATGTTGTGCTTGGCGCTGGAATTTTTCAAAGCTCGAAAAAAGGCCTACTTTTACGTCATTTTTGGAAAAATCTAGCTCAAAGCAGAAATAAGATAAAAAGGTGCGGTTTGCAGGAAAATTTTAAGAATAATCAGTGGTTTATGTAAAAAATATGTCGAAAAAATTTTTTTTACATTTTACCCCTTTCCCATCGGTTTTAAAAAGAAACTTTTTTCTCTATTTTATAGGTACCTTTCAGCAGCTGTAGCTTCTTTCCCGTGCATTTTTCCTCTATGTATATGATCGTATGGTTTTTAGCTCTTAAAAAGACAAAAGATTTGCGTCCAACCGCGACTCAGTCCGATGCTTCATTCTCGAGATACAACTGTTTAAAGATTGTAAGAAATTTAAAAAATGAGTTTTTCGCAATTTTATTATAGCTGCCATACTGTTCTATCATAAAATTTTTTAATTTTTTTTGCATAAAAAGTTACTTCTATTTGTATATTAAAAGCCCTCAAAATTTCAGGAGGGTGTTTTTTTTTTTATTCCGAGTAATTATGTTTCGAAAAACCTTATTTTTAAGGTTATTTTAAAGCACTTGTGTGGTTATAGAATTCACAACTCGGTTGATTTAATTCCTTATCCAGCCATTTTTTATTTTTAATAACAAATAAGATTTATAAACAATTAAATTTTCTTTCATTGAAGCTATTTAGACATTAAACTTTATAAATTATCAAAATAAAAACAGATATTTTACCGTAATAAAAAAAAAATGTTATCAAAAGAAATTGAATTTCGCGCCAAACCGACGGTAGCGCCACACTCAACAAATTGAGTTAAGGTTTGTCTGGAAACCTGACAACTTCACGTTATTTACTTACCGTAGAGTACTAGAGTTGTGTTGTCAGTTGTCACCAGCTAGCTTTTTACTTTGTTTTGTAATAATGTAATATTTTATTCAGCAAGTCATTTTTTATCTACTCAATGTTTTAGCGTTTTTTAAAGTGTTTGAAAAAGAAGAAATGTAAAAAAACTTCATCATAACCATGAGTAATGCTACATGTTATATTGGATTTATCACCCAAGAAGAGTGTCACCAACGTCATTACAAAAATCATCCTGATTTAATTAGTTTAAAAGATTTTTCAAATTCTGAAGTGGCTACTCTTGAACTTAGAATTGAAAATACTTTATTGGATCGTGATCGATTTATATGTAACTTTCATCGTAGTCATTACTTGGATTACTACTCAGAAAGGCAAAAAAAATGCTGTGATCCTTTTTCTAAACATAATAAAAGTATTACCGACGGTTTGAAATTAATTACTCTAAATGTTGCGCAAGATTTCAAACTGTCAACACATTTTTAAAACCTGGACAAAAGTTATGTATTTCTTGCTATAAAATGGTTTCTACAATGATTCAGCCTTCAAAAAAAAACAAAATTAGAAGAAAATTATCAACTTGTCGAATCTGATGAAAAAAAAGTTGAACCTCATCTATCTCAGAGTAAGTCTGAACCCATGCAGTCTGACAACGAGTCCCAGCTTCAATCTCAATCTGAGTCCCTGACTGAAACCTAGAAATCTAGTGGATATACATATCAAACTGAGAGTCGAGATAAGCGAGATAAGGAAAAGGAAATTTTTGATCTGTCAAAAATTCTAGAAAGTTTGGATGTTTCTCTTCCTGAGACCGGTAAATTAACAAAACAGCGCCTTGAAAAAAAATTTATTGAATTATTACATGAAGCTAGTCAGAAATTAGCATTAAAAATCAGCGATGTCTATAACGTAAATATAAGTGAAAAGATTAATCTCCAGGAAAATATTGCTAATAGTACGAATTTTAAACAAATTATTCAGAATCTAATTATGTTATTCAACCAATCGAATAATAAAGAAAAAATACGTCTACTTACACTACTGCCTGCTACTTGGAAATATTGTCATGTTATTGAACATTTTAATTGTTCAAGATACATCTACAGGAAATCTTTAGAATTAAGAGAAAATCATGGTGAGTATCTTAAATTTTTAAAATTTTCTAGAATTGACTTAAAAATAAATTTGTAGTAAATCTATTCTCAATTATTAAAAAGGTTAAAAATTTTGTTTACAAATCAAATTCAAACAGAAATAGTATTTTTAAAATATTTTTCAATATAATATTTACCTTCCCTACAGTTTCTTAATTTTCAAAATATGTTTTCAGGTGTTTGGGCCGAACCAATAAGAAAAACATATGAGATGTACTCTTCTGAACTTTTGGAAAACATTCAAAGTTTTTATGGAGACGACAGAAATAGCAGAATTTGTGCTGGTACAAAAGAATGTCTCAGTGTATCTAATCCAAAAACCGGTGAAAAAGAAAAACTTCAAAAGCGGCTTTTATTATATAATCTCAAAGATCTTTATAATAAGTGGGTTGAACTGAGTGATTTTGAAAAAATTCCTAAACTTACATTGTTTGCAAGTTTGCGCCCGAAAGAATGTGTATTAGCAGGAGGGTCAGGCACACACAGTGTGTGTGTATGTATTTACCACCAAAATGTGAAATTAAAATTGCATGCATTAGACTCTAATTTGTCATACAAAGATATTTTTGATGAATGTTTTTGCTCGGTTGATGATAAAAAGTACATGACACATGCATGTAAAAGATGTCCAGGTAAAAACAAGATTCTTCAAATTTTGCACACCAGTATTTCTTTTACTAATAACAAAATTACTTACTGTACTTGGAAACCAACTGAAAAAAATGATCCAAAGGATACTTTTGTCAGAACTACCCTTCAAAAAATAAGTGAAAAAAAAGATACTTTTATCCAAGACCTGGCTACAGAAATTTTTAATTTGACCAAACATCATTACGTAGCTGAAAATCAAAAATTACAATTTTTTTTTTTTTTTTTTTTTTTTTTTTTTATGTAACCTTTATTTAACCAATTATGATTATACAGGATTTACATATAAATAATTAAATAATTAAATATAAAGTATAAGGTAAAAAAAATAAATAATAAGTTTTCGGCCTTCACTTGAAAGCCACAGTAACTTTAAGTTCAAATCTTTATTTCACATTTTTTTAAAAAGTCAACAATAATTCGAACGACACTAAGATCAGGAGCCTGTAGAAAAGAGATGACATCGTACGGTGGATATTTCTTGAGTTTTATAAGCCGGTCAACCATGGCTTGGCGTAATTCTTCATATAGAGAGCACTGCCAAAGAACGTGATTGAGGTCTTGAGGATCCTGTCGACACATACAGCTGGATGTTTCAGCCAGATTGATTTTGTGTAGAGATTCATTAAGGGCTTTATGATTATTACGACTGCGGCAAATAAAAACAACATGTTCTCTGCTAAGATTGAGGCCTTTGTACCAGGGGATCGTTTTATTGGAGAACAGCCGTTGAAAGTAACTTGTTCCCTTGTAAGCACTCTGTTGTTTCAGCTGCTCAATATTCTCTGAGTATATCAATCTTTTGAAAAAAGATCTTAGGTCTGTATATGGAATAACAGAGACCGTTGGTGAGGAAAGCGTTGCCCTTTTTGCCTCAGAGTCTGCAAACTAATTGCCAGTGATGCCAACATGAGCCGGTATCCAGTGTACAGTGAGTTTGCATGTACCATTATTGCTGTGGGTAAACTCCAAATTTTTTTGACGAACCTGTAGTAAATGGTAGTTTTCACTGATATCAATTGTAGAAGAAACTAGAGCTGTTGCTGCACTGAGTGAGTCAGTAAAGATGTCCACGTTACGGTGAGAATGTTGCAACGCAATGTCCATAGCGTCTGAAAGTGCCATGCACTCAGCCGTATAAACGGAAGCTTTTGTGTTGATGCTATTTGTACGGACAATGTTTAGTTCGGGCACGACACATGAAGTTCCAACCAAGGAACCATTTTCTGTCTTGCTGCCATCAGTAAAAATTCTGATGGAATCACTGTCTTCAAGGCAAGAGTAGAATTGGAGGCTTGGATACTCACAGGTTTTTAAAACTTGTCCGATAGTAAAGTCGACATTCACGGTGTTTCTGTGGCAGTCAAATGGGTAGTTATAAATACTGGTCAGCCGGTCAGCATGGATTTCGTGCATGACCCCAATAACGCTCTTGATGGACTCTTGAAAAAGATTTAGTTTCTTACCTCGTATAGAGATGATTTTCATGATCTGTCGTTGGATGATATCATAGGCCAGTGAGTCAGTTCTACCAAATAGTTTCAGTAAGTAGTTAGTACACAGCAACTTTGACCTGAGTTGTATCGAGATTAATCCAGACTCCGCAAGTAGAATATTTGTAGGTGTGCTCATTCTCAGTCCCAAGGCCAATCTTGCAGCAGCAAATTGAACTCGTTCAACCTTAAGTATTCTTTCTTTATGGGTAGGGAAGTAAATGTAACTATCGTAGTCGACTATAGATCTGACAAAGCTTTTTTATAGACATATAAGGGTAGCTGGGTCTGCACCCCAGTATGTTCCTCTAAGGAACTTGACTATGTTTAAGGCTTTGTGGCCCTTCTGTAGTACCAATCTCTGATGTTTGTCAAAAGTCATCTGGTGATCAAAGTAAACGCCTAGAAATTTTACTGCATCTGTAGAAACTAAGGTGGAGCTGTCCAAATTGAGCTCACTCTGACCAGGGTCAATACCTTCCCGGTTGAAGTGGACAAATTCTGTCTTCTGAGGGGAGACATCTAGCCCAATAATTCCAAGGTTTTTAGTAATCCGAGCTACAGCTTTCTGGAGTATAATCTTGGCCCATTCAATACAAGAGGTCCTGATGTACAGCACAATATCATCAGCGTACTGTAAAATTTTGATTCGAGGAACATTAACTTTGCAGTTGCATCTTTTCCCTTTCCTGGTGTTTCTTCTTTTTACCTTTGGCCTTCCACCTCTGTTTTTTCTCACGTTTCCTTTATTCTTTCTTCTTTCTTTTGTTACTAAAATAGACCGCATTGGTGACGTATAGTAAATAAAGTAGAGGACTAAGGACACCACCCTGCGGCAGTCCCTTATAGCAGCTGCGAGGTTTATCAGGGTTGATCTCCGTGTACACATTTCTCTGGTAAGTGAGAAACTTAATAAACTTGAGTAGTTTTGTCGAGAACCCAAAGCCGGCCAATTTATGTAATAAGATGTCACTGCGTACTTCATTGTAGGCATTGCTTACATCCAGATATACCGCAAGAACGTGCTCGTGACTCTTAAGGGCTTCTTCTACATCAAACTTTAGGACTGCCAAGTTATCAGAACAAGAATAACCCTTACGAAAGCCACCTTGATTGCGGGGGAGATAACCATTTGTTTCAACAAACCAACGAAGCCTATTTGAAACCATCAGTTCAAATATCTTGCTAATACAAGAAGTGAGTGCCAGAGGTCTTAGTCCATTGCCATTTGGTTTTTCCACAAAATGTAGATAGTTGTCTCGCCAACTCTCAGGATATGAATTATCTAAAAACAGCATATTAAAAATAGGGGAATATTAAAATGCACGAAATAAAAAAGTGATTTGCACGAAATCTTACGGCACAGAAAAATAATATAAAGTCACGAAATTTTAAGTTACTATAACGAAATTACTCGCACACGAAATATTAATATGTCTGAACGATATAATAACGATATTTCCACGAAATATGTCATTAATGAGAGGCGGAGACTTACTAACTGATCGAAGGTAAGTCTCTAACGAATGGCCAGTTTAATGTTGACTGTCGCTCAGTCCACATCACGTTGCAAATAATAAAACTTTGTATTTTTGATAGAAATCATATTGTTTTTTTCGAAATTGTAAAATATTCAATACGGACTTCTCAATTTTTCTTTAAAAAAATAAAATATATATACATATAGTAAATAGTGTAGTGCTTCATTTTACAATGGAATTTTCGTATTTTGAACCGTCTGATTCCGCTTCAGAAGATGACGAGTTAAATTATCAACCAAAGCAAAAATGTCGGCGTATTACCCGCATATGGTTAAAACGTGATACGTACTCTTTGGCAAAAGAAGCAGAAGAAGTTATTCAAGCAAGAAAAATTTGGAAAGTCAGTGCCTCAACAAATACACCAAGCGGCAATAGAGTTGAGTACAGGTGTTCAGCCGGACAATAATGAGTAGCAGAGTGCCCTGCCGGAGTATATTTGCTGTATCATAATAATAGCCAACGCGTGACATTGTACGAAACAAATAATGATCACGATAATCACATAACCGATCCATCTCGCGGCTTATCAATAGAAACAAAGGCGTTTATTCGAAGCAAGTATACAGAAGGAAACACAAAACCCAATGCGATCTTGGAACTTTTTCGTCTGAATGGAATGGTGGAGCCTGCAAAGTCAAAGCTTGTAACTTTTCTCAGGACACTGCGCATCGAGAAATTAGGAAATCCTTCTGTATCGGCTAACGATCTTCGGATATGGTGCGAGCAACACAGTAATCTACCTCAAGACGAAGATTAGCCGTTTGTGCTGGACTTTTTAGTTCATGCAGAGTCGTATAATATTGACGAACAAGATTTGAAAATAGTCATATCAACACGAAGGTATTTTTGTTTTTATTTATCTATTTGGATGGACTTATTCTATTTCTTTTTTTGATTGTTTTTTTATCACAAAGGTTATTGATGATCACGCTCAAAGCAGCGATGATTCAAACAGATGCAACGTATAAGTTGACCTGGCAGGGGTATCCTTTTCTTGGAACTGGAACAAGCGACGCAAACTATGTTTTTCACCCTTTGGCGGTTGCGGTGACAAAAGGAGAAACAGAAGATGATTTTGCATTTATGTTTCGTGCCTTACATTCAAAAAGTTTAGAGTGGAAGCCCTCAATCTTATTGGCCGATGGAAGCGAAGCCATTACGAACGGATTTAGAGCAGTCTTTGGAGATCCAGATGTACGACTCATGTGCTTTTTTCATGTGATTCAGAATGTAGAAAAATATTTAAGAGCATTCAGCAAAAAAAAGAATTCTGTAGCCTTAGAGCTGAGAGACGACATCAACATCTTGCAAACTAGTAAAAGTAAACAAATATTTTCGAAAGCTTCGGCTTTATTTTTAAAAAAATGGAGAAAGAATACCGATACAGATATTCTTGAATTCATCGATCATTTTGAAAAAGAGTGGCTCATAGTTCATCCGAATTGGTACGAGGGTGCTGCTCCAGGATTTCCGTCATCAAATAATGGACTAGAGGGCACAAACGCAGTCATCAAAAAAGAGCATACTTTGAGAGAAAGACTGCCTGTCGGCCAATTCGTCAACGTCACGGACAGCATGGTAAGGCAATGGTCCAAGCGCCGGGATATAAATTCCATTAATTGTGTTTCTTTTTCCGACACTCGCTGTATTTCTCTGAAGTTATGGACAGCAGCATATCAGTGGGTGGCTTTGAAAACATCCATACTTCAACGCAGTGCAGATAATTGCACCCAGTACTTCACTTTTTCTTCGAAAGCAGAAAAACAAATTATCCCCCGAATTGTTAAGAAATATGAAGGTGAAGAGGGCAAGTGGCCAACATTTGAAGCTTTTTGTGATTGGCGTATGAGGATATGGAAGATAGAAGTTTTTTCGAATAATGTAACGTGTACTTGCCCATACTTCTTGAAGAAAAATCAATGCAAACATTCCGTTAGTATACGAATTAAACGTAAGGAAGTTGAAGTACCACAGGAAGCCAAAAATATCCCCTTAGGACAAAAAAGAAAAAAGGGACGGCCATCAAAAGCCAAAAAAGCTCTTTTAGTCTAATTAATGTTTGTGACTTAATTGGATTTTATGTAATGTATATTTATAAGCAAATGAAATGTACAATGTGACGTTTTTCATGAGAAAAAATCAATTGCATGACGTGTTTTTATTTTAGTTTTTCTGTTATAATTTTTTCGGGACTTTTTATTTTTTTTGTGCAAATTCTATTTATATTTCGTGAAATATTTCTATTTTCGTTAAAGCTTTTAATATTTCGTGCAAATCTTTTTTTTTTCGTTAAAACTATTTTTCATTCGTGATATATTTCTTATTTCGTGGATTAAATAAAAATTATGTGTAAATCACCTATTTATTTCGTGCATTCAACACTTTTTATCGGGCTGATAAATGTAACCCAATTAAATCTGCTAAGACCATCGTCAACACTACAAAGTATCATTACTTTGAGCCACTTGATGAGACAAGTCTGAGAGTAAAAATAACCTCAGACGATAACTGAATCTAAAACGGTTAAATTTATAAAATAAATATTACTTAAAAAGAAACAAAGGTAAAGTTTTTGGTCAAAGAATAAGGTCAAATTTTATTGAACATTATTATTCTTAAAAAAAATGAATAAAAAAACTAGATTGCATAGCATAAGTGTAGAATAAAAAATTAACGTTTTAAAGCTTGAATACCTGTTTTTATTTTGATAATTGCAAATTCTATTTATATTTCGTGAAATATTTCTATTTTCGTTAAAGCTTTTAATATTTCGTGCAAATCTTTTTTTTTTCGTTAAAACTATTTTTCATTCGTGATATATTTCTTATTTCGTGGATTAAATAAAAATTATGTGTAAATCACCTATTTATTTCGTGCATTCAACACTTTTTATCGGGCTGATAAATGTAACCCTTAAAAATATCAAGTAGCAACAGATTATATTTAATTGGAATTTTTCGAAGAACCTCGTAATTAATCCCATCGACTCCAGGGGAGGATTTGTCACCTCTTGAAAAAAGTGCCGTGTTAAACTCAGTATATGTAAAAGGTGCATCCAGAAGTGGGTCATCTTGCGACTCTGGTAGCCAACCATGATCATTTGGGGTGTCAAAAGTGCAGATCTTATCGAGAGACTCAGCCACTTTTTGTTTATTATCGAGATATTCAGAGCGAGAGGTAACCTTAGTCTTGGTAAATTTGTTTTTGAAAACCTTGGCCATTCTCCAGGTATATGTGACTTGGTTCTTGAAATCTATAGTGGAAGCAAATTTTTTGAAGCATTCTCTTTTCTTTCGCCTGAATAACTTTCTTGCCGCAGTTCTAGCGGTCTTATCATGGGCATGGTCGTTATCAAGTCGGGTATAGCGCCATCTTTTGTACGCTGCTTGCCGGAGTCTCTTGGCTCGATCACAATCAGCATCCCACCAGCGAACAGGGTTTCGATGAAGTTTAGGGCTGACAACTTTCCTTCTTGGAGTACATCTTACGACCGCATCACTTATTGTTTCGATAAAAAATTCATATTTACTCAAAGGTGACTTTAATTCATATTCGCTATTGAGAAATTTCATGTATTTTTCATCCAAAATCTCATTTACTGACAGCCAGTTTGTGCGCGTTGATTGAATCTTAAATGACTTACGGTGGTATATCACCTTCTCGACGTCGACAATAATTTCGACGGGGAAATGGTCTGAACCATGACTATCGTTATAGACTTTGGTATGTGTGAATGAAGCAATGTCGGGCGAGGAAAATATAAGATCTATATTGGATTCTTTAAGTGTAGATGGATCAAGATGAGTGATGCTATCATGATTGTGTAATATCAATCCATATTTGTCAGCATACTCTTGAAGTCTGCGTTCGTTGACATCAGTGTCTATACAGTTCCAAGCCTGGTTATGTGCATTAAAATCTCCAATCAGCAGGCATTGATCATATCTGTCAGTGTTACCAATAAGAGCCTCCCATTCCAAATCCGTCAAACTGACTTGGGTCGGAGGACAGTAGCAGGCCAGAATAGTCAGAGGTTTACTTAAATTAAGTATCTTAGTTCCACACATTTCAACTGAAGGATTAAGGTTAGTAAGATCATTAACAGACTCATAATTTAACGCAACGTGTACAAGAAAAACTAAACCGCCGCCAGTAGCATGTAGACGATCCTGTCTAAATACATTATAAGAGCTGAAGTTAAAATGCAGGTGTGGCTTGAGCCATGTTTCAGCCAAAACAATCACGTCGTAATCATGCAGCAGCTTTTGCAACTCTCCAGCTTTCTTGACTATACTTCGTGGATTCCAAAATAAAATACGAATATTATTCGCATCTGCGAGATTGCAACACATATTGTTGCAATCTATGTCTGTTGTAGTGTGAGAAGAAAATTCAGTACTGCGAGTGATCAGACTCGCAAGTCTCAACCTCCGAGGCGGAGGATGAGGGAGGAAACTCGCAACCATCAACAGAGGCCGTAATGGCATTAGCCGTTTTAGTGATCCTTGTTTTAATGACACGTGAGTCAATATATTTATGTATCTCATTAAGCATTATTAACACCCCTTGTCTATTGGATGTGAATTTATCAAATACCGCAGGTACCTCTTGATAGGTAACCTGTAGCGTCTCAGTTAGCATTAGCGTCAGCTCCTCGAAGGTAATCGGGAAAGTAGCAGCGATATAGTTGGGGATTTCGATCCTAGCCAAGTCGATTTGTTCTTTAAGTTCCGTCGTTGTGGTTTTGCTAGTAGTGCTAGATTTTTTTAGCTTCTTTTTTTTTTGCGTTGGCATCTCGGGAGTCTTTTGAAGTTCATCATCGGGTTTGCTCCTCTGATTTTCATCTTCATCTGTGACTTTTCTTTCCGTGGAAGACAGAGATGCTTTTGAAAAAGTTCTTTTGAAATTATCGCCGCTTGGTTTCACGAATAAATTTTGACCGTTGAAACGAGGAGTATAAATATCGCCGTCAACAGCCATATTAGAAGTCGATTCCTTGTTTTTGTCATCAGCTGTTTCCATGTGCACTGTAGGTTTAGTAGTTGTAGACTGCGGGAATTGAGGAGCTCGTACCTTATCGACCGCGGGAGAAGGCTGAGCTGGAAGTGTATGCTGACCTTGACTCAGATTTTGTTGTTGTTTATTTTGCGGGCAACTCTTCGAGGAATGACCCTCTTGTAAACATTGAAAGCATTTCATTTTATCGGAAGATGCATAAACATGATATGCCGTGCCATCGTAGTTTAGGGTAAAGTCGGAGGGAATTTTATCGATTTCTTCCGGATCCACAAACAGCTGACGCCTGAAGGACATCACGTGCGAAAAGCCGACTTGGACAAGGCTCATGCGCACTGGAGTAAGGCTGGATTTAGGTACAACGTTGAATTCCTCTAATTTTTCAAGCAGGATATGGTTCGGAATACACGGCAATACATTTGAGAAAATCACTCGCTTTAGTCTAGCAATGTAGGGGCGAATCGTAATTTTACGGCCTTGAACAACAAGCACATTTTTTCCTTCCTTGGTAATTTCATCCACTATGGAGGCACTGTTAAAGAAAACACAAAATCGATTCTGCGTGATTTTAGAAGCAGCTACAATGTTTTGGGGAGGCACTATAGAGGCAATAGTATAAACATAATCTTCCGCTTTTACTCCTTCAATGGTGTCAAAGACAATTGCTTGGTCTTTCTTGGGGTACGTAGAAACAGAGGTAACGTTCGAGTACGACATAGTAGTAGTAGTAGTTGTTTTCGTTTGAGTAGACATTTGGGTTATTCACTTTATCTTACGCGTAAAAAAAAAAGAAAAAACCTCAACAAAGAGATTCAGCACAAAGCGACGCCACCCAGCGGCAGTCGCCGTGCAGCGGAGAAATTAACCTCTATAAACTGCCGAGAAGACACGTCTGCCACGCGCGACAGTCGGCGCAACACTGAAAATTACAATTTGCTGAAATAAAAAAAAATTTAGATTCAAATACTTGCTTAATCGTTATGGATTATGCTAAAAACTACTCTTTCATAGCCCAAGATTCAGTTCAAGCATTTTATTTTAACAATATTCAAGCTACATTGCACCCCTTTGGTGTTTATTACAAAATACCAGGCTCAAATCAAATTCTGTTCAAAGGATTATGTGTCATTAGTGATTGTAATGATCATATTGCTAGTTCTGTCAATAGCTTTCAAGAAAAACTTACTTCTGTACTGAGAGAGGACTACCCATGGTTAAAAAAAATCATATATTTTTCAGATGGGGCACCTAGCCAGTACAAAAACAAATGATTAAATTATTTAGTTAAAATATCAAAATTAATCAATTTATAACCTTTTACTTTTTTCCAGAAATAATTTTGCTAACGTTTGTTTCCATGAGTCAGATTTAGGTTTTAAAGTTGTATCACACAACTTTTTTGCCACAAACCACGGTAAGAACGTCTGTGATGGCATTGGTGCTGTTGCCAAACGTAGTTTGGCATAGTTCTAACTAAAGTTAGAAAAGCGTCACTGCAAAGATCATCAGATAAACAGATTACTAGTCCTTTGGATATGTTCAATTATTTAAATGAAAATCATTCTTCAATAAAGTAAGAGGCCTCAGTTTCAAAATTTATATCATACGTAATAATCAATAAGAAGTTTACCAGTAAATTTAGTTTTACAAGCTTTAGGTTAAAATGTGTATTTATAATTTCCTCAGATAATAAACATTTTACTTAGATTTTTTTTGTATTCGAGCAACATACAAGCAAATTTAATTTTCATAATTTTTTTTTCTTTGAGTACATGTCATTTTCTTGAAATTACTAAAAAAAATTTCCATTAAAATTTTTCTCACTTACAAAATTTTTTTTTTTGTTAAAAATTGTTATTAAAAAATCTTGATCATTATGACTAAAATCTTAGTCATAATTACTCTGAACTAATTTTTTTGTTTGTTATTTTTTATTTTTTATTTTTTTTCAGATACTTATGGGTAGACAAAGAGACTATCAAAACAAGACATCTGTTTTTAGAAAGCAGAATTAAATCGGGGAATATTAAAATGCACGAAATAAAAAAGTGATTTGCACGAAATCTTACGGCACAGAAAAATAATATAAAGTCACGAAATTTTAAGTTACTATAACGAAATTACTCGCACACGAAATATTAATATGTCTGAACGATATAATAACGATATTTCCACGAAATATGTCATTAATGAGAGGCGGAGACTTACTAACTGATCGAAGGTAAGTCTCTAACGAATGGCCAGTTTAATGTTGACTGTCGCTCAGTCCACATCACGTTGCAAATAATAAAACTTTGTATTTTTGATAGAAATCATATTGTTTTTTTCGAAATTGTAAAATATTCAATACGGACTTCTCAATTTTTCTTTAAAAAAATAAAATATATATACATATAGTAAATAGTGTAGTGCTTCATTTTACAATGGAATTTTCGTATTTTGAACCGTCTGATTCCGCTTCAGAAGATGACGAGTTAAATTATCAACCAAAGCAAAAATGTCGGCGTATTACCCGCATATGGTTAAAACGTGATACGTACTCTTTGGCAAAAGAAGCAGAAGAAGTTATTCAAGCAAGAAAAATTTGGAAAGTCAGTGCCTCAACAAATACACCAAGCGGCAATAGAGTTGAGTACAGGTGTTCAGCCGGACAATAATGAGTAGCAGAGTGCCCTGCCGGAGTATATTTGCTGTATCATAATAATAGCCAACGCGTGACATTGTACGAAACAAATAATGATCACGATAATCACATAACCGATCCATCTCGCGGCTTATCAATAGAAACAAAGGCGTTTATTCGAAGCAAGTATACAGAAGGAAACACAAAACCCAATGCGATCTTGGAACTTTTTCGTCTGAATGGAATGGTGGAGCCTGCAAAGTCAAAGCTTGTAACTTTTCTCAGGACACTGCGCATCGAGAAATTAGGAAATCCTTCTGTATCGGCTAACGATCTTCGGATATGGTGCGAGCAACACAGTAATCTACCTCAAGACGAAGATTAGCCGTTTGTGCTGGACTTTTTAGTTCATGCAGAGTCGTATAATATTGACGAACAAGATTTGAAAATAGTCATATCAACACGAAGGTATTTTTGTTTTTATTTATCTATTTGGATGGACTTATTCTATTTCTTTTTTTGATTGTTTTTTTATCACAAAGGTTATTGATGATCACGCTCAAAGCAGCGATGATTCAAACAGATGCAACGTATAAGTTGACCTGGCAGGGGTATCCTTTTCTTGGAACTGGAACAAGCGACGCAAACTATGTTTTTCACCCTTTGGCGGTTGCGGTGACAAAAGGAGAAACAGAAGATGATTTTGCATTTATGTTTCGTGCCTTACATTCAAAAAGTTTAGAGTGGAAGCCCTCAATCTTATTGGCCGATGGAAGCGAAGCCATTACGAACGGATTTAGAGCAGTCTTTGGAGATCCAGATGTACGACTCATGTGCTTTTTTCATGTGATTCAGAATGTAGAAAAATATTTAAGAGCATTCAGCAAAAAAAAGAATTCTGTAGCCTTAGAGCTGAGAGACGACATCAACATCTTGCAAACTAGTAAAAGTAAACAAATATTTTCGAAAGCTTCGGCTTTATTTTTAAAAAAATGGAGAAAGAATACCGATACAGATATTCTTGAATTCATCGATCATTTTGAAAAAGAGTGGCTCATAGTTCATCCGAATTGGTACGAGGGTGCTGCTCCAGGATTTCCGTCATCAAATAATGGACTAGAGGGCACAAACGCAGTCATCAAAAAAGAGCATACTTTGAGAGAAAGACTGCCTGTCGGCCAATTCGTCAACGTCACGGACAGCATGGTAAGGCAATGGTCCAAGCGCCGGGATATAAATTCCATTAATTGTGTTTCTTTTTCCGACACTCGCTGTATTTCTCTGAAGTTATGGACAGCAGCATATCAGTGGGTGGCTTTGAAAACATCCATACTTCAACGCAGTGCAGATAATTGCACCCAGTACTTCACTTTTTCTTCGAAAGCAGAAAAACAAATTATCCCCCGAATTGTTAAGAAATATGAAGGTGAAGAGGGCAAGTGGCCAACATTTGAAGCTTTTTGTGATTGGCGTATGAGGATATGGAAGATAGAAGTTTTTTCGAATAATGTAACGTGTACTTGCCCATACTTCTTGAAGAAAAATCAATGCAAACATTCCGTTAGTATACGAATTAAACGTAAGGAAGTTGAAGTACCACAGGAAGCCAAAAATATCCCCTTAGGACAAAAAAGAAAAAAGGGACGGCCATCAAAAGCCAAAAAAGCTCTTTTAGTCTAATTAATGTTTGTGACTTAATTGGATTTTATGTAATGTATATTTATAAGCAAATGAAATGTACAATGTGACGTTTTTCATGAGAAAAAATCAATTGCATGACGTGTTTTTATTTTAGTTTTTCTGTTATAATTTTTTCGGGACTTTTTATTTTTTTTGTGCAAATTCTATTTATATTTCGTGAAATATTTCTATTTTCGTTAAAGCTTTTAATATTTCGTGCAAATCTTTTTTTTTTCGTTAAAACTATTTTTCATTCGTGATATATTTCTTATTTCGTGGATTAAATAAAAATTATGTGTAAATCACCTATTTATTTCGTGCATTCAACACTTTTTATCGGGCTGATAAATGTAACCCAATTAAATCTGCTAAGACCATCGTCAACACTACAAAGTATCATTACTTTGAGCCACTTGATGAGACAAGTCTGAGAGTAAAAATAACCTCAGACGATAACTGAATCTAAAACGGTTAAATTTATAAAATAAATATTACTTAAAAAGAAACAAAGGTAAAGTTTTTGGTCAAAGAATAAGGTCAAATTTTATTGAACATTATTATTCTTAAAAAAAATGAATAAAAAAACTAGATTGCATAGCATAAGTGTAGAATAAAAAATTAACGTTTTAAAGCTTGAATACCTGTTTTTATTTTGATAATTTAAAAAGTTTAATGTCTAAATAGCTTCAATGAAATAAAATTTAATTGTTTAAAAATATTATTTGTTATTAAAAATAAAAAATGGCTGGATAAAGAATTAAATCAACCGAGTTGTGAATTCTATAACCACACAAGTGCTTTAAAATAACCTTAAAAATAAGGTTTTTCGAAACATTATTACTCGGAATAAAAAAAAAACACCCTCCTGAAATTTTGAGGGCTTTTGATATACAAATAGAAGTAACTTTTTATGCAAAAAAAATTAAAAAATTTTATGATAGAACAGTATGGCAGCTATAATAAAATTGCGAAAAACTCATTTTTAAAATTTCTTACAATCTTTAAACAGTTGTATCTCGAGAATGAAGCATCAGACTGAGTCGCGGTTGGACGCAAATTTTTGTCTTTTTAAGAGCTAAAAACCGTACGATCATATACATAGAGGAAAAATGCACGGGAAAGAAGCTACAGCTGCTGAAAGATACCAATAAAATAGAGAAAAAAGTTTCTTTTTAAAATCGATGGGAAAGGGGTAAAATGTAAAAAAAATTTGTTCGACATATTTTTTACATAAACTACTGATTATTCTTAAAATTTTCCTGCAAACCGCACCTTTTTATCTTATTTCTGCTTTGAGCTAGATTTTTCAAAAAATGACGTAAAAGTAGGCCTTTTTTCGAGCTTTTCGAGCTTTTCGAGTCTCTTTCATAAATTATGCTCAGCTTAGGGTGAGTCGTGATGGAATCATTTACTTTTACCTTATCAGTCAATTCTTCAGTTCTTGAAGCTCAGTATTATCCACCTATTCAACTTTTGCCGAATAAAAATTATACTCTTGGTTTAGTACAGTTGTTTACATTCAATTCAATACCTAATATTGACATTGGATGCAATTAATTTTACGTTGGCGAACGAGTTATCACCTTCGATACAGGAAATTACGAATTGGTTGATATTGAAAAAATTCTTCAAGAAAAAAACATTAAAATATTGATTAAATCTAACGATAATACTTTCCGCACTGAAATTGAATGTACTGAAATAGTTGATTTTACACCTGTTGACTCGATTGGAAAACTTTTAGGATTTAGTAGACGCAAACTTGAAGCAAACTTGAAACATATTTCCGATAATCATATTAATATCCTTAAAAACAATTCATTGAGATTGGAGTGCAACATCACTGCTGGAGCTTACATAAATAATAAACTAGTTCATACTATTCACCAATTTTATCCTGCAGTTGAACCTGGGTTAAAATAATCGTGGTACCTTCGCAAGTTATATACCTACCTGTAAATGTAGAGTGCATTAAAAATCTGCAGTTGCACATTGTTGACCAAGATGGGGAGTTGGTAAATTTTCAAAAGGAAGTTATTACAATAAGATTACACATTAAATCCTCATAATTGGTATTGTATTTTATGGAAAAGGACTTCAAAGAAACTATAAAACTCAAAAATCATGCAGTTCTTCAATTAGTTATCGTCGAATATCCAAAGCGCTAACTCGGCAGAACATCCAGTTTCTCAAAAGTCTAGGACTAATCGTTCGTGGTGGAAAATAACTTGCAATTTCTTTTGTTGCTATAAAAATGGAAGATATTCCACAAATTCAATTTCAAGCTCCCATTCAGTTCGATGATTGTATCTCAAATTATGAGTTACAAGCTCATCAACCGTATACCGGGTCTAATTTCAATCATAGTGATGAAATTCGTATCGCTATCCAGTATCAGGACTTGGCTGTTTTACCATCGCGCAGTTATCTACATGTAATCTACAATTAAGAAAGTCAGATGGTACAAAAACAGCGAATACTTATTTCGTTAGCAACGGCGTATGTCATTTATTTGAAGATATTAGATATGAGCTTAATGCAATAGAAATTGATCGTATAAAAAATGTAGGAATAACTAGCACTTTAAAGGCTCTTATGTCTTTAGACTATGGTGCACAGACTGAGAACCGTGGGTGGTATGCCAACGGAACCTCAATGCTTGATTCTGAAGGTCGATTTTATGTATGTATCCCTTTGAAACATCTCTTTGGTTTAACAGAGAATTACAATAAAATCATAGTCAATGCAAAACATGAATTGATCATTCGAAGATCAAACACTGATTATAATGCTGTTTATCAAACAAACATAGGGACGGAACAAGCTCCTGTATACGAAGATATCAAGATAAACATTTCTAAAATCGAATGGTTGATGCCTTATGTAACTCTTTCGGATGCATACAAAATAAACTTACTCAACTATCTTCAAAAAAGTAGATCGGTTGCTACGAGTTTTCGAAGTTGGGAACTCTATGAATAGCCTCTAGTATCAACAACCACTAAAAATAATCGGCTAGTAAAAACATCTAATCAGTTGGAGAAACCTCGTTTCATGATAATAGATTTTCAAACTAATCGAAAAAATAGCAGAAAACTCAGTCTAAATGTATACGATCACTGTAATATCAATAACTTGAGAGTTTTCTTAAACTCACAATATTATCCGTATAATAACTTTAATGCTGATTTCACTAAAAATCAAGTTTCTATACTTTGTGAGAATTATCTAAATTTTTATGAATCCTTTTACAATGTAAGGAGTGAACAACGAACGCCAATGCTAACTAGAGACAGGTTTGTAAAAGAAGCGTCTCTATTCATCATGGATTGTTCAAAACAAAATGAATCGTTTAAGATAAAAAAATGTATTGAAATTACTGGAATAAATTTATTTTAAGATAAAAATTAATGTTATTATTATTTCTCAAATCTTCCCCTCAATAATTTAAAAAATAAATTTTTTTTCTTAATTTTTTATAATTTTTTATAATTGTTTATTCTTAATTTTTAAATAATTGTTTATTATATGGGACTCCGGCTAGGCTCCTTCAAAATCCGTGGGACCCCGGCTAGGCTCCTTCAAAATCTATGGGACCCGTGCTACTTGAAAATCCATGGGACTCGTGCACCTCAAAAATCCATGGGACCCCCCCCCTCCCCCATAGAGTACCTACTGATATGTTATTCCTTAAGCCTTGAGAAACAAATTTCTTTGTTTTTGGAAAATTTCTTATGGGTTTTTAGACAATTTCAGCATTGTTTTCCTTTTAAAAAGTCAGTAAAAAGTTTGCTGATTTTACATAATTTAAAAAAAAAATTTCTGGACTTTTGATTTACACTGTTAGAAACAAGAAGTCTTCAGTAACACTGTGTAAAATTTTTAGAAAGCTTAGTTTATTCAGTCTCTAGTACTATCGAGTTGAAGATAAAATAATTTTGTCAATCGGCCGAAGCACGTGTCAGCTGTTCCCGTGCCTAGCCCATATGCGGCTTCCCTCACCATCTGCCCTCAGCGGAAAGTCCTTAAAATCAACTCAATTACAAAAAAACTTAAAGTAGGCAGTTTGAAAAATTGCCATTTTTACATTTAAAACTTTAGAAAAAAAAAATCATAGCTGAATATTATTTAAAAAAATTTTATATCAAATTTAACTACAAATCGATAATTTTCAATACTTCTGAATTCCCAAAATTTCAATCTGTGACGATAACATTTTTTTTCTTACGAAAATCCTCGAACTATGAGCTTCAAGCTTGCTTTATGATCCCGTAACCACCTATTACATGCCTAAAAAAATTTTTTAACAACTTCGTCATTTACTCAACTTGACAGAAGAAATTCGGCAGCACCGCTGTGGTGTAGTGAATAGAACGCTCGTCTCTCAACTCAAGGTCGTGAGTTAAATTCCCGGCTCGACACCTCTGAAATTTTTTTCACATGTTTTTACCGTGGTACTCGTAATTCGGAACCAAGCCTTAGGGTTTGTAAATTTTTGGGAATGGTTAACAAAGGACAATGAATTTACGGTTGAGATAAATCGGTTTAGGATGGTCGAAGCTAAACGGTTTAGTCCCTCCGGGGCTACTTTTGTAGGTCGTAAAGGGTATAGCCGGGTAAGATAGTCGAATCGGCTCCCAGCGCAAACCCCTACAATATATATATCATTCGAAAGGGCATGAAAAAAGAAAATTTTTGACACCAACCAGAATTTTTTATACCTACAACTGCGCATGCACGATCCAAAATAGTGATTTTTCAACTTTGATTTTTATCTCAAAATTTAAGAGGGCTAGAAAAACGCGGTTTGCGGCAAAATTTTGTTTACAAAAAATGTAGTTCAACCATATTTTTTAAAATCATTTTTGGCACCAAGTTCAAATTGTTATGGCTGTTTTTCGGATTTTTTTCCCTAAAAAATGCGATTAAAAAAAATGGTAATACATACCTCTCTGGAAAAAAATGTCATGTATTTTATGAAAAAATAGCTTTACAAATTTTTTCAAATTTTTTGAAGTGGTGGAAGACACTTTTTAGGCCAAATTATTGAAATTTTTTATCTAAATCGCCACTTAGTGGCTGGATACTGCGTTGAAATATAACAACATTTTTATCACTGAAATACATTTTTTGTGAACAAACTTTTGCCGTAAACCGCGTTTTTCTAGCTCTCTTAGCTTTCGAGATCAAAATTATAGTTGAAAAATCACTATTTCGCCCCACGTATGTGCAGTTTAGGGAATAAAAAATTGCAGTTTGCGCCAAAAGCTTCCTTTTTTCAAGACCTTTCAAACGATATATATATAGTAGGGGTTTTTGCAAAAAAAATTTTTAACTTCTGTATCAAGACCTGTTCAACCATGTCCATTACTAAAAAATTGTATATATTAGTTATTTTCAATCTAGGTCAGGTAGGCCAAATTTTTTTATGCAGAGACCCCTACAATATATACATCATTTGAAAGGTCTTGAAAAAAGGAAGCTTTTAGCGCAAACCGCAATTTTTTATTCCCTAAACTGCGCATGCGCGGGGCGAAATAGTGATTTTTCAATCATAATTTTTATCTTGAAAGCTAAGAGGGCTAGAAAAACGTGGTTTGCGGCAAAATTTTGTTCACAAAAAATGTAGTTCAGTGATATAAATATTGTTTTATTTTAACGCAGTATCCAGCCACTAGCTTTCTAGCCCTCTTAGATTTCGAGATAAAAATCAAAGTTGAAAAATCACTATTTTGGACCGCGCATGCGCAGTTGTGGGTATAAAAAATTCTGGTTGGCGTCAAAAATTTCCTTTTTTCATGCCCTTTCAAATGATATACATATTGTAGGGGTTCGCGCTGGGGGCCGATTCGACTATCTTACCCGGCTATACCCTTTGTCCACTAGTTTTTCTTTTGGCCCGAAGTTGCCCCCCCCCCCCGTGGTGCGGCAGTTTGAGCATCACTGCACCAACAAGGTGAAATTTCGGGTTGGATTAAAACTCCACCGACTGGCTGATCAGTGGGTCAATTGAATTAAATTTATTCACCGAAGTGAGTAATCATGGGGAAAAGAAGAATGTGTGGAATTGTGCAGTTCGAACGGTGCACAATTTTTTTTAGGGGGCATGGTCAGATTTTATACCTGACCGGTTCATTCGAGGCATTTGGGGGGTCAAGACGTCTGTTTACCCGCTCGCATGCTGTTTATGATTAACAGCACCTCTTTACAGGCACGCAACGGGGTGATTCGCGGTTTTCCGAAGAGGCAGTGTGGGCCAAAAATTGAGCTACGATTTCGGGGTTTTTGTAAAGTAGTTGGGGTTAAATTTTATAAATTATTATCTTATTATATATTATTTAAAAATAAAAAAATTTATTATTATTATCATTATTTTATTTTATTTTTTTTAATTTCTGTGACATCACACCCTGACGGCTAATCTGATCCTTACATATCGAAAAAGATATGTAGGATTCAGAAAGAGAGAAAGGAAAAATAGAAATAGTTGTTTAAGCTCGTCTAGGTTTCAAAGTATAATTTAAGCTAGGGTTCTGAGGTTGTTGTACGTAAATTGTGGGTATTTTTGATGATTCTGGCCGTGTGGTTGATGTACAGTGATCTCGGAATAGATTTCAGAGACTTGCCTCAGCGGAATAGAATTTTCAGAACGTTGTTGTTGGCTATTTTGGTTCAGGGTAGCAGGATGAACTAGCTGAGTAAATTAAGCAATTTGCGACAGAGCTGCATAAGGCGCTTGGAGGGTGTATTGAAAGTCCATAAATTGAATAGAGGGTAAATCCTTTTAATATTATATCCACCATTGATTTGAAAAAGTCAAAGATAAACATGATAGTTATTACACCGGCACTGAAATTACCAAACTTCATGAACTTTTCCCAAAACCCATCCCAAGCTGTCCATGTGATTTTATCGACGACTTCCTCACTTAACACTTTGAGGATGGAACTTTCGTGGTCAGCAATGAGTTGGCCACGCATCCCTGGCAATGTCGTTTAGAATTGCGGATCTCTCCACGGGGAACATAATTCGATCACGTAGATTCGAAATATCTTGTTCTTTATAGACTCCGCTGGTTGCCAGGTCAGCGGGATTCCGATATTTCCAAGTGGGACGAGTCATAGGTTTCATTTCAGTGGGTGGAACAGACTCCGTTGGACTAGGCATGATTTTAAGCCAGCTGTCCCCAACTAAATAATAGGCGGGAATAAGGGCGTTATGGGCTATTTGGTTACCCTTTTTTCAGGATGTGAGTTCGGGGACTCACAAAGTAGGTGGTGATTTCCCGAGTGACTTGCAACTCGGAATAACAATAATCACCATGTTCTAAAACCATGGCTACGGAAACACACTTTATGATAAGCACGATTTCACCTGCGGCTACGGCCATGAATCTGGGGCCTTTCATAAGATCATACGCGAATTCATCGGGGGATTGTGTGGCTAAAGATAAGTAAGTTTTGAGGGACTGTCGTTCGAGGTTGCATCGCTGCAGTAACATGTCCCGGTACAAGTTTTTCATTTGAGTTCGAATGTGTTTCTCTACGTAAACAAATTTCGAGTTCATATATGTAAAAATGTCTAAATTGTCTACTGACATACGAGTATTCTGCGTGAAAGTATTACTCTTAGTGGTCTCCAGTAAAAGTAATTTTAGATGTTTGGTCTGAATGACATCGTACCCGCAAACATTCTGCCATCCTTTGGCGGTTAGCACAAATGTTACGTCTTACGTCGACATGGAGTAAAAGGTCTGGGTTTCGTTAAAAATGTAATCGGTCATTTTATTGGCTAGCCCTTCATACAACTTCCCATATCTATTAAATCGACACTGATCGAGTGGTATCGGGTCTCAGAAGATTTCTCCGCCCTCCATGTCAAGACAATAGTTGGTCCTTTTTGTCTTCGACCGAGTACATGATGGACAGTAAGGATCACATTCAAGTGTATACTGGGAATATTGCCTATTTCGTCTCAAATACCGACAAACCTCTAAACGAGGGGGCCAAAGTTTTGCAACAGCAGGTTAAAGTACCAAGTGAGGCTAAGATGTTGATGGGAGAGGTTCAGGAGCATAAACACCAGAATAATATGAAGTATTTTGCCGTTTGTCTGTACGATGAAAGGAAAAATCATTCCTTAAACTCGAAGCGTATCGAGATTTATCATACATTGTAGATTTTGCGCGAGCTTTTATTGAAGTTGAGGTTGAAGGATATCTATATAGCTAGAAGGTAGGAAAATTTGTGGTTTCACTTTTGAAGAATTCTTGAGTATTGTGGACATGGTTTTAATGGACGGGCAATTTAAATTTATTATTTTTTAGGGTCAGTTGGAATATGTACCTTTAGATAAGCGCTATGAGATTTTTTGGGAGCTCCAAAATTCGCCTATCGGTGGCCATCGTGGGGTATCAAAGACGTACAATAGAATTAGACAGAAAAATTATTAGGAAAATTTGAAGGCTGACATTCAATGACGCATTCAGCAATGTTTGAATTGTCAAATAAAAAAATTAGTAAAACTTAAGACTAGACAACCTATGGTTATTGCAGATACCCCGGGAATATCTTTTGATAAATTAGCATTAGATGTCGTCGGACCGTTACCAAAAACCGAGTCCGGTAATGAGTATATCTTAACTTTGCAAGACCAATTTTTCAAATTTTGTGTGGCCATACCGTTGGCCAATACCTCAGCGGCTACTGTAGCTGATATGTTCATCAAAAGATTTATTTGCTATTTCGGAAACTCTCCGGTAGTACTGACTGACCAAGGTTCTAATTTTATGAGTGTTTTAATTAAGCGGATTTCTAAACGATTTAGGATTAAGAAAATAAGAACCACCGCGTACCACCCGCAGGCCAATGGTAGATTAGAACGCTCCCATGCGATGCTAGGAGACTTTTTAAAACAATACACTAACGCGGATGACCACTGGGACCAATGGGTAGACTTGGCCATGCTCAATTATAATTCATGCGTGCAAGAAAGCACCAAATATACACCTTACGAATTAGTATTCGGTCGACTACCGCGACTTCCCTCCGGAGATCCATTACAGAGGCAGATTTATTACCAACCTATAAGGGATACCTTCTTGATTTGATTACAAGATGAAATAGTCTACAAAATATGGCATATGACAACAGTATGGGGGTTTCATATACTACTGACAGGAGGTAAAGAACCAAGGTCATCAATTAGTAATGATCTTTCTTTCCCATCGTTCAAGCTCGGTGCGGGGGTAGATGGTAAGGCTCGTGCACTGGCAATCTCGTGCTCAGACTCAGAAATCTCACTCTCCTCGTATCTCAGACGTTTCTGACCACGAGTCACGCGACGCTTATTGGTGATAAGTGTCTGTATGCCTTCAGATTCTTGGTCATCTTGGGTTTCGGGACGAATAATGGATTTCGCGGGTCTACACTTTTCCTGACTGGTAATTTTCCCCAGTGCCAGAATGGGATTCAAAAATCTCGGAGTTTAACGTTTTACGAGGTTGTCCTCGTTTTTTTACTATTTCAAATTCCGTAAGTGGGGTAGGATTAGCATCGAAGTTCCAATCTTCCTCCTCGTTATTATCAGAAACTTCAGGAGGTCTGCCGACAGTCTCTGCGCAGGACCCGACTATTTTTCTAAGGCAACCGCGTTTTTTCTGAACTAAGGTCTCTCTCAAACCTTCCTGAACTGGGTCTGGAAGATTTATAGGTGAAGGGTCGTTAATATTCATATCAATTGGCTTTCTACCCTGAGAGCGAGTTACGACATTAACTTTCGAAATTCCCGGTAAATTTCTTGATAACGCATCAGCGTTCGAGTTGAGTCTCCCCGGCTTGTAAATTATATCGTAATCGTAGTCAGAGAGTTTAAATCACCACTTCAAAACCCGCATATTTAAATCTGCAGATTTAAATCAAACTAGAGCTTGATGATCAGTAAGAATTGTTATCTTCCAACTGTATACATGAGTTCGTATTTTAACTCCGGCCCGCGCAATACTCTAGACGTGTATGCGATAGGACGATCCTTACCGACAGGGCCTTGCAAAAGAACTTCCCCTATAGTAAACCCTGACGCATCGGTCGTTATATTATAAGGTTCGCACAACTGTGGGAAAGCCAACACGGGGGCCTCACATAAGGCGCTCTTTAGGGTATGAAAAGCCTGATCGGCGTCTTCGTCCCATTTGAACGAAACGTCTTTTTGCAAGAGTTTTGTGAAAGGTTTCGCTATCTTGGCGAAGTCTTTAATGAACCTGTGGTAATAACCGTTAAGACCTAGAAACCGACGTATGTTCTTTATGTTTGTAGGCTGAGGGAGCTCCCTGACAGACAATATTTTCTTGGGGTCGGAGTTCAAGCCCTTCTCACTTAATTCATGTCCTAGATACGACATCTTACGTTTCAAAAACTTACACTTATCAGTTTGAAGTTTCAAACCAGCTTCCCGAAGCCTCTCAAATGTATATGTCAATTTTTCCAAATGCTCTTTCAGGTCTTTAGCAAAAATACAAATATCGTCCATATAACAGAACATTACAGAACCCTGGAGTTCTTTAAAAAGAACATCCATTAAGCACTGCCATGTTGAGGGTGCATTGTTTCAACCAAATGTCATCATAACGAGTTCGTACTTGCCAAACGCGGTACTAAAGGCAGTCTTATGACGATCGTCAGGATGTATCGAGACCTGATGAAATCCCGCAGCAAGGTCAAGCATTGTATAATATTTCGCCCCTCCAATTTGATCAAAAATATCGCTAATATTGGGAATCGGATAACCGTCAGGTTTAGTGATAGAATTTAGATCTCTGAAGTCCAATACGAGTCTAAATCTTTTCAGCAGGACCAGGCTTTTTGGCACGCAGAACACGGGAGTGTTATAATTAGAACTCAAAGGTTGAATTATACCAGCCTTCAAAAGTTCTTGAACTTGCCGATCGATATCTTCTTTCTGAGCAGGTGGGTTACTATAGTGACGTGCATTAACAGATTCGTCGCTAGTAGTGGGTATTCTATGCTGAACATAAACAGTACTCGGTAAATATAGCCCCGGCAAAGGCAAAAGTTCCTCGTTCTCGCTCACTATCTTAATCACGTGCTCTCTCTCATGCTCATCGGGATTCAAATGATCCAACTTAATGTGATTAAGTGGTTTATCGTCAGGGTTTGGACTCACAAGGCCGGGTTTTAATTTGCAAATATGGCTAGTCAAACTTGATGTTATACTCCCGCAGTCTACTCCAAGAGTTTCTTCCAACTCCTGCGCATCCCTAGATACATACGTATGTCGAGTAAGCAGATTAAAACTCAGCTCTTCTGGAATCGTCTCTCCGGGCGAGTCAAGAGATTCTCCTTCTAGGTTCTGATCGCTTGTACTTACACAATGAGAAGAAGGAAGTCGAATTTCAGGAATCAAAGGTTCGAACTTATTCGCAATAGAATAAATGTCAGTTGGAAGCATGGCACTTGAATAAAAAGTCAATTTGTACCTTATTCCATTTATGGTCAAAAGTTTTTTCTTAAAGTTTATCTCACCTTTTGATTCAGTGAAACAATCAGATCCCAGAATTCCTTCCCCTGGGATTAGGAAATCTTGAGGTACAATGTGAAAATCAATGACAGTTTCCAACAAATTAATCTCTCCTGTCCCTATCGTCAATGACCCTTCGGGCCCAATGCCCCGAATTTTAGTCGTCTTGCTACTATCGTATTGTAATGGATTAAAACACAAATTCTTCAATACACTTATTTCGGCACCAGTATCAATCAAAAGATTAATCGTTTCGAAGTCGTATACTTCCACACTCAAATAAGGCAATTTACTAGTGGTGCCTACAGACTTAAGATTAATATTACTATACATATCTCTCCCTCTCGATAAAAGGGGGCCTTACGCTGGAACACACGAAGGGTTTGATCAACGTAACCAATTTTGGCTTGCCCAAAAATGCAAAAATCAACCCCCAAAATACCAGAAGCCGCTGAAGAGAAGTCATCTAGGAAGATGGAGAGATTTAAATGCTCTTCCCCAAGTCTAAACTTGACATCACCCAGACTTTTAATCAAGTTTTCACCTGTACCTTTTATCAAAAATTCGTCGTCTAAATTCACTCCCATCCCCTCGGGAATTCTGCCTCTTTTTATCAAGCTAATCTTTGACCCTGTGTCGATCATAAACATAAATGATCTATCACCGTGTAGTTTTAGCTTTGTATAAGGTACATATTCGACGGTTTCTTTCGGGAGCAGTTGCAGTAATAACTCGTTTAACGTCTCCTCCGTCGCGTGATTCATCGAGCGCGTTTTCTGCGGCAGGGTTTCCCGGGGCACGCTTACCTTCGGGCTGCCGTTCAAGTTTTTTGAGTTATTAAATAGGCGCTTTCTACATTCAGATATAACCTGTCCAGGTTTTTAGCAGTAATTGAAAGTCTGAACTTGAGCAGGCTCACTCTGAGTACTGCGTTCTTTGTTTTTTGCAGCATAACAATCGCGGGCAACGTGTCCAGGTTTAAGTTCATATTTGGCAAGCGACCTTGTCGCATTTCGTTTAGCATAATTGATAAATTTCAATGGTGTCGCATTGTCTGGCCGTGTGACCATTCTGATCGTACAACTGACAACGAGGCTGATTGGTCTTAGTGTTAGGGGTGGGCTTCCCATCCATTTGTTTTTTAAAACATTTTTCAACCGTATGGTTGGTCATTTGACAATATTCGCAATTAAGTTTTGGTTTAGCTCTGGAAGATTCAGGCTGCGTGGCCATGACTTTTTTAGTTTTAGCTGGAGGGGTTTATTCTCGACGCAACAATTCCCTAGCTGCCAGCTCTTTTTGGCCACGGCGTGGCTTGAACCAAATTAGTGACATTATCCTGATTGATAACTTTACTCTCACTTACTTTCTGGGTGTAAGCCTCTCTTAAAGCAGTCTTTAATATTCGCTGTGACAGACGCCTTAAAGTCTTCGGTCACGTCCGCCATCGTCGCGGTTCTCTCCGCTTCTATCACCCGAGTCCCAATACTGCGCACGCGATTCGCGAAAGCCGAAACACTTTCATCATCGCGTTGATACTGTCGCCCCAATTCTCCCAAAAGTCGGGGTACCGATTGAGAAAGGATAAAGATTTACTTAAGATAATTTCCCTAATTTTTGATCGTATCAAAAGTTTCATCACCTATGGCTCTCTTGGCTTCCCTTTTTATTTTCAATCGAAGAAACTTCACCAAGGTAGCTTCGTCGTTACCAGCAGCCATTGATTTAGCGTCCCTGCACCTTTCTAAAAAGTCCTTCAAGGGGATATTTGACCCGTTGAATTCAGCTATAGCGACCAATGCATCACGCAAGGTAACTGAACTGACATCTCGATGATCGATGGTTCACTGACAGCCGATTCAGATTCACTAGGAGATTGTTCGGTGTAATCAGTATTGCTGGTTAAACCCGTATCGTCGCGGTTTATTTTTCATCAGCCATCGGCGTGCTTGGGACATGAGCCGTATCTTCCAACGAAAAAGGTGATATAACTATTCTAGGGTGGGGTCCTGGAAATCCAAGGCCAGTAACTGTCTGATCGATTGGTGTTCTGGGTAGTTCAATATTCGGCTTAATTCCGTAGATTGGGTCGGAAAAAGGATTGAGTTCCTCGATCTCTTGCTTCTTCTGAGGATCGTTTTTAGCCTAAATACGGGTTATGCTTGATTCAAGGGATTTCCTGTCCATACTCATAATAATCAAGAACAAACTCAACCAATGATGAAAACCGAGCGAAAACGAAACTTGAACTATAAGTTAATCCTTGCAGTATCAACCTAGATTGGAAAAATAATCGACTCACAACCATAAAAAATTCCAACACGCGATTGAGTTTGAGGTTACAACCCTCTCAACTTGGATCAAATCCTCCAACGCAGTTACCCGCTCTAACAATGTCAAAATCAACCCACTACGCTGGTAACCCACCCTTTGTAACTTTCGAAACTCAATCTGTAAGGCTGAAAATGTCTCAAGTTTCTCCTCCAAACTGACAATTCTATTCATCAAATGGTCCTCGACTTTATATATCTCAAACAGGCAACCTTTCTATTCTATATCATTCAACATCTCGAAAAATCATAACTTCTTAAACTAGGTTGCTCGTTTCAGTCACTTTGGAATGATTTCCACATTAATAATTTAATTGGTACTTCCAGCTAACATCATCAATCAATACATTATATTAAAAAAAATCGCTAATTGAATTACAAAATTGAATTAATCATAAAAGAACACGAAAAATATCACACAAAGAAAGCAAAAATTATTAAAATTAAGTATAAAATAAATCAAAATGAAAGTTATAAAATCTGAACAAAAATTACTTTTATCAGTTTAGAGGAGAAAGAGAAAGCAGAAAAAAAACTAGACACAAAAAAAAAAAATCCATCGCTTTTAACAAAAGAAATCTATAACTACCCAAACCAGTGTAACGGGGTATTTCTTGATAAAAGGGCCTCCCTTAAATAACCAAGAGAGTTTCCCGGGCCCTCCGGTTACAAGGAAATTCTTTCCAAAAATAATACGGGGAAACGCCACGTGGTCGGCTTCTGCTACGCGAGAAAGCGGCATGGTTATCACCTGGGAAAGTAAACAAACAAATTAATTATTTCACGGTTTCCCAGGTGACCTGACACTGCCAGGTAAGGAAAATAATTTACGAAGGATTCACTCCCTCGCAACTCCCCCCTGCCAAATCGAAACATACCCGTTATGTTTCGCCTTACAAAACACCTGGCAATGTCCAGTCACCTCTGGAAACCACAAAGAACAAGATTGGTGGTATACTCACTGCTCAGTCTATCCAATTTTCCTCGCAATGGTCTACTCGTATATAGTTTGTCAGTCTACAAATTGTCTACAAAAAAAAAAATATAACAACAACAAAAAATACCGAAACAACAAAAAAAAATAAAAAAAAATAATAATATAAGTCTACAAAAAAAATTTTTTATCCGAGTCGCCGACGCTTCAGTCGCTCGTTCTCCCGCCAGACCTGACGAATAATCTCGGGTCTGACATCGTCCGGGAGCCGTTGAGCCATGAGCAATATCTCCATGGCACTCAATACTCTGGGCTCAACCGGATTCATCGGCTCTAGGCGACGCCAGACCGAAGCGCCGACAAGGTCGGCCAGAGAAGGAGCGACCGGAACCTCGACGACCTTCACAAGCTCGTCCCTGTTGCCGTCTCGGGCACGGAGGTCGCGGGAGCGACCGGACTCGAACCTTGAACGGTACGCTTGACGGCCCCCCGCCCCACGGGAACCCGGGGTTGCTCGTCCGTCATCGTCGTGGTCGTCGGGGTCTCGTCTACGGTAGGTAGGGTCGCTGGGGAAGGAGCGCGAGGTGAAGAGTGGCGGGGAGAAGGGTAGGACCCCCCCGAGACGTAATCGTCTAGTGTGAGGTGTCGCCGGGGGTTGTTTTTCCTTTTCTTCTTCTTCTTCCTTCGCGGCGCCGTCTCTTCCGCCTCTCGTTGTGCCTCCTCCCTCAGGTCGTCCTCGTAACCTGCCGGGTAGATATTGAGGCCCGCGTAGGCCATCGGGACTCCATTGGTCACCGTCGGTGAGACAGTGGCCTGGTGTGGGATCTCGTCCCAAGGAATTCCGCCGCTCGTAAGCCACGAGCTATTCCTCGGCAGCGCGGCTCTCGGCTAACGGGTCGAAACCCCAACCCGTTTCAGCGACCACCTCGTCTACGACCTGCCACGGTTCTTGATCCTCCTTCTGTAGAAGTAGAACCTCCACCCCATGGAGGGCTTCGTTAAACGACGAAGCCTCCCTGCTCTCGTCCAAGGAGAGGGGGCCGAGGTCCACTGGCAGGTCACCTGGCGGGGCAATCACCGTTGGTGTTGGGGTTTCTTCACCCTCGGGGGCCTGGCGCATCTCCGCCAGTAAGGAGGCCAAACACTCTTCGGCCACGAGCTCGTCCAACATGTCGTGGTAGTTGTCCTCCGCGAACATGTTGGAGAGCTCCTCTGGCCAGTCGTCCGGTGAGCTGACTGCTTCCGCCATCCTGTGAACAAGTTTTACAACCAACAAAATAAGAATAAGTCTACAATTCATTTTGATTCTTACCTTCCCCGGACTACACAGGACAACACAGTCTACTACTTTACGGACTTTACGTCGACCTGATATCC
This sequence comes from Encarsia formosa, assembly GCA_038277355.1. Classification (NCBI taxonomy): domain Eukaryota; kingdom Metazoa; phylum Arthropoda; class Insecta; order Hymenoptera; family Aphelinidae; genus Encarsia; species Encarsia formosa. The sequence continues at coordinate 43,510,689 of CM076187.1, forward strand.
CTAACCTAAAAATAAAATAAAAGAAAATAATACCCAGACGACACAAGGTTAGTCTACACATACCTGAAAGAAAAAAGAAAACACAAGTATACCTGCGACTCGCAGGATCTATGGGAATTTGGAAGTACGCCTGTCTTAAGTCTATCTTACATATATACCTGGCTTTCCGCAAATTGTCTAACACCGTGTCTACACTGGGTAAGGCATACGCGTCCTTGCGAGATACCTTATTTACTCCTTCTGTCAGCTCTATCCGATGCTGCATGAGGGTAGTGAAACCCTGAAATTCTTCCGGCAGAGGCAAAATTTTCTTGGCTAGATCTTTTATCTGTCGTTTCTCTTCCGGTGTTTCCTTCACCTCTGCACATTCTGCTATTAGAGTTTCACCACTCTCTCCATCAGCCCTCGTGAATTTGTGACAAATTCCACTAGAACCACTCTTCCATGTACCAGCCGCGTAATCACAACGATTCTCAAAGGCTTGAATGAAATCTTGGCCCAAGATGATGTCATTGGTGATACCTTTCACTGCTCTAGGTGAAATTTTCTCTATCCTGCCATCTATATTTATCTTCAGATCTAACTGACCCAACACTGTGAGGTAGTCATTACCCACCTGTTTGAGACTTGTAGCGCAAGGTTTTAGTTTAGCTTGAAAATGCTCGGCTACTGACTCCCCCACAATAGACACCGTGGCACCAGTGTCGTGTAAGGCTTGGAATGGTTTCCCATCCAACAAGACCTTGAAGAAAAACCTGTTATCTCTCACTAAACCACTTACTTCATCGTCTACTTCCTCAACTGGGCTTCGCACAGTTCCACCCCCCCCCCCCCCTTGACGTGAACTAGTCTGAAAACCTTCAGCTTGTTCACTCACACTTTCAGTAGGGGTTTTGTAAAACCTTCGATTCGGAGACCAGTCGATTTGTTCCACAAATTTCTGCATTGCAACATTTATCTGTGTTAGTTGCTCATCACTTATATTATCCCCACTTGCCAACCTTTCAATTATCTGTCCTATCTCTTCCCCATTAACCTCTATATCACCTTCCCTCCCCATTTCCACAATTTCCACCTCACCCCTTTGTCTACTTTCAACGCCGATATCACCACTAATTTCACCAGCTTTTTCACCGGTAGTTACTTTTGTCTTGTCTACTTTTTCGCTAATACTTTCGTTTACCTCCCTGTATACGATTTCTGTAGGAATTTCACAAAACTTTTCACTTGTAGTTACTCCTGACCTCGTTACTCTACTGCTAATACTCATGTCTACACCCTTGTCTACATTTTCTTTGGCATTTTCACAGGTCCTTTCACTTTTGGCTACTCCTGCTTCTGCTACTTTATTACCATGGTTATTCTCTTTGTGCGTTGGTGTTATTTGTTCCTCGCTCAAATGTACCCCACTTTTATTTTTAGGAATTGCTCCTGTTTTCCTGGTCTTAAAATCATTTACCACTCTCCACACATCCCATTTTTAACTCTCGTCACTCTGACTTCCTGTCTCCCTAAACTCCTCTACCTCCTCACTTTCCTCCTAATCCGTCCAATCTTCTTCCCACATCTCATCCACCTGTTGTTCCACACCCATCTCCCTGTTGACTTTATCATTGTTGTCTACCGTCATTGTGGCCCTTGTTTGTTGTTTGGGAGTGTTGGGCCACCCTACGCTCCCGCCTTGGCGTTTCCCAGCAAGGCTAACAACTTTGAACAGTTTGCACAGTTTCTCACTGTAACACCCTTTGCTCCACAAACTTGACAACTTGTTTCTTGGGCATTCAATGGGCAACTTTTTGCAAAATGTCCAGTTTGTCTGCATTTATAGCAGCATAGATCTGGGCATTCCCAAATCCGATGACCAGGTCCACCACAACTACGACAGTTGCCCATTGGTCTACCTTCATTTTGTTGTTGTCGAGATTGTTGATGTTGGGTTTGTCTATTATCTCGTTCTAATTGTTGTCTAGCTTGCTGGGGTTGTTGATTTATATGTTGTGAATTTTGTTGTGTCTATATTTGAGGTCCTAGTTGTGGTGGCCTCATTTGTTGTTGTCTATTTTCGTTTTGTTGGTTATACCGGTTGTTACTTAACTGGTTATTTTGTACCTGAATACCTGCCACTTCATTCTTCTGACTTTGAGTCGGACTGTCTATGCTTTTTCTCTTCTTATCTTTCTTTTTCGCATTCTTTCCTTCGCCACTAACCATCGCCACTTCATTTACTGCAGCCACTTTGCTTTTTGTGCTTGTAAATGCCGCTATAGGTATTCTGCATTTGTCTTTGGTTGGTGGTCCTACAAATCTGTTACAATCCTCTCTCTGTCTCTCATATTTTCTTCCGTAGTGTTCCAAATCGTCTACCGTCTCTACCCTTTTGTTGTCCAAGTACCATTTGTATTCAGGTTGCAACCCTCTTCTTATTATCTCTATCTGTTCGTCCTTCCAGAGGACGTTTTAAGTATTTAAATAGGACGCCCAGACAAGTGATGTAATTTGAGATCGTTTTTCCTTTGCCTTGAGTCCTATTCCTTATTTCATCCATAACCTCATACTGTGAGTATTGGCCAATAAAGTTCCTCTGGAACGACTTTTTAAACTCATGCCACGTTTCAATCTTCAAAATCGCCGTATCGTACCACCTTAACGCACGATCTTCCATTACACTCGCTACTGCGTTTATTATTTGAGTGTCCAACATGTTACTATTTCGTCTACACCTGTCTAGCTTGTTCAGGAATTGTTCTGGGTTTTCTTTTCCCTCATCCCCTGAGAAATTTAAATTACAATCTTTTAAGATTCTCACACAATTGATATTGCCAGACTGTGTATACCCGTGTCTACGATGTCTTACTGGTGATCGGCTGTCTGATGATGAAATACTGCGATTTCGTCTTGAGACATGTCTATACTCTCTCGAACCGGATCTACTACGATAATTTCGTCTACGTCTACTATTTTCTCTATCACATCTATGGCCTCGGATCCACGACCCATGATGACGTTCCTCCGAATAAGAAAACGATCGATGCCGATGGCCTCGTAGTCTACTATTGACTCTTCTATGACTCCTTTCTCGTGACGATGAATCCCTTCTCTTACGAGACGGGGATCCGTGACGATTGTGTCGAGTTATGGAAGTTCGTAGTTTACTACCATGTGAATGTCCATGATGTAGTTCTTTGGACCTCGATCTTCGATCTCTTCTTTCTAGAGAACTGTGATCGAGTTCCCGAGATTTAATGTTGACGTGACGTCTTTCCCGTGATGTAGATTTATATCTCTTATGACCAGGTGTAGATTTGTAGTGGTTCTCCCTAGAGGAGGATCTATAACGTTCTTCACGACGACGAGATGACTCATTCTTTTTACTGTAATGAACCTTATTACTCCTACGCTGTCTAGTTATCTCATCATCGTTTGTATCGATACCACTACTTGTGTATTGTCTGTTTTGTTTTCTTTCATTGCCCAGTTTTTTCATTACTTCCTGTCTTCCTTCTACTTTTCCATTTCTAGTACTTCTCTTTACTAGCCGTTTTCTTCGTTTCTCTATCCTACTATCACCTGAATCTCCACTCTCATAATTCTCTTCTCTTTTTCGGTCCATTGATCTTTCTATATGTCTACTCGTGTCTACTTCTTGTTTTCTCAGACGTAAGTCTAATTGACTGTTTTCCCCTGCCGAGTGAACACCATGTAAAGGAGACATCATCAAGTTTTCCATTTCCAGACGTGGTTGAATTATGGTTTTTCTCAAACCCATCTCACTTTTTTTCTTGCTTGTGCCATCGTTCTCTGGATTTGAATAACTTGTCTTTGATTCTTGTTCTTCATTGTTAGGTGTCTTATTCACTACTGACTGTTCCTGTGTCCTCACTACATACATTTTCCTTTCTTTCTTTCCTTTTACTGTTTACAATTAATCTTGAATCTGAGAAACAATAAAAAAAAATATTTTATGTCTACACTCAATCTTGAACCTGAAAAGAGAAAAAAAAAATTCACCGTCTACTATACTCTTGAACTCGAAAGAAAATTTCACTGTTTAACCTACTCTTGAACCTGAAAAGAAATTGTCACTATTTTTAATTCTCTTCAACCACAAAAAAAATTCACTGTCTACACTACTCTTGAACCTGAAAATAAATTTTCACTGACTCTAATTTTCTTTATTCACAAAAAAAAAATTTTTTCTACAATGTTCTTGAACCTGAAAGAAAATTTTCACTAACTCTAATTTTCTTTATTCATCAAAAAAAAATTACTGTCTACAATGTTCTTGAACCTTTGCTTTTCAGTAGCTGTTATTTTTATTTTATAAACTCTTCTCTCTTGTACTACAAATAAATCTTCCTAAAACCTGGTAAAATCCAAAAAATAAAATAAAAATTTCAGTTGGATACTAGCCAACAATTAAATTTTAATATTGGTTGGACACTAGCCAACAATTAAATATCATATTTGCCACAGATATTCCCAAATATCCCCAAATATCCTTCACCAATTGTTAATTTCCATAAATCAACACTCATCCGTTCAAAGTTCAACCTTTCGAAATTTTCCTATGTACCACCCTGGAAAATTCTACTAAGTCCAACTGCCGCGAAAGAACAAAAAATTCTAACTACTATCACCGAAAAATTTTCTAAGTCCAACTTTCCGAAATTTTCATATGTCCCACCTTGGAAAATTCTACTAAGTCCAACTTCCGCGAAAGAAAAAAAAAATTCTAATTTCTATCACCGAAAAATTTCCTAAGTCCAACTTTTCGAAATTTTTCAATGTTCCACCTATGAAAAATTCTACTAAGTCCAACTGCTAAAAAAAATATCTAAGTTCTCTCGCCGAAAATTTTTCTAAGTTCAACCCTTCCGAAATTATTCTAAGTCCCTTTGTTCTTGAAAAAAAAAACAAAAACACTCTTAGTCAAAACCAAAACAATATAAAAAATGCAATAACCGAAAAAAAAATAAAATATTTCCTCTCTCCTCACCAACCCTCCGTGGATTAATTTAAAAAAAAAAAAAAATTAACAAAAAATTATGTTTGGGCGCCATTTGTAACGGGGTATTTCTTGAGAAAAGGGCCTCCCTTAAATAATCAAGAGAGTTTACCGGGCCCTCCCGTTACAAGGAAATTCTTTCCAAAAATAATACGGGGAAACACTCCTTAATCTGGGGTCAGGGTTTCCACGGAGAGAAAACCTGCGGGAATGGTTGGTGAGCTAGAGAGAGAAGAAATAAATTATTACAAAAATTTTAGGTTAAATTCATTTTATTCTTGTCTACGGAAAATCAAGTCTACAATTACAAACAAATTTAATTTGAGAACAAAGGAATATAATTGAAAATTTTGTCTACAAAATGGCGGGATGCCACGTAAAGGAAAATCGCATTTATTTATTGTTTAAGTGTACGCGAATAAATTTTTATTTATAAAAACCGCAACAAAAAAAAACAACAAAAAAAACATGCTTTTCCAACTTTCCAATAAATAATATAGAAAACCTTACTTTTACCCAAAATTCCTATTTCCAAAGTGGCCACTTCAATTACTCTCTCTTTTTTTTTTTTTTTTGCTTTCCAACTCTCAATGTGCAGTGGATTAATCCAAGTTTTTTTTTTTATTATCTGGTATCAGCCTAGCTGTAAATAAAAAAAAATGTCTACAACTCAAAAAAAAAAAAAAAAGAAAAACTCTTAAAACAAGTCTACGGAAAGAAGAACTTAGAAATTTTTAAATCACACTCTCGAAAACACTACCTCACACTGTGGCTACTGAGAACAGAGTGACGCTCCCCGCGTCTCTCTGACTTGACTTCTTTCTTCACCATCCCCTCCAAACACTCTCCGCCAATCAACACAAATTAATCTAATTAAGCCTCATTCATATTCGAGGAACAGTCATTTGTCCACCAATCAGACACATTCACGCCACAACACCCAATCACGCTCCCGTCTACAATCTTCCGGTGGCGATCGCCACGCCACCTATAGTACGTGCGAAAATCCAAAATAAAGAATAAAAATAATGCACACGAGGCACTCACTGCGTTAACCTATTCCTCGCGCTCATACTCTCTCTCTCGCTCTCCCCCATACGCACACATTGTTCGCGCAACGTACACAATACAAAAAAAAAAAAATCTCACTCACGCCCATGTCTACTGTGGTGAGCGTGCGCGCACGCGCTTGGTGACGCAGTTGCGTCGTCTGCCGACACGCGCCGCGCACCTCCTCCGTCGCCGAAAACTCCCCGACGGAGAATCGGAACCCGTGTGTGGTGTATGTGTGTGTACGTGCGCGCCCTGGGCCGGGAGAGCCTTCCCGGGTGGTGAACATGTGTGTGTGTATGTGTCGTGCGCGCGCAGTGTGCTCGTGTTGCTACAGCAGCGTTCAGCCGACGGCGACCGTCGCCGAGTGGTCGGCTTCTGCTACGCGAGAAAGCGGCATGGTTATCACCTGGGAAAGTAAACAAACAAATTAATTATTTCACGGTTTCCCAGGTGACCTGACACTGCCAGGTAAGAAAAATAATTTACGAGGGATTCGCTCCCTCGCACCATACAAACTAAATTATCGAGCATCAAACTAAGTAATCCCACCAGACAAGATTTCACGGGAATTAATTCACTCTGGGCGACAGTGATCACCATGAGTCGGTCGGGGTGATTTTGCTGTCCTAAGGAAAATTGCTGTTGCGAATTGGACATCCGAACGATTAAAAAAAAAAAACTATACCAACCGGTGGGGGTCAAAGTTTTCTAAAAATTCTTTGCTAAACTTTGTTTCTGCTAAAAATTTTTTTGCTAAAATTTTATTTTGCTAAAATAATTTTTCTAAAAAATGTTTTCTAAAATGTTTTAGAAAATGATTTCTAAAATGTTTTCGCAAATGGTTTCGAATTTGTTGTTCGAGCGGCTGCTTTCTAAAATTTTTTCGCAAATGGTTTCGATTCAGTATGTGTTTTTACCCTCTATTCTGAAAAAAAAATTTGATTACAGCTTAAAATAACGCAAAATTGCGCAAAAACAATGATTTTTAAACTATAAAAAAAATTTGTTATTTTGTTGTGGTTTGAACAATTCTTCATAAATCGACTTGAAAATTTTTTTCTTTAAACTTAATCATAATAGAAATACGAGGAAAAAAAAATTATGATGCTGGACATTTGTAAATTTTTTTAAAAATTCATTGAAAACGATAAAATCGTCGAAAATAGCTTTTTTTTATAAAATAACTTTTTGAACTAAAACTTGAGATAAAATGAATTTAAATGATAAATAAGGTAAGCACATCGTTATTTCTTTGATACTCATAATATTTTGAAACAATATTTGAAATTCTTTCATCTTTTTTTCTTCGTTTTGGATCTTGACCTTTTCGTACTTTTTGACCGAGCTGTAGTTGCCTCAAGATGATCTCTGAATCAGCTTGTTCCTTTTTTAGTTCTACAAGAAACGAGTAAAACCTAGAGGGTCTTTCCCCATGACGACCTGCAACCGATTGTGCCACCCTTCTGAAATATTATTTGTGCGAGCAGTACCTTGAACGACTGAATGGTAATGACTCCACAATGTTGGACAATAACGAGGAGGAATTACTCTCGGTTGACGCCCTCGTCCACGTGCCCTCGAAGCTTGTCGACTGTCTAGAACATAAGTTTTACCAAAGTATTCATACACTCCATTCAAAGCTTCCGGAATTTCCTCCTGAATATTTTTGAACTGCTCCGCGACATCTTCGGGTGGTAAAAAAGAAAATGCGACTAGCAGACGGGTTGCATCTCGAATGCTAGGCTCTTCAGGATCAGCATACATTTCTTGCAAACCTTCATGTTGTACATGGCGATAAACACTCTGACCCAGGTGAAACAAACAGCATCGGACTTTTTTCGGGCCAAACTCTGCTTGAGCTGCATTAATGATGCCTAACTCGAAGTCACTCATAACGATTGACGGTACCTTTATGTTGATATTTAACTCTTACGAACGTTGAGTGACAATGTTAAACACTTTTTTATACACAACCTCCCTCTTGTTTTCCAACAGCGCGTAAACGAAAGGAACGCCGATTGTTTGAGGTCCCCTCGGAGTTATCTGAGTTAATGCGCCCATGATTGCAAATAATTGAAAAAAGATAGAAGGCGCGCACTTAAATGTACCGTCAACAAACCAAACGTCGCTCTTGTATAGATTTCGTAAGTTTTCCGCAGTTGCATAAATAAGTATTCTTCCGCATTCGTCATAATCTGCTTCCAGTGAATCATAGAGCAAAAAATTTTCCCCGGAAATCATCGATATGAACTGGATTGGATGGTATGTTTTGCAATTTTACTCGTCCAACATCTCTACTCAAATTCAATCGTTCAGGTAACTGTACTAAAACACCTACGAATTAAGAACATGTATATAGAAACTATCTAGAAGATGTAGTTACGGTTTATTAAGATAAAGCTTACGGTCGGGAAGACCTCTGAGTTCAGTTCGAACTATTCGGCTTGGCGGTGCTTCCGGATGCTCCGTAGCCTTCCGTTTCATTGCATTCACTATCTTTTCAGCTTGCACCTCCTGCGGATCAGGAGCGTGTCCATCATGATCCGTTACTTTGCCTTTCTTGATGAACAAATTATTGGCATCTCCGGTGGTTACAAGACGAGCGCCGCATTCGTTACGGCACTTCCAGTAAGCAGTTGCACCAATTTTCCCCCCGTGTTTGTAATATAAAAAACCACCGAGATGCAATAAGAAAGTGTCGCGTTTACTTTTTAATTTAATCAACTCGGCCATTTTATTAAATTATTTGTAACGATTTTGATTTGTAAATTTGGAACTAAAAATTTGGTTGTAACCTTAAATTTTGCTTTTCAAACAATGTGAAAACAGCCGCTCGAACAACAAATTCGAAACCATTTGCGAAAAAATTTTAGAAAGCAGCCGCTCGAACAACAAATTCGAAACCATTTGCGAAAAAATTTTAGAAATCATTTTCTAAAACATTTTAGAAAACATTTTTTTAGAAAAATTATTTTAGCAAAAAAAATTTTAGCAAAAAAATTTTTAGCAGAAACAAAGTTTAGCAAAGAATTTTTAGCCAACTTTGACCCCCACCTTGTAATTTCATCCAAAATTACAAACGAAAATTTTATTAACTGTTTGATACCCAATTTGTAGATAGGATTTATTTCTATTTTTTCAATCTATCTGTCAAAACTTTTTTTAGAAGTCAGGTATGTCAGGGATCTGAAACTTTACTTATTAAGTTAGACTTTACTTATTATGTACACATTTTCTATTAAAAAATATTCTGAGTTTTGAAGACCAAAGCAAGTCTCAAAAAATATAGTAGGAATAACATTATTATACTGTGACTCGATGTTATGAAGTATGACGGTAAAGCTTCCTATTTGTTTTATTATTTCTTTGTGTTGAAAAATTTCGAGTTGATATTCAGTTTGAATATAATGTAAAATTAAAGTAATTAAGTTTTTATTAAAATAATTTTTTTTTTGTCATTCAAGTATTGTTTTTCTTAAAATTGTTTTAATTCAATTTTTTTGCCAAAAAAAAAAGATTAACTATAGAAATACCCAGTGGCATTCCTAGTTTATATTTTTATTTAAAAAGAGTTCATTTTTTTCAGATCACTTTTATAACAAATTTTTTTTTAAACTTTAAAATTTTTACACATAACAAAGCTTAGATAAAAGAAAATAATATTCTATCAGTTTTTATTAAACTAAAGAAGTTTGTGATAATGAGATTGTAAAAGACGTTGAGTCCGATGAGGAGTGAGAAGCGTTAAATGATGATTTTTCCAACTCGGAATCTAAAGTTTTTCCTTCAGATAAGTTCCATGAAGAAGAGTCTGTATCTCCATATTTGAGAGTCTCTAAAAACATAAAAAATGAGATTTAAAAAAAAATGAATATAGAACACACATAAAATATTTTTGTACAATGTTGTGATAATAAAAAACTTGCACTAGTTTTATATACTTATTACTTATGTAATGTCCAGGAATATCTATAATAGAAAAAAAGGGTACCAGTTGGAGACTAGTTTTAATTGCTTTTTTATTTCATAGCAGCACTTGACAGTCTAATTGATTAAAAGCAAAGAGATTGGAAAGTCACCCAAGGACTGAGGAGTCGGGACCTTGTTGAGAGTTATTATGATCGATTGCCTCCATTGATCAGGAAAGGTTAAGGTTGCCAAAGATTTGTTAAAAATGTGCTGTATAAAAAGGCCTATGGAGGGAAGGGTGGATTCAATAAGACTCTGCTGAAGTCGATTAATACCCACAGCTTGTGAGTTCAACTGGCTGATAGCCACTGCAATGTTATCAAGTGAGACATCCGTGAATTAAAGTGTGGCTGTCTCAATCTGTTCATGTGAAAAGTCACAGGCAAGTCTACATTTATACAATTCAGTCATCAGTTCAGAATGTTTGTAGCGACTGTAGAGTCAGTGTCGTTCTTAAGGAAAGGATCTATCATAGTAAGTGAACCAGGGATTGTGTCACTACCAGGCCGTTAGCTCGTTAACCAGCTCCGAAACAAAATAGAAGCTCGTCCACGAGCTGTTGTATATGGAGAGAAGGTTTAACTTTACAACACAGCGCCCTATGCATTGGGAAAAAAGAAGCAGTACGAACTCGGATTAGAGGTGCATGTACTGGATTTTCGGGTGCACGCACCTCAAATTCGAGTCCACGCCGCAAGCGCAAGATTTCTTTCTGCTACAGTGAGATAGTATAGTGCAAATTGATACGGATCAATATTAATTAGCCAGTCATAGTTTCAATTGTGTTCAAAAATGGTAGTGCAGTAAAAAATAAGGGGAATATTTAAATGCACGGAAAAAAAAAGATTTTGACGGGAAAAAAATTAATTTCCACGGGAGAAAAAATTTTAAGGCACTGAGCTGATTAGCTGTACATACGATGCTTATTCAGCTCTACACTAGTTACCCCGCCCACTAAAGTACCTTAATGACAGTAACGTCGGCAGACGAATGACTTCAGTTTGAACTAAGACAATGGTTTTACAGTTTGTTTTCTGTGGTTTTCTATTTGCAATTGCTACCGAGCAACGAACATTTTTTCATGATTCTTCTGAAGACGAAAGCTTGTCCGAAGAAGATGAGGCGATTGAACCAGTTAATGAACGCAGAAGAATAACACGAAAATGGCGTGAATATCGAACATTTTCATCTGCAGCAGAAGCTGAAGAAGCAGTCGAAGTATGGAAAGTATTATAATTATAAAATTATTATAAAAATATGGAAAAAAACTTTTATAAACTCTTCAGTGACCGGAAAGCAAGTAGAGTTTCGATGCACAGAAGGAAAGTATAGAGAATCCAAACGTGGTGTAATGAGCGAATTCAAATTCCTCAGGACAAATACGAGTCTTGTGTCAAAAGCATTAATAATCTAGCTTTTGGGTTTAATATTCAATTATCAATTATAATGTATCATTTATATGTTTAAAAAAACTATTACTGCTCTTATAAAAATGTTAGAATAAATAAACAATAAACAATTTTCAGTATCAAAGTTTTCCCGTTCAAAAAATATATATTTGCCTTTTCTCAACTTTTTTCCGTTTAAAATATATTTTTTAGTCGTTTAATGTATTTTTTTCCCGTTTAATGAATTTAATTCCCGTTTAATAACTTTATTTCCTGCTCAATCACTTTTTTTCTCGTGAATTTGTATAACCTTTCTTTTTCCCGTGCAATAAATCATACCCATTGTAATTGAATTGATTTATCTCACACAGAGAGGAAAGACCGTGGGATCCGAAAAATTACTCGACGGTGTGTATATATATACACACATACCTATAAATATTAATCTAAATATTATATTATTAAGAGGACCTATCAGTTGCAACGGGGAGATTGGGAGCTTGAGCACAGGCTCCCGACATCCGTTCTCTTCGTCCGCTGGGCTCCGAGCGGATCGTTGCGATCGGCCGGAGCCAAACCCGAGCATGCAGCGAGACGAGGAGAGAGAATGCCAGGAATTTTATTCCCTCCCCTCCCCTCCCCTACTCAGCTGAGTGGCGCTGGCGGCGAACGCCAGCGACTATTTCAGTCCTTTGTGTACTCTCTTGGGGTAATCAAAATTGGATCAGTGATTCAAGTTTATTATTAAAAATTTAGCTTAAAAATGGATGATTCGCGAGTCATTCAAATAGAGTCCAAGGTGGGCGTAAGAAATATGATTGTTAAAAATAATCAAATAACTATTTACGACATTGAAAAAAATTTCGGGGTTGGAATTCTAACCTACAGGATAGATAACGACATTTATCTCTTGAATTCGGATGAAACCTTTATTTATCTTAGTTCGAATGTAAACGAGTACATTTTTAACTCTACAGGTAATCAACACATATAAAAATAAATACATTGATTTCTTTTATTTATTTTCGAAATTTTGTAATTCTAAAGCTTGCACTGAAAAATCCCAGAAAAAGTCTGTAGTTTCAACGACTAAATTGGTTCCCGAGGATAGAAAACGTTTATCACAGATATTATCTAAGTTTCAAAATGAAAAAGTTGAAAAAGAAAAATCAAAGGTATGTAATTAGAATTAAAAACTACTTAATTATAACCTTACTAATCAAATCAGTTAATTTAACATAAAATATTTTTATTGTAGCATACACAAGCTAAAATAGAAAATAAGAAACAAAAACTACAAAAAGAAAATTCAGATGAAAGTATTCCACAGAAAAAACCAACTATAATCATCAAAAAAACTGCATACATTGCCTATTCATGTACGATGGTTTAACAGAGACATGCAACAGGGTGAATGAAAAAGGACCAGCAACAATTCAGTGTCAATAGAAATGATGACTATACAATAGAGGAACTAATTGACGTGTTTAAGACCAAGTTTATTATTACTCAGTCTTTTTCTGTAACTGACTTTACCAAACACGATATACAAATTGCTTTTACATTAAATAAACCCTTCCTTAATGGGTTTCAAGATGATTTTGGACATCCACTGTCATTGTAGGAATTTGCAAAAAATGCCAGAGACAGCAGCAATGCTTTTAAATTGCTGTTGTTGACAACAAAAATTACTTCAGTGATCAATAATGAAACCAAAAATTCAACAATTCCATCAACATTGTTTCAAATCCCTGCAAGTTTAAATGTACTTACTGGTAAATCAAAACAGTATAATTCATTTAATTTTGATAAAACAAATAACAATGAAAATCCAAGAAGAAGTAAAGAACATAAACTAAAAGAAAAATCATTTTATGAGAGCAGTCGGAAGGAAGAGAAGAAGCTAGAAGAGGTACAATTAGATCATTCAAATATTCAAGAAGCAAGCAAAGTCTCATCTTTCACAAACAGCTCTATCGATGGCAAAGCAGAATCATCAATTGAATTTCCAGATGATACAATGTTAAAATCAAGCACTGTTGTAAAGTTTCTCGAAAAGTTTCATACAAATAAATATTACTTGGAAACAGTTCCATATAGTGATCTGAACGTTCAAATAAATAAGAAGTTGGGTAGAGGAGGTCAAGGTCAAGTGAGACCAGGTAATTTAAGAGGAACTCCGATTGCTGTTAAGTCAATACCCAAAGATGTGTTTGCTCGAAGTGCGTACAGAGAAATTTCATTACTGGCCTTTCTTAGACACCCCAAAATAGTGACCGTCCTAGTGCAAAGTGAAACTGAAGATGAAATTCATATAGCTATGGAACATTTTGAGGGTTGTTCTTTATACGAACTGCTATTTGTGCCTAAAATTAAATCAAAAAATCCTCTGTCAATACATGCAAAAAACAAAATTGTATTGCAAATTACAGAAGCTTTGGCTTACTGTCATGCAATCAAACCACATCCTATCATTCATAGGGACATCAAGCCAAGTAATATTCTTGTTCAGGCAGAATCATCAAACTGCTTGACTAAGGTTTGTGATTTCGGACTTGGTGTATGCAAAGATCTGAGAAAAAGTCTACAATCAACCATCGCTAAAGGAATCATTGGAACCCAAGGCTATATGGCTCCGGAAATAGCTCTGCACCAGCTGCCTGCCACTACATCAAGTGACGTTTGGTCCTACGGTTGCACAGTAGCTGAAGTTTATTCCGAGTCACCTGTCTGGGGAAGCAATGATTACAGTGGTTTGATGAAAATGTGCAAAGGGGAAACACCAGATATTTCTAAAGTTCCTTCAAACTGAAAAGAAAAAATTAAGCTGTGCTTTTCTTACAGTCTATCTCTAAGACCAAGCATGCAAGAAATTCTTAAGTTGTTTGAGAAAAAAAATTAAAATAACTTAAATTGATGTACCAAAGTCTTAAAATTAGTGTAAAGTTTTTATTTTTACTGAAAGTAAAAAAAAATTATTAAGTTTGAGCATGATCTTATTCGATAGATACATTCTAAACTATACTCAGCTGCTAAAAATAATTTTATTAAAATTTAATAGTAAGCATTAGAAGTAATTGAGTGAACTATTTAAAATTGAGTAAATTAAGAATATTGTTTTGAATAGAAAAACCTCATTCACTAAATGTTTTTGTCTGCTATTTTAGTTTTAATTTTTTCAAGTACTTATATTACATTGACATTAGTATATTAGAGACCTTTAATAATTTTTATTTCTAATGTTTATAATTGACAATCTTATGTCTATTGTTTGATATTTTAAAAAAAAGATTCTATGATAATATTTATTACTCAAGTTAAAAAGTTTGCAAGAAAATATAAAAATCAATACTTTTGATGCACAACCAAAGTCTTAAAATTAGTGTAAAGTTTTTATTTTTACTGAAAGTAAAAAAAAAAATTATTAAGTTTAAGCATGATCTTATCGAAAGATACATTCTAAACTGTACTCAGCTGCTAAAAATAATTTTATTAAAATTTAATTGTAATTTTTAAAAGTATAACAAGAATGTGTAAACAGTTGTGATTTGGTTTAAGGCTAGTTCAAAGTAATTTAGTGAATTATATAATAATGAGTAAATTAAGTATTTTGTATTGAGTAGAAAAACCTCATTCTCTAAATGATGTTTCTGCATGCTATTTTAGTTTTAATTTTTTCAACTACTTATATTATGACTAGTTGCCAACATTTTTTCATAATTGTTCTATGATTTCAATGAAAAACCTACATAACAAGTAAAGATTATTTGTTTATTTTTTCAAATAGTGGCTCATGTAAAAAATAAATGTATGCATTTTTTTTTAATATACATTTCAATAAAGTAACAGTTGATATTTAATCTTTTGAGTTTGTTTACTTCACCCAGTATTCCATTTTCGTAATTACTCTCAAACAAAAACTTTTCTCAGTAATACCAAGACCAAAATAAAATATGAAAATTGTTAAGATTAAAATATGTGATTAAAAAATCATTATTTTTATTTTTTACTATTGATATTAAGTATTTACACAAAAATAATGAGGAGAATAAATTGTTTTTAAAATTTAGTATTCTAACGGACATTTATTTAATTTTGTTTAGATTAAAATAGTTGTTGACATTACTAATTTAGGAATGAATAAATCTTATTAAAATTTCTTCAAATTTTATTACTATATTTCAGGTACAGTTTAGTTATCTCTTAATTGAGAAAATTTTATAATTGAAATATAAAAAATGTTAAATTTACAGTTGGTCAATAACTTCATTTAAATTTTGTAATATTATTTGATATAAGTCTAAAGCATCTTCATGAGTAGTGGGCATTTCGGTTCCAGGCATTATTATTTGCACTAACTCCACAAAGTCTGGTAAGCACAGATGAGGTTTGACTGAGTATTCTTGTAAAGCAAGATTAACATTGTCCAGATCTACTGCTTGTCTGCAGTCTATTTTTTCAAACCTTTCAGGCCATGCATACATCTCATTTAGTTTCCCTCTAGGAATATCTCTTCCATATTGCTTGCGAACATGATGCTCATTCCATTCCTTTCTTGTTAGTTCGACATAATTTTTCAATACTTGGCCGAAACAGAACCTCATACACTCAATATATATTTTATTATCTACTTGCAACAAACCATCCATTTCCATGGCTTTGAAGATGTTGCTGTAGGTATCTCCCAGATGCTGCCGAAATTGCCTCCAATAGCTTTCTATCCTCTGATTGTGTGTGCTTTTTCCTTTGATATGGCTGTTTAATCCTGCAAGGTTGTCTTCATGATTCCATCTCAATGCAATTTGCAAATCACCCATGATATATGCTTCGGTTCTTTTCTCAGTACGTAGAATAGTTGGAGTACAATTCAATTTTCTTACCAATTTCAAGTATTGGTTTGATATCACCAATGGGTTATTATTGGTACTTGCTACCTCAAGAGACAGTACCTTTCTTGAGAATCCGTCGATGCACCCATACATAGGAAAGCCATACCTTTTTAACTTATCATGATTGTCCGAGTGCCACAAGAAGTTTGGCCCTGGAACCTTATATAATCTTCTTGTTAGCCGGTACCTACACCTAGCCTCGACACCTTCTGGATCTACAGCTTTCAACATTTTCATAACTGTCCTTTGTTTGACTTTTAGCTTGTAAATTTTCCTGTTTCGCTGTCACATTGCTTTGTACCCTAGGTTACAACCAACATTTCTTACTTCTAAAAAAATTGCTAATAAAATTTGTTCTGTTGGGCTCTCCTCAATGTTCTTTCTCTTCATCCCATATCGTCTAAGAATTCTTAAGAGTGATCTCATGGATAAAGTACATACAAATTTTGTTCGAAGAAGATGTAGTATTGCTACATAACTGTAGTCTTTAAGAAAATATTTTTGTAAAATTCTTATAAATTCATTATTGATTTCGTTATCCATCTAAAAAAAAAAATTGTTGTAAAATTGGCATACATTACAACAGTTTTTATCAAACCAACTCCTACTACATTTAAATCATTTATATAAAATAGATATCAAACAATTTATAAAAGTTTTAATGCTTTCAGTTTATTTACTTTTTTAAATCAACTCAAACTACATCTTCATTTACAATCATATTAAAATCATATTAATTGTGTGAAGTTATAGTTAGAAAATTTATTTATTGTCAGTAGAAGAATTCATAGTAAGTTTGAGAAAACAAATATAATTAGTTAAAACACAAGCACACTATAGTTTTCTTTTAGAAATAAATCAATGGTTAACCTTGTTCATATATTGGTAAGGGAGATGATAGACCAAATTAGTTTGCTTTTGCACAAATAATTAAGTTAAGAATAAATAAAAACCTATGCTCCGATTTACTGTTTACAATGACCTTTAACAACATAACACAACTTAGATAAGATATATAGGTTGTAAGGCAGCACGCGCGTCGAAGGCAGCTCAAGCGTGGTGTACGCAGACGCCGCTGCTTACCATTGGCGCATAGGCTCTTCCGTAAATTTTCCCTCAAGCCTCGACTCAACCGTTGTTGACTCGCCGTTTCAGAAGGTATCGAAATAAATAATTACACTAGATCGTCCCGACTTTTTATTTGTAGTGCTTTTTTCTCCCTCTTTCCTTTTCTTTGTCTTCCCCTTTTCAGGGCGCGGCCGACCGGGGCGATCATCAATCGGACGTTAATTCGCGGGCTACCTTTTCTTGATTTCTTTGTTGTTAGCCTCTCGGGCTTTCGAGTCTCTAGGTCCGTGCTTCGCCCCGCGTCGTGTCATCCGGAGAGGTGAGCCGCCAACGAGCTACGGGTGAGGACGAGAGAGGCGGCTAGACGGCAGCCAGCGGTGAAACGGTGCAGCAGGCCCTTCGCGGGCAGTTCTCCGGCCCCACCTTTTTTCTTTCAGCTGAGCTAGCCAGGACGGGAACAGGGCACGTAGAAATACTGGCCTGTCTCGGGCGGTGGGTTCTATTTTTTCTAGGACCTGTTAGAGTTACCGGACGGAGCTTTGGGGGTTGGCTCGGAGTAGCCTTTGTCTCACGGGTACCACACTGCGTAGCCTGACCAGCAACCTCAGTCTGCAATCCCATTGCTGGATTAAGCACTTACGATGGAAGTAATGTTCCACTTAAAGATTTAATACACATAAAAATGGTGAGGCCAGCATCGGAGAACACCAAAAGAGGAACTAGCTGAGGGCAGTCTTAGGTAGACTAAGGGGACCGGCTAAAGATTGCACATATGGTAAAAATTTAACCTTCGTCAAGGATGTCTGTACTCACCTCAAACAGAGATTCGCCCCAAGAAAGGGGTTTGCCTATTATAACTCATGGTTGCATTCGCTACGATTGAGGCAAGGTTATACAATTGGTAGTTTTCAGGACCAAATCTATATCTTGATCAATTGTGCTCGATCAGCTTTGCTCGAAGAAAAGGGGGACAGGTACGAAGAGGCCATGATGACGCCCTTGGTAAAGGCCGCCGTGGATATTTTCATCCGGGGGCTTCACGTTGACCTGGGTAAGTCTGTGGACTATTCCCAGCCAGCTGCATTGGAGGAGACGTATAAGGAGGCCGTGAGCATGGTACACTGCATACAGGTAAACGTCATCCCCGATGGAAGAGTTCAAGGTGGCAATTGAAGGCATGAAAGATGCGTATACATATGTTGGGTGCAGGAGGGTCTCACCTAAGAGGATTGGACCAAGGAAATGGAAAATCAGGAAGAATTGGCAATGAGCGGGGAAAATTTTGAGCTGTAGATTTCAGAAATTCAAGCCTGTGAAGTCTACTATCAGTACCCTACCAATAGATACCCCACACAACAGCAAACATACAATTCTATCCAGTTGCCATGAAGGAGCACGACTTACGCCCGACCCCACCGTATCAGCAACCTTTAAACTACCAAATGGCTCGCCCCATCAGGGCCGCAAGCCAGCAGCAGGAAATGCCCAGCGTGATGGTACATCAGGGGACAGCCACCTCATCAGTACAGACACTGAAAATTTAAGTCGAATCCATCCGGTCATCCACCTTTCGGACAGTCAGGGACTTATTGAACTCGGAGTCGACCTAGACCCAGGGACCCATGTGAGGGTATACCTCCAAAACGAGCAGCGGCATGTGGTGCTAATGCTCGATATAGGGTCTGCTGTTAATCTGATGAAACTGTCAGCCCTGGACATAGATGCCGAAATCAAAATCGCTGCCACTATACCACTGATGGGAATAGCTGCGCAGGAAGTCTCGATACTCGAAATCATCTGAGTGAACATAGGTAATCAAGAGGTGCTATTTTATGTCGTGTCGGAAGGATTTCCCATCCGATATGATGGAATCTTAGGACGATCTTTTCTTAAGGAAAATGAAGCTGTAATATCTTATTACAAAAATAAGGTTATGCTTAACCAAGATGTTATGAACCCGATATCCTTTATTGATAGCGAAGGATACTCAGTTCTGGGCAAACGGAGAGGGCTAGCCCTCGTCACTGAACAAGTGAAGGGGTATACCAAGCTAACTCGACGGAAGCAAGCACCGATCTTCCGGAGACGAATGCGAGCCTTGACCCCAACCCACCTGGAGCTGAGACGATACTATACCAAAATACGGCTGAGCCAGTTAGCAGACCAACTTCGAAAGGTACACTCAGCTAAGGTGCCATCTGTTAAATGGACAATTATGAAGCGAAACCGCCAAGTGATCAGTGTGAACTTAATTGACAGTGCCATATGCACAGGTTATCTTCCGGAGTTGAGTAACACCAGGTGTATTCATCAGGAGTGCCTTGGTTACCAATGAGGGTGGGAGTTGTAAAGTTTTTGCAGTTCATACAACCGAGGAAGATGTTACTATTACAGTCAACCCTAGCGAACTTATACTATGTGAATACCAAGCGAACTGGTTTGATACCGATTCAAGTTCAAGCGAAGAGTGCGAGCCAGTGGTCGACCCCAATGAACGAGCTAGGGAAGTCATGGAGGTACTGGATATGAGCCTACTTAATGATGAAGAACAAGAGTAAGTGCAATAGATCGCTGAGAGATACCATGATGTCTTTTTACTGCCTAGAGACAAGCTTTTCTGTATGGACAAGGTGGAACACGAGATCATTAAAAAATATGGCATCCCTGTTCATGTGAAACAATACCGCCATCTCTCTGTACATCGAGAGGTGATGCGAGATGACATCGAGAAAAAACTGAAAGACGATATCATCAAGCCATCTACGTCGCCCTATTAGTCTCCCGTTCGGATTTTACCAAAAAAGAGAGACAGTCAAGGTCGTCCAAGATGGCGGATGATGGCAGACTTCAGAGAAGTCAATAAAAAATAATTGGAAACTCCTATCCATTACCAAACATACCGGACATTTTGGACCAATTAGGAGACGCTATCTACTGCTCCACATTTGACCCAGCCTCTGGCTTCCACCAGATACCGTTGAAAAAGAAAGATAGACATAAGACGGCGTTTTCAACCCTGAATGGACATTGGAAATTCAAAAAAATGCCCATGGGGCTGTCGAAATGTTGGTATACTTATACGATATCATTATATATGCTCGAAATTTGATGGACCATCTGCGTAAGGTGCAGTTACTTTGCGATCGACTGCGAGAAGCAAAGCTAGTGTTATAACCTGATAAAGCACAGTTTCTAAGAAGGGAAGTGCCGTTCTTGGGGCACATTGTGTCGGAGCGTGGATGCGATCCAAATCCCAATAAAATGAAAGCCATCAAGAATTTTCGAAGACCGTGTATGGTCACCCACATCCGATCGTTTACGGTAGGATACTACCGAAGATTCAGAAAGGACTTTAGTAAAAAAGCTAAATCCCTGTTTGACTTGACCAGAAAGGATGTTAAGTTCGAGTGGAGCCCTGCTCAAGAAGATAGTTTTGAGACGTTGAAACAAAAGCTCTGTGAGGCACCATACTCAAATTCCCAGTCTTCAACAAAAAATTCACCTTGACGACCGACGCCAGCGTGTACGCAATGGGCGCAGTGCTAAGCCAGGAAAAAGATGGATTCGACCACCTGGTGGCCTATTTATCTCAAATCTTGAGAAATAACGAATTGAATTACAGCACAATGTCTTGTCTCGGAATCCGACGGATAGACCGGTTCCCGGACTCTTGATGAAGAAGAAATTAGTAGTCATTACGATTCAATGATTGCATCGTCCGAAATTAAGGTCAGTGCTGTCACCCCTAGTGAGACGGAGACAGCCGACGACGGAAATCACCAAGAAGAAATTCTACAAAATTCACCACAGTTAACACTGCAAAAAGGGACAAATAAACTCAACCAAAGCTTACAGGACCATTTCAATCGCACACAAGAATGGTGTGGACTAACGGAAGTAGACCCGACAGAGGCTTCTTCCCACTTCTGAGATGCGAAATATGTTATGAAAGTAACAGAAGACGGATGACTCTACTCTTAGGATGAGGAGGTGGACACGGAAATTAGGGAAAGGCTCCAAGAAGCGGGCCCATATGATGAAAAGACCCGAGACGACAGTGTAATGACGCAACGGATACAGGAACTGGTGAGAAGGGCCAACGCTAGTACTGAGCAGTAAATAGATCGGTGCTCTTCCGAGAATGCGGACACAAGCACAAATGATGAAAGGGATGGTGAGGCGGACGATAAACAAGAGCCCGAGCGATCTATCGTAAGTTGGCAAAACGAACGGACACTTCGATTGATCCGCGAGTAATGATGGAGAAGAGGTTGATAAGTAGCATCCCCGAAGCTCGTTCCAACCGACACAGGCTATCGAAACCACCCGATCTCGAGACGATTGATGAAAGTAAGATCAACGCACCGGTAGTGCTGGAATTTAGCCAGCTTGCTCAGGATGATTTACCATTCTTTTTGCCAGAGATCACCTGGAAACAGCAAGATCCACCTGACCATGGACAATGCTCGGATTCCAATGAGAAGGCTGCCTCCACCCAGGACAAATGCCCGGAGCGAATGAATTACCGGCACAAGATAGAATTTTTCTATTGTAGTGGCATCTACTTGATGAAGATTAATAAACATTTTGAAAATTATTAAATAAATAAAATCAAACTGAATATATAGAGTCGAAAAATCTTCACTTCATTAAAAATTATATGTTACGGCCGTTTCGACAACACTGTGTCTTCTTCAGACGGCGGTCGTTTCAAGACTAAACTCATTTCGGACAAATTGTGCGCAAGTATACATACAATATACATAGTCAATATTAATCTTACATACAATCCAGAACAATTACAACAAATACAAAGGTAATCAAAACAAATTAAAAATAAATTTAGTAAAGGGGACGATACAAAATCTGTCTGGCAATTTAAAAGGAGTTCAGGTGTTTTCCTTGGTGACCAAAGATGTAATTGACGTTATCGATAGATTTTTGCTTAATAATAGAGTTAATCCATTGATTATTGATGAAATTAACTAAATAAGCAAAATAAACTTTACAAGTTTGCTTGAGTCAAAATTATTTTGAATTTGACGGAAAGATTTACTTAGCAAAAGATGGTTTAATTATGGGAAATCCCTTGAGTCCTCTCCTTGCTGAGATCTTTATGGATTATTTAGAGGAGTTGATTATGCATCACCCACTGAGTAAGTTTTTGATATTTTGGTATCGGTATGTCGATGATGTTTTTTCATGTTAGACGGGCACTAGGCGACAATTAGATATTTTTTTGAATGATATAAATACACTGAACAAAAACATAAATTTTACAATTGAACTTGAAAACAACAATAGTATTAACTTTTTAGACTTAACAATCACAAAACGAGACAATTCCTTAGACTTTAACATTTTCCATAAACCTACACACACAGATACAACAATTAATAATTACTCCTTACACCCTTTTTCACACAAACATGCAGCTTTCCATAGTTATATTTATAGATTATTATCAATCCCTATGACCAAAAATAATTTTAATACTGAACTTAACATAATTAAACAAATAGCTGTTAATAATAATTATGAACCCGAGATTATTGACCTTTTATTGAATAAAATTAGATATAAACTAGCAATCAGTACTGTTTCCCCTTTGCCTGTTCCCTTTCCATGTTTTAACTTACACTGGTATATTAAGTGAAAAAATCTGTCAGTTTTTTAAAAATTACGATATGAATATAGCATTTAGAACTAATAAAAGTTTACAAGTCCTCATTAAAAATAACAAATCTAAGAGTGATAAAAAAAAAAAAGTCAGGTGGTTGTGTTTACGTTGGACAGACGGGCAGAGCTTTCGAAGCGAGAATCAAGGAACACAAAGCTGCCTATTTGAATAATAAACCAGAGAAGTCTCATTTTGCTAACCATTGTTTAGAGAGTAATCATTTTTTGAGATTTTACATACGGTTAGCAAAAGTATGCAACTCGATTTATTAGAGTCCTTGGAAATGAACAGAGTAAAAAAGAAAACACCTGAACTCCTTTTAAATTGCCTGACAGATTTTGTATCGTCCCCTTTACTAAATTTGTTTTGATTACCTTTGTATTTGTATTTGTAATTGTTTTGAATTGTAAGTAATATTGACTATGTATATTGTATGTATACTTGCGCACAATTTGACCGAAATAAGTTTAGTCTTGAAACGACCGCCGTCTGATGAAGACACAGTGTTGTCGAAACGGCCGTAACATATAATTTTCAATAAAGTGAAGATTTTTCGACTCTATATATTGAGTTTGATTTTATTTATTTGATAATTTTCAAAAAAAAAAAAAAAAACAAGATAGAATATTACGCAGCCGGAATTGTTTAACATACAGACGAGACAACCTCGTTCATTTTATGGCCCTAGATTGTATACCCGATGGTTCCGTGAGCAGGTTACTATCGGAATTAAGCATTATTGATCGCACAGAATTCAAGCGGAAACGCCCTCAAAAGGGACAGATTTTTTATTACTCCGTACAAAAATTAAAATATACTCTCCTTGATAGTAAAGTGCTATTATTATGACCCAATCAACCCAGCAGTGGTACGTAGGGTTTTGCAGAGCCTAAAACACATCCTTGGACGACGAAATCTGAATGGCTTTCGGATAGCCAGAAAATGGGACATGTCGAGTCAACTAGAATCTGGCCTCCTCGAAGGACTCCTCCGGGAGATATTTGATAAAACCCCTTATCAAATTACAATATGCTTTGGTACTGCTGTCATGCCTGATGTATCTGATCGACCAAAAATTATTGAGCTGTTGCATAACAGTTTGACAGTTGGATACGAAGGAATTGACCAGAATTACCAGAAAATCCGAGAAAGATACGATTGGAAAGGTGTGAGAAATGATGTTCTGAACTATGTCCAACGCTGTATAAGCTGTCGGGAAAAGAAGATCAACCATTGCAAAACGAGGCAGGAGTGGATCCTCACGGACGCCCCATCGAAGTTTTTGACAAGATTTCAGTCGATACAGTAGGGAAGCTGCGGACTACGCCGTCAGGAAATCAGCACGTGATGACCATGCAATGCAACCTGACAAAATACTTAATAGCAGTGCCTCTCCCAGTTGTACGAGCCAGCTCTATTGCAGATGCATTGGTGAGACACTTGATTTGTCAATTCGGAGCACCAAAGGCCTTGCTATCGGACCGAGGAAAAAATTTCCTGGCGGAACTCATAGATGATTTGTTGCGACTCTTCAAGGTTTAAAGGTTAAGCACCTCGACAGCTATAGGCCCCAGACTAATGGATTGCTCGAACGAAGTCATGCCCCGCTGACGGATTTCATCCAGGTATACTCCGAGAAATATAATGATTGGGACCGGCTAGTCCCTTTTGCAACATTCACCTACAACACAAGCGTACATGCTGCAACTAATTTTACGCCGTTTGAATTAGTTTATGGGCCAGATTCCCAATTAAAATTCATACCGAGGAGAAACTGAGGACCTATAATCTTTACCTAAAAGACCTAATTCGCCGATTGGACGAAATGCAAGTTCAAGTAGGCAAGCGAGAAATCGTGATGAAAAACAAGACTGTAATGTATGAAAGTAGAGATGTGCGAGCATCAGCACTTTTCACGTGTGAGCCTCGGCGCGCCTGCGAATGTGGCAGTTGCACTACGGCCGCGCTCAAAGTAACATGTATTCAATGATGGTTGATTAATAAATATAATTTAATAAAGTACTTATTCATTTCTTTCAACTACCCACTTTACATACATTACAATGACGACGAAGATTCCTGGATCTAGTGGAAAGGAAAGTGGAAAAAATTGCTACAGTAAGGAGAGCGCAACTCAAGAACGAAAATGGTAATGACAGATCCAAGAGTTGCTAGTAGTGCATGGATAAGTAAGGCAAAAAAAAAACAGATTTGGTAGAATTCTTGTGCGAATACTTCGAGCTAAAGGTACAAAGATTACTGACGTGGATATACAGTCATGAATTGAGAAAAGCAGTAAGAAAAGTAGTAAAAAGACTACAAGAGCAACAAAATTTGCCAGACGAAAATGCTGAAACTTTTGAAGAAAGTAAGAGCATAATCACTCAAACTGAAGATATAATTGATACAAGTCAGGGCGTAACACTCACCGGAAAAGGAGTGAACATGTCAGTAGCTGAAATTGAAGGAGCCAACTTGAGTGAAGTAAGCGCAACCAATTTAGCTGATTCAGAGCTCCAAAATGACGGTAAAGTGGGAGCCCGAGTAGAATTTGTGCTGCATAAAGATGACTGGGAAACGTTTGTCGAGCAAATGGATATGTTTTTTGAAGCAAAAGATATTAAACCAGAAAAGAAGAAAGCACAATTATTTGTACAAGTTGATACAGAAGCGTTTAAATTAATAAAACAGCTGTTATCACCATCCAAAATAAGTGAAAAATCGTACGAGGACATTGTAAAAGTGATGAGTGAACATTTAAATTCTAAACCTTCAGAAGTTATGGAAAGATGCAAATTTAATAAGGCAAAACAGGAAGCATCTGAAACAGTAGCAGAGTTTGCAGCGCTAAATTGCAATTTTGAGACAAATTCAAATTCTGCATTACAAGATCAGTTTGTGTGTGGACTTCAAAATAATGATACAAGAATAGCACTTTTTGAAAATAAAAAATTGACATTTGAGACGGCTTACAAAGAAGCGGTCGCTCAAGAATCAGCAGAAAAAGATGCACTCGGTACGCAAAAAATTCTACAAAATAAAGAGACGAAAAGTGAAGTATTTGCAATTGGAATTTCAAATAGTCCTACGCGGTCAGGTGAAAGGAGGATTATGAAATCAAAGCCAGTACAAAACATGCAAGCTACTGGTGGTAATAATTTTCAAGTAAGAGATCAACAAAAAAGAGTATGTTTTTGTTGCGCATCCCCCTACCATTTAGCCAACAGGTGCAGGTATATCGATTTTGAGTGTGATTTTTGTCATAAAAAAGGACATTTAAAAAGGTTTGCCGAAACCATAAGGAACCAACGGGTAGGCAGCAACAAGTGCAGATAATGCAGTACGATTATGACGGGGAGGCAGCGAGCAGCAGCGGCAGCGGTATCAGCGAGGTCAACGGCGGAAGCGCTGGACAAGCGCAGGAGTGGTCAGCGAAAAGTGAGTTTCTATACGTGAACGGCGGCGATGAGAAAAAATTTATAGGTAAGGTAATTAATGATGAGGATTTGGAAGGAAATCCAATGTTTGAAAATGTGAAAATAAACGGTTCTACGGTAAAAATGGAGATCGATACGGGTACTTATGCTACTGTAATATCGGAGAAATGTTACGATGAAAATTTTAAAAAATTTAAAATTGTTGAAACAGAGCGAAAATTGAAAACGTATGATAATAGCGTTTTGAAACGAAAAATGCCGACACCCTGACTCAACATCCCGAAGTCGATAATTAGATTATCGGAGAGACTAAACCAACGAGTCCTGGAAGAAATGCCCTGGCAGGATCAACGAGAAGTCTGAGTAAGTCACCCTCTCTCTCTCTCTCTCTCTCTGTGGTAAGTGCTGCATCGTCTGTTTAGCTGCTCTGCTTTCTTCAAGCCTTTTTTGCTAACCACCGCATCGTTTGAGTTTGCTTTTGTTTCAGATTTTTCCGGACAACCTTCTGGCTCTTACGCATATTGTTGTTCACGCTGCAGCTCATTATTTATTGAGCTAAAGGTTCCGGAAAAATCTGGTCTCATATTTTGAGGTTAACTCACCACAAGAGAATTTGTCCGTACGCTGTTGGCAACCCTGCAGCTAGCCTAGTTACTTTGGTGTTCTCCACATACCGCTGCCTAGTGTTCCCGCCAAAACTTCGCAAGTTTTCTGCTACTAGCTGCTGCGCGACCTGTGCACTTCGTCTGCTCTACCACTCTACCGCACGAACATAAAGCCGGCTCGCAACGCAGCAAGCCACAGACGCTTGCGCAACACGGTCACTTAATAGTACCTGCTGAATGTCTAAAGCACCCACCAACCGGCAACCCGTCCACCACACATCATAGCACGATCAACAGTCCAGGCGCTAACCGTATCCGCTTGCAAATGACAACACGAAAAGATGCCCTCTCTGCTACTCTTCAGTAAAACGCGGTGAGTCCTCATTGCTCTGTAACGTGTGCTTTTCCCTTTTTCACGCAAATTGCGTACCCCCGTCCCATCCTAACATACTCCCATTCCGTTGTTCAAACTGTTACACTTCTGCTTCCTCCAAACCACCAATTATTCGTAGACCTACCTTAGATATTTCTGCACAGCTATCCTCCATCTCGCCCTACACCTCCATAACTACATCTATCCACACCACCCCCTCCTCCTCTATTTCAACCTCTCAACCCCGCATACCTCCCCTTCTCCCCCATCCCATAGCCCCCCCCCCCAAAAAAGAGTGATCGAAAGCGTCTGCCCGACTCCTCGCCGGAGTCCCAACCACCTACACGAAAACCCACTCTCACAATCAGCCTTACTCATCCCTCCAACATGTCCTCCCCTCAAGCACCTGATGTCCAAGCCTACCTTTCGAACCCAGACAACCCCCAACATATGAAAGACTTCCTTTCCCTTCTCACTCCCCGTTTCGACAGACTTGAAACCACCACTACAGGCACTGCAGCTCAAGTCTCCATCCTCAAAGATGAGGTAGCCACCCTTAAAGACCACCTCCTTGAATCTGACCCCTGTGAAATCCGTTTTATCGGTATCCCCACTAACCCACCCATCGATCCTTTCACCACTGCATCTACCCTCCTAAAATTCATCGATCGTCCAACCGCGATAAACAGCATTCTCATGGCCCGCCCTTGGAACTACAAATCTTCCCAACGCCACAATATCCCTTCCACCCCTCCCACCCACCCCCACTCTATAATGGTCAAATTCTCCAGCCCAGAAGTTCACGACTTTGTCATGATGCAAAAATCTCGCCTAACTGATACCAATGATGTGCAAATTTTTGGCTATGGCACCAACACCCCTGTATTCATGAACGCCTTCACCAAACCATCCCTTTATAAACTCTCCCAAAAAGCCCGCCTCATTACATCGAAATTCAAACTCCCTGGCCCCATCATCCGTGGAAACAAGCTCCTCCTTCGAAAATCACAAAATAGCCAGTTCATAGATATATTCACCCAACACGATTTAACCGTCTTTGAACAATCCCTGTCCTACCCCCCAACCTCCCCTCCGTCCCCTTCTACATCACTAATGAACCCTGAACCCCGAGACTCTCACACAACTCCATGCAACTCATCTACTATCCCCACTACCGAATGAGATATTGGCAATTCGCATGGCACCCCCCCAATACCCCCTACACCGCCTATCCCACCATGCACAAACATCTCCTCCGCCCTACACACCCCCCATCTTCATATAGCTCACGCAAATATTAGTCATCTCTCAGCTCACTTCAATGAGCTTAAACTCAAAATTGCTGAAGAGAAGTATGACATCATCGCACTCACTGAAACTGATCTCGCACCCCTCTCCCCCACGCACATGTATCATATACCTAACTTCACCCTTTTTCATTACAACCGGGTCGGTAAACCCGGTGGAGGTGTTGCCCTCTACATTCGCGATCATCTAGAAGTCACCATCATCTCCAAATCCCCTACACCTATACCATACCAAGCAAAACCCGAATTCCTTCTCGTTGACATCAACCTAAAATCCACAAAATTACTCATGTCTGTCATCTACCGCCCTCCCAAAACCCCCCTTTCCTCTTATTTTTTCACCTCTCTAGCACCACTACTCCCTAACTATGATAACGTCATTATTACTGGCGACCTTAATGCCGACATGTCCACTACAAACTTTTCTTCAACTTTTTTACTAAACCTGTTAGATGAACACTGTTTAACCCTTGTGAACAAAAAACCTACTCATCACCTCTTATGGCATGATGACTCCACTCACCACACTTGTCTTGACCATTTCATCACCCGTTCGTTAGACAAGGTTATTTCATTTTCACAATCCTCTATCCCTTTCACCCCTGGCCACGATCTCATCTCATTAAAACTAAACATAAAAACCCCCCCTTACCCCAAAAATACCATATTCGTTCGCAATCTCAAAGCCATTGACCCCCACACCCTTCATAATTTATTGATTGATAAACTATCCGAAGTTTTTCCCCCTCCCCCCCGCCTTGCGAATTGCCCGTTCTATTTCACCTCCACACCCTCAAATCAACTTAACTCGCAAGCATCTAAGCTGACTCAATCCATTCTTGCATTTTTTGATACCATTGCCCCCTGTAGACCCACTAAGCAAAAACCCCTTAAAAAACCCTTTATCACCCCTGAAATTCTCCACAAAATGGAATCTCGAAACAAACTCTACAAACGTGCCTCTAAATCAAAATCTCCCCGAATTTTCACCCAGTACCGTACCATCCGTAACCAAGTCACAGATGATTTGAATCGTCTTGAAAACACCTGCGTCCGAGACATCATTGAGAACACACCTGATCAAGCTGCCAAGTGGCGTGCTATTATAAAAATCGGCATCATTGCTCCAGCAAAACCCTCCCCCCTATCCATCTTTAACAGCTCCTGTTTAAACTCCCACTATGCATCAGTCTCCAAATCTTCCCCACCCCTTACACCTCATGACCTAAACGACATCCTATCCATCCCAGCCATCCTCCCTCCCTTCCCATGTTTTAATTTCTCACCAGTTGATAAAACTATAGTTCTAAGAACCTTTAACAAAAGCCGTTCCAGGGGTATGGGCCCTGATCATCTCTCGTCCTCCATGCTTAAACTCGCCCTCCCCTCAATTCTCCCCCACCTGACTGCACTCATCAACTCATCCCTTGAAACCGGCCTTTTCCCCTCAGAATGGAAAAAATCCTCAATAATTCCTCTTGCCAAAATCCCACACCCAAAAACCCCCTCTGACATACGCCCTATCGCTCTCCTCCCCAATCTCTCCAAACTCCTCGAGAGAATAGTATCCGCTCAACTTACCCACTTCACCACACAACATAACCTCATAGACTCCCATCAATACGCCTATAGACGCAATCATTCAGCTCAGTCAGCCATTCTTAGCATTCTTGAAGATACCCGCCGCGCAATCAACAATAGAGAAATCACTATTCTCATATCCTTTGACTTTTCAAAAGCATTCGACACCATCCCTCACTAACTCCTCCTGTCTAAGCTACGCCAGTTAGGTTGTTCGGACACTGTCATCCGCTGGTTTTATTCATATCTCTCTGGCAGAAGCCAGGCTGTCCGTCTTGATAACGGACAGCACGAGTCATGGCTCCCAACAACTACTGGCGTACCCCAAGGCAGTGTCCTAGGTCCCCTCCTCTTTATCCTTTTTATCAATGACCTCAGACTCTTTATCCTGTACTCACTTTGGGCCATCTTCGCTGATGATTCCAACCCTTACATCCACGCCCCCTTCTCCCAACTCCTCCACTTTTTATCTCTCATCTTTGAGGATGCTAAATCAGTTGCAGCCTGGGCCTCCGCAAACCATCTAAATCTCAACCCCAGCAAAACTACTCTTACCATCCTTGCAAGCGAATCCTACCTCTCCATGATCGACTTTTCTTCCCTTTCACCTTTAATCATAAATGGCCAAACCATCCCCTACTCGAATTCGATAAAATCACTTGGCATCCATATCTCCTCCTCCTTGAACTTCAATAGACAGATCAGTGAGACATCTAAACGCGTTCACTACTCCCTTTACTCCCTCCGCCACTTCCGTAAATCCCTCACCCGCGACACTCGTATCCTCCTCACCAATGCTCTCATCCTTCCTCTTTTCGACTACTCTGCCCCATTTCTCACCGACATAACGAAGAAACAACAACTGAAACTTCACACCCTTCATAACGCCTGCACCCGCTTCGCCCATGGCTCCATTCCCCGCACAGCTCATGTTACCCCCTATCGCCTCTCCCTAAACTGGCTCTCAGCTGCCTCTCGCCGTGAATACTTGACGACCTCCATGGCTTATGCCATGATTGAGTCAGGTCAACCTCCACACCTCTGTGAGAATTTCATAATTGACCCCGGCGAGGACGTCATCAGGCGCTCAAATCGTCTCCACCGCTCCTCCTTAATCTATCCCATGCCGCGCACCACTACCTTAGAAAATTCCTTCACCCTACTATCCACTCAGACCATAAACAAGTACCCTACCATTTTCTACAATAGTAACTCTATCACTGAATATAAAAACTCCCTCAAATCAACTCTATTCCAGATAGACTGTGCAGACTGGATTAAACGTGCCCAACAAGAAAACCTCACTCTTATTCCCCCTTCACTTCACTCAATTTTGTCACCTCTGCTTCATCCCCCCCCCCCCCTGCTCGCCTCTAAACCTCCTATCTCTCTTCTCCTATACCGTTACATTGTCTCTGAGGACTCCTACTCCATGTATGGAAGAAGATAGAATAAGAGAATGAATCCGAAAAAAAAAAAAAAAAAAAAAAACTAAACTCAATCAAATTGTTAAATCATTGTTATTTATTCTTCTGTATTTATATTACTTGTTATGATGTTATTTTATTTTATGATCGATGTATTGTACTTACAAAAACGGGTAAGACAGGGATCCATTCCCTTTACCCGAAAATAAAAAATCAATCAATCAAAGGAATTAAACTATGAAGAGTCCTTAAGGGGTTACGACATTTTGGGCCTATTAAAGCTGGGTACCTTGAAACAACGAGACCGAAAAACAGCATCACGCTTGTAACCTTCTGCCACCTGACCGATGCGAATCAACTAAGAAAGGCATAGTATAATAAAATCATAAACCATGACCAAAGAAGACGAGCAAAATGTCGCGTGACGACAAGAATCTATAACTGCTGTGGTGACCAACACATGCACCTTAGACATAGCATCAAACCAAAGTAAAAAGAGAATACATCTAACAAAAATCTTCAAACCGACCATGAATGCTAGACTGACTAAACCAACTAACCCCGATCCTAGGAAAGTTATGAAAAAAGACAAAAAGAATCCTAAAAGGACAATTCGCCCTAATCAACCCTAGGGTGAGCGTAAAACTAACGACATCACGAAAGAATATAAGTCGAACACTTTAAAATGCGACCCTCATCGGATATTTTGCCTTCTGCCTTGGAGTATTCCCCTAAAGTATAGGGACGAGCTCTTCTTTAAGGAATTCACCCGGTTTGAGAAATTAGAATAGTACCAGACCATGCTAGATCGTAAAGGAGATCTAGGATGGTCGCATGTACGCTATGTAGATGCAAGACATGACACCCAGGCCCTTACAAATAGTGATCCTTCTTACAAAGCACAATATGCATCTTATCATGATAAGTTCAAGCAGTGTGCACGACTGAAAGAGCATGGCTCTGGTGCCATGATAAACTCTCGGACATACTTGTATCATGAACAAATATGTGAACGACAGGACCTATACATCCAAGAAATAGAGCAGACGGCCACAGGGACCAGCCAAGCAGAAAAGACAACTAACTTGGTCGATTTTTAGATGAGACTCCCAGTCAGATCGATCTTGTATCAAACGGAAAGACCCCGACTAAACCAGAACCAAATGGGAACTCTCATACAGAATCTCATGCACTTCAACCAATGAAAATGGTGGTTAGAGAGATATTGGTTTAATTCTGGAAACCACAACAACGGATGATTCAGTAAGAGTACCGACCGCAAAACCAGGAGACTACAACCGAAAATAAATTTAGGTGCTGAGATTTTAATCTGAGCCTTTCAAACTAAGTTAAGGATTTTAGTAACTAAGCTATCAAGTGTAGTGAAGTGTAAAAATGAACGAGAAATAAGTCAAAGAAAAAGGGAGAGAGAAAGAGAATGGATGAATGTGCTGGTGCGTTAATTATTGTAAGAAAAGACTTTTATCTATTAAGACGTAGTATGAACGAGACGTAGTATGAACTTTTAAAGTCATGTTCCCTCTACACCCCATGTTAAAAAATCAGCATTTTATCAGCATTTTTCAATAAAAAGCTGTTTTTGACCTGATTTTCAAAAAAATATTGCTCAGACCCTATTACACTTACAGAATTCCAGAACCTCGCATTTTTTTGTCTTTCCAAGTACTTTCTGGAAAAAATTATTTGAGATTTTTTTTTATGTATTAGACCAAGTAAAATTGAGATATTTAAAATGAAAAAATGACGAAAAACATATTAATTGTACATGGTCTAATACATAAAAAAAATCTCAAATAATTTTTTCCAGAAAGTACTTGGAAAGACAAAAAATGCGAGGTTCTGGAATTCTGTAAGTGTAATAGGGTCTGAGCAATATTTTTTTGAAAATCAGGTCAGAAACAGCTTTTTATTGAAAAATGCTGATTTTTTTAACATGGGGTGTAGAAGGAACATGACTTTAAAAGGCCCATTCAGAGAAACTGACACTTGGAGGTTTCTTTTTGGCATATTTGGAGCCCATTTATCAAGTTTTAGCCAAATTGATGACCCAAATATCTGGTCTTCTCCTTGTAAGTAGAACTCGATCGACGTTAGGTCACAGTCCTTACTATTTACCCTAAAACTCCATTTCCCAACCTAACAATGAGTTTAGCACCACACCTTTTCCTATGACCTCCCCAACACCATATGGCTTTAACTCCCTGCCGATCAAGCTTCATAAATTCGTTCTATTACACATCATAGAACGATGTCACTTAAAAACTGGAAGAACCCTGAAAGAAGCTACTCAAGGATTAAGTAAAATATCAATTAAGAAAAACCGTATCATTAAAAAAAAAAAACAAAAAAATGCCTTTAAGGGCTAGCTGAATGTTAATTAATGCACAGACTCAGACACTAATGATCAGCAATTCAAAAAAGGACCCCATCATCAAATTTTCCTCAAAATCTGAGGCTGACCTGGCGGTAACGCTAAAGGAAGCGTAAAATTAACAATGGGACGATATAAGCAGCCAGATAAGGCTTCTGCCTAAAGTATCTGAAACCACCAAACCATTATAAGATGAGGCAAATGTCTGAATATCACAGAAAAGCGCAATTCATCCTCAGGATGGTACAGAAGATGACCAAACTCACAATTCGACTGAAAAAAAAATTAAGCGGTTACGCTCGAGCACCGCTAAATTAGAACCATGGTAAAAAGAACATGAAGTTGGATGACTTTAGTTGTTGGATCTAAGATGTCTAATAGTCCAGGAGCGCTAGTTTTTCGCGACCAAAGAAAATTGTAGCAGGTAAAGAATACTCAGAAGTTGTTATTGACGATGTACAATATGTGGGAAAAATGTTTGGCGGACACCAAAGTTGTCTATTTTCAATGGGGTCGATTTTTAGGGGTACATTGGGGTTGTTTATAGAAAATCCGGTTTTCCGGAAAATCTATGGGTTTTATGAAAAACATCGGAATGTAAAAGTTGTAGGTACTTACAAAGTGAACATTTTTATGATATGAGTTTTTCCGGAAAAGTCAATATTTTCCGAGAAAAACGTGAAAAACATAAGATTTCCTTTTTCGATCCGTCCCGGGCACAAAAATTTTTTTTAACTTCGTTGATCACAAGTAATAACTTGTGTCCCTCCGACGCAAGCCAAAAGAACGAAATGTACTCCCTGCGCCATCGACAAACGCGCACCCGGTCTACTGCATGCCCTCGCTGGCGCTCGGGCCGCAACATGGCGGCCGGCTGCGTGTCGGCCGCTGGCGCTTCGGGAGTACATTTCGTTCTTTTGGCTTTAATCGGAGGAAATCAAGTTATTTTTTGTGATAAACGGATTTTAAAAAAGAGCATATATCCCTCAAGACTCAAGTTTGCTGAGGAGGCCCACCTATTTGCAGCCCTCGACTTCGTCTCGGAATGCAATGACAGCGGGCCTCCACTACAAACTTTAGTCCCTCTGGGAATAATATACTATTAAATTTTATAATTTTTGGTGAAAGTGAAGGTTTTTAAGTGAAAAATTTTTCATAATTTTTTTGTGCAAAAATATCAAACCATGTCCGAGAAATCAACTTTTTTCCCAAAAAAGCGTTAAACTTCAAAATTTTGAAAGGGTTATCAAATTTGATTTTAAAAATTTCTGTCAAGGCTCCTTTTTTTCGTTGTAACGTCTACTTTCCGAAAAAAAATGTATACTACAAGAGGAAATTTTTTATTAAAATCGAAAAAACCGAAAAAATCCTTTTTTTACATCAAAATCATCAAAATTTTTATAATTTCTTTCTTGTTTGATATAATTTATTGTTAAAAATTGCTGTTCTGCTCATAAAAGTTACAAATTTCATGTTGGTAGGCTGTAAGAAAAAAAAGGCGAAGTATAATTTAATTATTTATTGTTTGAACATTTTGAGAACATTAAATAAAATTAAAAAAAAAAAACTTTTTTTTTTTAATTTAACGGAGCATTGTAGAAGTCGACTAAATGTGCAGCGTTCAAACTACCTATTCAAGATTCTTTGTTCAAATTGTGAGGGGGAACTGGAAGAGAGAAGAGGGGCGTCCAGGCCTTTTACCATTTTGGAGCAGCACGTGGAGGCTGGAGCAGCAGATGCTTGCTGTATGTTAGGACGGTTAGAAGCGCCTCAACTGCTAGTCAAAGTAACGTAAAATGTATCCAGAAAGTTTTTCCTTTGTTTTTTATAGACAATTATAAATAATTTCTAATACATATTCGGATTATTGGTCTGAGTAAAGGTATATATCATTTAGTTTTGTATACAATGTATTTACTGTATCGATATAAATTTAAAATAATAAAAGAATGAATTTTAATTTCAATAAAAAATTGTTAAGTAGCTAATTAATTATCTAGGCATACATATTTTTGTTTCTGTTTATCAAAATTCGTGTCAAGAATATTATTACAAAACTAAAACTATTCATAATTTAGGAAAAACACTGTTTTCGATTTGAAGCAACAACACATTCCACCCAAGATGTGCTGAGCCACAGGTTGGCGTGGTCGAGTTTACTGCTCATCAGAATATATACGCAGGTATGTAAACGTTATATTTTCATAATATTATCTTAATATTATAATAAATGGAACTGTTACGGAGTGGACCACTATTCGCTCGTAAATATTTCGGCTCATTCGCTCAACTTTAAATTAATAGACTACATGGCTCCATCTATAAGTCTAGGCGGGGACTTT
The DNA here is from genome assembly GCA_038277355.1 of Encarsia formosa. NCBI lineage: Eukaryota > Metazoa > Arthropoda > Insecta > Hymenoptera > Aphelinidae > Encarsia > Encarsia formosa. Next base: position 43,547,205 of record CM076187.1, read on the forward strand.
AGTCCCAATTCTCACTCCCGCGCGCCGTAGTGCTGGGCAGTATCGCTGTCGCCGTTGCTGCTGCCACAGGCCTCGCGTGCTGGCTTCTGGCTTTGGTGCTCTGTGCTGATTTCGTCTATCTCAATGTGCACAAGCACGTAGCCATTTCGGCCATTTTCTCTCTCTCTCTCTCTCTCTCTCTCTATCGGGTTATCTCTCTCTATTTTCAAGGCCACTCTCTGCTGCTACTCGACCAACGCTCACACCTTTTAATGTAAATAAGAAAACTCTCATAATTTAAGTTCAAATCAATATCGGTGTTTACATTTACTTATGACTTGACTGTTACGCTCGGGCCTCTCTCTCTCTTCAAGACAACGCTCGTGAATAGACGGTTTCACTCGCCATTTTGTGAAACTTCTCGGGTTTCTCTTGGTTCTTTCTCGTGACTCTTTCTCATCATCCTCAACGTAGTCATCTCATCAGTACAGTCAACTCGACGAATCATCTACTTGGTGTTGGCTCAATTCGGGAGACATTTGATCTTCAATTAACTGAAACGGCTTGGCTCAATTCAATTCTTGGGTTAATTGCTCAGCAAGGAGAGCTTTCACGGCGTGGCATCTTCAGGTATTTCACTCAGAACCGGTAACAATAATTTACCGGTGCTTTTACATTGTCCTTCTCACAGCCAGTATATCAATAAAATTACTGTGCATTCTCTTGCTCTCTCTCTTTTCTTTGTGCTGTCTTACACGCAGCCATTTTCTTTTCTACTCTTTTCAAGGCCATTCTCTGTTGCTTTGTTTACCTCAACTGTACTCAAGCAAAACTCGTATTTATGGTTTGAATTAATATAATCAAATTCGTCAAGAGTTTTAACTAGGCGATTTCTCCAATTAGTTAAGTTTCTTTACACGGAAATTAATGCCGGCAATTCTCAATTCAACATATTCTCATATCTCAGTTTCTCTCTTTAATCAGTTATTATTCTCTCTCTCAAGCTCATTCTCAGCTCATTTGCATTAATTCATGAAATTCAACTCAACCTTCTGGATAGTTCTCTTAAGTATACTACACTGATTTATTTTATCTCATTTTACATTTCAACTGGACCTGGCTCAATAGTGATTCTCCATAATTTATAATTAAATTATTTTATACTTTGATGATTTGTCTTATTCTATTTTATAGTAATGAGCTCATGTTATCAACATCAAACTTATTAATCTGTCAATACACATTAACTACTTAAATTTCATACTTGTTGATTAATTATTAAGAGATTTAATAAAAGTTATTAAACTTGAACCTTTTTTTTGTAAAAAATAATATATTCTTAGAAAATAAAATCCAAATAAACTTAACTAATGGTCTACTCAATTTATTTGACAACCCTCCCCTACCAGCTTTTAATCTGGCAAATAAAAATAAAATTAATGAAGCAGTAAATCCGCAACATTTGGTCCTTCGAGCCGGATTGCTGGTAGGTGGCTGGGTTTTTTCTTGTCTTCTCTGCTCTTCTTTGCTCTTCTCTGTTTTTTCTCTTGGTCAGCTCTGGATGAAAGGAGTCACTTTGCTTATTTATTCGGGGCATCTCCAGGTACTCTCAACTTTCCTGCTAATTTGGTGCTCACTGGTGGTTCAACATGGATGAGAAGCAGAGTGCAGACACCAAGAAGTCCTCCAGGAGCAACTCACCAAGTCTGAGCAAGGAACCAGGTGATGCTGGCACTACTCCATAGCTCAAGGTTATTACACTGGTTAACTCAGATTCGCTCATTCTATTTGATATTAGTGCTTAACTAATTTTCTGGCTGATTATCTCTCAGTTCTGCAGCCTTAATCATTGTACAGCTCGTCAGTTCTTCACATCTCCAGTTACTCTCAACATCTACGGCTGAATTTGTCATGGACCGCTCACTGCAGGATAGGATGGAGGATGCTGACTGTATGCCGGCTTTCAGGCGTACCGCAACGTCAAATCTCACTCAGAAGCGGTTGGTGAACCCTCTGGTGAGAGATGATACCCCGGACAATTCAACTGGCGCTGCAGAACACACTCACTTCTCTGGGCCTACAGTCCAGGGTAATGGACTTGAGTACACTCAGGACAACTCTACAAGCTTAGGCAGTGACTCTCAACCCGTACCTTGTTTCCTGGTAACGGGCCCTGCGTACAACTCTGGCCAACTAAACTCAACGTCGTCGGTGGTAATACACGACGACTACGGTCAACCTCTGGTGGACAACCTCAATGCTCAACTCAATTCATGGTCAAGGCTGCAGCGGCACATGTTGGTTCTACTGGAACCTACTCTGCCGCCGTGACCAGACAAACTCAACCTACAAGAATAGCTTATTACCCTCGCTCCTTTGTGACGGCGCATAACACATTGCCTTCTGCCTAGGACTTGGTACCTCTCATCAGTAACACACAGGCGCTTGTTGTGGAGTAAGCGCTTTGTTTCAGTTTATTGGGAAATTACTCAGCTAGGAATCGCCAGTTCCAAACACTGTATAAGGTAAGCTCACTACACCATAATTCACTTTGAGACAGAAGTCGATCCTGGGACTCCTGTTCAAAACAATGTCAACTCAAACTCTTAATGGATGACAAGTTTAAACAGCTGGTACGTTTCATCAAATGCTCGGCTCACTTCTAGCTACTGCTGTAGCATTTCTCATCGCCATGTTCGAATCTCACTTGGTGCAAATTCTCATCGTTCAAAGCATGGAATTGCCATTTTTTCTCATCTGTCATCGGAGAAACATTCCAGTTTCTCACTCACTCATCGTCATCCAGTATTGGTAATGGTGGATTACAGTCTGCTCACGAAAGTCGTCGTTACACTTCACTTCATCCATCGCATCGCTCAACATGCAACTTGCTGCGGATTCAAGTTGGTAAACGCTCAATTTGGTTAAACACATAATTGTCAGGCGCACATTCTCAGATAGAAAAAAAGGCTACTATCATTGGCTCTTTTCACCTTGGTTGGTTACTCTTTACAATCACGAAGTCGTCTTAGCACATCTCATCTGCTTGACTGCATTCAATAACAATGCAGAAACTTAACTGATTTCTCGGCTTCACTCAACTTGTCCATACACCGCTGGAGATCTATTGACTGCGTCGGCGTCAAAGTGGCTCAATCTTCTCACCTGCAAATCACTAATCAAGACAAACTCACCTGGCAGAAGCTCACGACGACTTTTCTCTTCAAGAAATCCGATAAGGTTTGAAGTTCAGAAGAAACTTGAACCTTTTTAAATCACACTTGGGCCTCCATCAGCTAGGCACTCTCAAAACTAATCATCTGGAAGGTTTGTGCACGGCGGGTGGTTTGTCATTGGTCATATCAATCATCCGGATTTCTCTAAATTGCCTGCATAGACCGCAAGTTGATGGTAAAATTTCAGGTAATCACTTCAACGTAGATTTTTTGGGTCAGCTTGGATGTCAATCAATCAGCTGGTGATTCTCACGCCAAACACACCACTCACGGATCTCACTTTGGTTGGTCTCATCGGGACACACTCCACGGTGTCATTCAACTCAATCTTGCTGAAAGTAGACAAGAATCTGGATTCTCGGTGGTCGAGCTCTTGTCAAGTCTCACATTGTGATCAGATGTGGTTGGGGCTTGACAACGGGGTACTCGGGCTCGCCTACTCACGGGATAACTACCTATAGCTAGGGTAACTCCCACTCGTCCTTGGTCTTCTCACAAGCTCAAAACTCAATGGTGGTGGTCCAGGCCACAACAACTTCTGGAAAGGACGAGCTTTACAACTCATAAAGGTCAGGATGTGTGTTTTGGCAATTCATTCATTGACTGTTCACTTGGGAACAGTCAGTCTCAACTAAACTGGTGGTCTCAGCTCAGCACGCTGGCGTCTTACAACTTGGCGTGGACTCTTTTATACTCAGGTATAGGTACAAAATTTAACATGGTCTTTCGAGCTCACGGGCGCTCGAAAAGCTCTGGTCATAAACTCGAAAGAACAGCTCAACCCTGGTGTCGTTACTGGCAAACGACAAAGCTCCTTGGCAATTTAACTCACCCGTCATACCACACTCGGGTGGTGTACGGTGCGAACAATGGGTGATTTCCTCGTGACTGCTGAAACGTCGTCCTGGAGTCATTGGATTCACCCTCGTGGTGATGCTCATCCTGGTTACCTCAACACTCTAAGGGACGAATTAGTGGTCCTCTCGATCTACTCAACTCAACTTTAATCAACACTTCGGTCACTTCGGACACTTCGGTTGATGGCGGGTGGAATGTTACGGAGTGGACCACTATTCGCTCGTAAATATTTCGGCTCATTCGCTCAACTTTAAATTGATAGACTACATGGCTCCATCTATGAGTCTAGGCGGGGACTTTAGTCCCAATTCTCACTCCCGCGCGCCGTAGTGCTGAGCAGTACCGCTGTCGCCGTTGCTGCTGCCACAGGCCTCGCGTGCTGGCTTCTGGTTTTGGTGCTCAAGTGTGTGTGTGTGCAGCAGAGAGTTCTCCCGGCTTTTTCACGGTTCGTCTCAACGGCTCTTCTCATCGCCTTTTTCACCAGGTAGTCCCGAAACCTGCCCTTTCACCGTGCACCAGCTCATCCGGACGATCACAGACAGTAATTCTGTGATCATCAACAACCTTGGAGCCGCGCCATTACCACGTGTATCAGCTACTCTTCACCGGTGGTCTACTGAGAATTTGTCTGGTTCAAGGATAATCCTCACTCATCGAACGTCTCCAGGTATTCAAGTGCAAGGAACAGTCATTTCCTTGCCCCTTCTCACTTTTCATTTTCTCTAGCACAGAATTTACGACTCTGTGCTGATTTCGTCTATCTCAATGTGCACAAGCACGTAGCCATTTCGGCCATTTTCTCTCTCTCTCTCTCTCTCTCTCTCTATCGGGTTATCTCTCTCTATTTTCATGGCCACTCTCTGCTGCTACTCGACCAACGCTCACACCTTTTAATGTAAATAAGAAAACTCTCATAATTTAAGTTCAAATCAATATCGGTGTTTACATTTACTTATGACTTGACTGTTACGCTCGGGCCTCTCTCTCTCTTCAAGACAACGCTCGTTAATAGACGGTTTCACTCGCCATTTTGTGAAACTTCTTGGTTCTTTCTCATGACTCTTTCTCATCATCCTCAACGTAGTCATCTCATCAGTACAGTCAACTCGACGAATCATCTACTTGGTGTTGGCTCAATTCGGGAGACATTTGATCTTCAATTAACTGAAACGGCTTGGCTCAATTCAATTCTTGGGTTAATTGCTCAGCAAGGAGAGCTTTCACGGCGTGGCATCTTCAGGTATTTCACTCAGAACCGGTAACAATAATTTACCGGTGCTTTTACATTGTCCTTCTCACAGCCAGAAAATCAATAAAATTACTGTGCATTCTCTTGCTCTCTCTCTCTTTTCTTTGTGCTGTCTTACACGCAGCCATTTTCTTTTCTACTCTTTTCAAGGCCATTCTCTGTTGCTTTGTTTACCTCAACTGTACTCAAGCAAAACTCGTATTTATGGTTTGAATTAATATAATCAAATTCGTCAAGAGTTTTAACTAGGCGATTTCTCAAATTAGTTAAGTTTCTTTACACGGAAATTAATGCTGGCAATTCTCAATTCAACATATTCTCATATCTCAGTTTCTCTGTTTAATCAGTTATTATTCTCTCTCTCAAGCTCATTCTCAGCTCATTCGCATTAATTCATGAAATTCAACTTAACCTTCTGGATAGTTCTCTTAAGTATACTACACTGATTTATTTTATCTCATTTTACATTTCAACTGGGCCTGGCTCAATAGTGATTCTCCATAATTTATAATTAAATTATTTTATACTTTGATGATTTGTCTTATTCTATTTTATAGTAATGAGCTCATGTTATCAACATCAAACTTATTAATCTGTCAATACACATTAACTACTTAAATTTCATACTTGTTGATTAATTATTAAGAGATTTAATAAAAGTTATTAAACTTGAACCTTTTTTTTGTAAAAAATAATATATTCGTAGAAAATAAAATCCAAATAAACTTAACTAATGGTCTACTCAATTTATTTGACAACCCTCCCCTACCAGCTTTTAATCTGGCAAATAAAAATAAAATTAATGAAGCAGTAAATCCGCAACAGGAACCAGAGTTCTAAAAGTGCTACCACAAATTTAACTAATTGGAATTATCGACAAAAATCAGAGTTAAACTAAGTATATGTATATATTTTTAAATAAGAAAAAAAATTAATTACGAAACCCCACATTGAACTGAACATTTACAAGCACACTTTTAATATGCTATTTTTAATTGAACAAAATTTTTTATATTTTATTATTTAAATACTTCGGTCCTTTCACATAAATATTGAATACTTTTATTATAATAATGTTTAATTAATATTTTACGAGCTTTACGAGCGACTACGGGGGCGTTCCTTTTCGAAGAAGTCACCCATTAACTAATGCGTCAACTTTGAGACCTTCTGGTGTTCCTGCGAATTCAAGTCGTCGAGATTCAAAACGATCACTGAGTCCAAGTTTCGATGAAGATTAAAGGAGCGAGTACAATCTATCAACCCCACGACGATCATGTGAACCAGGATTAAGAAGTGCAAAAATTTTTGACAACAACTCGAACCCGATCGCATTTACTTGAAATTCAAATGGTGACTCGATGTCACGTTTGGCGAGCGCCATCGAGAAAAGTTTGTTCGCAAATAATAATTTGAGTTTTTCGAGTAACGCAAGTTTTTTGAATTGAATGACCTCGAATAACTTACCAACCTTTCCGGATGACCCTCTCAATTGGTTGAGATTTAAGAGCGCCTTTAATATGTCTACCGAGAAAGGTCAGTATACAGATCGCGAGAATGTTTTACGATTAAATGATGCATGGAAAGACCGCGCGCGAGACGCAGTTAGTGCCCTTTTCGTTTCTAATAGTGGTTCACATGAAATCATGCGTACTCTTAAACTTCGTTTCGGCGACCCTATTGTAATTATGGATGAAATTTTGCAAAATGTGAGAAGAATGCTAAGCATAGACTCCAGTAAAATAGATTTAACTAAGTTTTCTTCAACTCTGCAGAGTGCGGTTGTGGCCATTAGAGCCCTTGAAGATTACGGTTAATTGTATAGCCAAGAGTTTACAAGCGAAGTTTTGAATAAAATACCGGGATCTATGCTTCAAAGTTAAGCTAGATATGCATCGAGCGAGGATGATGAGAGAGCACCTCTTGAGAAAATTGCTGATTATTTGTTGTTGGAGGCTAAAGTATCTGCAAAAGTAGGAATAACTCGTATGAACGATTTTTGAAGAAGTTCGAGCTCGCGAATTATAAAATCTTCGGGTACAAATGAACGTCATCTGGTTTTGACTACGACAGAACGTAGTAGTACTACTTCTGCAGGAGGTAACCTTGAATGCTTTCATTGTAGGCATAAGGGGCATTCTATTACTTCTTGCAGAGGTTTTGCTCGAGAAAGTATGCGTAACAGATATATATCGTTCGTAAATTGAAACTTTGTTACAATTGTTTAAAAGGTGGCCATGATCATAGTTATGGTTGTCCTGTTAATGTTTCATGCAGTCACTGTGATTATCGCCATCATTGTCTTTTACATTATGTTCCGGATACGAGAAAATCGCGATCGATTAACCAGAACGTTTCCGCCACTCCAGCGCAAATGAATTCTAACGCTAATAACACTCAAAATGAATGACTATATAAAAGTGTTTTTTTGAAAATAGTTCCTTTATACGTGTTCGGACCGAAAAAATCTGCAAAATATTTCGCTTTGCTTGATGAAAGGTCAACTATTTCAGTAATAAATCGTAAAATTGTAAAATCTTAGATTTAGAAAAGATCGATGCAAACATTTTTTTAAGAGGTGTAGGGTGCGACGAACCACTGATGTCAGCGAAATACAAGGTTACTTTTAAGATTAAAGGTACGAATCAATTTTTTACTTTGAGAAATGTACTCGTCGTCGGTGATTTGGTGTTACCAATACATACATTGCCATCTAGTATAACTGATTATTGTGTGAATGAATTTAAATTGAATATTGAACCTTTTGAAGCTATTCCGGATATTTTACTTGGGCAGGATCACGCAGAATTAATTGTAAATCGTCAAACTATTGAGTTGAATGAGTTTAATTTATTACTTTCGCAATGTTATCTTGGTTGGTCCGTTCACGGTAAAACTTTTTTGAATAAAAGAAATCGAGATTGTGTTTCTGATTACAATTTTTTGAATCATTTTCAATCCAGCCACAATGGCAGACGGTTGTGATTCTGGTGAAAATGTCTTTTAAATGCGGTCCCAAAACCAAATTCAGAGCGGTAGTTTGTTTGATCTGTGAAAATATCTATCACAGATCTGATTTTACTCGTCTAGATAATGTGCATTATATGAGTGAAGTTTTTGTTATCTGCAATAATCGTCAAGAGGTAGACCTAACATCAATGGATGATATTGAACCACTTGATGATGTTGTGAAATTATTAATAGCTCAAATTAAACTGCATGGAAAAGAGGCTGCCGAGAGAGATTTTCAAGAATCAGTTATTAATTCAACGAGAAATATTTCAAAATCTAACCTGGATACAACAATACTTGATACATCAAGCGATCAAGAGGGTGCACTTAAAACTGAAAATTATCTACTTAAACAACTTAATGCTACCTTGATAGATGAAAATGCTGTCCTACAAGAGCTTTTGCATACCGATAGAGAGAAAAGAACTACATATGCTAGTGTAGCTTCTACAGCTGCCATTTCAGAAAATAAATAAACAGATACTAATTCAAAAGATTTTGTCAAAGTTTCAAGAATCATAATTACACCCAAAAATTCCACTGAAGAAAGTGAGGCACTAAACACAGTTAAATCAGTTTTGAGTGATCAAATAATACTTCCATTTCAGAAGGTTTCAATGATAAAAAATAAAAAATCAACTGTTTATTTAAAGTGTAAAAATCCTGAAGATGTCACATACGCGCAAAAAAGCATATCAACTAAAATAGGTAAGGAATTCACCATTGAGGTGGAAAAATTATGTCTACCTAAAATCAAGCTACCTTGAATTGACAATGATATGAACCTATCTGAACTGCAGGATGATTTTCAGAACAGGAATTTTTCAACTTCGATTCAACCTGTCAAATTATACATCTTTTTGAAAATAAACATAAAATAAACTGTGCAATAATTGAATTAAAACCTGAACTTTTGCTAGTGTTAGAAAAAACAAATTTAAAATTTAAGTTGGAACACAATGTTTAACTGCTTATGATGATATTAGTATACGACCATGTATTAATTGTGGCAGATTTGGGCATGGATCAAATAAGTGTAATAATGATCCAACATGTATGAAATGCTCTGGTAAACACAAAATAACTGAATGCAAAAACAAAAAAGCAAATTCTATCAAATTTCCCAATTGTGACTATTATAATAGAAAATTTAACAGGAATCTAAAGACTAACCATACAGCTTATGATTTGGAAAAATGTGAATCTCTAAATTCCAGGATCAATAAAATTATTAACAGTATTGATTACCATATCAGGCCCGAGATTGATAGAAAGATGATTTTTACTACCCCAACACTAACAATAATAAACCAAGTAAACCACCCAACTTGAATGGAAATCCATAATTTGACATCAATAAATTATCTGGAACCAATAAATGAAAGTGTTTATTTTTCCATTGATGAACTAAATTTAGGCCTGAAGAGTAACAACTCCTTAACCTTACTTACTCTCAATATTAGAAGCATCGAACATAATTTTGAAAAGCTTGAATTACACATAGACAGACTTACTGTGAAGCCAGATATTGTTGTTTGTGGAGAAACCAGACTTGTTCATAATCTTAACTTACACAAATTGGCAGGATACTGCAGTTATTATAATGAAAGTCAACTCAACCAAAATGATGGTGTGGTTTTATATATTAAGGATGGTATTCAAAACACTGTAAAGATAGAAGAATTTGATAATTTAGAATTTATAACTACTGCATTTCTTCTAAATGACCAACAGATGAAAATTTGTGTCCTAATATGGCCCCCCTTGAAGTAATTAATTAATTGCAATTTGTTCCTACTTTTTAAATCAATCAGGATATAAGATTTTAAAAACTTCAAAATTGTTATTATTTTAAAAATGATTTATTTAAAAATTGAGCCTTTTTTACAATGTTTTTGAAAGCTTTGCAACCAGTAGAAAAATTTCAACTTTAAATTTTGGTCAAAGTTTTTTTTTTTGAGCTAGAATGCTTTTTTAGTTATAAAACGAAAAAAAGCTTTGAAACAATTAAATTTATTTTTCTTAAATAACATTAGGATAGGATTTTCTAAAAAGTAAACATGAAACTAAGCACTCTTAAAATCGGTATTTCTACTAATTCGTGGGGGGCCATATTAGGTACACTGCATAATAAAAAGTTATTTAAGAATAAAACCCGTTAGAAAACGAGTTAAACAAAAACTAAGGTCGCGTTTTAAAGCTGAAACAATAACGAATCGAAGCTACTTATTCAAATTTTGATCAGGTGCGTCTAAATATTTTGGCAGACCACTTAATTACAACGTAAAATAATCACGGAGGTATACGAAACGAGTTTTAGCTATTAGGCGTGCGCAAAAATAATTTTAAAATGTTCTAAACAACTGAAAACTTCATAATTCAGTGTTTTTGACTTCTTCCTACCTTGCAGAGATGCCGCATACCTAGCAAATTAAAAATAACATGGGGGGCCATATTAGGCACAGGGCCATATTAGGCACACTTACCTTATATTAAAAATCATATAATAACTAGAGATTTTAATTTTGATATCTTGAAAGAGGAACAACTTGCGGGGGATTTTCAGAACCTTCTTTTAGAACATGGATATTAGACTGTTCGTTATTTCCCGAATTGTTAGCACCCCTCCCTGTGTCGGGATCTTTAGTTTATGATATAAAAAGAAAGTTTAAACGATAAAACTTCAAAAAAAAAAAATTTACGTTTGCATGAAGTTTTTAAAGAAAATGCAGTGTTTTAAGTAATGTGCTTGACGCGCTTTGCTTCATTACTTTTAAAAAATTTGTTCTATTGAAATGGATTTAAATATAAGTGAAAAATAAGTAGAAAACAAACGGGAAAATTATTTATCACTCCACATTGAGCTTGTTAGTTTATTTTAATCGTCAACTTCAGTGACTAACATGATAAAAAAGTGTATAAATTTAGTAATAATGGTATTTTTTTTGTAAGAAAATGATTTATAACCATTGATATTTATATTTAAATAAATCTATTGTAAAAATCTATCAAAAAATTATTTTCTTTTTTAAGTAACATGTGTATTAACGATTTTTATTAAAGATTTGAAACTTTGCCATCAAAATCGATACTAAATCGACCTGCGATTAAAATAGAAATATACCAAAACAATTTTGAAAAAAAAAATTTTTAATAACTTTCAAAAAGATAATGATAACTTTATTTTTTTTAAACTGTGACAGTCAGTGATTGTAATTAAATCTTCGGTAACGATTTAGGATTTGGCGCGAAACACGTGACTGTCGAACGCAGCTCAGAGCGGACCTCTGAGGTGGTAGAGCGGGAATCGGGAAGTCTCTCGTAGTTTTTGTGTCCAAGCGTTCGCACGTACATGGAAGTTAACTCGTCTCGGTTCGACGGCTAACCGGACTCCTCGGGAGTGGAATGTCATCGAAGAGAGAGTTGGCAGAGACAGAAGGTGCGGGATCGATGGTCATCGCCCGGGAAGCATTCTTCTGTCTAGACGAGTCAACCGGCTTTTGGAAGCCGTGGACGTCGGGGAACCTGACCGACGTCTGGCAGACACGCAAAGATCTGGAGATCGATTCATGGCAGATCTTGAAGCAGCTTACTCGTTACGGAAGTCAAGGCAATTATTGACATTCGCGTCGCGCGTTGTGGTAGAGCCGTAGTGTGAGAGTGTGGTGTTATTTGTGAAGTTGTCATTTCACGTCATCACCTGGACCGCTTTCCAACGGCTACACGGCGACTCGAGTATGGTAGATATTGCGGCTGGTCGGCATCGTAGCCTGGCATTTTGTTTAGCCTGGCGGTTTGGTATGAGGTGCATCTTAGCGACTCCGTAAGTTAATTGTAAATGTGCGAGTGAGTGTGAATGCGTGTGAGTGTCCTTAGTACACTATTATTGTCATAATCTCTTGCGCGCGTTAGCTGCCGATAGTAGCAGCAATTTGTGTGCGCGCGCAACGATTTAGAGAGCATTGAAGATTCTTTTGTTTACTGGTTTAAACGACACCGAGTCGTAATTCGGAATTTCTATTTTAGGTTTAGATTTGTTTTAATTAATTATGAAATTGTTAATTTAATTTTGATTGACGAAACCTGGTGTTCCTGCGAATCGATCCTGTTTTAATACCAGCACCCACTACCGATAAACGAACTAGCTGACCGCGTCGCGAAGTATAGTAATATTCGCGGACGCGATTTCCTCATTTTATTATTTCAGGTCGACGAGTGCTTGGATCAGCACTAAGTACAGGTGATAAGGATTTAGTACGCACCGTGGGTATTTGTATCGGCTCATACAAACCCTTAAATCCACCCCTGTAACAAGCTCTCTTTTATAAAGGGATTCAATTATTGAAAAGTTAAAACTTGGATTTAGTTTAATCATATGCCGATCACATTCAAAAGATGTCTGGATTTTTGAAACGGTATTTTATTTTTGATTCATTTATTTGTTCATTGCTTTATTAAAAGATAAATCTAGTTGTTTGAAATAAACAACTAACGAATTAAGTTATTAGTGAATAAAAACAAATATATATTTTGTTAATAAAAATGAAGTAGATGAATTACATAATATTTTTCCTTAAATTCAAATCTAGATGGCGCTATTTTTAAGTCAATCTAATTTTGAGAATAAAGAGCAAAGAGCTTTTGGGCTCTTCTTGGGACATTAAATACCAAAAAACTACGTTTATTATTGTATTCGAACGTAAAATTACGCAGTTTTTAAAAATCTGGGGTTGTAAATGAGGTTTTCATTTAAAAAACAAAGTTAGGGCCCCTGGGGCCCAAAATAAAGCTAATTTTTTTATGCCTTTCTGATTAATAAATCGGAGTTAAAAAACTTTCCCGATGCGCGTTCAGCACAAAAAAGTCAAGCTTTCGAGTTATTAAAGTTTATTGAAAAATGGGCCTTGCTGCGCCTTGACAAGGCCAAAAAAAAAAATAAACGTAAAATTTTACGCTCTTTCCGAATCCGAGGTCAAAAACAGGGGTTCATACTTAAAAAAACAAAGTTAAGGCCTCTAGGGCCCAAAATAAAGCATAAAGCCCAATTTCGTTGGGCCCATCTTACTAGCCCCTAAAAATTATGAAACTTTGGTCTCTACTTTTTTTTCGATTTGGGCCTTCCTAGGCGAGCTATTAAGGTGGATCCATTAAAATCGACCATCCTGTAAATGAATTTAATTATTCTATTTTATTTTTGTTAACAAAATGTAATTTTGTTTTTAATAGTTGCTTTTTTATAAATGAAATACCGTTTTAAAAATTCAGACATCTTTTGAATGCGATTGGCGTATGATTGAACTAAATCCAAGTTTTAACTTTTCAATAATTAAATTTATTTAACAAACAAATGAGAATTTTTTAAATTGTCGTAATTCATTTTTTTTCTAAATTATTTACTAATTTTGTTTTGTAACAGGGGCGGATTTAAGGGTTTGTATGAGCCGATACAAATACCCACAGTGCGTACTAAATCCTTATCACCTGTACTTAGTGCTGATCCAAGCACTCGTCGAACTGCATCTCGTCGACCTGAAATAATAAAATGAGGAAATCGCGTCCGCGAATATGACTATACTTCGCGACGCGGTCGGCTAGTTCGTTTACCGGTAGTGGGTGCGGGTATTGAAACAGGATCGATTCGCAGAAACACCAGGTTTAGTCAATAAAAGTTAGATTAATAATTTAACAATTTATTATAACAAATCTAAATCTAAAATACAAATTCCGAATTAGGACTCGGTGTCGTTCAAACCAGTAAACAAATCATTGTCAATGCTCTTCAAATCAAGTCGCGCGTGCACACAACAATCTGCTGCTACCGGCAGCTGACGCGCGCGTGAGAAAAACAAAGATTGTTACAATAACAGTGTACTGAGTACACTCACACGCATTCACACTCACTCGCACATATACAATTAGCTTACGGAGTCGCTAAGGTGCACCTCATACCAAGCCATCAGGCTAAACAAAATGCCAGGCTACAATGCCTACCAGCCGCAATAGATGCCACACTCGAGTCGCCTTGTAGCCGTCGTAAAGCGGTCCAGGCGTTGATGTGAAATGACAATTTCACAATTAAACACCACACTTTCACACTACAACAACGCGCGACGTGAATGACAATAATTGCTTCGACTTCCGTAACGAGCGAGGTTCTCCAAGATCTGCCATGAATCGATCTCCAGATCTTTGCGTGTCTGCCGGACGTCGGTCAAGTTCCCCGTCGTCCGTGGCTTCCAAAAGCCGGTTGACTCGTCTAGACAGAAGAATGCTTCCCGGGCGATGACCATCGATCCCGCACCTTCTGTCTCTGCCAACTCTCTCCTCGATGACATTCCACTCCCGAGGAGTCCGGTTAGCCGTCGAACCGAGACGAGTTAACTTCCATGTACGTGCGAACGCTCGGACACAAAAACTACGAGAGACTTCCCGATTCCCGCTCTACCACCTCAGAGGTCCGCTCTGAGCTGCGTTCGACAGTCACGTGATTCGCGCCAAATCCTAAATCGTTACCGAAGATTTAATTACGATCACTGACTGTCACAGTTTAAAAAAAATAAAGTTATCATTATCTTTTTGAAAGTTATTGAAATTTTTTTTTTTCAAAATTGTTTTGGTATATTTCTATTTTAATCGCAGGTCCATTTATTATCGATTTTGATGGCAAAGATTCAAATCTTTAATAAAAATCGTTAATACACATGTTACTTAAAAAAGAAAATAATTTTTTGATAGATTTTTACAATAGATTTATTTAAATATGAATATCAATGTCACGGATTTATAATCCTTGACGTTATTATTTTAAAAGGGGTAGGATCTTCGTCTTTTTGGAACAACTACTTACGTAGGTGTCCCGAGTTTAACGACAGAGTTGAATATTACAATAATCTACCTTAAAATTACCGGAGTATCCGGGCAGTTGATCGTCACGGGAGGTTCTCTGGACCTTCTGGGACCTTATCCAATGGTGATAGCGAGGCGATATTGCACTGACGAATCCTTGCCTGATCCGGCTCTGCTTGTCCAGGTGTGCTGCACGTGGTCTTCGATCGCTGCTAGCTTTCGGTCGAACCACTCGAGTGTCGGGGACGAGAGTGGTTTGGGAGCGCGGCTAAGCAGCGAGGGAAGCTACTTCGCCCCACCTGTTCCAGTAGAGCGGAGGTGTCGGCTAGCAAAATGCTTAATTGCAATTTCCGTGGCCCCCTCCCTAACTCCTTTTAGGCGGATTATAAGTAAGTCTGTTGCAACTTGGGAATATGGGATCTTTATGGAGATCGATACATGACATGCCTCCCCTCTTAGTCCATTGTTGCCCTCGACAATGCAGGGCTGGACGACTGTAGGAGTGCAGTCCTTGTATCGATGATAAAAAAAAATGTATCGAAGATAGGGAATGTATCGATTTCGCTTGTGTGAATCTTGGTAGATGGTGGTGGGCAAGCGCTTAGCAAAAGGTTTTTTTTTTTTTTTTTTTTTTTGAATAACTATTATTTCAGAATAATTAGTTCAAGTGTAACGTTTTGGATGTAATTTCTACCCGATGTTCAAAGAGATCGGTAGTTTTTATAATTGTTGTATAACAATGATCACGGGGTGGGAAATGGTTGGTTGAAAGTGGGTAAGAATATTGTAATTTTTGAGTTGTAAGCCTGAATTCTTGAAATTTTTTTTAAACGAAAATTTCAAATAGCTAGTTGTTTAGCTAAATGCTAAATAGAAGTTTTTGTGTTGCTTGCGCAAGCCAGGTAACAGGGATTCAGACGTAATAAAATAATTATTGCTCTATATTGCGCGGTTATTGGGCACTGGAGCAGAAAATTCTGTATGGGTTGGTTAATACTTAAGTGGGAAGTTGCATCGACGTATATAATTTTCATTAATTGCCAGGAGTGAGGGAAGTTCACAGTTTTCGCCTTGATTTTAAGATCGCTAATTAGTTTAGTCAAAAGTATTTAAAACATTCGATGAAAATTCTGTAATGTATACGACAGTATTGAGTGCAGCGGCTCTGTATATTATCCTCTAAGTTCCTAAACGGTTTGAGTTTCAATTTGTCGTTGTTCGCTATGAAACTTCAAATTTGATATAATTATTTTGTCTTAGTGTTTTTTTTTCGATTATAGGGTCGGTTATCGATTTCTTGCAGAACGAACAAGCTTTTTATAGATTCATGTAGATCATTTATTGCAAATAATTTGCGGGTTATGCGAAGTTCCGAGAGTTCTGGTGTTATTTGGTCGGGGTAGACTCTATATAATTCATTTACTAAATGTTTGAAATTTTTGTTTTCCGTTTTAAAGTTTCTGTCTAGTGGGGGACAATTTAAGAAAATATTAATATGAATTTTTGTTCTGACTAAATTAACTTTCCCGACGTGTTCATAGAAAATACCCGGATTATTGGGGATTGGTTGCGTTTCATAGAAAGTTTTATTCTCCGTGTGAACGGTACCGACTGGAGCGAAGCTCGTGAACCACAGCAAAATAAAGAACATTTTTCTGGAACAAAATTAGGGCAGATTTAAATTAGATAAGGCGATGATTTTTGAGAAGAAAGGCTTTTAGTAAAATTTTTTCAGACGGTCTTTATGAACTAAGATTTTTTTTTTTGTTTTGGCTTTGCAAGAGGGCAGTGTTATTTTCGCGTACTTCTAGGACGTCAAAAACTCCGTTATAGAATTTATCTAGTTTGTTTTTACGCGGTAGTTTGTTGACGTAAACTTTGTCTCCGGGTTTTATATCTAGGGGTTTAGTTGATTTGTCGTAATTTCTTTTGTTAACTTGTTTGGATGATTCTAAGCTTTTCAATGCCATCTCTCGGATTTCAGCTATTCTTGTTGCTAGATCGTAAATGTAACCATTATATGTGTCGTTATCGAAGTCGTCTAGGCATCCTGAAGGGGTTCTAGGATTTCGTCCCATAGCTATTTCGTAGGGGGTAAAACCTGTGGAAGAGTGGACTGAGGAATTGTATTCCATCATGGCAAAGGGAACTAGCTCGTCCCAGTCTTGATACTTAGGGGTGTTAGTCCTCAAGTAGTCTTTCAAGACAGCATGACTTCTTTCCAATGATGCGTTCGACTGGGGGTGGAAAGATGTCATCGTTTTTAGACGACAGTCAAACATGCTTTCAAGATTTTTGAGGAGTTTATTCCTAAAGCTTTTACCTTGATCGCTCAAGATAATTTTTGGTACTCCATGAGCGGCTATAAGATGTTTAGCAAGGACTTGTGCCACGGTTAGCGCTTTAAGATTAGGTACTGGTACTGCTATACAAAATTTTGAAAATAAACATTGCATAGTGATTATGTAAGCATTGCCATTCACAGTTCGAGGCATAGGTCCGACCGCATCGATAGCCATTTTAAATAACGGTTCTGCGAGCGTATCGGTAATTACCATGGGTTCTTTGGTGCGATAACCTATGAGTTTAAACTCTTGGCATATTCGGCATCGATGAATGTAATCGACTATATCTTTATGCAAACCGGGCCAAGTAAATTTTTCCCTCACTCTTCTGTAAGTCTTCTCTACTCCACGATGTCCTCCGAATAGGCTATCGTGGCATTCTTTTAGGATGGTGTTGCGGGATTCGGGTGGTGGTGTTATGCAGACACCTAGGCAGATCGTTAGCGTCATAGGTATGTTTTTGAGTGCGTCTTGGACTTCTCGGTATAGAGTTCCACGTGGTAATGCATCTGTGAGTTCGCCTTTTCGTGACATACGAACCGATGTAATTTCTTTTTCTAGTAGTAGATGATAAAGATTTTATTAGCATTCTTTCAAAGAACTTTGCTTAATAGGATTCCTTTCGGTTTCTGTAACTACTAAAGAGAAGATGGTTCGGCCTCGGGTTTTAGAGACAAGAACATTGCCAATCGTAGGGTTCAGATCTTTAAGTTCGCTTTTCGAAATTAGCTCTAACTCGGCAAGAAGTTGATTGTTAGGCGTGTGTAGGTTTAAATTCGCAGGGATAAAATGTATTATGTTATCTTTATGTCTCGTGAGGGCGTCTCGGGTGAGTCTCACTGTCAGTCGTTCGGGGGGTTTGATCGGGGTGCAAAAAGGATTCAAGAGTGGGGGTATAATTGGCGGAATGGTTTTAACGCTGGTGAAAATGTCATTATGAGTATTTGCCGTAGTAGGTTTTGGACTTCGAGGTATCAAATTTGAATTTGGTTGTTTTGTAGGAAGTGATTGCTGCGAGGATTGAAGGGTCGTTTTGGCGGTATCTCGAGGGTGAGTGACACTCTCTTGAGTGTTTAGAGAGTTTTCCGATGGAGCTAACTTATGATCTGGTGTAATTGTCTTCGTGGAATTTGTTGAAGAGTCGGAATTTTCACTAGACATGATTTTGGTGTTTTCGAGATTAAAAGTGTCATCAAAAATTGTTGGGGGTATTTTATGTGTGAGGAGAGTGGACGATAAGGGAGGATTTTTGAATCCTGAGTCATCGGTCAGTTGCCATTTATCTAAGTCTAACAGGGATTGTGTATTGTTCAGAATCTGTCTATCATTTGCGTCAATAAGGTCATTTTCCAAATAGCCTGGATCACTGTGGACAACAGAGTGATCCGCTTCGTGATAGTTAGATCCTAGGTCGAAATTTTCAAGAAGTTCTTCCCATTTTCCAGAGTCCCACCACAAGGAATTAAATCCTTCGATAAACTCTTCTTTCTCCTTAGAATTGAAGTTGGAAGGTTTGAGCTGAGCTTGCAGTTCCAAATTTGATTTTACGGGGGTAGTTTCGTAGAGTTCTTCTTCATCAGAAGATGAGGAGTCATCATCATTTGCTGGAGGTTTCACTCTTTTTGATGGGGAATCAAAGAATGCCTTTCTTGATGCGGGTTTTTGGAAATGGGCGACTACATCTTCAAAATTATCCGATGGTACCATGGTTTCGTCGAACTCACTTATGCCAGAAATCTCATCTTCTTTTTGGTAGCTGATTTCAGACTCGGTGGCAGGAGATGTGGTTGTTGTGTTGAGAGGTTCTGCCAAACTAGGTATTAATGACCGGCTTTGCAAGGGTACAGGTGCGTCGGAGGCGCTTTCGGTTTCATCTGATGTTTCTATTTCTGAGGTAGAGCTTTCAGCGTTTGCTTGATCGACGGGTGTAGTATTTTTCGGATCTACCTGTTGATTTCGTCTGAGTCTTAGACGAGAGGCGATGGTATCGCCTGGAAGATTTCCCTGACCAGATACGTTCGGCGATGCATGAGTTTTATTTTTGGAGCCTTTCGGTCTACCTCTTCGCGAAGGACCGGGTTGCCGGGCGTCAGAGAAGTTTTCTTCTTTGCTTTTATTGTGTGCTTGTCGAGCAAGTGATGTTTTTGTTGGTTTTGGTTTCTGAATAGGTAGTATGGTTTTTGTTTTGATATTTTTCAGGGATTGAGAGGCTATGTTTGCCGATTTTTCGTTTTCTACCTCTTTCTGGTCTATCGGATTTCTTGAGAGCCAATCGGCGTTAGTGTTAAGCCTTCCAGGTTTGTAACGAAATATGTATCTGTAGCCGCGCAGTCGGGCTCTCCAGCGGTTTAATCTTGACATTGGGTCTTTGATTGAATCAATCCATTGTAGAGGTTCATGGTCAGCGTATACATAGAAAGTGCGACCGTAAAGGTAGTGTCTGAAGTGCATGATGCCTAGGACTACAGCTAAACACTCTCGCTCGGTGGCAGAGTAGTTTCTTTGATGTTTATTGAGCGTTTTTGACATATATGCAATAGGTTGATCATTATTTGGTTCGCCTTGACTCAAAACTGCCCCGACTGCGTATGCACTAGCATGGGTCGTTAGTATGAAGGGTTTAGAAAAGTCTGGGCAAATTAGGACTGGTGCCGTGCATAGAGCTGTCTTTAGTTTTTCGAAACTGGCTTTTTGGCTCTCCTCCCAGCGGAATTTACAATTTTTCTTGAGGAGGTCGTTTAGAGGTTTTGCAATTTCAGAGAAATGGTGGATAAACCGGCGATAGTAAGAACAGAGTCCAAGAAAAGAACGAACGTCCGAAGTACTCTTTAAGACGGGAAAATCCTGAATATCTTTGATTTTTCCCCGGTCGGGTTTGACTCCAAATTGATCGATATGGTGGCCCAGGTATTTTACTTCAGGGGTTAGAAATTCGCATTTTTCGATTTTTAATCTCAATCCATTAAACAATCTTTGAAAAGCTTCATTAACCTTTCTCTCGTGGTCTTCAAGAGAGTTGGAGAAGATGATTAAGTCATCTAGGTAAACGAAAAATTCGATTCCTTGTAATCCGGTCATGACGGCGTCCATCAGCCTTTGGAATGTCGGGGGAGCACAGCAGAGTCCGAAAGGCATGGCTGTGAATTCGAAGTGCCCGTAAGGCGTTGAGAAAGCGGTTTTAGCTCTGTCATCCGGGTGCATAGGTATTTGGTGGAATCCGTTAACGAGATCAAAAACTGAAAAGTATTTGGACTTGCCTAGGGACTCCAGTATTTCTTGAACGTTTGGGAGTGGATAGGCGTCTGGAATTGATACTTCGTTGAGCCTTCTGTAATCAATGACGAGACGATGTTGATTTTTACCGTCAGGGCCAGGCCGTTTTGGAACTATCCATAGAGGTGAGTTCCAAGGGCTGGAGGAGGGTTGGATGGTTCCTTCCTTCAGCAAGTCATCTACTTGCCTTCTAATTTCTTCGTGTAATTTTGGAGGATAACGATATTGACGTGTAAATATCGGTTTGTCACTGGTTAACGGAATGGTATGTTGTACTAGATGTGTGCGAGGAGGGTCGTCGCCAGGTAACATAAAGAGATATGGAAAACGTTCGACCACTCTCTTCAATTGAGCTAGGGCTGCTTTGTCATGATGTTTTCTTTTCAGAAGGTCAATTATTCGAGTTACTCTTTGTTCAGGAGGGCAAGGCGTTCCCTCGACCTCGGAATCGAAGAAGTCGTCGGAACTATCGAGTTCAAAGGGATACAGATCTTGCACTGGTATTTCAACTTCTTGAGGTTCGTTTCTCGTGTTAATGGCTAACACGTAACATGAACCTTTTTCATGGGTAACGGCTGACTCGCCGATGAATATTCCGGTAGGGGTTTGTATTCGGGGAAGATACGCCTCCCCTCTTGGAGAGCTTTCCGACACGGGAATTTCTATCGCAATTTTACAACGCGCTGGCAACGTATATCTTGTGGACAGAGCTTTACCTTGCTTTCGACGAGCTTTATAATGGAAAACAGTCGAAGGTATTTTGCTGGACGTAGGTTGAATGTCGGGGATGGTGTTTTGACTTTGAGGTGTTCGTCGAGAGTCAGGAAATTCTGCAGGGGATTCGGCAGATTCAGACTCACTGTTGTCTGTAGCGCTAGAAAAACAAATGTCCTGAGTGCCATTTTGAGTGATTAATTGATTATTGGCCAAGTCAATTTGACCCTTTTCAATTTGTAGATAACGAGAGCCAAGAATGGCATCTTCTTTAAGCGAAGAACTTTCGGGGAGGACGTGCATGTGATGTTTTCTACCGTCTCTTTCTTTGAAAGTAACGGTACCGAGAGTGTAAACGGGTTCTGCTCCGATCCCGGTCAGTTGAAGAGTACGATTTTTGTTGATCTTACACGTGGGATTTAGGGATTGAATTTCAATTACGCTCACGTCTGCGCCGGTGTCAATTAAAATGCGCCCCTTTCCGGCTTTAAATATGTTATTAGTAATTTCGATCTTGGGTGATCCGTACGAAATTTTCTTTCTTTCCCTATGGTTTCTAGGATTGTAAATTTTAGGTGAATATGTGTCGGAATCGTTAGTAGATTTGTCTATATTAAGGGTGTCGCTACTCTGGGAGGTTGAATTTTCGGAAAAGGTTTCTGAGTCAGCGGATTCTGATTCAGAGCGATCTGAGTCTGGGGTTAGGTCTTCAAGAAAAGGGTCGGGAAGATTTTTCATTTTTCCGGCTTGCTTAAGTCTCCGGAGTTTCTTCAAAGTTCTTTTGCTGATAACACCATCTTGTAAAAAGGGGGCATCGTCGTGAATTAGATGGAATATATGTTTTTGTTTACAAATACGAATCGTAATTTTTCCATGAGCGTCGACTTGATTATTGTCTTCTCCCTGAATTGTAATGGGAGGGTGAGGATAGTAGAAAACCGAGTCTTTAAAAACGGAAGCTTTGATGACGTTCACTTCATTGGTTTGTGTAGCGGAACATGTTACGACGCCCTTTTTGAATAGGTAATTTTTAATTTTTATGGTTGGTGCGGTTTTCTCGCCACAGACTTTCCGTACTCCCTTGTTTTGAATGTTTTCACCGATCGGCGCTCGGGGCTCTGAGAGCGCGGGAAGCTCGCGGGCGCGCCGTCCGGACGAGCTTGTCTCCAGTTTAAATTCTCGCTAGAGGAGATATTTGCGGGAATATTCGTTGGGGTCGGAGCTCGTGGAGTAGGGCCGTAAGGACCTGGGGATCCAGGTCTATCAGGCGGCTTGTCGTAATAGTTGTTAGGGAAGTAGGCTGGTGTTGCCGCATTAGGATAGGGCGAGTGAAAAGGGGGCATAGGAGCTGGGGGGTAGTAGTAGGGCATAGGAGGATAATAGGGCATATAAGGGTGAAAATTTGGATAAGGGAAGGGAGGGGAAAGGGGGCTTGTCGACCTATTAGGGTATCGGCCTCTAGGGCTCTCGGACCTAGGGCGGGAGTAACGATCTGATGATCCGGGTTGATCGGATAGGCTCTAACTTTCCGGGTTTTTCAGAATGCTTGAAGGTTGTTCGTAACGCAGGGAAGGGTGAGCATCCAGTTTACCTTCTGCTGTGTAAGTCATTGTTCTAGGCATTTTTATATCGTTAGGGTCATAAGAATACGAGATATTTCTATCGAAGTTTCGCGGGTCGTTAAAATCGGAGAATTTAACGTGGCGCCGGTCGTGAGATGATTCTCTTTCAGGTGTCCCGGGTCGACCATAAGGGCTAGGAGAACGCGATCGCGGAGGCGGTTTTTGGGTGGAGGAATACTCTACATCAGCACGATTTGGTGCTCCGATGTTAACCCATTCCTCCGCATTCAGAGCTGCGTTTAAAGCTTCGGAAAAGTTAACAGGGTTATGGTTAGACATTTGTTTACGGATGACAGAAGGTAATCCGCGAATAAAATATTCGGTAGCGAGGTCTTCGAAAAGGGACTTATTATGTCTCTTGATGTCTTCGTCATCTATTCCCTCGTTTTTTAGTTTCGTGGCAGCGCGGACTATAGCTGAGAGTCTATCGTGAAAATTTAAAACAGATTCATTCTGTCTCATATAAGAGTCTGAAATAAGGTTAAGGTAATAAGATAGGGATCGTTTTTGAGAAAAACGGTCCTGAAGATGTTTCCGGAGTTGGTCTTAAGTGTCAAAAACTTTTCCGTCAAGACTTGTTTTAGCCTTGCCGGTCAATCGAGAAATAACTCCTTGGAGGAAAAGTTCTTTCAGGGTTGCGTCTGTAATTCGTTGGTCGTAGCTTTCCACGTCCTGCAGCCATGGGCGCAGGGGTGTGGAACCAGTGTAAAAAGGGATTGCAGCAAGAGCACTTTGCATCAATGCTGATGCTTGAACATTCGCGAACGCGGTTCGTGACTCGTTTAACGTAGCTGCCATTGTAGACATATTTTCGGCCATCCGGTGGGCATGATGTAATTCGGCCGCCTTCTTTTGATCTTTGTCTGGAATGGCTTCAATCTCGTCCAAAGTAAGATTCGCGAGGTTAGCCATATCGAATACTTATAAATTAAAGGGATAACGTCGTTTGATAGAAGTAAAAATTTTATACAAAAAAAAATGAATCTAAAGTTGCGATTTTTGGCGAAACTTCAGGTAATAAAACGTGAAATGTGTGCACTATAAGCGGGTCAAATTCAGAGCGATGAGCAGATCAGGTTCCGAAAGCGTTTGTGAGTGTAAGTGTGTTGTTAAATTAGCCAGAAATGTTGAGGTCAGCAAAAAAAAAAATATCGCGATTTGTCAAAAGAAAAGAATCTTTCCTTCAGCCATTCGCCAAAAGTAACCGGTATCAGATAATAAAAGCTTTTTCCTTACTTCTTTTTTTTTTTTATTAATTTTTAGTATTATAAATTTTTGAAGGAAAAATCATCAATAAGAGAAAACCAATCAAAATAGTCAGGCAACAAGGTTTAAGTTCCCCACAAGGGATGCCATTTATGTCACGGATTTATAATCCTTGACGTTATTATTTTAAAAGGGGTAGGATCTTCGTCTTTTTGGAACAACTACTTACGTAGGTGTCCCGTCCCCTTGTTGTCTGGCTTTTGATTAGGTTAATAAAATGAAATAAAGTGAGGTAAGGTGATATTGTTTAATTGAAAAACAAAAGGTGAAAGGTTACAATTTAATGACAGAGTTTAACGACAGAGTTGAATATTACAATAATCTACCTTAAAATTACCGGAGTATCCGGGCAGTTGATCGTCACGGGAGGTTCTCTGGACCTTCCGGGACCTTATCCAATGGTGATGGCGAGGCGATATTGCACTGACGGATCCTTGCCTGATCCGGCTCTGCTTGTCCAGGTGTGCTGCACGTGGTCTTCGATCGCTGCTAGCTTTCGGTCGAACCACTCGAGTGTCGGGGACGAGAGTGGTTTCGGAGCGCGGCTAAGCAGCGAGGGAAGCTACTTCGCCCCACCTGTTCCAGCAGAGCGGAGGTGTCGGCTAGCAAAATGCTTAATTGCAATTTCCGTGGCCCCCTCCCTAACTCCTTTTAGGCGGATTATAAGTAAGTCTGTTGCAACTTGGGAATATGGGATCTTTATGGGGATCGATACATGACAATCAATGGTTATAAATCATTTTATTACAAAAAAAATACCATTATTACTAAATTTATACACTTTTTTATTATGTTAGTCACTGAAGTTGACGATTAAAATAAACTAACAAGCTCAATGTGGAGTGATAAAAAATTTTCCCGTTAGTTTTCTACTTATTTTTCACTTATATTTAGCATAAATTCAAATCCATTTCAATAGAACAAATTTTTCAAAAGTAATGAAGCAAAACGCGTCAAGCACATTACTTAAAACACTGCATTTTCTTTAAAAACTTCATGCTTATAGTGCAAACGTAAATTTTTTTTTTGGAAGTTTTATCGTTTAAACTTTCTTTTTATATCATAAACTAAAGATCCCAACATAGGGAGGGGTGCTAGTAACAATTCGGGAAGTAACGAACAGTCTAATGTGCATTGGGATGACGCAAATGAACTTGTTGATGAAAGATCGCTTTGATTTCATTACAAGAAGCTTTTCACACGGGTAATTCAAATGAGATAGTATCAATTTTAGAGGAGCTGAAGGAAGTGGAGATAATTTCAAACAGCTCAAGAAACAGATCAAACAGCTGTGTTTAAACAATAAGCAGTTGAGTTTAAACGGTGCGGTTTAACAGGACAGTTTAAGGAGCACTATGGGTATATTGATTTATAATCTTCGTAAACAGTTGCAAAGGTGTTTTATAAATCGTCAATATGCTAGCTATCAAAAACGGCTCGAGTCTTTTGATGAAAATTCGCCAAAATCGAGTCTTCAAATTCTAACATTGGAGGAATTTGCTCAAGTTATTATTCTGGAAGAGGAGATAAAGTAAAATGTTTTTCTTGCAACACTCAAATTTTCATGTTACAAGATGGTGACAATACCTTGTTAGAACATAGATGGCACGCCTCCGATAAATGTGAATTTAAAAAAAATCTCGATAAATTACATACAAGCAGGAAGCTGGTTGTGTGTAAAATTTGTTTTGATGAACAAGTTGCATTTGCCTGCCTCCTCTGTGGACATACATTTTGTGAGAGTTGTGTGCAAAAAATAAGCACTTGTGCCATGTGCCGGACAAAGTGTTGGAGAAAACTTCAATTGTGTTTCTAGCAATGAGGCGACAGTATTCAGCAGAAAAGGTGCAGTTGGTCAATGAACTGCATGCACCAGCTCGACGAAATTTTCCTCATCGACAGGTCGTAGTTAAGGGTATTCTAGACACCTTTCAAGCTGACTTTGTTTTCAAGGTACCTCAAAAATGTCGTGTACGTTGAAACACCAACTGACGGAGAGAACATGAAGCAAAAGGTAAGAAACGCCTGTCAAAACATTTCAAGGCATGTTTTGTTATTAACGGCTGAAAGTTTTGATCGCAGGATAGAGCTCTGCATAGTAAATAATGGAGGGATCTTTGAACACTTAATTCGTTAAAAAAACATTTTTTTCCTAAAAATCTTTTTGCTATTTTTAATTCTTCGAGCATTCAAAAACCAAAAGATGATTCTAAACTTTTAAGGCCTTATCTTTATTGATGAGACTAAATGGGACCCGAAAATTCAACATGCCGAAAATATAACCTTACATGTTAAATGCGCCATAAAACACTCTTCCTCTTTAATAATGTTTACGACCAGAGCAAAAAAGGCCGTAGTTAGTTGATGAAAAAAAATTTTTATAAATAATAAGCTTTAAAACTTACCAGCCTTAAGTTAACGGTGAAGCCAAAAGAAAAAAAAATTTTCGAGCTTTTTCAAGGCCTTGTAGGGACCAATGATCAAAACGATCCGAAACTAGAAAAAACGTTCTTACTTAAAAAAAATTCTCGTTTGGGCCTCACCAGTCAGGCTTATCGGTTTATTATTTTGGTTCCAATTTGTGCCTCGGTGCCCAGGGTTACGGGGCTTTTAACTCGAGTTTTTATTGGGCCCCACGGCTCAGAGAGGTCCAAAAAATCTCCAAAAAAATTCCTTCAAAATCGTAAAATTTTCCGCTCTTTCCGAATCTGTGGTCAAAAATAGGGGTTCCCATTTAGAAAACGGACTTTGGGTCTGTAGGGTCCAAAATAAAGGATAAGGCCCAATTCTTTTGGGCCCACATGACTA
Source organism: Encarsia formosa (assembly GCA_038277355.1). Taxonomy (NCBI): domain Eukaryota; kingdom Metazoa; phylum Arthropoda; class Insecta; order Hymenoptera; family Aphelinidae; genus Encarsia; species Encarsia formosa. The sequence goes on from CM076187.1 coordinate 43,574,413, forward strand.
GCCCCAAAAAATTGTGAAACTTTGGTCTCTATATTTTTTCGATTTGGGCTTTCGCAAGCAAATTATTTGAGTGCATCATTTAAAATGGGCCACCCTGTATAATTAGGTACGAATGAGAAAAAAGAGCTCACCGTTTTGGCCGGTGTCTCTCTACTTCCGCTAAACATAGATGATTTTATTATGAAGTATTAGTAATTTGTAATAAGAGCATAAAAAAAACAACACACTGTGTTTTCTTGAATTTTTTATTTTTATTTTTGACGTTTCGACTCTACAAATGGTGTCCTCTTCAGGATATCTATATAAACATTTTATTTTATTAAATCAATGGAAAGTTTATAAATTTTGGTTACAAATTTATAAATAGTTATATTTTAATTTTAGGACTTACAATTTTAACTGTCATAGCAGTACGTCGTACGAATATAGAGTTATTAGTAGTAGAGATATTGTATATACATTATTCTACAGTGCAATATCTCTACTATTCATAACTCTATATTGACATACTGGTATGACAGTTAAAATTGTAAGCCCTAAAATTAAAGTATAATTATTTCTAAATTTGTAACCAAAATTTATATACTTTTCATTGATTTAATAAAATAAACTGTTTATATAGATATCCTGAAAAAGACATCATTTGTAGTGTCAAAACGTCGAAACTTAAAAAAAGAAAATTCAAGAAAACACAGTGTGTTGTTTTTTTATGCTCTAATTCTAAAATACTAATACTTCATAATACACTTAATTGAGCAAAGTACTACTGTTGTTAATTATAGCCAAGATGATTTTAGGTAAATCTTCAAAGGCATGTTGAAGATCAATGGAGTCCCGTGTCACGTGATCACGGCATCACGGTTGCAGCACGACTGGTGTACGGGCGGAATCGTTTACCTACCATCCCCCCGAATCGAATCCCTCGAACGTCCATTTGCCCGAATTAGCAATCGACTTAACGTCGAAATGCTCGCAAACTGGCTCTCAGGGCCGCTCTGACGTGGATTGCTCGGATGATTAGTGTGTGTGTGCGCGCGCGCGTGTGTGTGGAAGGTGGGTTATTTTGAACAATATATGAATTCGTGATTTAACTTTTCTTTATGATTTTTCATGGTTTTAAATGATTGAAATTGGCAAATAAGATTTAAAAATGTACGAGCAAAAAAGATTTAAATTTACTTTTATCAGGAAATACAGTTTTTAATGCACATTTGATTTTACAATCTAATAAAATAAAACCACACGATTCTGCCTCAGGTAAGGAAACTCCTCAGATTTACCTTCAGTACAGATCATTAGTCCTTTTCATTCCTAATTTTATTAATCCACTTTTTTTATCTCTTAGTATGAACCTTTCATAATCCAAATTTAATCAGTATTTTTATTGACTGTCATTTAAACAACTAATAGATATTTGTATCGGTGTTTGAGTCTAATTATAATTTATATCCCAAGGATTTTGATTTCTCACTCAGGAGCTACATCTGTAAATTGAGAAAAAATCTCAACTTATTAAACCCTTGAAAAATTAATCGAAAGTATCCAGAAAAACTAAATAAATCGAATAAAGAAAAAAAATATTAAAAAAATTAAAATCCTTGGAATATGAATTGATATTGGGATTGGAAACGGAGTCGAGCCGAGGGAAGCCTGCGATTAACTATTGGCTACGATTAATCATTTTGCATGCATTTAGCGCGCATATTGTACGTGCATTTTTCAACATGTCTGGCGTTAATTATCTGAAATCCATAAGAGTAGCTCGGTAACGATGTGACTTTTTCCCCATCACGATTTTATTTACAATCCCAATATGACTGACAAGAATATCTATTAGTTATTAACTCTTCCTTTATTTGAATCATGTATTATACATAATATAATATTACTTACCACAAGGTTTTAACACCAAGTAATACAAAAGATCTGATAACGAGATTATTCCTATGACTTTTTCATTATCATCTACTACAACTAGCCGATGAACCTAAAAAAATTATTTTATTTATTTTATTGTTATCTTTATGATAAGATTAATAATAGTTATATTTGTAACCATGATGTCAGCAGACGAAATCAACAATGGTCAGTCGGTGATAAAATAAATCATATCACTGATTATAAATGTCAGCCAAACAAAAAATTTTTTACGTAGTTTGTTTAATCAATAAAAATATTTTTATAAATCTGACACACAATAACCACAACAATGTTGACTGATTCCCAGAGAAGAATATCCAATACAAGATAGATTTATCAGTAGTTGCCAAGAGGAGAATCAGAAATTTAAATATTGCTAAAACTAGCCTTCAAAACTAATTAAGGTGAAGTCAAAGCTGATGGTTGCATTATCCCAATGTAATTATTAAAAAAATAAAATAAAATAAATAAAAGGGCTCTTTAGCGGTGTAGCTGCTACTTTTTTTTCTTTTAAAGTCAAAAATAAGAAAATTGATTGAAAATTCAATTTAGAAAATGTGAAATATCTCTTCAGTCGATGCTTGAACTTTTCCCATTGAGTCATCGAGTCGTCTGCTGTACGGCGGTCAGCGGAGGCGCGAAGCAAATGGCGTACTGGCATGAAATTTGAAAAAAGTAACTTGTACATTCCTTAGTTCAAATTATTTTTTTTTATCAACAGTATCATGCAGCAATTGAAAAAATCAAAGAATGACATGCTATAAAAATTACGATTATTTACTAGATAAAAATTTGCTAGATTTATTTAGCTAAAACAATTACTTTTTTTTAAGGCAAACATGTTCTTCTAAATATCATTTTAACTTTCATTTCCTTTTTTGAATTAAATAAGTTGTTTAATCTTTATTATTCTGCCGTAGATTGTTTTAAGAAGTTTTTTTCAGTATTTGATTTCCTTTGCTTTAAATATTTGAAATTAGTTGAGTTGGGAAGGATCTGCGGGAGCGAAACCAAAAAGACAATACTTATTTAGTGTGTCATTTATTAAAAGTGTGCGGACCTTATCAAGCACTGTTAAAATAAAATCATAAAATAATAAGTTAAAAAAAGTATGAAAAATTTTAATAATTCAAACAGTAGAACATTTTACGTACCTAAAATGTAAAGTTAAAAAAATTCTCAACTTTACAAATCAAATCGAAAGAAAGAAAACATTCTTCGGTGACGTAAGAATGAATAATGGGAGAAAGGAACTTAGAATAAAAGTACAAGAGGCAAACAATTAATGAGCGAAATATAAACAAAGAGTCAAACGAGGGGATTAAATATTTAAATATTCAAATTTTAATTGTAATGCATGCATATAAAAAAATATCCTTTCCTTTAATAAAAAATATATAATTTGGTAAATTTTTCTTGAAAGTACACCCTGTGAAAATAATAAATCATATGATTCATCATATGCATTCTTCGAACGCTGAGGCATATAATAAATCATACAAAATTAATATTAATTAGATTTTCGTGGAATAAAAAACATTGGCTTTGCTCGTATTAGGTCTGATGACAGGATTTATGAATTTTAGAGAGCGTTTGTAATTTATATATATATTTGTTATTTCCGACCTGACCTGTCATGGTAGTGCTCCAAGAAACGTGGAGAAAAAAAAAAGAAAGGTAAGTCTATTCAAAACATTAAGAATAATAATATGGAATTTAGTTCGCGAAGGAGGATGAGAGTCTTCCAGCATCCAGTGTCGGAGTTGGTAACGCATTCGTCCGATAAGCAGGAGATCGAGAGTTCAAATCCCTCCTAGGTCAATTTTTTTCTCAGTATTTTAAATATTGTGAGAATAAAATAGAATCACATCCGATTCATTTATTCAAAATTACCGCGGGATTTTCGTGGATTAAAAAACATTGGCTTTGCAAGTATAAGGCTTTTTCATAAACAGACGACGTCTTTCAGCTTGGGGTAGACCAAACGATATTTTACAGTTTTATTAAATTTTCCGAAATTTTTATATGCTTTTAGGGTAAGTCCGCGTAAAAGTGAACCTCGGCTCAAAACTGAATATTTGTGATAACTTTTTTAAAATTGAATTTTTATTTTTTATAACTGAAGATGAAAGATACTAGTAAAAGCTATTTTTTAACTCTAATTTTGTTTTAAAAAGTTGTTTATGTTTTTTTGTATGTGTACTTTTTAGTTACCTTAAAAACTGAGGTAAAAATACTCAAAAAAACCTCTTCTTAAAAATGAAAAAAATCATACAAATTCAACTGTTTGGATAAAATTAAATAATGAAAGAAAGAGTCAGGTAGTCATTCTAAATGTTTGTAATGTCGAATAAAGTTAAAAAATTTCCTTACAGAAACTATTAAATGTTTTTCATACACGTAACACCCGAGATAAATACGTGTTACATCCGTGACATAAAGATAGATTTTTTATTAAATAGAGAAAATGACAAATCCAAAAACTTTTATATGAACATCAAAATATAAAGACTTAACTTTAACATCGATTTTTTCCAGAACTACGGCCGTTACGGAGCGAACGAAAATTTCACTCCGTACACATAGTCAATCAAAAATCAATAGTTGGTAGACTGCGTGGCGCCATCTCTTGGACCACGCAGAACTACAGGGTGCTGGTACTCTCGCGCTGCCGTCTGCGCAGCTTGGGGCGACTAAACGCTATATGCCTAGAAAAAAGGGGTATGTTAAAAAACCATAACTGAAAATCTCGCCGACAAAAAATCTCGCAGATAAAATTCTCGCTGACAATAAATCTCACCAACAAATATCTCGCCGACAAAATTTTTTTGGCTGAAAAAGAAATTCTCTGACGGTAAAATAGTTTTTAAATAAAATTTCTGTCAGATGGCAAAAAAACTAATTGGCTACCCCCAAGCTCTAAGCCCACAAAACCCTACGTGCCCGAGTTAAACAAAATACTGATTGGCTACCCCCCAAGCACAAACCCCCAAAACCCTGGGCAAGCGAGTTCAACAAAACAACTGATTAGCTACCCCCGAAGCTCTAGCCCCCAAATACCCTGGGCGCCCGGGTTCAACAAAAAAATTGATCAGCTACCCCTCCAGCTCCAAGCCACCAAAACCCTTGGCAACCGAATTCAACAAAATACTGATTAGCTACCACCAAAGCTGTAAGCCCCAAATACCCTAGGCGCCAGGGTTCAACAATAAAATTGATCGGCAACCCCCCAGCTCCAAGCCACCAAAACCCTGGGCACCCGAGTTCAACAAAATAATTAATCGGCAACCCCAAAGCTCTAACCCCCAAAAACGTGGGCGCCCCAGTTCAACCAAATACAAATTGGCTATCCCCCAAGCTCCAAGTTCAACAAAATCATGATTGGCTACTCCCCAAGTGAAGCGTGTTTGAAGGCTTAGAGCTTGAGGGGTAGCAAATCAGTCTTTTGTTGAACCCGGGCACCCAGGGTATTTGGGGCTTAAAGCTTGGGGGGTAGCCAATCAGTCTTTTGTTGAACCCGGGCGCCCAGGGTATTTAGGGCTTAAAGCTTGGGGGGTAGCCAATCAGTCTTTTGTTGAACCCGGGCGCCCAGGGTATTTGGAGCTTAAAGCTTGGGGGGTAGCCAATCAGTATTTTGTTTAACTCGGGCGCGCAGGGTTTTGTGGGCTTAAAGCTAGGGGGGTAGCCGATCAATTTTTTTGCTGAACCCGGGCGCCCAGGGTATTTGGGGGTTAGAGCTCGGGGGGTAGCCAATCAGTATTTTGTTGAATTCAGGTGCCCATAGTTTTTTGTGGCTTGGAACTTGGGGGGCAGACGATCAATTTTTTTGTTGAACCCGGGAGCCCAGGGTATTTGGGGGTTAGAGCTTGGGGGTCAGTCAATCAGTTTTTTTGTTGAATTCGGCACCCAGGGTTTTGGGGGTTGGAGCTTGGGGGGTAGCCAATCAGTATTTTGTTAAACCTGGGCGCCCAGGTCATTTGGGGGTTTGAGCTTGGGGGTAGCCAATCAGTTTTTTTGTTGAACCCGGGCGCCCAGGGTATTTGGGGGTTCGAGCTTGGGGAGTAGCCAATCAGTTTTTTTGTTGAACTCGGGGGCCCAGGGTTTTAGGGGTTAGAGCTCGGGGGGAAGCCAATCAGTATTTTGTTGAATTCGGGTGCCCATGGTTTTTTGTGGCTTGGAACTTGGGGGGTAGCCAATCAGTTTTTTTGTTGAACTCGGGCGCCCAGGGTTTTGGGGGTTAGAGCTGGGGGGGTAGCTGATCAATTTTTTTGTGGAAACCGGGCGCCCAGGGTATTTGCGGGTTCGAGCTTGGGGGGTAGCCAATCAGTTTTTTTGTTGAACTCGGGCGCCCAGGGTTTTAGGAGTAAGAGCTTGGGGGGTAGCCGATCAATTTTTTTGTTGAACCCAGGCGCCCAGGGTTTTGGTGGCTTGGAGCTGGGGAGGTAGCCAATCCATTTTTTTGTTGAACCCGGGAGCCCAGGGTATTTGGGGGTTAGAGCTTGGGGGTCAGTCAATCAGTTTTTTTGTTGAATTCGGCACCCAGGGTTTTGGGGGTTGGAGCTTGGGGGGTAGCCAATCAGTATTTTGTTAAACCTGGGCGCCCAGGTCATTTGGGGGTTTGAGCTTGGGGGTAGCCAATCAGTTTTTTTGTTGAACCCGGGCGCCCAGGGTATTTGGGGGTTCGAGCTTGGGGAGTAGCCAATCAGTTTTTTTGTTGAACTCGGGGGCCCAGGGTTTTAGGGGTTAGAGCTCGGGGGGAAGCCAATCAGTATTTTGTTGAATTCGGGTGCCCATGGTTTTTTGTGGCTTGGAACTTGGGGGGTAGCCAATCAGTTTTTTTGTTGAACTCGGGCGCCCAGGGTTTTGGGGGTTAGAGCTGGGGGGGTAGCTGATCAATTTTTTTGTGGAAACCGGGCGCCCAGGGTATTTGCGGGTTCGAGCTTGGGGGGTAGCCAATCAGTTTTTTTGTTGAACTCGGGCGCCCAGGGTTTTAGGAGTAAGAGCTTGGGGGGTAGCCGATCAATTTTTTTGTTGAACCCAGGCGCCCAGGGTTTTGGTGGCTTGGAGCTGGGGAGGTAGCCAATCCATTTTTTTGTTGAAACTGGGCGCCCAGGGTATTTGGGGGTTTGAGCTTGGGGGGTAGCCAATTAGTATTTTGTTGAATTTGGGTGCCCATGGTTTTTTGTGGCTTGGAACTTGGGGGGCAGCCGATCAATTTTTTTGTTGAACCCGGGAGCCCAGGGTAATTGGGGGTTAGAGCTTGGGGGGTAGCCGATCAATTTTTTTGTTGAACCCGGGAGCCCAGGGTTTTTGGGAAATGGAGCTTGGGGGGTAACCAATCAGTATTTTGTTGAACCCGGGTGCCCAGGGTATTTGGGGGTTAGAGCTTGGGGGGTAGCCAATCACTATTTTGTTAAACCTGGGCGTCCAGGGTATTTGGAGGTTTGAGCTTGGGGGTAGCCAATCAGTTTTTTTGTTGAACCCGGATGCCCAGGGTATTTGGGGGTTAGAGCTTGGGGGTTAGAGCTTGGGGGGTAGCCAATCAGTTATTTTGTTGAACTCGGGCGCCCAGAGTTTTGGGGGTTAGAGCTTGGGGGGTAGCCAATTAGTATTTTGTTGAATTTGGGTGCCCATGGTTTTTTGTGGCTTGGAGCTGGGGGGGTAGCCGATCCATTTTTTTTTTGATCCCGTGTGCCCAGGGTTTTGGTGGCTTGGAGCTGGGGAGGTAGCCAATCCAGTTTTTTGTTGAAACTGGGCGCCCAGGGTATTTGGGGCTTTGAGCTTGGGGGGTAGCCAATCAGTTTTTTTGTTGAACTCGGGCGCCGAGGGTATTTGGGGGTTAGAGCTTGGGGGGTAGCCAATTAGTATTTTGTTGAATTTGGGTGCCCATGGTTTTTTGTGGCTTGAAACTTGGGGGGCAGCCGATCAATTTTTTTGATGAACCCGGGAGCCCAGGGTATTTGGGGGTTAGAGCTTGGGGGTTAGTCGATCAGCTTTTTTGTTGAATTCACCGCCCAGGGTTTCGGGGGTTGGAGCTTGAGGAGTAGTCAATCAGTATTTTGTTAAACCTGGGCGCCCAGGGTATTTGGGGGTTTGAGCTTGGGGGTATTTATCAGTTTTTTTGTTGAACTCGGGCGCCGAGGGTTTTAGAGGTTAGAGCTTGGGGGGTAGCCAATCAGTTTTTTTGTTGAACTGGGGCGCCCAGGGTCTTGGGGGTTGGAGCTTGGGGGGTAGCCAATCAGTATTTTGTTAAACCTTGGCTCCCAGGGTATTTGGGGGTTTGAGCTTGGGGAGTAGCCAATCAGTTTTTTTGTTGAACTCGGACGCCCAGGGTATTTGGGGGTTAGAGCTTGGGGGGTAGCCAATCAGTTTTTTTGTTGAACTGGGGCGCCCAGGGTCTTGCAGGTTGGAGCTTGGGGGGTAGCCAATCAGTATTTTGTTAAACCTTGGCTCCCAGGGTATTTGGGGGTTTGAGCTTGGGGGGTAGCCAATCAGTTTTTTTGTTGAACTCGGGCGCCCAGGGTTTTAAGGGTTAGAGCTGGGGGGGTAGCTGATCAATTTTTTTGTTGAACCCGGGCGCCCAGGGTATTTGGGGGTTAGAGCTTGGGGGGTAGCCAATCAGTTTTTTTGTTGAACTGGGACGCCCAGGGTCTTGCAGGTTTGAGCTTGGGGGGTAGCCAATCAGTTTTTTTGTTAAACTCGGGCGCCCAGGGTATTTGGGGGTTTGAGCTTGGGGGGTAGCCAATCAGTATTTTGTTGAACCCGGGTGCCCAGGGTATTCGGGGGTTAGAGCTTGGGGGGTAGCAAATCAGTATTTTTGTTGAACTGGGGCGCCCAGGGTCTTGGGGGTTGGAGCTTGGGGGGTAGCCGATCAGTATTTTGTTAAACCTTGGCTCCCAGGGTATTTGGGGACTTGAGCTTGGGGGGTAGCCAATCAGTTTTTTTGTTGAACTCGGGCGCCCAGGGTTTTGGGGGTTAGAGCTGGGAGGGTAGCAAATCAGTTTTTTTGTTGAACTGGGGCGCCCAGGGTCTTGGGGGTTGGAGCTTGGGGGGTAGCCGATCAGTATTTTGTTAAACCTTGGCTCCCAGGGTATTTGGGGACTTGAGCTTGGGGGGTAGCCAATCAGTTTTTTTGTTGAACTCGGGCGCCCAGGGTTTTGGGGGTTAGAGCTGGGGGGGTAGCTGATCAATTTTTTTGTTGAACCCGGGCGCCCAGGGTATTCGGGGGTTCGATCTTGGGGGGTAGCCAATCAGTTTTTTTGTTGAACTCGGGCGCCCAGGGTTTTGGGGCTTGGAGCTGGGGGGGTAGCCAATCCATTTTTTTGTTGAACCCGGGAGCCCAGGGTATTTGGGAGTTAGAGCTTAGGACGTAGCCAATCAGTTTATTTGTTGAACTCGGGCGCCCAGGGTTTTGGCGCTTGGAGCTGGGGGGGTAGCCAATCCATTTTTTTGTTGAACCCGGGTGCCAAGGTTATTTGGGGGTTAGAGCTTGGGGGGTACGCGATCAATTTTTTGTTGAACCCGGGAGCCCAGGGTATTCGGGGGTTCGAGCTTGGGGGGTAGCCAATCAGTTTTTTTGTTGAACTCGGGCGCCCAGGGTTTTGGGGCTTGGAGCTGGGGGGGGGATAGCCAATCAGTATTTTGTTAAACCTGGGCGCCCAGGGTATTTGGGGGTTTGAGCTTGGGGGTATTTTTCAGTTTTTTTGTTGAACTAGGGTGCCCAGGGTCTTGGGGGTTGGAGCTTGGGAGGTAGCCAATCAGTATTTTGTTAAACCTTGGCTCCCAGGGTATTTGGAGGTTTGAGCTTGGGGGGTAGCCAATCAGTTTTATTGTTGAACTCGGGCGCCCAGGGTTTTGGGGGTTAGAGCTTGGGATGTAGCCAATCAGTATTTTGTTGAATTCAGGTGCCCAGGGCTTTGGTGGCTTGGAGCTGGGGGGATAGCCGATCCATTTTTTTGTTGATCCCGGGTGCCGAAGGTTTTGGTGGCTTGGAGCTGGGGGGGTAGCCAATCCATTTTTTTGTTGAAGCCGGGTGCCAAGGGTATTTGGGGGTTAGAGCTTGGGGGGTAGCCAATCAGTTTTTTTGTAGAACTCGGGCGCCCAGGGTATTCGAGGGTCCGAGCTTGGGGGGTAGCAAGTCAGTTTTTTTGTTGAACTCGGGCGCCGAGGGTTTTAGGGGTTAGAGCTAGGGGGGTAGCCAATTAGTATTTTGTTGAATTTGGGTGCCCATGATTTTTTGTGGCTTGGAACTTGGGGGGCAGCCGATCAATTTTTCTGTTGAACCCGGGAGCCCAGGGTATTTGGGGGTTAAAGCTTGGGGGCTAGCCAATCAGTTTTTTTGTTGAACTCGGGTGCCCAGGGTATTTGGGGGTTTGAGCTTGGGGGTTGCCAATCAGTTTTTTTGTTGAACTCGGGCGCCGAGGGTTTTAGGGGTTAGAGCTTGGGGGGTAGCCAATTAGTATTTTGTTGAATTTGGGTGTTCATGGCTTTTTGTGGCTTGAAACTTAGGGGGCAGCCAATCAATTTTTTTGTTGAACCCGGGAGCCCAGGGTATTTGGGGGTTAGAGCTTGGGGGTTAGTCAATCAGTTTTTTTGTTGAACCCGGATGCCCAGGGTATTTGGGGGTTAGAGCTTGGGGGGTAGCCAATCAGTTTTTTTGTAGAACTCGGGCGCCCAGGGTATTTGGGGGTTTGAGCTTGGGGGGTAGCCAATCAGTATTTTGTTAAACCTGGGCGCTCAGGGAATTTGGAGGTTTGAGCTTGGGGGCAGCCAATCAGTTTTTTTGTTGAACCCGGATGCCCAGGGTATTTGGGGGTTAGAGCTTGGGGGGTAGCCAATCAATTTTTTTGTTGAACCCGGGAGCCCAGGGTATTTGGGGGTTAGAGCTTGGGGGTTAGTCAATCAGCTTTTTTGTTGAATTCGTCGCCCAGGATTTTGGGGGTTGGAGCTTTGGGGGTAGCCAATCAGTATTTTGTTAAACCTGGGTGCCAAGGGTATTTGGGGGTTTGAGCTTGGGGGTATTTATCAGTTTTTTTGTTGAACTCGGGCGCCGAGGGTTTTGGAGGTTAGAGCTTGGGATGTAGCCAATCAGTATTTTGTTGAATTTGGGTGGCCAGGGTTTTGGTGGCTTGGAGCTGAAGGGGTAGCCGATCCATTTTTCGTTGATCCCGTGTGCCCAGGGTTTTGGTAGCTTGGAGCTGGGGGGGTAGCCGATCCATTTTTTTGTTGAACCCGGGTGCCCAGGGTATTTGGGGGTTAGAGCTTGGGGGGTAGCCAATCAGTATTTTGTTGAATTTGGTTGCCTATGATTTTTTGTGGCTTGGAACTTGGGGGGCAGCCGATCAATTTTTTCGTTGAACCCGGGAGCCCAGGGTATTTGGGGGTTAGAGCTTGGGGGGTAGCCAATCAGTTTTTTTGTTGAACTCGGGCGCCGAGGGTTTTAGGGGTTAGAGCTTGGGGGGTAGCCAATAAGTTCTTTGTTGAATTTGGGTGCCCATGGTTTTTTGTGGCTTGGAACTTGGGGTGCAGCCGATCAATTTTTTTGATGAACCCGGGAGCCCAGGGTATTTGGGGGTTAGAGCTTGGGGGTGAGTCAATCAGCTTTTTTGTTGAATTCGCCGCGCAGGGTTTCGGGGGTTGGAGCTTGGGAGGTAGCCAATCAGTATTTTGTTAAACCTTGGCTCGAAGGGTATTTGGGGGTTTGAGCTTGGGGGGTAGCCAATCAGTTTTATTGTTGAACTCGGGCGCCCAGGGTTTTGGGGGTTAGAGCTTGGGATGTAGCCAATCAGTATTTTGTTGAATTCAGGTGCCCAGGGTTTTGGTGGCTTGGAGCTGGGGGGATAGTCGACCGATTTTTTTGTTGATCTCGGGTGCCGAAGGTTTTGGTGGCTTGGAGCTGGGGCGGTAGCCAATCAATTTTTTTGTTGAACCCGGGTGCCTAGGGTTTTGGGGGTTAGAGCTTGGGGGGTAGCCAATCAATTTTTTTGTTGAATTTGGGCGCCCAGGGTTTTGGGGGTTAGAGCTTGGGGGGTAGCCAATTAGTATTTTGTTGAATTTGGGTGTTCATGGTTTTTTGTGGCTTGAAGCTTAGGGGGCAGCCAATCAATTTTTTTGTTGAACCCGGGAGCCCAGGGTATTTGGGGGTTAGAGCTTGGGGGTTAGTCAATCAGTTTTTTTGTTGAATTTGGCACCTAGGGTTTTGGGGGTTCGCACTTAGGGGGTAGCCAATCAGTATTTTGTTAAACCTGGGCGCCCAGGGTATTTGGAGGTTTGAGCTTGGGAGCAGCCAATCAGTTTTTTTGTTGAACCCGGATGCCCAGGGTATTTGGGGGTTAGAGCTTGGGGGGTAGCCAATTAGTATTTTGTTGAATTTGGGTGCCCATGGTTTTTTGTGGCTTGGAGCTGGGGGGGTAGCCGATCCATTTTTTGTTGATCCCGGGTGCCCAGTGTTTTGGTGGCTTGGAGCTGGGGGTGTAGCTGATCAATTTTTTTGTTGAACCCGGGCGTCCAGGGTATTTGGGGGTTTGAGCTTGGGGGTATTTATCAGTTTTTTTGTTGAACTCGGGCGCCGAGGGTTTTAGAGGTTAGAGCTTGGGATGTAGCCAATCAGTAATTTGTTGAATTTGGGTGCCCAGGGTTTTGCTGGCTTGGAGCTGGAGGGGTAGCCGATCCATTTTTTTGTTGATCCCGGGTGCCCAGGGTATTTGGGGGTTAGAGCTTGGAGGGTAGCCAATCAGTATTTTGTTGAATTCGGTTGCCCATGATTTTTTGTGGCTTTGAACTTGGGGGGCAGCCGATCAATTTTTTCGTTGAACCCGGGAGCCCAGGGTATTTGGGGGTTAGAGCTTGGGGGGTAGCCAATCAGTTTTTTTGTTGAACTCGGGCACCCAGGGTTTTGGGGGTTGGAGCTTGGGGGATAGCCAATCAGTATTTTGTTGAACCCGGGCGTCCCGGGGATTTGGGGGTAGCAAATCAGTTTTTTTGTTGAACTCGGGCGGCCAGGGTCTTGGGGGTTGGAGCTTGGGGGGTAGCAAATCAGTATTTTGTCAAACCTTGGCTCCCAGGGTATTTGGGGGTTTGATCTTGGGGGGTAGCCAATCAGTTTTTTTGTTGAACTCGGGCGCCCAGGGTTTTGGGGGTTAGAGCTTGGGATGTAGCCAATCAGTATTTTGTTGAATTCAGGTGCCCAGGGTTTTGGTGGCTTCGAGCTGGGGGTATAGCCGATCCATTTTTTTGTTGAACCCGCACGCCCAGGGTTTTGGGGGTTGGAGCTTGGGGGGTAGCCAATCAGTTTTTTTGTTGAACTCGGGCACCCAGGGTTTTGGGGGTTGGAGCTTGGGGGATAGCCAATCAGTATTTTGTTGAACCCGGGCGTCCAGGGTATTTGGGGGCAGCCGATCAATTTTTTCGTTGAACCCGGGAGCCCAGGGTATTTGGGGGTTAGAGCTTGGGGGGTAGCCAATCAGTTTTTTTGTTGAACTCGGGCACCCAGGGTTTTGGGGGTTGGAGCTTGGGGGATAGCCAATCAGTATTTTGTTGAACCCGGGCGTCCAGGGTATTTGGGGGTAGCAAATCAGTTTTTTTGTTGAACTCGGGCGGCCAGGGTCTTGGGGGTTGGAGCTTGGGGGGTAGCAAATCAGTATTTTGTCAAACCTTGGCTCCCAGGGTATTTGGGGGTTTGATCTTGGGGGGTAGCCAATCAGTTTTTTTGTTGAACTCGGGCGCCCAGGGTTTTGGGGGTTAGAGCTTGGGATGTAGCCAATCAGTATTTTGTTGAATTCAGGTGCCCAGGGTTTTGGTGGCTTCGAGCTGGGGGTATAGCCGATCCATTTTTTTGTTGAACCCGCACGCCCAGGGTTTTGGGGGTTGGAGCTTGGGGGGTAGCCAATCAGTATTTTGTTGAACCCGGGTGCCAAGGGTATTTGAGGGTTAGAGCTTGAAGGGTAGTCAATCAGTTTTTTCGTAGAACTCGGGCGCCCAGGGTATTCGAGGGTCCGAGCTTGGGGGGTAGCAAGTCAGTTTTTTTGTTGAACTCGGGCACCCAGGGTTTTGGGGGTTGGAGCTTGGGGGATAGCCAATCAGTATTTTGTTGAACCCGGGCGTCCAGGGTATTTGGGGGTAGCAAATCAGTTTTTTTGTTGAACTCGGGCGGCCAGGGTCTTGGGGGTTGGAGCTTGGGGGGTAGCAAATCAGTATTTTGTCAAACCTTGGCTCCCAGGGTATTTGGGGGTTTGATCTTGGGGGGTAGCCAATCAGTTTTTTTGTTGAACTAGGGCGCCCAGGGTTTTGGGGGTTAGAGCTTGGGATGTAGCCAATCAGTATTTTGTTGAATTCAGGTGCCCAGGGTTTTGGTGGCTTCGAGCTGGGGGTATAGCCGATCCATTTTTTTGTTGAACCCGCACGCCCAGGGTTTTGGGGGTTGGAGCTTGGGGGGTAGCCAATCAGTATTTTGTTGAACCCGGGTGCCAAGGGTATTTGAGGGTTAGAGCTTGAAGGGTAGTCAATCAGTTTTTTCGTAGAACTCGGGCGCCCAGGGTATTCGAGGGTCCGAGCTTGGGGGGTAGCAAGTCAGTTTTTTTGTTGAACTCGGGCGCCGAGGGTTTTAGGGGTTAGAGCTAGGGGGGTAGCCAATTAGTATTTTGTTGAATTTGGGTGCCTATGATTTTTTGTGGCTTGGTACTTGGGGGGCAGCCGATCAATTTTTCTGTTGAACCCGGGAGCCCAGGGTATTTGGGGGTTAAAGCTTGGGGGCTAGCCAATCAGTTTTTTTGTTGAACTCGGGTGCCCAGGGTATTTGGGGGTTTGAGCTTGGGGGTTGCCAATCAATTTTTTTGTTGAACCCGGGTGCCTAGGGTTTTGGGGGTTAGAGCTTGGGGGGTAGCCAATCAATTTTTTTGTTGAATTTGGGCGCCCAGGGTTTTGGGGGTTAGAGCTTGGGGGGTAGCCAATTAGTATTTTGTTGAATTTGGGTGTTCATGGTTTTTTGTGGCTTGAAGCTTAGGGGGCAGCCAATCAATTTTTTTGTTGAACCCGGGAGCCCAGGGTATTTGGGGGTTAGAGCTTGGGGGTTAGTCAATCAGTTTTTTTGTTGAATTTGGCACCTAGGGTTTTGGGGGTTCGAACTTAGGGGGTAGCCAATCAGTATTTTGTTAAACCTGGGCGCCCAGGGTATTTGGAGGTTTGAGCTTGGGGGCAGCCAATCAGTTTTTTTGTTGAACCCGGATGCCCAGGGTATTTGGGGGTTAGAGCTTGGGGGGTAGCCAATTAGTATTTTGTTGAATTTGGGTGCCCATGGTTTTTTGTGGCTTGGAGCTGGGGGGGTAGCCGATCCATTTTTTTGTTGATCCCGGGTGCCCAGTGTTTTGGTGGCTTGGAGCTGGGGGTGTAGCTGATCAATTTTTTTGTTGAACCCGGGCGTCCAGGGTATTTGGGGGTTTGAGCTTGGGGGGTAGCCAATTAGTATTTTGTTGAATTTGGGTGCCCATGGTTTTTTGTGGCTTGGAACTTGGGGGGCAGCCGATCAATTTTTTTGTTGAACCCGGGAGCCCAGGGTATTTGGGGGTTAGAGCTTGGGGGTTAGTCAATCAGCTTTTTTGTTGAATTCGCCGCCCAGGATTTTGGGGGTTGGAGCTTTGGGGGTAGCCACCAGTATTTTGTTAAACCTTGGCGCCCAGGGTATTTGGGGGTTTGAGCTTGGGGGTATTTATCAGTTTTTTTGTTGAACTCGGGCGCCGAGGGTTTTGGAGGTTAGAGCTTGGGATGTAGCCAATCAGTATTTTGTTGAATTTGGGTGCCCAGGGTTTTGCTGGCTTGGAGCTGGAGGGGTAGCCGATCCATTTTTTTGTTGATCCCGGGTGCCCAGGGTATTTGGGGGTTAGAGCTTGGGGGGTAGCCAATCAGTATTTTGTTGAATTCGGTTGCCCATGATTTTTTGTGGCTTTGAACTTGGGGGGCAGCCGATCAATTTTTTCGTTGAACCCGGGAGCCCAGGGTATTTGGGGGTTAGAGCTTGGGGGGTAGCCAATCAGTTTTTTTGTTGAACTCGGGCACCCAGGGTTTTGGGGGTTGGAGCTTGGGGGATAGCCAATCAGTATTTTGTTGAACCCGGGCGCCCAGGGTATTTGGGGGTTAGAGCTTGGGGGTAGCAAATCAGTTTTTTTGTTGAACTCGGGCGGCCAGGGTCTTGGGGGTTGGAGCTTGGGGGGTAGCAAATCAGTATTTTGTCAAACCTTGGCTCCCAGGGTATTTGGGGGTTTGATCTTGGGGGGTAGCCAATCAGTTTTTTTGTTGAACTCGGGCGCCCAGGGTTTTGGGGGTTAGAGCTTGGAATGTAGCCAATCAGTATTTTGTTGAATTCAGGTGCCCAGGGTTTTGGTGGCTTGGAGCTGGGGGTATAGCCGATCCATTTTTTTGTTGAACCCGCACGCCCAGGGTTTTGGGGGTTGGAGCTTGGGGGGTAGCCACTCAGTATTTTGTTGAACCCGGGTGCCAAGGGTATTTGAGGGTTAGAGCTTGAAGGGTAGTCAATCAGTTTTTTTGTTGAACTCGGGCGCCCAGAGTTTTGGGAGTTAGAGCTTGGGGGGTAGCCAATCAGTATTTTGTTGAATTCGGTTGCCCAGGGTTTTGGTGGCTTGGAGCTGGAGGGGTAGTCGATCAATTTTTTTGTTGAACCCGCACGCCCAGGATTTTGGGGGGTTGGAGCTTGGGGGGTAGCCAATCAGTATTTTGTTGAACCCGGGTGCCCAGGGTATTTGGGGGTTAGAGCTTGGGGGGTAGCAAATCAGTTTTTTTGTTGAACTCGGGCGCCCAGGGTCTTGGGGGTTGGAGCTTGGGGGGTAGCCAATCAGTATTTTGTTAAACCTTGGCTCTCAGGGTATTTGGGGGTTTGAGCTTGGGGGGTAGCCAATCAGTTTTTTTGTTGAACTCGGGCGCCCAGGGTTTTGGGGGTTAGAGCTTGGGATGTAGCCAATCAGTATTTTGTTGAATTCAGGTGCCCAGGGTTTTGGTGGCTTGGAGCTGGGGGGATAGCCGATCCATTTTTTTGTTGATCCCGGGTGCCGAAGGTTTTGGTGGCTTGGAGCTGGGGGGGTAGCCAATCCATTTTTTTGTTGAACCCGGTCGCCAAGGGTATTTGGGGGTTAGAGCTTGAAGGGTAGCCAATTAGTTTTTTTGTTGAACTCGGGCGCCCAGGGTTTTGGGGGTTAGAGCTTGGGATGTAGCCAATCAGTATTTTGTTGAATTCAGGTGCCCAGGGTTTTGGTGGCTTGGAGCTGGGGGGATAGCCGATCCATTTTTTTGTTGATCCCGGGTGCCGAAGGTTTTGGTGGTTTGGAGCTCGGGGGGTAGTCAATCAGTATTTTGTTTAACTCGGGCACGTAGGTTTTAGTGGGCTTAGAGCTTGGGAAGTTGCCAATTAGTTTTTTCGCCATCTCAAAGAAATTTTATTTTAAAACTGTCTTACCGTCAGAGAATTTCTTTTTCAGCCAAAAAAAAATTTTGTCGGCGAGATTTTTGTCGGTGAGAATTATTGTCGGCGAGAATTTTATCTGCGAGATTTTTTGTCGGCGAGATTTTCAGTTATTGTTTTGCAACATACTCGAAAAAAGTGCGGAGGGAGCGCAGAGGAGTGAAAAAAAGTCTAAGCGCTCAGACATGTGCACAACAGCGTGGGGGTCCACGTGACCAAATTCAAACCATTTTATTCATCCCAATTCGACAACCCAATATCCTGATAAATAAATAAATAAATAAATGATACCCCAAGATCCAACAACTCAGTAACGCTGGGCGTCTAGTTTTTTTCAATAAATAAATAAATAATTAATACCCTCAGCTCCTACAACTCAATAACGCTGTGCGTCCAGTTTTTTTAAATAAATAAATAAACAAATAAATAATATCCCAAGCTCCTACAACTCAGTATCGCTAGGCATCTAGTTTATTTTATTGATAAATAAATAAATAATACCCAAGCTTTTACAACTCAATATCACTGGGCGTCTAGTTTTTTTTTAACAAATAAACAAATAAAGGATACCCTAGGCTCCAACAACTCAGTAACGCTCGGCGTCTGGTTTATTTTAATTATTTTTTTAAATAAATAAATAAATAATACCCTAAGCTCCTTCAACTCAATAACGCTGGACGCCTAGTTTTTTTTTTATAAATAAATAAATATAAAAACAATCTTCGAGCACCTACAACTCAATAACGCTGGACGTCTAGTTTTTTTTATCAATAAATAATTGAGTAATACCCCAAACTCGAACGACTCAAAAAGGCTGGGAGGCTAGTTTTTTTTTTATTTATTTGTATAAAAAGAAAAAAAAAAACTAGCCTCCCAGCGTTTTTGAGTTGTAGGTACTCGAGGGATTGTTTCTATATTTATTTATTTATAAAAAAAAAAAAAAAAAAACTGGACGCCCAGCGTTATTGAGTTTTAGGAGCTTGTGGTATGATTCATTTATTTGTTCATTTATGAAAAAACTGGACGCCCAGCGATACTGAGTTGTAGGTGCTTGGGATATCATTTATTTGTTTATTTATTTATAAATAAAAAAAAACTAGACGCCCAGCGTTATTGAGTTGTAGGAGTTTGGGGAATTATTTATTTGTTTATTTATTTATCAATAAAATAAACCAGATGCCCAGCGATACTGAGTTTTAGGAGCTTGGGATATCATTTATTTGTTTATTTATTTATAAAAAAAAAAAACTGGACGCCCAGCGTTATTGAGTTGTAGGAGCTTGGGGTATTATTTATCATTTATAAAAATAATAATAAACCAGCGTTACTGAGTTGTTAGAGCCTGGGGTATTATTTTTTTGTTTATTTGTTAAATAAAAACTAGACGCCCAGCGTTATTAAGTTCTTGGAGCTTGGGGTATTAATTATTTATTTATTTATTAAAAAAAACTAGACGCTCAGCGTTATTGAGTTGTAGGAGCTTGGGGTGTTATTTATTTATTTATTTATCAATAAAATTAACTAGACGCCCAGCGTCATTGAGTTGTAGGATCTTGGGGTATCATTCATTTATTTATTCATCAGGATATTGGGTTGTTGATTTGGGATGAATAAAATGGTTTGAACTTGGTCACGTGGGCCCCCACGCCGTTGTGCGCATGACTGAGCACTTACACTTTTTTTCGCTCCTCTCCGCTCCCTCCGCACTTTTTTCTAGGCATATAACGTTTAGTCTTGGGGTGGCTGGTGCTCCTGTTGTCGCTGACGCCGCTGGGCCAGCTGCTCTTCGTTCTCTTCTCTTTTAAGCGCTTATTTAGCATGCAGCAGAGAATTTTTTCTCAACTAAAATTAAGTTTTCTTGGGTTATTTGTTAAAGTTCATCTCATTGATTACTTCTTGTGTTTTTCTAAGTGTCTCTTAGGAAGTGCACTTGTGGTCAGGCTCATCGTGGTTGCGGCAATCAATAATACTCCAGCAAACTAATCGCATTTTCAAGTCAGCGTACTCTTCTACAGTTGTTCTTGTTGGCGGACCTAGGAATTCATCATGCATTACTACTCACTGGGCATCTCCAGGTATTTCGTCTTGGCTCAAGTAACAATAATTTACTTGAGCCACTCGTTTTAATTCATGCACAGTAATTAACTTACTGTGCATTCTCTTCCCTAGTGAAAATATATGATGCGGACTCACATGCGTACGCATGTACGTACGCACGTGCTGTTGACGTTCAGTAAATTTTTTTAAAAAAATAACAACAACTTTATTATTTTCAAAACAGTAAACAACAAAGGTAACAGTTATAAACAATAAGTTCAACAATAAAGAATTTATTTTTTAATTTATGGCGAGCTGAACCAAATATCCGTGTACCTGAAATTTTTCGAATTAGAAATAAACATGTTACCACTAGTTTGGTATTATCTTGAAATTTTATATATTTTTAATGAAAAAGTTTTTATAATTTTTTCTTAATTTTTAATGCTAACATTAATACTCAACTAAAAAATTTGAAATCCATTTTTAGAATGTCCAAAGTCAGGTACACTAAAACCTCCGATGAGCATAGATCTGTGCAATCAAGAAAGCACAAAGAAATAACAATCTCAAATTTTTAACTTAAATAAATTGAGTATCAATTTATAATTTAGACAAATTTTTCATATTTATACAGTTCCTTTCTTCTTGAACTTAAAAAAAAAAGGTTATGACACAAGTTAAAACAAAAATTTTGTTTGAAAAAAGTTTTTTTCAAGTTATTTTTTATGATTCTAGTGTAAATTTCCATATTGTAAATATATGTAAGTATACAAAGAAAAATCATTTATGAATTTTTTCACTATATATATTAGCGAGATTTAAAAGATTTATTATTATTCCTAAGCTTTTAATTTAATAATCAAAAACTTTATTAAAAAAATGTTATGAACTTTTGATGTTACCAGGTTTTTTCAACATTTGATAACAATTTTTATTGATTTATTTATTTGTTTATTTTTATTGTTAAAGTTATCTATAGTAATTATTGTAGACCTGATTGTATCTCAGCAAATTGTGAAAGTGGGTCAATAAGTTCATTTTATTTTGTCTTATTGAATTTCTTCAGTAGCCATTTGAATATAATTAAACTTGAATGTAATCAAATTATTGTGATCTGTAAAAAAGAAGAAAAAGATATACCATAAAGAAAGAGCCATTATTATATACATACAATTTATAAAATATTGTCGCTATACTTATCTGAGACTTAAAAATAAAGATCTCCAACAACGAACAAATTTTTGATTTTTTAAATTCCATATAATTTTGAAAAGATTTTAAGAGTTTAATTTATTGAGAACTTGTTTAATGTTAGATCTCTGCATAAAATTGTATGTATCCTTTAAAGTTGTAAAAAAAGAAAAAGAAAATTATTTAATTGACTAAACATTAAATGGTCTAGAATAATTTTTTTAAGTATTAACTATAGCCAATGGAAGTTTTTAATCAGCTTAAAAAAATATTGTTTTTATGAAATTTTAGGATTTTACCATTAAAAATAAAAATAAGGTGTGTCACTTTGACAAATGACATATCTTTATGTTTTGAATGAATTTTTAAACATGCATGCAAAAATAGAAATTTTAAGAAATCAATGCATCAAAAGGAGAATACATGTGTATTAAATGAAAATAGACTAACTTACATTATAACCTCTTCAACGTAGTACTTTTTGAAGAATTTTAAGTCACCGTTGACTAACCGACACAGTTTACATCAAAATCTTCTATTATCACTGAAAATAATTATAACATTAAAACTTAACTTGTCTCTGGTCGGCTTACACCTGTTCGAACTCTATCATTGTGAACCTTTCTCCTGTTCTCGGCCATCACTGCTGCTGCTGATCAGTGCACTGTAGTAGGGCTAACACATGGTCGGCGGCCGGCGCCCGGCGGTCGCAAGTGATCAGCAGCAGCAGTGATGGCCGAGAACAGGAGAAAGGTTCACAATGATAGAGTTCGTACAGGTGTAAGCCGACCAGAGACAAGTTAAGTTTTAATGTTATAATTATTTTCAGTGATAATAGAAGATTTTGATGTAAACTGTGCCGGTTAGTCAACGGTGACTTAAAATTCTTCAAAAAGTACTACGTTGAAGAGGTTATAATGTAAGTTAGTCTATTTTCATTTAATACACATGTATTCTCCTTTTGATGCATTGATTTCTTAAAATTTCTATTTTTGCATGCATGTTTAAAAATTCATTCAAAACATAAAGATATGTCATTTGTCAAAGTGACACACCTTATTTTTATTTTTAATGGTAAAATCCTAAAATTTCATAAAAACAATATTTTTTCAAGCTGATTAAAAATTTCCATTGGCTAGTTAATAGTTAAAAAAATTATTTTAGATCCTTTAATGTTTAGTCAATTAAATAGAGCAATTATTTCTGTTACGGACGTTACATTTTGTAGCTTTGAAAAGCTGTAAAATGAATAACAATAAAAATTCTGTAAAAAATAGTTCCTAGCAAAATGCAATTTAATGAATACAATATGTAAAAATTATATTATATCTAATTTATGAATAAGATAAGACGCACGAGTCAAAAAAAGCTGTTACCGATGTTACATTTATACGAGTAACGTCCGTAACGCATATTTTTGACTCGCGCGTCTTAATAAATATATAAACTACACTTAACATAACATTTTTGATTAGTATTCATTAAATTTCATCTAATTAGATACCAATTTTGACATTTTATTTATTTCGGTTAATTTTACAGATGTGTGAAGCTTACAATGTAACGTCCGTAACAGAAATAATTGCTCAATAATTTTCTTTTTCTTTTTTTACAACTTTAAAGGATACATACAATTTTATGCAGAGGTCTAACATTAAACAAGTTCTTAATAAATTAAACTCTTAAAATCTTTTCAGAATTATAAGGAATTTAAAAAACCAAAAATTTGTTCGTTGTTGGAGATCTTCATTTTTAAGTCTCAGATAAGTATAGCGACAATATTTTATAAATTGTATGTATATAATAATAGCTCTTTCTTTGTGGTATATCTTTTTCTCCTTTTTTACAGATCACAATAATTTGATTACATTCAAGTTTAATTATATTCAAATGGCTACTGAAGAAATTCAATAAGACAAAATAAATGAACTTATTGACCCACTTTCACAATTTGCTGAGATACAATCAGGTATACAATAATTACTATAGATAACTTTAACAATAAAAATAAACAAATAAATGAATCAATAAAAATTGTCATCAAATGTTAAAAAAACCTGGCAACATCAAAAGTTCATAACATTTTTTTAATAAAGTTTTTGATTATTAAATTAAAAGCTTAGGAAAAATAATAAATCTTTTCAATCTCGTTAATATATATAGTGAAAAAATTCATAAATGATTTTTCTTTGTATACTTTGTTACAGTGCTCGTCCGGGGAAACACGGCCTTGCACTCTCGCCGTCGGACTGAGCTGTAAACAATTATTTATCCTGGAGTACTCCCTTCCAAGTACTCCCGTTGTCGTCCGTGCACCTGGAAACGGAAAATCAAGACATGCTTGGGGAGACGCGTTCGCGAACTAGCCTTCAAATGCCGGCAGCGGGCGGGGTAATTTTCCCCAGGCTAAAAAGAAGAAAATCAGAGAGAAAAACAACTATCCTAATCGTAGGAAGGTAACGGAGGAGAAAGAGAGATATTTTTATTCGGTAAAAAAAAAATAATCTACGCGAAGGTTTAATTTTAATCTTGATTTATTACAAAAAAAAAAAATATAAACAACAAACAAAAAAAACTACAATTATTACCTCGCGTTGTTGACAGTTAAAGTTCGGCCGATCGCGCGGCGGCCGAACAAAGAAATTAAAGCGTAAACAAACGCTCTGCCGGGCGGCTTCGTGCGCCGGCTCGCTAGTTTCTACGCGTGATTTCTGACAAGAATTCACGCGTAGAAGCTTTCTTAAATATTACCCGATTGGGAAAGAGTAATCGACAACTCTTTCCCTTATCACGCTACACACCTGCACACCGGTACGCTCGTTGACACAAACCTTTGAGCAGCGCGGGTGGAGATCTCCTTGTAGCGGGTTTCTGTGTTGCTCACACACCTGCGACAACACACACACACTCGAAAGCGTCGCACTCTGCGTTTTCGCTAGTCGTAGCGAAACTGCCACACTCACACCGCGAATCACGCTAACAAAAAAAAAAGAACTTTCTTTTATCGCGACAAAGAAATCGTACGACGACGAGGTGTCTAGTCTCAGCTAGTAGAAAAGACTGGCGCGCTTACGCCTCGTTCCAGCCGGTCCGACCGCCAACGGTCGGTCCGTTCCGGAATGGTCCGCCAGCAGCTGTTCGTCTGCTGCTGGCCCGCGTCCACACGAAAAATCTCGATCGTGTGGATTAATATTTTCACCGACCGTGACAACCCCCCCCTAGATACAACGTGTCGACGTTGTATCGATAATACCCGACGAAACCTAGTCGAATGAGGATTTCGGAGGAATCACAGGGTTGGTGAAATGACAGGAACAATACTGTTGGTTTGCCAATTTTTATTTTGCCAATATACATATGTGGCCGTGGCTTGGCCATACCACGAAACTCAACCACCCGTTATTTCCTCCCGAGTCGGAGGAAATCTTCGTGTTCCCCAATGTTGGGACATTTTGTAGGGTCGTCAACCTTGGGGAACGCACAGATTCGGCAGTTGTTGCCGAACTTTGCCCGATAAAAGTTCCTGGCCATCTTCTTGGTAGGTTGGCCAGAAACCGACATAGCCCTCATTTTGGCCATGGCTATTTTCTCCCTGGCCAAGTTTTCTGCCTCCCTGGCTTTCCGCAGGGCCTCTCGTGCTTGGGCTAACTCCTCTTCGGCCTCCCTAGCGGCCTCCTTCTTCCTTTCGACCATCTGGCGATGGTTCTTCAGGATGCGGAGCTCTTCCTGCCGCTCCTCTATCCACGAGGAGTAGTCCTCGCGGACCCAATTTGGTTCTCGGCCTTGAGTCGCGCTGAAAGATTTGAACAGGCGAATGGCCTCCTGTTCTGCCGCCAACTGGCCGTCCAGTTGTTGGCAGACGACGTCCAACGTCTGGCAAGCCTCTCCCCAGGATTCAGGAGGGGAGATCGGCAATCCGAAAGCAAATCGGGTCTCCGTCTGGGTTGAGGCGGAGACTCTATCTACGGCTCTTGCCTTGCCGTTAAGCACTTTTGAGTGCCTTGCCTTTGCCAGGACCTCAGAGGCGTATAGCAACCTCTCTAGTGCCTGGCAAGGTTTGGCTACCATTCGTGCCCAGACTCTAGGTTCTGGCACTCTTGCGGTGACTCCCACGAGAGGTACCAACTGAAGATTCTGCTCCTCCACTTTCTTCTCTGCCATCTGGAAAATACAAGGAAAAAAAAAGGAAAAGTGGATTAACAGGATAATGAAAAGGAAAAGGAAACTAGTGTTTCCGATTCGCACGGGTTCGACGTGGTGACGGCGTTCCCACGCGAATCATTCCCTTTCTCTTTGATCCCCGGGGTCTCCCTCTACCCCTTTTCACGGGAATCGAAGTTATTGCTCGAGCCTGATCGTTTATGTTTTCGCTCGAACGATCGGCTTCGCTCGCGGTTTCTAACCTAGGTACGGACGCTTCAGCCGGAGGCCCGCTGGTCTCCGGCACATTTTCTACAATTACCTGACTCTCGCTAGCGTCAGGATTTTCGCTCGCATCCCTCGGCGGTAGACTCTCGTCGCTTGAAGACTCCTCGATGTCTCGCCGGATGTGCCTCTTCAGTTATTGAACCGCTACTGGCCTTTGGTCGTTCCCGTTCTGATCTTTGATTGCGTAAGTGTTGGAACCCAACCTTTCCACGATCACATAAGGACCAGCATACTTTGCTGCCAGGCTGGCAGTAAAGCCTTTGGCCTTGCTCGAGAGAACCTTATTTTTCCTCCAGACCATATCACCTGGCTGGAACACTACTTCTCGGTGTTTCTTATTGTAGTGTGCCGCAGCTCGATCCTGCTGCTCTCGAGCGTTTTCTTTGGCCAATTCTCGGAGCTTTTCAGCTCCCTCGAGCTTGTCCTGCCAGTCCTCGAGTGCCATATCTTGGTGCCTCTTGACGGCTTCTTCTGCCAAGTGTTTGCTGACCGTACTACAGTCATTTGGCTGGCGCATCATGTTCAACATGGCAGGGCTCGTTTTAGTTGCAGAGTGTACTGCCCTGTTGTATGCGCAAACCAGCTCTGGTAGGTGCTCATCCCACGTTTGCTGGTTGTCGGCTACAAAACATCGGATCATTGTTTTCAATGTCCGATTAAGCCGTTCGACTCCACCGTTCGATTCCGGATTGTGAGTCGGTGAGTTCTCATGCTGTACGCCAAGTTCGTCCAATTTGTCGTCAGTAGTATACGGGCGAGTTGTGCGAGACACAACAATGAGTCATCACCGGTGCACAATTCCTTATCTCTTATCTTAATGGTTTGTTTACATAAACAAGGTGTCGGGTTACGAGACACAACAATGAGTCATCATCCCGGTGCACAATTCCTTATCTCTTATCTTAATGGTTTATTTACATAAACAAGGTGTCTGGTTACAGATGACGTCACCGGTCGGTGCACAATTTCTTATCTGTTATCTCAATGGTTTGTTTATATAAACAAGGTGTCTGGTTACAGACGACGGGTATAATTCCTTATCTTTTATCTAAATGGTTTGTTTACATAAACAAGCTGTCGGTAAGTTAGCTCAATGGTTTGTATACATCTTAATAGCTTGTTTATACAAACAAAGACAATATGGTATCTTAACGACTTGTTGATGTAAACAAGAGATAAAAAGACGCCGCAGATGTGCAAATTTTATATTGTAATATATTTTTGGGGAAGTGGGTTTTAGAATTAAAATAATTACAAGTTTTTTGAGTTCTTTTATTTGACTATTGAATAATTACAAATGTTAGCCAACATAGCCAAAAGGTACAGACTCGGATTGAGAAAAAAACAATCTTTTTTCTAGAACTACAGAGCATGTTTTGGTCTCGTCACGCGTAACAACTATATGTTTCGGCAGCCGTCGAATGGCTCTAAAATTAAGTTGTATATTACTATATGTTTCCGAAGACTTAAATTTATTTTCTACTAGCGCTTTAATGCTTTCAAAATTTATTTTCTGCGAGTTAATATAGTTTAGAGTTATCCCTTTGACTTTACAACATTCGGATAACTCGTTAGTCGTCCCCGATACTACGCGGTAACAGTAAAATTTAGGGCCACCTGATATGAAAGTTTTTATATACGAATTTTTACCGTAACATTCTAATTCGTCAGTCATTTCGCCTAGCAGAGACCCTAAAGGCGGCTTATACTCCTCGTGATCGTTTTCGTGCTCGAGAAAGATGCAGGAATCCGTGTCTACGTACAAAGTGCGCTGCTGCAGCTTTTCCATGTAAGCGTAAAGTCGTAATCGCGCCGCAGCGGTTACAAAAGCAGCGATAACTACATTAGTTTTGGAGGGAGCTATAATGGCTTCATTTCGATATTGCCATGTGACATACAATACGAATTCGTTAGCTGGCAATATAGCGGTAACTTCTTTCTCGTCATCGGTGATTAAATCTAAAAGCTGCTCTCGCGTTCGAACGACTGTCGTACTTTTATGAGAGCTTTTCTCACCGAATTTGCCCCACAATGTGTTTAGCGCCATTTTACTGACAGAGCGGAGTCCAGGGTTTTTTTCAATCTTATCTTTGTCTAATATTATACCCTCTCCTCGCTCATAATCGGCCAGATATTTATTTTTCATTTCGTCGTTGGTACACCAATCGGGCCAGCCGCTGGCTTGTTGCTTAAGTTTTAAAAAAGTATTTATATACTCGGCAAATAAACCTCCTTTTTTAGTTTCTGGATTATACTGCGTTGTTTTATAATGCCAAATAACAAAAATCTCTGTTATCTCGTACCCTACTTCAATAGCCTTACGAAGCTCATCCGCGACCCAGGTTCCTGAAAATGCACGATCTTTTTTATTGTGATCGCAGTAACCCTTGCGGGATTGTTCGCAACAAGTTTTACATAACGCAAAGAGTAAGCGACCGTGCATTTTTACGGGTAAAACCGGAAGATACAACTGTTTTGGGGGTAAAACTGTACACTTTACTAAACCTTCAATACATGAAAGATTGTTATTATCACCTTTTGTGAGCATACTGCATTCCGAACCCACGTAGATCTTAGGATGACCCAAAATGAACTTCGACATCTTGCATACAGCTGGATAAAGGCTGGTCACGTCAATGTATTTAATTTTTTCGTCGTCTTTTACTTCGTGAAAGGTAACGAAATTTTCTGTTCTTCCACCAAAAAAAGCGTCTCTTGGATCGATGACTATTTTACTCAAGAGCGGATGCTTCTTGACATAGTTAAGTATTTCAGGATCGGCGTCTCTTCTAGCGGTAAACTTACACTCCCACGTTTCTATGACAGTGTAGCCAAATGCTTTTATATTTTCGATTTTTTTTTACAGTATTTTCGTACAGTTCGTTTGGTGTACCCCCACCGTTTCTTGTGGGTTTATCTCGGTTGTGTTTAAAACAATCTGGACAGCCATGGTAATAACAGCCATGAAATTCGTATACGACACCCTTTCTAGGAATGGATGCTGTCGACGTACCAGGTAGCATCTCTGGAAGTATGTAACCGTCTACTTTGTACCCCTCTATTAAACGGTATTCGCGAGTTCTTCCTGCGTGAATGATTTCGCATCCTAGTTCTCTCTCGCATTGCAATAGCCATTCAATAGCGACTTGCGATTGATTGTCAGTGCGTCTGTAACCTTTGTGCGGCACCAGACCAATTGTTTTTGGTTTTAAAAAATTTTTTCTAAAAACATACGAACAAGCTGACGCTATAGTTGTAGCGTTGACAAAAGGATCTGTTTTACCAACTTCTAGGAAAATTTTTCTAAAAATTAGACAAGCGCGTCTTAAAATTTCCACGTCCATTTTACAATATTTAACAATTTCGTTTTGAAAATTGAAAATATATTTTGCAGCTTTCATTTCGTTGTACCACTTATAAAAATCATCTCTGTCTTTTTTGGACATCGTATCGGGCGAGTAATATTTAGAGTCAGGCATCTCCCCGATGTAATCTTGTTTATCCTGTTCATTCAAAAGATGAGGAAAATAACCTTTGCTTGCTTGAAAATTAAACGTGGCGGGTAAAGACGATAATTTCATATGAAAATAATTTAAAGAATCTATAAACTTTGTTCGACCGATCTGCATCAACACGATCTTTTGTCCCCTTAAAATAACATCGGGGGTAACATTAGGGAACTGATCTACGATTTCTCTCAGCACAAATTGCGTGTCGTAACCACCACCGTTGTGTGCAATGCATATAATATGTTCAAAGCCTGTTATTTCTCTGCAAGTTAGTTGTATTAAACTTTTTACAGGATTTTCTTTAAAAACATACTCTCTTATACCGCATGTGCGACAAAATTGACTGATATCGTCAACGTCAATACAATGAGTACAAACTTGTTGTACAACGCACAAATTAGGTACGTGAATTTTCATGGTGGGATGAAATTGATACGCTTCGTTTTGAGTACTCTCAAAGTCGTATATAAAATAGAGATCCGGTTTTGCTGCTTCTTTTGATTTTTTTTTGTTTTCATCGTTAATAGGTTGCATATAACAAAAAGCGTTTACATCGTGGGCAATTTTACAACTTTGACAGTATTTATGACCGCACCTGTGTTTACTGTCTCTCCATTTGTTCAATAACTTATCGCACCCACCGCACCTGGTTATTACTTCGCATACAGTTTTATTTTTGTGAGATTTTTCTTTTTTATGATTAGCCAAACAATCATTACCAAAAAATTGTCTTCTACAGTCCTTACACAGGACCATCGGTTGCTCGGTGTTGCACTTGGGTGTAAAATAACAGGACGCGCATACTTTTTCGCATACATGTAAATCTATGTGTTTGTATTTTTTATTACAGTACGAGCAGAAAAAAACGCTAGCCGAGGCACCTGTAAGATTCAAGAGAGTATGATAATGGCACAAATCGGCGTTGTATAATAAATAAATAGTGTCATAAACTTCAGCATCGTCGAAATTTACTCTACCGTCGAAGAAGGGTGGTTCGCCATTACCATAACCATGCTTATCATAAACAACTATGGATATTTTCTTCCGAGCATAAAAAGTTTGAAACGTTTTGAGCTCTTGGAAACCACAGCCTGCGGCAGGTATAGCTGCTAAATTAGCTTTTTTCATCAATTTTAAAGCTAGTTGTTTTTGTAACGGACCTCTGCCGTCTCTGACCTTTTGATAATTTTTTTTTAGCTCCTTTGTGCTCTTTTTTTTATAACGAATGTGATATTCGCCCACCACAAGGCTACGAGGGAGACAAAGATCATCTTTATTACTTATGAACACTATAGACGTTTTACGTACTTCGTCAATAGTTAATTGTTTTTTTTTGCAAGCGCCTCGACCGTTTGGAACGTTTAAATAAGTAGCATCCAGTCTAAAACTTTCATCGATATGAAATTTTTCGTTGCTTTGCGTTAAACCGCCGATCAAAGACCACAGATCGTCCGCGAAAAAGTTAGCTATAGGACGAAACGATAACCATGCCATACCATTTGAAAAATGATCGCTCTGTATCGTCACACCTATCCTATCGTTAGTGTTTTCGCTCATATTTAACAGGTGATCGTGAATATCGTGTACAGCGGCCTCGAGCCATGTAATTATATCTACTTGAGCGGACGAGGGTGGTTCGTTGATTCTTATTAAAAATTTACGCGCTTTCAACCTATACCGGTGTATGTTATTAAAATTTTCTTCTACTATAGTAAATTTTTTACTATTATTTAACGAAACACCCCCTCCTACTTGATTAACATTACTATTGGTTGAACGCGGACTCGTGTCATCCAGATTCCACGGCCTCCACAGCTGCAAAATCATTGGCTCCTCGTTACGTTGAACTTCCTCGTCGCGAACGGCTGGTTGCTCTTCTTCAGGCGCTTCTCGTCCTTTCACGGGTGAGAAGTAAAAAATTTATTTTTATTTAAACGAATTTAAATTTAATATAAAAAATACTCAAAAAATTTACTCAAAAAACGGAGGGTTTCATTAAATAAAAATAAAATTCTTTATTTATTAACAAAACTATTTATATTTATTTCAAAATTACAATTTTTATTTACATACTTTTGCTTTTACATTCGATGTCCTCCTCCTCCTCCTCGCCCGAGTCTGGAATGATCAAGCCAGGGGGTCCCTTAATGGGACTATTTTCTGGTGTGTCCTCGACTATGATCAACGAGGACGCGATGCGTACGGCAGTGTGCGGAGTACTCAAAGCTGTAAATTAAAAGAAAAAAATAATAAATATATAAATAAATAACGAATAATGAAAAAATTTAATTTTTTATTATTTGTCTTACCTATTTTTTTCTTAGCCGGCTCGAAAATATTCTCGTCTATGCTGCTTTTAGCCTCATCAACAGGTTGAATAACGGGTCGTCGAATTAACCGTTTGCGAGGAGGCGAACATGGTGGTGTTTTCGCAGGGGATATTGGTACCGATCCTTCAGAATCTACCAGAAGATTTTTAATCGCTGAAAAAATACATACATATTAATCCTTAAAGAACACACCCAAATCCAGAACTGCCACACTGACAGTTATGTGGGGGTATTTTACACCCCGTGTGTACTTTAAGGTTAACTATCAAAAAAATTAATTTTTTTCAACTAAAAATTATTTAAAATTTTTATGTACTCACAGCCGTCGGGCAATAAAATCTCGTGAAATTTTAGATTTTTATAAACTGCATCGTATGCATCGTCACTACAGTCGGTAATGTAGGAGTCTTCCTCCTCGTCATCGATGTCGCTCCAGCGCTGCCCCTCTTCCAGCATACAACGACTGCGCTTATTTTTCTTCCTCTCCTTCTCTTCCATGATTTCGCTCCACTGCTGGGCTAATCGTAATGAATTTTCCTCCTCAATAAGTTCGACGTTTGCCGAGTTATCCTTTTCCTCGTACTTTTCTTGCTGCTGTTGCTGCGGCTGCGAGGCGTTACCTAAAAAGAACAAAATTTATTAGTTATCAATTAAAAATAAAATATGAGATTTGGTTATTATACGACTTAAATATTATAAACTTACTACGATCGTCGCTTTCATTTTTTTCTTGAGGTGTTTTATCCTCAGGCGCAACCTCCGGTTGTTTATTTAAGTTTTCATCATCGGCCTCTTCTTCGAGAAAAACCGAGCATTTTGCAGTGTCGGTGCAGTATCTTTCGTCTAAAAAAAAAAAATCATGATTTTTAATAAAAAAGTGGAGACGAAATAAAAATTTATAGAGCGTATAATAAATATAACTTACGTATGTGGTTTTGTATTTTTCGTAAAGAAGTCAAATTGATAAAGTCATTTACGACAAGGTATTTACGTAAAATATTAAATACGACAGGTGAATCCTGCTCTTGTAAAAAGTTGTATAATTCAGAAATTTTTTGCACACCACAGGCAGCGAAAAGTCTATTTAACTCTATTTGGAAATCTTCCAACGAGAGATTTTGTAGTTTTTTCTCCCATTCTGCATCGCATAGCGATACTAGACCGGCCTGCTCGCGCAGCTTTAGAGCGACTTCTCGCAAATCACACCAAATACACATTTTTATTTTTTCAAGTTTTTAACACAAAAACACAACGGTAAAGATTCACTTGTCGGAGTAAATACGACACACTGTCAATAAAGCAGGAAGCTTACTGATGTGCGATCGATGCTTAAGACAAAAGAGGAGTAATAATTCTGGAGAGGGAGTGTGATAAGCGGATACCTAAGATTTTTTCATAAGAGCGCCTTTTGAGGGTCAAGTTACCGTGACGTATGCATCCGCTAAAAATCAACGCGAGATGGAAGAAAGGAGTAATATTCGCGATAAAAGCTATATCTACACACACACACACACACACACACACATATATTTTTATTGTTTTTTTGAGAGAAAAAAGAGAGGGAGATGCCACTGTTACGCATGTACGAGTGCAAACAGCGGGGGAGTACTACAGTCGTGTTCTTTGTGCAAAAGGTGAATTAACTGTTCGAAAAAAATAAAAAAATGTCAAACCGTCAGGGATCAGGTAAGATTTTGAAAAACTCGATTTTTAAATTATATTTAAAAAATAAATTTAAAAATTTTTCCCCATAAATAGACGCTGTTGAGGCAGAGACGGCTCGTCTCTTTGAAAACCTACCATTCACGTGGCCTACTATCGAAAGCGGTAATTTATTTTAGTTATTTATTTTTTTATATAAACTTTTCCAAAATTAAAAAATATTTTAACGTTTTCAGAGTCGGATCAATCAGACATCGACGACGACGAGGAGGGTATGCGTATCTTCGAAGCTTTCACGGAGCTTTATTTAACGGACGAGGAGCTATCCGTCGAGGAGGCTACAGCTGCACCGCCAACGTATTCACTCTCTACAGGTGATAATTATAGTGACCCGCCTCCTCCATACATTGTGTCGCAGTTCTACGAATTGCGAACAACAAAAAAGAAGTGGGAAAATTTTATAAATGAATTTCAACGAACAGGTACGGTAGTGCGCGCTCGCCGATTTGCACGAGTACCGGAGACAGTTGAAGAATTAGAAGAAGTAAGAAGTAATGTACAGGGACTTCGCGAATACTATTATGAGATAAAAAATAAACTTATATTGAAAAGAAAAAAAATGTACGACAGGTATTGTAAATTTATATGTAGCTACGACAGCGAATGAGTCTTATGTAATTAAAAAATAAATAAATAAAAAAATGAAATGAAATATTTTAGTCTTGAAATCATTTAATTTTAACAGACCCTCGGAGTACAGAGTTAAATTTTTTCTTTTATTTCCGAAATTTTAATACAATTTTTTTTATTCGAAAATAAATATAGAACAACGATAAAATATAAAATAATGATAAAAAAATAAAACAATGTATAAGTATTAATTTTATTGAATTAAACCATTTACGCATTGTTATATATAGGGAAGCTATTTTTTAAATTCATAACAAATTTATACTATCATTTTTAAGAAAAAAGTCGTTATTGTTATTATTTAATTTTACCTACAAAAAAAAAAAAAAAAAAAAAAAAAAATTAGAACGCGTTTACCAAACGAACAGAGATTTTACTGAGATCGTTAAGTTCGATATTCGAAGAGTGTCGTAATTTTTCGATCGTTATTTTTTGATCGTAAATAAATCTCTCGCGGGAGGGGTCGTGTGGCATGGAAAAAATACAGACAAAGACTTCCAATATTTTTGAACTCTACTAGAATTTTTCAATACGTATTTTTTACATGTGTGGGCAATGAGCACAAAGCAATGCGTTAGTGTGTGTACAACCTTAGCTGAGCACTCGAGCTCACCAGCTCAGTACAGCAGTCAAAGTGCTACCAACAAGTCGAAAATGGATCAGCCGCAAAAACGTAAGTTTTTTTAAAGTTGTTTTATTTTATTTGAATTTAATTAATTAAGTTAATTTTCTACCAAATGCATGACAATAGAGAATCAGCTCAAACTTTCTGGAGATGTTTATTAGATATTAATAAACATTTCTACGAAGTCTGATCAAAATTGACCATATAGTTTAAAAGTTACAGCAAGTTAAAGATTGAATTTTTTTTCATTACGCGTATGGCCGCTACGCTGAAAAAGTGTACTAAATTATTGATATTTGTCTTCTTACAATAGAGATCCTTTAGAAAAACTACATACATATAGTTTCACTATCGAAGAATTCATTTCTTGAAACTGCAAAAAATTGACCTTCTAGGAATTTTGCAATAATTTTACAAAAATAATTTTCACGTGAATAACCTCCAAAACTGCGGTATTCAAAGGTGAGGTTAAAAGTTTAAAAAAATGTTTTGTTGTGATTGTCAATGTTTTTTTGGTAGAAAATAATTTCAGAAGCCATAAAAAGTTAAAAAATAAATTTTAATAGACAATTGTTAGTAATTTGGAGTAATAATTTTTTTTTAGTCTTGAACTTGACTAGCTCAGGTAGAAAACCACCTTAATTTTTATTTTTTTTTTTTACAGCGGGATACCACAAGATCGTCCCCCCGTACGAGGCGGTATCGTACCTATTAATCATGACGGAGATTGACGAACTGAAAAAAAAGATTACTGCATTCCAGCTAACATCGCTAACAGGTAATTTTTGATTTTTTTAAAATTTATTTAACAGTGTAACAGTAGTAGGTGGAGCATCAGTGCTAGAGGCTTAGCTGTAGTAGACCTCGCGCACTTCGGTGTTACCGGCGTCTACTATAGCTAGGCTGCTGCGGCAGCATTACCGCCTCCCACTACAACTATAGGCACTTGTTGCTGCTACTGCTGTTGCGGTCCCGCTGGGTTCTTTTGGACTCGCGTATTAAAAATAATTTATTAATATAAATTATACTCATTTATTTAATCATTTTTTATTTATTTTTACAGATGACACCCGTAAAAAGCTGGAGGAGCTGAAGGAGCTGGTGGTGGAGATAACCAGGCAGGCCAAGCTCCTGAAAAAAGAGCTTAAACAGGAGTACAGTGAAATCTACAACAAGTGGGTGGAGGGCAACTTCACCGACTCAGATTCAGACAACGAGTGAACATTATTAAAATTTGTAACTCTAAATGAATAAATAAAATTAAATAAAATTAAAAATTTTTTTATTTCTTAGGCTATTAACATAATTCACCCGTGCATGTTAAAAAAAATTCTAAACTGATTTTTTTCTCGACAACCATTGTTGTGTTAAATAGGAAAGTTTGTCTTACTTCAAGGAATCTACAGTAATTTTTTAAATATTTGTAAAAAAAAAACAAATAGACTTTAAAGAGCTTTGTTTTTTCAACAAAATTCAAAAGTTGAAAAAATAAAAACCGTCGCGATCTAGAGAGTCACCGCGATTTTACGCGTAGACCCGCGAGAGTCAAGCTCGTTCTCGCCCGCGTCCGCCGCCGCCGCCGCCGCCGCCCGATTTTATTTTTAGAACCACGCGGTTGTAGGCTCAACTACCGCGGGTGTATTTTTTTCGCCGTACTTACGCTTGGATAAATTGTTTTGGCCCTCAAAAGGGCCTTTTTTCTCTTTTTAAATAAATTAGTTTAATTTCTTATAACCTTCCTTTTCAGGTTTTCTGTAAAGGTTGTAATATTTTTTTTCAAGTTTTTCTCGTTCTTTTTTCTGTTTTTTCTGCTCCTTCTCTTCTTTTTTATACTCGTACAGTAACGGCTGCTTCTCCCAGGGATGCCTCGCATCGTTGTCTTTGTAACCGTTCCCGGCTTTACCCTCCGTTTGCCCCATCTTTTACCTCTGCTGGTACGAAACGTCTTTACAGTGCTGTTGATAAATCAACAATGACTTACTTTTTCTTGCTGCATTAATTTATATTTTATGAATAAGTTTTTTTCTTAAAATAAAAGCAATAAATAAATGCTCGTAAAAGAAAAAATTAAGATTTTTCATAATTATTTAAAAACAAATAAAGACGAAATAAAAAAATGTAAATTTTTGAATAAAATATTCGAAAAGCTTATTAATTATTAATTTGAAAAAAAAAAAAAAAATCATGTGTGAAATATTTTTGTATACACATAAAAAATTTAGAAAAATTGAGTATTGCTTAAAAAAAATGTATAATAACTTTGAAAAAAATTACAGGGTACGGTATAAATTAATGAAATGAGTTTTTTATTTTTGGCAATTTATTTGAATAATTCACTCGCCATCGTACAAAATGAATTACAGAGAGAAATTATTTTTTTACCGGAAACATTCTTTCGTAAACATTTTTTGCTATATTAAACATACCAAAAGCGTACAGTTCTGTAAGAATCATATCAAGCACAATTTCATCAACGTTAAACTCATTTGTCGCGCTCTCTTTAACGTCAACCTCGACATCATATTTTATAAAAATGTAATATTTTTTGAATGTAACAGTCGTTAACAAGCACTTTTTAACACTCTCTGGATCTTGTCCTGTAAAATGATTTATTAAATAATTTATCACATGGGTTTGCACACTATTTACAATCTTCGCTTGCTCCTTTAACACTTTTATTTTTAATAACACACAGTCCAACATTTCCATTAATCCCTCGATCGTTTTTAAGTGCATGGCTACACCCGGAAGAGCATCGTTTTTTATTTTTTTAGGTTCACTTGGTCCGACGGCCTCCAGGTCGTTCAAAAGATCCTCCAAGGTTCTTTTTTTCCCTACCTCGGGTTTTTTCACAGCTTCTTCAGCTTTCTTGTTCTCGACGCTCGAATCGGTCACCTCTGTCTCGTCAGCTCTTTCGTTTAGTAACACTGTATTTTTGCCGTAGGTCACCGTAAACACAAGGTCGTGTCGCGGTAGACGAATAGTTGTAGGAGAGTTAGGATCGTTTATGTACACGAAATCCTCTCTCAAATAGCCAAGAATTATGTCTTTTTGCTGTAGAAACAAATCCCACGACAACATGTCGAGAGTAACATCTTTGTAAGTCGATGTACTACCGCAAAATTTTACTTTTGGATGATAAATACCATTGTCGTTTTCCAAACACACTTTCACACGTTTAGAATTAGACTTGTTAATCGCGTACGTCGTAGACAATAATGAATTTGGAAGCTCCATGATTCTCAAGTGTTTGCGGTAGAGCAGCGTTACAGTGACTGACAGGCACGGTTCTCTCGGCTCTTCGTTCGAATTGACGACAGACGCGTAAGAGCTTCAAAAGTAAGGGAATATTCAGTCACGTGATTGTTTAGACCAATCGTGAAGCGAAAATAAAAATCGGCATCCAATAGTGAATCATACCCCTTCCCCTCGTTTGCATCATCAATGTGACGTAATCTCAAAACCGTTGGCAGGAAGTCAGATAAGAAAAAAAAGATAACGTACGTGTCTGGACTTGCTTCGCGATAACAAACTCTTTATCTCTCGACAGTGGCTAGCGCTGTAAAAAATTCTTATATGGTGACGTCATCGTTCCTGTCCGGACTTGCACAAAGATAACGTATCTGATTCTCGATTCATAATGCATGAAAGTTAAATTTTACAAAACTCAGCAATGTGCTTTTTAATTTTTACGAGATAATTTTTAATTTCAGGAAAATAGGAGTAGTACGGACTGATGGTTTAAAAAATAACAGATAAATTATATTTTTATTTTTGTTTTTATTTTTTCGAGTACAAGTAATTTTTAACACATGTTACAGAACGGTTACATTAAAATTTATTCTTGATCTACAGATTTGCACTCCGGGGACACCGCCACCACCACCACCAGCTGTACCAACGCTAGGATAAGCGTTGATTCGATTTATTTGTCTTGTTGATCGTCGTTTTATTAAAGCTTTATAATATTTTAATGTCTTTTTATCGTTACTTTTTGTATCGTTGGAAAATTGGTTCAAAAATGATTGCATATTGTTAAACTTACTCATATGATGTATAAATTGTAAACAATATTCACCGCAGACAATAGAATCAAAACTTTGCAGCTGTTTTTTACTATATTGCCACGTTTTGCAATTTTTTTTTATAGCGTCGTACATAAATTTTGAAGCGGGTCTACGACCGTAAGAATCGAAATAAAAACCATGAGCTTTCTCATTCACATACAAAGAAGTCCAATGCTCGCCGCTTCTGTAGGCTTCTTGGGTGTTCACAATCAATCCTGCAGGTAAAAGTAAGCGATGTGGTATTTGATCAGCAGCAAAAACACCAATGGTTTTGATTTTTTTAGAAAATCCGTTCAGCACCTCCGCTAGCTCTCGAGTATTCATTTTTACTTGATTTATTATTATTAATAATTTTACATAAACTATCAGTGCACATCTTCACCGCTGTTTTCTATAGGCGTTGAACAAGCAAGAGGTTCATCACCGTCGCTGATAATCCGAAGAGAGTCAAAGTCTCGAGCAAGCGCGTCTACTTCGTCATAATCACAGTTTTTTTCGTTTAACAATTTTTCTCGCATCATTTTTTCGTACTTAAAAAGAGCAATTTGATAATACAACGATGGTATATCAAATCCACCCGATATCGGCCAATCCTCGCTCAAAAGAGATCTAAGCCATTTTTTTAAGACGAGGGCTTTATAAAGGGCACAATCTTTGAAATCATTCGACGAGTCGCTTTGACTATGATGAGTGCACGCTGTGTCTACATCGGGAAACGAGCTCTTCAGCACTTTAAAGCTTGGTCCTTGGTGATTTTCGATATTTATAACTCTTCTACAAATAATTGATTCTAGAAACTCTGCTTTGTCGTTGCCACGCGTGTATATATTTTTTACCTTTTTTACAAATGAACGAAGATGACTGTATAACTGACTTGTCGAAACCGTACCTTCGTACCATTCAATACGATGAATTTCGGTTGTACAGTAGTTGTTCGTACTTTTCAGGCTATTGGATAATTTTTCAAAAGCGTGCGGAGCTTTGATCAACCAATGACCAACGATATTTTTTTGTAAAGCAACCACTGCTACTTCTTTTGGTGTAAAACGCTTATGCTTGTCGCGCGCGCCTTGAATTTCGATCAAGATATCCATAACGACGATGTGTTCGCTCTCTTGCAAAGAACAATACTGTCTATTCGAAAATCAAAATGAGGTTATTAAAGCATACGACTGTACTCTCCCCTCTCTTTTTAAGAGGTAAAATCTGAGATAATTTGTCTGTTAGCGTCGATCTCGATTAAGTTTTCATATTCGGCGTATATAACGCAATTTATGGTAGTCGCCAGTGCTTGATCAAACCTTATTTCTATTCTTAGGTACCCGCTTTTTACAACATTCCAGTGGTTCCCCATATGTGCAGACATGTCGGGAGTGAGGTCGAACGCAGTCAAAAAATTTCCATGTATATAGTTATCTCGATTAATATTTATACCTTCGTTAGCATAGTGAATTCCTAAGCCGGTGTACAACGTTTGAAAACAATCGATAAACGATTGATTAGTATCGGATGTAAAGCACGGCTGAAGAGCCTTGGACGGTAATTGGACACCGTCTATGTAGATACACAAATAATTTATATTGAAATGTTGAAAATTATAAGGGTTCAACGTTCGCGAACCATTGAACGCCCTGTTGTCTACAAAACCGATAATTAATCTCTTGGGTAGTTGACCGAGAAAACAATTATCGAGAGAACCAGATAAAATACCAGGATGCATGATAAAAGTTTTAACCTCTACACGCGAAACAGGATACTTTGCAGTCGTTTTTGCAAGTCCGTTAGCGTGCGCTAGTAATACACCTGGTGATATTTTTGCGCGTCGAACGATGAGTGTGGCTTCTTTAATTTGAACTTTGAAAACACCATCGTCGCTAGCATCCATGAGACAAAAAGAATCTTTTGATCTTACTAATCGAATGCGCATCTCCACACCGTTAATCAGCATTTTATCTTGGTTAAATATGTCACAGTGTAAATGACCCACGATATCGAACGTCTGAGCGTTCAAGCTGAAGGTTTGACGTTTTGCAAGACCCGAATTTTTCTGATTAGAGCTAGCATTCGGCAGGGCTTCTAATTTGCCAACCTCGTCGTCGTACCAAAGACCGGCAGTCAGGTGTGAATCTTTTGCCGCGCTTCCATAGTTTAAGAGTGTTTCCAAGTAACTACGATACGCGTAATGATTGCTGGAAGGGGTCACAAGTTTATTATTAAAATAAACATCGACTTGATTAAACATCGAATGGATAAAATTGTTGACGGGTCCCACTTTTACATTTTCATCTGTCGAAACGTTTGGTGCAATTTTTACTTTTAAGTGAAGCATAGTGTGAGGTAAATCTATATAATATTCTCCCGAACTAGGTACCACAAACTCCAGAGGGGTCCCCGATTCGTCGTTCAGAGGACTGATTGGTTTATAATGAATAAATTGACTGCTTTCTATCGATGTTTGAGTGGGGGGAATAGTAAAAATATCTAATTCGGCCGACATGCACTCGTTTGAGTGCGAGTGTAGAAAAGCCATTTTTATCGAGGACCAAAAATATCGGAAATATCTCTAAAATTTTTCTTCGCAGTGGTCTTCTTCCTCTTCTTCTTCTTTCCTTTTGATTTTCTAACCTTTCTTTTTTTCTTTTGCACGGATCCAGACTTACGAACAGTCGGGTGCTTCTTTTTTGACTGACGCTTACGCCGCGATGTTTTCGCCTTATATCCTTGGCCTTTCATTATTTTAATTACCTTATTAGCTGCTTTTTTCTTTAATCTTTGTCCAGACTCGTAGCCACGCGTTTTAATAGAGTGCTTGAAATCTGTATTGTGATTAGTAATGTCGTCGAGAATATCTACACCCGTACGAAGCGCTTCTCTACCTACGGTTCTCATTCCTTGCGATAAGTAGGGTATTATTTTTCGTCCAAGACCAGTGAGCCAACTTCCTATTCCTCTTCCTTTCTGATAATGAGAACCAGAGTACACGTTTTTTACATTAGACCACCCACCGCCTCCGACTTGAGCATCGTAATAAGTCAAATAGTGAGACATTTTTATAGCCTTTTACGCACTAGATGAAGTTTCACGATCGAGGTGCCGCTTTCAAATGGTACAAAGTTACCGTATACGTCTCTTATATCGATAATTATACTTTGAAATTGATTCTGAAGAAGGGGTATGTAATGAATAGGTCCAAAAGTTCGCACAACGTTAGAGCCAAAATCATATTTTGTTGCATCGAGCGGTACTATTCTCAATAAGCTCGCTTCGGTATCACCTACAGTGTAAGGAGCGCAAATATCTGTGTAAACAAATAATTGATCCGGTATCGCGCGGCTAAGTACAGCGGGTCTTACGGCGATCGAATCTCTTTTCGGAAAACCATGGATACGTTCTGTTTTTCGCTCCAACTCGGATTCGAATCCAAAAATTCGTCGTATTTTTTCATGGAATCTCGTTACATGTATACTATTGCAATTTTCTGGCTTACATTTTCGTGTTATAGACCAATAACCTTTTCGTAGATTGGAGGGTTGAAGAACTTGATGCTTAATCGTATCGCCGGCTTGATTTATTTCATCAGCTAATTGTTGAAGCGAATCGTATTTACCATAAGGAAAACTACGTTCACTTTCAGTATTACTAGCCTTTGTATCAAAAAAGTAGACAGCTTCGGATTCTTGTATGTGATTTATCGTGCACGGTATATGTATCTCAGCGAGACCCACAAGC
Source organism: Encarsia formosa (assembly GCA_038277355.1). Taxonomy (NCBI): domain Eukaryota; kingdom Metazoa; phylum Arthropoda; class Insecta; order Hymenoptera; family Aphelinidae; genus Encarsia; species Encarsia formosa. The sequence goes on from CM076187.1 coordinate 43,616,070, forward strand.
CACTCACCCGAGAGTTTTATTTCCCGAGATAAATGAGTGGTAAAACACGCTGTAGTATTCTGGGGATAATATTTCATACTACTGTTACTAGGTAAGACCAAAAAAAAATCATTGGTACTTTCCATTTTTATATTTCGATCATATCAGTTGCTTTGACCCAGGAGTTAAACTTTTTGGGATATCCGACCCACTTGACGAGGTGTTGTTTTTTTGAACCTGTTCCTTTAGTCTCTACAATATATTCAATTTTAAATTCTTTTTCCTGATTTATACTTTTTACATCAACTAAAACAAGCTCTTCGGTATAAAAGAAACCATCAATTTCTTCGTCTTTTAAATCCTTCAAAATATAGGTGCACAGTCCTTGACGATTCGATACACGCTTAACTATAAATACTTCCTCGCTGAAATTCTTCTCGTAACCGGGTTCGAAGGTGTTTTTCGTTCTGCTGATTCGGACATACTGACCGGGTTTGAACTTGGGTCTCGATACTAATGATTTCTTCGACTTATTTTTATTAACGCTTTGAGACAGAGAGCGTTTTAATAAATTTTTACGAGCAGTTATCACGTTGAAAATATTAACATCGCACGGTCTCATTTTTGTACCACTGTGTATACTTTCGTTGTATCCTTTTACAATTTTTTGCACGACGTCTATGTAACGTTTAGTATTTTTATACGTAAAATATCTCCATATACGTGCCTTCAACGTTCGTATAACTCTTTCAGCGATACTACATTTTATATCGGGATTGCGTGCAAATCTAAACTTGATATCGTGTTTTTTTAAAACATTTTGAAACTGTTTTCCCTTAAACTCGCTGCCTTTATCAGTCTGTAGACATTTGGGTACGCGAGGTAAAGACCGTTTGATGATTTTTTGAAACGCGTTACCAACAGTCAGGGCTGTTTTTTCTTTTAAACTTTCAACCCATACGTATTTTGACAATGCGTCGATAACGACCAGTAAATAATTGAAACCATCGTTAAATTCTTTAATACTTGTCATTTGCATTAAATCTGCTTCCCACAAATCATCGATGTTTGTCACGTTGTAATGTAATCTCGGGAATCTTCTTATAACTGGTTTGTGAAGAGTATAAGCGTCTTGCTGGGAGAGCCATTCGTAGATTTTTTGCTTTTCTTTGTCATTCAAAGTCTTGCCATTTTTGTTTACGGTCAATAAATTTCGAGCACCTGTAAAAGCTATTGGACTATTCAAGTCGTAATATTTTTTTTCGTAAGTCATTTTAAAGCTTAATCTTCAACCACTTGGTTTTAGCAGTATTTCTAGTAACTATAGGAGACTCTCGTACTAAACTTTTTTTGTTTTTGTTTGTTATCTCGTACGAATTATCTAGATTATTGTTTTTTCTTTTTCTCGAGCCTTGTGACACGTTGGGTTTTTTATTTTTGAGCTCGTGTTTTTTTTTTGGTAAATTTTTTAAATCTGCTTTTAAGTTGAGCGGTGTCGATAAAGTTGACAGTAAATTCGCAAACTCTTTTTTGCCTGCGGTATGTATTTTGTTTTTTCTTTCTTGAGACGGCGTATTATTATTATTATTATTTTTGACCGCGTCAGTCAGTAGCTCGATGATGTTTGAGTCTCTTATCACTCGACCGTCAATTTTTATGGTACCCCAACCATCCCAACTCAGTCTACGAGCACTCTTTTCGTGTAAGAGATTTAATAATTCAATCGCTTTTTCTTTATAAATTAAGGGGATACTATCCAAAACCGTCTCGTCGCTTAGAGGCAGATCGTCTCTGGAAGATATATCGAGCACGTCACCAGTCGGTTCAACGGTTTCAATAGCGTCGTTTAACTCAGCTATTTCATTTGGCTCTAGTGTTTCGTTGGGCACATTAAAACTTATAAAATCGGATTGATCGTTATCATAATGTTGATCGGTTTGACGTTCTTTGTTTTTAAAAAAGAGATAACGACGTAAAATCTGTAAATAATTTTTACATTTTTCATCGTCGTCTTTGAAACGCCTCGATCTAAGTATTTCATACATCTTAGAATCGAGTCGGGATAAATTATCGCCAGGTGTGAGCGTGGATTTTTCATTCGATCCTTGCGAAATTGATTCGGTGGTGTTTGTAAAGCGATCGAATGTAGTCTCTGGAACAAGAACCATTTTACGCGCTCTCTCCATTTTTTATTTGTTTTACTAATCTTGAATTATACTCGAGAAAATTTTTGATGCCAGAGCATTGATTATAGGTGCTAATAATATCGGTAAAAATGCACCACCACCGTGTTGAATGATTTCTTTTTTTTTATTTTTCCAAACGTTTTTGTTTTTATTTTTCTTAACACTGATTAATCTTCGCAGCACTTTTTTATGTTTTTTTAAACGTTTTTTCGTCGAATCTTTTATAGCAACGTTACCTTTTAATACGTTTAACGCTATTTCACAAATACAACTCACAGCTGATTTATCTATCGTACGGAGTAAAGCTCTTCTTTGATTATTATCGGTGTGACAGAGAGCGTGTAGAATAGCTACTTGTTTTTTTGTAAATTTAGGGTGATTCGATGTTGACGCCGCCATAGTCGAAGATATACTAAATTATTTACCAGTGACGTCTTATTATTTGATTTTTAAATTCTTTGGTACATATACGTAATTTTTTTCATCATCCGGAAAGATACATGTACGTACTCTGTATTCCTCGAGAGCTTCCTGCGAAAGATCTAAAAATAGATAAGAATGGGCAGGTCTCGTTGCGTCCAGGTATGCTTCCCATAAGAATTTTGTATCTTGCGGGTATACCTGACGGGCAAGGTGTTTTATTTGAGCGCGATCGCGCGGGTTCTTAAAAATCACCATATACGTAGTGTTCAAACTGATGTCTCGCTGCGATTTTCCTTGATGAAACAGATTCTGCGTAATGAAAACAACGGAAAGGTTTTTATGATGACTTCCACGCGTGAATAAATCTAATACAACGTCACCGCTGCTCTCGCGCATGAGATCGTCGAGAATAAGTAACTTGGTTTTATCGCTATCGGAAGAATAGTCCTGATTCTGAGGCAGACCCTCGTGAAACTCTATTGGACCTAAAAAATCGTTGTAAAATTCCTGCCACTCGGTATAGTAAAATAATATGCGGTCAAATTTAACTGTGCACATTTGATTCAGATGCTTTAAAAATTTTCTAACGAAGTAAGATTTTCCACTTTTACTAGGACCCGCTATGATAGCTGTAAACGGATGTAACCACCTCGTATCCATTTTTGAAACTGATACTTACGAGGTATAAATACCATGATTTTATACACGCTATATTTTTATCCGAGTTGTGCACGTACACCTCGTGGTCAGTTGGATACATATACGGCCTGGTAAGCACGAGGTTGCGAGTTCAAATCCTATTCAGGTGCGGATCGTTTTTACCTTAGCGCAAACAAAATGGCTATAATGTTACCGTCCGAGGTTTTTTTTTTTTTTTTTTGTTCAATTTATCGACACGGTCTAACTGACGAATACATGTCTTACCTTTCTTTGACTCTTTGTTAAAAAATCCTCGTAGCCTGGTGGATAAATCGTCAGACTTGTGAATAAATGGTTGTGGGTTCAAACCCCGCTATCAATCTGACGCCGTCAAGACTACGAGAATTTTTTATTTTTGAAAAATTTATTCGCACTATTTAAACATAATCAAAAAGATATGAAATTTATGTTTATTTAAATAAATATTGTCTTTGTTTGTATAAACAAGCTATTAAGATGTATACAAACCATTGAGCTAACTTACCGACAACTTGTTTATGTAAACAAACCATTTAGATAAAAGATAAGGAATTATACCCGTCGTCTGTAACCAGACACCTTGTTTATATAAACAAACCATTGAGATAACAGATAAGAAATTGTGCACCGACCGGTGACGTCATCTGTAACCAGACACCTTGTTTATGTAAATAAACCATTAAGATAAGAGATAAGGAATTGTGCACCGGGATGATGACTCATTGTTGTGTCTCGTAACCCGACACCTTGTTTATGTAAACAAACCATTAAGATAAGAGATAAGGAATTGTGCACCGGTGATGACTCATTGTTGTGTCTCGCACAACTCGCCCGTATACTACTGTCGTCTATAGCATGATTCTTGAACTCTGAACCTTGGTCCGAAAGGAACAGCTCTGGCTGGCCCCATCTTAGGATTACATCGAGCCAGATGTGTTTCCAGATGGAGTCACCGTCCGCTCGTCTTAACGGCGTCACTTCTGCCCATCTAGTGAACAGATCCGTTAAGACTAGCACGTATTTGTTGCCATTCTTGCTTCGGGTGTATGGGCCTAATATATCACCCGAAACTGCTTGCCAGGGTCTTACAATCACTCGTCTACCCATTAGGCCACCGGGTAGGCGTTGCTCAACCTTTTGCTATTCTTGACTTATCGATCCGGCGTGAAAACACTGCCGGTCACGGCGGACGGAGCTCTTTTTTTTGGTGTGGCTCGCCGGCGTTCAAGTCTCCCGAGCCCGTTGACCGACCGTGGGTCGTGTTTTCACGTCATCGAAGCAGCAGCATCTGGACAGCGGAACACCGAGCGACGGCGCGGATCTACACCCGATGAGCTCGTTGGGCCGAAGGCACCTGTGGATAAATATTTGGCCCTGGAGGGCGTTATCGCCTCTTTTTTTATTACGGTAATTCTAGTGCTTTGGATTAATTTTGAGGGTTTTGTATGGGTTAATTGTAGTCATTTTATTTTTTCTTTCTCGCAGGATTCATTAGAATCTCTGTTGCATGACGTGCCGACGTGTGGCTCGGGCTCACAAAAATTGCTACTGCTGCTAAGCGTGCCACAGTACTAGATTATTAGGATTTTTTTTTTTTAAATAAAATTGTCTAACAACCATAGGACCCATTGAGACCGTTTTGGTCTTAAAATGTTCGTATTGATTTGCTCTTTCAAAAATGGTTGTTTTAAAATAACCAAAAATCATTTTTCCGCTCGGAAAATTGATGGAAATAAAAATTTTGATAGAAAATCACCAAGTATGTAGTTTTGATCGATGAAAAAAAATTGTATTTTCTGTGTTTTGTCTTCAAATCATAAATTTAACATTGGCAGTATTCAGTTGCAGCGAGAGAGATTGACGAAAATGGAAAATGTTGATACTTGCGGATTTTCCCGAGGATTTTCCATTTTCCAGTTTATTAGGGAAGTAAAGAAAAAAAAGCTTGGTGCATGAACATGTTTTGAAATGTTTTCAAGGTCAAGGTTTTATATAGTAATATCAAAAATTGCATACTAATTTATTTAAACAATTTATATAAACAAATATTTGTAATCTGTGATTGTATGTCATCGTTGGCCCAGACGAAAAAAAACACCTGAGATCAAGAATCCATGAAAAAAGTACCATTACGTGATTTTCCGGAAAAAAAAAAAAAAAATTGTACACGATAAATGTAACGTTGCAATTTTTAGCAAGAAAATTGTCATGATGTATAACTTTTCCGAGAAAACTGTCATGTTAAACTTGCTGCGAATCGAAAGACAACATTCACCGAGGTAAGTGTAACCAGTGTGTTTTTATCCGGGAAAGAATTACATTCACTCAAGACGGAAATATATCCCAAAGAAAAATTAATCTGCACAACTTCTTCCGGGTGAACTGTAACGTTGAGATAATAAACAATTGAGGAATTCTTTTTTCATGTAAAAAGTAACAAGACCCACGTCAACTTGTTTGAAGCAGACTAAAGGAGTTTTTCCCGGGGAAATCGTAACGTTGAGACTTTTTTCCAGGTGAAATGTAACGCTTAAGTGATTAACGATTAAAAAAAATATTTTTCTAAGTGAGAATCTACAATATCAATGCTTACTTGCTTAAAGCAGACCAGAAAGCTTTTCCCGAAGAAATCGTAACGTTGAGAACGTTTTTCCGAGTAAAGTGTACCGTTGAGGAGATCATCGAATAAAAAGATATTTTTAAAGGAAAATCTACAAATTCATGCCAACTTACTTAAACCAGCGAAGGAAGATTGTTCCGAGGAAATCGTAAAGTTGAGAACTTTTTTTCGAGTAAACTGTAAGGTTGCGGAAATCTTCGAATATAAATATTTTTAAAGGAAAATTTACAATATTCATGCCAACTTACTTAAACCAGAGAAGGGAGATTTTTCCGAGGAAATCGTAACGTTGAGAACTTTTTTTCGAGTAATGTGTGAAGTTGAGGAAATCATCGAATATAAATATTTTTAAAGGAAAATTTACAATATTCTTACCAACTTACTTGAATCAGAGAAGGGAGATTGTCCCGAGGAAATCGTAGCGTTGAGAACTTTTTTTCGAGTAAAGTGTACCTTTGAGGAGATCATCGAATATAAAGATATTTTTATACGAAAATTTACAATATTCATGCCAACTTACTTAAACCAGAGAAAGGAGATTTTTCCGAGGAAATCGTAACGTTGAGAACTTTTTTTCGAGTAAACTGTAACGTAGAGAAAATCATCGAATATAAAGATATTTGCTAAAGGAAAATTTACAATATCCATGCCAACCTACTCAAACCAGAGAAGGGAGATTTTCCCGAGGAAATCGCAAAGTTAGGACTTTTTTCCGTGTGAAATGTAACGTTAAGGTGATTTACGATAAAAATACGGTATTTAATGATGGAAAAAATTTCAGTACTTTTATACAGGATAGAATTGATGTTGTTGCTGGTTTGGTAGAGTTGTCCGAGGTGGTTGTTACAATCTACCCGAGAAAAGAAGCATACGTTATGTTTTCCATCGAAAAAAGTTCCAGTAACTTTTTTTTTACAAGTTTTCTTGAATAAAGTTACTGGTTTCTCGGGTAAAGTAGTTCAAGGGAACGAGGTTACATTTTACCCGGAGAAGTAAAGCTCGTTACTTTTTCTTTGGGAAAAAGCACCCTATTCTATTGTTAATAAGCTTACACAAAACTTTCAATTATTAACCTGGAAAAATACTATCTCAATCGTTGGACGACTCAACGTTATGCTTTACCTGGAAAATTTTCTAAAGTTACGATTTCCTCGGGAAAAGCTCCCTGGCCTGCTTCAAACAAGTTAGCATTGTTATTGTGGATTCTCACTTAGAAAAATATTATTTTAATCGTTAATCACCTAAACGTTACATTTCACCGGGAAAAAAGTCTTAACGATACGATTTCCTCGGGAAAAGCTTCCTTAGTCTGCTTCAAATAAGTTGTCAATGATCTTGTTACTTTTTACCTGGAAAAACAATACCTTAATCAATTACCTCAACGTTACACTTCACCCGGAAAAATGCACCCGTTACTTTACTCTCGGAAATTTTCCCTTTTTATTGATCGTTATTGTTCTCACGGAAATAATATACTAATTACTCTTTTCTCGTAAAAATATGGCTCATATATTGGCTGATTATTTTGTTGTTACAGTTATCTCGGAAAATTGTTAACTTGTTACAGTAAAAAAAAAACTTATTACGTTTTTCTGGAAAAACTGGTACTGTTACTGTTTTACCGGTTTTTTTGGCAGATGTTTTTTTTCGTTCAGGCCAACTTCATGTTACATATCGATTCCTACGTTTTTATGGTTGCTAAACAAGAATCCAATATCAATTTTTCAAAGTATATTTAAATAATTTTAAAATATTTCTTATTTATTTAAATAATTTTAAAAAGCAGTTATTTAAAATTATTTAGTTAATTGTAATATTTTTTTATGCAGGTTTTGATTTTCGACGTTTTTTTAGTTGGTGAACTCGAATTCAACCAATTTTTTTCTTTAATTTATTCATTCAGATTAATTTATAAGACAGAGTATGAAAAAAAAAATCATTTTCCATAAATTTTTATGGAACAAATAGGTATGTTTTTAAAATTATGATTCAAAAGTATTGGAAAAGATATGGCTGCAGTTATTTTTCACGTAAAGATTAATTTTGTATAGAGATTAATTATGTAGGTTAAATTTGTATATTTTTATACAGTTTACTGGATCCTTTTTTTTCCTTCGAAATATCTTAAACAAGTTAACAATTTTCCGCGATAACTGTAACAACAAAATAATCAGCCAATATATGAGCCATATTTTTTCGAGAAAAGAGTAAATAGTATATTTTTTCCGTGATAACAATAACGATCAATAAAAAGGGAAAATTTCCGAGAGTAAAGTAACAGGTGCACTTTTTCCGAGTAAAGTGTAACGTTGAAGTAATTGACGATTAAGGTATTGTTTTTCCAGGTAAAAAGTAACAAGATCATTGCCAACTTATTTGAAGCAGACTAAGAAAGCTTTTCCCAAAGAAATCGTAACGTTGAGAACTTTTTTCCGAGTTAAGTGTAACGTTTAGGTGATTAACGATCAAAAAAATATTTTTCTAAGTGAAAATCTACAATATCAATGCTAACTTGTTTTAAGCATTCCAGAAAGCTCTTCCCGAGGAAATCGTAACGTTGAGAACTTTTTTCCATGTAAAGCGTACCGTTGAGAAGATCGTCGAATATAAAGATATTTTTAAAGGAAAATTTACAATATCCATGCCAACTTACTTAAACCAGAGAAAGGAGATTTTTCCGAGGAAATCGTAACGTTGAAAACTTTTTCGAGTAAAGTGTAACGTTGAGGAAGTCATCGAATATAAAGATATTTTTAAAAGAAAATTTACAATATCTTAGCTAACTTGTTTGAAGCAGGCCTGGGAGCTTTTCCCAAGAAAATCATAACGCTGAGAACATTTTTCTGGGTAAAGTGTAACGTTGAGGAAATCATCGAATAGAAGAATATTTTTTGAATGAAAATTTACAATATCTATGCCAACTTGGAGGTTGGAGAGGTCAACGATTAAAAATTATATTTTTTTTAAGTAAAAATTTACAGTATCAATGCTAACTTGATTATAGCAAGCCAGGAAGCTTTCTCCGAGGAAATCGCAAACTGAGAACTTTTCTTTGAGCAAAGCGTAACATTGATGAAATCATAGATCATAAAAATATTTTTCAAAGGAAAATTTACAGTCCATGCCAACTTACTTAAATCAGAAACGGGAGATTTTTCTGAGGTAATCGTAATCTTAGAACTTTTTCCTGGTAAAGCATACCGTTGAGTCGTCCAACGATTGAGATAGTATTTTTCCAGGTTAAAAATTGAAAGTTTTGTGTAAACTTATTTACAATAGAATGGGGTGCTTTTTCCCAAAGAAAAAGTAACGAGCTTAATTTTTCCAGGTGAAATGAAACTTCACTCCCTTGAACTACTTTATCCGAGAAACCAGTAACGTTATTCAAGAAAACTTGGTATAAAAAAAGTTACTGGAACTTTTTTAGATGGAAAACATAACGTATGCTTCTTTTCCCGGGTAGATTGTAACAACCACCTCGGACAACTCTACCAAACCAGCAACAACATCAATTCTATCCTGTATAAAAGTGCTGAAATTTTTTCCTTCATGAAAAATCGTATTTTTATCGTTACTCACCTTAACGTTACATTTCATTCGGAAAAAGTCGCAACTTTGCGATTACTTGGAAAAAAGTTCTCAATGCTACGATTTCCTCGGAACAATCTCCCTTCTCTGGTTTAAGTAAGTTGGCATGAATATTGTAAATTTTCCTTTAATAATATCTTTATATTCGATGATTTCCGCAACATTAATAAATAAGTATGCAATTTTTAATATTACTATATAAAACCTTGACCTTGAAAACATTTCAAAACATGTTCATGCACCAAGCTTTTTTTTCTATACTTCCCTAATAAACTGAAAAATGGAAAATCCTCAGGAAAATCCGCAAGTGTCAACATTTTTCATTTTCGTCGATCTTTCAAGCTGCAACTGAATACTGCCAATGTTAAATTTATGATTTCAAGACAAAACACAGAAAATACAATTTTTTTTCATCGATCAAAACTACATACTTGGTGATTTTCTATCAAAATTTTCATTTCCATCAATTTTCCGAGCGGAAAAATGATTTTTGGTTATTTGAAAACAACTATTTTTGAAAGAGCAAATCAATACGAACATTTTAAGACCAAAACGGTCTCAATGGGTCCTATGGTTGGTAGACAATTTTATTTAAAAAAAAAAACATCCTAATAATCTAGCACTGTGCGTGCCGCGCGAGTAGGTTGCGTAATTACGAATACGAATTCCATGTTAAGGCCATTTGGAATTTGGTTTGTTTTGATTTTATAATCTTGGCTGGAATTGAGACGGGAGTGTTTACTTTACGGTTGCGAGAAAAGTAACACTCGGCGTTAGATGACAACGATAGGAATTATTACGTGTATTGCTTATTTTTTTTTGGCAAGGTGGAATCTAGTTTTAAGTAGCAAAGAAATTCGAGGTTGGATTTTTTTAAGGTACACCGTGCTTGTTGACAAGGCCGTGGAGGGCAGAACTGAGCTTTGTATTCCATTGAGATTTCCTTTTTCTTTTTTCTTTTTTTTTTCTTGTGATTTTCTTTTTTCTCTTCTCTTACTCTAAGGCAAGCACGGGTGGGGAATTTTTTTCGTGGAAATCTTAACCAAGATCAAATTCCTTGTTGTTACTATTATAGGTTTAAGAGAATTTGTATGCAGTGTTACCACTGATTTTTTTTATCTTTTTTTTCTTTCCTTTTCCTTCTTGTCCGATACGTTAGACTGGTGAGCCCACGCGTGCTCTTAGTCAGTCTACCTCCTGCGAATAGCAGTAGAGGGACTTAGCAAAGAAAGATAGAAGAAAAAATTAATAGTTATAATAATACTAAAAGATGGATAATAATTCCCTGTAGTCACCGTGTCAGACTACCGCGAACCAGGACTTACGGCGGCTCAAATAAACGCAACGCTGGCCGTAATGGGAATTGTAGCTTTTCTTGAACTTTCGGTTCGTTGACATCAGTACCGGACCATACCGTTATTAGTAATGTTGTAGGATGACATGATTCAGATATCGCAAATCAACGCTAGTCGTTTTGGCACTGGGAAAAGTTGCGCCCTTCAACGAATATGTGTATTGTGCCAAGTATGTAACGACCACTGGAAGTTGTGAACGGTTACAAATATAGAAGTTCATAATAACTGTAAAAAAAAAAAAAAAAAAAACAAAACAAAACCCATCGATGAAGATGCTAACTGTATTAAGCGAAAATCAGCGAACCAGATGTCAATGAAACTAACCATATTGATCAGATGTAAACTCTGGGTGGCATCAAAGCACAAACGACAGTAGTTACTAGTGCAAGATTTAAAATGTATTTTACACAACATTTACTTATAAAGAAACATTTCGCTGATTTGTTAAATAAATACATGATCCTTTCACATTTGCGTTGAGAAAACAACGCATCGAAGTATTGGATCAATACTATATTCAACCATACTTGCGTCGAAGAAACAACACATAAATGTGTTCGAGCAATACTAGATCCAATGACATTCGAGAATACAACGCATCCGTATATTGGATAAATACTAGATTCAGTCACAGTCACGATAAAGAAACAACACACCTATGATTTCAAAAATCAAAAACTTGTCCAGAATTAAAATTAATCAGGAATTAAAATTTGTGCAGTACGAAAAATTTTTTAGGGTAATCAAGGAACACTTAAGTGGGCAGATTTGGGCTATCCCAATCCAATTGGTTAGATAAGCGAAATACGTTAGTTTAGTGAGAGCTAATCATTTAAGTCGGTTCAGGTTGGTAAGGTAGATGAGGTTCGTTAGAATTTTAACAGAGCTTTTTCAAAATTTAAAGTACTTCAACAAAACTTAAAAGTTAGTGACTGAGTTGATGAATAAGGTGAGTAGGATTTGTTGATAGATTGGATGAGATAAGTTTGGAGGATAGAATACGGTATTTGAAGTAAATCAAATTAGTGAGGTCAGTAATGTGGATTAAACTAGGTCGGGTAGTTGAAGATGAAAAGTAAGTATAGTTAGTAGGGTTCTTAATATGGGTGAGAATAGTAAATCGGATAAGGTGAGTGATGGTTGTGGGCTGGCAGATCAGGTATTAAAATTATAACTTTGGCTCTAACTAGAGTTTTCACATAAAATCATATATCATTCAAAAGGTCTTGAGCTCAGATTTCAAATTATGTCATTAAAATTTTTATTACATACTCTTTGTTGACATGAGAGGGTGCTGAACATAGTCGTTTATCATTTTAAAACCAACGCTCCCCCTCTAAAATCATAAATCAGTTTAAACCCAATTTCGCGAGCTGTTACTATATAGGAAGTAAGTTCATCTCATGAAGAATCTGTAAAAAAATTTTGTTGAAAATCGAGGCTTATTTGTACGAGATTGCAAAATTTGAAAATAATCATGATTTTTTTACTATTTCGCTAATTACTAGAGTAGTTCTCAGGGTGGGCAGTTTAAGCTAGAGATCTAAGATGAGTCAGGTTCAGAATGAATAGGGTGAGTAGGGTTTGTTGATAGAGTGAGTGAGAGATGAGTTGGGGATTAAGTACGGTATTTGAAGTACCTATGTGAAATCAGTAAAGTCAGTAATATGCAGAGTTGACCAAGTATCCGAAGTTGAAATTTCGGATACTTTTGAGATTTCAAAAAGTATCCGAAAAAAGCATCTTTGGGTAAAAGATAAATTTCATGAAAGTATCTTCAGATACAAGATACATTTCGAAAGTATCCGAAAAAGTTTCTTTTGATACTTTAAAAGTATCCGAAAGGGTATCTTCAGATACTTTATAAGTATCCGAAAAAAATATCTTCGGATACTTTCGATTTTTTGAAAAATCATCTCCGGATACTTTTCTTTTTTGAAAAAGTATCTTCGGATACATTTCATCTTTTAAATTTTTAAGGTACCCGAAAAAAGTATCTTCGGATACTTTTCTTGTTTTGAAAAAGTATCTTCGGATACTTTTCTTGTTTTGAAAAAGTATCTTTGGATACTTTTCTTGTTTTGAAAAAGTATCTTCGGATACTTCTTAAATTTGTAATGTATCCGAAAAAAGCAGTTTCGGATGCTTTTATAATCGAAATATATCCGAACATGCTTTTTGTCAATCACCGTGCTTCGCTACAATTAGCCTTTGATGAATACATTTGAATATGATTGATTTCAAAAACTTGTTCAAAGAGTAATTTTTTTTTGTTTGCAAAAAACTAGATGAATCCTTAGCATCCGTGCGAGCATCCCCAACAATTTCCGATTACGTTTTTAATGTATATAAATTTTTTTAATTTGACTTTTGCTTTTGCACTCATTGGTAAAAAAGTTAAATTTTTTAACTGTATCAATTGATAACATTATGACAAAAAGCATGTTCGGATACATTTTGATTATAAAAGTATCCAAAACTGATTTTTTCGGATACTTTTCCAATTTAAAAAGTACCCTGAAATACTTTTCCAAAGAAAGAAACGTATCTAAAAAATTTTTTTTTGGGTACTTTAAAAATTTAAAAGATGAAACTTATCCGAAGATGATTTTTCAAAAAATCGAAAGTATTCGAAGATACTTTTTTCGGATACTTTTAAAGTATCTAAAGATACCCATTCGGATACTTTTTAATTATCTGAAGAAACTTTTTCGGATTAAAATCGGAAAAGTATCCAAAGATACTTTTTTTGGATTCTTTTTGAAATCCCAAAAGTATCCGAAATTTCAACTTCGGATACTTGGTCAACTCTCGTAATGTGGCTTGGATCAAAATATGTTGGATGGTTAAAGATGAAAAATGAAGTAAGGTTGGTAGGGTTATGAATCTAATTATTATAAGTACGTAAAGTTGAAACTGAACTCTCGTGTCTGATTTTTATTGATTTTGAGCACTATAGTCTTTTTATTATTTTATCAAACATAGAGCTTACACATTGTTTCCATTAATTTTTATAGTCATCAATTATAATTAGGGGGTTGGCGAGCGGAGCGAGCAGGGGGGTATCCCCCCTAGTAGTTTATACTTCGAAAATATCAATTTTTAGAAATCTTAAAATCATATCTCCTACAATTCTTAATTTTTTTTTTTATAAAATTTTTTTTACATTTTATATTATTTCAAACAATTTGGCACTCATTATTTTTATCTTTTACTAGTAAAAATTTCTAAAAACCCAAATAACTAACTTTGAAGCGTTGTAACTTAAAAAATGAATGAAAAAAACTCCAAGTATAAGCCTTTTGTAGGCAGCCCTGCGAAGACGGTTCGACGTCTCACACACGTCATCCTGCCAAGAGACAGGATTCCGGTGTTTGCGGTTGCTAACAAAATTTTTTTGCGGCGTATAGCTTTTTAGTGCGGTTGTGATAAGTGTAACAAAAAACAAATATTTGTTGCAAGCCGATGCCTCAGAAAAATTTATCATAGTCATCATCCAAAACCGTTTTAAATCTCGTCTAGACAGTTTTCTTGAATTTAAGGTTAAAGCTTCTCTTACGGTAAATATGTTTCGAAGTATTTGATAATTAATCTTAATCGAATAATGGTCAGAGTTCCAGTTCTCATCAAGAACTTCAATCTCGAGTTGGATAGCAAGTTCGACTCTTTAAAATTACTTGTGTTAATGTGACTCTTCGTATTCGAGTTATGCAGAATGAAATCAAATTTGTCAAAAGTCTCAAGCAAACAGGTTCCCTGTGAATCAGTCTTTTCACTATTCCAATGAACGTTCAAGGCATTGAAATCCCCCACTACTAACGCATTTGAATTGGGCATCCCCCCGAAAAATTGAAAAAGATTGTCCCACTGAAGTTGAGTCAATCTAAGACCTGAAACTCTGTATTTACAATAAATATCAATGACCGTTTTTCATTTGTAATACTAATTCCTGCTAGTTCAAGAGAGTCCGAAGGATTAATGAGATTTTGGTTCTCATGAAAGGCGATGCCATTTCTAATTAAAATTATAATACCTCCTTCTTCCTTACCAACCCTGTCTCGCCTAAAGGTCATGAATCCAGGAAACTTGAACTGGTCCTCAGTTTTGTCCGTTGGTTTGAGCCAAGACTCGACACAGCTGAAGATTTCAAGATCCTTAAGAAGAATTCTCATATCCTTTTTCTTGTTCCGCACACTTTTTGTCTCAACGGTCAAAAAGTATATTCAATTTCATTGATAGTAATTTTATTTCCAATTAATTTTTTAGCAGCTTCTGCAGAAACCAGTGTGAAGCATACTCTTTTGTCACTAATTCTTGAGAAATTTTTATAGTCATTTTTTCTTTTATTCAGTTTGATATTTACCTCGAGAATAAATAATATCGCGATGGTCTAAGCAATTTTATATGACTTTTTAAAGATAGATTCTCAAAACAAAAGTTTGATCATCCCACTGCTCGCAAAAGTTTTTTTAGTTTAAATTGACATCAAAAACTTCAGTTTAGTTCAAACTAATAATACGAAAATTAAAAAAAAATTTCAAAAGTATCATGTGATTAATCATATGATTTAGGTATGATTTGAAAATAATAGAACAAAGCGTTCGAAAAATTCAATATATAAATCAAAATCAAAATTATTGTTAATAACAATTTCTGTTTAATAAAGACATTAATCAACAAATAAGCAGTTGCGTCGCGGACGCCGAACAGTGAAGACGTAGGTAGAGAGCGCTCTCGCTTTGTTTTTGTTTACATTTCGCTGTGCTGTGCGTATCATAAACTGGACATTCCTTACTCGCGCGTCTCCGTGCCCTGGCATTCATAGCTTGAAGCACGCTCAGCTCCTTATGGCCGACCTTGATGGTCAAAACGGTGCATTGGCTGACGGTGGCGTTGGCATGAATAGTGCACAGGCTATCGGTATCGACAGCAGTGTCAATCAAGGAAATCAAGAAAACGGTGTAAAATTTAACTCTAGTAAAAATCTCGATCTTTCTGCCTCCTCCCAGGTCTTTATCAACACACAGAATACTCATGGCTGGCTTGCCTTCTTTTGAACAATCAGTTGTTATTGATTTCATCGAAGGTACAACCAACGATCAATACATGGATTAGTCTGAAAAGATTATAAACATAAAAAAATTAAAAAATTTCTCAAGTATAAGTGATTAAAGAATATGCTTCACACTGGATTCTGTAGAAGCTGCTAACAAATTAATTGGAAATAAAATTACTATCAATGAAAATGAATATACTTTTCGACCGTTGAGACCAGGCCAGGCAGAAATAAAATACAAAATATTATTTCGAATGTCCTCCTACAGACTCCCAACTACCTGATCACCGAGCGATTACACGACCTAGGTTTATAAACTAAAAATCGCATCACCTACACAAGATGCTCTTCATCGACCGAAGAAAGGAGGCATGTGTAATTGCATCGGTGGCAATTATACGTCAAAGAAAAAGATGCGGAAAAAGTCCCGTTCAAATTGAAAATTAACTTCTAAGACATCAATTTCTGGCTGTTTCTTGGAGCGGATGACATTAAGAAACATGCCTGTTAAGAAACAGGCCATATTTCCAAATTTTACCCCTTGGTTTTAAACTCCTTGGTCTCCCAGACTCTAGAAAAGAACCAAGCCAAAGTACCGGCATTCAAGTACTTATACTTCTACAGTCTTAACTAGAGTCAGGAAAACCTAATCAACGATGTGAACATGGACCAGGAACACTCTGACAACGAAGAGAAACTCACTCCTTTCCCGGAGGATCCTTTTGTCGCACCAAACATGGCAAATAATAGTAACAAGAGAGGGGCGACCTCCTCGCTGTGCAGTAGCACGCAGGTTGAATATGAGCTCACAGACGAACAATTCCATGAATTAGGGAGTTAATCATCCTCAAAAACAGAACCAAACCGAAAAAACAAATTGAACCCGGCTAAAAAAATAAAAGTGTACTAAAATATGCTTATTTCTATGTATTTTAATATTTCCTATAATTTTCTAATCACTGAGGTCTACGCTTACTGTCCAGCAATATCTGAGCAACCTTTGGCACCTGTGGGAGCAAGCGGGACTTTGTTCACGAACTGGTAGTCCTCGAGTGCCCATACAGCTGCAGCAGCAATCTCTATGTTCTTCGAAAGCCTTGGGTTCAAAATTACTGTTTTTTATGGTTGTCAGAGTCAGCGTTGGAACCAAATTTTGCCAATCCTTATTCGTATAGTATAATCTCAAATTATTTATATTGCTGAAGCCATATTGATTGTCTCAATTTTCCAATTTTATATTTTCAAAAATTCTAATTGAATTTATTTATTCATTTTAGGTTTGTTTCAAGACCAATTTGCTCAAGACAATTATTTTGCTTACCTACCCAACTGTAATACGTACTAACTATAATCACCCTCTGGTTTGTTTTCATCTCCAAGCGGTGTTCAGCTTGTTTGAATACCTTTTGATCTTTTTATTTAAAAGATCAATCCAACTGCCTACTAACCCTTGCTCCCACTCAACCCTATTAGAGTTTAGGGATTTTCATTTTTGTTCTCTCTAGTTATTTGTTTGTCTATTTACCTTTTTTCTTCTACCTTTATTTTTGTTTTTTTTTTCACTTTCTTTGTTTTTATACTTTCATTAGTAATTATGTTAGGGTTTTCTTCCAAAATCAGTCACCAGCCTGGCTTAGTTGTTTGTTATTTAAATTGTATTTCAGTTAAATTATTCTTAACCAGTAATATTCATGGGTTTGAATATTTTTCAATTTTCTTTTATTTAAAGAAGTAGTTGTTTTTATTTAAATTGTATTTCAGTTCAAATTCTTTTCCACCAATAATATTCATAAGGTTGAATATTTTTAAATTTTATTTTATTCAAAGAAATAGTTTTTATTAAGTATTAAGTTTGAATATTTTTCCATTCTTTTATTTAAAGAATAATTGCCTCATCTTAATTGTATTTCAATTAAAGATTGTTCCACCAGTGATATTCATAAGTTTGAATATTTTTCCATTCTTTCATTAAAAGAATAATTGTGTTTCAATTTACATTTTCCTCACTCATGTGATTCAAGCCGAGTCAAAATTTCCTCAAGTTAAAAAAAAAACAGTGTTGGGCTAGGGTTTTATTTAAACCTGTCACCTCCGTGACTGAGCAGCTGCGGGACTTTTCCTCACACATGTTTTTTTTTTTGCCGTGTCCAAATCGCCTCAAGTTTAGAAAACAAATTTAAATTGTGTTTCAATTTAAATTTTCCCAACCAAAGGATGGTTTTTAACTTTTACCTACTGATTTATTATTTCAAATACCGCCCTACCTTGCAAAATGAATAAATCAAATTTATTTGCGCAAATTCTTAGCAGACAAGCTATAATCAGAAATCGAATCGTGACTCATTTCGAGTCCTTTGAACAAAAGGGAGCCAATATGATTCGCGAATTGGCAGAGATTCACATCCTGCGTCTCGAACAGGTTCAGGCCCCAATCACGATCTTAAGCATTCAGCCACTTGAAGTGCCCTAACTTCAGGCCCTGGCTGTATCATTATTTAACTATTGGGTCTTCAACCCTGGAATTTTTAACGCAAAAAGCGTAAACTCTGACTACTCTCGCTCAGTAAACCTCTACGTTTCTTTGTACGTTCACAACCTATTTAAAACCCACTGTATTTTTTTTTATATACTTTATACCTTTTATATTTTGACTTATTTTATATTTAGTATGTTCACAGATATTATTAATCGACTAGAGTCGATTAAGGCGGGCGGAATGTTTGAGATTTACCGCCTTTTATTTCCACGGGATTGGTCATGCGAGCGACCCACGCCAGAGCTGCCCCGAGTGACCAGTTTCCACCCTCACCAGCCTTGCTTCAACCGTGATGCCGCTATCACGCGTCACGGGACTCAACGCCGTCGTCGTAGATCGCCCGCTTATCTACGACGATTCTACCTAGTTTGTCTGAGGTTGAGAGACTCCCGGCCAAAACGGCGAGCTCTCTCTCCTCAGTAGTGTATATAGTTTCAATAAATAGTTTAAGTGCAGCATAAAAACTCCAAGTGTTGTGCCTCCAAATACCCAAAGAGTATGTTTAAAGGTTTAAATAATTTTATGAACAAGAGAACGTATTCAAAAATGCACAATAGTAGGCAGAAGGGTAGGCACAATTGTAGGTAGAGGGTTGCGTATCTATTATGTAAGAACAAAAGGTAGAAATGATATGAGTTTCAAGGCTTAAAATAGTTCTAGGAAGTTAAAAAAGAAAGAACTTAACTAATGGTAGAAACGAAAGTACGCATAAGAATAAGAATAACATACGTTCAAAGTTACAAATTGAAGTATGCGTATAATAACAAAGTAAAAGAGGTTGCACATGGCTGGAAACTGGTGTCGTGAGGTAAACTTCGATATTAATTGGGATAGATTAATTGGGAGAAACCTAGGTAGAAAAAATGTTGATGATAAATGTAAATGGATGTAGGAAATATTTGTCAAAAAAATTAAAGAACTGAGTGGGCAAAAGTGTATGAAGAAGTCTACTTTCACGATTGTAATTACAAAAAAATTTAAGAAGAACAATAGAAACGATAGTATTCACAAAGATGAGAACAAAGGTTCAGAGTTAGAAACCAATATATGAAAAAAAGAAAAAACAACAGTAAACACCAAAATTGAAGCAAGTAGATTTATGTGAAGGAGACTAGGTGAAAAATTGTTGTTTACAATTGTCACAATCAGCATAGGAACAATATTTAGCAAAAGTGTACATGTAAGCGTAGGTTCAAAGTTAGAAGCGTAAGA
This sequence comes from Encarsia formosa, assembly GCA_038277355.1. NCBI lineage: Eukaryota > Metazoa > Arthropoda > Insecta > Hymenoptera > Aphelinidae > Encarsia > Encarsia formosa. The sequence continues at coordinate 43,635,703 of CM076187.1, forward strand.
CAAGTGTAGGTACGGGAGTTGGTACAATGTAGTGACAAGAGTAGTTATCAACTTTGAAACAATGTTATGAACAAGGTTTGTTATGAGGGTATTTACAATAGTAAACGCAAGAGGATAAAAAAAGATTATGCACAAGGCTGGATTCAGTGTAAAAAAGATAAAAAAAAAAAAAAAAAAAAGGAACTAGAGTTAGCATAGGAGTAGAAACAGACGTAGAAACAAATGCATGTGTAGGAGGTTCAGCATTAGAAGCTTAAGTAAAAAATAGGTAGTAAGCACAAGATCATTAACATATGTAGGGAGTAGAGAAAGTCAACAGACATAGTAAAGAGAGTTGGAATAAAAGACTCAAGAAACGTGGATAGTAGCAAGGTTATAAAGCAGGGAAGGTTATTAAATAAAAAGACGAAAATAAGTCGGAAAAAGAATGGAAACAGATGTTTAACTAAAGATAGAAATGAAAGTATGCTCAACGATAAGAACAAAGAAGTCTTAGAGTTAGAAATAAAAGCATGAAAAAAATTCAAACTACAGAAACAGATATATAAACATGAGCATATTCTTGGATAAGAGCCTAGTTATAGAAAACAGTAAAAGCAACGGTAATAACAAGGGTAGTTACAAGGGTTTGTAGTAAGATGAAAGATAGGAACAAAGGTGGGCATAAAATAAGGTGCAGGTTTAGTCACAAGCTATAAGAGTAGAAACAATGGTATGTATCAGAGTAGGCACAGAGGTAGACACAAGGGTATGTGTATAAGTGTAGATACAAGTGTAGATTCAAGCATAAAATTATGGGGGGTCGGTGAGCGGAGCGAGCAGGGGGTACCCTCCCTAGTATATATATGGGTCATCCCAACATCTTTCAGCAAAACCGTGAGCACGAAGTCAACCGATTTTTCTAATTTTTTAGTATGTTAAAATATAATCAAAAATATAATATAAAATATAATCTATCCCAATTAATATCGAAGTTTACCTCACGACACCAGTTTCCATTCATGTGCAACCTCTTTTACTTTGTTATTATACGCATACTTCAATTTGTAACTTTGAACGTATGTTATTCTTATTCTTATGCGTACTTTCGTTTCTACCATTAGTTAAGTTCTTTCTTTTTTAACTTCCTAGAACTATTTTAAGCCTTGAAACTCATATCATTTCTACCTTTTGTTCTTACATAATAGATACGCAACCCTCTACCTACAATTGTGCCTACCCTTCTGCCTACTATTGTGCATTTTTGAATACGTTCTCTTGTTCATAAAATTATTTAAACCTTTAAACATACTCTTGTGGATACCCTTTTATGGTGTCTCCTGACTACTCTTGGGGTTATATTTTTTTCTAACACTGTGATAACCTTGTAACTTTGACTCCCTGTAACAATTAGCGTGCCTATCATTGTTCCGAGCAGTGCTGGGCATGTCAAAAATAGGTTGTATTAAATGACATTTTTGACATGTCGAAAATGGAGTTTAAGACAGCCGTAATTTTTTTTGACAAAAATATTTGTCGAAAACTCCGACGCAAATTTTTTTTTTTTTTTTTTTTTTTAATTTCTTAAAACTATCACATAAATGCGCTCTAGGTTAAAGGAATAATTACTGCGTTCGCGAGGGAGTGGGAAAAGTGAAAAGCCGAGGGTATTTGGAGGCACAACACTTGGAGTTTTTATGCTGCACTTAAACTATTTATTGAAACTATATACACTACTGATGAGAGAGAGCTCGCCGTTTTGGCCAGGAGTCTCTCAACCTCAGGTAAACTAGGTAGAATCGTCGTAGATAAGCGGGCGATCTACGACGACGGCGTTGAGTCACGTGACGCGTGATAGCGGCATCACGGTTGAAGCAAGGCTGGTGAGGGTGGAAACCGGTCACTCGGGGCAGCTCTGGCGTGGGTCGCTCGCATGACCAATCCCGTGGAAATAAAAGGCGGTAAATCTCAAACATTTCGCCCGCCTTAATCGACTCTAGTCGATTAATAATATCTGTGAACATACTAAATATAAAATAAGTCAAAATATAAAAGGTATAAAGTATACTAAAAAAAAATACAGTGGGTTTTAAATAGGTTGTGAAAGTACAAAGAAACGTAGAGGTTTACTGAGCGAGAGTAGTTAGAGCTTACGCTTTTTGCGTTAAAAATTCCAGGGTTGAAGACCCAATAGTTAAATAATGATACAGCCAGGGCCTGAAGTTAGGGCACTTCAAGTGGCTGAATGCTTGAGATTGTGATTGGGGCCTGAACCTGGAGTGGTTCAGTGGCTTATTTTTGAGAATATAGCCAGCGCCTGAAGCTTGATTAGTTCAGGTGACTGTACTTTCATCATGATTTCCGGTGCTTGGACTCTAATTGTCGTAGGTGGCTGAATTTTTGAATAGTTAGCCGGAACCTGGACTAGGACTGTCGCAGGTGGCTGAGCCTTAAGGGGGGGGGGGGGTATACCCTAAGCAACTTTAAAAAATCGATTTTTTTTCTTAAAGTACAACATCTCAAGAATGTTGTGTCAAAATTTCAAGTCATTCTGAGTCGATCTCAGAAAGTTACAGCAGTTTTCGTGCAAGGCCTTTCAGCGCGCTCCGAGACAGCTGCGACGGTACGCTCCGTAGGCAGCTGCAGACCTTCTTTTGTATTTATTTGAGGGGCGGTCTGCTCCAAAATGAAAGTAATGGTAGATTTTGGAGGGAAAGAGCATCAGTGTGGTGTTTGTCGTCTATTAGGTCGGTCGAAAATTGCTCGTAGTGCTGTGTTTGTGCTGTTTCGCCACTTGAATTTTTCAACATGCCGAGGAAAATAACGAGAGCTGACAGAGCTGTTGATCCATCTGCACAGCACAGTAGACCGATAAAAAGACAAAGTGTGGGTAAATCGATTGATGAAACACGAGAATCCCTGAGCGCATCGGTAAAAAAAATTAAATTGAGCTCAGCTCATAGCGTGCCACAAGACTCACGCATGGTTTACCGCATTATAGATTTTTATCTTGTTTTTATAACCTTGAGTTCTTTAGTTGTGTGTGCAGAGTGTGGGTCAAAAGTAAGTTTTAAATTGTGTCGTCAAGAAGGACTTGCTTTTATATTTTTCATGGATGCTTTGGGAATAAGCTGTGGCCACAGCGCTCATGAGTGGGCAATGATCGAGGATGAAAGCCTTATAGACAAAGCTGAGAAAGAAGCTACCAAAGAGAGTAAAGATGCCAGGGTTCAGCGTAGAAGGGAAGAAAAACAAGCTGAAGACGAAGCAGAAGCAGCAGAAGAAGTGCTTTATGGTGCAGGAATCGATGATTCCTTTTAAGGTAAAACAAAAAAAATTTCATTACTTTTATCTTGTAAAAATTTTCAACGCGTTTTTCTCAAAACTAGTATTTTTAAAGTCGGTGAGAAAAATATCTCGGCGACCGCTGCACCGATCGTTCTGAAATTTTGAGGATTTCTTTAATATATATTTTTCCAGGTATTAACACGAGGATTTTAAAAAATTTTTAATTTTTACGGCTGTGGCGTCAACAAAATGGCGGATTTTTTAGCCGAAAAAACGGTTTTTCACTTTAAACAACCACCAAATCGTCAAAAATGAAAAAAAAAAATCCTCGTGTTATTACCAAGATAAACTTGTCTTCTAACAGAATCTTTTTTCAAAATTGATTTTAGCTGATCCTGAACAAAATGGCGTTCCTCACCGTAAAAAATCGAAAATCGAAGGCGTCGCCGAAAAAGTACTGGCATCGGCTTATTTATTAATATTTTTACTTGAAAAAATTATGGAAGGTAGTTGAAATGTTTTATAATTACATGGTGAGTAAATGACTTAAATAATATTAACCGTTTTTTCAATATAAATTCCCAAAAATTACCTTTTTTTTAGCCTCTTAGGGTATACCCCTCCCTTAAGACACGTTGAAGGGCGTGTACCCTTAACGCGCTTAACTACCTGCCGCTGCTTTATTGAAAACGGGAAAAATCTTTTCAATACAATCTTTTGTTGGTACGGTCAATGGTTTCACATCATTTTCCCAATAGCGTAAATACAAAAAACTGAGAAAATTTTAGTTTAAAAAATTTTTTTTTATGTTTCTATATTTATTCTATTATGCTATTGCAGTGACATATTCGGAACAACATGCATTAATTATTAGATTAATGAGTTAAATTATGGCAGATGAATAATAATTAATTAATTAGGCAAGAGTGTCCCTTTACCCCTTAAAAACATTTTATTCATTTAGTATTATTCAATCCTAAATAAAAAAAAAATAACAACTGCCATCATTTAAAACGTTTCTATGTTTTTTTTTTTCCTTTACGTTACATACATATTTTGCAATACATACCCAATTATTTATTTCAAATACAACTTTTGATTTTTTATTAATATTTTATAATCCTCATTTTGCACGACATAAAAAATTTTACACAAAACACCAATATTATTAAAACTGGCTTAAACGAGTTTTTAATACATTCACTTCCCTATCACTTTTCCAACGGTGACAGTCCTTGCATTTTCTTTCATTTCTTCTGAAGAATCTCCTGATCCTTTTAACAAAATTCCTGATAAATTTTGGCAAAAAACTTATTTTTTCTTCTTTTTCTTTTTCTGAATCAGTGTCCGCCAATGTATAGACGTCGATATTAATGGTTCTACTATCCAATTTGATTTTGCCCAAACGGGTAGTGTTCCTTCTGGTGATGGCTCGTTTGGTGATGGCTCATCAGGTGATACTTCATCTGCTACTATCTCATCTAGTACTAACTCATCTGGTGGTTGGTCCTCAGTCATGGTGTCATTTATTTCAGGGACTTCTTCGATTTCTTGTTTTGAGGGATTACTATTTTCCTTCTCCAACTCCTTGTTCCAGTTTTCTTCATGTTCCATGGATAAACTCGGTACCAGAAGAAGGTTTAATTTCGGTGCATCAGTTTGTATTGCATTATAGAATTGATTTTTTAAAAATTGGTAATTTATTTCCGGATAATCATTATCTTCTATTTTAAACACTTTTGATGCTTGATTGAACTTAGAATTTATCCATAAGTGGTGAGAATAATCTGTTTTTAGATTGTACTCGAATTCGTATGTAGTCCTCCGTTGGTACTCCCGGTACTCTTCGAAGGCCTCATTAATTTCGTTCATACATTTAGCAAGAACTTTATATTTTACAAATAGGCTGACTTCGTGCACTGTTCTGATATGTAGCTGTTGATGTTGTCTCGGAACATGGTATAATACATAGTCCTGAGCTTGTTTAATCAGGTGATTTCGACAATAGAAATCGTTTTCGTACCGTGTTTTATCGCACAGTACCTTCCCATCGTATAAACTAATGTATTTATTTTCCTCGCATGAACGCATAGGTAATGCGTTCCAAAACGCGTAACCGTTTTCTAAGTCGATGTATTCAATATCAGTAATTTAACAACGTGTGCCCGATTTTAGAATTATATCGTTCGTAAGTAAGTTTACCCGGCTTGATAATCTCTTAATGATATTTCCAAAAATCCCGAAACAATTAAATCATCATAGACAAAATATGGGTCCCTCCAGTACTCAGGGTTCTTACAATTATCCTTACCGTCAATGTTACCCACAAATGTCATTGGATATGAAACCGAATTATTTGCTTGAAGATTACTGATTATTCCATCGTGATACAAGATCGTTTTATGCATGTGCATTTTTTCCCATTGTTCACGTGAAACTTCTAAAAGATATGACGCGTCCACGCGATTAGCCTGTAAATTATGCGAAAACTAGCTGTACTTACTCGCGTGCCTCGTGATTCTTATTTTACATGAATATTAGTAATTTCGTGCGCTTGTAATAATTGTACGTGCACTTTGTTGGTGTTAGTTATGGGTTCTTGAATATCACACTCTGCCACCTGTGACAAAGAAAACGTTAGATTGGACACTCCTTGTGTACAATCAAACCCAATGATGCAGTATCCTCCTTTGCAAAGGGCTAGGCAAACCAAGAGTTTAAATGTTTGATTTGATCCCATATGTAACATCAATTTGCATTAATATGAATTTTCTTTCCTAAAAAAGAATTCATGAGTGCAATGTATTTTAGTTGATTGTGTTATGATTTGGTTTTTTTTTGCAAATGTGTTAGTGTAGAATGACAGTGAGTGCGATTGATTTGGTGCATGTGTACCCATAAGTGCATAGTTAACTATATCTAAATTACAAAAAAAAAAATTGAATAGTTTACATTCCACCGAGTATTGAGTGCTTGAGTTGTGTTTATTCTGGTTCAATGTATGATCTTCTTCATCTATCCGCATGCACTACCTTATATTTATTTTCCGCGATTTGAATTTTCACATTTTAATTTCCCAATATATCTACAACTTTTTACGGACCCAAAAAGTGATTCTGGAACTTTTTCGGTTTAGGACTGCGAAGAAGAAAAACCCAATTACCGATTTTAAAGTTTCTTCATTTACTTTTCGATCGTAATAAAATTTTGATCTTTCTTTAGACTTAATTAAGTTATTTCTCGCGAACTGATGCATGCTATTTAATCTAGAAATTAAATCTTTCACATAACCCTGATACGTAGGATTTAAATCTTCTTGTTCTATATTATAGTTTGCTGGTACCCGGGCCAGACGTCCAAACACTAGTTCATGTGGGGTAAAAAGTGTACTTTCCGAAACCGAAATATTGAAGTTAAAACATGCAAGTTCTAGGTTTTGATTCCAGTTATTTTTATTACCTTCCGCAAACATTTTTAGAAAGTCCATTAAGCTGGAATGGCTCCGTTCCAAGCTACCATTCGAGCTGGGCCTGAAACTACTCGTTCGAACCTGCTTGATTCGAAAACGCTTGGCTACTCGGTTCATTAATTTAGATACTAAATTTCGCCCTTGATCCGTTAAAATTATGTTCGGCGCCCCGAAAACGCAAATAACCTTCTTTATTAGCCCTTATGCTACATCGATTGCCGTCAATGTGCGCAACTGTTCTGCATTTGCGTATTTAGAAAAAACGTCTTGAAAAGTTAAAATATTAGTAAAACCATCTTCCGTCGGGTCTAATGGACCAACAATATCCATACTTATTTTTAGAAAACTTGCCCGCTGGGTATCGGTTATCTGCATTGGTTCACGAGTCTTTACTCTTCTCTATTTCTTAAGTTGGTAATCCAAGCAGATTCTTATAAAGTTTTGTGCGTCTTTTTTTAAATTTTCCCAATAAAAATTTTGCCGTAAACGTCTGTAGCATCGCGTAACACCACGATGTCCCCCAATTGCGGAAGCATGAGCTTCTTCCAAAATCCACTCTCTCTATTGCTTACGATTGGGTACTTTATTAGATTTAAACAGATGATCGACTTTGTTGAAAGTTGACTGAATAAAACTTTGAACTTAAAAATTATTTCCGACCATTCTACATGTTCTATGTGTTCTGATTTAGCCATACTAACCGACTCAATATTGGCTTTTGTTATTATCGTTTTTAATTTAATCAATAAGATATCAAGATTTTTGTTAATAAAAATTAAGCTAATAGGAGTTCTACCTCTTAATGGAAGAGCAAAGTGGAGTTTCTTATTTACTGTCATTAATAGTGGTTCAGTAATTTCAATATGTTTAAAATATGGTAATTTATTCATTTTTTGCAATTGCTTTGCTCCTTCATCACAGGGGTTACCCAGAGAGTCAATAAAATACATATAATCATCTTTTTTCATAAAAAGTTTTTCTCTGCAAGTAATTATTATTGTCTTAGTCGAATCGATTAAATCAATGGAACTTGTAATTAATTCTTCATGAGGTTCTATTTGATTTGTTTCACTGATTTCATTGTTGAATAAATTACTTAAATTTAAATCTCCTTCAAGAGAGTTATAAAATAGATTATTTTCAGAAAGTTGATCATCGTATAAATCAGTTTTTAAATTCTTACTCGAGGAACTCTGCACTTGCGTTACGTTGGGGGGTTGAGCTATAGTCGATTGGAGTTTGCGCGGTCTCCCCCTTTTTCTGCCTGGCACTGGTTCCCGTGCAGGGCGTGTGGCTTTTCCCTGCTCGCGCACGTCTCCCCTCGCTTGAGCTCTTGTTATAATATACACGGGTTGTAGCCCCTTAACACTTGTTGCTGGTGAGACATTATCTCTCTTAGCTTTCTGCAACTGCAATGGTTCCGGAAAATAAAAATCATCTTCCTCGTTTTGTACTATATCCTTATAGTTTTCAACCGGAAATCGGGATAACGCATCTGCTGGGTTGAGCGCACCCGGACGATAAATAAATTTATAATTAAATTCGCTTAACTCAATACGCCACCGCATGATTCGCGAATTTGGTTCTTTATGAGTTTGCATCCAGACCAAAGCACGATGATCTGTTATTAAATTAAATTGATTATTTAATAGGTAAGGTCGAAAGTGTTTAATCGCGCTTACTAATGCTAACCCTTCTTGATTAAACGCATCATACCTTAACCGCACCGGCGTCATAACCCGCGAGTAATATGCACAAGGTTGATCATGACCAATGATCTCTTGTAAAAGTATTGCACCAATTGCATAGCTACTGTTGTCTGTAGTTAAATTAAATAGTTTCGAAAGATCTGGATATATTAATAAGGGTGCTTCACACAAGCATTTTTTCAGTGTATCAAAAGCCTCTTGGGTTTGATCATCCCGAATAAATTCAATATCTTTTCGTAATAAATTTGTCAAGGGCTTCCTGATTTTTGGAAAATCTTTGATGAGCCGACGATAAAATTTAGCTAAACCCAAAAAAATTTTAATCCCCTTAGGCGTACTAGGAGCTGGAAAAAGTTTAACTGCCTTCAAAATTTTTGGATTAGGTTTGAGCCCGTTTGGTGTAATTACATGACCCAAGTAAATTACTTCCTCTTTTAAGAATTTGCATTTTTCCGGCTGTAGTTTAAAAACTGTTTCATGTAATCTTTGAAATAGGCGTTCCAATCGTTTAACATGTTCCTTAAATGTTTTAAATGACTTATAATGTCATCAAGATAGCAAAAACATTCATTATCGATTAAACCCGCTAATGCGATTGCTAATGCCCTTGAGAAGGTGGCTGGCATATTTTTAAGCCCAAATGCTCCTCCAGCAAAGGAAAACAGCCCCTTAATCGTGGAAAACGCCGTTTTATTCCTGTGTCTTTCATCAATTTCAATTTGATGATATGAGGACTTCAGATCAAAAACTGAAAAGATTTTTGCGTTCCCTAATTGATCTAAAATATCGGTTACACTTCTTAACGGAAAGGAATCTGGTATTAATTTCAAATTTACTTCCCTGTAATCAATCACCATACGATAGTTCTTAGAACCATCTTAACTATCTGGTTTAGGAACTAGAAAACACGGACTGCACCAAGAACACGTCGAGGGTTCAATTATCGTAGTGTCTAGGGACACAACGTCGCGTACGCGATAACGTTTTCGCGTACGCGAAATTTGTTGTAAAAATCACCATAATTAGGATACTTACGCGAAAAAATTCTTTAGATTTTTCACGCACGCGAAAGATATTGATTTCGCGTACGCGAGCATTAAAATATAGTTCACGTAACAAAAATGATGGTGTCGTGTTAAGTTTAAAAAATTATTCACAGCTTTTACACTCAAGTTCATCATTATTGTAATATTAATTATAATGGTGGATGTGTAGGTTTAAAAAAAAATTACTAAATTAAAATAACTAAATAAAGAGATGTTTCTGTAAACACTCTTGCACATATAACCTCCTTTCTCATGTACTTGCGTGCGAATCTTTATTTGTTTACACTTATCTTTCTCTTTATATACATATATGAATGTGAAACCTAGATGAGTTATTGGTTTGGTGGTTAAACCTAGTATCTAGGCGAACCTAGGAGGGTTATTTAGGATGGGGTATTAGTTTGGAGGTTAAACCTAGTATCCAGACGAACCTAGATGGGTTATTTGGGATGGGTAATTGGTTTGGAGGTTAAACCTAGTATTTAGGCGAACCTAGGAGGGTTATTTAGGATGGATTATTGGTTTTAAGGTTAAAACTAGTATTCAGATAAATCTGGGAGGGTCTTTTTGGATTGAAAAAGTGTTATATAGTTTCAAATAGGGTTTTGTGGTTTTTTGAAAAAATATATATGGCGAACTATATTTTAATTTTCCTGTACGTGAAATCAATATCTTTCGCGTGCGCGAAAAATCTAGGGATTTTTTCGCGTACGCGAAAAGTATCCTAATTATGGTGATTTTTACAACAAATTTCGCGTATGCGAAGTTGCACCCCTAGATACATCGTTCAATTATTCCTAATCTTGTAAGTTCGTCTACCTGCCCATTAATTTCCTCACAATGAGCTGGCGGTAAACGGTATGGTTTAGTAGTCACCGGAATATTATCCGTAGTATGAATCATTAATTGAAGAATTGGGGTAACGGTGAGTTTATCCCCTTCCAGATAAAAAATATCTTGATATTTTTCAACTAATTTTAAATTGCACTTTTTTCTTTCAACAATAAATAATCAAGTTTTAGCATTTCTTTAATTTTTTCAAACCTTCATTTAGTTTTATTTTGACAAAATAAAACGCGGTGATGAGAAGAATTTTTCTTCCTTTTGCCTTTCCCTTTGAAAATAAATTTAATTTCCGAAAGCTGCGACAGCAGTTCCCCTACTATTTGTTGCATGATTGATTCGTTCCCCTCGGGTAGCTGTATTAGGTCCAAGAATAAAGTTTGAAGCGTAATTATATACCTTTTTAATTTCAAGTCTTTTTCAATAATATTAATTAATGAAAATAAGTTATTCCTAAAAGATTCCAGTTCAAGATCCATGCTCTTTAAGACTTGGATACATTTATTAATTATCTCCAAGATATCTTCATCATCACCCCACTTTTTTGTCCTTGACCAACTTGTTGCTGTAGAATCGGCGTTTCCCCCTTTAAGGGCGCTATGAAGGTCAACATTGGGGAGATATTCCCCCTGTGTCTCCTCTTGTAGGTTTTCACGGCTGTAAGAGAGTTTTTCCCTCTGTGTACTTATACCCCCGTATATTGGTGCGTAATCTCCTTATTATTTATTCTGGCGTTTTCTTTCACTAATGATTGATTCATATCGAATTGATTAGCTAAGTGAGGCTTTTTATTCTTGTCATCATCAATCAAACTTTTATTATCAGAACCTTGATTTTTCGAAACATTAATTATTCCCAGTGACTCATTTTTATTTACACTTGATAATTGACGTGAGTCATCATATTTTACGAACAATACTTTATTTAGTGAGTTTTTTAAAACAGGGTCCTGCACGATATCGTTATTATAATTTTCTTCAAACGAATTTATATTTTCAAGATTGAGACAAAGTACATTCTCCAATTTGTTTTTATATTCAAGGTCCTGATCCTGAGAGTTCGCGAAATTCTCAAAATCAGAACAAGGAGAACTAATATTCTCCCTTTGTTTAACACTTTCTTTATTAAATTTTTCATGTTTTAGATATCTAGAATTTAAGACGTCAATGAGATTTTCGAGATCCTCAAGGAGAGGCTTTTTATTTTTATTTCGCTCTGCTTCGTTAGGATTTTCGAGGTCCTGATACCGTAAATTTTGATTATCATACCACTGATTTTCTTTATCATTAGGATTTTCGAGGTCCTTATACCGTGAATTTTGATTTTTATACCACTTATTTTCTTTATCATTAGGATTTTCGAGGTCCTTATACCGTGAATTTTGATTTCTATACCGCTTATTTTCTTTATCATGAGGATTTTCAAGTTCCTTATACCGAGAATTTAAGATGTTGTTTAGATTTTCGAGATTCTTATACCGAGAGTTTGTATTACTGTGCACAATATCAAAATCCAAATCAAACAAGAATATTAATTGATGTTTTTCGGCCGATATACCATGTTTCGATCCGGATTTTCCAGCGCTGGTTATTTTAGATGCATATTTTATATCATTATTATCAATTTTAATTTTAATTTCTTTTTCATTAGTGTTAACTTCTTGAGCGGTTTCATTTTTACTTGAATTTGCATTTCAAGCGGTTTTATCTTTACTTGATTTTATAGATTGAGCGGTTTTATTTAACTGAGCTGTTTCTTCAGTTAAATTATTCGTGATATTTTTATCTTGAACCCTTTAAACAGAAATTCTGGGGCGTTAGCCCACTGAGATTTATTTATTTACTGTTAATTGCAGAATCTTTATTAATATTGGTTTTGAGATTTGTGGTAACAATTAATAATTCTTTAGTTTGAATCAATGGAATATTGAAATGATCGGAAGTAATCTTTTTGTTTTTAAAATCAATGCTCACGTTAAAGTTTTAAAAAATTCTACTCCCAAAAGTCCGTTTTCTTTAATCGGAAAGTCATTTTCTATTAAGTGAAGTTCAATTGAAAAATTTTCAAAACCAATCATAACTTTCCCCAAAGTATAGATGCTGGTATTTGAAATACCTCTAAGTTCTAAAATACAGCTTATGTCAACTGGAAAATTAATCGGAATGTTACTAATTTTAATTAAATTTGGAGCTGCACCAGAATCCAGAATAAAAATGATTCTTTCATTATTTAAAGGGTTCAATAATTTAATCGTAGGCGTTTCCTCATTACTAGTAAGTTTAACGTTTTTTACAATAACCGTCTTTAATTGCTGTTTGTCGGGCGAGTAGTATCCGAAGTCTCTTGAATCGCACCGATATTCTGGAGACGGTCGCCGTTTTCCTGCGCGATTTTATTATTATTATGCATTCTTTTATAACAGTTTTTTAAAATGTGACCTGCCTTTTTGCAATATCTACATATTACAGGATTTTGACCGTCCGGAAACGTGTTTTGTTGTCTCTCAAGATACAATTCGTCCGATCTAAAATTTTGATTAAATTTATTATATTGTTGTTGACTATTTCCCGACTGTCCATCTTTATGAGTATTATAATTCTGATTATTACTCCTTGGAAGGCTATTGAATCGTTTTCCCCTGCGCGCGCCGTTTCTCCATCTATCGTTTGACATGCCTCTTTTTCCCAACAAAAAAAACATATTTACTACGTGACCGATTTTTTTACAAAGCTGACAGGTAACTCGTTCTTTCGTAACAAAAAATTTTACTGGGACTGGCACTAGATCTTTACAATCACTTGATTTATTTGAATCTGGCACTTCTTCCTGCTCGTAACAGCTGAACTCACGTTCAATTTCTATTGCGTCTTTAATTGCTTGATCTAAATTTTGCACCGCAACCACACGAGCTTTAATCACCCATTTCAGCCTCCTTACAAAACATTTAACCAAATCTATTTCTAATGCTTTCATAAAGTTATATTATATTTATCTTCTCTTTTTGCTGCTGAAACCATTTCTTGATTCAGCGCGCGAATCCGGTTAGAATATTTTAAAACATTTTCACCTCTTTCTTGTTTAATATTAGCTAACTCGCCATTCAAATGTAGTAAAGACTTGGCTGAACCGAACATTCCCTCTAAAAACTTTCCAGCCTCATCTAATGAGTTAAATGATCTTCCTTCTACGCATTTTAACGCTTCTCTGAATAACCACAACTTAGTTATTTTTGCAAGGTCACCTTCGCACCCGGCTGGTAAAATTTCAAAAATAATAGTATTAATTTCTTTTATCGGCTCCTGAGGATTTTCATCTATAATATGTTCAATAACCGTATCTGGATTTATGTTCTTATAAAAAAAAACTGTATAAGACTCTAAGAAAAACTGGATCACGAGTAACTGCTTCGACCTTATGTTTATCCACGAATCTCTCGAAAACCTTACATAGCGTTTGAACACTTCTTACGTCTAAATTAAGTTCCCCAATTTCATTATCGCAATATCTGTCTGCGTAAACATCTAAGAGTTCTTCAATTTTTACTGATTCAATCGGACCGAATTTTTCTTCAACTAACGAATTCGCGAATTCATATAAAGTTTTTTTAGTGTCATAATATGCGTCATTGTAATCTTTATTTGACATTTCGAATTTCCAAGCCTCTGATGATTTTTTTTTGACGAACCCCCAAAATTTATCACGTTCCACCAAGAACGTATGAAATAAAAAAAAAAAAAAATATATACAATAAACAAATCTGTATTAACATCGGAATCGAGGCCCTGGTTCTCGACCGAACTTTTAGTTTTTGGATCGCGCCAATTGTCTAAAGACTTGGTAAATTCTCCGTGTGTTGAAACTAAAGAAAATATATGTGAATAAACATAGGATATTACCTTTGTTCGTTCTGGAACTTAGGTGAAGGTATTGAAATCAGAATAGTTGTTTAGAGCGAACTTTACTTAAATGACCGAACTGTTTGATACAATAAAAAGACTGTTGATGGACTCAAGGAAGAAAACAGACTGTACTTGAATATATTAATACTAGGGGGGTACCCCCCTACTCACTCTGCTCGCCAACCCCCTAATTATAATTGATGAATATAAAAATTAATTGAAACAATACGTAAGCTCTATGTTTGGTAAAATAATCAAAAGACTAAAGCGCTCAAAATCAATAAAAATTAGACACGAGAGTTCAGTTTGAACTTTACTTACTCATCATAACTTGATTCATAAAATCGGACTTATAGAGAACAGTTTTTAATTATTTAGGCAAAATCATGAGGTATAGAATTTTATTTCTTTTTTTCATAATTTTTAGTCAAAATCTATCCAGGGTTGAAATAGATCTAAAATTGACAAATGAAGATATAAATCAATTTTAAAATAGTTAGAGTGTTCATGTAAGGTACATACATAAATTTTTGATGACTCATAAGGAATATTTTAGTAAGCCCACTGGTATTTTGAACCATTTCATTAGATCTTACACACACAAAAATATTTTTTAGAGCTTCTTTTGCTTATGGCGGGCATATTAAATAGATTCATTTTAGATCGATATTACAAACTTTATATTTGCCGGCCCACAAGTGTCACTCACCTAATCACATTAACTATCTAACCTACTTCACTATCTCACCCATTTGGAGAACCCTACTAACCTTACTTGATCTTTCATCTTTAACCACCTGACCTATTTTAATCTTAGCCGCATTACTGACCTTCCTAGTTTCCCTTACTTCAAATACCTTAAATAATTCCCAACTCATCTCTCACTCACTCTACCAACAAACCCTACTCACCTTATTCATTCTTGATCTGACTCATCTTAGATCTCTAGCTTATACTCCCCATCCTGAAAACTACTCTAGTAATTTGCCGAATGATAAAAAAAATCACGATTTTTTTCAAATTTCGCAAACTCGTACAAACGAACCTTGGTTTTCTTCAAAATTATTTTACAGATTTTTCATGAGATGAACGTATTTCCTTTATAGTAAGAGCTTGCTAAGTTGCGTTTGAACCGACTAATTGATAAACGGCTTTGTTCAGCACCCTCTCATGAGAGTCATGACAGCAAAAAGTATTTTCTGCACTCCGGCCGGGAAGTAGCAAAGACTGGCGCGCTCAGAGGCCAGAAAATGCGTCGAGCAGAAAAATAGTAGTACCTATACCACACGTGGCCACGAAAATGAGAAATGTCTCAGATCACATGTAATTTTCAGCCGAGGCGCAGCCGATTGTAGTAATCTACTAATTAATAAAAATTTGAATGACATAATTAGAAAGCTGAGCTCAAGACCTTTTTTATCATACATAATTTTATATAAAAATTTTCATTGGAGCCAAAGTTATAATTTTAATATGTCTATACCAGCCCACAACCACACAACCATCACTCACCCCATCTAAGTCTCTTTACTATTCTCACCCATATTAAGGCGAAGTCATAAGGGTAGTTTTAACAAAAAATTGAAGATTCAGTAAAATTAAAAATGAAAATGAAAAAAGGGCTCTGTAGCGCTGGAGCTACTATCTTAATATATCTTTTAAGCCCAACCCCATTAAAATCGGATCAAAATTAACGTCAGAATATGGGAAACAGTTTTTTAAATTTTTCTATCTTAATAGCATTTGCTATACATCTATATTTATTGAATCTTTAGGTTTTTTTTTTAATTTATTAATTTTTTAATTTTTTTTAGATCTTTAAGTTTTTTTATTTTCGCTTTCGTTTAATTTTAAATGATTTTTTTCGCAAATTC
This sequence comes from Encarsia formosa, assembly GCA_038277355.1. Lineage (NCBI taxonomy): Eukaryota > Metazoa > Arthropoda > Insecta > Hymenoptera > Aphelinidae > Encarsia > Encarsia formosa. The sequence goes on from CM076187.1 coordinate 43,651,810, forward strand.
TGCAACCCTCCATAAGACTTCGAATTTTTTTATCTTCAACTACATGACTTAGTTTAATCTTAGCCACATTACTGACCTCACTAATTTAATTTACTTCAAATACCGTATTTTATCCCTACCCCTAAAATCCAGCTGGATTTCCAGCTGGATTTCGGTTTCAATATGACAGCTGGATTTCCAGCTGGATTTCAAAAAAGAAATTAGTTATTATTCATTTTTCAATGATCTACCAACGAATCCTGCTCACCATATTCATCAACTCAGTCACTTACTTTAAAGTTTGGTTGAAGTACTTTAAATTTTGAAAAAGCTCTATTAATATTTTTAAGTAAAATAACAAACCCCTCCTCACCTCATCTCCCCTTCCACCCTCCTCCCGCATAACCTCCGCCTAACCAACCTTATCTACCTTACTAACCTGAATCGACTTAAATTATTAGCTCTCACTAAACTAACGTATCTCGCTTATCTAACCAGCTGGCTTGGGATTGCGTAAATCTGCCCACTTAAGTGTCCCTTCATTACCCGTAAAAATTTCTAGTACCGCACAAATTTTTATTCCTAAGTAAATGTTTTTTATCGAAAAGTAAACATTGGTATAAAGTTAGGTATGGGTTTAAAAAAGTTTGTTTCAAATTGAAATTTGAACAAAAAATTTTTAAATGAAATTCATTATTAAAACATAATTTAAAATCCAATAATTATTTATATATATTTATATACCGATTTAAGATCAACGAACGATTGGATTTTAATTTATATTTTCATAATCACGAGCAACCAACACAACGAAGAAGAAATTCATTATTATTTATAAATGACTAAAATTAATTATTTATTTTTTTGACAATAAAAGATACAATGTTTCAGTGAAAAATTTTGAAAAAGGGGGATCCAATTTAGGGGATCCAATACTTTCGACGAAGATCCAATTTAGGGGATCCAATTTGGGGGATCAGAAATGTGCGATATTTAACTGTGTTTTGACTGTGTTTTTAAGAATTTCAGATTTTCGAAGATCCAATTTAGGGGATACAATATAGGGGATCAGAATAAAAAACGGAAATATAATATAAGGAGATGCGAGGGACAGGAGCCAGATGGATAATCGGTGCGCGATCGCCGCGATGATATTTGCTGCGTCGTCGCAAAGTGCACCCTTCTCGGCTCCAATAATTCCTCCTTGACTGTCAGGGATCTTCTTCCTCTTGATCACTCTCGCATCCCGTTTATATACCCGAGGAGGGGTAACAAAGGCATATTAATTCAAATGTGTACATAAAAGAGTTGCTTGGGGGGTGGCTAATCCCATCCTTGCTAATGAGGGGAAATAAATCGATCAAAGGTCCTACGTGATTTTTGGCACATATAAGATTTGGCGGGTGTATGACCCGATGAAAAGTCTGATGCCACGTCACGACGTGACAAATAAATTTGTTTAATGCGTATAAAAATGTTTGTTTAAATATTCTTTTAATCGTAGATTTTTTCGTGTATTCTTTAAAATTCATAACAAAAGTATTACAAGAAATTTAATCACAGATAACCTAGATTCATGCGAAAAATCAAAAAAATGTTTGTAGATTGAGATCACTCCTAGAAAAAAAACTGTGTGGTAATTGTTATGCAAAAATTGATAGCAACATTTTAAACTTTGAAAATTTGAATTTTGAATACTGTGTTGACCCATTGAAAAGACATAGAGTTAAAATTGATTATGATTTAGTTGTTAGATAATGAATCAATTGTGTACTGTAATAAGGCCATTTTTAAAAATAAATAATTCACTCCCTTCTTAAATATAAAAATTATAAATTTATTATTCTTTAAATTAACCAAAGTTACATTAATTTTAATTCTTTCTTAATATCACAATGAGTTCAAATATCTCCAAGGAGGCACTGCAAGGGAAAATCTTAGTTTTATTATTTTTCTTCACGGCACTGTCACTCGTCACTGTAAACCTCTCATTACCTTTATTATTTCGCTTTTATCGTTGTTTCTCGGTCAGCTCTCTGGTGATTCTTGGCTGCAGGATTCCTGGTTATTGATGCAGGCTCGAACTTGTCCAGCGGCTGATGAAAACTCGTAAAAAATCCTGTCGATGATCCTCGAGACGCCAAGAAATATCCACAGAAAACCAGTTGTTGAAAACACAAGAAAAATCCTAATTTTCCAAAATCTAGTAATGAACAATGCGTCCAATCAGTGCAGCACGGCGTCAACTAACTAGTCTTCTAGCAGCGGCGGCAGCGGCAGCGTTCACTTGGTTGCCAGCAAGACGATCTTCTTTTCTCTCTCGAACGGCTGGCTGCAGGTGCGCGCGCTTCCTCTCTCTCGCTCTCGTTCGCCTTGCTCCCTCGATCCTCTCTCTCACTCTTCTTCTACTCCTTGTTTTTCGTTCGGCTGGAGCAGCGCTGCGGCGACTGTAACTGCTAGTGTTGCTGTTGCTGTGTTGTTATGGCTCACGTCTCTGTCTTGACATTTTTATTTTCTTATCACTTGATTCACCCCGCGTACATGAAATATTAATTTAAATTATAAATAAACATTTTTAAACAACTTTTTAAATGCCTTTTAGGAAGAGTCGAATAAGTAACGAAGGAAACTTCGTTACAAATCCTCCCCCTAGACCGAGACATACCTCGGATTTCGACTACGAAAACACCCTTTAAAATTAAATCAACTTTACTTATACTTTCAAATTAAATTAAATTAACTCAATTAACTAAAAAAAAACTCTTTCCTTTCAGGCCTCTTTTTTATAAATAAAAAAAAACTACTTACATTGGTCCCAGTGGACCTCAGCTTTTTTTTTCTGTCTCTGTCAGTATCTTCTTCTTTTTTTATTTATTTCTCATCTTCTTCTTCCTCTTCTTGATCATCCTCCAATAGTTTCATAAATATTTTTCTCTCTTCTTTACGGTAATTCTTTATTTCTTCTACTAGCTTTGTTATTAACAATAGTTTTTGAACCGATCTGTCTTCTTGTTTTTGTTTTGTTGTTGTTTTTATATCTACTCTTGTACTGTCAATCTGCTTTCGTGCTAGTTTCTGTTCTAAGGTGAAACATGTTTCTGCAGTTTGTGATTCTTCTTTTCTTGTCGGTTCTGATTGTGATGTTTGTGGCATTGCATGTTGTTTTGTTGTCTGTGGTCTTAATTTTAGTGTTGGTTGGAAACTTGGCTGTGACTTCTTCTTTTGATCTTCATTTGATGTACTACCTAGCCTGTCCCAAACCTTTTTTCTCTCATCTTTATTTGTTTCTGCTTGAACTCCACATCTTTCACAATCACTCATTGTTCTGCCACGTCTGCCACAATTGGTACAGTAATTTGATTTTTCTTCTTTGCAGTCTTTTTCTTGGTGTCCTTTCCTCCAGCAATTAAAACAATGGTATGGTGGTGGTTTAATAGTCCTGTCAGTTTGAATTTCTCTAACTTGAAAAATCTTCCTGTCCTTTTCACTGATGTAAAAGTACTCTGGCTCTTGTCTCTTTCTTGATTTTTCTGTCGCTCGTCATAACATCTTTTTGAATCATCCCTTCTTCTTAATTCTTCTTCTCTTTCCTGCTCTTCTCGTAGATGTTTTCTTCTTAACTCTTCTTCTCTTTCCTGCTTTTCTCGTAAATATCTTCTTCTTTTTAACTCTTCTTCTCTGTCCAGCTTTTCTTTTTGACGCCGTTTCCTCTCTTGTTCTTCCTGTTGTAGTTTTTCGTCTCGACGTCTTTTTTCATATTCTTCTCTCTGGCAATTTCTTGATTCATCTTTTTGCTGTCTCTCGTGTCGTTCTTTTTCTTCTCTTAGTTTTTCCAGTCTTTCACGTCACTCTCTGAATAAATCTCTGATCTTGTCTTTGGTTTCTCTTTGGTCTCTTTGTTGTTGCTGATCTCTTTTTTCTTTTTCTTTTATCATTCTGTTAGCCCACGAATCTTAAGTCGGAACAACTATTTAAGATTTAACCGGCTGGTATGGTGGCTCTTCTTCATCTTCTTTTGTCTCTTCATCCCAATAATCATCCATAGTCCAATGTCTGTATGGATTGTAGACTTTATTCTTTTTTTTATTTTTATTCGTCTTCTTGATTTGTTTTCGCTCTTCTTTTTTTCTCACTGCTTTTTTCGATATCTCTTGCTGTAACCTTAATACGGATGGTGTGACATCCTGCTCGACTTCCAAATTTCAATCTTCCTCATCTAATTGGTGATTTTGATTGCTCCCTACAGGCAAAAACCTAAGACTGTTTGCCTGCCTTACACATGTCACTGTAGCAACTTTTCTTTTCTTGTCATTTTCTTCATCATCATTATCTTTATTTTTCCTGTCTTGTCATTGTTTTCTCCTTGATGTAATCATCAAGTTCTTTTTCTGCTTCTTTTTTTTCTTTCTTTTTTCTCATTTCTTTCTGTTTCTACTTCTTCAGTCGTTTCCAATTTTGTCTTTGAAATTACTCCTTGTTGTTTTTGTTTTTCTAGTTTTTCATTATTCTTTATCTCATGTTTGGTTTGATTTTCCTGGCTGTCATTCATTTGTAATTTCTTTCGAATTTCATCTTTCTTCTTTTTATCTTCATGTATCATCTCTTCTAAGTCACTTAAAAGATTTTCCTTTGTTTCGTGCTTGTCATCCTCTCTAACTATTTCCATTCCTTCAATAATTTTTTTTTTTCTGTCTCTGTCTCTGTCTCTGTCATCATCTCATCTTCTTTAACTTCTTCAGCCATTTCAATTTCCATTTCGTCCACCCAATTGATTCTATTCCTTTCAAAAATAATAACTTCTTCCTCGTCATCTCCTTCCTGCATCATCCTTGGGAATTCATTCCTGTCCATGTCTCCATCTCTAAAAAATTAAAAAAAAAAAATGAGGAGGTTTTTGCTCTTAAAATTAAAAAAAAAAAAAAATTATAAATAAATGTAAAAATAATTTGCTTGTAAATTCAACGTGGAGGTAAGTATTTTTTTAGATTTGATACGTGTGTCGTTGCTAATCTTTTACTCCTACCCTCTTCTTGCCCTAAAACATACACTGTTGCTGATTTTTTTTCTATAATTTCAAAAGGACCTTCAAATTTAGGAGCTAATCGAGCTGAAAATCTCTTGGCTCCATCAGACAAAACTTGAACCTTTGTCAGCACTTTGTCACCCACGTTAAATTCCACATGTCTGCGTCCTTTGTAGTAGTACTTCCCTTGCTTGTCTCCGGCCTCGTCTATAAATTTACAAACTAAATCTCTCAAAGCATCTAATCTTTTTAATTTGTCCATCCAGTCTTCAGGTGAAATAGGTATAATTTCACGCCCAATTTCAACTTCTCTTCTCAAACTTTTTACAGGTGTTGGGTGGCGACCAAAGTTAAGCTAGGTAGGTGATAATTTAGTGTACTGCTGTGTTGACTGCATGTCTGAATTCGTGAATGTGTTTATCCCAAGTTGTGTGGTCTGCTTCAACAAAAGATGCAATCATCGTCTTCAGGGTTCTGTTAGATCTCTCTACAGGGTCAGCTTGAGCATGATAAGGAGGAATTGGTACATTTTTAATACCGTAGATATTCAAAACTTCTTTTAGGTACTTGTTATCAAATTTCTTCCCACTGTCTGACACAAAATAAAGTGGAGTTTCCCATCTAAATAAAATCAACTCCTCGAAAGCTGCTGTCCCTGCTTTTGCATCAGCTTTCCTCAAAGGTCGTAACTCTACCCATTTTGTAAATAAGTCTATAAATACTGCCAAATATTTATTCTGTGCTTTGCTTCTCGGGGATTCCATCAAATCTGCAGCTACGACCATCCATGGACGTTCCACTACTCGACGACACATAAGACCTTGAGCACCAGTTTGTAATACTTTGTATTTTTGGCAAGTTTGACATTCTGATACATATTTAATTACGTCGTAGTACATACCTCTCCAGTAGTATTCTCTTGCGATTCTATCGTAAGTTTTTTCCTGTCCAAGATGACCTGAAGATGGTAAATCGAGGGCATCGTGCATGACTCTTTGTTTGAATTCCTCAGAAACTACCAAACGCCAACCAACTTCTCGATTTTCAAATTGATCCAAAAGTAAATCATGTCTCTGTCTGTACAGTATTCCATCTTCTACCTTCCAACTATTGAACTTTTTTGGATTCTGTCTCACGTCATTCATTAATTTTAAATATTTTTGATATTTTATTTCTTCAAAAGCTGCTATTTTTGCTTCTTCAACGTAGTGTAATCTTGAAAGAGCATCTGGACCATGATGAAGAGCTCCTTTCCTGTGTTCGATTTTGTAGTCCCATTGCTGTAACTCCAAAGCCTATCGAGCTAATCGACCAGTTGGATCTTTCAGGTTATGTAACCATTTCAAAGCTGCATGATCAGTAATCACTGTAAACTTATAACCTTCGATGTAAGGTCGTAACTTTTTGATTGACCACTTCACAGCAAGGCATTCTTTTTCTGTCACATTAAAATTTTTCTTTTGAGGGGTTAATACTCGACTTATGTAAAAAATTGGATGTTCATAACCTTCGTCGTCTTTTTGAATTAAAACTTCACCCAAAGCATAATTACTGGCATCACACTGTATTGTAAATGGCTTCTTGAAATCTGGTCTGGTTAAAACTGCAGTTTCTGTCGGCACCTTTTTAAGATAATCAAAAGCCACTTGTTGTTCATCTGTCCAATTCCATTTTTGCCCTTTTCCTAACAACCTTAGTAATGGTACTGTATGTTCAGCTTGTTTTTGAATAAATCTTGAATACCAACCAACCATTCCTAAAGAACTTCTTAATTGTTTAATCGTTTTTGGTGGTGGACAATCCAGTAGCGGTGCGATATGCTTTGGATCTGGCCTTAATCCATCTTTGTCAAGCAAAATCCCAAATAAGATACCTGGCTGCAACAAAATTCACACTCGTCTCTGTTAACTTTCAATCCTGCTTCATTTGATTTTTTTAGTACAAACACTTACCACTTCAAATGTTCTTCAAAAGTCTCTGTCACAATGATGATGTCATCTAAATAAATAAAAATTATTGGCTCGTATTTGGCACCAAATAATTTATTCATTAACTTTTGAAATGTCCTCGGTGAATCAGATAAACCAAAAGGCATTCTCTTAAATACAAAAGAACCTTTACCAGGTAAAGAAAAACCAGTATATTTTTTACTGTTTTCTGCCATTGAAATCAGGAAATATGCTTGTTGTAAATCGATAGTACTAATGTATTTTGCTTTTCTTAATTTATCCAAAATCGAGTCCATGTTAGGAATAGAATACATATTTTGGAAGTAATTGCGTTAATATCTCTGAAGTCTATACAAAAACGATAAGTACCATTCGGTTTTCTCACCATAACTGGTGCACTCGAGTATTCACTATTTTCTTCTTTGATGATACCCTCAGCTAATAATCTGTCAACCTCTTCATTGAGGTTGTGATTGCCAATTTTGGTTAAGAACTTGCGCTTTATTAGGATAACTTTGGCTTCTCATTTGTGGCTGTTGTGGTTGATTCTTTGAAAAACTTGAATTTTCAAGTCATCTTGATTTTTCTTCAATTTTTTTTTCTTACACTCTTCTTTTTACTCAAATCCACCTTTTTAGCTTGAATCTCATCTCCATCTATTGCTGCTACTTGACCTCTAGTTTGTTGATTTGTAATTTTTGCTTCAAAAGCTGCTCTTTTTATTCTCATCTTCTCAACTGTCGATGGAGCTGTATAACGACTATCCAGTTCAAGCTGTCTTTCCCAACTTCAACCAAATTCTTCAATATCGTCAAAAGAGGTAACCAAAATATGTGACATCGCTTTTCTATACGACGGTAACAAATTTCTATAAGCAATTTCGACTTGCTAACGACGAGTTGGGGGATTATCAAATTTTGAGATTATGAATTTGAAACGAGTCAAATACTCAGAAGTTTTCTCTCCTTTTCCTTGAGTTCGTCGTCTCAATTCGTCCAACAAATCTTCTCTGTCGTAAACACCCACATAATAATTGCAAAAAAACTGTCTTAAAATCTGTCCAAGTCTTCAAATCTTGTCGTACAGTTCTAAACCAAATGCTTGCATTTTTCTTCAAAATACAGGGTAAAGCTTGGATTAAATCTAAATCATTAACTCCAACTGTTGCTCTACAATCTTCAAGTTCATCCAAAAATTCTTCAGCATCTTCATTTTCTTGGCCATTAAATTTTAAACCCCAATTTCTTAACATTTTTACTGCTTGCATTTTTCTGAACTCATTTTCTGTCTCTTGTCTTTTTAAATTTTAATTCTTGGTGTACCCATAATTTCTCTTTCCAGGTACAACTTCTTCTGGCAACTGTTGAGGTAAAGATTCTTGTTTTGGAGTTATTTTTCTCGCAGGTTGTTGAATTTTTGACACACCATCTCGATGCCTCTGTGGTGTAAAATTCTATTGAATATTTTCATAATGATTCTCAGGAACTTCGAAGCTTTTCGTTCTCGAATTTTTCATCGGCTCTGTCTGTCTTAATTTAATTGGTGATATTTTACTTGATGTAGTACTGTGAAGTGTGTTCGACACTTAACGTTCTTCCCGATTTTAACAGGCTGGACGGAAGTTTTACCGGGGATCGCGGTCCCCACTCGTTTGTGGATGGGAGGAAGAAATGAGAATAAACTACGGGACGCGGAATAATGCTAAAAGGTCTAATTCTAACACTAGATTTTAGGTACTAAAATCTTACCTGGAGTTTGAAGGTGAAGTCCCTGGTGCTCTGCTTCAAGTGGAGGTTGACCGTCAAACAAAAAACAGGCAGTTTAACTCAATTAATTATTTTATTGGGTCCTGATTGTACACTTTTGTTACACAAATATCGACAATACAATCTAGCCGATAAAGGATCACTATCCCGCGCTAAACTACACTTAATTACTAATTATAATTTTTACACGATTCTCCGACAAAGGAGTAACGCATCCGGCTTAAATGCTACACTAATTAAGACTGTCAACGCTGCTGCAGTCTTGCCCGGGCGTTGCCTCGCTGGCAAGAATGCAGCGCGTGCATTTTCTGTATCCTACTTTGGGCGACCTATTCTGCTTGTATTTATCCTGCTGTATGTGCATTATAAATGTCACATAACAAGTACTTCCAAATAATGATAAATCACTCTCGTCGTCATTTTCAATAAAATAATTACCATCGTAAATCTGTCTTTGTTGTTGTGAATTCAAATCAACCATTGGCTTCTTTTGATTAACATTTTGATCCATTGTAAATCTTACTCTTTGCATGTTAAATTCTTCAGTATTTCCGAATACTTTTTCTTCAGACTCGTTCTCAGATGTTGAAGTTTCTTGTTGTAAATCATCAACATTTTGTACTCGAGTAAACCATTTTTCTTTCCCTTCACTCGTCATAGGCATATTTCTGGATAAAGGTGTTTGATGTGAAAAATTGTCCTGTCTTCTCCTTGATCTGATTAATTGAGCTCGCTCAAATTCAACTTTACTGAACCTTAACATGTTTGGAAGCGTGATTCGTAACCCATTTGAAGTAGTGACTTGCGTAGTTAATCCTCTCTCATTTGAAAATCCATTAGCCACTCCACTGGTTGTTGTCATCATTGAAAATATTGTTGTTGGACTTGCAATGGTTGTGTGGACTACATCCGATGTTGTTGTCGTGACTGTTACCGTAGTAACAGCTGTTACAGAATTCAGCGTGGGTAGCACATGCAAACTGCTCGCTGGAGGTTCCGGTATATCTTCCTGCATCTGTGCACATGTCTCTGCACTCGTCTGAACTGAGAGTAAACCCGGGATAATCTCGTCATCTGGTGTAGAAGTTTCCAAAGTTGAGGGTTGGACACCTTTTGAAGTTTCATCCGCCTTTGTTGACTTCTTGCGAGCTCGTCCACGAAATGCTAACTGCTCCGCTAGTCGTTTTGCTTCCTCTCTCGTCGCTCGCCGAAGTCCTCAGCCATATCATCCACGTACCATGGAATATAAGAACAAAAGTCAGCATGATTTTCTTTAATAATAGCCCTAACCAACCTATCCCTTATAATATTTTCATCTCCAACAACACTAAATCCAAAATCTCTTAATTCCATTAAAATTTCAGGTAACTTTAATTTATTCACTTCCCTATTAACAGTCCAACCCTCTCTAGTTTTATTCACTTTAGTCATTATTTTCTCGTGATTATCCATTTTAATTTTAATTTCAATTAGTGTTATTTTAATTTTAATCAAAGTTTAATTTTTAAATCCAATTCAATTTTAGTTAAATTTTTAATTTGATTTCAAATTCAATTGATTTAAATCTTGTTTGAAATTACATTATTTATAAAGACGATTTTATTTATTTGAATACTACCATGTTTGTATTTGGCGCCAAGGCCAGTAGTATGATTGATGCGGTCTGAAGTCAGTCGAGCGATCCACGCGCGGCGTGGGCGTCGGAGAGATTTCCGTCCGCAGTCAGTCGTCACACACAAGCGAGAGAGTTTACATGTGTTTCTAGGGCTCCGCTTTTATGTCAATAGTGTTATATCGAGGTTTGAGTTTCTCCCTGCCAAAACGGCGAGTAAACTCTCACCTCCCCTTGTAAGATCGATAACTCCGCGATTTTACGGCATTAAAGTCATAGTTGAAGAAAACGGCGAGTTTGCCTTTCATTCACCCAACGTAACTGTCCTCTTCCTCTCTCCTCGCTCTTCCTTAATTTACTCGCGCCGCGTTTATTCTAATCCGAAACGCGGAATCTTAAACATTGGCATCCCTTGTGGGGAACTAAGGTTCCCGAAAGGACGCGAGTGAAAGGCGTGAGCCGAAAGTGAGGAAGAGAAGTCCAGCCACCATTGCACGCACCTCAAGCAACAACCAACGCGGCGACGGCGAGATCGGAGCAGCGAAGTGGCTATATTTAAAAGGGGCGGAGTCTCGTCGAAGGGCCGCAAGGACAACGACGTACGCACTCGCTGCCGAGACACACTGACTCAGCGACGCAGCTGATAGACTACAGCTGGCAACGGAAGCCCAGCGACGGCGTCTTCGAACACGCGGACAGCCGCAGCGCTTCCGTAGTGTGGATCCAATTGGCGTCGGACACCTGCTGCGGATTTCACTAATTAGGTGGGTCCGCTCCAAGACGCGAGTCCGTCTTGTGCAATTTCTAATAATCATTTTTTTTGTTTATCTTTGCAGAACTGTTTGCTACTTTCGTAAAATTTCCATCTCTCTTTAGTTACACCAATTTGACAATAATTATAATTTAATAAAACCATAACCCTTAAAGTCGGCATTAGAAAGATTCAGTAAATTTGGGAATAAATAATACTGAATGTTTACTTATTGACATTATATTTCAGTAGCCCAATATTGATTCACACTGAAATTCTTGGTTCATCCGTTGACTGTCCTGGTTGACAAGCTGATTACTCTTGGTTACTCTGGTCTTCTGGTGGATCAGTAGCAAAGTTGGTGAGCAATGCAGAGGATTTTCTTCGCTTGAGCGCAATCCTGAGACCAACCCTGCTGAATCATTTGTCCCTGGGTTCATCTCCCAACTGGTTTGAAGGAGTGCTGTCATCGCTTGTCCAAAGGGAGTCATCGATGGAGCTAATTCATCATTTAACACCCCTTGTTTTAGTATAGTATAATTCTAATTACCTTGTTCTTTCATTTTTTCTTTCTTTTTATAAAACAATCAATACACGCTATTGACTTCTCCAAATCCATTTTTGAAAAATTCTAATTGAATTTCTTTTTAATTTTAGGTATTTCTCTATCAAGACTCTTTATAAATAACTGTTGCATTTCTCTCAATTCTGATTATTACTAACCATAAAATTTTGAAAACAGGGTTGTTAGGTCACTCCCGGTTGGTACAACATGTTAAATACTTTCAATCTTTAGCTTAAAGGGTTGAGCCTGCAGTCGGTGCACTGCACTCTACTAACCATTTCCCTCTTGGCCCAATTAGAGTTGATTAGGGATCTCTTTTTCTTTCTTCATTATTCCACTTATCAATCTTTATTTATTTTCTCTTTCTTTTTTTTAATACTTTTTTCTCCTTCAATTCTCTTCTGTTTAGGCATAAAATGACGACGCTAGGGTCTTCATGTAAACTCTGCCACCAACGTGGCTTAGCATTGGTTTAGGGAGTAGTTTAGTTTTCTCATTGAGATAATTTTCAACAAAGTTCTAATTATCACTCCAAGATGGAGGAGATAATCTCCAAACAGGCAACTTTGAGAGATCATATTGCCAATCACTACACAAACTTCTTGAAAAAGGGCTCAGCCAAGCTCTCTGTTGAGCTGGCGCGTACAAGAATTACGCGTCTTAAGCAGCTTTGGAACCAGTTCATCGAAAACGATAGTGCCATTAGAGACGGCGTTCGGGTGGATCCTGCCCACGATTATTTCAAGGAAGATTTCTTGTATTTAGTGCAAGAAGACTACGACGATTCTCGCAGCTGTTATGAAGTTTACATTAACTCTCATACGGCCCCTCCAGCGGTTCAGGGAGAGGTTCCTGATCTCAAACCCCCAATGGATTTTCAATTTTTATCAAAGACGCTGCTTCAAATCCAGCTACTCGAATTTTCCGGCAAACCGGTCAAGTGGCCACACTTTCGCGACATGTTCTTGTCACTCGTGCACAATCAGAAGACCCCTGATGTCTTCAAGATGACCTGCCTCCATTCATACTTGACTGGCGAGACTCTTGAGGTCATAAAGAGCATTCAAATTTCCAAACAGAATTACGAGTCTGCTAGGGATACTTTGAAACTTTATTATGAGAACGAATGTCGCTTGGTCCACAATTACTTGTTCGATTTGTTCTCCGTCAAGCCCATGACGGAGAAAACTTAATTCAAGGTTAAGCGCTTGTTGAATGAAACTTTCACTCCTCTGGACGCGCTGCAAGCGTTGGGTCGTCCCACCAAGAATTGGTCCGATATTGTAGCTTTCATGCTAATCGGCAATATGGACTCTAATACCCGTCGTGATTGGGAGAAGAGTTTGGGCAAGCATTTGAAAACTCCCCCACTGGAGCGAGTCAAATCCTTTTTGGAAGCTCAGGCGCTGATGTTCGAGTCGGTTGAGCGCACTGCCAGACCGCCGGTATCAGCTCCTCCTATCACTCCAAGGAAATCTGGTGGGATCACCACAGCGTTAGCTTCCGTAGATACTCCCAAGTCCTTTACAAAGGGGAAAGAAAAGGGAGAGAAAAAGTGTCATCTTTGCAGCGAGAATCACACTTTAACAAAATATCCTAAATTTAAAGAAAAATCGCCCACTGATCGGAAGGCAATTGTGGTTCAAAGGAAGCTTTGTTGGAACTGCTTCGGCTTTACCATATCAAGGATTGCAAGTCCAAGTTTTTATGCTTTCAATGCCGAGGCAAACACCATACTCTACTGCATAACCCGCTGAAAGATACCCTCCCCGAGAATTCGATTTCTTTGGTGGTTGTCAATCCAACGGGATCAGGGGGTGGCACCGCAACGCCAATCACTCCCAGCACGTCAAATTCACTGAACGCAGGGGCTGCTCCGTTTTTCACCAGCGATCCGCTGCGCTATTGGGCACAGCGTTAGTCATAGTGGAGGGCGGTGATGGTCGCAGAGTCAAAGCGAGGGCTTTGATCGACAACGGCTCACAGCCCTCCTTCATTTCCTCAAGTCTGAGAGAAAACTTTGGCCTGACTTGTTCGTTGACAAACGCCACTGTATCGGCAGTTGGTGGAGTACAAGCCGTCACTAGTCAAGCACTCGCCCAATTCAGTGTCAAGCCTCATTTCAGTTCTCACTTTTCCTGCGAGGTCAAGACGTTGGTAGTTCCACGCATTTGTGACTATGTGCCTCCTTGAAGGCACACAATCTCTGACTTATTGTATTTGTCCAATCTCAACCTGGCCGATCCTCAATTTTTGGATCACATAGAGATAGACGTGCTCTTGGGTGCTGAGATTTATGCTTCGATTCTGCAAGAGAGCATTTCAGAGGTAGGCCCGGTGAACCCATAGCCACCGCTACTTCGCTCGGATGGGTAATATCGGGCCCCGTTCCACTGTCGAACTCATTTATTTCGACCTCCGTTTCGCTCCACTGCTCCAATGACAATCCTCTCTTATTTGATCTGCAGAGATTCTGGCAGCACGAAGAGATTCCCCCCAAAGTGAAACTGCTTCACCCTGACGAAGAGAGGTGTGAGCGACACTATGTACGAACCACCACGAGGGGTGGTGATGGACGCTACATTGTGAAATTGCCTTTCAAATCTCATGAACAAGTCCAACTTGGAAACTCTTATTCCAAAGCAGTGGCCATTTTAAAAAGGATGGAAGAACGATTTGAAAGGGATCCCGAATTCAAAAAATTGTATCTTGCCTTCATGGAAGACTACATCTCCAGTGGGCACATGATCCCTGTCTCAAGTAGCGATCCCTTCTGCAAGCCGCTCGAGGAGTGTTTTTTTCTGCCACATCACGGAGTACTCAAGTATAGCAGCTCCGCCACAAAACTTCGGACCGTTTCCAACGGGTCTAGTAAGACGGATTAGGGTATTTCACTGAACTGTCTACTTCTCACTGGCCCCAATTTTACTCCGGGGTTGTCGGACGTAACTAGTAGATGAAGACAGTATGAGCACGTCTTTGTTGCCGACGCTCGTCAAATGTACCGGGAAATCTGGGTGAACCCAGAAGACATTCATTTTCAGGCTATCGTCTGGCGTTTCGACCCCAGCGAGCCAATCCTAGTGTACTTCTTGACCCCGGTTACGGACGGTCTGTTGAGTTCCGCCTTTCAGGCCAACCGTACTTTGCTGAAATTAGCGGATGACCTTATAGCCGTGTACCCCAAGGCTTCCAGAAGCATTCGTGAGTCCCGATACGTCGACGACGTCCCCTCGGGAGCTCCCACTTTGGGAGAAGCCTTAGAAATTAAATCCCAATGTGCACTTGTGGTCTGATTCGAAGGATGTCTTGTACTGGTTGAGAGGACACCCAGCGCAATGGCAGACTTTCGTCGCCAGCAGGTGCAGTGAAATTCAAACCACACTTCCCGAAGCCTTTTGGCACCACGTCAAGTCCGCTGACAACCCAGCTGACGTGGCCTCTCAGGGGATTGACCCTGATCATGTACGTGAGCACAAACTGTGGTGGCAAGGTCCCCATTGGCTCATTGAATCTCCTGATCCTTAGCACACAGTACACAAGGACTTACCCACTCACAAGGCTTCGCAGATCAAGAAGACCAAATTTGGTTTGGTCTCGCACATCACTGCAATTGCATCTGGGAAGCTGTGGAACTTAGGCCTCAGGTACTCCACGTTGAAAAGACTGTTAAGAGTAACTGCCTACATCATTCGATTCGTTTTGAAATTATTTCTCAGAACAACCCACAAACTTGTAAATGTTAGGTTTAAGTTTGATAGTTTCTTGAGTCTCGCCAAGGTGGAATCAGGAGTTCTGAAACCCTTCAAAATCAGAAATGCTTAATTACTGTGGATACTTCACAATCAACAATTACACTTCCCCGTCGTGATAAGACATATTCTCAAGTCATCCAGGATCGATCTGAAACTCCCAGGAGCTCTATTGAAACTCAACCCAATTTGCGAGAAGGGATTTCTGAGAGTCGGTGGTCGATTAGACCATTCCCTGTTATCCTTCGATCAGAAGCATCCACTAATATTGCCCGGCGACTGTTATTTGAGCCAATTGCTAATTGAAAGAGCACACTTGGACACCCTTCATGGTGGAGTACAGCTAACATTGGCCACGCTACGTCAAGATGTGTGGTTAATTGGTGGACGCAGGTGCGTAAAAAAGGTCGTTAATGGCTGCAAATCTTGCATTAGATTTGCCAGCAGGACTCACTACCCTCTCATGGGCTAGCTTCCTAGTGCTCGTGTCACCCCCACACACCCCTTGCCTCACACCGGGGTGGATTACGCGGGCCCTTTTCGATCATACTCACTAAGACTCGAGGTCGTGGAACGATGAAGGGCTACATATGTCTCTTTGTTTGCCCGAGTACGCGAGCTATCTATTTGGAACTTGCTGAGGACTACTCCACTCAAGCCTTTATAGCGGCCTTTCACCGTTTTATCTCAAGAAGAGGGCATTGTTCTAAGCTCTTTAGCGATGAAGGTACCAACTTCATCGGTGCTGAGGTCGAGCTCCGTCGACTTTTTGAAAAAAGATCCAAGTTCGTAATTGAAGTCAGCGATATTTTTGCCCAGCAAGGCACGGACTAGAGTTTTAATCCCCCCGGTGCCCCACACTTCGGCAGCATCTGGGAAGTGGGAGTTAAATCAACCAAGCACCACATTCGCAGAGTGGTCGGAGATACGGTCATCACGTTCTCCGAAATGTCCACTCTGTTGTGCAGAATAGAAGCGTGCCTGAATTCTCGTCCGTTGCTCCCATTGTCAGACGATCCCTCCGATATAAATTATCTAACCCCAGCTCATTTTTTAATTAATCGATCGTCTTATCTGATTTCAGAACCAGATCACTCGAATGGAAATCTCCTGGTTGGTCGTAGATGGCAACTCATTTCACAAAAAATGCAACACTTCTGGTCATGATGGAGAAATGAGTACCCGTCATCCCTGCAACCAAGAGAGAAGTGGCGAAAAAAAACTCGGTCCTTTCAGCCCGGCGATATTGTGTTCATCAAAGCGGACAACTCGCCCCCAGGGGCAATGGCCTTTGGCTCGGGTCATGGCCACCTACCCTGATCGCCACGGTGACAACAGAATTTGTGACTTGAAGACGGCCACCATCCAACTACGACGCCCTTCAGTAGTATTGCGCCTCCTCGTGTCAGTAGAAGAGCAAAAGGCGGTTCCGACCGATTTGGTTGTGGGCATATGCCACTTAGTACTACTACAGCCCGCTGATTCTAATTAATCCTTGCCCGCACGGATTAAGGCGGGTGGGATATATGAAATTACATTGTTTATAAAGACAATTATATTTATTTAAATATTACTATTTGTATTTGGCGCTAAGGCCATTAGTATGACTGGCGCGGTCCAAAGTCAGTCGAGCGATCCACGCGCGGCGTGGGCACCGGAGAGACTTCTGTCCGCAGTCAGTCGTTACACGCAAGCGAGAGAGATTATACGTGCTTTCTAGAGCCCCGCTTTTGCGTTAACGATGTCATATCGAGGTTGAGTTTCTCCCAGCCAAAACGGCGATTAAACTCTCACCTCACCTTGTAAGATCGATAACTTCTCGATTTTACGGCATTAAAGTTACAGTTGATGAAAATGGCGCGTTTTGTTTTTCATTCACCCACCAAAACTGTCCTCTTCCTCACTCCTCGCTTTTCCTTAATTTACTCGCGCCGCGTTTATTCTAACCCGAAACGCGGATATCCCAAACACAGTGTGTATTGTCTAGACAATTATGAGTGAGGCTGAAAGTTTAATGTATACACTACGCTTTGAATTTTTACATGTTTATTAACAATAAATTCAAAGAACATGAATGTTTAAAAAAAAAAAAAAGCAACTTTCGTTTTGAGTTCCACCTCCAACGTTCCTTATTTTTGAGATAACTCCCTTATAAATAGAGATAGTTGAAAAAATCTTACAGGAAAATTTTGTGTGAACCAAGCGTTTTCTATTTATGGCATGCTTTTGAAAATTCAATTTTTTCACTGAGTTAAAATTTACATTTAAATCGTAGAAATGTCCCACCCGCAACCACGGAATCACCCGTATGGATCATACTATTATACAACAAAGATGTAAAATCATACTGTGCACCGGTTTATAAAAAAAAATATTGATAAGTTATCGAGATCAATGTTTTTTTTCTAATTGAATCCCTTAGACATACCTCTGCACGAACAATTTTTTCCATAACTGTAATAAGAGTTTCATTAAGTTTACAACTTTGAACGCCTTCAAACCATTCATTTCGATGCTCATTCGCTTCTTTCAGAGAAACGTCGAGATTGTCATAAGTCTTTTCAGCTGCCAAGTTCTGAAACAGATGAAAAATAAACTAAAGATTAAATCGTAAAAGACTCGTTATAATCCAGAAAATAGCGGCTTTACAGAAATGTATATTTTTTATGTGTTAGATTTGTATAAAATTTTAAGTTATAGGTAAATTCTACAATTTTTACATTGACTGTCCTACACGGAAAAAAAGGAAGGCAACCTTTTCGACTTTTTCGAGCGAAGCGCTAACCGCTTTGCCAAAAAAATGGAGTAACTGCATTTTTTGAAATGTAAATGAAGCTTTTTTTCCACTGTAGAGGGCGAAGTTATTGAGAAGCGGTTTATTCAATTCAAAATATTTTTATCGATCGTTTCACTGTGCGTCTATACGACTAAACAATGTAGTTAAATCAACGAAAATATCATCAAGAACTATTTATTTATTTTCAATGAGTGTAAACATGAGTGAAGATTTTAAGCTCGATGTTATTGGAGAAGTGGAAGTTGGAAAAATTCTTAGACCGATTTATCGGTCTCAGAATTTTATATAAGAAGTTTATAACCTTCAAGTTTGTTTTGGTTGCTTGTTTTAAAATTTTTTTTATCTCTTGAACTTACAAAAGAAAAAAAAAATAATAAATAATTTACGTAATTTTTAATACGATTTACTTATTTTTTAATTTTTTTATTGGAATGTAAAGACAGTGAAACGATCGATAAAAATATTTTAAATTAAATAATCCGCTTCTAAATAACTGCGCCCTCTACAGTTGAAAAAAAACTTCATTTACATTTCAAAAAATGCAGTTACTCCTTTTTTTTAGCAAAGCGGTTAGCGTTTCGCTCGAAAAAGTAAAGGTTGCCTTCCTTTTTTTTCCGTGTATAACATATGACTACAAGACATCTACATCGGTCTTACAGTTTAACAGCTATGTAGATCATTAAATAATCTTTACTTAAAATCATCTCCGAAATATTTAAAATTATAATTTTACGAGATCACAGCAGCAAACAAAAAATTGTATTGCTCAAATATATAAAAAATTCTGACTATTAAAAAAAAGTTCATACAATAATTTTTGATGTTCTTTCAAGTTAATAATTAATTTCATCTTAAATAATTACAGGTAAACTGAAAAGTTTGAAAAAAAAATTATGTTTTATAAAGTTTTGAGACTATATTACTATCAGTACATTAAATTTTGAAAAAATTTTGGGCCCCCATAGGGCTTTCTAAGCTTCAATAAGGCCTTTTTATCTCGGGGAACATTATTTACGAAAAATAAGCCTTTTTTCTACAGCACATGCATCGGGAAAGTTTTATAAAATAAAATTTTCCATCGAATAAACCCAAAAAATTTGTAAGTAAGGCCCAGAAAAACTTTCAAAAATACCTCAAAATCGTAAAATTCGATCCGTAAAAATCATTCCCGGGTTCAAAAATAGGGCTACCCATTAAAAAACAGAGTTTGGGTTTGTAAGGCCCAACCTAAGGCCCCGGGCCGAATTTTGATGGGTCCATCTGACTAGCCCCAAAAATTTAAGAAACTTTGGCCACTACATTTTTTTCGATTCGGGTCTTTCCAAGCGAGTTATTTGATGTGAAATTCTGTTACTGGATGTCGTTAGTAAACGGGCCCTACCATACTTTAGAAGGGCCCTAAAAAAATACCTAAAAAACGTAAGATTTACACTCTTTCCAAATCTGGGGTGAAAAATAAGGGTTCTCATTAAAAAAAGCGGACTTTATGTCCATAGAGCCCAACCTAAGATTCCGAAACATTTTCCTTGGGCTCATCTTACTAGCTCTAAAAAGTTAAGAAACTTTGGTCTCTACATTTTTATTTGATTTGCGCCTTTTGAAGCAACTGACATTGGGTGTGACATTTTAAATGGTCCAACCTGTATACACAACAACAATTTTTATTATTATGAATTCTCAATTTTAATTTTCTCTTAATGAAATGTTTTACGTGAATAGTTGATGAATATTTGAGACAGCCAATGCAATGACCAGGTAAGCGTATTTTTAGAGTTTCAAGCGCTCACCTGGTAGTTGCATCGGCTGCCTCAATTATTTTAATGACTTTTCAAAAATGGAATAAAATAAATGTAATAAAATGCTTAGGAAATACGGAATACTTCCTACACCAAAAATTAATCATAAAATAAGTGACATTGTAACACTCGGTAAGGATAAGATTGATAAATGGAAGACGACAGGCGTAGTCTTTGAATTTAATTGTCAAGACTGTCCAGCTAAATATGTAGAAAAAACTAAGCGTGCGTTAGGTATTCGCTTAAATGAACACAAGAAGAAAAAGAGTAAAAAATCGGTAGTTAATCTACACTCTGATCTTCACAAACACACTTTTGATTTCTCCCACACAAAAATATTAGACAGAGAACCTTCATACGGCAAAAGATTGGTCTCTGAGATGTTGCACATTCAAAGGAGTGCACATACAATCAACAAGAGGAAGAAATACAGTTCCTTAGCAGAGTGTATCACTCTCTCATTGGCAACTGATTGTTGGTATGCCTCAATCCCCTGCTTTGACTCTTTGTTTACATTTTTCCTCTTGTACTTTTATTCTAAGTCTCTTTCTCCCATTATTCATTCCGATGTCACTGCTTAAGAATGTTTTCTTTCTTTCGGTTTGATTGGTAAAGATGAGAATCTTTTTAACTTTATATATTAGGTACGTAAAATGTTCTACTGTTTGTAATCTTAAAATTTTGCATACTTTTTAAATTAATTATTTTATAATTTTATTTGTAACAGTGCTTGACGAACATCGGCGGACGTAACGTTGCACCGACAATTTTTAATAAATGACTCACTAAATAAATGTTGTTTTTTTGGTTTTGCTCCCGGAGATCCTTCCCAACTCAACTAAATTTTGAAAAATACTCAAGAAAAAAATTAAAATGGTTTAAATGACTGATTTTTGCAAAATATAAATTTCTAACCAGCTACAGAACCCAAATAGAAAGATACTGTTGTTTCAGGAGGAGGCAGTATAAAATAGGTTCAGGAGCGAAGAATACCCAGTCAAAGTACAATTATATTAGCATAAGTAATTAGGCCAACCAATATTAATTCATATCTATACGTAACCAAATAACATGCGAGTATTTTAGTAATAGTAAATTATAATCTGGAAATACATAAACTAAACCGCATTCTATTTATTTAAACTACAACTAACCAAAAATTTTTTAAAACCAAACGTATACGCATGTCTAATTGAGTTCTAAGTCCAAGCATATTGCAGCTTTGCTTTACTTTAATGATAATGAAGAAAGTTTAACTGTTTATTAAATTTAACTAATTATGTTAATTAAGTTTTTATTTATAACTTTTTGGCCACGAGAGAGCGTTAAACAAAGCCGTTTATCACTTCAAATTCAACCCTACCACTGAAAAAATTATGAATCGGTTTAAATGCAATTTGGCATGTTGCCACTCTACAGGAAGTTAGTTTATATTAGGAAGAACCTGTACAAAATTTCGAAAAAAGTCGAGTTTGGTTTATATATTTTGCGCAGATTGAAAAAAATCGTATTTTTTACTATTTTGTTAATTATACGGTGAAAAATTATGGCTGATGAGCACTCGACTTGGTTGCAAGGAGACCAAAATTTGAGTCGTGTGTTAAACAACGACTTCACTGGGCCTCCTGCTGACTTTTTTCAAAGATAGCTAGCGCCATCTGTGCTTGCGATAAATGCATCACAATCACGCCGAATAATTTTAAATAAAACCCTACTCCTAAAATTGAGCTGGTTATCCAGCTGGATCTCGGTTCCAATATGACAGCTGGATTTCTAGCTGGATTGAAAAAAAATTTTTTGCCTCGACCTACTTCCCATACAGAAAGGACGATCAAGACGATCCACCTCCACGAAGGGTCAAGGATCTGGTCAAGACCTGTGAGCTCAAACCTTCTGCCAACGTGCGACGCGAACTCACACTACACGGCAGCTCGGACTCCAACAGCAAGGGGAACGCTCTATTGAGCTTTCCGGGCGCTTTATGGAGGTAAGTAAATATCGAACTCGAATATCGAAATTTGAGTGGAAAAAAAGTATATGATTTAACCGTTAGCACAACTGGGTGAGAATTGTACGTGTGTAGTACGGCAGATGATGCGGCAAAATGAATTTAAATTTAAATTCAGACTGCACTAAAAAGTCAATATTATTTGAAAAGTAAAAAGTTTATTTTTTTTTACACTTTCACAAATTTTATTCAGAAATGATTAGTGAAATTAATTCAGGCTATATATTCATTTTAAAATATAATAAGAAATGACTGAAAACTCATTTTACAAAGATTACACTGATATAGATTACTGATAAATATTTCAAACCGTAACTATAAATTTTTTACATTTATTAGATGTTATTAGAGTATACATTTTTGATATTAAGGTTATTTCAAAAAGATATTTTTATTTATTAAGAAAATAAATCCTAAAAATGTTTTACATTATTTTTTACATAAACTAAACATCTCATAAAAATTTTACAAGTATAGTTTTATGAAAAAAGTTTTGACAATAATTTTTTAGTTACATTTTTAAAAAGTCATACAAAAGTTTATAATTTTTTTTTAAATCTTTATAATACTTGATAAAATAGATAAGAAAAACAAAGTTGTAATCTAAAAATATTTGCAACAGTATATTAAAATTAAAATATTATATGTATGTTTTAGAAAAAAAGAAGCATGAACGAAATTTCAATGTAAATTATACATAAATTAAAGTATTCTGGAGACGAAAATTATATGTATAATGCGCAGAGTTACCAAAGTTATAAGTAAAAATTCCAATAAAATACGAACTTATATTCAACACAATAAAAGACAAAGTTTTATAAAAAACTCGAAATACTCAGCTTATTTATTCACTCAGAAATCAATAACACGTTCGAACCTCAACTCACATTCGAACTGTCTGAGAAACAGCAACAACACTTGGTAACAATAACAAAACAGCCATTCAATATTTACATAGCAACGCGCACAACATTCATAACGTTCCAAATTCAAAACCAATCATAACAATATTATAGTTTTTTTTTTTATTCATTTTGAATCTCTACAGAGATTCATTTAAACTGAGTTTGGTACATTACAATACATTATTAAGTCATTGATTCTTCATCTGGTAAGGCGAAGAGGCTGTCCAAGTTCCATAAGTTCTTGATGGTGAACGATAAGGGGTGAAATGTCTTTTTACCTTGTTGTGTCATGAACTGACACATTACTATGTTGTAATGTAATGTAAAACATAAAAAATGTTGTGTCATAAACTGACACATTACTTTTGCTTATTGGGTAATGACTAACTGTGTTGTAAACGGCTTCGGAGTGCAGGCACAGGCAGTTTGTAAACATAAGCACTTTTTCAATCTTCAAGCGTTTATAAAAATGCTTGATTATTGAGTTACGATTAGTCTTGGTTTTGGTTTCACAGTGCCCAAGCTCCGGAGTCGTCCGAACTGAAAGTAGAGTTATATATCTTGTAATAAGACTAAATATGGAGTCATATCTCCTTTGTAATTTAGAGTTATATCTCTTGTAATAAAACTAAATATATAATCATATCTCCTTTGTAATTTAGAGGCACATCTCTTGTAATAGAACTAAATATGGAGTCATATCTCCTTGTAATTTAGAGTCACATCTCTTGTAATAAGCAAACCACATTATATTATATTATTATAATACAACAAAACTTATATAAAGTAATCCACCTTATTTATCATATTTATAAACAGTAAAAAAGCAAGTTATGATTACATAACAACCTTATCAGCTGTGATCAGAACAATTTTTTGATGAACAATGGTCCGCTCATCAGTGGCCATCCCCTGTTATCTTCCGAGTGAGCCAATATTCGATCAAAAAATTAGGATTGTATGGTGCAGTCATAGGTTCAGTATTTGGTTCAATAGTTGGTTCAGTAATTGGTACAGTGATTTGGTACTGGTCGCAAATCTTTTCACCACGCTCTCACCCAGACTCATAGGATACGACAAGCACGCTTTCTTGCCTAACCAGACTCCTAAGAAAGATCCAGTTTAAAACGTCTTATATAGTACTTGCAGACCATAGAAACCAAGCAAACCAAGCGCCCCGATGCAACTCTAAGGAAAATTCGAGCGCACGGGGAATCGATCCGGCCACACTCGGTGCCGCGCGTTGTATCAGCCGGCTAATGTGTAAGCATTAACCGACTGAGCCAACGACGCGACACAATATTATAGTCATAGTATAACTCGCTTGATTTTAAAGAAATCAACAATGGGTAATATTGTAAGTGAAATCAGCTGTGAAGTTAACTATACGCAATTTTCAAATTATTTTTTTAAAATTATTTCGTTATTATGTGTACCTAGGCTTAGTTAAATGTTCTTTATTATTTTTTAGGTTATACAGAACTTTACAAAATCAATAATCTGCAAATTTAATTGATGAATTTTTTGAGATCTTACACACTTATAATAATTACTATTATATGTAATAGTTATTATAACAATAGTTACATACCAATTTCTGATTATATTCAATTTATTTTCTAAAAAAGGCTAAGTTGTCAATCTGAAAAGTTATTTTCTCTTTCCTTGGGGGAAAGTTTTTAAATAAAAATCTGAAAGTATGTTTCATAAATTGTAGCCAAATCAATTTTCATGAAAAGTTGTCACGGTCGGTGAAAATATTCGTCCACATGATCGATTGACTTTTCATGTGGACGCGGGCTAGCAGCCGACGATCAGCTGCTGGCGGACCATTCCGGAACAGACTGACCGTTAGCGGCCGGACCGGAGAGAATGGGACCGACACGCGCCAGACGTTTGTAGAACGCTCGAGCGTACACTTGGTTTTCTCAATTCTTTGTTTTCGTGGACCGAAAAAAAGTAAGAAAGATTGTTATCGCGGATCGCGACGTGTGACCTGTGATACGTCGTCACGAACTGTGAATGCTGTGAAAGTGAGTGTGTGCAGTCATGGAAGACCACCCCCTTTCATTTCCTGGAGATCTCCACACCTGCGTGAAAAAGGTTTGTGCACCCCGCGATCGTGTTTTAGCCAGTGTGAAGTAGTGTGGCTGAAAAGGGAGTGAACCCGTAGATTTTTCTCTCCCAGTCTGGATTTTTCTCCTTAAGATTCTACACGTAAATTCTTGGTAGAATTTATGCGTAGAAACTTGCGAGCCGGCGAGAGTAGTCGTCTGGCAGAGTGTTTATTTATATTTGATTCTCTTTGTTCGGCCGCTTGCGCGATCGGCCGAACTCAAACCTAACCAAAGAACGCGACAGTTAATTTTATTGTATTTTTTTTTTTTTTTGTTAATAAACAGAAAATTAGGAATAACTTTCTTCAATTTCGATATTGACCTATATTACTCTTTTCCTCCGTTCGATTATCCTCGATTAGGATTATTCAAGAGAATAGTATTTCTCTTTGTTGATGTTCTTTTTGTTTACACTTAGCTTGGGGAGTTCGCCCCGCCCACTACCGGCCGCTAAGACTTAGCTCGCGTGCGCATCTTCTTAAGCATGACAGATTTTATTTTCAGGTACAGACTAAACTGATAGTACCCAGGACGGAGTACTCCAGGAAGTTATTGCAACCAGTGAGGAACTCGTCGACTACCTTAGACGAGCACTGTTACAAAGTCTGCTACAAAGCTATTAGCTATATTATTTTAAATAGTTCCTTTATCCCATATTAACAAAATCTTCTTTGGAAAAGCAAAATTTTAATTGAATGTTAGTTTTGTTTTTACTAAAGATTTCTGAATTTTTGTTCTAATCAATAACACTTTAAAAAATTAAGTTTCTTAATTCTATTATACAATGTCACAGGGCTCGAATTAAGGAATTTAATTTCTCGGAGGATCGTGATTGAACACGAGAACCCGCGGCGATCGTCGTCCGCACTCCTCCGGCCTGATAACAAAATGCACTTTCTGTGCACACGACAATCCGTCGATTTTTCTTCAATACCTGAAAAGAGGGGGGAAGACGCGTACGCGAACTAATGTTTTTATTACGCGGCGCGGCTGCTCTCCTTCGTCGGTAGTGGCGTGAGTTTACGTGGACCGATCGCAGGAACACGGGTTAATTAAATTAATGATAAAATGTAAATTTTAATAATTTTAATTAACAATAAAAATAAATGAATCAAAAATTTACATAATATTCCAAATTAGTTCTGATTGTTTACAAACAATCCAACCCGAATGACTCTAAATCTTAAGTCGACGAAAATTGATTCTACAAAAATAAAGTTCGTCGTCTGTGTTGTGGTCGCTATCAACACACCGACACACACACACACACTCGTGCACGTCTGCTTGCCGCAGCGCGCCAAAAGAACAAAGGCTTGGACTAACTCCGATACAAAAATCTAAGTACTTCCTGTACTTCGTACACACTCTGACTCTAACTATCACACGAACAAATACTCAATGATTAACAGCTACGCGGACTTACTTTTCTAGCAGGTGCACCTTCGCTTGATTAAACAATAATAATAATTACTATTAGCCCAAATGGCTTCACACAAGACGACAATGCCTTCCAAGGCCGCACGCTGACTTTCCGTGAGAGGTTTGCCTTCCCCGCTCCGATCCAATGACAACTGGATCACAGGAAAATCTACACAGCTTCTCACTGATAACTTTATCTAACACGATCTCAATAAAGTTATCTAACAACACAAAAAAAGTAAATAAGTATATTCGCTCTCTGACACACGTGTGATCGCGCCAAGCGCTGAAATTAGAGTAATGCTGATCGGTAGATCTCGTCATCACCTGACTTACCGATCCGCATCTGCGTTCCATAACAGTTAGCGCCGAATTCGAATTTAATCAACGCGCTAGCCGTTACAACAAATAAATTTGTCTAGTTTAATATAAATAATGGACATACATTACTCTTAGTTACTTATGATAAGATTCTGTATCAGTATCAGCCTTTTATTTGAAATAAATTTCAGCTGGCTGTACCAGCAGTTTTAAATGTCATTGATGAAGAAACTGCTGCAGGTCAACAAGCTGCAATGTTTCGTCGAAAACAACTCCGAGATGAAAGTAATCAATTCGAAGTCATTAATGAGCAATTTAGAAAATATTATCGCATGCCACAACATTTAGCAATTCAATTAGTCTCAATATTGGTGGGTAGAGGATTTTTAACTGCTCATCCTGAAGGTGTTTCTCCCCATTTACAAGTTCTAATTGCGCTTTCTTGCAGTGGCAAATATCAAGCTGGATGAGGACACGACTATAACATGACTATAACCATCTTATGTCTCAAAGCAACATCTTTAAGTACTTGCACAGAGTGATTCCTGCAATCAATCGATTGGCAGCTGCATACATTTGTTTTCCCAAAAATGAAGTGGAGCAAGAAAATTCTACTAACAGGTAAGGTGCATGATTATCTATATTTTGTTGGTTTCCTATTAAATAAAAGAAATTTTTCATAATGACTGTGTAAAAAAAACTTCTTTGACCACTAATTTATAACAAAGATGAGAATTTTTTTTTTAGACCTTATGCCAATTTTAATGACAATTTGTTGCTTTAGTTTGCAAAGTTGATGGTTATAAGAGATTTTGAAATAACAATAAAATTTACTATCCTTATTTTCTTATTCCTTTATTATAGTTTTTTTTATGTATGAAAATAATATGTGTGATTGAATTTTTAATTATTTTTAGATTGGGTTTCCCTGGTGCGCTTGGTCTGATAGATTGTACTCTTATTAAAATGTATACTCCCTCTGCATTACGAAGAAGTGTATGTAGATAATCACCAAAATTATTCTCTAAATGTGCAGGTGGTTTCAGATATAGATTATATATATGTACTCTGTTCTGGGAGTGGTAGCTGATTTTCGATCCCCAAAGGCCAGGATGATTTTTGCTCTTGGAACCATTGAGGTCCTTCCTACCTTTCGAGGCTCTACGCCTCGAAAAGCCATGTCTGCTGGATTTCTCTTAGTGTCAACGTGATTCCGGTGTGCTTTTGGAACCAGGATGTGAATATCTGTATATCTGTAAGCAATGAACAGTGGCCATCGTGAAGGGTGATCTCTCAACCAATAGAGCACATCTATCACGTCGCACCAGAGGTTCACACTCAGAATATTATATGGCACCACTTCAAGGTAGTGATGCACCAGCTTGGCCAACATATGAGCTGCATACAGCTCCAATTTTGGGATCATCAGAGTCTTGATTGGTTCGACACGCGATTTTGCTAATTGCAATCAGATGAAGACTTCGGTGTAAGTAACGACTGTCAGATAAATCACCGAACCATATGCACGCATTGAAACGTTAGCGAATTCATGCCATTTAATTCAGGAAACAGGGTGATAGTAAGACTATCTCAGTATTTTTAAGGTCAGCAAGTGTTTCAACCCTCAGTTCCAAGATGACCAATCTTTGGCGATGTTCTCTGGCAGTGGAGTGTTCCTCTCAACCTTGAGAAGCCAGAGCAACTGCATTAGGATTTTAGCAATGATGACCACTGGCGTGAGCCATTCCATGAGATTAAAGATGTGCTTTGTGACCGAACCGTGATCAGGAATATAACCCACCTGAACCATAAAGACGTCTTTCACGACCCGGGGCTGCCAGGATAGCCCGAGGAAATCAGGTCGAGCGGATTTGGCAGTAAGTTCTGAACTGGGTAAATAAGATTGTTGAGTAAGTCATCCGATCTCGTACGGATAAAGACAGCCGTTAAAGAGTGTCCAGAACTTATTGGTAGTGCTCAACTCTTTCCAGACTCCATGATATGGCAGAAAATAATAGTTTTTGAAAACTCTGTCCTGGACCAGGGGATCGCTATATGCTAGCTTGAGGTCTTGATCTTTAGTGCTGGAGTATAAGAGCAACGACATTATTCCAGGGAGATAGGAGTCCTTTCAAGTGGCAAACAGCTACCTTAAAAAAATGCTCTGAGGGACCTAGCATCTTTTCTCGATCATGGGTTTCTTAAGGTAGGCGGCCGTTGTCACACTCCATGCTGAAATAAGATATCATGCATCCTCCAATTTTGGCTGAAAAGATAATGTAATTCGTCAAGACCAAGAACAGCGGTCCGATTCCGCGAGCCCCGATATTTTCTGGTCGAGACTGTTTGGAATCTGCCTCGAAGCGCGGGAGATTTCAAACTGGCGGACCACTGTTCTTCGGTTTTGATTAATAATGTTTTTTCTCGGTTCAAAACCAAGAAATTGGTCGATTCAAGGTTGTTTTCTGATTTGATTTTGATTTTGATGTGTTTATTAATTGTACATTATGTTGTACAAAAATATATAAGATGATAATTAAGCTTTGTACATAAGATTGGTCTTACAATTAAGTATATGAATAAAATTAACAAAATATAATACAGTAATGAAATAATGACAAAGTAAAATAAAATAAAATGAATAAAATATGAAGGTATACATCAACAATAAGGAAACATAGACAACAACGACAAACTCATTCTATTTCACTACAAGAAATCACGAAGTAATATCATTACAGGCTCAGAGTTCCGGATCAGAGTTCTTTCACAGCGTAAAAACTTAATCTTCTCCCTCAGTAGTAAAAATGTGTGATTTGATGAGGTGTTTAAATGTGGAAAGGGATGCTGAATGGAGAATGTGTGGAGGTATTGTGTTCCAGAAATAAGCAGCTAATACATAAAAGGAGCGTTTCAGAGACTCCATGCGGCAAGGAGGGACAATCAAGGTATCGAGCGCATACGGGTTAGCCAATCTCAAGGGAGCTGAGCTTTTCAGCAAAAAAATCTGCCAAATAAGGCGGAGTTTCTATATGGAAGATCCTGTAAAGCAGGCACGCAGCAAAATAATCCCTGCGGCCTGATACTCAAAGCCAGTTTAGCTCACGTCTATAAGGTGCAACGTGATCGCTCTTTCAAATCCCAAAAATGTACCTGATCCCACGATTGAGCAGACGCTGCAGGATGAGATCCTATCCCCTCCGAGATATTACAGTACACAAGCGAGCAATAGTCAATGATGGGAAAGAGCAGGGTCTGCATAAGGTGCTTACGCAGTTCAAAGGTGGTGCTGCACCTGAAGTGGTTAAGACGGTATAAAAAAGAGTTGGCTCTGCCACAAACATACTTAACATGGTCCTTCCAGTTCAGCTTAGAATCCAGCATCACCCCCAAACTACGTGCAGAGGGGACAAACGGGACAGTGCAGTCGCCAAACCACAAGTCATGAATACCCAACTCATTAAAACTATTAACGTATGATGGAGTCCCAAAAATCATAGCCTTAGTCTTATTAGGATTCAGTACCAGTAGGTTAGTGGCAGCCCAGTCTGCAACGTGCTCAGCACCCCAACTCAGTCTTTCCAGAGTGGCATGTATGTCCTCAAATCGGCCCCGCACGTAAATCTGCAGATCGTCCGCATAAATCACATGGTAGACACCGAAGCCAAGACCCTGGGCGATATCAATTACAAACAAAAGGAAGAGCAAAGGACCCAGCACCGAGCCATGAGGTACACCCTTGTTGAGGAGACAGAAAGAAGTAAAGCTGCCGCCCTCTGCTCTTATTGCCTGCGAGCGGTCAGTCAGATAAGAAGCAACCCATCTCAAGACCCCATGAGAAAAACCCAATGACCAAAGCTTCACAAGTTTCACGTGCAAGACCGAATCAAAAGCCTTGCTGAAATCAAAAAGCAGTAGCGCGGTCATTTGTCTCTTGTCCATACCCACCCGAATATCGTCAGTTAGTTTCAACAGTGCTGTCTGTGTACTATGCCCAGCCCTAAAACCCACCTGATGGTCATCCATTAGACACTGTGATTCGACAAAAGCAGAAATCTGATGATGGACCAGTCTCTCAAGGATCTTTGACATAAAACTGAGCAAGGAGATGGGACGAAAATCGTTCAGGCAAGATGGGGTGGCTGTTTTATTGAGTGCAATTACTGTTGACTTCTTCCACTGGTCAGGAAAGGTCGATGTGGATCAGGAAGTATTAAAGATTTTGCAGAAATAAGGACCAATGGATGGAAAAGCTGATTGAATAAAGCTCTGAGGAAGAGAGTCGATGCCCACTGCCTGAGATGTCGACTGGCTGATAGCGCGTGCTATGTCCTCCACTGTCACATCTACAAATGCAAAGCTCCCATGATCTTCCTTCAGAAAGAGAGAATGATCAGGCGTCATAACATCAAAGGAGACAGAGGCAAAGTGAGCATTGAGATCTTCCACAGAAAAGCTGCCCAGATCGGAGTCTGCTTTGGGAGAGATATCAAGATGCCTTAGTTCCTTCCAGAGCAGTTGGGGATCAGTGATGTTCTTTTTCATGTGCAAAGTCTCGCGCTTGTCTGTATAAGAATAGGCTCAACTCTCTCAACCTTCTCAACTCCAGGCCGTTAATGCCCCTTCACAATACACTTCATGACGCCCGCTCATTTTTTTATCTAGAGTCGTCGTTCTTGAAACCACTCAGGGACTTCACTGACACAAATGAACTTATGGCAAGAGATGGGAACGTCTAACTCAAGCCGTAAAGCACATCTGGAACGACTGGTCAACTGATTACTTGATGGAGCTACACCATCAAAAGAAATAGTTCAAGATCTCCTGCGATTTCAAAATAAACGATATCATGCTCATACTCTACGAGTTTACCTCCTTGGCCAGTAGTTACAGGCTCGCATCATTGATGTTCATCCAAGCAAGAAATTTTGTCAACAGAGTACTTGGCAACAGAGCTTGGGAGAAAGTCAAACCTCAACACGCTAGTTTTGGTGAAAAATTAGCAGCCTACGCAGTAACGAACATAATAAAAGCAAAAACTAAGTTCGGAATGGGCTTGAAAAAGAGGAAGTTGAAGAAGAAAATAAGTTGCAGTAAAGTAAAAAAAGGTGCTTCGATCAAAGGAATCAAAAATAAAAAGATCAAGAATAAAATATTTGTAAATCATTGAAAAAAGCTGAAGACGTGGTAAAGAAGGCAGGTAGAAAGAGTCAAGTTCAAGTCGCATGAGTTTTACCGATCCCTACGAAAATGAAAGGTTATCTACCCTTTCTAGTGCCACTGTTTGCGGGATTGAGTGCCTTGACTAGAGAAGCTGCAGAAGTAGCAATCGAAGAATCTCAACAACGAAGCAAAACCATGGAATCTATAGCAATAAGTAAAGGATTAAAAATAAGCCCCTACTCAACAGGGAATTACTGCCAGGAAAATTAGCTGGGCAGCTGAGTCAGAATGCCCTGTCGGGTTTAAAAAAGGATTGGAATTGTACTTGAAAACCGGAAGGAGGGTAAAAAAAAAGTTCAAAGAGTTGCCGAAGAAAACACTAACTAATCTAGACCTACAGACTTTTTCTAAAAAATATGAAATTCCACACTTTAGAGAGAAAGAAAATATTTTGAAGAAACTCTCATCCCTGTATCGGCTTCACCCGAGGTTTGCTAATTCCTCGACTGGTAGTTTAGGATTATCGGCAAAGGAACCGAACACGGACCTCAAAGAATGATTCTGGGAAGTTCCCGAATGCTTAAACTTTTAATTAACTTTTGATTAACATTATAAATTATTTTTGTTTATGAATATAGTACTGAAACCATCCTGGAACCATCAACTTTCACTGTGCAAAATTTCAGCCAAATCGGTTTAGTAGTTTTCGCAATGAGAATCTACATAAAAATACGACTTTGCTTTAAAGTAAAAGGGATGCTTTACAAAAATGAACACACAACACAGAAAGGGCAATTGGAAACTTTGATGGTGTAAATGGACTTGAAACACATTGGGTAGCCTAAAAAAACATAAAAACGATGTGATATACTTTGACAGCTCTGGGAACTTCCAGCTACCAACAGAGCTCATGTTTTATCTCGGTGTGGAGAGCATCAAGTATAATTACGAGAAATATCAAGATTATGATAGTTGCAATTGCGGTCATCTTTGTTTAAAAGCGTAATTATTTATAGAAACTGCGAAAATTTTTATTTTAGATAATCTTTTATTGTAAATGATTAAGATTTCAATAACCTACAGTCTAATTTACTAAAATGTAATAAAATAACTCGAGCGCAAAAATCCCTGATGATAGAAAAATCGTTGAAAAATCTAGATATTTTAGCTACAAATAGATGTTTATAAAGTAATTTACACTCGAAATAACTATATTCTCCAAAGTTGTGTTATAAATAATTTTTCTAATTCAACTTGCTTTGACTTGTAGTCATTTTTTTTTTTAAATATCATTATTTCATAAAAAAAAAATCCATTCTCGCAAAAAATGCCTTACCCCGAGCAGTTTTTTTAGTTTATTAAAAAAATTTCTTTTGATTCATCAAATGTTTAATTGTAATCTTGAATGTTGATAATACTGTGTTGCACCCAAAAATTGTATGATACCAACTTAGACTAACAAAAAAACATTAATAAAGTTTTGATTTGATTTTTTCTCGAAATTACTTTTTCAATGTTAGGCCCTTGTTGCATACAACGCCTCATATAAGTAAATAAACAATAAAGTTCATCATTTATTTTTAGCCACACTGAACCTTTATTTACCAATTTTTTATTCACAGTATTTATAAAATATACCCGACGCCCAGCGCTATGGGATTGTAGTGCTTGAGTTTTGTTTATTCATTTCATTTTTGATGAAGTTAGTTAAAAATAATTAATTATTTATTTATTGCACTCTACACCCAGCTATATGGGATTATAGAGCTGGGGTGTGTTTATTTATTTTATTTTAAATTGAGGTAGTAAAAAAAATCAATTATTTATTTATTGCACTTGATGCTGGGGTTGTAGAGCTAAGGATATGTTTATTTATTTTATTTTTAATTAGGGTAGTAAAAAATAAATAATTATCTATTTAATTTCTGCAGTCAACATTCAGCGCTAAGGAGTTATAAAGCTGGCGGTATGTTTCTTTATTTAATTTTATATTATAGGAGTAATTATTATTATTATTTTTTATTTTTCTCGACGTCCATAGCTTTGAGTCATTTATTTATTGTGGTGACAAATAATTCACTGAATTGTGAGTAGTGGTTTGTGAAACCTGAAGCAAAATCACGAGCTGAATACTCCGCCAACATGACACCCTGGCTGGGAAAAAGTCGTGGTGGCGGCGAATGCACTGGCCGGCTAGTGTTAGAACTGCAGCGCGTGCGAGCCAGAATCGACTAGAATACAACCAAGTGCGCACCTCAATTTAGTTCCTTGCCGTATAAATTGACACGGATTTAATAAATATTCAACTTTTATTATTAGTCTTTCACTAGTATAATTCAATCCTTTGTCGGATAAATTGTCGCGTAATTAATCTCTAGTCATACTTTAATTTACAATAGCTCATATTCGCGTTAGTGTCTCTTTTGTGTATAATTTGTATTTCTGAAAAAACCTAATAAATTACACCATAAGCAATGAAGTAGTTGTGACTTCACTATCTGACCTTCACTCCTGAGTCAGTACGCAGAAGCTAGTACGACAGTTTCTTCCGAAATTTTCCAAAAAATAGTTCATTGTGATGTCACAGAAATTTTGAAAAAAATTGTTGAATAAAAAATCTTATTAAAAAAATATAAATTCTTAAAACTAAATGAGAGTTTATGTTTAATAGTATAAACTATCGAACGAAACTTCATATAATCAGGATCGAATTTCACTTAGGTAAGTTCGTTTGATCCACTAATTTTCTGTTTGGTTGCTAAACAAACATATATTTATATCTCAAAGATCAGCCTAATTATCTTATAAAAAACCCCGACATTGTAGCTCAACTTTTTTGCCAAAATCACACCCGGAAAACCGCAAGTTAACCGTTTTATGCCCGTATCGAGGTACAATTATTCACAAGCAGCACAGTAACAGGTAAAGAGACGTCTTGACTATTCTAGACGTCGAATAGGGCAGCCAGGTACATTGGCTGACCCCCCCCCCCCCCCCCCCCCCCCCCAGAAGACTGCGTAAGTGTCCAAACTACGCAATTCAACTAAGCATTTTCTCCCACGGTTATCCACTTAGTGAATAAATTTAATTTCATCAACTCACTGATCGGCCAGTCGGTGGGCTTAACTCAACCCACAATTCAAATTTACCACTGTCCAACGATTCTCAACTCACCGACACACAGTACGCGAACACTTCAACTCAAGTAACCACTAATGGGCAAAATTTATTTAACAAAATAAATCTCGAGCGATCAGAATTAGAGTGGACTTAAACCGATCTGTCTCGACTAGAGATTCATCACCCCTCGTTAATCAATCTCAAAATTTATAAATCCTAAAACCCGATTTCTCTGACTCACTAACCCAAAAGACTTATGCCTACAGATAACCTTAACGACCTTACTTACAACTCGTACCTAGCGAACCTTTGCTAAAGGCGATGGCGCGAACTCGCGGGATGCGGGAAATCCTGCGTCCCGTGTCCCGCGTTTTGCTTTCATACCAAAGACGCAAGACGCAGGACGCAGGATTTCCCGCATCCCGCAGGTTCATGTCATCACCTTAAGTCACATTCCGGACATTAACAGCAGAGGAAAAATGTGGATTGTAAATCCTCTTGAGATTTGGTCACCGTAAACTCTGTTACCTGAAATCACCTCAATGACCGTATTCTAAGTTACCGGAAAGTTCTAAATTAAGGAAAATTAAAAAAAAGAGTTATTTATCTTTTTTTTCTGGTTATTTTTAATCAACAAAACTCATTAATACTTAATCAGAAGTGAAAATTTTGAATCATATGTAGCACCGCCACCTCTCGGGGCATAATTTTAAGTTATTTTACTCCGTACTTATAATAAATTAATGCAAAAAAATATTTAGACAAAAACAATCAATTATAATAATTAAAAATCAATATGAGGAAAGCCCACACATGAAATTTTAGTTTTAAGAATTCCAATGTTATCATCTACTTAAAAATATGTTATTCAATTTTTATTACTAATATTTATTTATTTCGACAGTCACATTTCTATTACACAATGTCATTCTGAAAAATGTTTCAAAATGAATTTATAGATTAGCGGATAACGATAGAAGTTTTTCTCTTTTCTCTCTACATCTTTCAGAATTTGTTTTTATCCATACTTTTTCCAGGAGATATATATACTGCTACTATAGCTATAGTTTTCATTTTTATTCCTTTTAAATGAATAAAACATACTTCTCCTAGGGTTGAAATATTCTAGGCGATATTAGATACTATACATATATACACACACAAACTCACATACATATCTTTATATCGTGGTGTCGCTTTTTTGAGTCGGCTTTTTGTGTCGTTTTTTACGGATTCACTCCTCATATAAAAAGCTTCGCTTCAAAAAGGTCCAGTCAATACATAAAAGGAAATGTTGATAGAATAAATTTTTAATTCTGTAAAATGATTGGTATTCTAGATTTTTATTCCAACAATTTAATAAAATAGTGATCTGAAAACTCATAAAATTTAAATAAGATGACTCGGTATCGTTGTCAGAAAAAATCAAATACAAACTAGAGTAACAAAATCAATCTAACTTCGAATGTAAGCAAGCCGCATAGCCTACCGAGTATTGATTTTTTGATCTTTGGCTTGCACGCGCACACACATCCAAACTACTTGCTGTAGTAATCACGTGCTTGAGAAAAACAAAGAAACATTTGACGGAGTATTACATACAATCAAATACAATTAATTGCGATTCCTCTCCCTCAAACACGTCGTAATAACGTTTACTTACTTAGCTACGAAGTACACCTCCGCAATATTTATAGATATTTAACATGGAACGAGAATTACAAAAGCCCCTTCCAACATCACCAGAGTAGCATACAACAACGTCGAGGCATTCCTCCAGAAGGAAGTAACAGAAGAAGCAGCTACTCATTGACACCAACCTCTGCAGCGTGACACCAGTATGCAAGTGTCAATCACCAATCTTCTAGTGCGATATCCCTGGACTCCTTTTGGTCTAGTAATATTTAAGAATACTTGTTATTATAACTTATGTTTGTAATGGTAACCATGACTTTG
Source organism: Encarsia formosa (assembly GCA_038277355.1). Lineage (NCBI taxonomy): Eukaryota > Metazoa > Arthropoda > Insecta > Hymenoptera > Aphelinidae > Encarsia > Encarsia formosa. The sequence continues at coordinate 43,688,809 of CM076187.1, forward strand.
GAGATATAGACCCCAACCACTACTGACTCTCCGCGGGAAATGATGCAGTGAGTGAAACAGCTCCCTCACCGAGTGCTACTCCTGTGACAGAATTCACAGAAGACCTGATACCCACAGCATATCAATTCTTGATATATACCCCGCAAAGTGAGGATCGCACCCCTCTCAACTCTTTAACCGTGTCGAACCTAGAGGAAACACTTAAATCACCTTTGACATCACAATTTAACTCAACTACCTCGGTCTCACCCCCCCCCCTCCCCCGGTCAGCTTGGGGGTCGAAACCGCGGTCCATCATCGAACTAGAGTGTGTTCGGTGAATCAAGCCGTATGATGTCTTTCAGATATAAGAGGCGGTCCTCCAAGTTGCTGTAATTTTATCCAGGATGAGGAGTCGTAAGGGACGGAATGCCCGTCTTCGGAGGTATCACGTCCGCAGGCGTGGTGGTTGTTGACAGGGGTTGAGGAGATCTGATCACCATGGTAATGGTAATGATGTTCCGCCATACACACAGGGCCAAACAGCTTCCGAGGAGGTCTCAGGTCATGGCAATATGGCATAGGTGGTCAAATTTAGGCGTATTCAGGCTCTCTACCATACCAACCACATGAAAGCGGTTCAGGAAGTGATAGGTAGTTCCTTTTGACTGTGAAATACCAGTGCAGAAGGTTGAAGAGCACTTAGGCAGATATATTCTGCGAGAGTGTCTGGAGGCTTATTGCTCCTCTGTACAACGCTGACAAGCCAAGTATCGAAAGCTATGCCAATCTGTATTGCCCATTCAGATCCGACAAAGTCGCCAAAAAGCTTCGGGATATCAGTAACTCCTCCCTGGGGCTATATGGCGTTACATACACAGATCTAAGAAAACCTGACCCGGGTCGTCACGTGCTTATGCACTTTTTGATGCTTGCCTCAGATTGGCTGCAGTACTGCAGTGCTGGAAAAAATCCGACACTGTGTTGCTGTTTAAAAAAAGCGATCGGGATCAAATCGGAAACTGGTAGCCTATTAGCACAAAAACGATGTAAAAATGTACGCGAAAAATCTACGATCTCGTTATATTTATTAAAAATTAAATAATAAGAAACTAGTGACCACATACAGCTAGAAGAGATATTTCGTTTCATTGGATATCAAGTAAAAACTAGCATATGCCAACCTAGAAGGGTTATTTGGGAAGAGTTATTGAATTTAATGTAAAAACTTTTCATAACGTTATCCAAGAAGAGTCATTTGGCAAGGGTTATCGGATTTTGAATAAAAACTAGTGCCCACGTAAGAGTGGGAGGGTTATTTAGGATGTGTTATGGGGTCTTAGTTAAAAAAATAGTACCCACACAAACAAAGGACGGTTATTTGGGAAGGGTTATTGAATTTAATGTAAAAACTTTTAAACGCTTAAACTTTTCATTACGTCAATTTTAGAGGGTTTTTCATGAAAATTTTATGAAAAATTAAAATAACTTAATTTGAACGTACGTTCAGAGTTGGTTATATATCCAATAGGGTGTCCGTTATTTCTCAAAAGCATCTGGGACACCGTCCCTTAAATCTTTACTTTTATATCAAAACAAAATTTTGAACATATTCTGAGGTAAAAATTCATTAAAAATCCTATCCCTCTGGGTAATCCAAGTTTTCCATGTGTTTTTCACGTAAATAGCACATTATTTTTTTGAACTCTCTGCAAGTTAGTTAAATTATAAAATATATTGGTGCATTGTTTTTTATTAAAAGTAAATTGTCTTTTAGTGTTTTATAGTTACTTAAAACTGTTTGGAATGAAAAATGGAAATAACTATGGCCTGATTGTAATCGAAATTTTTTTAATCAGAAAACTATTGTTTGCTATATTCAATGATTTAAAAAAAAATATAATCAACAATCCTAGAAATAAAAATTTCATATTACAATGGCTTGGAAATCGAATTCAAATCACGATTTACAAATTATTGGTAGTGTTAGTCCAAATATAACAGATGAAAAACTGCCAACTCAAAAGCAGGTGTTACAGTATTTATATCATCGTAGTCGAGAACTTCACTTGCACAAGAAAATGTGTAGAAACAAGGTGTTTGGGAATCGTGGAGGATACGCTATAGGGTAAGAGAAATTTACAGCGATCGCGAGAGAGTGGGAAAAGTGAAAAGCCGAGGGTATTTGAAAGCACAACACTTAGAGTTTTTATGCTGCACTTAAACTATTTATTTAATAACTATGTACAAATGAGGAGAGAGAGCTCGCCGTTTTGACCGGGAGTCTCTCTACCTCGTTGAAACGTCGTGGATAAGCCAGCGATCTCGCGACGGTGGGTTCGAGTCCCGTAACGCGTGGTAGCGGCATCACGCTTGCAGCAAGACTGGTGAGAGCGGAAACTGGTCAATCCGGGCAGCTCTGGCGTAGGTTGCTCGCATGACCAATCCCGTGGCGATAAAAGGCGGTAAATCTCAAACACAAGGTATTAGATCAAGTGCTAGAAATTTGAAGTTTAACCGAAATTCTGACTCTAAGAAAAGATAAATGTCTTGATAAATTAATAAGTCTTGAGTCGGAGTATGACTCGGAGTATGTAATAAAAAATTCAAGTCGTCCGAGTAATAAATCCAAAAAAGAACAATTCTCTCATAAAATTCAACAATTGTTTGATATTTCTCATAAAAATAATTTAAAAACAGCTGACGAACTAATTCAAATTTTTGCTCGCATGACCGATCCCGTGGCGATAAAAGGCGGTAAATCTCAAACAATCCACCCGCCTTAATCGACTGTAGTCGATTAATAATATGTGAAAATGTCTGTGAACATAATAAATAAAAAACAATATTAAGAGGATTCCGGAGTCCCGGAGGGGTAAAAATAGTTTCATTTTTTCAAAAACTTACAACTAAAAAAATATCCATAAATTCGAAAAAAGAAGAGAAGAGGCAATCAAGTTAAGGTTTCAAGTTATTTTTGAAATTTTTTAATACATGAAAAACAGCTTATGAAAAAAGATTAATGGGAACAAAGTCCGAAAAAATTCTGTCGAACTCAACTACGTCTAAGTTGTTCCAAAAAATCTTTTTTATTACTACGTCTATCGTCGCGTAAAAAATTTTTAAAAGTTCACCCAAAAATATTACAGCTCCCTCTTCTTTTGATTTTTAATGAAAAGTTATTGCTTTTTTTTATGGTAGGTTATGTTTATGTTCACATCATGCCAACTGCCAGTAATGGCCTATATATATCGCGCAGATTGCTCAAATCAGTGCGCTCACCCGTTCTAGGTAGGAACCTATGTTTCATGGCAGCTATGCTATCAAATTATAGTGAAGCTTACAAATTTGCACCATTGCTTAATTATTGTTTAATTGTTGTATGAACTAAAGAAATGGTTAAAAAAATTTCATTTTAAGAAGCAGTTGTAATTTGCAGAAGCTTTTTTAATTAATTTGTGTTAAATTTTGAATATTGTTTGTTTTATTCAATGTTTACACTTTAGATCTTGCTAGATAGTGTGTGTTTGGTTATGTAGGGTTGAAGAGCCATTAGATCTCAAGTTTAAAATAATGAAGTGTTTTTTGTAAGTGTGTGTGTATGAGAGAGAGAGAGAGAGGTTGAAACTTGAAGATTTTTGTTATTGTGAAGTTCATAAAGTTGTCAATCATTTCATATAGCTAGCTGACTCCTTTTTCATTGCTTCATTATGTGAAGCAGGAGTTACTCCGACCCTGAGTAGCTGCTGTAGCTGCTGCTCAATTCTGATCTGACTATGAATTATGAAGATTTAGTACATTTACAACCTAATAACTCTATTGGGTACTGCAAAATTGAACTCGGATGTCAGACATGTTCATGTAGTAAAAATAGTAAGAATAACAAAGTTTATCAGTGCATGTGTATTGGATTTAAGCTTGTACATTTAAACAACTTAAAAACTGCTTCAATTTGTATTTGTTAGAAAGATTTCCAGTTATTTATCTAAAGTCAACACACTTGCAAAGGTAAAACTATTTTTACAACTTTTTTAAAAAGTTGACTAAACACATTTTTTTAGTTGATTGAAAGTGGCAGTGTGGTAACAATTATTGGATTTAAGTGAGGTATTTATAATTAATCCAGCAGCTAGCAAGCGCAAATACAGGGGTCGAAGACAAAGGCGCTGCTTTATTTGAATAGGTTCTGAACAGATACAATTAAACAAATATAGTTTAGGTTTTCTATGACCTTTCCAAGATATTCTTCCTGAATTTTGATAGCAGCTGCTATACTAACTTCACTCATTATATGTTTGTTCATTGACATTCCCTGCATTTGTTTGAACTGACAAATCAATTAAATTACTCAACTTGATTGTCAGACAAATACATTTTAAAAAGGTGTATACATTGACAAGCATATTAGACTTTTCAAAAATCAACAACAAATATTTTGTTCTGTACTTGTCAAAAAGATTCCAAGATAGTGATGCCCAATGCACCCATAGAGATGGGATTATTCTAAACTTTTTAAGATGTTAAACAAACACATTTCTTCAGTTGAATAATAAATTAAGTAGCGCTAAGCTACCAAATTTTGGTAATCAACTTGGCTACTATTATCTGTGTAGTCTAGTAATAAGTAAAAATTGTGGAGACGATGTCAATTACTGCACACATGCTGCAGTTAACATTACAGCTCAATCACAAGCTGAATTTTCATAGCCCTGCTATACTAACTTCCTAGGCCTAGGGTGAATGACATTTTTTATAGTTTTATGTAAATGAATAAATTATATTTGAACTAATTATGATTAGTCAGCAAAGGCCAGTCTTGAACTTGGAAAATTTTTCATGTTTAAAAGCACATGCAAAAATTTAATTTTGAAAAATAATTAATTTTTCTATGATTACAAAGCGTAATATGCTTTTAAAATAAATTGCCTTGTGATACAGTACATGATAATTTATTGTTTGAATAATAAAAAATGCCAAAGCTCAGTGCTTTGAAAATTTTTCATGTTAAAAAATTCATGTGAAAATTTTATTTTAAAAAATAATCCATTTTTTAATAAGTTCAAAATAAAATGCATTTTGAAAACTTAATGCCATGTGATGGACGTATGAAAGTTATTTATTTTAATAATAAAAAATACAAAACTCCTTCACTTGAAAATTATTCAAGTCTAAAATTATGCGCATGATTTTGAAAATTTAAATTTTGCGCGTCGAACGGCAGCGCCATCTATTGTTCAAAAAGAGCGAGTGCGTGGCTGCTCTATATTTTTTATAACTGTAGACCAGTGATAAAACAGCGAGCCCATTTGTAAGCTCTCGAGACTCCGGAATCCCCTTAAATGATATATAAACATAATTGGAGTTCAATTCTGGAGTGGGTAGCAAGCGTACGATTAAACGTAGGGGCTTACTGGGCAAGTTTGGTAAGAGCCTGATGCTCTGTCCAAGGAAAATTCCTGGGTCGAAATCCCAATAGTTAAATGATGATACAGCAAGAGCCTGAAGTTGAGGCACTTCAAGTGGCTGAAGGCTTGAGATCGTGATTGGGACCTGAACCTGGAGTAGTTCAGGTGGCTTAATTTTTGAAAATATAGCTGAAGCCTGAAGCTGGATTAGATCAGGTGGCTGTACGTTCATCATGGTAGCCGGCGCCTGGATTTTAATTGTCGCAGATGGCTGAAATTTGGGGCCTTTAGCCGAGGCCTGAGCTATAAGCAATTCAGGTGGCTGTTTTTCGAAAGTGATAGCCGGTGCCTGAGCCCGGACTGCAGCAGGTGGCTTGCTCTCGGAGAGTTTCGTTGGACCCTGGACTTGAGGTGTCTCAGGTGATTCCATTTGGAAGGGGGTCGCCGGAGCCCGAACTTGAGGTAGTTCAGGTGGCTGTGCCTTAATCAAGGACTTGAATTCGTAGGTAGGTGCCGGAATCTGAACATGGAGCTGTTCAGCTGGCAAATTTTTTGAGGTTACAGCCGGAGACTGGACTAGGTGTGTCAGAGGGAGCTTAATTTTGGGAAATTGGATGCATTCATCGCACACGTCATCAAAGGTGTCCTGCGTATAGTAGAACGTGTCTTTGACGAAGTAGTCGTGGCCACGGTCTACATCCTGGCAGTTTCTTAAAATTTGGCCATTTTTGGCAAACTCTTGCCAGAGTTGTTCGAGACGCAGGATGCGAATCTCTGCCAACTCGCGAGTCATATTGGCTCCCTTTTGTTCAAAAGACTCGAAATGAGTCACGATTCGATTTCTGATTATAGCTTGTCTGCTAAGGATTTGCGCAAAAGAACTTGATTTGTTCATGTTGCAAGGTCGGGTGGTATTTGAAACAATAAATCAATAGGTAAAAGTTAAAAACTGACTTTTGATTAAGATAGCTGAAAAGCGATCGTTCAGCTTGGTAACTAATGGCTACTTTATCAGGTTAGGTGTTTTGAACTATTTAGGCTTAATTATTTTGTACAACTCGGATGTTGACAGTAGGGTGTAGAACTATCGAAAATAATTCTCGGCCGGCTCGTTGAAAAGCGAGGGTTCATCTGGTAAATGATTTTATGAAGTCTTGAAAATAATTTAAACTGAAATACAATTTAAATGAACACAATTATTCTTTTAATAAAAGAATGGAAAAATATTCAAACTTATGAATATCACTGGTGGAACAATCTTTAATTGAAATACAACTAAGATAAGGCAATTATCCTTTAAATAAAAGAATGGAAAAATATTCAAACTTATGAACATCACTGGTGGAACAATCTTTAATTGAAATACAATGAAGATAAGGAATTATTCTTAAAATAAAAGAAAATTGAAAAATATTCAAACTTCATACTTAATAACAACTAATTCTTTGAATAAAAGAAAATTGAAAAACATTCAAACTTATGAATATTACTGGTAAGGAATAATTTAAACCAAAATACAATTTAAATAAAAACAACTATTTCTTTAAATAAAAGAAAATTGAAAAACATTCAAACCTATGAATATTACTGGTAAATAATAATTTAAACTGAAATACAATTTAAATAACGAACAACAATTTCTTTCAATAAAGAAAAATTGAAAAATATTCAATATATGAATATCACTGGTGGAAAATAATTTAAACTGAAATACAATTTAAATAAAAACAACTATTTCTTTAAATAAAAGAAAATCGAAAAATATTCAAACCTATGAATATTACTGGTAAAGAATAATATAAACTGAAATACAATTAAAATAAAAACAACTAAGCCAGGCAGGTAGCTGATTTTGGAAGAAAACCCTAACATAATTTCTAATGAAACTTTAAAAACAAAAAAAGGGAAAAAAACAAAAAATAAAAGTAGAAGAAAAAAGGTAAATAAATAAACAAATAAATAGAGAGAAAAAAAAAATAAAATCCCTAAACAACTCTAATTGGGTTGAGTGGGGGCAAGGGTTAGTAGGCAGTTGGATTGATCTTTTACATAAAAAGATCAAAAGGTATTCAAACAAGCTGAACACCGCTTAGATATGAAAACAAACCAAATGGGTAATTGTAGTTAGTAAGTATTAAAGTTGGGTAGGTAAGCAAAATGATTGTCTTGAGAAAATTGGTCTTGAAACAAACCTAAAATGGATTAAAAAAAATTCAATTAGAATTTTTTGAAAATATATAATTGGAAAAAAGGACGATCAATAACGCTTAAGCAATAGAAATAATTATGGATTATACTATATTACAAAGATTGGCAACATTTTGCTCCAACGCTGACTCTAACAACCATACAAAACAGTACTTTTGAACCCAAGGCTTTCGAAGAACTCTGGGAGTGCTGCTGCAGCTGTATGAGAACTCGAGGACTACCAGTTGGTGAAAAAAGTCCCTTTGCTTGCTCTTACGGGTGCCAATGGTTGCTCAGATAGTAGTTAAGGCTATACCGATCCTGGATACACCCCCTCGGAACCCACCCCCGTTCGGAGGGGGTTGAAAGAGTAATAGGGGGTGGGTAAGGTAATTATGGGGGGTAGTTTTGCTATTGGATTTTGAGTGAACCGTTGGTCTATGAGGGGTGGGTTTTAAGGGGTGGTTTTACTATTCGATTCTTGGATTAACCTATTGTCTATGAGGGTTGGTTTTACTAACGGTAAAAAATGATTACCCACCCCCGTTCGGAGGGGGTTGAAAGGGTAATAGGGGGTGGGTAAGGTAATTGTGGGGGGTGGTTTTGCTATTGGATTTTGAGTGGACCGTTGGTCTATGAGGGGTGGGTTTTTAGGGGTGGTTTTACTATTCGATTTTTGGATTGACCTATTGTCTACGAGGGGTTGTTGAGACATTGTTTGTCTCTGAGGGACGGTTTTACTGTTCTATTTTTAGATTGACTATTTGTCTATGAGAAGTTTATTTTGAGTGTGGTTTTACTATTTGATTTTGAGATTAATTGTTTGTGTATGAGGAGCGGATTAGTAATAATAGAGAGAGTGAAAAGAGCTCCGACCAACGCTCTTTTCTGTGTGATACATCCTTACTTGCTTTATCTCCCCAATTTACTCTCTTTATTACTTACGAGTTTTTAAATTGACTTATGTACGTTTTAGTTCTCAAACCATTATTGCATTTTTCTGAACGACCATCAAGTTTCATTTTTTCGTACTTATAGTCTTTTTTAGGGGTTCCTCTTTTTTCACAGATTCTTTTGAAAAATCATAACTTTTATAATTTTTCTTCGAATCATTAGATATTAAAGGGGTTTTTTGAGAGTTGAGTTCTCTTCGCTCCATGATGAACAAATGAATGTATAATGTTGTGAACTTTTGTATTTATACATTTTTAAACAAGCTTTCGAACATCTCCCGACATAGGATTGTATTGAACAATACGATCGTGAAGAATAAGACAATATGCAGCAGTATTAGCAGGGATATTTTCTCTAGTTTCAAATTCAAGTCTAATATCAACTGGAGCATTTTTCAAGGATTCATCTTGTTTAGAACAATCAATGACTATAAGGGTCATATGTTCCTTAAAATGTTCCTTTGTTATAAAAGGTTCAGGATCTTTGTTGTAATAAGAATTTCGAAATTTAACGAACATATCATACAAGATAGAGTATTGATTATGACTAAAATCAAGATTTAAATTACCATTAGGATAATATTGTAAGTTGAGATAGAGTTTAACATTACTAATATTACAATGATCAAAATAGCTTGCATTATTACCTTTGTGATCTTAACGATTAGTTTGAAAACTTAAAATAATAAATCTAGGTTTCTCTAACTGATTAGAAGTTTTAACCGTCCAAACATGACGATTAGAAGTTGGAAGCTGGGGATACTCATAAAGTTCCCATGTTCTAAAACTCATGTCAATGGATTGATTTTTACCCAGGAAATTTAAAAGATTAATTTTGAATTTATCAGATACAGTTACATAGGGCATTAACCATTCAATTCTTTTCAAAACCAGTTTCAAATCTTCATATTTAACCGGTGCTTCTGGAGTCACTGCTGCCACGTTAACTTGTAAAACAGCATTCGAATCGTTTCTCGATCGAACGAGAATGAGTTCATATTTCATATTCACAACAATTTTATTGTAATCATCTGCAAATCCAAAGAGCATGTTCAAAGGTATAACAATATCAAAGTTACCTTCGTTATCCGGAAAATTAGAATTGTTTTCAATTTTCCAAACATTATTTTCTAACATATATTTTTGACTTTGTGTAAACGATAATGCTCCTTTCATAGTACATGTTATACCAGGATTTTTACATTTATCAATCTCTACACCATTTAGCTCATAACGAAACTCATAAAAGTTACCTTCGTTATCCGGAAAATTAGAATTGTTTTCAATTTTCCAAACATTATTTTCTAACATATATTTTTGACTTTGTGTAAACGATAATGCTCCTTTCATAGTACATGTTATACCAGGATTTTTACATTTATCAATCTCTACACCATTTAGCTCATAACGAAACAGATGACAGATAGCGTTATTAACTAATTGCGTATTGCTTAAACGAGTACCATTTTCAGCAGTAATTTTACCACTAATATGCAATAAGCTTTGCGAAGGAAGAACACACAGGTCCTGATGTTGAATGGATATTCGAATCTCATCGGTATTTTTATACTCGGAGATCGTATAAGGCTGATGAGTATGAAACTCATAATTTTTTACGGAATCGTCGAAGACGATCGGAGATTGAATACTTAGAATTTCGGCCATTGCAACAAAAAATTAAGCAACACCACCACGAATGACTTTTAATCCTATACTTTTGAGAAAACTGAGGTTTTTTTGTGTTAACATCTTGACTTTTCGATGTTGACTGATTGACGATTTCCATGTTGATTCGTTTATATATTTTTTCTTTAAATCATAAACAATACCCATTACAAAGATTTAATATCAATTCTAATAGTTATTTCTTCGTCCTGAAAATTGACCAAATTTCCGTCTTGATCAACTACACGTAGTTCTAAGTAATCAATACTTTTTACTGTAATGGGAAGATAAATAATTTTCACAGGTACTTCAATAATTTTGAAACCAGGATTCACTCTAGGGAAAAACTGATGAATAGTATGAACTTTTTGATCGTTTAAATATGATCCACCGACAATGTTACACTCTATTCTAACAGATTGTTCTTTAAGAATACTTAAAGGTAAGTCTGATTCGTGCTTAATGTTTTTTTCGAGAATTTTCGGTGAAAATCCCAACTATAAACCTATGGAGTCACTCTTTGTAAAGTCGATGGATTCGCTTGACTTTATAACAGCCTGTAATGTATTATTATTTGGTTTCAAACTCAAAGTTATTCCTTTCGGAGCGAGTTCTTTTTGCAAAAATTTTTCTATGTCGACAATGTCGTATGCACCAATTGGAATAGTAATTTCAATATTACCGATATAAAATTTGTTTTTGTCTGTATCGATATTTGGAATAGAATTTTAAGTTAAAAACTCAACCAATCCTAGAGAATAATTTTTATCAGGAGATAATTCATATGGTGGAAAATATTGAGATGTTAAAACTGATGAATTGCCACTGAGTATTAATGACAAAGTTCCATCCATGACAGTTGGAATAACAATGAAACTAATAAACTTGAAACTAAGCTTATATAGTTTCAGAAAGAAATTTTAAACACAAGTGACCACAGTTGTATGAGCCAAAATCTTGATATCTATCATAATTATACTTGATGTTTGATGCTCTTAAATATAGCATGAGATCTATTGGTAGTTGTAGGTCACCAAAACTATCGAAATAAACGATGTTATCTCCTCGCTTCTTGTATGCAACCCAATGAGTTCCTGATCCTTTGGAATCATCAAGATTTAAAACAGCAGACTCGTTTATGAGAGGTCCTGTAGATGGTAAGGAATCTCGCATGAATACTCCTCTAAAATAAGGAATTTTTAACTTTTTAGCATATTGAATGATATTCCAGTCTGCTAGTGCCCTTTTTGGCAATTTCAAATTTTCTATGGAGATTTTTTTTTTTTTCAAATTCTTACGTTTTAGTCCATAACCTGTTTGTTGATGTTTAAGATACAAACCATAACCTGATTTATAGTTTTTAAGACATATTCCTTTACCGAGAGCTATAGCCTCCATTTTTTTACTATGTCTTCGTGCCTCATCCAACTGTTCTTTAGCTGAATGATAATCATTGACAGCTTTTGTTACACCAGCTGCACCACCTGCCAGTGCACCTGTCGCACTTAATCCAGCAAACAAAGGTATTAACCACCAACCAATTTTATTTTTTGGAATAGAAAGAATTCGAGGAAACTTAACTTTTTTTTTCCCACCAACACCTTTTACAGTCTTTCGAGCTTTTTTCAAAGCCTGGCGGATCAAAACCGAAGCTTTTTTATCCTTCGACTTTGCCACTGATGCAGCTTTTACTATTTTATTGAATGAAACACCCATTCCTAATTTATTTTTTATCTTCATCATATTAGCAACAGCGTAAGCAGTTGCCTTTTCACTCAAACTAGCGTCTTTGGCTAAAACTCGTCTCCAAGCTTTATCTGCAAGAACTCGATCTGCTGAGTTTCGAAGCTCAATGTTATTTGAATTTTGTGAATAAACAATGTCGTGCTCCTTGCAAGCAGCGTCCAATGGGTTAATACCCATGTCTCCTCTGGCAAGTCGCTTTTTTAAATTTGTTCCTGGTCCACAGTATTTATATCCTGGAATATGAGCTTCGAAAGGTAGTTTGTTGATCAAATCGTTTACCAATCCTTTACCGTGAATGATCATCACTCGAAGGAGATTCTATTAGCACTGAATTAATTTTTTATAAAAGTGATATATTTATACCTTAATTGTTCAGTCATTGATTAGTCTACAACAAATCAACATTAATTTAAAAGAGCAAAGTTCCAAGTTACCTATAAATAATTTTGATTCTGTAATGGAACAAAATAAAAAAATCAAACGACACGGTAATTTACTTCCAGACAGTATACGAGCCGTTTTTTGCGGACCATCAAACTGTGGAAAAACAAATACCTTAATGTCTCTAATTACTGAGCCTAATGGTGTTCAGTTTGAAAATATATACCTATACTCAAAGTCTCTTAACCAACCAAAGTATGTGTATTTGAAAAAATTATTAGAACCATTAAAAGGTATACAGTTTTTTCCTTTCAGTGAGCACGATGAAGTTCACGCTCCAAACGACACTCTTCCAAATTCTATGATGATATTCGATGATATAGCAACTGAAAAACAAGATAATGTAAGAGCTTTCTTTTGCATGGGTAGACATAAAAATGTTGATTGTTTCTATTTATGCCAATCATATACTCGTATACCTAAACATTTAGTTCGAGATAATGTAAATGTGTTAGTAGTATTTCGACAAGATGAACTAAATTTAAAACATATTTACGATGATCATGTCAATACTGATATGGTTTATAATCGATTCAAGGATCTGTGCTCAACGTGCTGGAATGATAGTAAATATGGTTTTTTAGTCATAATCAAAGATGATCTCATTAATGATGGTCGATATAGAAAAGGATTTGACTGTTTTTTAATAAATACATAAAACTTTCAATACGTCTATTCAGTCATCATTTATACATCAAAGTGTTAACATGAAAGAGTTACAGAAACAAAAAGATATTCTTCATAAGCTTGTAAAAGCAATAGATTCAATTAAAAAAAAATACAAATTGATAAAATATCAAAAAGCTGATGAAGAAGATGTGTTAAAAAAGACTTTTCAACCAATTGTTGATCCTCTTCAAAAAATTGCGTCTAATATCATAAAAAAACCAACACTCAAAAGTGATACTCAACAAAATATTTTATTTAAAAATGAAAGTGAAATTTATCAACCCGAAAGTGTATCTGAAAAACCAAAATTAGATTTTACTTTTCCAATACTTGATACAAATGGTTCTAAATTTAATCTTCCTTCATTTAATCATAGTACTCCAGTAAAGAATTCATTTAAATTTGGTGAGAATGAACTAATGAATTTTTCTAAATCAAGTTTAGATGAATCTATTATAGAACAACAAATTGAACCAAACGTTAGCTCTTCTGTTGTTGTCGATGATGATTACACTCGACTTATTAAAAAAAAAGATACTACAACGGATCAAATCTATGGAGTAAAAGTTAATCCTAATGGTAACTTTCAACTAGGTAAATTACCAATTTCATTCACAAATAATAATATTGTTGTTGGTAATAAAAAATATCCAAGGACGGTTGGACTAACTGAATTAATTGTTCTCAAACGTCCACCTATTGATTCTGTAACAAAGAGTGATAAAGCAAATTATAAAAAAATATTAGAAGAATCGGGAGCACATTTAAATAAAAAAGAAGACATGCGATATCATTCAAACAGTGCTAAATACAATGATATCATTACTCCTATGTTTAATCCAAAAGGTAGTGAAATTTTATCAAAGTTGAACACTGTTGATAGGAAAACTTTATCATCATTCAAGGTTGCCAATAGACACTCAGTCATTGATTATAAATTTTGGGATGACCCAAATGAATTAGTAGATCGACTTCGTTTACTTGTAGCAGAAAGAAATGCTGGCAACAATAATCATGACAATGAAATTTTAGCTATCATTGAGGAACTTCAAGAGGCTGGATATATTAGATTCTAATTCTTATAAACTGTAATTGTTGATCGAATTCTCGATTCCCCTCTCTGATTGTTCCAAAAAGGTGGTTCATCGTTGTAATCACAACTTGATCCGTGGAGAAGTAAAATAAAAAAAGTATGTAAAAAAGATTTTGAGTATTTTCAACTCTTATGACAAAAATTTGCAATTTACACATGAGTTAGAAGTGAACGGTAAAATCAATTTTTTAGACGTTACATTATCCATTGACAACAACACTATTCTTACTGATTGGTATATAAAACCTATTTCATCTAATACTACTATTAATTTTCAATCCAGTCATTCAATAAACCAAAAAATTAATATTATTTTTAATTTAGTTGACCGGGCAATGAAATTGTCAGAGAGTAAGTTCCAAAGAAAAAACATTGATTTGGTTGAAAGAATTTTAATTCAGAATGATTTTCCGAGGGAATTTTTTGAAAAATATGTAAGAAAGAGGATATATTCAATAAAAAATGCAGTGAATTCTGGTATGCATGACGATGGGATGGTGGAAAAAGTCAGCTTAGTTTTACCTTATTATGAACCTTTTTTCAAAAATTGCAAACGTTTTTTAAAAAAATATAACTTCAGGATCATACCAGCGATTAATAACAAATTGACAGACATTATAAAATTAGGTAAGGATATCACAGAGAGTGATAAAAAGACAGGATCAGTGTATAAATTTTCATGTAAAGATTGTAATGTATCTTATGTTGGTCAAACGAAGAGAGCCTTGAAAAAAAGAATTACTGAACATAAGAATAATACTAATCCGGAATCTGTTGTATATAAACACAAGATTGATTATAATCATAATTTTGATTTTGATGACGTCAGAATTTTAGACACTGAACACAATTATAATAAACGATTAATTTCCGAAATGTTATTTATAAAGAGTACCAAAAATACTATAAATAAGAGGGAAGATACTAAAAAACTTAGTAGTTCTTATAAATCTCTATTTAATAAATTATCTAGCTGACAGGAATATTTTAAGGCTCATCTATTGTACACATAAAATTTGACACACCTAAATTTGTCCTATGTATAAATATCTGTATCTTTCAAATTTTAACCCATTAGACAATTTGCTCGAATAGAGTAATGACTGACTACCTAGGTAAAACTTTATAAATATTTGTGTTTTATTTATTTAAAATATTCATGTATATTAGTTGTATGACTTTATAATATATTTATAGCCTGAAGAGGTCCACAAACCAGGTGGACGAAACGTCGCTAAATAAATTAATTACTATAAATTTGCAATTATTTGCTTTTTTATTTTACCTCTCCACGGATCAAGTTGTGATTACAACGATGAACCACCTTTTTTTTTTTTTCTCTAATTCTTATGTTTTCTATCAGTATCAGAATGAGTGTTGACGTGTTCGGACGAACTGATACAAAATCAGCTACAGTGACAGCTCCCCGAGGTCCACCTGGCATTGGTTATAAACTTATTCAAGATGGTCAGTATGATATCGGTAGAAAAAGACTTTGTAATCTTGCTGATTCATCAAACGAATACGATGCAGTAAATTTACATATTTTAAAGAAGCGAATGATAGATAATAATATCCAAGTAACATAAGATTTAACAAACAATTTGGAAGCTTTGATTCTTAGGCTGTCACAAGAGCTAGAAAATTCAATTGCAGAAAAAATATTGAAGAGTTTTCAAACTGAGATTGAAAAACTTGCTCAAAAGTTGGATGAAATTTCACTAGCAATCAAAGATGGAACGAAAAAGAATCGTTGAAGAACTTCGTAAACCTGCGCGTCGTTATTATACACGTCGAAAATTTGATGTTAGAGGATATGATGAAACCTGGCAAGCGGATCTCGTTGAAATGATACCTTATGCTCGTGAAAATAAAGGTTATAGATGTATGTTGACTGTCATGGATGTATTTTCAAAGTATTCTTGGGCCGTTCCTATAAAACGTAAAAATGGTGAAGATGTCACAGAAGCTATGGAATCTATATAAAAACAAGGGCGTGTGCCTAAAAATCTGCATACAGACCAGGGTAAAGAATTTTATAATTCATACTTTGAGAAACTCATGAAAAAATATGGTATTCATTTATATTCTACTTATTCTAATCTCAAAGCTTCTATCGTTGAACGATTCAATCGTACCCTCAAAAGAAAAATGTGGATTAAATTCAGTTTGAATGGTAACTACAAATGGTTGAACATGTTAAGTGAACTTGTTAAGAATTACAATAACAGCAACCATCGAACAATAGGTATGAAACCTATCGATGTTAGAAAAGAAAATGAGACTGAAGTATTGAAAAAATTTTCACATCTATGTCGAGTTAAAGTAAAGAAACAAAAGTTTAAAGTAAACGATAAGGTACGAATCAGTAATGCCAAACAAATTTTTGAAAAAGGATATACACCCAATTGGTCAACAGAGATATTTTCTATAGAACGTGTTAAGTTTTTTTGTAAGTATTTGCAAACATTGGTTGGGAGGAATATAAACATCCCACCATCCAACTCAGCTACAATTTTCTGTCCATATCTTCGAGTTTCCACGTTTCTAAACTCTACAACCATATAAGAGCGAGTTACATCTAAGTCTTTGATGCTTGTTGCTTTGTCTCGGCAACCTGCTTCATTGAGTTTTGTTAAATCCATCTAAAACAATAGACCATAATTTTTTTTTTTTTTTTATTAAGAAATATTTAAAAAAAGTACTTTGTGATATTGAAATAATGATGAGAAAATTAAAAATAAAAAGTACCTTTAAATTTTTTTGCTGTAGACGCTTCCAACAAGTTTAAGTTTTGTTTGAGATGTCTTGGCTGAGTGTGACACTGATGAATGAGTTCTGCTGGGTGATGTGGTTGTATTTCAAACGTATCTCCCACCACCTCTTCCTCAAAAAGAGTGGGGAGAAGACTATCATTATCTATATTTACAATAGTACCCAATAAATCCAAGTCTTCTTCGTCTAGTTCATTAAATTTTTCTTTATCGATTGCCTTATAGTGAACCCATGGTAGAGTATCGGTACGTCCTGGGATCAAGTATCGTTTCTCGTCAGCTGGATCTAATGCAATCTAGTTAACCTTTTCAGTTTTAACAATATGATCTCTAGAACGGATATGACACTGAACAACATTTTTAATTGTTTTATCGATGAGACACATTTTAAAGTCTTCAGGAACAATGACTGACTTTCTTACTTCTTCACTTACAAAGCATGACTTTAAAAGACAACTTTTTATACCTTTGGCTTTCATAATTGGTTTAACCCCTTGAACTTGAATATTATAAAGTTTACTGCAAATCCCTATAAATTCAGTAATGATTTTACCTCCGCATTCGTCTTTCATGATAACTAACTTAAACTTACTTTTTTGTTGCCCGGAACGAATCCAAATTCATTGTCTATCGAATAGTTACTCGTATCAAACTCTTTAGGATTTTTTCTTATAACATCATATATGTTAACGTTTTTTACTTCATACAGAAGGCTGTCCGTGTGTGTGTACAATAATTTGGCCTGATCTTTTAGATTTTTCTTCATGAATTCATAGTGAAAATCATATAACTTGATTTTAGAGAGGTCTGAAACAGATAGACCTACGTATTTAGGTTTATCCATGTAAATGTCTAACTTCCTCATGTGAACTGCTACCAGCTTATCAAAAAAAATTGTGCAGCGTTTGAATGCAGCATTTGAAAGCATAGCACCAACACCATAACGTCCATCCCATTTATTACCCATTTTAATTTCCTCATGGTTTCGTTTGTTTTCCATGGTCTTTCCTAGAAAATAATAGTTACAGTTTTACATGAAATATTATAAATAGTTACAATAATTTTACTACGAACCATAGACTGCATTAATCATTAATTTGAAAAAGAGAATATCAAACTCTGTGGTAGCTGCTTTTCTCATAGCTGTGTTATAATCTACATACTTTTTAAGCCATGCTTTTTGTTCAAATTTTAAAGCTCTATCTATTTTTTTGAGTATCATTCCATTTTTTATTGCTTGCTTCAATGCTCTATAGTGTATAAAGTATCGATTCTTGTCTGTTAATTGTGTCATTCATCTCTTTTGCGTGGACCCTGGAGCTGATCCATGTTCTGGACAGAACGGTAGATCTTTGTGATCATCGTGATACCTATCATTATTAGGACATTTTAAATCAACTTCAAGAATGAGACCAATACTGCTCTCATCAGGACATTCTTCTAAATTGAATTCGTCAGGATAGTCATCTAGATCAATTTCCTCAGGGTTTTTTACCCACTCCAAGTTTATATAAGGAAGCGGTTGTGTCATAGCCCATCCTAGAAACGAAAAATAAGTTAATAACAGTAAAAACAATGCAATAATAATCATTTTTACCATATAAATTATTTATATCTAGAAAAATTATGTATTTATCGTCTTCATTGGGGTTATAATTTTCTTTTCCCGTGTAAATATTGTTAGCCTTAGAGTATCTGTTCGAACATTGACTCACTCCTCCTCGAATACCTACGGTAAAAATGTATTTAATTCAAGTTTATTAAAAAAAAAAAAAAAAAAATTAAAGATCTTTTTACCTCTCTCAATAAACATTAACATATCAATGTCTTGAAGAAGTTCTAGTTCAACTTCTGTATGTTTTAGCATCGCGTTCCAAGTCAACGAGGGTGTCGTTAAAAAATGAGCTGCATCTAATTTATAATATTTCATACATGTCGATCTAAAGTTTTCAAATATACACGCAAGCAACAAGACATCTGTTTTTAAATATACATCTGAATAACCGCCGAAAATCTTGTCTTTGTTATACATACTCCATACTTTTGTAGCATGTTCATAATCATCATTGCTTATTTGACTATTTGTCAAAGTACTTGCGAACTCTGACGGAGCTGGTAATTTATTCTCTTGTAACTGTTCAAAACTTTGTATGTACTCATAAGGGAAGACTCCTTTTTTTTTCAAAAGTTCAGTATCTGTAAAACCATCTTTGGCAATCTCTTCATCCAATATTTCAAAGTTTTTTGCAATCTCAGCTAATTTTTCTAATGACAAGGGCATAAATCTAAATGAATCAATGAATCCAAAACTCAAATTCATTCCATGAACATATTTGGTGAAAGAGATATAACGTTCTCCATTCTGTGCTATGATTCGATCGTTTCCTTTTAAAATTTCATCATTTGCAATTTCTTTGATGAGAAAGTGCGAATCATAATTTGAAAGGTTATGTAGTATTATTGGAATATATCTAGCGTTTTTGTAGAAAAGGTTGCAAACTTGGTGAGCAGCTCCACGGTACCTGCAATTAAATTAAACATTTTAATGTTAATAATAATTTTTTTTTTTTTTTCTTACTTTGAAGTGAAGTGACAGTGATCTCTAACCTTCATACAATCTTTAGTAAAAGGTTTTTTACATATATGACATTTTTGTGCTCTCCTAAAGTTTTCTTTATCGCGTGATGTAAGCATCATAGCCTCATTCGTAGAGAATTCTTTTTGAATCTTTGGACACAGTTCTTCTAATGATCTTACAAACCATTGAGCAGGAGGCTCTTGATTTTCTTCTTCTTGTCGATAACTTCTGTAACCATTAAGCTCATTGCTAAAACGATTTTTCACGTAAAATCCAATACTATGTGCTTGATGTTCTTGAATTTTGACGGACTTTCCGCTAACTGGTTCAGGATGCACTTCTATTTTTTTAAGTAGACATTCTATATCACTATAAATAGTAATTGGTACCCACTCTGCATAGTTAACATTCTTAAAAGAAAGAGTTGCTTCAGCTTCATTTTTAGGTTATCTTATTTTACATTTATTAATGAGTCGACAATCCTTTTCATGAGTATCTAGCTTATTTTTTTCATGAAAAAAGTGAATACATCTGTCACAAACATAGATTTTATGGCCTGTTTTAGAGTACTGTCTCCCAAGAAGTTTAGGTAAATTTTTAATCCAAGTGTAATGATAATTAAAATTTACCGTTGAGTTTTCGAGACTTTTTTCAATATAATCATAAGCATCTTCGTCAATGTAATACTCTTCAGGATAAACTATCAATAAATGATAGTGTTTATCTTTCTTCTCTGGAGTGAGATAGTAAGGGTAAACTCCAAATTTATCATTTTTTTTTTTAAGAATATAAAGATGTATTGAAATATTAGGATTATTTTTTTCAAAAATTTCTACTTGTTCGGGTGGTGTTGGGAATGACAGTCCTTCAAAGTTGACTTCACCTACAGCTTCTTTATTTTGATATGTCGGAAGATAATTAGTATTTCGCTTTTGGGGATAATATGTTGATAAGACTGCCCATTTAAAGCAAAAATTATCAAATTCGTTTCTCACATTGACAACGGCATGTTTATTTTTAATTGAATTAGGTAGTTTGACGTAAGAACTTCCTCTAATAGGTTCATGTTTGTTTATGTTAATTGTAAGACTAATAATTTGTTTTAAACTCCAACCAGAATCACGTGTCTCAAACTCTTGTATATCACGTTGCAACGGTAAAGAAATTTTCTCATCGAAAAAACGTTCTAGGTTTGACAGAGCAACTACGACTCTATTCTCCGTAGAAAAGTATTTTACTTCGCGTTTAGGTGTATCATCCTTCTGAAGCTCAAACTCTGCCATTAACATAATATTAACATTGATTACATCAAATTCTTCAACAGTTTGTTTAACCTTGTCTTGGAAGGGTTTATAAGCATCTACCAAAAAAGAGTCTAAATCTTTATGACCAAGGTTTGATATTACTCCTTTAAATAATAGAAAAAAAAAAAAATAGAATTATTGAGTTAAAAAAGTTTATATTAAATAAATAAATAAAATTACCCGCTCGTATACGACGTTCAAAAGCTGAGTCGAAGTCATCATATCGAATATTCTCCTTTTTTATATCTAAATCACCACCACCACCAATTTTTATAGCATGTTCAAATTTATGTTTCAATGATATAAGTGTGATTAAAAAAGTTTCACACTTCTTTTTTTCAGGTCTAGTGAGAGATGGCATTTTCTGTTGTAGAAAATCAATCTCTTGAATTAATATATGAATCTTATTTTGAATCTCGTTTGAGTCTTGATTATTTATAATTATGTCAGAATTTTCAGTAAAATCTTCAATCAATTCTTCGAATCCATCCAATGGATTTGATGATTCATCATCGTTTTTTTGACTCGTTGATTCACTGTCAATATTATTCTCTTCATGATTTTGATACGAGTTTTCTAAAAAATTTCTAAACTATTTTTTAATTATTAGAAATTTAGCCAACAAATCGGTTTTATTTTGTTCATTAATGTCCGTCAAAATATCAATAGATAGTTCGGCTATAGACAACCACCCCTCAATAACATTGGTTTGAGCAAGACCTGAATTTATTGACACGATTGCATTATTTAAGTGATGCAAAGTATCTAAAATGGTATCCATGGTTAGATTTAGTTATCACTAATTACTAATTTTATTAAGTTAAAAATCACTAATTTTTTATTGAATAACATAAACTTATTTTTATAATTGTAAATCTTCTGCTACTTGAATGTTTATGAATTCACTATAATGAGAAATGATACACTTGAAAAAAGGAGTAGAAAACTGACCGATGAACACTTACTGCATTATATTTTATCAAAGAATGAGGAGGAGAGAGGGAAATAGTTTAGGATAATAATAGGAGGAATAATAATAATAGCTTAGGATAATAGTTTATAGGAGAAGAGAGGGGGAATCACTATAAAAGAAGTTAAAGTTTTACCTATCCATCTAGTTATATTGAAATTGTTTTACAGTGCAGATCTAAAATGCAGTTTGTTGTAGACTTTCAAGGCTTTCAAAAATCTAGAAACGACTTTATTGTGAAAGAGTTGGCTATTTTCAACTTAGACGATTCTACTCTACCGCTGGTTTTTACTTTTAAACCACCTATTCACCTTTTTTTAAGTGTGCTGCAAAGAACGCTTCTAAACTGAAGTCTTGGATCAATGTTAACAAACCTCGAATAATAGATGACATAGATGAGATTGATGAAGGATGTAATGATTTTTTAAGTTCTTCACTACGATCTTTTTCATATTTTTCATGAAATTGTAAAGATCATAAGAAATTTTAAATAAAGAGAAAGTAAAAAGGAGTATAAAGTTGTTTATTTTTTTATTTATTCATTATAAGACATTGGTATAAATGTATGCACATGTATGTATGTATGTATGTATGTGTATAAAATAGTTTTATAAGCAATTAGTAAAAAAATAGTAATAATAATAATAATATTAATAAAAATAGTATAAAAATAACGCTAAATATATATATATTTTTTTAATATTGATAAATAAGTTCATGTATCAAATAGTTATAAAAGCAGTCTTGAAAAGTATAACAAAAATAGTGTTACAATAGAACAAAAAAGTATAAAAATAATGCTAAAATAGAAAAATAAAAAATAGTTTCAAAATAGTATGAAAATTAAAAAAAAACTTTAATTATTTATTCATCTATTCAAAGATATTGATAAATATGTTTAAAATAACAAGAAAGCAGTTTTTAAAAGTATAACAAAGTAGTGTTAAAATTGAATAGAAAAGTATAAAAATAATGCTAAAGTAGAAAAATAAAAATAGTAATAAAATAGTATTAAAATAGTGCGAAAAATTTTTTAAAAAATAATACTAAAAATAGAAAAATAAAAATAGTATTAATAGGCGCGAAAATTTTTAAAAAATATAGTAAAAGTATAAGAAAAATAAAGAGTGCTTGACAAAGCGTCAATCACTCTTTATTTTTTTTATCTTTCTTCTGTTTCTTATGTTTTCCTTTTTCTTTTTCTTCAGTTAGTTCTCTTTTCATCTTTCTTTTCTTCTTTCCATCTTCTTCTCCTGCTTCTGCTTCTGCTTTCACCGATGATGTATTTTTTTCTTCTTCTTCTGCTTTCTCGACTATTCCTTTTTGGTCCATGAGTTCGTGCAACTCATCTGTTAAGTCTATTGCTTCCTCAAAAGAATCACCAGTCTAAAAAAAAAAAAAAAGAAAAGAAAAAATTGAGTAAAAAATTTATAAACTATTATTTTATTACATAAGAAAAAAATTAAGAACTTACCGATTTTTTTAATTCTTCTTGTTGTTCTTGTTGTTTTTGTTGTGCTTGTTGCTCATGCCCCTGAGCATACTCAAATGCTTCTTGAATCTAGACAAATTATATAAATATAATTTATAAGATACAACTTTATAATATATAATTTTAAAATATATTTTATATGAAACTTACTATATTTTTTGTGTTTGCATTAGTTGATTCAACTTTAAGTCTTTGTTGTTGACCAACTGCATGTAACTGTAAAAATTATTCGTTAGTCTTATTTCAATTAATGATTCAAAAATTAATAATTTTACTTACTTTTTCTAAAACTTCTTGTTGAGTTGCAAGTTCTGAAGGTATTTTAATATCCGATTTTATACGTATATTGTTCTATGAAAAAAAAAAAAATTGAATTACAAATAATTAAAAAAAGTAAAAACAAAAATTTTACCTGATTAAGACTAGACTTTTCAATGGCTTTCGGGTCCGAAAAACTCATTGTTAAGGAAGGAGTGATTTTCACTGTTTTCTTTACCGTGTTTTTCTTCTTGGTCATCTTTTCTGCGGTCGCCTTGACCACATCTATGAATGGTGAACCATCCGCTGAAAAATAAATTTATTCATTTTTATTATATTAATATATTCAATGATTATTAATGTTATTATTATTTTTTTTTATTACCTTGCTTTTTTCTGCATGAAATCTTAGTATTTTAATGTCTTCATGCATTCTACTCAAAATGTTGAATATTCCACATGATCGTAGCCATACTAAAATAAAATTATTATTATTATTATTATTATTATTATTATTATTATTATTATTTACAATTGTTGTGAATTTATTTAAAATTAATTACATTGTTCTAGTACTGTCTTCAATTCAGAGTCAGCTTTTAATTGTTCCACAACTGAAAAAAAAAAAAAAGTTATTTGTATTTTAGTTTATGAATATAAAATAACTTACTTCTTATCCTATTTTCACCACTTATCGACTCGTTCAGTTTTATAAGATCCCTTTTAACTGAAACAGAAAAATTTTTTTTTTTTTTTTTTCATTAATTTTTAATATAAGTTAAATAATTTATTAGACTTACTTGTGTCAAGTCCTTAATTAATTTTTGCCGATGTCTTAGCTTCATCGTCTGTAACTAGAAAAAAAGTAACAGTTAAAAAAATTTAAGTTAGAGTTGAATTAATTTATTCATTTTACTATACCTTCATTTATCTTTTTATTTACTCTGATAATTTGATTATTTATTTTCTTTAACAATTTGTTGAATCCTTATATGTCAATAGTTTCATTTTTATTAGAGGCTGACGACGATGACGATCCTGATGAATCAGACGACGAGGAACCAGAGGACGACGATGATCTTGATATACTCCTTGATCTACTTTGATCACAGTTTGCAGATCCATCCACACTAGAATCTAAATTTTCACTTTTTTTTTTCTGAGTCCATGTTCACAGGAGTTATAACAAAACTAAAAATTTGTTAACTTCTAAAAACTTTACCGACACAAACTTTCCGACGGACGACACACAACTGTGGCATGAAAATCATCTCGCGAACTTCATAATAAGGCAAATTAAAAAAAGAAAACAAAAGCCACTGCACTATGAGTCCCTTCCATAGGACAAACGAGAAGGAAATTTTATCCAAAGACAAAACATTTTAAAGATCGAGCTACTGTTATTCATCTTCAAGCGATAAGACGACACAGCATCCTGTATCGATGTCTTGAATTTTGCTCTATAACGAGTTAAAAAAAGAAAACAAAAACTATTCCATTGTTCACTATGACATTTTCCACGTGACGGGTGAAAAAAGAATTTTATCCCGAGACACAACATCCTGTTGGTTACCATCGAGATGATACAACTCGCATGCACATGATAAAAATTACTACGCAACACCTCAACCGGCATCATGGCACATGCATTCGGAGAGAGGACAGAACATTCAGCGTTCATTTCTACCATCCGCACTCCGTTGCTTAGCTACAAGACGCTACGCGTACGCGCAACGATCGAAAGCGAGAGAGTGCGAGGATACACTCGCACACTATACCATGCTGCTGCAGCCTGCAGCTACCGCATATATCGACTATACCTAGTAACGTTGCTGCTGCGAGAGAGTGCGAGGATACACTCGCACACTATACCATGCTGCTGCAGCCTGCAGCTACGGCATATATCGACTATACCTAGTAACGTTGCTGCTATTGCTGCCGCTGTCGCCACTAATTCATACTCAAGAAAACCATCTAATATTATCTAATAATTATTTTTCACCAATAATAAACCACCCCCTCCCCCCCAAAAAAAAAATTCCTTATAGACAATCGATCAGTTAAAAAATCTAACAGTAAAATAATCATTTTTTACCAATAGTAAAACCAACCCTCATAGACAATAGGTCAATCCAAAAATCGAATAGTAAAACCACCCTTAAAAACCCACCCCTCATAGACCAACGGTCCACTCAAAATCCAATAGCAAAACCACCCCCCACAATTACCTTACCCACCCCCTATTACCCTTTCAACCCCCTCCGAACGGGGGTGGGTTCCGAGGGGGTGTATCCAGGATCGGTATAGTCTTAACTACTTCAGATGTTGGCGAACAGTCAGCGTACACTTCAGGTTACCAGGTAATTGCACCTGCAAATTCAATTGTGTAAGATAAGGTGGAACTACAAAAAATCAAATTAAATTTTTAGATGATCTCAAGATTATAAAAACAAAAAAAATAATCCTAATTTTATTAGTCAATTATTTCACAAAATAGTAACAGCTGTACTCAATTATTGAGTAATTGGGTCAACTGACTATTTGTTTTGGAAAAAGGTAAACATAAACAAACTTAAGAAAAAGCAAGAAAAATTGAAAACAAGTGTAGTCAACTTTACCTGCACCGTTCAGAATCTAAACAAACAACCAAAAGAAAAGGAATATTAATTATTAAATTGCGCAACACAAGTTTGCGACTTGGAGCGCACCCACCGTATTAGCGGAGTCAGCTGGTCGAGGTGGCACCTTCTCTCTCTCTCCCACTGCAGAGCGGCTGCAGTGCGGCAGGCACGTAGTAGGTCGATGGTTTTCAGATGACAGCAAGCAGGAGTGTTGCTGTGTCTCCTTCTAATCCACCGTCGTTTTAGGCTTGGGTACTGCTTGCACGGGTCGCGTGGTTTTCCTGGTATTCCGGGCTGGCTCGCTGGAGTCTGCTGGTCGAGGGATCCCAACAAGATGGTCGCTCTTGTAGGTCGATGAGTGCTCGCTGAAAAGGCCGCCTTGGGCCAGTTACTAACGCGGCTTTAGGTGAGGAGAGGATAGTCGCGAAGCGCGATCGTCCGTTTCTCTTACTCCCACGACGACTGTCGTCACTGAAGTGTCGCTGCGCGGCGGTGATGCGCGCGCCACGGGTTAGCCGTCACTGGCATCTTCGTTCAAACTTTTAACTTTCTTTTTTCACTCGCGACGCGCCTTTTTTCGGAGAACTTTTCCCCACAAGGGATGCCAAATGTTTGGAAATCGCGGAGGATACGCTTTAGGGTAAGAGAAATTTACAGCGATCGCGAGGCAGTGGGAAAAGTGAAAAGCCGAGGGTATTTGAAAGCACAACGCTTAGAGTTTTTATGCTGCAGTTAAACTATTTATTTAACAACTATGTACAAATGAGGAGAGAGAGCTCGCCGTTTTGACCGGGAGTCTCTCTACCTCGTTGAAACGTCGCGGATAAGCGGGCGATCTCGCGACGGTGGTTTCGAGTCCCATGACGCGTGGTAGCGGCATCACGGTTGCAGCAAGACTGGTGAGAGCGGAAACTGGTCAATCCGGGCAGCTCTGGCGTAGGTTGCTCGCATGACCAATCCCGTGGCGATAAAAGGCGGTAAATCTCAAACACAAGGTATTAGATCAAGTGCTAGAAATTTGAAGTTTAACCGAAATTCTGACTCTAAGAAAAGATAAATGTCTTGATAAATTAATAAGTCTTGAGTCGGAGTATGACTCGGAGTATGTAATAAAAAATTCAAGTCGTCCGAGTAATAAATCCAAAAAAGAACAATTCTCTCATAAAATTCAACAATTGTTTGATATTTCTCATAAAAATAATTTAAAAACAGCTGACGAACAAATTCAAATTTTTCTTGAGGATCAGAGATCTAGTAGAATTTATCTAATAAATCAAATTGAAAATATTAGATTGGGATTGCGATCAGCTACATATTAAACTTTTTTAAGTAAGTAGAATTACTCAAATTTTTTCTATTTTAATGATGAAAATAGCTTAAAAACTGCAGAAAAAAAATAGAATATATTAATTTTGAGAAAAATGAATACAGGTTTAATTTACCGATTTCATGATTTATTTAATTTCAACTTGAAATTTTTTACCTGAGTTAAATAAACTTTTGACAGTTAAAAATGAATCAATAATGATTTTTTATACTTTTGCCATCCATCAAGAAAATTTTGCCTCATAAATCATATGATTACAGGTACAATCTCAAAACAGGAATTTGAAGTAAATTATGTTACTGAATTAAATACAAATAGTAAAGTTTTAAGTAAAATTCATGTTAATTAATTGATATAAAATAATATGAATTTTATTTTAACATAAATTACATTTTTTACTATTGTAGTTAATACTAACGAATTATCCAAAAAGCTTTCCCAACAATCAACTAATTCTATTTCTGATGAAGAAAACATTTTGAATTATAATGATGAGCGTATATTATACTTGTTGAGAAATAAGGTAAATCTCCGCTTCAACAGAAGAGCGGCACGTACGTATGTGTGTGTGTGTGTGTGTGTGTGTGTGTGCAGTACGAGTATGCGTGAGTGACACATGCGTGAACGGCGCTGCTCGCAGCAGTCGCAAGAGTCGTCCGTAAGAGACACCACGTGCATCGGGACGCACGTTATTAATGTGTAAACTAAACTACAATTATACTTATTAACAAATAATGGTTAATATAACGATCTACGAATTATTAATCCTCTGATACGAAAATCTCAACATGGTAGCAGAGCGTGGTTGCTTTTGAACGAACAATAAGTAAGTGTAGTTGGAACGTGCGGTGAAGAAAAAAAATGTGCTCTAAAAATCTTTTACCTTTTCTGCGTCTGCTGTCTCAGGGGCACAGAAAATAATATTACTCCGGCCAAGTTTGAAAACGAGGTGTTGAAAAAGCAAAAAGAATTTGAGGAAAACTCCGTGCGATTATCGGATGCAAGTGGAGTTACAATCTTGCAAGCGCGTGGTGGGTTATGCAGCTAAACGAACGCATGGTAAAAGTGAGGTTAAGTGAGCACATGTCTGAATTATAATTGAGTACTGTCAATTGTTAAATGGGCAACGAGTTAAATAAAGAAAAATTTAATGAACACGAACCAAACGAAATTGTGAATAATTCAAATTTTGAGTTAAATTAGAAGATATAAATTATTTACGGAAAATTTTTCTGAAAGGTTTGAAAAGAGTTTTGGTTCTTGACCGAGTGGTAAATAAACCTAAATTTGTACAGAAAAAAAAACCTAACGAAAATGTCTAAAACCGAGGAGGTGAAAGTGCAAATTTTAGACGGTCGCGACTACAGCATTTGGAAAAAACGACTCTTGCTGGCATTGAAAATTAAAAAATGTGATGAACCAGCAAAAAGAGATAGAGCCGTTACTGATGAACTAGAAGAGTGGCAAGAAAAAAATGACAAAGCCATGAGTTACATCTACAATAACATTTCAAACGATCAATTCCAATTCATAGGAGAAGAATATTCAGCTTTTAAAATAATGAAGGTGTTTGATAAAATGTATTTAAAGGAATCGACAGCACTACCGATTTGTATACAAAATAAACTAGATAAAATAAGATTGAAAGATTACGAAGACTCGAGTACATTCTTTTTAGATTTTGAAAAAACAGTGAACGAATTTAAAAGTGCTGGTGGAAATGTGAGTGAGCCAGAAAAATTAAATTATATGCTCAAGACTCTACCTGACTCTTTGATATATATTGGTAATTTAATTGATGTGCTTAAAGAAGAAGACAGAAACTGTGACTTTATAAAAAGAAAAATCGTGATGTGGGAAACTAACAAGTTAAAGACTTACTAACTCATGACTATTTAGTTTGAAAAAGCGTTTGTTAAAAATTATTGTATCGATAATTTCAAAGTTTCATTTTATAAATTTATTTTATACATATTTTTAGTAAAGTTATTCATAGTAATTATTCGTTACTGTAAATTATTTTTTAATTCCAGCAAAAATTTGAGGAAAATTTTATTAATTTATAAACGACATTGATTTGAACTATATTTAAACGGAATTCTGATCATTAATTTTTTTTTTTTTTTTTAGCTCAATTCAAGATAAAAATTTTAAATAAATAATACCAATTTTATCCTATTTTTTTTATCTAATTTTTTGCATTATTTGACAGTTTTTTACGAATAAAATTTTTAATGACTGACTTGGTAAAAACTAATCATACCATCGGATTTGGGAGGAAAAATTACACGCAAAAACCTATTTTTGAAAAAAAAAATTGATTTTTTTGATTAATTTTATATAATTAAACACATTTTTTATCTAATTTTTTGCATTTTTTAATAGTTTTTTGCGAATAAAATTTTTTAATGACTGGATTGGTAAAAACTAATCATACCATTGGATTCGGGAGGAAAAATTACACGCAAAAACCTATTTTCAGAAAAAAAATTGATTTTTTTGATTAATTTTATATAATTAAACACATTTTTTATCTAAATTTTTGTATTATTTAATAGTTTTTTGCGAATAAAATTTTTTAATGACCGAATATTGGGAAGGCAAGCATCACATTGACGTCGAGAGGGAAATTTTCGGCACGAAGCGTAGCCGAGGGCTGAAAATTACTCTCGAACAAATTATCTCAAACAAAACAAATTTTTGTTTCACTGCGGCATTCGATGTGTACTTTTCGATGCGCGCGCTCCAGGAGCCATGTGTTGCTTTGACTCCGCTAAGAGAGCGGAAGTCTATCGCATACATTGACCCCCGCTGCCTCTCGAGCGGGAGTCAATCGCTACATTGACTCCCTCCAGTGAAGGAGTCAAAGTAGCGAGCGTTCTTGGATGTTCCTACTTTGCGTATTTTTTGTTTCTCAAAGTACACACTGAATGCTCAGTGAAACAAAATATGATGTTATACATGGTAGTTAAGCGTCACAACCCTCTCGAGAGTAATTTTCAGCCCTCGGCTGCGCCACGGGCCGAAAATTTCTCTCTCGACGTCAATGTGACGCTTGCCTCCCATGTATAACAATATATCAAATTATACTATCGGATTCGGGAGAAAAAATTACGCAAAAAAACCTATTTTTGAAAAAAAATTGATTTTTTTGACTAATTTTATACAATTAAACACATTTTTTATATAATTTTTTGCATTATTTAATAGTTTTTTGCGAATAAAATTTTTTAATGACCGAATCGGTAAAAACTAATCATACCATCGGATTCGGGAGGAAAAATTACGCGAAAAAACCTATTTTCGAAAAAAAAACATGTTTTTGATCGATTTCCTGCACCCAAAACATTTTAATGAGCTATTTACGTGCAAAATACATGAGAAACTTAGACTGCCCTGAGGGATAGGATTTTTAATGAATTTTTACATCAGAATTTGTTTAAAAATTTTTTTGATATAAAAGTAAAGATTTAAGGCAGGGGACGGTGTCCCAGATGCTTTTGGGAAATAACGGACACCCTATAATATCAAAATACTTTCTAATTCCTTGATTTCTGATTCCTGAATTCCTCGATTCTGATTAGAAAAGTGCTGTCTCAGGCTAAATTCTGTTTTTTTTTTTGTTTTTTTTTCACCGACTTGAAAATTAGAATCCTCTTTTCTCATCCGATTTGAGATAGCACTTTTTGTAGCCGGAATCTGAGTTAGCATGTTTAAGAATGCAGCTGTAAGTTAGCCCGTTTCACACGCGATTTCTGAGTTAACCTGTTTCTGAATTGAGGCGACGATTAGATCTCGATATAAAAACTGGTATCCACGTAAACGTGGGCAGATTATTTGGGATAGGTTATTGGATCTTAGGTAAAAACTAGTGCCAATTTAAATCTAAGAGGGTTATTTGGAATGATACATTATATCCAAAAGTAAAAACTTTTCACTAACAACGAGATGGTTTGTCCTTTGGGACCTGGATTTTCATGAAACTTTGCACACAGTTTTTATTCATCATTAAAATAAGCCCTTCAGTGTTCTTTTTCCAGAATGGGACTTTTTTCAGCTACCTCCCATATAACCCCTGTGTTAAAAAGAAGGCTGTTTCCTATAAAAAGCCGTTTTTGGCCTCATTTTAAAAGATTCCTCCTTGGACCGAATTGCACTTAAAAATACCTGAAACCTCGAATTTTTTTCATTTTTCTAAATAATTTTGAAAAAAAAAAAATTTTTTAATTTTTTGAATGGTTTTAACTATGAAAAATTAAGGTTTTTAAAGTCAATTTTTAGTATATTTGGGTTACAATATACATGGACAAGATCATTTAAAAAATTTTTTTAATAATTACATTCAAAATGTTGCGGAATTTATCAAATTTAAATATTCGCGCCCATGTCCACAGTTGATGTCGTCGCCGCGGCGTCTCTCGAAAATTAGCGCTGCTAATCGTTAGTGGTTCAAAACCGCTGACTCACCTGCGCAGAGTATTGATTTTTCGCTCTGTCTCTCTCTCTCACGTGCCTTCAAGCTACGCGCTGTTGCTGCTATCGCTGACGCTGCTGGGCCTGCGGCGTCTCTCCAGTTCTCTTCTCGGCAACGCTCGTGAATAGACGTTTCTTTCGCCATTTTGTGTTATCTCTAGGGTTCTTTTCACTTGGCATTTTTCTCGACTCTTTCTCGTCATCAACGCAGTGGTCTCATCTGCGCAGTCATCTCAACAAATAATTCACCTGGTGGTAGTCAACTCTGGAGACATCTCATCTTGAATTCGATCGGCTTGATTCACTTCAATTCTTGGGTTAGCAGCTCAGCAAGGAGATCATCCTAGGCATCCTCAGGTATTTTTGCGCAGCACCGGTAACAATAATTTACCGGTGCTTCTCCTCGTCATTTCGCAGCCAGAAAATCAATAAAATTTACTGTGCATTCTCTCGCTCTCTTTCTCCTTTCTTTGTGCTGTCTTACAAGCAGCCATTTTCTTTTCTATTCTGTTCAAGGCCATTCTCTGCTGCTGCTTTAATTTCTCTTGGGCATCTCTCTCTCTCTCTCTTTTCAAGGCCATTTCTGTAGCCTTGTTTACCTCAACTATACTCAAACAAAACTTATGTTTATGGTTTTAATTAATATAATCAAGTCCATAAAGAGTTTTGACTAGGTGTTTCTCAAATTAATTAATTAACTAATCTTCTTTACATGAAAATTAAGAGTGGAAATTCTCCACTCAAACTACAATATTCTCACCTCTCAGTTTTTTTGCATTAAAAATAATTTTGATTAACCTGTATAAACTCACTTATTGTAATTTCGAATTATTGGAATATTGTTGTAAATAGAGTGCTGTGTTAAAATAAATAAATTAACACTGTTTGTATTAAGTTAAGTCTGTCTCAACGTTTATTTGACAACCCTCCCCTACCAGCTTTTAATCCGGCAACAAAATAAAATTAATAAAGCAGTAAATCTGCAACACAAAAGTACTTAGAAAAATGAAAAAAATTCGAGGTTCCAGATATTTCTAAGTGCAATACGATCCAAGGAGGAATTTTTTAAATTGAGGCCAAAAACGGCTTTTTATAGGAAATAGCCTACTTTTTAACACAGGGATTATATGAGGCGTCGGATGCAAAAAGGGCTTAACCCTAAATTTGAAGTTTCGAAATAAACCGATTTAAAGTTTTTAAAGTGTTATTTGTGGAGTAAATATATAATTTGTCAAAAAAAGTTTTCACAGCATAAAAGTATCATTATTTAAGAATAAAATTCCGTCAATCAAAATTTTTTATAATTTTTTTTTCACTGTTTAACAACAAAATTTAAACGATTTGGGTTAAGCCCTTTTTGCATCCGACGAGTAATTTTTCATGTTTTTCATTAATTTATAATTTTTAAACACTCCTGAGTCAATAAATTAACTGAGAATTTGTAACATGCATTAACTTTTTATTATTTTCGTTTTATTTATACGTAATTAGTGACTAGTTTCAAATAAAAATACAAAATTAAAATTTAATCTTCGAATTCAGACTCTTCATCCGATACACTGCCATCTGTTCGAAGATTTGTTTCGCTCTTTCCTAAAATATCTAACAACCATTTTTTATTTTCTGGGCTCAAGTACTCGACGAAGAACTGTAAATTTTTTTTCTTTTCTTCCGTGATTCCAGGTTTGGTTAATGGTGGAAATTGTAAAGTAGAGCCTGAATTGCTTGAATTATTGAACCGTAAGCTGTTACTGTTGTAATCGTGATAAGTAAGAATTTCATTATTTTCAGTGTATTCAAGCATTACATATTTTTGAATTGCAAATTTATTTTTTCTCAACTTTGGGGTATGTTTGTAAATTTCTTTAAGAGCACCAGACCAATCTTTTAATAAACCGTCGCTCAACTCAGCTTCAAAAGGTTTTGGTTTTTGTCTTGAAGTTTTCATAATTTTTAAGTATTCAGCTGGGCTTTCAATTTTTTCTTTTCGTTTCAAAATAGTCCCATACATACCAAAGTTGCGGTCGCACTGGCAGTAACTGTGCCCGCGGACGGGAAATATGTGCGTTATTTTGACTTTTTTGGTTTTGGCAAACCAAGTGCAAAATTTAACAACATTTACGTTCTTATTCTGACCACCAGCGGCATCCGAAAATAGAATGATTTTTTTTAATTAGGATTAGCAGACAATTTTTTTGTAATAAAATCATCAAGAAAGCTGCAGACGGAATTCGAATCCTTTTTTCTTTCGCTTTCTAAAAAACTGAACATTTTACTCTCGTCATCATTGAAGCAATGAACATTAAAGATGTAAATATTGAGAATTCGTTTATAGTAGCTGGAGTTGATGCTAAGTTTTGGAACAGCTAAGTTTTGTGCATAGTCAAATTCGAGAACTAAAGTATCACTGTTCAAACAACTGTACAGATCATTTTTGCTAACATCACTCTTTTTTTAGTTCATTATATCTTTTTACTTTTTCTAAGAGCGGGAAGTGTCCCGCGCGCGACTTCAGTCCCACGTTCTACTACCTAAAGGTAGAATTAAGTTATTTGCAACTTTATTTATATGATTTTTAAGTTGTGTACTAACTAAATAGGGTTTGAGGGTTATAAAAAAGCGATTTATGGAAAAACGGCTTAACTCGACTTAAGTCCTTTTTTGCATCCGACGCCTCATATGGGAAGTAGGTAAAAAAGGCCCATTCTCGAAAAAGAACACTAAAGGGCTTGTTTTTATGATGAATAAAAACTGTCTGCAAAGTTTCATGA
This sequence comes from Encarsia formosa, assembly GCA_038277355.1. Taxonomy (NCBI): domain Eukaryota; kingdom Metazoa; phylum Arthropoda; class Insecta; order Hymenoptera; family Aphelinidae; genus Encarsia; species Encarsia formosa. The sequence continues at coordinate 43,723,515 of CM076187.1, forward strand.
AAATCCAGGTCCCAAAGGACAAACCATCTCCTTGTAAGTCAATTTGAAAGGGTCTTTTATAAAAATTTTATGAAAAATTAAAATTACTTAATTTGAACGTTCAGAGTTGATTATGTATCTAAATATCTTCTGATTCCTTGAAAAAATCAATATAATAATAATAAATGAGAGAGGGTTACGAACTAGCGGATGAGGTCTTCACGGACCTCGGTTATGTTGATGACATGGGCCTCATTGCGGAATCGTCGATTAAAAAGATTGAACGACACTATTAAATAATAGCTATTGAAAAACGAAAACTTTGAAAATGTGTTTTAATTTTTTTTTAATCCTGGAAAACACGTATTCAAATAAAAATATAATCATTAATTTTCAGTTCATTATTCTAACAATAAAATTTACTTACTATCACATCGAATTTTGAGTAAATGTTAACTAACTTTCCTTCGTTGTCAATAATAGGTAATGCTGAAACTCGTCTTTCAACAAACTTTTTGAGGGCTAAAATTATA